>CM040427.1:23704056-24967453 GCA_022702705.1 Papilionanthe hookeriana x Papilionanthe teres
ATTGGAAATCTTAAAAAGATACAAAAAGGCTTTTGGATGGACTTTGGTAGATATCAAAGGAATCAGTCCTTCGATCTGTATGCATAGAATTTTATTATATAAAGAACATAAACCTAAAATTGATCCCAAAGGAGATTAAATCCTATAATGAAAGAAGTAGTTAAGAAGGAAATTTTAAAATGGCTTGATGCGGGAATTATTTATCCTATTTCGGATAATGCTTGGGTAAGTCCAATCCATTGTGTACCGAAGAAAGGTAGAGTGACTGTGGAAGTGGACGAAAGGAATGAAATTTTACCTACTAGACAAGTGAATGGATGGCGAATTTGTTTTGATTATAGAAAATTGAATGCTACCACCCGAAAAGATTACTTTCCTCTTCCTTTTCTCGATCAAATGTTGGATAGACTTGCTGAACACAATTACTATTGCTTTTTGGACGGATATACTGGTTATCATCAAATACCTATTGCTCTCGAGGATCAAGAAAAGACAACGTTTACTAGCCCCTATGGAACATTTGCTTTTCGAAGAATGCCTTTTGGACTATGTAACGCACTTGCAACTTTTCAAAGATGTATGATGTCTATCTTTAGTAGTATGATAAATAATGGAATATAAGTTTTCATGGATGATTTTTCTGTGTTTGGAACTTCATTTGATATTTGTTTGGAAAACTTGGCAAAAGTTTTAAAACTCTGTGAGAAAACAAATTTAGTTCTGAACTGGGAAAAATGTCAATTTATGGTTGCAGAAGGAATAGTGCTTGGGCATAAAATTTTTGAATATGGTATGGAGGTCGATCCTGCTAAAATTCGAGTGATTGAGAGATTACCACTACCCACTACTGTGAGAGAGGTGCGGAGTTTCTTAGGACATGCTGTATTTTACAGGCGTTATATTAAAGATTTTTCTAAAATTACTAAACCTTTGTGCCAACTTCTAGAAAATGATAGGAAGTTTGATTTTAATGATAAATGTTTGCATGCTTTTAATTTACTTAAAGAAAAATTATGTCACTGCTCCTATAATTGTTTCACCTGATTGGGAGAAACCCTTTGAATTGACGTGTGATGCTAGTGATTATGCTATTGGAGTTGCGTTAGTGCAAAGGTATGATAAAACTTTCAAAGTCATTTACTATGCTAGTAAAACTCTTGATGATGCTCAAATTAATTATACCACTATTAAAAGGGAGTTATTAGCTATAGTATTTGCTTTTGATAAGTTTAGATCTTATTTAATTGGGACTAAAAGTATAGTGCATACTAATAATTCAGCTGTAAAGTATTTAATGCAAAAGAAGGATGCTAAACTTAGATTGATTAGATGGATACTCCTTTTGCAAGAATTTATTTTGAGATAGTTGATAGGAAATGATCTGATAATCAAATTGCTGATCATTTGTCAAGAATAGAATATGATAATTTATCTGTATTTGAAAAGAAAGTTACAGAAACTTTTCCTGATGAACAATTGTATATTCTTATGGAAAAGAATTTGCCTTGGTATGCTTGATATTGTGAATTATATTGTGAGTGATATTATACCATCGGATTTAACAAGGCAACAACAAAAAGAATTTAAATATGATGCTAAATTTTATTTTTGGGATGAGCCCTATTTATATAAACAGTGTAACGATCTGATTATTAGAAGATGTGTGCCACATGAAGAAATTAATCTAATCATTCAAAGATGTCATGATTCTGAATTTGGAGGTCATTTTGGTGTTGATAAAACGGCTTATAAGATTTTATTATCTGGATTTTATTGGCCAACTCTTTTTCGTGATGTTTATAAATGACAAATTTTGTGATCGATGTCAAAGAGTAGGTAATATTTCTAGAAGAAATGAAATGCCTCTGAATTATAATTTAGAAGTTGAAATTTTTGATGGATGGGGATTAGCTTTTATGGGACCATTTACACCTTCATTTGGAAATTTATATATATTGGTCGTTGTTGATTATGTTTCGAAATGGATTGAAGCTGTAGCTTTACCAAGATGTGATGCTCGGAGTGTTTCTAAATTTTTAAAGAAAAATATATATACAAGATATGGAATGCCGAGAGTAATTATAACTGATGGTGGTTCCCATTTCAGAAACAATCAAATTAAGAGATTAATTGAAAAATATAACATTATTCATAGGATCTCTACTGCTTATCATTCCTAGACTAGTGGTTTAGCGGAAGTATCGAATAGGGAAATTAAAAGAATTTTGGACAAAACAGTGGATATTCATAAATTAGATTGGTCTGCTAGATTAGATACCGCATTATGGGCTTATAGGACTGCTTTTAAGACCCCTATTGGAATGTCTCCTTATAGACTAGTAGTTGGCAAAACTTGTCATTTGCCGGTTGAATTGGAGCATAAAGCATATTGGGCGATTAAGGAGTTGAATTTTAATTTGAAAAATGCAGGAGAAAAAAGATTTATGCAATTGAATGAGTTGGAAGAAATCAAGAATGAATCATATCATAATGATAGAATTTATAAAGAGAGAATGAAATTGTGGCATGATCAAAAGATATTAGAAAAACTATTTGAACATGGACAAAGAGTTTTGTTATATAATACGAGATTGAAATTATTTCTTGGAAAACTTTAGTCCAGATGGATGAGACCTTTTATTGTAGTGAAATTTCATTCTTTCGGAGCTGTTGATATCGAGGATCCTAAAAGTGGAAATATTTTAAAGGTTAATGAGCATCATTTAAAACCTTACTTTGGAGGGTTTTTACCAGATTTCAAAGAGGTTTTATTGTCGAGTCAACCTAGTTAACTGAATGGTTTGTTGGGCTGACGACGTTAAACCAAGCGCTTTATGGGAGGCAACCCATGTGTACTTGTATGTTGTAATTGCTTGCTTATTGTTGTTTGTGCTTTTAGTTTGATATTTAACAATCCTAATTACCCCTAAATAAGTTAAAAATTAAAAATATATTAGATTGTATTGCGAAAATGAAGTATTTCGAGCCAAACGAAGTTCGGTGAAAATTTTTACCACTGGCGCCACCGGCGCCCTATTCTTTTAAAAATAGCTGAATTTCTAGTTTGAGCTCCGCTGGCGCCCAAATTCTAGTTGACAGTTTTTTATTTTTAAAATGCGGTTTTTGGCTGTTTTGAGCGGGATCTTCTTCCATAAAAAATCTAAAAACTCCATTTTAACCCCATAACCACCAGAAAAATGAAAACTTCCTTTCCCAATTTGCATCCCATGGATTCCTACTCCATTGAACTCCCTAGATCTCGCATTTAAAACCGACAGAAGTTCATTAGTTTCGAGGCGCAGCGTCTATTCCATAAAGTGTTGATGAAAAGAAGGATTATAAAGGAAAGAGACTTTGTAAATCGAGGTTTGGAGAGTCCGACCACAATAGTTGAAGAGATAGTAAAGCAAAGGCGTTGGGAAGTGTTATGCTACACTACCGCCGTAGTAGTTGTTCCGATGGTGAAAGAATTTTATGCAAATCTGCATTGGATCAACCAAGGATGTGTTTTTGTGCGAGGTAGGTATGTATCATT
The DNA here is from genome assembly GCA_022702705.1 of Papilionanthe hookeriana x Papilionanthe teres. Classification (NCBI taxonomy): domain Eukaryota; kingdom Viridiplantae; phylum Streptophyta; class Magnoliopsida; order Asparagales; family Orchidaceae; genus Papilionanthe; species Papilionanthe hookeriana x Papilionanthe teres. The sequence goes on from CM040427.1 coordinate 23,707,592, forward strand.
CACTCCTGCAAGGATTAATGATCTCTTCATGATTGAAAATGTACCCATTTGTCATTATGCAAATTTTAATGCTACTAGTAATGATATGAATGAAATCTATCATTATTTGATGGATGAGAATGAAGAATGGGAAGTAAGGGAAAATGGATATATCAGTTTCTCTTCTTCATCCTTAAATCCTGTATCAAAACAGTGCCATTACTTTATTTCGGAAAAATTAATTCCTACTATGAAGATAAGTAAGGTAATGAAGGAAAGTTTTATTATGAATTTCTGTATACAAACTGGAAGGCCAGTGGATATTGGATTAATCATTATGAAATATGTTTTGGGATTGATTGTGCATGGATCTAAATATGGGCTTGGACACCCTTCCACCATATTTCTGTTATGTAGTCAATCGCAAGTACCATATGAGAGTTGGGAAAAAGTTCTTCTGCCCGGAGACCTATTGATCCAAATGATCTTTATGACTACCGAGCAGTAGGTGATGAAGGAGATATGGATTTGCTTGGTCGATCGGCCCATCGAGAGTTCACAACCTATTCAGCCTTACTATTCTGAAAGTTCGAGGGTGATATTGAAGAAGATAAAGAAGTTGGAAAATGAGGTACAGAATGTTCTGAAAGCTATTAATAAAATTTCTAATTTATTTGATCATTATGGTTGGAGGATGAAAGAGCAATTTGATCATACTGGTCAGATTGAGATGGGTCTGATTAATTTGTTGAAGAAGAATGCTGTGGTGACTGAAGATTCATCTGAGGAATTCCCATATCGTCCATTCTACAATCTGTTCGTTCATTATCAATCAATCGGAGACATTAAAGAGGATGATAGTTCTGAGACTGATGAGGATTAATTAGTGGATTTTGTATGCTGCTTTGTTATGTTTAAGTGTTTGCTTTGATTATTATGTTGTTTGCTTTGCTTTAGTAAGGTGTGCTTGGACTATGATTTGATTTCTTGTGTGTACTTAGGACTTAGTGTTTGCTTATCGTAGTGTACCTGTAATACTAAGGATCTAAGGAGTGTTGCTTTTATTTGATGAACATATGTGTGTAATCGTTGTATCGTGGATTTTATATATGAAAGTGATGTGATGTGTTGTTTGTGCAAAGTGATATTGTTTAGTGTTTGTGAGATAAAAGAGATGCTTGTTGATGTGTTAATAGGACTACAGAGGTTGAAAGGATCGAATTTGCAAAAGAAAATTTTGAACCCAATGGAATTTTGGATTGGCGCCGCTGGCTCCATATTGGGCGCCGCCGACGCCCAAATCCAGAGAGTTTGGCTATTATTTTGAAGAGAGCGCCGCCGGCGCCCAAATGCCAAAAATAGCCCGGGACCCTTAAAAATTTGTGAAAATTGCCTGGGACCCATTTTTCCGCCATTTCTTTCATCTCCCACCTCCATGTTCGCAATTTTAAAGCTTTAGGGTTCGTTAGATCTCGGAGTAGAGAGGATTTCAAGGATTTCTGAGGCCGGATCTGCACTTCTCTTGGTAAGAGATTTACTTTAAGCTAAAATTTTTGGATTTTCGCCATGTGAAACTCTCACATTGTTTGGATGATATTTTTGGGAGATTGTTAAGAAAAAGTGAGGTTTCCTATGGTAGAATTTGTTTTTACTTGTTTGCATTAATGCTTGGAGTCAGTACATTGTGGATTTTGGGATTTATTGGCAAATTTTTGCAATTTTTAGAAATTCACATGGCTCTTACAATGAGTAAGGGGAAGCGAAAATTTGATTGGGACGATGAAAGATTTGTTAATGTTAAGGCTCAGTTTCGTTTCAACTCTCAGTTGCAAAACAAGAAGTGTATTCAAGATCGAGCGTTTGAGAATCCTGGTGGATCTATGGAACAGTTGATTTCTGAGCGGAATTAGGAGTGTTTCTGTTACTTTTCTGCTAATGTTGTTTTGGGAGTAATCTGAGAATTTTATGCTAACGTGCTCTGGTCTGAGACGGAATATGTGCTAGTTTGAGGGAAACTGGCCGAGTTCACCCCACAACGTATCAACGCATTTTATCAAATTCGAGAACCTTTTGTTTGTGAATTTGAGTATTTTGATACTAGTGAGGAGAATTTGATGAGTGTAATCACGTATCTAACCGATGGAAGAGGGGAGTGGAAGATGAATCAGAAACGGTTTATTAACTTCCCTGCTTCTACTTTAAATGTTGCTTCTAAAGCGTGGCATTATTTCATTTCTGCGAGACTGTTACCTTCTTATCATCACAGCGAAGTTACTAGGGATCAAGCAATTTTGAATTATTGCATCCAGAATATGAAGAAGATCAATATTGGAGCTATTGTTTTCAGGAGCATTCACTCTATTGCCAAAGGAGAAACTACTGGTGGATTGGGACATCCTGCCCTAATTTACGCCCTTTGTGTTCAATTTGGAGTTGAGTATAGTAGTTCTGAGGAAGTGGTGATACCTTTGAGACCAATTACGAAGACCAATATTTGTACTTATGAGCCTCATGTGGGTGCAAAAGAGGAGACTAGGAGTACTGATATTCCTACCACAAGCTATGATGTTCCATCTACTTCTGAGCCCTCGACACTATTTGATGTCATGAAGCAGTTCAGATTGCAAAGTGATAGTATTGATAAGATGCATAATAGGATGGATGTATTCGAGGCTAGGAGTGATGTGAATGAAAACTATTTGTAGAGAAGAGTTGAGTTCGATATTGCTTATTATGATACTCAGGCCAGGTTTATGAGAGGAGATACTGGGGTGACATTTCATACTTTCCCTAGTTATACACCGTACAGGCCTGAACCTAATGACCCTGCTGCTGATCCTGGTGATGAAGACTGGTAGATAGTTTGTTTGTTTTATTTCTGTTGTTCTTAGTCTGTTGTGATGTATTGATGTGATGTAGTGGATATTTACTTTTCATGTGAAGTGTAACCCTGTGTTGTACTGTGTAATGTAGTGTTATTTACTTTTCATGTTGAACTGTTAGTTGTACTGTTAGTAGTGTGATAGTTTGCTTCATGTTGTAGTGTATTGTTGGATGTTTAGTGTTAATTTCTCTTTACCCATGCAAATATTTTAAATTGTTATATCACTGCTACTAATTGTTTCATGCTTGCTAGCTATAAAATTTTGATTAATACCAGATAAATTATGAAGATTTCAGAATCTCAGCAGAGAAAGGTTAGTTTTCTTTTATTCTCAACTATTTCAAATTTATTGAAAAATTTAAGTTTTGGGGAGGGTAGAGAAATCCTAAAGTTTTATTTGTTCTCAATTATTATATTTTCAAAAATTATTAGCATAACTTTTGGCAGTTGAACCTCATTGTAAGATAACTAAAACTTTTCATTTCAGTTGAATATTATGGAAGGATAAGATGAAAATTTTTGGTAATAAAAGTTGATTTTATAGAAATAAGATATTTGGTATGAAAGGATTTGATTATAGTTAACTGTTTAAAGTAAAGAAAACTGTATTTTTGAAATGTTAAGGGACTAAAATATTGTGTATTAATAAGAGATTGTGACTTTATGAACAATAATAAAGCCTGTGCCTAAGTATAAATTAAGGTGGTGTTTCAAGTTTGAACTTTAGAAAGAGGAGAGTGAAGTTCAAAATCAATAAAGGCTATCCAGATATAGTAATCCTCAATAAAAGAAAAGAAAATAAAAGAAGGATTGAAAAAACAATCCCAAAAGAAAAAAAGAAGGAAAAATGTTTATGAGGAGAAGCTTGAGGAGTTGCCTAATCAAAAATTGGCTTCACTTGAATCACCATAAAGGTAAAACTTGATTTCATTTCTGAATTTATATTTAAAGTGCTAGCCTACATTTTGGTAAAGTTTGCATGAAATCATTTTTCACATATTCTTTTAAGGCACTCTTAATGTGGCAAATTATGGTTTATCTTCAAATAAATAGAAGACTAGAACTCTTCGAATTGATTACTGAATATTCTTATACCTGTAATGTTGACCTGATTTACTAAAATTTTTCTGAAAATCTAACCAATATATTCTTTTGAATGAAAATTTTAGTGCTTCAGTTGAAAAGTACATTGCCTAGAGTTATATTTTATGTAGAAAAAGGATTACTTGAGGACAATTAATAGTTCAAGTTTGGGGGATTTTGATGCACCAAAATTATATACTCTTTTAGCTATATGTTTTTACCTATTTTTGGTGATATTGCACTTTAATGGAAGATATTTTTCAAGATTTGTTGCAGGTATGATGATTATAGGTGATTGGAGCGAAAAGATGCAAAAAGGAACGAATTTGGAGCAAAATGGAGCAATTTGGAGGAAAATAGCTTCTGGCACTGCCAGCGCCCTCTTCCAGAGACTTCAGCAATTATTGGTCGGAAAGGGCGTCGCCGGTGCCACTATCAAGAGCCACCGGCGCCCTATGTCGGTTCATTTCAAATTGAAGAGTTTTTGTGGATTTTTGAAGGGGTGCTTGAAGAAACTATTGGGGAATTCGTTCCTAACATTAAATTAAGTGTTCAAGACGAAAAAGAAGGGGGAGGATTGCTGTAGAGAGTGTAAGGAAAGTGAGTGAGAGTTAGGGTTTGTGATTTTAAGAGAGATTCTTCTCTAAGGAGGGGAGAAGATGGAGTGAAGTGAGAGATTGCTTCTTCATCTTTTTTCCAAGGAGATAATCAAGTGTTGCAAGGAATAGAAAAAGAATCAAGGGAACTTGGAAGGAATTTGCTTGGGGAAGAGAAGGAGATAAGTTGTATTTACTGTTGTGGTTTGTATGACTCTTCTTTTATATATAAAATCCATGTGTTCTTATATCTTCTCCATGATTTGTGAGTAGTTTCCTTTGCCTTTCTTCTTGCATAAAGTAGTGATGATGTGATGATGTGGAATTGATGTGCCATTAAAGTGTTATAAAAGTTGTGATGTTTCTATCATTTGGAACTTAATTTACTTTTCAATCTAGCCAATACAATTGTTAAAATATGTTGAGGAACATTAATTAATTCTAAAAGAATTGAATGTTCTACTACAAGAATGAAGAACCCATTTAATGTCCGTGAATGAATTGCGTAGTTCATGGGGATTAAGTGCAAATAAATAAGGAAATGAGTTTGGATGAACTTCAAATTGGAGATTTCATGGTGACAGAATGGGATCCCTAATTTGGTCTTCAGATTGGTAACTAAAGCTTATGGTTAGCCTTCGGGTGAAGGGTGAGTGGGAGCTCAGTAGTGAGAGTCGGTATCCTCCCAGCCTAGCCTTAGATTTAGTGACTAAACTTAAGATATGACAATGTTCTTTACATGCTTGGAAGAGGAGGTACTCTTTTAAGGGTAAAGAAGCAAATATGTTCCTATTTGGCACAATATAAAAATTTACCATTCTTCATCATCCACACATCATAATCTTTATGCAGGAAGGAAGACACTTTCCACACAGAAGTATCTTATAAATCACATAAGTTAGTGTGTGTTAGTTAAAGAGTTTAGTAAGTAGTAATAATTGTAGTAGCTTTATTATTACCGTACTTTGCATTAACTAGTTGTAGTACACTTGAGCAATTGTTACAATTGGTATTGGATTTTAGTGCAATATTATCTGATTTAAAGAACGATTTCCCTCCCTGTGGGATCGATAACCAGGACTCCATTAGAACCTGTCGGCACATTTTTAGGTTGTGTTTTATTTTGAAAAGGGGTCGCCTAACAGAAATTGTCGGTGAATTTTTAAAATTTTAAATTTAGTTTAAATATATATAATTTAAAAAGTAGCATTTGATTTTGAAAATAATTTTAAATTTGAAAATTTTTAAGATATGAAATCAAACTGATTTCACATCCCAAATAGTTCACATAAACGAGCGCCGCACCACAAACCACGTATCTATCCCGAAGAATAGACACACTGCTTGATAATGAGGCTCGATTAGATAAACTAGAAAGGTTTGTGACATCCGTTTGGTCTGCGAACCAATTTTATAAGCCGACAATTTCCCCGCTTAATATGAAAGCATTAAACGGGGTTTATATTACTCGGGTTCTTTAAAATTCCCTATAAGGGCAAGCCCCTATAGTTAATTACATCTTAAGTGACGGGAATCACTTAAGAAAACTCTCGATAATAATCAGTAATTCTGCTCTTAGGAATTTCAAGGTTTAAGTTTTCAAGGGATCGAATTTTGGAATTTCAATAGGGAATGGATCAAATTTGGAAGATTTTATTTTGGGATTTCAAAGGAAGAAAGGTAGGAGAAATTATGGATTCGAAGTGAACTTCGGTAATTTCCCGTCTATCCTATTGTTTGGCTTGAATTTAGGAAAGTCCTAATATTTATTTAATGTTTTGATCTTGCCAATTTTAATTAATTAGGATTTATATTTATATGATAGAATCATACAAATAACCTGGAAGATGTGAGGGTTTATGTCGTATCGGACGACTACCTCGGAATCCTAAGTCCGGTTAGGGCTTAATTTGCATAACATGATTATGTAAATGCCTAACGAAAAGTTGAGGATTTATGTTGTACTAAGCAAACTACCTCAAAGTCCTATGGTTTTGTTGTTTAATTCTAGGAAAGTTTTGCTGATGTAGATTCAAGTTTTGCTGACGACGATGGTCGTGCTGCCCACCATGCTCCAAGCTCCAAGCTCCTTGTTGTTGCAGAGGTTTAGTTATAGAAGTCATAAATCAGGAGATGAGAAAAGTGTTTTGGTTTAGAGAAGTCTTAATTTCCAAGTGTTTTTGTGTTTTAATTAAAACAAATCTTAAAGTTGATTATAACGACACCTGTTAAGATCCCACGGTTCCATCCTTCCGCATCATTATTTTTATCGGATTCACTTAGTCCAGTATGAATTTGCTAAACTCAACCGAATGAGTTCCACACTTTCATTTAGACCGTGGAAATCCCGTTAGCAACACGTAGGTTACATCATCCGAGGTATTCCCGATCATCCAACAGGACGTTTTAATTTAGTTGTAATTGTAGTTTTGTGTTCCGTTTGTGATTAAATTTTGAGTTGTTTTATATTTTAAAATGTTGTGGCAATGAATTTTATCTTGCAATAACTTTTAATTTAGTTTTGGTTTCAGCTTTTAGGGCTACCTTAGAGGTGTGGGTTTTCATGCAACGATTGATTATCATGCAAGAAAAGTAATTGCGATGCGATTAAAGAAATTGCAATAAAATAAAAGCGTACCTGGAGGGTCTTCCCGTCATCCCAAGCCGCACTTAAAACACAATTAGAATATTTAAGCAAGTTTCTAGTAAAGCTAAGGGAAGGGTTATGGTTTTCTACCAAGTTCCTAATCCTATAGCTAGTCATTTCCTATAACGTCTAGGTTCTTGTGTTTTGGTTTGAGGATGATTTTCTTCATCAAAGAATAATTAAGTTCAATTGTTCTTATAAGTACCCTATCATATTGAGGAAGTGCTTAAGAAGAATCTTAAACATCTTTTCAATATTTCTAGGATTGTTTTAAGTCCAAATGAATTTAATTATACAAATGAATTAATCGTCCGGAATTCAAGTTTTGTTATCTTGCTCGATTGAACTAGGACATTTGAATATCCTATAAGTGAAGTAGCATTTCATTTAACGTTCTGTTTAGGAGTTATGATAACCAAAGCTCTCGAGGGCAAATTGGTGTTCAAATGGTTTATGATTTAGTTTAACTTCAGTTAAAGGGTTTAAATTTGGAATAGTGTTCAAGTTGCTTTATATTTAATTTCTTTATGTCTTAGGTAATGTTATTTAATTCAATTTAATTTTAATTTAATTTAATTTAATTTAATTTAATTTAATATGTTTTAATTTAATTTAATTTAATTTAATTTAATTTAATTTAATTTAATTTAATTTGTTTTAATTTAATTTAATTTAGTTTGATTTGATGTTAAATTAATTTAGTTTAATTTGATTTAATTTCTTTTAATTTAATTTTAATTTGATTTAATTTTAATTTAATTTAATTTAATTCAATTTAATTTAATATGTTTTAATTTAATTTAATTTAATTTAATTTAATTTAATTTAATTTGTTTTAATTTAATTTAATTTAGTTTATTTATTTAATTTAATTTAATTTAATCTTTAATTTAATTTAAATTTTAATTTTAATTTAATTGAAAATTTAAAAAGAGTTTAATAATTTAACTTATTATATTTTTTTTAATTTAATTTAATGATTAAGTCCTTTAACATTTTAAAACTTAAATTTGAATTATCATTTTTGATTAGGAATTATATATTAATGAGATGATTAATTTAGGGATTTTTAAATTAAAGAATAAATCTCTTCCTAATAATATCCCTATTTTAATAATTCCAATTTTATTATTCTTCCAAATTTAATCAATTATTTAATTAAGGTTTATTTTAATTATCTTCAAATTATTTAATAGGTTTCTACCCTTTAATTATTTAAATTTCAATCATCCAAATCAGATTAAGATCAAATATTTTATTTGTTAATTTTATTAAACCTAAAGTTTTAATTAAAGGTTAAAATTTTAATTACCATTTTGCCCTTCAAGCTTAATAATTTCACAACTCACTAAATTGAGCTTAAATGAACTTGAAATTTTTATGTGACTTCACTCATATGTCAATAAAGACATGAGAGGAGAAAATGTGATTTTTCTCGTATTTAATTTATTTATATAATTATTTTTAGTGGAAAATAGCAATTTCAAGGAAAATTTAGTAATATGACCAAGGGAAAGTTTCGTCCTTAAGAAAATTATGGGACATTCCTAATGACCAGAAGACCACTTGGACCAATTTTGGTGATTTTTTGAATTATATTATTTTTATTATAATTATTTTAAATTTTGGAGTATTAATTAATTTAAAAAATAAAATAAAGGTTGAAAAATGAAATTTATATTTTTCAAAAATCTCTCTGATATCAAGGAAATCAGAGAATTAATTTTTGCAATTTTCGGATTTTTCTATGATTTATTATAATTATTTTAGTGAAAATGCCAAAAAATGTATTTTTTTAATTTTAAATTACCTTAGGGCTTTAAAATTTAATATCTCATTAAATAGACCTAAGAAAAATATGAGGTTTGTTCCTAAGTGATTAAAATTTAAAATGTGACATTTTGGTGAATTTTATTATTTTTATGATTTTTATTATTTTTTAATTATTAAAATATTAAAATAATACAAAAAATCAACTTTTCTAGAAAATTGAAATTTTAATTTTCTTAAATTTGCCTGATATCAGAGAGGCTCCAAAACCAATTTGGTGAGTTTTTGAATGGTATCTTGAATGTTATGAATTTTTGAAGTTTAAAATGGTTAAATGCCTTAATCAACCCATTTAGTAGAGGCTAACTAAGTCCAATTGATTTCAAATTTTTATGGTGGGTTCCTCTGATCCTAAAGGTCAATGGAGAATTGATTTCAAGCCAATTTGATATATGGTTAGCTCTAATTAATTAAGGAGCTATTTTGAGTGTTTAAGCCAATTAGGGTTATTTTAAATGAGTTAACTTAAAACCTATTTTTCCTAGGGTCCTCTGGACATAAGCGACATCACCAAATTTTCCTAGAATTTATTTCACACCATGCTAATTATTGGAATTAAAATACTTAAAACAGCAACATGAATTTGAAAAATCAATAACTTCTCATAGGGATGGCCTCTGACTTTGGAAAATTCAGGGAATGTTCCCAAATTCGGAGGCTTCAAAAGCCCTATGGTCTCATGCCATGGTGAATTTCCTATATGCATGGAGAATTAAAATAATGCAGAGGGTAAATAAATTATTAAAAATAAAATACTTGATAAAATTAAATAATTTCTTTTCCACATTATTCTCCTCTATTCACTGAGCAAGTGGGTATTTTTATTTTATTTTTTCTGATTTTTCTACACAAAGTTATGCATTTTTGAAGTTTAGGGAATTAAATAAATCAGAAAATCCCTAATTTTCTATTTATCCGAGTCGGCGCCGCGTCGACCTTAACATCTCCGAAGTGCCGCGTGGCGCGCTCCCATTCGACGCCGCCACTCGAGTCGGCGGCCGGGTCCCGCCTTCCGCGTATCATCCGTTGATTCGACCTAATCCGAGCCGTCCGTCCGCGCGTGTATTAAATGAACGGCATCCGTTCATCGTCCCCAAGCATCCTCGCCCGAGAGCCGTCCACACTAAAACCACTAAGAACTCACTCAATACTTAACGGATTTTCGTGTTCTTGTGCTCTATGGATTCGTCTTGAAGAGACGAACACATCTATACGGTGATCATGCATTGAAATTAAAGCATTTGAAATGGAGAATCTCCAGAAGCTCGGGATGAAGAATTAGCTCATACCTTTGCTCAGAGAATTGTTGCTTCAATCTGAGGGTTGTGTCACCTTCGATTGGATCCCAGAAAGCTCCAGATGAAGTCTCCTGGTCTGGTGAATCGCCTAGGTATGATTTCGACCACAGCCGATCACAAAGCTTGGAGTCTGGAGCAACTGAGTGGCACTGGAGAGGGGGCTTTGGCTGGTGGACTTCTTCCCTTGGTCCGGTGAAGGTGTAGGACCAATCAATTTGAGGATTGATCCACTGTGGAGAAGTGTCCCGGTTTTGGATGGAATTTTGGTCGAGAAATCGAGTTCGTTGGTGGGGATTAGAGGCAAATTGGCACTAGGGATCAACTCGCTCTAAGTATGGAGAGTGATCCGGAGCAATTTTGGCGAGTTTCGATAAGGTATGGTTCGGCACCTCCCATGGCCGAGAGGGGGTGGTGTTTAAATAGGAGAGGGTGAAGGGCCTCCCGTGGAGAGTTAGGGCTTGGGATCGAGTCGCTCTTGGTAAGAGAAGAACAATCGCGATGGCCACTGGGGATGGGGCGACTCAGCAGGTGAGAATTCCAAGTTTGGGCTCACATGTGAGCCATGGCACAGTGGTTTACGGCGGCTGTGGTGGTGGCCGGCCGAGGTCGAGTCACCCTCAAGGTCGGGGAGGTCGGGGCTGGAGGTTTGTGCGATCGATTGGCCATGGACATATGTAAAGGAGTTGAATTGAAATGGAATGGGGGATGAGCTCATTTTGGGTCCAAATGGGTCAACCCACCTTTTGGGCTTGGTTCACCTCCCCATGGCTGATTTGGGCTGAGGGAGGATCAGATGGATCAGCTAGGAAAGGGTGGAGAAGTCACCATCCATGAATATTTTGATTAAACATGGATTAAGATGAAGCATTAAAAGGGTTAAAACCTTTTAAGGGGGCTTAAAAGAGGCTCCTCCTTTTGCCATTAGTGGCTTGATCACATGTCAAGCCTTCCATGGCTTCATGTGGCTTGTCCATGGCTTGCATGGCTTGTCTTTGGCTTGGGAAAAGTTGAGTCAATTTCATGGAAATGGATTTAAGAAAAATTTTGGTATTTAGGGGTGATTTGGCATGAGGCTTGATTTAGAATTATTTGATGATAGGATTATAACTTAGGGAATGGCTTTGATTAAATGGATGGCAAATGGAAATGTCATGTGGGCTTTAGGGCCAATTTTGGGCTTTTGTATTTGGTGGAAATGGGCTTTTAAAATGGTTTAGGGGAGTGGGCTTTTGGATTTTAAAATGGATTTTAGGATGGAATTTTGCCAAAGGCTTGGGCCAAATAATTGTTGGGTTTAGCTCATGGATGTGTCATGAGTGACTTGGAGCAAATTGGGAGTGATTTGGGTTTGAATTGGGTTGAATTTGGGCTTCTTTGGTGAATGGGCCAATATAGGTCAAATTGGGCTAACTTGGGCCAATGTTGGGCTAGGGTTGAAATTGATGTAAAATTAATGTTGGGAAATGTTTATGGGAGTGTTTCAAAGAGGTTTTGACTTTGGTTGGGCTTTGATTTTGGGATTTGGGCTCATTTGGGTTAGGTTTGGGTTTAGGTCAAAATAGGGCCTTTTAGCTTTGGGTTGAAGTTGAGTGGGGTTTGGGTCTAAATGTTGGGAAAATCATGTTAGTTTTTTGTTTGTGGGAATGTTAAGGAAGATTTGGAAAAGATTTGGGGTTAATTGGAGTTAGATTGGGTGAGTTTGGGTTAGGTTTGGGTCATGGGTCCAAATTGGGCTTTAAGGCCAAAAGTGAAATTGGATCCAAATGTCAATCAAATTGGACTTGGATTTGGTCTAGATTGGTGTTGGGAATGTTGAATTGAAGTATAGAATTGAATTGGACCAAGATTTGGGTCAATTGGGTAGGTTTGGTTTGACATTGGGTTCACTTTGGGTTAAAATGGGTCAAATTGGGGGTTTTGACAAAAGTGGGGTAAATTGACAAAATTGGCCCATGGTGTAGTTGAACAAAATGAAATTGAGAATATTTGGGATTTTATGGAATTTTCTGGGAATTTTCTGAATTTTTGGATTTTTGGGTCAAGAGGGGTATTTTGGGTATTTGGAGAGTATTGGGAGGTATTTTTGGAATTCTTGGTATTTTTGGGTATGGATGGTCAATTTGAGTGGAGAGAAATGTTTAGGAATGATTTTGGAGAATTTTGGGTGATTTGGAAATTTTTGAGAAATTTGGGTAGTTTTAAAGGTTTTGGGTAGGCTAGGCGGGTGTAGGGTCCCGGGGGTCAAAAATTAAAAATTTGGGAAATTGAAGATTGGGTGAATGTAAGTGGAATGAAATCATCTTGGTTGAGCCATGAAGCCATATCAAGCCCACATGAGCCATGAAGGGACTCATTTGAGGTATCCACATTGTTGTTCCTAACCCTCTTACGCGAGGGCTTAGGGGTTAAGGACCATCCATGTGAATCATCTACATGAGTCGGGAGGTCAAGTTAGGTATAGGTGTGTGAAAGTGTAGTGTATAGGTGTAGTGTGTGTGTAAGTCAGCCCCTTCACCGGACCGAGCCACCTGTGGCGGTCCTAAGGCCAAAGAGTCTTATAGGAACTCATCCTTTAAACTTCCACATTTGATTTCGACCCTCAGGTGATTAGGGGTCTATAGTCAAGTTTGTGGAGTTTGCGAGGAGTTAAGAAGTGGTTTGAATTTCTAAAAGGTGGGTCCCAATTCTAGTTCTCTAAGATAGTCAAAGGAAAAGCCTAAGGCTAGATCCTAAGTACTAAAGAGAAGAAGAGAAGACCTCATCAAAAATGAGGTCAACAGAACCCTGTATTACTTGATACGATACGTATACTTGCGTTGCATGTGTGACTTTACTAAATCATTATAAATATATAAATCTGAATTCATAAAGTCTTACATTTTAAGCATATAAAAGTCGCCGTCAAGTTTTTGACGCCATTGCCGGGGAGATAGATAAACTGTACTTATTTATAGATATTGTAGTAACTGAAAACCTTTACTTTGTAGTATATTTGTGTGCGTATTTACTTTTTAGTGTGATTTTATATGCGTAGTAGTGGATTTGTAGGTTTGATACCTTACGATTCAGAGTTAGAGCATACTATTAGAAAAATTAGAAAACAACAAAAACAAATTGAAAATTACTGTAAAATGGCGAATAATCAAGAGAATCAGAATCGTAATGTTGGAAATTTGCCAAGACCCTTAAGAGATTATGCTAACCCAATAGCAGATGAAATTCATATAACTATTCAAAATCCAGATGTTGCTGCTAATTCGTTTGAACTTAAACCTGCTATTATCCAAATGGTACAAAATAATCAATTTGGAGGAACACCTAATGAAGACCCAAATTTACATCTCGCTAGTTTTTTAGAACTGTATGCTACTTTCAAGTATTATGGAGGGTCGAGTGATGCTGTGAGACTTAGACTTTTTCCTTTTGCCTTTAGGGATAAAGCTAAGGCGTGGTTAAACTCGTTAGCACCCGGATCTATTCGAACTTAGGGAGAACTTTCTCAAAAGTTTCTATCAAAATATTTCCCTACATCAAAAATTGCTAAATTAAGAAATGATATTACATCTTTTGGTCAGTTTGAAGGAGAGTCAATATATGAAGCTTGGGAGAGGTTTAAAGATCTTCTTACGAAGTGTCCACATCATGCTTTGCCAGATTGGTTAATAATTCAAACTTTTTTTAACGGATTAGTGAGATCATTGAGATCAATTATTGATGCTGCTGTTGGTGGATCGTTAATGTCAAAACCTTTAGATGAAGCATATTCATTGATTGAAGAGATGGCTACTAATAATTTTCAATGGCCCTCTGAACGGGTAAACCCTAAGAGAGTAGCTAGTGTTCATGATTCTGATATGATGACTATGATAGTTTCTCAAATAGCAGCTGTTTTTAAGAAAATAGATCAATATGGAATGAATTATTCTCAACCACCCCCAGTGTTAGAGGAAAATTTATTTGGACAGATAACTAAATCTCAAACACCTTATGAAACTTTGAACGCGATTAATAGACCTAATAACCCTTATTCGAATTATTATAACTCTAGTTGGAAGAATCAACCAAATTTCAATTAGAATAATAATAATGCTAATGTGAACCCACAATGGGGGCACAATTCTATGAACCCAATTGGAAACTCAGACAACTAAGAGAATACTAACTTTAGACCATCTTATCCTCCTGGATTTAATAATAACCCACAGTTTAAGGATAAGAAGTTGTCTACAGATGAAATGATTTTGAATATGGGTAACCAATTACAAGTTCAAGGTGTTGCGATCAAAAATATTGAAAATCAATTGGGACATATTTTTACTGCGCCTAATAATAGACCTTCTGGAACGCTTCTTAGTAATGTGGAGATCAATCCAAAAGATCAAAACAAGGAGCAACTTAAGGCTATTCAATTAAGGAGTGGAAAAGAACTAGAAACTAGAGTGCAGAAAGAAGTTGAAGAAGAGAAGGAGAAGGTGAATATTGAAACAGGTTCAAATAAGATTTATCCGGACCTGGAATATCCTCTTGAACTAATGAAGATTACTGTTGAGAAACCACCTCCTCCATTTCCTCAGAGATTGAAGCAGAAGAATAGGGATAACAAATTTGGAAATTTTTTGGAAATCCTTAAGAAGTTAACAATAAATATACCTTTTGTTGAAGCATTAGAACAGATGTCTGATTATGCAAAATTTATGAAGGATATTCTTAAAAAGAAGAGAAAGTTCACGGATCATGAGACTGTTGCACTTAGCGAAGAGTGCAGTGCAATAATTCAGAAAAAGATTCCTGAAAAACTTAAAGATCCTGGTAGTTTCACTATCTCGTGTGTTATAGGTGAAAAGTTTTTTGGAAGAGCCTTATGTGAACTGGGAGCTAGTATTAACCTTATGCCTTTATCAACTTTCAAATGATTGGGAATTAGAGAAATTTCTCCTACGTCTGTAACTCTTCAATTAGCTGATCATTATATTACTTATCCTAAGGGAGTGGTAGAAGATGTGTTAGTGAAAGTGGATAAATTTATCTTTCCTGTGGATTTTATTGTGCTTGATATGGAGAAAGATAAAGATATTCCAATTATTTTAGGAATACCATTCCTAGCTACTAGAAGAGCTGTAATTGATGTTCAAAAAGGAGAATTAACTATGAGAGTTAATGATCAAGAGATGACATTTAATATTTTGAAGTCTATGAAGTATCCATCAGTTGCAAAAGATAATGAATGTTTTAGGATGGAAGTATGCGAATATTTGAGAAATGATTTTTTTAAAGAGATGTTTGAAAAGAAAGTGGAATGCGAAAATATTATTGAGGATGAAACTGGAAATGAAAAAGATTCAGATAATGAGATAGATAATGAGTTGGAATATATTCAGGAGAAATTTGAAGTGTTAGATATCATGGAAGGTGGAGATAAAAGTTTAGTTTCATCGATTGTTAAACCTCCTGAACTTAAGATGAAAATTCTCCCTAAGCATTTAAAGTATATGTTCTTAGGAGAATCATCTACCCTACCAGTTATTGTATTTTTGGAGTTAACTGAATATCAAGAACAAAAATTATTGGAAATCTTAAAAAGATACAAAAAGGCTTTTGGATGGACTTTGGCAGATATCAAAGGAATCAGTCCTTCAATCTGTATGCATAGAATTTTATTAAATGAAGAACATAAACCTAAAATTGATCCGCAAAGGAGATTAAATCCTATAATGAGAGAAGTAGTTAAGGAGGAAATTTTAAAATGGCTTGATGCTGGATATATTTATCCTATTTCGGATAGTGCTTGGGTAAGTCCAATCCATTGTGTACCGAAGAAAGGTGGAGTGACTGTGGAAGTGGAGGAAAGGAATGAAATTTTACCTACTAGACAAGTGAATGGATGGCGAATTTGTATTGATTATAGAAAACTGAATGCTGCCTCCCGAAAAGATCACTTTCCTCTTCCTCTTCTCGATCAAATGTTGGATAGACTTGCTGGACACAAGTACTATTGCTTTTTTGACGGATATACTGGTTATCATCAAATACCTATTGTTCCTAAGGATCAAGAAAAGACATCGTTTACTAGCCCCTATGGAACATTTGCTTTTCAAAGAATGCCTTTTGGACTGTGTAACACACCTGCAACTTTTCAAAGATGTATGATGTCTATCTTTAGTAGTATGATAAATAATGTAATAGAAGTTTTCATGGATGATTTTTCTATGTTTGGAACATCATTTGATATTTGTTTTGGAAAACTTGGCAAAAGTTTTAAAACTCGGTGAGAAAACAAATTTTGTTCTGAACTGAGAAAAATGTCAATTTATGGTTGCAGAAGGAATAGTGCTTGGGCATAAAATTTTTGAATATGGTATGGAAGTCAATCCTGCTAAATTTCGAGTGATTGAGAGATTACAACCACCCACTACTGTGAGAGAGATTTTTCTAAAATTACTAAACCTTTATGCCAACTTCTAGAAAATGATAGGAAGTTTGATTTTAATGATGAATGTTTGTGTGCTTTTAATCTACTTAAATAAAAATTAATCACTGCTCCTATAATTGTTTCACCTGAATGGGAGAAACCCTTTGAATTGATGTGTGATGCTAGTGATTATGCTATTGGAGTTACGTTGGGGAAAATGTATGATAAACCTTTCAAAGTCATTTACTATGCTAGTAAAAATCTTAATGATGCTCAAATTAATTATACAACTACTGAAAGGGAGTTATTAGCTATAGTATTTGCTTTTGATAAGTTTAGACCTTATTTAATTGGGACTAAAAGTATAGTGCATACTGATCATTCAGCTATTAAGTATTTAATGCAAAAGAATGATGTTAAACCAAGATTGATTAGATGGATACTCCTTTTGCAAGAATTTGATTTTGAGATAGTTGATAGGAAAGGATCTGATAATCAAATTGCTGATCATTTGTCAAGAATAGAATATGATAATTCATCTGTATTTGAAAAGGAAGTTACAGAAACTTTTCCTGATGAACAATTGTATATTCTTATGGAAAAGAATTTGCCTTGGTATGCTGATATTTTGAATTATATTGTGAGTGATATTATACCATCAGATTTAACAAGGCAACAAAAAAAATTTAAATATGATGCTAAATTTTATTTTTGGGATGAGTCCTATTTATATAAATAATGTAAGGATCTGATTATTAGAGTCCTATTTATATAAACAGTGTAAGGATCTGATTATTAGAAGATGTGTGCCACATGAAGAAATTAATCCAATCATTCAGAGATGTCATGATTCTGAATTTGGAGGTCATTTTGGTGTTGATAAATGGCTTATAAGATCTTACAATCTGGATTTTATTGGCCAACTCTTTTTCGTGATGTTTATAAATATGTCAAATTTTGTGATCGATATCAAAGAGTAGGTAATATTTCTAGAAGAAATGAAATGCCTCTGAATTATAATTTGGAAGTTAAAATTTTTGATGTACGGGGATAAGATTTTATGGGACCATTTACACCTTCATTTGGAAATTTATATACATTGGTCGCTGTTGATTATGTTTCGAAATGGATTGAAGCTGTAGCTTTACCAAGATGTGATGCTCGGAGTGTTTCTAAATTTTTAAAGAAAAATATATTTACAAGATATGGAATGCCGTGAGTAATTAAAACTGATGGTGGATCTCATTTCAAAAACAATCAAATAAAGAGATTAATTGAAAATATAACATTATTCATAGGATCTCTACTGTTTATCATCCCCAGACTAGTGGTTTAGCGGAAATATCGAATAGGGAAATTAAAAGAATTTTGAAGAAAACAGTGGATATTCATAAATTAGATTGGTCTGCTACATTAGATACCGCATTATGGGCTTATAGGACTGCTTTTAAGACCCCTATTGGAATGTCTCCTTATAGACTAGTATTTGGCAAAACTTGTCATTTGTCGGTTGAATTGGAGCATAAAGCATATTGGGCGATTAAGGAATTGAATTTTAATTTGAAAAATGCAGGAGAAAAAAGATTTATGCAATTGAATGAGTTGGAAGAAATCAGGAATGAATCATATCATAATGATAGAATTATAAAGAGAGAATGAAATTGTGGCATGATCAGAAGATATTGAAAAAATGATTTGAACTTGGACAAAGAGTTTTGTTATATAATACAAGATTGAAATTATTTCCTGGAAAACATAAGTCCAGATGGATGGGACCTTTTACTGTAGTGAAAGTTCATTCTTTCGGAGCTGTTGATATCGAGGATCCTAAAACTAGAAATATTTTCAAGGTTAATGGGCATTGTTTAAAACCTTAGTTTGGAGGGTTTTTACCAGATTTCAAAGAGGTTTTATTGTTGAGTCATCCTAGTTAGCTGAATGCTTTGTCGGTTGACGACGTTAAATCAAGCGCTTTATGGGAGGCAACCCATGTGTACTTGTGTGTTGTGTTTGCTTGCTTATTGTTGTTTGTGCTTTTAGTTTGATATTTGAGAATCCTATTTACTCTTAAATAAGTTAAAAATTAAAAATATAATTGGATCGTATTGTGAAAACGAAGTATTTCGAGTCAAACGAAGTTCGGTGAAAATTTTTACCACTGACGCCGCCGGTGCCCTATTCTTTTAAAAATAGTCGAATTTCTAGTTTGAGCGCCGCCGGCACCCAAATTCTGGTTGACGGTTTTTAATTTTTAAAATGCGGTTTTTGGCGGTTTTGAGCAGGATCTTCTTCCATAAAACATCCCAAAACTCCTTTCACTCCTGCAAAATCGAAAACTTCCTTTCCCAATTCGCATCCCAGTGATTCCTACTCCATTGAACTCCCTAGATCTTGCATTTACAACCGACGAAAGTTCATTAGTTTCGAGGCGCAGCGTCTATTCCATAAAGTGATGATGAAAAGAAGAATTATCAAGGAAAGAGGCTTTGTAAATCGAGGTTTGGAGAGTCCGACTACAAGAGTTGAAGAGATAGTAAAGCAAATGTGTTGGGAAGTGTTATGCTACACTACCGCCACAGTGGTTATTCCGATCGTGAAAGAATTTTATGCAAATCTACATGGGATCAACCAAGGATGTGTTTTTGTGCGAGGTAGGTATGTAGCATTCACTCCTGCAAGGGTTAGTGATCTCTTCATGATTGAAAATGTACCTATTTGTCATTATGCAAATTTTAATGCGACTAGCAATGATATGAATGAAATCTATCATTATTTGACGGATGAGAATGAAGAATGGGAAGTAAGGGATAATGGATATATCAGTTTCTCTTCTTCATCCTTAAATCCAATATCAAAATAGTGGCATTACTTTATTTCGACAAAATTAATTCCTACTATGAAGATAAGTAAGGTAACGATGGAAAGTGTTATTCTGAATTTCTATATACAAACTGGAAGGTCAGTGGATATTGGATCAATCATTACGAAATCTGTTTTGGGATTGATTATGCATGGATCTAAATAAGGGCTTGGACACCTATCCACCATATTTTTGTTATGTAGTCAATCTCAAGTACCATATTTGAGTTGGGAAAAAGTTCTTCTGCCCTAGAGACCTATTGATCCAAATGATCTTTATGACTACAGAACAGTAGGTGATGAAGGAGATATGGATTTGCTTGCTAATCAGCCCACTGAGAGTTCACAACCTATTCAGCCTTACTATTCTGAAAGTTCGAGGGTAATATTGAAGAAGATAAAGAAGTTGGAAAATGACCTACAGAATGTTCTGAATACTATTAATAATATTTTTGATTTATTTGATCATATTGATTGGAGGATAAAAGAGCAATTTGATTATACTAGTCGGATTGAGTTGGGTCTGGTTAATCTATTGAAGAAGAATGCTGTGGTGAGTGAAGATTCATCTGATGAATTCCTATATCATCCCTTCTACAATCTGTTCGTTCATCATCAATCAATCAGAGACATTAGAGAGGATGATAGTTCTGAGACTGATGAGGAGTAATTAGTGGATTTTATATGCTGCTTTGTTATGTTTAAGTGTTTGCTTTGATTTGCTTTGCTTTGCTTTGCTTTAGTAAGGTGTGCTTGGGCTATGATTTGATTTTATGTGTGTACTTAGGACTTAGTGTTTGCTTATCATAGTGTACCTGCAATACTAAGGATCTAAGGAGTGTTGCTTTTATTTGATGAGCATATGTGTGTAATCGTTGTAACGTGGATTTTACATATGAAAGTGATGTGATGTGTTGTTTGTGTAAAGTGATATTTTTTCGTGTTTGTGAGATGAAATAGATGCTTGTTGATGTGTTAATAGGACTATGGAGGTTGAAACGATTGAATTTGCAAAAAAAAATTTTGAACCCAACGGAATTTTGGACTGGCGCCGCCGGCGCTAGATTGGGCACCGCCGGCGTCCAAATCCAGAGAGTTTGACTATTATTTTTAATAGAGTTCCGCCGGCGCCCAAATGATGAAAATAGCCCGGGACCCTTAAAAGTTTGCGAAAATTGCCTGGGACCCATTTTTTCCGCCATTTCTTTCGTCTCCCACCTTCATGTTCGTATTTTTAAAGCTTTAGGGTTCATTAGATCTCGGAGTAGAGAGGATTTCAAGGATTTCTGAGGCCGGATCTGCACTTCTCTTGGTAAGAGCTTTACTTTAAGCTAAAATTTTTGGATTTTCGCCATGTGAAACTCTCACATTGTTTGGATGATATTTTTGAGAGATTGTTGAGAAAAAGTGAGGTTTCCTATGGTAGAATTTGTTCTTACTTGTTTGGATTAATACTTGCAGTTAGTACATTGTGGATTTTGGGATTTATTAGTAAATTTTTGCAATTTTTAGAAATTCACATGCTCCTAGAATGAGTAAGGGGATGCGAAAATTTGATTGGGACGATGAAAGATTTGTTAATGTTAAGGCTCGGTTTCGCTTCAACTCTTAGTTACAAAACAAGAAGTGTATTCGGGATCGAGCATTTGAGAATCCTTGTGGATCTGTGGAACAGTTGATTTCTGAGCGGAATTGGGAGCGTTTCTGTTACTTTTCTGCTAATGCAGTTTTTGGAGTAGTGCGAGAATTTTATGCTAACGTGCTCTGGTCTGAGACGGAATATGTGCTAGTCCGAGGGAAACTGGTTGAGTTCACCCCACAACGTATCAACGCATTTTATCAAATTCGAGAACCTTTTGTTTATGAATTTGAGAATTTTGATACTAGTGAGGGGAATTTGATGAGTGTAATCACGTATCTGACAGATGGAAGAGGGGAGTGGAAGATGAATCAGAAACAGATGATTAACTTCCCTGCTTCTACTTTAAATGTTGCTTCTAAAGCATGACATTATTTCATTTCTGCGAGACTGTTACATTCTTATCATCACAGTGAAGTTACTACGGATCGAGCTATTTTGAATTATTGCATCCAGAATATGAAAAAGATCAATATTGGAGCTATTGTTTTCAGGAGCATTCACTCTATTGCCAAAGGAGAAACCACTGGTGGATTAGGACATCCTGCTCTAATTCATGCCCTTTATGTTCAATCTGGAGTTGAGTATAGTAGTTATGAGAAAATGGCGATACCTTTGAGACCAATTACGAAGACCATTATTCGTACTTATGAGGCTCATGTGGGTGCAAAAGAGGAGACTAGGAGTACTGATATTCCTACCACAAGCTATGATGTTCCATCTACTTCTGAGCCCCCGACACTATCTGATATCATGAAGCAGTTGAGATTGCAAAGTGATATTATTGAAAGGATGCATAAAAGGATGGATGTATTCGAGGCCAGGAGTGATGTGAATGAAAACTATTTGCAGAGAAGAGTTGAGTTTGATATAGCTTATTATGATTCTCAGGCCAGATTTATGAGAGGAGATACTGGGGTGACATTTCCTACTTGACCTAGTTATACACCGTACAGGCCTAAACCTGATGACCCTGCTGCTGATCCTGGTGATGAAGACTGGTAGATAGTTTGTTTGTTTTATTTCTGTTGTTCTTAGTCTGTTGTGATGTATTGATGTGATGTAGTGGATATTTACTTTTCATGTGATGTGTAACCTTGTGTTGTACTGTGTAATGTAGTGTTATTTACTTTTCATGTTGAACTGTTAGTTGTACTATTAGTAGTGTGATAGTTTGCTTCATGTTGTAGTGTATTGTTGGATGTTTGGATGTTTAGTGTTAATTTCTCTTTACCCATGCAAATATTTTAAATTTTTATATCACTGCTACTAATTTTTTCATGCTTGCTAGCTATAAAATTTTGATTAATACTAGATAGATTATGAAGATTTCAGAATCTCAGCACAGAAAGGTTAGTTTTCTTTTACTCTCAACAATTTCAAATTTATTGAAAAATTTAAGTTTGGGGGAGGGTATAGAAATGCTAAACTTTTATTTGTTCTCAATTAATATATTTTCAAAAATTATTAGCATAAATTTTGGCAGTTAAGCCTCATTGTAAGATAACTAAAACTTTTCATTTCAGTTGAATATTATGGAAGGATAAGATGAAAATTTTTGGTAATAAAATTTGATTTTATAGAAATAAGATATTTGGTATGAAAGGATTTGATTATAGTTAACTGTTTAAAGTAAAGAAAACTGTATTTTTGAAATGTTAAGGGACTTAAAGTATTGTGTATTAAGAATAGATTTTGACTTTTTGAAAAATAATAATGCTTGTGCCTAACTACAAAGTAAGGTGGTGTTTCAAGTTTGAACTTTAGAAAGAGGAGAGTGAAGATCAAAATCATTAAAGACTATCCAGATATAATAATCCTCAATAAAAGAAAAGAAAAGAAAAGAAGGATTGAAAAAACAATCCAAAAAGGAAAAAAGAAAGAAAAATGTTTATGAGGAGAAGCTTGAGGAGATGCCTAATCAAAAATTGGCTTCACTTGAATCACCCTAGAAATAAAACTTGATTTTATTTCTGAATTTATATTTAAAGTGCTAGCTTACATTTTAGTAAAGTTTGCATGAACTCCTTTTTCACATATTCTTTTAAGGCACTCTTAATGTGGCAAATTATGGTTTATCTTCAAATAAATAGAAGACTAGAACTCTTAGACTTGATTACTGAATATTCTTATACCTGTAATGTTGACCTGATTTACTAAAATTTTTCTGAAAATCTAACCAATATATTTTTTTGAATGAAAATTTTAGTGTCTTCAGTTGAAAAGTACATTTTCTAAAGTTATATTTTATGTAGCAAAAGGATTACTTGAGGACAAGTAATAGTTCAAGTTTGGGGGATTTTGATGCACCAAAAATATATACTCTTTTAGCTATATATTTTTACCTATTTTTGGTGGTATTGCACTTTTAAAGGAAGGTATTTTTTATGATTTGTTGCAGGTATGATGATTATAGGTGATTGGAGCAAAAAGATGCAAAAAGGAACGAATTTGGAGCAAAATGGAGCAATTTGGAG
Source organism: Papilionanthe hookeriana x Papilionanthe teres (assembly GCA_022702705.1). Taxonomy (NCBI): domain Eukaryota; kingdom Viridiplantae; phylum Streptophyta; class Magnoliopsida; order Asparagales; family Orchidaceae; genus Papilionanthe; species Papilionanthe hookeriana x Papilionanthe teres. The sequence goes on from CM040427.1 coordinate 23,731,293, forward strand.
GAAAACAACTTCTGGCACAGCCGGCGCCTGCATGGGCGCCGCTGGCGCCTGCATGGGAGCTGCCGGCGCCTTCTTCCAGAGACCAGCAATTATTGGCAGGATAGGGCACCGCCGGTGCCACTATCGGGCGCCACTGGTTCCCTATGTCGGTTTATTTCAAATTGAAGAGTTTTGGCAGATTTTTGAAGGGGTGCTTGAAGAAACTCTTGGTTAATTCGTTCCTAACATTAAATTAAGTGTTCAAGACGAAAAAGAAGGAGGAGGATTGCCATAGAGAGTGTAAGGAAAGTGTGAGTGAGAGTTAGGGTTTGTGATTTTAAGGGAGATTTTTCTCTAAAAAGGGGAGAAGAGGGAGTAAAGTGAGAGACTATTTCTTCATCTTTGTTCCAAGGAGATAATCAAGTGTTGCAAGGAATATAAAATGAATCAAGGGAATTTGGAAGGAATTTGCTTGGGGAAGAGAAGGAGATAAGTTGTATTTACTATTGTGGTTTGTATGACTCTTCTTTTATATATAAAATCCATGTGTTCTTATATCTTCTCCATGATTTGTGAGTAGTTTCCTTCGCCTTTCTTCTTGCATAAAGTAGTGATGATGTGATGATGTGGAATTGATGTGCCCTTAAAGTGTTATAAAAGTTGTGATGTTTCTTTCATTTAGAACTTAATTTACTTTTCAATCCGGCCAATTGAAATGTTAAAATATGTTGAGGAACATTAATTCCAAAAGAATTGAATGTTCTACAACAAGAATGAAGAACCCATTTAATGTTTGTGAATGAATTGCGTAGTTCATGGGGATTAAATGCAAATTAATAAGGAAATGAGTTTTGATGGACTTCAAATTGGAGGTTTCATGGTGACAGAATGGGATCCCCAATTTGGTCTTAAGATTGGTAACTAAAGCCTATGGTTAGCTTTCGGGTGAAGGGTGAGTGGGAGCTCCGTAGTGAGAGTCGGTATCCTCCCATCCTAGAATTAGATTTAGTGACTAAACTTAAGATATGACAATATTCTTTACCTACTTGGAAGAGGAGGAACTCTTTTAAGGGTAAAGAAGCAAATATGCTCCTATTTGACATAATACAAAAATTTACCATTCTTCATCATCCACACATCATAATCTTTATGCAGGAAGGGAGACACTTTCCACATAGAAGCATCTTATAAATCATGTAAGTTAGTGTGTGTTCGTTAAAAAGTTTACTTAGTAGAAATAATTGTAGTAGCTTTATTATTACCGTAATTTGCATTAACTAGTTGTAATACACTTGAGCAATTGTTACAATTAGTATTGAATTTTAGTGTTATATTATCTGATTTAAAGAAGGTTTTCCCTCCCTGTGGGATCGATAACCAGGACTCCATTAGAGCCATGTATTACTTGATACGATACGTATACTTGCGTTGCATGTGTGACTTTACTAAATCATTATAAATATATAAATCCGAATTCATAAAGTCTTACATTTTTAAGCATATATAAAGTCGCCGTCACTTCCCTGCCCTAATCTCCATTAACAGAGCTCAATTTCTTAATCCAAAATCCACCCTAAAATAGGACACTTCACCACAGTAGCCAAAACCTCAAACTTACCAACCCTACACCATCACCGGACCAAGAGAAGAAGTTCGCCAGTGGAAGCCCCCTCACCAGGCCAACCATTTGTGCTTGAGACCAAAGCTTGAAATTGGGTTTGGTGGAAATCATACCTAGGCATTTCACCACAGTTCCAGGCTTCATCCCCAGCTCCCTTGGACTCTAACGTACGTGCCGAGCCTCTCTGATTGAAGCTTCACTTCTCAGAGCCAAGGTGTGGACCTCCTCCTTCCCGAGAGCTTGTTTTGATTCTCTATTTTGTTTGAGTTAATTTCATAGCATCATAGCCATATATATGTGTTCGTCTTGTCGAGACGAGTTCATAGAGCCTCAGATCATGTAATTTGGTTGAATATCGAGCGAGATATTAAGTCTAGAAGGTGGACGTTTCTCAGGTTAGGGCGTCTGGGGGCGATGAATGGATGTCGTCCATTCGCGCATGTATCCAATGGACGACGGAGATCAAGCCGGACGAGGAGATGGAGCAGAACCGTGGGACGCGTAGCTGCCGAGTCAGATGGCGGCATCAAATAGGAGAGCGCCGGGTGAAGCTTCGACCCAGACGAGTTTGAGTTGGCGCCGCGCTGGATAAGTAGAAAAATAGGAGATTTTTCTATTTAATTAATTCAGCAAACTTTAAAAATTCATATATTTGCATAGAAAAATCATAAAAATAAAATAAAAACATCCTCTTGCTCAGTGAATAGAGAAGAATAATGTGGGAAAAGAATTAAGTTAATTTGTCGAGTCTATGATTTTTAATGATTAAATACTCTCTGTGATGTTTTAATTCTCCATTTGTATACATAATTCACCATGACATGAGACCATAGAGTTTTTGTAGCCTCTATTCTTGGGAACACTCTCTGAATTTTCCACGGCCATTAAAATTAATTTAAAACATTAAGATCATTTAAAATATAAAATTTAATTTAATTACAACAATCTGAATACTATTCCAACTTAAAATGGTTTAAAACACTTAAAAAGATCAAATGAAACTTTATAATTAAATCAAAACCACTTTAAATCTCCAACTCAAATTTAATTTAAGAATGGCTAAATCCTTTAATTAATCTGCCCCTGAAAGCTTTCACTTTTATAACTCTCAAATAGAGTGTCAAGTGAAATGTCACTTAACTCATCGGTCAATCAAATGTCCAGGTTCACTGAGCAAGAAACAAAACTTAACTAAATTCTTGGATGACCAAATCACCTGTACAACGAAATTCATTTGAGCTCGAAATATTCCCAGAAACATTGAAAAGATGTTTAGGACTCGTCCTAAGCACTTTCTCAATATGATGGGATGTTTTAGAAGAACAATTGAAACTTAATTGTTCTTTGGTGAACAAAATCATCCACAAAATACACAAAACCTAGACGTCATAGGAATTGACTAGTAATAGGATTAGGATTTTGGTAGACAACTAGAATCTTCCCTTAGCTTTACTTAGGTGCTTTCTTACAATTATATAAATGCCTTAACATGTGTTTTAAGTGCAGGTGAAAATAACGGGAATGATTATCAGGTACGCTTTTATTTTATTGCAATTTATTTACCAGCGCTGTGTTTTCTTTCTCGCAAAACTTGCATGTTAAACAAGAATGTCATCCTGCATGAAAACTGAAACTTTTAGGATAGACACAAAACTGAAACCCAAAATTAAATTAAAATCAACACAAGATAAAATTCACCACCACAACATTCAAAATAAAAAAACAACTCAAAATTTAATCACAAACAAACAACAAAACTACAACTGCAATTAAATTAAAACGTCTCGTGGGATGATCGGGAATCCCTCGGATGATGTAACCCACGTGTTGCTAACGAGATTTCCCATGGTCTAAATGAAAGTGTGGAACTCATTCAGTTGAGCTTAGCAAATTCATTTGGACTAAGTGAATCCGATGAAAATAGTGGTGTCGGGATGAGGGAACCGTTGGATCTTAATCGATTCTGCTTAAACAACTTTAAGATTTGTTTTAATTAAAATGTTAAGACATATGAACCTTAAGACTTTTCTAAACCAGAACACTTCTCTCATCTCTTGATTGCCACTTTCTAAAACTAAACCTCTGCAACAACAAGGAGCTTGGAGCACAGTGGGCAGCACGACCATCTTCATCAGCAAAACTTGTGTCTTCTTCAGCTAAAACTTTCCTAGAATTAAATAACCAAGTCATAGGATTTCGAGGTAGTTTGCCTAGTGCAACATAAATCCTCAGCTTTTTGTTAGGCATTTACATAATCATGTTATGCAAATTAAGCCCTAACTCGTCTTAGGACTCCGAGGTAGTCGTTTGGTACGATATAAACCCTCACATCTTCAAAGCTATTTGTATGATTATGTCATATAAGTCCTAAGTAACTAAAATTGGCAGGATTGAAACACTAAATATACTCTTAAATTGAAGCCAAACAATAGGATAGTCGGGAAGTCACTGAAGTTCACTTCGGGTCCGTGACATCCCCTACTTCTCTTCCTGGACTCCTAAAATAAATTGTTCCAAATTTGAGCTATTCCATATTGAAAATTTCAAAATCCAATTTGTTTGAAACCTTAAACTTTAAAATTCTTGAGAGAAAAACCACTTATCAAGAGTTTTCTTAAATGATTCCCGTCATTTAAGATGTAATTAACTATAGGGGCTTGCCCTTATAGGGAACTTTAAGAACCCATGTAATATAAACCCTGCTTAATTCCTTTATATTAAGCAGGGGAACTTGTCGGCTTATAAAATTAGTTCACAGACCAAACGAATGCCACAAATCTTTTAGTTTATTTAATCGAGCCCCATCATCAAGCAGTGTGTCTATTCTTCGGGACAGATACACGGTTTTTGATGCGCTGCTCGTTTATATAAACTATTTAGGATGTGAGATCGGTTTGGTTTCATATCTTAAAATTTTCAAACTTAAAATTATTTTCAAAAAAATCAAATGTTACTTTTCAAATTAAACTATATATATATATATATATATAAATTAAATTCAAAACCTAAAAATTCACCAACAACTTTTGTAGGCGACCCCTTTTTCTAAAATACAACACATAACCTATAAAAATGCCGACAATTGCAGCAGAAGGTGAGCGTTAGGATTGACAGTATTACTGTCAATTTAAAAAAATTTCTGAAAGTTAGTGAAGGCCTACACCTTGTAATTATAGTGCAAACACTATGAATTAACAAAGGTCTTTCTGTGAACTGGGTATCTTTCTTTTTCATTTTATTTCATTTTGTTTTTAAGTATTTATTTTGTTTTGACTTTTTATTTTTTTAAAATTTTCACAAAATATTTTCAACTTTATTGTTTTATTATCAATTTGAAGAGTTAATAGGTGTTTCAGATTTGAAAGGGTTGACTCATTTTGCTAACAACAAAATCGAACCCGAGACTCATGACCCTACCCGCAATTACGCAGTAAAATAACTTCCAAAATATGTCAAAAAATTGAACCCAATTTATAAATAGTAGCTAGTGTGCAAACTCTTAAATGATATAAAAATTAGAAAAGATTTTACACATTAGGGGTACTACGCAAGTATACGTATTTTTTCAAGTAATATAGGGTTTTTTTTTAAAACCGCAGTATCGATCCCAGAGAGAAGCGAAGTAAGAAATCCTTTAGGCTAATTCTAGTCTAATTCTATAAGGCCTTAATTTGGAATGTCAATTAAAATGGTTTTTATAATAACTATTCCTAAATGAAAATCTTAAATATAAAAATATTTTATCTGGATAAATTGGTTTGGAGAATTTTGAGATATTAAAGACTACATTTCTCTTGCAATTGCCTAGATAAGGTGTAGGAAAGAAATGCTTAGAATTCAATGTAGTTGTGACAAATAGGAGCATATATATTCTTTACCCTTTGGTCCAGCGTATAAAGAACATTCGCTAGTTTTAGAAGATTGAATCAGGATGTATTGTTAGTAGTAAGGGATGAATTTCTAGGCTCTCACTTCTAGTTTCCCCCCAAAGGGTGCCTATGGTCGGGCCTACTAGTGACCCGTCACCTCCTCTTAAACCAAATTGATAGAATTCAGCCTACCACTCTAAAAACATATTCAATTCTATGCCCTTCAAATATTATATCCCTATTTATTCGCACCTCCCCCTTTAAGGATTTACCATCTACCTTTCCAAGAGAAATGTTATACATACAAGTTAAGAATTCTTAACCCACGGTCAGACGTTAAGAATTCTCCACAGATGTTAACAATACAAGAGGCCAATTTTTAAAGTAAATGAAGATTCAGTAAAGTATCATCACATTAATTTAATAAAAAAATATCTAAGCAAATCTTAATTCCTAAACATGCATCTATTTCATTGCAAAAGAAAAGTAAAATTAAGATAATGACATGAGAAGTAAAAGGATTGATAGAATTATGTAATAAATTAAGTGCCAACAAGGAACATATGTCTTTACTATTCTATTAGTTTATGCAACTATCTATCACCTAGAAGCATCTAATAAAAATAGATTATTAAATTATAATTCCTTAAAAGTTGCATTGTCACCTAACTATTTTACTAGTTAACCGGACAATGTGAGTGCACTCAAGTTGTAAGATCACAACTATTTCAATTTTTAGTTTTACTTACAATAGATTTTAACATAACCTATTGCCACTTAAGTTATGTCAAAGAAGTTAAGGAGATGTTACTCATCACTTTGAAATGAAAATAATTCTATCATAAAAATAATTTTCCTACACATGCCACTACTTCATATTAAAAGAAAATAGTAAAGAAAATTACTTATGAAGCATGGATAGAACACAACAGAAAACTTCTTTTAAATCAAAGAAAATCCACAAGAAAGTGTTTACAACAATTACAAGAAAATGAAGAACGCAATACTTAGCCTTTTTCCTCTGAAAGAAAGAAGAAAATCTCTACACCAAAGTCTCTCGCTGATCCATTTGCCGCTCGTACATTCCTTACATGAATCTCTCAAAATACCTCACCAATCTCTCTAGAAAATGTAGAATTCTACATCTTCTACTCACACACACACTCACACACACGCCTCTTAGAAGAGGCACGCCCCAACTTATTCTAAATACACATTAGACTCTCTCTTTTTACTTGTCATAAAAGGTGTCAAGCCTCTCTATTTATAGATAAGCCAAGTCCCTCCATTTTCCAAAAGACACACCCCTTAACTCCAAGTGACACACCCTTTCATTTCAAGAGACACATCTTTTCATTCAAATGTGTCTAGATTCATTACATGACTCATTTGGGGCGTGCATTGCCATCTAGGATCTTCTAGAACATCCTGGAACAACCAAAAACCGTCCCCAACTGCTTCTAGTGCCTAGGCACCCATTTTTGCCACCTAGGCACCGTTTTCTCGTCGTCATTGCGCCCAGGCGCCGGTTCTGGCGCATAGGCGCCACCCTGTGCGCAGCTTCACCGTTTTGCTCCGTTTGGCTTCCTTTCAACTCCGTTTCACCCCGTTTCAGTTGTGTTGTGTTACTAACATTTTCACCTACAAGATAACCATAAAAAATATTTCTTCAAAGTGTAATTTCATTCAAAAACATGTAAGTAATGTAAAAGATATTAAGCATAGAAAGACAAATCAATATGTGCTGGGTCAGAATTTTCTTCTTTACTCATTTTGGCTCCAAATTGCATTGTTTTTGCTTTATTTTCTCTAAAATCATATTTTTATGCTTGAAAACAAAAATATGCAAAATATCTTACTTTAAAGTGTATATCATTAAAAATGTGCATAAAGTGGGCATAAAATCTACACTAAAAAATAGGTAATTTTTAGGTGGATCAATTCCCCCAAACTTAAATGTTACTTGTCCTTAAGTAATACTATAGCATATAAAAACACATAAGCAAATCATGTGTATGAGTTTCTTTAAGAGTTTCTAAAAGTTTGTTCTAGAAATGTAGTAGTCCAATTTAGAAAAAATTTTAGTAAATGTGACCAATTTAAAGTTTAGAAATCTCTTAGATGAAAGAGTATGAAAATATGAAAATATGTGTTGCTATCTAATACAGAAATACTTGTAGATTTTTCAAAAATAGGGGTTATATATTTTATTTTTTACACTTAAAAATATTTATTAAAAATAATTGTACTAACTATATTATAATTTTAAGCTTAAGATTTTCTCAAATCTTGTACTTTTAAAAACTTAGGTGTGGAACTAATTTTTTATTAGGCCCTTTAATCCTCAAGCTTCTCCTTCCTTTTTAACATACTTTACTCTTCTTTTCTATTATTTTCCTTTTCTTTTTTTTTTCATACTTTACTTTTCTCATGTAAGGATTAATATATCTGGATAGGCCTTTAATAATTTTGAATTCTACTGTTCCTTTCCTAAAGCATAAAGTAGATATATATATTTTACTAAGAAATATAATAACAGTTTTGAAAATTATTTTTCAATAAAAGAAATTTAGATATTGAAAACAAAAGTCTAATCCTTCTATTTTTCCAAAATACAACTTTTTCTACCATAGCTAGTTACACAATATTTATCATTTCTTTACTAAGAAAATTTTAACTTAAAAATTTTCATTACTACTATAGATTTTAACTAAATTCTTTTTACTCATTTATATATTCAAAATTTTATTTCCCTAATATAACTTCATACACATAGTTATTTTTCAAATCAAAAATCAAATTTATTTGTAGCATACTTGAGAACAAATAAACTTTAAGTTTTGAAAATAGATTTTTCATCCCCCCCCAAACTTAAAATTTTAAATATTTTGTAATCAATTCCATAAAATATAGCAAGAAGAAAAATAAAATCTGACTTTACTGGCAGCTACAACATCCTATCAAATTCATATACATACATAATTAGGATAGATTGTCTGCAGATGAAAGTAAATGTAGCCGAAAACACGCTTTCAATAGTATTAAACTATAAGGAAGTATACTAACTTTAATATTTATGTTTTTCTTCCTACCCCCAAACTTAATTTTTAATATGTATAACATTCAACACAAAAAATATAAGTAAGAAGAAAAACAGTTCAAAAATTCTATCTATAATGTCTATCAGAAACATCTACAAGTATTCATCATGACAGAAAAATTTGCAATAGAAAGTAAATCTAAAATAAACATGCCAGAATAAAATTAAACTAAAAAAAGGTCTAACAAACAGGACAAATATCGGCATAGGAATATATATTTAAGTGTTCTCCAAATCTCAATATTGTTGTAACACAAACACAAACACACAATATAAATGAGGTCAAATCTTTCTTTAACTCATCACATCTCATTAACATACTTCCAATTTCTAACGAAATCACTACACTAATAAATTGCGTACTTATAAATGATTTAACAGAGTCTAATCCTAAGGATAAGATTATCTCAAATATGTTTGCTCTCGAGCACCAACATCAGACATCACCTTATCCCTTTAGGTAAGCACCACTAACAATTATAAGGATAATGTAAGATCATCCATAGGTTACACATTAAATAGATTTATGACTCCTACTGAATGAAAACAAGGTCAGAGAAAAGAAGTAATGTAAATTAAAATGGATCCATAAGAAGTTAAGGAATCACTTCCCTCATGACACTCAAAACGATCAAATTAAACTACAATAATCTAAACATCAATCAAACTGATCAATTCATAATGACACATAAAGATCAGCTCAATTAGTTAACAATCCAAGTAAATCAATCCACACTAAAGCAAACACACTGAAACACTAATGACTTCAATCATACTAAATTAAAGCACACCGATAAGTATGGGTTGCCTCCCATAAAAAGCTTTGTTTTACGTCGTCAGCCCGACGAATGATTCCTCCTAGATCAAAATTTCATTTAAGTAATCCTTAATCAATCATCCAATCTTTTCCAGATCAAGGAATTCTTACAAAATCCTCAAGTTTTAAATTTTCTTTCAGCTCTTCCATTTCAGATTGATTTAGTTTATGATTCCTCATGTTTCTTCCTAGATCCAATATTTTTCTTATGATTTTCTAAATTTTCATATTAGTATCATCTTTAAAATTCATAATAAATGGATCTCTATAAGATAGTTCAAGATCTCTCAAATTTTGGATCAGATTCTCTTTAGGTGATTCATATTTTTAGATCAAATTCTACTAGATTACACTTCTGATTTAAGCTATCCTTGTCTAGCATTATAATCCAAATATGAATATTTATTATATTGTTGATCCCTCATTTCTACATTAAATTCATGGAGTCTTTTATGATTCATCATCCTCTTAAAAGTTTTCTCTAAATCTGAGTTGTAAAATTCAAGGTCTGCAGCACCTGAACTACGCATAAAAATTTAAAGACTTAACTAATAGGACAGATCTCAAAAATATTTTTTGTATTTTGGATTTTATTTTAAAATAACACGCAATAATTAAGCACACGATATTATAATATTATAATTTCCAAATCTATGTCTTACAGCTTTAACTAAAATTCTCCTAAAAGCTCTTACCGAAGCTTTCCCGGCAACGACGCAAAAAACTTGACTCGACCCGCAATTACGCAGTAAATTAAATTCCAAAAGATGGCCAAAAACTTGACCCAATTTATAAATAACGGCTAATGTACAAATTTAAATGATAAAAAAATTAGAAAATATTTTACACACTATGGATACTATCCAAGTATACGTATTGTTTCAAGTAATATAGGGCTTTCTTTTAAAACCCCAATATCGATCCTACAGAGAAGCGAGGTAAGAAATCCTTTAAACTAATTCTAGTCTAATTCTATAAGACCTTAATTTGGAATGTCAATTAAAATGATTTTTCTAATAACTATTCCTAAATAAAAATCTTAATTATAGAAATAATTTATCTGGATAAATTGGTTTGGAGAATTTTGAGATATTAAAGACTACCTTTCTCTTGCAATTGCCTAGATAATGTGTAGGAAAGAAATGTTTAGAATTTAATGTAGTAGTGACAAATAAGAGCATAGATATATTCTTTACCCTTTGGTCTAGTGTATAAAGAACATTAGTTAGTTTCAGAAGATTGGATCAGGATGTATTGCCAGTAGTAAGGGACGAATTTCTAGGCTCTCACTTCTAGTTTCCCCTCCAAGGGTGCCTATGGTTGGGTTTACTAGTGACCCGTCACCTCCTCTTAAACCAAATTAGTAGAATTTAGCTTGTCACTCTAAAAACATATTCAATTCTATGTTCTTCAAAGATTATCTCCTTATCTATTCGCACCTCTGCCTTTAATGATTTACCATCTATCTTTCCAAGAGAAACGTGATACATATAAATTAATAACTCTTAGCCCACGGTCAGATCTTAAGAATTCTCTACAGATGTTAATGATGCAAGAGGCCAATTTGTAAAGTAAGTGGAGATCTGGTCAAGTAGGATCACATTAATTTAATAAGAGAATATCTAAGCAAATCTTAATTCCTAAACATGCATCTATTTCATAGCAAAGAAAAGTAAAATGAAGATAACGACATAAGAAGTAAAATGATTAATAGAATTATGTAATAAATTAAGTGCTAACAAGGAATATATGTCTTTACTTTTCTATTAGTTTATGCAACTATCTGTTACCTAGAAGTATTGAATAGAAACATATTATTAAATTATAATTCCTTAAAAGTTGCATTGCCGCCTAACTATTTTACTATTTAACCAGACAATGTGAGTGCACTCAAGTTGTGAGATCACCGCTCTTTTGAGTTTTAGTTTCACTTACAAAAGATTTTAACATAACCTATTGCCACTTAAGTTATGTCAATGAAGTGAAGGAGATGTTACTCATCACTTTGAAATGAAAATAATTCTATCATAAAAAAAATTTTCCTACACATTTCACTACTTCATATTAAAAGAAAATAGTAAAGAAAATTACTTACGAAGCATGGATAGAACACAACAGAAAACATCATTTAAATCAAAGAAAGTCGACCATAAAGTGTTTACAACAATTGCAAGAAGATGAAGAACACAAAACTTAGCTTTTTCCCTCTGAAAGAAAGAAGAAAATCTCTCCACCAAAGACTCTCACCAATCCATGTGCCGCTCATACATTCCTTACATAAATCTCTCAAAATCCCTCACTAATCTCTCCAAAAAATGTAGAATTCTACATTTTCTACTCACACACACGCCTCTTAGAAGAGGCATGCCCAAACTTATTCTAAACACACACTAGACTATCCCTTCTTACTTGTCATGGATGCTGTCAATCCCCTCTATTTATAGATAAGCCAAGTCCCTCCGTTTTCCAAAAGACACACCCTTCACTCTAAGTGATACACCCTTTCACTTCAAGAGATGCATCTTTTCATTCAAATGTGTCTAGATTCATTACATGACTCATTTAGGGCGTGCATTGCCATCTAGGACCTTCTAGAACATACTGGACCTGCCAAAAACCATCTAAAACCGTCCCCAACTGCTTCTGACACCTAGGCGCCTTTTTCTCATCGTCACTGGAGCCCAGGCGCCGGTTTTGACGCCTCGGTGCCACCCTGTGTGCAGCTTCACTGTTTTGATCCGTTTGGCTTTGTTTCAAGTCCGTTTCGCCCCATTTCAGTTGTGTTGCGTTCCTAACATCTTCACCTAAAAATAAAAATAAAAAATCCTTCCTTAAAAGTGTAATTCATTCAAAAACATGTAAGAAATTTAAAATATATTAAGCATAGAAAGATAAATCAATATGTGCTGGGTCAGAATTTTGTTCTTTACTCATTTTGGCTCCAAATTGCATTATTTTGGCCTTATTTTTTCTGAAATCATTTTTTTATACTTGAAGACAAAAATTTGCAAAATACCTTCCTTTAAAGTTTATATCATTAAAAATGTGCATAAAGTGAGCATAAAATCTACACTAAAAAATAGGTAATTTTTATGTGGATCAACACATAAAGAAAAAGTGAAGTGAGGGACCCTCTCTAGAATCCTTTTCACAATGAACTTTGATTCGACAAAACTTGTTCACCAACACACCTATTAAGGATCCAACCCCACACAAAAAAAAACTAAGGACTCCCCCCTCTGTTTAAGGGTGGTTAAATAGACGATCTAGAATTGAGGAGTGTCGATGGTACTTCCCCAAGAAAGAAATGGGCAAAGCACCACAACAAAAGAATGAAAATATGGTCTTTAGGAGAAATGGACACATTACCAATGTATGGAAACAAATTTATTGATCATAATGGAGAGAGAAACTAATCCCCAGCGGAGTCACCAGAAGTTATCGGTTACCAAATCAGAAAGGCTGTCATGTGCCTTAGAAACATGTTTAATTTAATTTAATAAAGATATATAGTTTAGAAAGCAACATTTTAATTTTAAAAATATGAAATCAAATTGATCTCATTTATGTGATAGTTTAAATAAAAGAGCACTACATCATAAGTTATGCATCTATCCCGAAGAATGGACACATCATTTGATAATGAGGTTTGATTAAATAAACTAAAGGGTCTATGAGATCTCTTTGGTTTGCGAAACCTTTTATATTGACCAACAAGTTCCTCTATCTAATATAGAAAATTAAATAGGGTTTACATTAAACTGGGTTCTGAAAGTTTCCTATAAGGGCAAGCCGCTATGGTTAATTACATCTTAACTGACCGAAGTTACCTAAGAAAACTCTCGATTTAGATCAGAAAATAATGCCTCCATGAATTCAAAAAATGTAGGATTTTTTAAGGTCGGACAATAGAAAATTTAAATGGGAAAGGTGAAAATTTGGAAATGTTATTTTTAGAATCCAAAGGAAGAAATCTAGGAGATGCCACAGATTCTGAGGAGAACCTCAGTGGTTTCACAGACTACCCTATGGTTTGGCTTCAATTTAGAAGAGATATTATTTAATATTTTATCCTGCCAATTTTTATTATTTATGGCTTACATTTGCATGATACCGATCATGCAAATATCCTGGAAGATTGCAAGATTTATGTCGTACCGAACGACAACTTCGGAGTCCTAAGACGAGTTAGGGCTTATATTGCACGCCAGATAAAAACCTAGAAGATAAGGTGAGGGTTTATGTAGTGCTAAAAAAACTACCTCAATGTTCTATGGATTGTTGTTTACTTCTAAGAGGGTTTTTTGTTATATACATGTTTTCTCTCTCAAAGATGTTCTTCTGCATGCCTCATTGTGCTGCCCACAGTGTTTGCTCCAAGTTACTCATTGCACCAGGTTTAAGTTTAGAAGTGTCAAACTGAGGAAGTTGAGAGAAGTATCAAGTTTAGAGTTTAAGTTTGATGTCGTAGCCATAATTATTTAAATGTCTTATTAAGGGGGATTTAAGTTGATTAGAGTGACACCGGTTTGGATCCCATGTTTCCCTCGTTCAAGCACCACTATTTTCTTCAGACTCACTTAGCCTAAAAGAGTTTATCAAAATCAAATAAATGATGTCAATAAGTTCATCCAGACTAGGGAAATCTCGTTAGCAGTCGTAGGTTTCCTCATCCAAGGGATTCCCGATCATCCAAATAGACATATTAATCTAGTTACAATTGTCTTTGTTTTCTTTTGTTTGTTATTAATTTTTAGAGTTGTCTTATTTTGTTGTTGTTGTGAATCTTGTTTTGATTTGATTTTGTTTTAACATGCAAGGAGGCATAATTTGCAGAAAATGAAAAGTATTGGAAAGTAAAGTACAGTAAAGAAAAGTACTGTAAATAAACTATAAAAGCGTACCAGTCCTCTTATTGCACTCCAGCTAAAATGTCAGTATTTGCGGTGTATATTTATATATATATTGTAAGAAATTAAAGTATGTTACATGGAAGGAAAATAGAAAATTTGGTTTAAAGTTTGCATAACTTGGTGGGTTCCTATTCATAGGATGATTTTCTTGAGCAAAACATAATAGGTTTAGTTGTCCTCCAAGATATTAAAAAGACCATAAAAGTGTTCGGGGTATGTCCCAAAATGACTTTTAAAACATTTTGAAACGTCCCTAGTTCCTCTGAACTTATTATGTTGCTAAATAATTCATCCTTTTTTAGTGAGATTTAGTGAGTGTGGTTTAACCTTATGCTCAGTAAACTTTAATGTTTAAATCATCCCATGAGCGGGGTAACTATCACTTGATATTTCATTTATAAATTATGTGAGTAAAGGCATTTAAGGATAAATTTATATGTTAAGGAATTTAGCCAATTAATTTAAAGTTGGGCTAAATATTCTTAATCAATTATGTTTTCTTTTCTAACCTCACTAATCAAAATTCGGGATTAAGCCTAGTCCACTACTAAGCCCTTAAGATTTATGGCTAAATTTGTAATTATAGGAACGTTAAATTAAATGTCATTTAATCTTTATCCATGATTGTATTATCATCGAACCATTAGCTATGGGTCTCAAATTAGTGAGTTATTGCCTTCCAAAATTAAACCCCTCACCTTAGTTCTAATTTATGATAATTAAGGGACGAAACAATTTTGTCCTTGTCATGGAAAGAAGTTATAACATTTTTTACCCTTTAATCCTTTATGTTTTAATCATCTAACAAAGTTAACTAAAATCTTTTATTACCCGTTTATACCTTCGATTAAGCCTAAATATTAATTTAAAGCTTAAATTCCATAATCACCATTTTTCCTCTTTAAGGCCTATCACTTCATAATTCATTAAATTTAACTCAAATGACTTTAAAATTTTTATGTTACCCCACTCATAGGTCAGTTAAAATATTAGAGGAGAAAATATGATTTTTCTTTTTTTTGTAATTATTTTAATGCAAAAATAAGTGTTTTTAATGATAATTCATTAACTTAGCCAAAACAAATCATCTGTCCTTAGGAAAATTATTGGAGGTTCACTTAGATCAGAGCACCACTTGGGGCAATTTTCATGATTTTTTGAGTTTTATTTTAACTATTATATTTATTTGTTCATTTTAAGTATTAATTACATATAAAATATTAATTATGTGGAAAATTAAGATGTATATTTTTATTAAATCTCTCAAATTTTGGAGAACCTAGAGAAGTAAATTTCATATTTTTATAATTTTTATTTTATTTCTTATAATTATTTTAGTACAAAAGTAAGGAAAATTTATTTTTAGCCATTTTAAAAAATTCATAACTTTACGTAGAAAATTAGAAGAAAATATTTTAGTTGTTCCCAAGTAACTAGGGAAACAAATGTGACATTTTAGTGCATTTTTATATTTTTTTATTTTTATGATTTTTTATTTATTTTTTAAATATTTAAATTTTAAAATATAGCTTAAAAAAATAAATGTTTATTTTAACATCAATTTTATTTTTCTTTAGCTCCTCTGGTCACTAGGAACTCCCAAAACTATTTTTATAATTTTCTTAATTATATTTTATTTATTATAATTATTTTAGTGCTAAAAATACTATTTTACTTAGAAAATCTATTTTAGTGATTAAATCAATTCCAATTAACTTCAAATTTTTATGGAGAGTTAACATGATTATTATTTACAATGTGGAATAATTTTTGTGATTTATTTATTTATATTTTTTAATTATTTAATTTTTTAATGGTTTTAACGATTTAATTATTTAAAATATCATTTTTTATTTAATTAAATCCATTTGATATTTTTCCTAGGGTTCTCTGACCACAGTGAATCTACCAAACCCATTTTTATAGTTTTTTATTTATATTTTAATGATTATAATTTTTTAAACAAAATAGAGAGGTTTAACTTGAAAATTAGGGATCTCTGGCTATAGATTCCATTTGTCCTTAGAAAAATCAGAGAAGATCCCTAACAATAAAGGGAACAAACCCTCCATATCCCATCTCATGGTGAATTATATGTGAAAAGTTATGATTTAATGAAGTTTTAGGGTATTTAATTAATTTAAAAATAAATATAAGTTATTTTATTTTTTTTTATTTCAACATTGTATTCCTCGGTTCACTGAGCAACATGGTATTTTTATTTTATTTTTATGAATTTTATACACTAAGTTATGCATTTTTAAAGGTTCTGAAATAATTTAAATCATTTAATTTCCTACTGATCCAACTCATCCTCGACAGCTTCGAACGCACGTGTATCTCCGTTTGATTGGTCGCATCCATCTGAGTCAGTGCCTTGTCAGCCCGCACTTTCTGCATCGTTCGTTCGTCCGACGTTATACTAGTCGTCTAAGTGATACACGCACGATCCAATGGGTCTCCGTCTTTGTCCCCAACTATAACCCATGAACCGTTCATACTAAAACCCTAAGATCTCTGCCTAGACTCAACCAAATCACTTTGGGTTTTTCTTACACCTTCAAATACTTGAGGCGAAAATGTCCATACAATTCATCAATTATTAAATTAAACATCTCTTCATAATGTCTCAAACTAAGCTCAAAATGGGGGGAAATGGTGTATACCTTTGACTGAGTGGTGCGGCCTCAATCAGGTGTATGGAGAAGCTTTGTTGGAACCTGGAGAACCTCCTAGAAGTGTTGTTTTGGCCTGGTGAATTGTCTGGTTCAGAACTCCTCCTTCAAGTTGGATGGCTAACGAGAAAGTCTGGTGTGGAGGGCATTGGAGATGAGGCATTCAATAGGGAACTTCCTCTCTAGCTCTGGGGAAGCTCAGGGAATAATCAATTTGAGGTTTGGTGGACTTAGGTGAAGTGTCCGGTTTCTGGCATAATTTTGAGCTTTGAAATTGAGCTCAGACAGTGGAGATCTGGGCTGGAAAATGGTTTGAGTGAGCTTAAGAAGGTTGCAGGGAGCTCTGAGAATAAATTGGCAGAGTTTCCCTTAAGTTCAATGTGTTCTACTTACCTGAATGTGATAGGGTAGTGCTTAAATAACCATGGAAGGGTTGACTCCTAGGGCTTAAATAACCTCAGGAGCTTCGGTGGAGGGCAGAAAAGTGCTAACGACCAATGGGGGTGAGACCGCTCAAGGGGGTTCAATTGAGTTTGGTTTAAGATGGGGTGGCTCTCGGTTTTGGGGTTCTCCGGTGACTAGGCTGGTGAGTAAGGATAGGGGAGGGGCCTAGCTGGTTTAGGGAGCCCAAGGTGAAGTTTAAATGTGATTAGGATGGGGGTTTAGTCAGGTGATGCCAAGCTTTAACCAAATTTGGGAAGAGATCCCAAAAGTCAAGGGAACCATGGTCTATGGCTCAACTAGGTTGGGCTGGGTGGATCTAGTTGTGTCCTAGGGTCCAAATGTTGGTTGTGGTGTGCTTGGGTTGGTCAATTTGGGCTGATTTAGTCAAATTTATGGCTTGGGTTCGAAATTGGGACTTTGGGTCAAACTTAGGTCTAAATTTGGTGTGGGTTAGGATTTGGGTCAAGTGATTGATCAATTTGGTGTGGATGGTTTTGGATACAAATTGGGTGATTTTGAATTGATTTGGAAGGTCAATTTGGTGGAATTTATCATATGGTCAATTTTGGGACAATTGGTCTAAACTTGGATTTAAATTGGGCTAAAGTTTAGACTTGACTCAATTGATGGTTCTAATTGGTTTGGAAGATTATTATGAGGAGTTCTTTACATTAATTGGGTGGAGATTTTAGGGTTAGTAGGTTCAATTTGGTGAGATTTGGGATTTTGGTCAAGATTGGGGGTTTTGGCTTAGGTTGCATTTAGGGGAGCTTTGATTTCAAATTTGAGTCAATTGATTATTAAAATTGATTTGGGGAAGTGTTATGAAGAATTTAGATTCAAATTTGGTAAAAATAATTTGACTATGGGGTTCAATTTGGGGGAATTTAAGGGTTGGCTAAATTGGTGATTTTGGATTGGGCTTACAATTGGGCTTGAAATTGGGTTCAATTAGGCTTGGCCTTGGTTTCCATTAGGATTGGGGATGATGAATTTGAGTTTGACATTCAAATTGGGGGAGATTGAAGTCAATTAGGTGGAAATTGAGAGTGATCTAGGCATTTTGGGCCTTTAAGGGTAATTTGGAGGTTTTCATCAAAATGGGTCAATTTGGTCAAATTGAGCTCAATGGAGTGGTTCAAATTGGATTTAAGGACATTTGGAGTGATTTTGGAAATTTTGGCATTTTTTTGGAGCATGAAGGGAATTTTGGTAATTTTGCGGGTTTTTGGGGTATTTTGGGGATTTTGGGTATTTTTGTTAATTTTAGTGGTTTGAAATGTTTTGAAATGATTTTTGAAGGAATTTTGAGAATTTAGGCAATTTTGGAAATTTTGGGAAAAATTAGGGTTGTAGGGGCAATTTGTTAATTTTGGTGAAGTTTGGGATAAAAGGGTCAAAATTGAGAGTTTGATGAAATTGGAATTAATTAAGAATTTCAATAATGATATCAACCTATTTGAGCCATGGACAAAAGAAAAGCCACATTTTGAATCCTCTATGTGTTGGTTCTAGCCAAACACTAGCCTAGAGCTAAAGCTTGAGGCACCACCCACATGAGTTTCCAAAAGAATAGGGAACCAATGTTGGGAATGTTTGGTTTAGGACTTTGGGTTAGGATTGAAATTGTGTGTGAGTGTGCAAGCCTGACTCTGACCAGACCACCTAGGGTTAGTTTTAAGGCTTGACCATCCTATAGGGGACTCCTCTTGAGTTCCCTTATGCTTGGCTCATCCTACTAAGTGCTAGAGGTTGGTAGCAAGCATATGAAACTCCAAGTGAAGCAAAGAAGCATTTTGAATTTCTAGTGGGGAGGGTTCCATCACTAGTCCTCTAAGATAGTCACCAGGAAATCCTATGGCTATATCCCAGGCTCCTAAAGACGACTAGACCTCGCCAAAAGTGTGGTCAACACTTACATGGTTCATTTTGAAAAATAATGTTATATTGAAAATTATGTGGGATTATTTTTCATACATGGAAGTCTAAAATAAAAAGATTTACTTAAAAAGGGTGATCAATTACTATCAAATTGGTTTTCTGATTTGCATGCTTCTCATTTGTGATAATTAATATCATGTAACCTTTAAAATGAAATTCTAATAATTGGATCAGTCTGTGAAGAAAATAATAATTTGGGGTGATCGGAGCACTGCATGAAATTCAATGTGAAAAAATTTTACATAAAAATTATGTCATATAATTATCAAACTTATTTCTATGGTCTTTATATATGATAATAAATATTATGCAACTTTTATAATGAAGTTTAATGATCAATAGTGTTCCGTGGAGAAAAAATAATTTCAGTGTGCATGATGTTTTATGTTGATCATAGTTTAATTTTAAGTTTTAGCTAAAGTTGGTTGTATTTGGATCTATTTTTGTTTGGTTGATTTCATTTTCTTGTCAATTAAAATTTAATTTTAAGTTAAATTAGGTTAGATCAAGTTTTAGCTCAAGGAAAGTTCAAGTTATAGCTTATCTGAGTTTGATTCAGTCATCTATTGATACTAGAGGGGAAGTCTTATATCTTAATGAGATTGGATATAAGCAAAGCACAAGGGATAAGAAAAAGGCAAGATTAACAATAGGCTCGTAAGAATGTTCATCTCTGCATCAGATGCATGTATAAATATATTAAATAAATAAATAAATATGTTCATCTCTGCATCAGATGCATGTATAAATATAATAAATAAATAAATAAATAAATAAAAATGAGTAGGCTATTGAGAATGTGAAAAATTAATAAAATTAAACAAATTAATCAATAGTAACCCAATTTTTTTTTCTAATTTATTATTAACGGTCCCTAAAATTATTTATTATCATCATCACTTATTTATTTTTCTTAGTGATACTATTAATTTCTTCAAATTTAGTATTAGTATCATGTGAGCTTTTCTATTTCAACCTCATCAATAGAATGTCACAATTATATAAGCTTTCCTTTATAATGAGAAGTCATGACTTAGCTTCAATCCATCTCTTATTTTATCATAATGACAACTAAGCAATTTATTTTATCGCTTATTGTGACATGCTACTTTGAATATTATACTTGACTTGCTTATTGTTTTATAATGAACTGATAATACTTACCATACACTAGCTTTTAAACTTAAATAATTTCATACAATTGTGCACCCTTGTATTATGGTCAAGAATATTATTAAAAAAGACATATTTTAACTGTAACAAGGATTCTTATACAAAACACTGGATATTATTATTATATATTTTTTGGAGAATATTATAATCACCATTATTTTTCATATTGTAGATTTAACTATCACACATGTAAACACACACACAAGCACGTGCCCAGGCACACACATAATGATCATCTATCTTTCTACCTCTTCATTATGACCTTATGTGAAGTCTAAGGTTCTATTTGAGGTAGGTGTAGTTGTTTGAAAAAGCAGTATTGAAGCTGCTAAAAATGAAGCAGTTGTTCAAAATTTGTGGGGTTATTACAATTTTTTTTTAAAAAAGTCATACCTGACATGCCTAAAATATATATGATTTTTTGCTATATGATTTTACTCATTTTTTATGACATTACACTTTAAAGTAAGGTATTTTGTATATTTTTTTGGTTTTAGGTACAAGAAATGGTGATTAGAGCACAAAGAAGTAAAAACAGTGTAATTTGAAGCAAAAACGAGCAAGAAAGCAAATTCTGCTTTGACACCTTTCGATAAGTCTTTCGATGCTTAATCTCTTTTACACTTCTTTCACATTTTTGAATGAGTTTACACTTTAAAGAAAGGTTGCTTTTATGCTTATTTTGTAGAGCTATCTGTTAGGAACGCAACATAATTGAAATGGGGTGAAATGGAGCTAAAACGGAGCCAAACAGAGCGAAATGGTTGAGCTACGCAGGAAGCTCACTGACGGCGGCCTCGAGCTTGTCGATGGCAGGAATATCCCAAGAAGGCCAAAAATTAAATGAAAAAGCCCGCCGACAGCGCCCTCGGGCCCGCCGACGGCGTCTGGGAAGATTCTAGACCAACTTTGGGCGGTTATGGCCGAAATTCAACGTATTTGGACACTTTTTCGAAGGGGTGCTTATGGAAACTCTTCAAACTTCATCCATACTCTTTAAAATGGCGTATTTAGGTTGGAAAAGAGAAGAAAAAGAAGAGAAACAAGAGAGGAATGTTAGGAAAAACTTGGAGAATGTTTAGGATTCTTAGATTAAGAGTAGAAATGTAGATTTCTACCCTTTTGGAGAGATTGGAGAGGAGATTTTGAGAGAATTTGTAAGGGATTTCGCTAGCATTGCATGGATCACCGGGGGACTTTATGGGAGAGATCTTCGTCTTTCTTTCAAGGGAAAAAGCTATGTATTTTTCTTCATTATCTTATAGTTTTGTAAACAATTACCTAGTGGATTTGTTTTGGTTTAATGAAGTTTCTGTTGTGTTTTCTTTGTGCTTTTTGATTCATCTCTCTTACTCTTTCTTCTTCTTTGAAAATAGTGGCATGAGAAGATTATGCCATTCTTTTCATTTTACTTTTCTTTTGTAATAAGTAGAATTCATGTTTAGGATTTTGTGATGCATGTTAGAAGTGAATTTAATTATAAATGTGATGATTTTTACTTGCACTTCATTTACATTACAAAATGAGCTCTTTGTAGTGTTAAAAATTGTTGTAATTGCATTGACCCAAAAGGGCGGTGTAATTCTCAACAAAGTGGAACCACATTCAAATTCCATGGATGATAATGTTCATGGGAGTTGAGTGCAAATAAATTGGGAAATAATATTAATCGGGCGTAGAATTGGAGATTTTAGAGTGATAGGCTAAAGTCCTTAATTTGGTCCTATCGTTTGGGTGCTGAAGTGTAGATTGTTAGCCCTCATGCGAGGGAAACGTGGGAGCTCTGAAGTGAGAGCCGGTATCTTCCCAGCCTAGCCGCAGATTCAGTAACCAAGCATAGGATTAGTCAATGTTCTTTATGCCTGGACTAAAGGGAAAAGAATAGAATTGCTCCTATTTGGCACATAGAATATTTAATGAATCTCATTCCTATACATTATCCATTTCATTACATAAGAATAGTAGTATTTAGTATCTCAAACTTCTCCAAACCAATTCATCCAAAAAGGGTTATCTTTAGAATTATTATTTGCATTTAGTTATAGTTACTATCTTTACATTTAACACTTGCATTTAGGAATAGTTGCTAGTTAAAATATCATTTTAATCGACATTCAAAACTAAGGACTATTAGTAGTAGACTAGAATTTGACTAAAGACCTCTTACTTCACTTCCTCGTGGGATCGATACTGGGGTTTTTAAAGAAAACTCTATATTACTTGAAGCGATACGCATACTTGTTTAGTAACTCTAGTTTGTAAAAAAATTTCCAATTTTTATATCATTTAAGATTTTTCACACTAGTCGCTATTTATAAATCGGGTCAAATTTTTAGCCATCTTTCGGAAGTTAATTTACTGTGTAATTGCGGGTCGGGTCATGTTTTTGGTGACGTTGTCGGGGAAGCTTCGGTAAGAACTTTTGGAGAATTTTAGTTGAAGTAACTAGGCTTAGACTTGTAAAACTGTAGTGTCGTAAAAATTATTTCTGTGTGAAAAGTGTTTTTATATGAAAAAGTGTTGTGTGAAAAATAAGGTGTTCGTGAAAATTTTTTGTTGTATTGAATGTATTTCATCCATTATTTGTTTAATTGTTATTATATTATTTGTTTTGTTACGTATGCGAAACAAAGGATCTGCAGAACTTGTGTCTTATGATCCTAAGTTTAAAAAAAAAATAAAAATATAAAAATACAGAAAGGACTCAAAAAACTAGAAATGGAAATGGAAAACTTTCAAGATAATAACATAGAAAATCATCATACTTCATTGAGAGATTACCTAAATCCTACGACATATGAAATTCACTCAGTATACAAAATCCTGTTGTAGAAGCTGATTCGTTTGAAATAAATCCTGAGATTATCCAACTGGTGCAGAACAATCAGTTTGGGGGAACTCCTTTGGAGGATCCCTATTTGCACTTATCAAGTTTTCTAGAACTTTGTGATATATTTCGTTATAACGGTATGTCAGACGATGCTCTTAGACTAAAGTTTTTTCCTTTCTCACTAAGGGATAAGGCTAAAATGTGGTTATACTCATTAGCACCTGACTCTATTAAAATTTGGGATGAGTTACTCAGAAATTCCTAGCTAAGTATTTTCCACCTTCAAGGACTACTAAACTTAGAAATGATATTACCTAATTTTGTCTATATGAAGGAGAATCAATAAACAAAGCCTGGGAAAGATTTAAGGAACTCCTAAGAAAGTATCCACACCATGCTCTGCCCAATTGGTTAATCATTCAAACTTTTTACAATGGGTTAGTAGGATCCCTTAGGTCTATAATTGATGCTGTCGTTGGTGGATCATTTATGTCAAAAATATTTGATGAAGCGTATGCATTAATTGAAGAAATGACTACAAATGAATTTCAATGTCCCTCTGCAAGGGTAAATCATAAAAATGTAGCTAGTGTTTATGATACAGATGCGATTGCAATTCTTGCATCTAAGGTTGTTGTTATATCAAGGATGTTGGACCAATTTGGAATGAACCAACCTCAATTTACTCCTGTAAGTGAGGAAATTTCATTAGGGTGTATGATTGATTCTAACTTTTACAACCCATGTTGGGAGAACCATCCTAAATTTAACTGTTATCATACTACTGATGGTGGAAACCAAAAATGGGAAAATAATCATGCAAAACCTAATGGAAGTTGGAATAATCAGGGGAACATAAACTATAGACCTTCATATCCACCGAACTCTAAAAATGATCAAAAATTTGAGGATAAGAAGATGTCTATGGAATAAGTGGTATTACAAATGAGAAACCAGTACGCAAAGTCAAAATACTGTGATTAGAAATATAGAGAATCAACTGGGAGAAATTGCTAATTCACTTAGCAATAGACCCAAAGGAACACTTCCTAGCAACATTGAGATCAACCCTAAAGAGAACACTAATGAACAAGTAGAAGCTGTCCAATTAGAAAGTGGAAGAGAGATAGAGGATGTGGTTAGAAAAGAGAAAGATGTTGTGAGAGAAATAAAAGAAACTAAAAGACCTGAAGAACATGTTTCTAAGGATCTGGAAAACATAATATCTCCAACTAAAATCAGTTTGGAAAAACCACCACCTCAAATTCCTCAAAGACATAGACAACATGAGTTGGATAAAAATTTTTCAAAGTTCATAAAAGTACTTAAGAAATTAACGATAAATATTTCTTTCACTGAAGCTTTGGAACAGATGCCAAGTTATGCAAAGTTTATGAAGGACATATTAAACAAGAAAAGAAAATTTGGGGATTACGAGACAGTTGCACTAAGTGAGGAGTGCAACGCTATACTTCAGAAAAATTTTCGTCGGAAACTTAAAAATCTTTGTAGCTTTACAATTTCTTGTGCAATTGAAAAAAGATTATGTGGAAAAGCTTTATGTGATTTAGGAGTAAGCATTAATGTGATGCCTCTATCTATATTTAGAAGGTTAGGTTTAATCAATATTTCTCCCACTACTGTAACCCTTCTGTTAGCTGATCGATCTATCATTTATCCAAAAGGAGTTATAGAAGATGTGCTTGTTAAAGTGGATAAATTTATCTTTCCTTTGGACTTTATTATACTAGATATGGAGGAAGATAAAGAAATTCCAATTATTTTAGGGAGACCTTTCCTTGTTACTGGACAAGCTATGATAGATGTTCAAAAAGGAAAGTTGACTATGAATATTAATGACCAAGAAGTTACTTTTGATGTATTAAAGACTATGAAATATCGAGCTGAGAGAAAAGATGATGATTATTTTTAGATAGATGAAATTGATTATCAAAGTAAAGACCATTTCCAAGAAAGTTTTGAGAGTAAGTTAGCATATGAGATTGAAATGGATTTTCACGATGATTCGAAAATGTTATTTAAAGAAAACTGTATGTATGTTCAGGAGAGGTGTGAAAAGATAGAAGCTACTAAAAATAGTAAACTTTTAATTCCATATGTTGAAAAATCTCATGAACTTAAGATGGTTGTACCCCATACAATTTTAAAGCCTATCTATTTAAGGAATTCATCTACGCAATCAGTCTTTATATCATTAGATGCGACTCAATCACAAGAAAAACCTGAATTGAATGATGAACAAGATAAAGTTATTGAACTAGGACTTGGAAGAGAATTTGAGGATAAATTTCAAAAGAACTTTGAGTTGAGAAAAGAGAATAAGGATATTGAATGACCATGGGAAGAAATTCCTAAGGAATAAGAAAACCCTATTTCCTCAACTAAGATAGATCCTCCATCATTTAATAATTATAAAGGGGAGAATTGGAAGATAACTTGAAACAGAAAAGTAACATAGAAGAATTTGATCTAGAATTTGAATTAACTAGAGAGAATCAAATCCAAAATTTAGGAGATATTGAAGTATCTTATAAAGATCCATTTCTTATAAATTTCAAGGATGATATTAATATGCAGATTGATAAAACTAATAGAAGAATATTGGATCTAGAAAAAAATATGAGGAATTATGATATAAATCAAACTGAAAATTAAGAGCTAAATAAAAAATTAAAATTTAAGGATTTTATAGGAATCCCTGGATCTGAAAATGATTGGGCGATTGATCGAGGATTACTTAATTGGAATTTTGATCCAGGAGGAATCATTTGTCGGACTAACAACGTTAAACCAAGCACTTTATGGGAGGCAACCCATAGTTATCAGTGTGCTTTGATTTAGTGTGCTTGAGAGTCATGATTGTTAGTGATCTATTTTATTTGCTTTATAGTGGATTAATCAGTTTAATTGTTGTTCGTTGATGTTTGGATTGTTTGTAGTTTGATTTGATCTTTGGGTGTCTTGAGGGAAGTGATTCCTTAACTTCTTATTATGGCTAGACTTGATCTCTTGTAGTAGTTGGATTAACGAGCCCACTGTGACTTGGGTCTCACCCAGACTTGAGTTTTACAAGAGAAATCATGAATTTCGAACATTGATAGTTCCATCTTAATTTGTTACTTCCTTTCTGCAGCTTTATTTTCATTATGTAGGAGTCGCAAACCTATTTAACGAATACTATGTGGATGATCTTACACTATCTTTATAACTGTTAGAGGTGCTTAATTATAAGGATTAGATGATGCCTGAGATTGGTGCCTAAGAACCAATTTATCAGGGATAATCTTATATTTCAGATTATAATCTATAAAACCATTTAAAATGTACCTAATTTTTTAGTGTTGTGATTCCTTTAGAAATTGGAAGTAAATCAGTGTGATGTGATGATTTAATGGAAGAATTGACCTCATTTATCATATGTGTGTTTATGTTTGTATTACAACTTTATTTAGGTTTTGAAGAACATTTTTATATTCTCTTGCTGATACATGCTATGCTAGTTAGGCTTTTATTTAGTGAATTTCATTCTGGCATGATTAATTTAGATTTACTTTCTACTGCATATTGTTCTGTCCTAATGAATACTTGCAAATGGATTTGATAGACATTTGTGGTAGATAGAATTTCTAAACTGTTTTTCTTCCTGCTTATATTTTCTGTACTGAATGCTTTATATGTTAAAAATTAAGTTTGGGGGTAAGAAGAAAAATAAAATTTCTGTACTGAATGCTTATATTTTCTGCTTATATGTTTTTTCTTCCTGCAATATTTTATAGCATTAATTGCAAAATATTTTAAAATTTAAGTTTGGGGGGAAGAAAAAATTTTTAAAATGTAACTTTATTTGTCCTTAGTAGCCTGTATTTAATTTGATATCACTTTTAAAATGACTTTTGGTATGTGGTGTTACCGTTAGGTTACTATAATTTCAATTTTAGGAATATTAGAAAAATAACATAGTTGAAATCCTTAGTGAAGAAACTGTTTTAGAGTTAAGATATTTTGTATGAAATATTGGAAAAATGATTTTTCTATTTATGGTATAAAGGACTTGAATATTTGAAAAGCTAAAATTCTTAGATTTATACTTAATGAGAATTGAGCCTTTATTGAAAACCTTTTCTAACTAATACTTACACTTATAAAAAGTGAGGGAAAGTTTTGAGTTTTGGATTTTAGAAAGAGGATAGTGAAATTCAAAATTATTAAAGGCCTATCCAGATATAGTAATCCTCACATAAAAAAAAGTGAAAAAAAGGATTAAAAATGATCCCAAAAGAAAAAAAGGGATTGAAAATGATCCCAAAAGAAAAGAAAGAAAAGAAAAGAAAATAAGTGAGGAGAAGCTTGAGGAGAAGCCTAATCAAAAATTAGTTTCACTTGAATCTTTTTAAATGAAAAGACTAAAAAACAATCCTAAGCTTATTATTATTTCAAAAGGTATTGGTTAAATTGGTATAGATAAGATGCTTAAATTCCATTTTTATACTTTCTATGGATCTTTAGTTTGACAATTTTCAATAACTTTGAAGTAAATAAAAAATTCAGAATTCCTAAGTTGAATATGAGATATTTTTACACTCTAGTCCTAGGTTGATTTGCTAGAATTTCTCCTATATTATACTATAATATTTCTGAGATGAAATTATAGGAAATTCTATTGAAACCCACAATCACAAGTTAAGATATTTTATTTTTAAAGTTATAGTGTTACTAGAGGACAAATAACGGTTAAGTTTGGGGGATTTTGACATGCCTAAAATATATATGATTTTTGCTATATGATTTTACTCATTTTTTATGAAATTACACTTTAAAGGAAGGTATTTTGTATATTTTTTGGTTTTAGGTACAAGAAATGGTGATTGGAGCAAAAAAAACAAAAACGGTGCAATATGGAGCAAAAACGAGCAAGAAAGCAAATTCTGCCTTGACACCTTTCGATAAGTCTTTCGATGCTTAATCTCTTTTACACTTCTTGCATATTTTTGAATGAGATCACACTTTAAAGAAAGATTATTTTTATGCTTATTTGTAGGGCTATCTGTTAGAAACGCAACACAATTGAAATGGGGCAAAACAGAGTAAAACGGAGCCAAACTAAGTGAAACGGTAGGGCTACACAGGAAGCTCACCGATGGCGGCCTCTTGCTCGCCGACGGCGGCAATATCCCGAGAAGGCCCAAAATTAAATGTAAAAGCCCAGCGACAGCACCCTCGGGCCCGCCGACGGTGCCCAGGAAGATTCTAGACCGGCTTTAGGCGGTTATGGCCGAAATTCAACGTATTTGGACGCTTTTTCAAAGGAGTGCTTATGGGAACTCTTCAAACTTCGTCCATAATCTTTAAAATGGTGAATTTAGGTTGGAAAATAGAAGAAAAAGAAGAGAAATAAGAGATGAATGTTAGGAAAAACTTAGAGAATGTTTAGGATTCTTAGATTAAAAGTAGAAATGTAGATTTCTACCCTTTTGGAGAGATTAGAGAGGAGATTTTGAGAGAATTTGTAAGGGATTTCACTAGCATTGCATGGATCGCCAGGAGACTTTGTGGGAGAGATCTTCGTCTTTCTTTCAAAGGGAAAAAGCTAAGTATTGTTCTTCATTATATTATAATTTTGTAAACAATTACCTAGTGGATTTGTTTTGGTTTAATGAAGTTTTCGTTGTGTTTTCTTCGTCCTTTGTGACGCATATCTCTTACCCTTTATTCTTCTTTGGAAATAGTGGCATAAGAAGATTATGCCATTCTTTTCTATTTACTTTTCTTTTGTAATGAGTAGAATTCATGTTTAGGATTTTGTGATGCATGTTAGAAGTGAATTTAATTATAAAGGTGATTGTTTTTACTTGCACTTCATTTACATTACAAAAAGAGCTCGTTGTAGTGTTAAAATTCGTTGTAATTGCATTGACCCGAAAGGGCGGTGTAATTCTCAATAAAGTGGAACCACATTCAAATTTCATGAATTGTGAAGTTCATGGGAGTTGAGTGCAAATAAATAGGGAAGTAATATTAATCGAGCTTAGAATTAGAGATTTTAGAGTGACAGGCTAAAATCCTTAATTCGGTCCTATCGTTTGGGTGCTAAAGTGTAAATTGTTAGCTCTCAGGTGAGAGGAACGTGGGAGCTCCGAAGTGAGAGCCAATATCCTCCCAGCCTAGCTGCAGATTCAGTAACCAAGCATAGGATTAGTCAATGTTCTTTATGCTTGGACCAAAGGGTAAAGAATAGGATTGTTCTTATTTGGCACATAGAATATTTAATGCATCTCATCCCTATACATTATCCATTTCATTACATAAGAATAGTAGTATTTAGTATCTCAAAATTCTCCAAACCAATTCATCCAAAAAGGGTTATCTTTAGAATTATTATTTGCATTTAGTTATAGTTACTATCTTTACATTTAACACTTGCATTTAGGAATAGTTTCTAGTTAAAACATCATTTTAATCGACATTCCAAACTAAGGACTATTAGTAGTAGACTAGAATTTGACTAAAGACCTCTTACTTCACTTCCTCGTGGGATCGATACTGAGGTTTTTAAAGAAAACTTTATATTACTTGAAACAATACGTATACTTGTGTAGTATCCCTAGTGTGTAAAAAATTTTCTAATTTTTATATCATTTAAGATTTTTCACACTAGTCGCTATTTATAAATCGGGTCAAGTTTTGGCCATCTTTTGGAAGTTAATTTACTGCGTAATTGCGGGTCGAATCAATACCGCGGCATTTCGGTAGCCACCACAGGTTGCCAAAATGGGTGGGAAAATGTAACTTTAGCTGCAATTCTTTAGAACGCTGACAAAACGTAGTTTTTCCATATAGTAAAAACAACAGTGCAACACAACACCTCCACTGCAACGTCACCCCAAACACACCTTAATTCAATTAACTATAAAAATGGATCATGTCATGATTGCTCCTATTAGTGCTCAAGCAAGTTCATGTGATTCTTAATTCTCAATTTTATTATTTGGATTGTTGACCTATTAGTCGATGCTTTAGAATTTTATAAATTAGTAACTGAAAGAAATATTTTTATTTTTTAGGTTGGACAATCTTTTATTTAATCTAAACTAGGTTGGAAATGATTCTACAATCTTATTTTAATAATAATAAAGTCATTTGTTAATAATAAGATCACATTATAATATATATTTAAATCAAATTTTATTACATAATTAAGATAATTAATTTTTTTTATTTGTTATAATGGTGTTGCACTATATGTATGAAATTAGTTTAAGGAAGGCTGCACTTTCTTATATTTTAGAACATTTTCAATGTTGCAATGCTTACCAATTTATTGATTAGATGCCTTGAGATGCATTTTACTAAATATTATTAATAGGTTGAACCAAAAATAGTGATGATTTTTTTTCACTATTGATATTATTATTTTGACCAATTCTATTTTTTTTTCTTTGTACATTTGTTTCAACTTTGTAGGAGTAGAGAAATGTGGTCTTTTGAGCTAGATTCTTGATATCATAAATGTAACATTCAAAAAATATTTTTTATTTTCTTTAAACATTTATAATAGCATGAAAAATTTACTTCGGTCGTTTTATCTCTCTCTCTCTCTCTCTCTCTCCACATACACACAGATATGTGCATTGATACGAGGTACATTTTAGTGATTTTATTATATTAAATACCATGTTAACTCCTTTATTATTCTTGATACTATGCTTGAGAAAGTTATTTTTATTATGAAGTGTAGGATACAACGTTTATGCTACTTGGGGAAGGAAAAGAGGTGTAATGAGAAGTAAAAAGGATAAAAATCAGAATTTTACATAAAAGGCACAGTATTAACACACATTTTGTACGCGCATACGCGCACATATGGGCACACACGAATCCACACACCTCTTGCGTACACATGCCTGCAACCAGTTTTTCGAACCCGCGCTTGCACAACTCTACTTGCGTGCATATACCCACACCTGCTGCATTATCTGCATGCCTCCCCCACTATTCTTGTACGCTATCTCACTTACACTATCGGGTACCCATTTGCAGGAGGACAATCACACAATCACAACAGGAAACAATGCAAACCCACCTCCAATCTATCTTATTATTGGAGAATTTGGATGCTTATTTTGGACCTCTAATGTAATACCTAAGTTTATAAATACGTTTTATCATTATGGGAACACTTCTGACCTTGGTTCTTGAGCAACTAGGATTTAGGGAAGTCTTTAAAGCTCTTGAAATTTCTTCTTCGGTTTCGCATGGAAGAGTATAAATTTCTCTTATTTATTCCTTTTCTCCTTCTATTTTAGGGATGATATTATAGAGACAGATTTGATGGCGGTGTCATCGCAGTGTCGGAGATTTTTTGGGTGTCGATGTCGATTTGGAGTCGCTACTCCATTTATCTATAATATTTCCCTAATTTTTAATAAATCTTATTTCTTTAAATCTCGTAAAAGAATCCTTAGATAATAAAAATTCAAAGAAAATAAGGGCTAATAATATAGAAAATAATAGACAAAAAAGAGATGTCGGTGATAATCCTTATAAATAAAGATTCTAGAATCATCTTATCCTAGAAATTGGTAACAAGAGATTTCTAGATATAATATTTATTCTGAGTTCTTTAAATCTCCTATAGGAGAAAGCTCCTATAGTTAATTACAACTTAAGCAATTTATAATTGTCTAAGAAAACTTCTGATTAATGTTAATCACTTATTTTTTGAAGATCTTTTAAGGAAAGATGTATCGACTATCAATCTTAAATATCGTTTTATCATGTCAAATTCATTTTGTTGTTTTTGTATTGTTATTTATTTTTTTGATGACTATCCTAAAAGTTTTAGTTTTATTTTGTCTTGGTTTTGTCATTTTAATGTTGTTTATTTTATGTTGTCAATGTCGTTATTTTGTTGTCGTTGTGATTTTGTTTTGTTTTGTTGTTGTTTGCCTCATCTTCGGAATGCTGTCCTGCAAAACATAGTTAGTACATCCTATAATATGCAAAGAAAATTTAAAACACAACTAATTTTGTCGTTTCGTCTTGATCGTCCTACAAAACAAAGTTAGCGTATCCTATAATATGCAAGGAAAATCTAACACTTATTTTTAATCTGCAAGAAAAAGAGTGTTAGTTGTATATTAGACTTAAATTATGTTTCAACGTCATTTTAAATTTATTTTAGATTTAAAATCTAAAAAAAAAAGTTAGATTTTAATGCTTTAGATTCTATGTTATTTGAATCTAAAAGCGTTAAGTCTAATATTGATTCAGACTTAACAAAACGTTAGATTTTAATATTCTAGATTTGATGTCGTTTGGATCTTAAAAAGAAATATAAAGTATAACATAAGTTAGACTTTAGATTCGATGTCAAAAGAAGTTCTAAGTCTAATATGGTTTAAACTTAGATAATTAGATTCAATGATGTTTAAATCAAAATAGTTTAATTTTAATCTTAAATTCAAGTTGGATTGATTTTGAGTTTAATTTAGAAATGTTGGGTTAGGTTCAATATGGGTTAAACCTAATGTTTGAAGTAATTTATGTTTGACTTAGGTTGAATTTGAGCTCAATTTAGGTTGAACTCAATGTTTAGTTAAGTTTGATTTTGGTCGAACTTAACATTAGGTCAAACTTAATATTGAGTCAAGCTCTATTTATAAGTTAAGTTCAATTTAAATCGCACTTAATATTGAGTTTGATTTGGGTTAAGCTTAATGTTGAGTTAGGTTTGATTTATAACAAATTTAATATTGAGTTAAATTTGATTTAGATCAGACTTAATGTTGATGTTGAATTAAGTTCGATTTAGGTCAAACTTAAGGTTGAGTTAAGTTTGATTAAGATCAAACTTAATATTGATGTTAAATTAAGTTCGATTTGGGTCGAACTTAATGTTTATTTAAGTTTGATTTAATATTGATGTTGAATTAAGTTTGATTTGGGTCAAACTTAATGTTGAGTTAAGTTTAATTTAGATCAAATTTAATATTGATGTTAAGTTTGATTTGGGTCGAACTTAATGTTGAGTTAAGTTTGATTTAGATCAAACTTAATATTTAGGCTATCTTAGGTTCTTTTTAGGTTTAATTCAAATTCGATTCATCTGATTTAGTTTAAGGTTTAAGTTGACTTAAGTTCATGTTGGGTTGAATTTAGATGTTTATTGAAGTTAGGTTCAATATATTGAACTTAAGGGTTTAAAATATGTCTGCTAAAGTTAGGTTCAGGTTCAATTTAGATTCTTGTCAAATGGAAGTTAAGTTATATTTGACTTTGGTTCAATATGGGTTGAATTTAAGTTAAATTTAAGTTTAGATTAGGTTCAAGTTAAGTTGAACTTAAACTTAAGGTTGACTTAAGTTTAGTATGGATTAGATTTAAATTTTGTAGGAATTTAAGATTGATTTTTTCTTAATTAAGATTGGTTTATGGTTATTTAAACCTAATTTGGATAAAGTTTAATTGATTAATTAGGAATAATTAGGGTTAAGTCTAATTGTTTAAGGTTAATTAAACCTAATTTGGATAAGGTTTAATTGATTAATTAGACTTAATTAGGGTTAAGTCTAATTGGTTTAAGGTTAATTAAACCTAGTTTTGGTAGGGTTTAATTGATTAATTGGACTTAATTAGTGTTATGTCTAATTAGTTTAAGGTTAACTAAACCTAATTTGGGTAAGGTTTAATTGATTAATTAGACTTAATTATGGTTAAGTCTAATTGGTTTAAAGTTAATTAAACCTAATTTGGGTAAGGTTTAATTGATTAATTATACTTAATTAGGGTTAAGTCTAATTGATTTAAGGTTAATTAAACCTAATTTGCGTAAGGTTTAATTGATTAATTAGACTTAATTAGGGTTAAGACTAATTGGTTTAAGGTTAATTAAACCTAATTTGGGTAAGGTTTAATTGATTAATTAGACTTAATTAGGTTTAAGTCTAATTGGTTTAAGTTTAATTAAACCTAATTTGGGTAAGGTTTAATTGATTAGTTAGACTTAATTAGGGTTAAGTCAAATTGGTTTAAGGTTTATTAAACCTAATTTGGGTAATGTTTAATTGATTAGTTATACTTAATTAGGCTTAAGTCAAATTAGTTTATGGTTAATTAAACCTAATTTGAGTAAAGTTTAATTGATTAATTAGACTTAATTAGGGTTAAGCCAAATTAGTTTAAGGTTAATTAAACCTAATTTAGGTAAAGTTTAATTGATTAATTAAACTTAATTAGGGTTAAGCCAAATTGGTTTAAGGTTAATTAAACCTAATTTAGGTAAGGTTTAATTGATTAATTAAACTTAATTAGGGTTGTCTAATTAGTTTAAGGTTAATAAACCTAATTTGGGTAAGGTTTAACTGATTAATTAGATTTAATTAAGGTTAAGGCTAATTAAACCTAATTTGAGTAAGGTTTAATTGATTAAATAGACTTAATTAGGGTTAAGTCTAATTGATATAAGATTGATTAAGGTTGATTAAGCCTAATGTGGTTAAGTATTAATGTTAATCAATTTTAATATATGTTTAAACTTAATTAAAGTTTGATTTTGTATTAAACCTAATGTAATTAAGGTTTAATAGGTTAATTATGTTTAATATGTCCTTAAACTTGATTAAAGTTTGATTTTATTTTAATTAAGTTTAGTATGTCCTTAAACTTAGTTAGAATTTTGATTTTATTCTAAACCTAGGCTAAAGAAGAATTAACTAGTTAGATTTTAATCTTGTCTTAATCCTTATTTAATTAAGGATTAATAAGGTTAATTAGGGTTAATTTTGGATTAACTTTAATTAAGTTTTGATTTGAGTCTATTGAATGTTTGCTCAAATTTGACCTAACTCATAATGGCATGAGTTAAGTGAAATGAATTTTAAATTTTAAAGATGTTTTAGGGTTTTAAATTAAAAAAAAATTACCCTAATAAGAAAAATGTCATTTTGAATTTTTAAAGGGTTAGAATATGACATATTAGGTTTAAATTTGTTTCCTTAAATTTCTAACCAATTACCAATTTAAATTTCCTATTTTTTTATTTTTAGAATTATTATTTAAAATAATTGTCAAATCTCATAAAAATTAGAAAAAGTTGGCCTAGAGAAATTTTCTATCTCTAAAAAAAGCAGAAAACATGTCCAAATATGAATAGATCATTTTGTGAAAATTTTAGAAATTTTGGAATTATAATTAATTTTAATAATTGAATTACTCCAGAGAATAAATAATTAATTAAAAATCAAATATAATTTAAAAACTAAAAAATTTTAACTCCACATTATTCTTCTTTCTGTCTTGAATTCAAGGATATTTTGTTCAAAATTTTAGGATTTTTGTTCGCAAAGATATGGATTTTTGAAGTTTTTAAGGTTAATCTAGATTTATTTATATCCAAATTATCTTAAAAAACTCTGGGGGAGACGAGTGTCCACGTACGCATGAAAAATGTGTTTAATCCCCTGTGGAGATCCGAACAGCGGATCCATGGGGATCTAATCTTGACTGTCCATTCCTAAAACACGGGAATGGATGGAATCCGTGTGTCTCCCTCTGTCTGGTCTATTCCGTAGACCGTACATGGTCTAGGAACAAATTCTCCCTCGATCCTTGATGGATTTGAGTGATTTTTGTTCCTTTAGCTTCGTATTGAGGAGACGAAGACATCCATACGGCTTTGTTAGGGTTTTGAATAGGTTTGTTCCACAATGCTCCAAACCCAAATGCCATTAAAATGAAAACTTTAATCGATTTGAGTTCGATTTGAGTGGTTCTAGAGCTTCGTCTTGACCTTAGAAAGCTTCTCCACAAGTCAATTTGAGTTCAAATTGAAGCTTTATATAAGTTTAATTTTGAAGTGGCTCAGCTTGGAGGGGTTTCGTCAAACAGTGGTCTAGAGGCTTTGGGAGTACCTAATTTCAATTGAGCTTACTTTTGTTCAGTCCCTAGATGGATTTGGGATAGCTAATTTGAAGGTTTATGGAAGTTGGTTTCACACTTCTAATTTGTCTTGGTTTTGTGAAGGCTCTTGGGTTGGTCAAATTGAGAGACTTTCAATGGGTTTAAGGGCTCCATTTCAGGGTGGATCAGTTGTTTAGACCCTAAGTAAGGTTTTTGCTGTTGAAGGCTAGAAGATTTAGGCAGAGATTGGCTCTCTATGGTTTTTTCTTCTTCTCTTGAAGTTCTTAGGTTGTTTTATTTATAGCCATGACAATAGCTACGGATAAGTTTGAGCTGGTTAGAATTCTCTTGAGGGAGTTACTGATTACACCATTAATGTTTGTAGATAAGGTTTCAGCTATTGGAATGATTGATTTGGATTTTTCAAGGGTAAACCATGTGTGGTTTGTCCATGGTTTGAGTTTGATTCGTGCATTGGCTTGCCTCTATTAGAAGGCTTGGGAGGTGGATATGGCTGATTATAATTTGTTAGTTTTTTGTTAGATCAGCCTTTCCCAAGTAATACCTCAATGAATTGAGTGAGGAAGTGACACATAAGCTCTCCTCTTCATCATTAATAATGTTGACTTGTTGGGTCAGTAGGGTTGGTCACTGGGTCAGGAATTGACCAGTTTGGCCAAAGTTTCCATTTGGGTCAAAGGTTGACCTGTTGAGTTAGTTGGATTGGTTACTGAGTCAGGAATTGACCAGTTTGACCAAAGTTGACCATTTTGGTCAAACGTTGACATGTTGGGTCAGTAGGGTTGGTCACTAGGTCAGGAATTGACCATTTTAACCATAGTTATCCATTTGGGTCAAAAGTTGACATTTTGGGTCAGTAGGGTTGGTCATTGGGTCGGGAATTGACCAGTTTGACCAAAGTTGACCATTTAGGTCAAAAGTTGACCTATTGGGTCAGTAGGGTTGGTCAATGGGTCAGAAATTGACCAGTTTGACCAAAGTTGATCATTTGGGTCAAAAGTTGACCTGTTGGGTCAGTAGGGTTGGTCACTGGGTCAAGAATTGACCGATTTGACCAAAGTTGACCATTTGGGTCAAACGTTGACCTATTGGGTCAGTTGGGTTAGTCATTGGGTCAGGAATTGGCCAGTTTGACCAAATTTGACCATTTAGGTCGAAAGTTGACCTGTTGGATCAGTAAGGTTGGTCACTGGGTGAAAAATTGACTAGTTTGACCAAAGATGAACATTTGGGTCAAAAGTTGACCTGTTGGGTCAGTTGGGTTGGTCACTGGGTCAGGAATTGACTAGTTTGACCAAAGTTGACCTTTTGGGTCAAAAGTTGACCTGTTGGGTCAGTAGGGTTGGTCATTGAGTCACGAATTGACCAGTTTGACCAAAACTGACTATTTGGGTCGAAAGTTGATCAAATCAGGGTTTGTCATTGTTGATTAGATCATTTAAGAATGTCATTAAAATGTAGATTAAAAAAGCTTTATTAATTTTTTTACTCTGGTCATTAGGGTTCATTAACTTTCATTGGGATCTTTCACAAAAGTGAGGTCAACAAGATTGAGTGCACAAATATGAGGAGATCCACAAGTATTTATATTGATCAAAGAGGATCATGTTGTATTACATGGAACGATTGACTCTGGATTGAGTTTTCTGAATTTCTTGCATTTTCTACTTTTTATTCCCGTAATAACAAATTTCATATTTTTTTCCTCATGCATTGCTGCTAAACTTGTGTCGTATTCATGTGATGTAAGGTTTGTGGTCTTCTTGTGATTTTCAT
The DNA here is from genome assembly GCA_022702705.1 of Papilionanthe hookeriana x Papilionanthe teres. Classification (NCBI taxonomy): domain Eukaryota; kingdom Viridiplantae; phylum Streptophyta; class Magnoliopsida; order Asparagales; family Orchidaceae; genus Papilionanthe; species Papilionanthe hookeriana x Papilionanthe teres. Next base: position 23,769,370 of record CM040427.1, read on the forward strand.
TCTATGAATTTTGTGTTTCCCTCAATGCCTTTTTTATGCATAAAATTTGATTTTGATGAGTTAAATTTTTGTTGGTAATTTAATTTTTATCGAACCTGAATGTTAAAATCCTCTATGAACTATGACTTCTGCCTGTTGTATAGTGGAATGAGTAGGTTAATCAAAATAACTTGGTAGAATATGCATATTGAAGTAGGATTTTGTAACCTTGTGAATCAAAAGAATCCTGAGAAACACAAAGTAATGTGAAACTTAACTTTATGGGTTTCTAATTTTTCTTTTGATCTAATCATAACCAGAAGGAGGAAACTTTGTTTGTTAGTTGTCAACAATAATGTGGGTCCATATGAAAACTTCAAGAAATCACTGGACCTATGTCACATGAGTATGAATTTTGCATATCTGAAAAGTTCAACATTTTTTCTTGTCATCTATATTTTTAGGATTGTTAGACTCCTTTGTTGCATTTGATCATTTCAAGCTAGACTTAGCGGTTCAGTAAACTAGAACTTCGCTTGTTAGAATTATTTTTACACTATCCTTGTGGGACCGATATTTAGACTAGTTTCAAATTTTGTGGATTAAATCTATGTAAGTTTCATTATTTCAAAATCCTACAAGTTACAAATTTTTATTCTATAAATTTTGTGTTTCCCTCAACATAATAAAGGAATCGGCTGTTTGATATTATTAGTGAGTCCTATGCTAATCATTTTAAATATTTGTTCTTCGCTTAACTTTGGAACTGGATTTAGATTTATCACTTATATCAGTAGATAATAAATTTTATTTTTATTTTTTTGAATACATGATCCCTACTTAAGAACATTCAAAGATAATTAAATCATGAGTTATTACTTATATTTATTGTTACTGATTTCATTAATTTATATAGAATTTGGCAAGCTAATTTTTCAATAGTGCTTCACCCAAGTAACACTTCATATACTAAATCTCTAATCATTTGTATAAGCATTATTTTTATATAAAATGTTTACTTCTAAGAAATAACATATATAACCACACCATTTTTCCATAAAATTTTCAACTCTTCTAACAATGGGTAAATATGTTGACATCTTTTTTAATGTTATGTGGGTCAAGGATAATTTGAGTAAGAAACATATAAGGTGAGTTCATGCACCTTGGAGCAAGATTATCTGAAATACTATGACTAGCTAACACAAGTAAGTTGATGATTATATGGTGTCAAATGATTAGCACATTACTCAATTTTAAATTTTGTACATTAGAAGAGAGCTTAGAGTATGTATCATTGACGTTCTTCTATGTTTTAACATCTATTAGATGATTCAAAATAAGTTATTTAACTATCTTTTCATATTTTCATCTCTTATGTTTAGCTGAATGCTTAATTGCATAGAATTTTTATAGACGTGGGATGAGAAACAAAGAAACTAATCTCTTACTATGATATTTTTAATGGTTTGAACCCAAGTACTCCAGACAATTTGCATTCAGTATCACCACATCATCTTGTAATATACCATACAACTCTTAGTGCAGAATTCTTTTTTCTTCTTTTAAATAAAAATTTGAAACTAAATTCTTAGTTCAATATAGTTCATTTGGTACTATTTTTTCTATTAAACTATTTGTTTTTCTATTATTCTTGAATCATTTTAAATTCTATTTTAATACTAATCATTTTAGTTATAAAAAATAAATCAGAGTGATTTGTGTAATAATTATGTATGAGTTATAAAGTTGGACATAGTAATTGATAAAATGTTTGAGCTTCATTACAAGTAGACTCTTCTCTATTTGTTGTAAATTATGAACCACACACAAATTAGTGAAAATGTTAGAAATTGAACAATGGGTGATTATTGGGACCAAGAAAGAGTATAGAAGATGACTTTGCTCATGAGAAGATGTATCGAAATTGGTAACCATTATATTCACGATTTGAATAAGAGTAGTTAGATTCATATTTATAGTGATGTCAATGACTTGAAAGTGCTTATCCCAAGGATGATTTTTCTTTTTCTACCTTTGAGCTTATGGTTGAAATCACTTGTTCTTTTTCTATATGACATCAAGAAGGGTTAGCCTATAACCTAATTTTTCACCCAAGAAAAGTATGAATCCATTCTCATAAACAAGCAACACAGAGGTATGATATCAATGGTTGATGAAGAATACACTTTGATATGAATGAAATTACTCTTAAAAAACAACTAAATCTAAAATAGAGTATGGATTAAATTTTATTCTTTTTCTATATAAATCATACGGGTGAGCATAATTTCAAGCTTTCGACATTCTAGGTTGGAGTAGCTTTGTTATGTGATGTAAATCAATAATATATTGGCTAGAATTGTTGGTGTTATATCAACCTAGAAATAATTTTTGAAACATAATGTGCGATGAAGACAAAAAAACAAAAGGAAAAATTGAAAGTATTTGAAAGAAGTATTGTTTGGAAACTTATGGATTCTTATTATATAAATTTAGAGGAGTTTCAATGCTTTAGATGATTTGTGTTAAATCCCATTACTATAGATGGGATCATTAGAATCTCTCACCATTAATAATGTTAGATTTGTAAAACTGCTTCAGTCTTCTGTGAAGAATAGTTTGTCTTTAGTGTTTCTTGCTAAAGCGTATACCAAAGAGCACGATACAGTATTTCTATTACAATTTTTTAAAGATTATTCATTGTAAAATGAGATCAAGAAGAGCTCTTGAGTGGACAAAAAAGTCACAAGTTACAATGTTGTGGGATGCAAGGGTCACAAGTGCTTTGAGTTTTTGTGTCTAGTGATGATTCCTTCAAAGGAATTAAGGTTATTCCTAATGTATTTATTCCAATGCCAACATAAGAAACTATGAGCAAGTGGAATCTCTTGATGGGAAAAAAGAGTAAGAAGTGAGGGCATCCTTCCCATCTCAATCCCAATTCCCTTCGAGCATTTATTGTACTTCCACATTTATTTGAATCAAACAATTCAAGCCATATAAAAGTTTAAAGTAGGTTTAATTGATCATTGATTATAAATTTACCTTAACTATCTACAACTTAGAATTTTCCAATTCTATGTTTTATGAAGCTTAGAGTCATCTAGAACTATATATTAATAATATATTTGTTAAGTTATTCAAGAGTTATCTCTAACTCAACTTTTAGTGTGAGCAATTGAACTCAACAAAGGAACTCATTGAGTCGCCATCAATCAAACCTATCCATCCAAAAGAACTAAACTCCCCCAAAGTTCTATCTAGTTGATTATCTATTTGAGTAATCATCTACTAGCTAGGAGTGCTCACCCACTGTTTGAAAATCGTTCAAATATCTTGAGTAATAGTCTAAGACAAGCACTACTTAATGAGCTGCACTAATTTCAATCTTATGTATTCTCTACATAATTCTACGATTTATTAAATTCTATAATAAATATTTTGATCCTCGCCTATAAACAAAGGTCATTAGTCAAATACAAGCAAGACAGATGTCATGTCAAATTGGACAAATGATATCTACCGTATTAAGTCTCAAAAAATTTCCATAGGTTTCTTCACAATACTCTCTCTAATTTCTTTCTGTGTGGCTCGATTAGACTTGCCCACTTTTCTGCAAGTGGTTTAACTAAACTCTTCTCCTTAGACAACTCAACAATAAAATCAGTGAATCTTCGTTCCTCCTTCCTCACTGTCCGGACTTGTGTCATACTGTCTTTTATCTAATTTGGATCCATCAGTCGACTTCGCACGCTACTTCCTCTTAATAAGTGGTCATTTACATTTTATATCTTCTAAGTAATGCAACTTGTGGATGAAATGAACAACAACCCGTTAATTTCAAAGCTTACTAAAATACAAATAAGCAAAAAGCAGTATACAGATGAATATAAATTAAATGTCTATTAATTGAGTGGGTGCAGTATTTCGGCACTTTCAAAGTTTTTCTTGGTAAATTTCATTTTCGGACAGCGAAAAGCTTTGAGAAAGGCGTATAATATTTGCGTTTTGAGAATGCATGCAACTTTCGGTACGCAATCCACTCTCAATAATCCCGCAATAACATCCAAAAAGGTATTGCGGAGTTATTTCATCATTATTTGGAGTCGATATCCTCCGCGGTTATACTTTCACATTTTCATTGTTGTTAGGGTATCGACTCCAAATAACACCAAAATAACTCCACAATAATCCCTCAATAATCTTTGCGAAGGTTATCGAGCAGTTGTTGAGAGGGAATTACGCACAAAGAGCTGCATACGTTCTATGTACGTAAATATTTTTTGGATAGACACCCTAAAAAAAGCTAAAATAAAAGCAAATGCAGAGTTTCAAATGGTTGAGGCTTTCTAGCTACGTATTTTTTACTAATTAATATATATATATATATATATATATATATATATATATATAAAGTCGTATCATTTTACAAATTATTGCTTATAATGACAAAAAATGCGTGCTATTTAAAAATTGGTAATTATATTCTAACCAATTTTTAATTCACAAATTTCACAGAATAAAACAATCTAATTTAGTATTGAAGATAAAATGCTACGTATTTCAATATCCCTATCGCAGCTCTTCACTCTGAAGGCGGGAGAATTTTGGGGTTATTATTTAGGCGTATTTACATACATATCACACAATTATTATATATTTACATATCTAACATCTAAACTTTGATATTTGCATATATATATATATATATATATATATATATATATATATATATATATATATATATATATATATATATATATATATATATATATATAAAACTAAAATCATTGACATCACATCTCAAATATCATTATCATTGGCTTTTAAAAAGTGAAATGCACATTTTCATGCCTAAGCTCTAAATATAATATCAAGTTACATGTGTTTGTCCTGTAAATACATAAAATTTACGTGTTATGCATGTAAACTTTCCTTTTTTTTTTAAATTATGCTTAGCTGCCTCAGAAGCAGTATACGTAATTTGAATATATTCAATAGCTTGATTTATCGCTAGCTTTTTTGATGTTTAGTGGCTCCTGACCACAAAAATTTCAAATAAAATCTAATGTCTTTCTTCTCTTGTGTGTATATAATATATATATATATATATATATATATATATATATATATATATATATATATATATATACTTAATTTCTCGAAAACATAGAAAGAATCGGAGGAGGAGGAAGACTTAGGCGACCTTCAATTCTTATCGCTTTATTTGCGTATGCTGCTTTTGTTACATTGTTTATGTGAATCGTGTTTATGGGTAGAGCTCGATTTTGGGCCCTTTCATATCACTTGTTGTATCGCTTTCATTTCGATAAAATTTTATCTTTTGCTATATATATATAAATATATATATATATATATATATATGTATGTATATATCACTGTAAGAAAAATAGAACTATGTTCAAGTATAGTAGGCGAAGGAGGAAGAGGTTAATACTGATTCAATTTTGCTAGTAGGAGCATCAAAATCTTAATAATAGGAATGGCTAAAGGATGAGTAAAAGAGAAAATAGAATAAGGGAGAGGGAGGTTGTGAGATTTTATCGTATTGTAAAAACGATAGAAGACTATAGTATTAAATTGAGGCCGCTTTTGGCTCTCTCTCTAATCCTATATTTATCAGCTGGAGATGGAGACATAATAGGGAAGGCAACGCAATTACAATAAAATTAGTGTTTATTACTAAATAATTGCCTTTAAGAACACAGTAATCTTGTTGCAATTTAATAACATAAAAGAATTTTGTTACATTCTGTACATGGGGCAAGTTCATATAAAGTCATAGGCCAACTTTGCCATGGGCTTCCAAGCTTCTAAGGAGTAGCTTTAGCAAGTTAATTGAATAGATTTAAGTCTCGAAACAAGCAACTCCAGTTGGTTGGGTTACTTTATTTAATTGGCTTAGGGTTAAGCACACAAAAATAAACAAATCAAGCTACTTTAACTTACTACCGAGTTAGTTCAATTGTTAACAACTTTATAAAATTGATATTTCAATCTTTTATTGAATAATTTTGGGGTAAACCTACAGAGACAGATTGGCTTAACTCAAACCCACATTAAATGATAATAACATATACATTTTAGTTCATTACTTCTCTTTTTTCATTAATGGTATTCATAAAAAATAAGTTCCATCTTACTAAACTAAAACTTTGATTGTGATTATGTGGATTTGACAACATATTTATAAACCAAAGCATCAAGATAAACCAAAAAATTTCTTATAACTTTCTTTCTAAGGGATTTGCTTAAGCTTCTTTTATGTTCTAGGGAAATCAATCCAGCCAAGAAATGCTGATCTAAATGGAAAGTTATGATGTTGTTAGGAAAATACAAAAAAGTGAGACTACTTTGAAAGAACATGGATGAATATTTTTCCTTCTAATCCTTGAAATAAATTAAGCAGAATGTTCAGTAATTTATTTTGAGAGAAAATGGAAGTAGTTATTTCAAAGTTTCCATCTACAAGTAACTTTTCTTAAAACAACTCTCCCATGAAAAGATAGCAGTCATGATTCATTTTTGCCATGTTCACCTTGCATAGAAACAAATTATTATTATTATTATTATTATTTTATTTTTTGGGACTGAGATAACATAGTTATATGAATTTGAGCTACTTAACTAAACTTGCAATCTTATTTGTATTTGGACAATCAATACTTGGCACATTAAACCTTAGGCATTTTAATCAAGTGACTTTTATATCAAAATTATCTGTCATATCTTGAATGTGCATGGTCTTCATTGTTGGCAAGCTTATTTAATACATTATCCATGAGGCATAAAAAGTGTGATATTCAATTTATTAGCAAAGTTAACACTAAGTCATGCAAATGTAATTTCAAGAAAAAAATTTTTAATTTAATTTAAATCAATTAATCAACTTATTGAAGTTGATAAAATATTTTATTCTAATAAAATCCTATTACAATAGTTTTGATTCTAGATAATACATATAAATTAATAATCAAAATGAAAAACTCCATATAAAATTTTAAGCAAGCATAAAATTAAGCCAAAAAGTGTACTATGATGGCACTAAAAAGATAAATCATAATTCAGAGTATTTAAATAACTACTTCTATATACCCATATCAGATAAAAAAAATACAAAAGAAATTGGTACCTACATAATTTATAAGCAAACTACTAAATTTAATTAAAAATAATTAATTACAAAATGAAAATTAAGGAATGGGTTATCATAACACATCATAAAGTATCTAAATATCATATAAAATGTATGATTGATTCCCACTAATGCCTAATTTAGCATTTTGATATATTTTATGCAACGATTCCATAAAAATAAAATTTTATACTCTTTCATTTAACAATTGCAACAAAAATTTTGATATCTTTGTGTAAAAAATTATATGCAAATACATTATGAACCAAATAATGATCATCATGACTAATGGCACAGAATCATAAGCAATGCAAAAAAATGTTCCTTAACAAACGATCTATATTGCTACACCCTAGCTAAGATTTATTCAAAAATTTTAATGAGTTGGGACCTACCACAAAAACTAATTATGTGTATTTTACATGTTAGTTATTTGATTAAAATGAGAGTTTATGGCATATTTTACTCTTTTTATAATAATTATGATTAATGTTAACATAGCTAATATTATTCTTATTAATTTTTATATTAAAGAGTGTCAAGGAAAAATTGTATGTATAAGAGAAAGCTTAAATACATTGTAATGATTCTACGCATACATAGACATATAAATATATAAGATAATTTCATAAAATGTGACTAATGAGGACTTAAGGTCAATAAAAATGGAGTATATAATTTATATGTTTGAAAAGATTTGTGTGACTTATGTACTTTCAACTATCCTAGTAAAATTATTTTGATTACAAATAACACATAGTTAATGTTTTATTAAATATTACATAAAATCATTATAGATAAATTCTTTTAATATGAATGCATATCAGCCTTATGATTAAGTTATGCAAGTGATTATTTACTATCAAATTAATACAAATTTTAAATAATTATATTTTTATTATAATTAGGATAAAAATCATATAGATAATTAATTACAATAATATGCTTAAATTAATCATTTAATTGTTCATTGTTTGTTTGTGGTGTTAGGTCATGTTTTATATGAATTTTCTTAATTTAATATATGTGGATCAATATAATTGGGAGGAGAAATTTTTTTTTAAATAATGGCTAATGTATTGGATTACCTATGATCTTCATTTGAACGGTGAATCAGTATTAAATAAGATAAAAATATATGTTTTATTCTTATGAGCATATTCCTTGTTATTTATTTGTATGCATTTATTACTCATAATAAGTTGTGGAATATACTTATATATAATTTTAATATAATGTAATAGTTAACTTTGTTATACTATTTACTTACTACACAATTTCCTTTTTAAGTTTATATACATCATTTTTAAAGATGAGATATAACTATTGCTATTATAAATTTAAATATAATGTAATAGTTAGCTTTGTCATACTATTTACGACACAATTTCCTTTTAAGTTTATATACATCATTTTTAAAGATGAGATATAACTATTGATATTATAAATAATGAACTATATGATATGTAACATAATTTGATCATAATATTTATAAATTTCTTGTCTTGGAACTTCTACTATATCAAAATAAGCAGTTATTGGGAGGGGATTACGCACAAAGAGCTAATTGTGTTCGTCGTACGTAAATATTTTTGTATAAAGACACCCTAAATAAAAGCTAAAATAAAAGCAAAATGCAGAGTTTCATATGCTTGAGGCTTTCTAGCTACGTATTTTTTACTAATTTATATATATATATAGGAGCCATCTGGGAGAGACTTGATCGATTTTTAGCTAATGATTCCTGGTACCAAAACTATTTGTATACTACCATTACTCACCTCAACTTTGCTGGTTCTGATCATAAACCCCTCCTTCTCACCATCTCTAAACCCCAAACCCATTTGTCTACCCATCCTTTCAGAGATTTGAGTTTTTGGTCTAGTCACCCAGAGTTTAACACTATCATGCAGGAACACTGGAATGGGTTCTCCTCTTCTAATCCTTTTAACAATCTTCACAACCTCCAACTTAAAATTGCTAGAGCTTTGAGAAATTGGAGCTGGGAATCTATTGGTGATGTTTTCCAGGGGGCCATCAAGGCTGAAGATGAAGTCACCAAGGCTGAAGCTGCTGCTCAATCAGATGAGAATAAGTTTAAAGAATTTGTGACTGCACAGGAGAAGCTGCTGACTTACCTTGATTGGCAGGATCAAATTCTAAGACAGAAAGCTTCCATCAATAAGTTTAAGGAAGGGGACAGGAACACCAAATATTATCATGCCTGTATTAAGTATAAAAGGAAGTGCAATGCTATTCTGTCCATTATGACTGATCAAGGGACAATTCTTAAGGATGGGACTGAAATTGCTAACAATGCTGTATCATTCTTTCAAAATCTTCTGACTTTCAAACAGTGCACCAGTATCCCTATTGATAGCAGCTTGTTCAATGATGTACATCACTACACTAACTCTCTCAACCTCACTGATATTGCCTCTCTAGATGAAATTTGAGTGGTTTTACAATCCATTGATGGCTCTAAAGCTGCAGGCCTTGATGATTTTAGTGCAATTTTTTACAAGAAAGCCTGGAATATCTGTAAGAATGAGGTTTTAGCTGCTGTGCAAGGATTCTTTTATGGTATTGATCCCACCTAGTACTTCTATCCTTCCACTACTGTGCTTATCCCAAAAACCACTGAACCAAAGAATTGGAACCATTATAGACCTATAAGTCTCACCACTTTTATTAGTAAAATTATCAGCAAGGTCATTGTAGGGAGATTGCAGCCTCATCTAGATAGGATTATCAGCCCCCAACAGTCAGCATTTGTTAAAGGGAGATCTATATCAGATAATGTACTTCTTGCTCAGGAGTTATTACTTGATCTTGATAAAACCTACAGGGGAGGAAATCTAATATATAAGCTTGATATTATGAAAGCATATGATACTCTGGATTGGAACTTCATCCTTCAAGTGCTACATGCTAGGGGTTTTTCTCTTGAGTTCTGCCAATCGATTAAGAGATGGTCGAAGTTCAACCAACACTCTATTCTTATCGATGGCCGAGTCTTTGGGAAATTTCCAAGCTACTTAGAGGGCTTAAGTAAGGAGATCCTTTATCCCCTTCTATTTTTATAATTGTTATGGACTACCTATCCAGGCTTATTGAAGCTCAAATCTCTCTGTATCATTATGCCAGATATCATCATAAATCCAATGTGATCATTTCCCACTTGTTATATGCTGATGATTTAATGCTTTTTTCTAGAGCTTCCAAGATGGCTGTAAAAAGAGTTACAAATTGTCTCCTACAATTCCAAAGGGTGTCAGGTCTCCAATTTAGTAAATCTAAGTGTGAGCTGATTCTTCCCAGAACCATTACTGCAGAGTTGTCTCATTGGATACCTAACTACACTGGTTTCTCTCTGGCCAATCTTCCATTGAAATATTTAGGTGTGCTTCTCATCAAATGAAAATCTAAATAGCTTCACTTTGAAGAGGTTATTAGATAACTTAATGCCCAGTTATCCAATTGGACAAATTCTTTCTTATCCACAGGAGGCAGAATCACCCTCCTCCATAGTATCCTCACTACCTTCCCAAATTATGTTCTCCAAATGACCTGCATGAAGAAAAGCTCTAGAATCCAAATTGAAAGAATTTTTAACAGATTTTTATGGTCAGGTCAAAGAAAACAGATGCATTGGGCAAGTTGGCAGAAGTTAGCAAAACCTAAATGGGCAGGTGGGTTGGGTTTCAAAGGTTTATAACACCTTCAAAAAGTCAACTTCTGCAAGTTATGGATTCATTTCAGACATCAAAACTCACTGTGGGACATCTTCATGAAAGGTAAATATTGTAAAGACAACCACCCAAATCTGGCCCAAATCAAACCTGGAATCTCTAGGATCTAGAAGCAAATACTAGTTAATATAGACCTTGCTGAATCCTTATTCTGCTGGGAGCTAGGACAAGGAAATGTGATGTTTTGGCATGACAACTGGTGCCCACCTGAGATGAATATTGCTCTTCCTAATATCACTAAACAGCTCTTCCCAGTTGCTAACTGCTGGGATAACAACAATTGGTCCTACTCTAAGCTTCAGGAAATTCTTACTGAACCTGCTGCTCAGTAGGTAGCTGCGATTCCTTTTGATAGAACCAATCCTAACAAGATTATTTGGCACAATGGTAAATCTCATAGCCTCACCAAGCATATCTATGTCTAAATCAATAATTGGTCTGGCATTACTTAGGGTAAGCTGATTTGGAACAAATATATTACTCACTCTATGTCTTTCTTTATCTGGAGGATTTTTCACAATCTCCTTCCAACTGATGATATACTTAAACTCAAGGGGATTAGAGGACCTTCTAAGTGTCATTTGTGTGGGAATAATGCTGAAACCCTACAACATTTATTTTTCAATTGCAGCTTCTCTCAGGAAGTCTGGAAGGGAGTTACCAATCTGTTTAACCTCAAAACTCTTCTCCTTGAGTGGAATGAATGGTCTACCTGCTGGCAGTCCTGGCATAAAGCTAATTTGGGGGTTGTTCCTTTTATCATTGCTTGGTTTATTTGGATGCACAGGAACAATGTGAAATATGAGGAGAAAAGGAGTAAAGTCTTAATTGTGGTGGGAAACTGTCAGGCCTTCTTGACTAAACTCATACATTGAAAAATTTTCCCTAACATTCTCAACACTCCAATGCAAGAATATCGTAAGAAGTATAAGATATTGTTGGTGAAATGAAAAGCTCCAATCCACCCTTTCATCAAAGTTAACACTGATGGAGCATTTTCTGAATTTGGAGCTGGATGTGGTGGAATTTTTAGGGACCTTCGTGGCATGTGTGTCTGCTTCTACGATACTCCAATCATTGCGGCTGATGCACTGGAAGCTAAGTTGGCTGCTGTATTTTGGGCTCTAAAACTGGCCATCTCTTTTCACTGGTTCAGTGTTGCTGTGGAGAGTGACTCTGCCATTCTCCTGCAGTATTTGCAAAACAACCTTCATCCTCCTTGGCACCATTCCAGCTGGATTAATGGAATCAAATCCCTTGCCCAACAAATCAACACTCAGTTTACTTTCATTTTTAGAGAGGGAAACAGGCTGGCAAACTGGCTAGCCAGAATGGCCCTCTCATCCCAGCAAGTTCAAGTCTCATCTGTCCCACCTCCCCACTTGTCATATCTTATTGAAGCTGATCAGTTGTATGCTCCCCATTTTAGAGTCGTGGAGAAATCTGGCCAGGGCTTTTGATGCATATTTTCCTTACTGATCTCCTAGTCTGTGCATGGGTTTTTTGTACTTTTTGTTTGGGGTATACGAAGTAAATTTCTTGTGGGTTACTTATAAATAAATAAATAAATAAATAAATAAATATATATATATATATATATATATATATAAAGTTGTATCATTTTACGGATTATTGCTTATATTGACAAAAAATGCGTGCTATTTGAAAAATTGGTAATTATATTCTAGCCAAATTTAAATTTAGAAAATTCACAGGATAAAACAATCTAATTTAGTATTGAAGATAAAATGCTAGGTATTTCAATATCTCTATTACAGCTCTTCACTCTGAAGGCGGGAGAATTTTGGGTATTATTTAGTCGTATTTACATATATATCACACAATTATCATATATTTACATATCTAACATCCAAACTTTGATATTTACATATATATATATATATATATATATATATATATATATATATATATATATATATATATATATAACTAAAATCGTTGACATCACATCTAAAATATCATGATCACCAAAGGAATACTTAAAAGAACCTGAAAGAAGTTCTATAAATGTGATTTCAGCCAAGCCGATCTCTCTGATTGATCCATATGCCAGCAAAGGTGGATGGAGTATGATTTGGAATGAGCTCAAAAAAGTCTTGGATCAGATCCAGTCTGCTCCAAAGAAAGCTGTTGTCCGGAGTCTGCCATCAGCCCAGTCCAAGAGGAAAGTTGCAACAAGGAAACCACCACAACAAGAATGGAGGAAGAATCGGATCGTGAATGAGATTAAGGACGATAGCGTGAAGGGTAGGATAGAGGCTGCCCCTGTTAGATTGGTTGTTTCGGATTTGGGAGTGAAACCCCTCGAACCCCTAACTTTGTACCATTATCTTTATGCCCCTTTAGGGTCTCATAATGATAATATAAACGATGTTGGCTACGTTCTTACTGTCTCTAGTGGTGATGTAACTAATCTCAACCTCTCTATCCTCGATTTTGATTCCCAAAATGATCCTCAAATCGTGATTGTTCCTGACAAGAATGTTGACAAAAATAAAGAAGATATCGACAATACCAGCTACCATAACACCGGAAGCGAGGAGCCTGTCCTTGAATGCAAAGGAACTCCACTTGCCATCAACTTGGACTTCTCAGATACAGAAGAACCAGATACAACAATAGAAGGATCTTTGTGTCCAGAAGAAGAAGAAATAATAGAAGTACATTTAATAAGTGGCAAGGTGCTACCACCAAGGACAGCCCCACTGGATAAAGGAAAACAGACAATTACTCAAGAAGAAGTGTCTCCAGCAACAAAAGAAGTACAAGTTCGAAATCAAATCGAAGATTCAAACAAAGTTGATTACAACGTGCTAGCTCATCTCAGGAAGTTGCCAGCCAAACTAAGCATTTATGATGCTCTGATCCTCTCAAAGGAGATGAGAGAAAATTTGATCAAGGCTCTACTTGATCCGGATATTTGCTTAGCATAGTTGGCTAGCACATCCTCAGATGGAGTTTGCACTTTGAAAGAAAAGCCTGGCGTAACCTTCACCGAAGAAGATTTGCTACTCAGTACAGCCGATCATAACCGTCCGTTCTACATTTCCGTTATCATGGGCAGGTTCGTACTTTCCAGAGTGTTAGTAGATCTTGTAGCGTTGCTCAAAATAATGAGTCTATGGATGCTAGCCTACTTAGACATCGACGCTCGAGAACTTTCTATGGATAAAATGATGCTAAGAGGATTCAACCAGAAAGGAGAAAGAGCCTTTGTGTCTATAACACTGCAAATGAAAGTTGGAAATCTAGTAACAAATGCAAAATTCTATGTCATTGATGCGGATACATCGTTCAATACCCTGCTTGGTCGGTCATGGCTTCACGAGTACAATATGGTCCCGTCGTCACTACACCAATGCATCAAGTACTACAAGGACGGACAAGAACATTGCATTAAGGGAGATTTACAACCATTTTTAATACATGAAGTAGGCATTCACGAAGACACCACCTACTATGCTTCCCCGAAGAGAACAATAATTTTAAGAGAAATTGTGACAAGTAAAGAACTACGAGAGCGGGACCATACAGCTCCAGTTCAACGATCTCCCGCCACTCCTTCGCAACGAGTTGGTGGAGGTTCTTTTAGCCTACGCATTCGAGTTCGAGGCTGGGGGTGTGGTCTAGGAAGAACTCACCAAGTTGTTGAACGGACGAAGCCGTCGATTGATCCCCAACAAATAAATGTGCTTACAATTTAGATATGAAAATTATGATTTTATAATATGAGATACTACACAAGTATACGTATCATTTATCAAGTAATATAGGACTTTCTGATTAAGCCCCAAGATATCGAACCCACAGGGAAATGTAAAAACTTTTTAAAGAAATAAGAAAATTATATTTTTACTTTTTAAATGACTTTTGAAAGTATGTTTTTATTTGTAAAGTTTGAAAGTTGTTTTTGGTATTTTTGATAATAAGCTAAGAAGGAAATGAAAATTATCAGAGCTTTAAAACACGATATAAAACACTAGTAAATAAAATATCTTTTTCTTTCTCTTATAAAGCAATAATAATTATGAAAATATTGTTGTGGAAGTATTTAAATGTGTTGTGACAAATAGGGACAAATTTATTCTTTACCCTTACTTGGTTCCATAAAGAACATTGGTTAATTTGAAATTTTAAAATTTAGAAAATGGTTAGGCAGGGAAGATACCAGTTCTCACTCTAGAGTTCCCTCGATTCCCTCCACCTGGGAGCTAACTTCTCATAACAAAATTTAAAATATCAAATCAAATTAGGGGGTTTTAGCCTGTCACTCTAAACTCCTCTAATTTTACTCCCCATTAAAAACATATCTCCTAATATATTTGCATTCAATTATATGGACTACAATTCTCACTCATATAATTGCATGTGATTTTTACCAATTGTTGTTTGACAATACCACATTGGATCTTGCATAATCTCACAACAAATTTTAACATCTCAACTGGCCAAATTAAGAAGTAAATTAAGTTCATGGAATTAAATCTTCACAACTTATTCCAACTTTAAACACTTATACATTCCACAACAATCCTACATAATTTAATTACTTCTTCATTTAAGCACGAAAAAGATAAAGAAAACTACTTAGAAATCATGGAGAAAACACAAGCACACATTGACTTGAAAATAGAAATCATAATGAAAACACAACAAATTTTAATTAAAAACTAAATATAAAAATAGAAGTAAACACTTATCTAAAAATCCTCTCTACAAGACTCCGAAAGTTCCTTTGAAACTTGACTTTCCAGTAAAACACTCCTCAGAGTGGGTCGTACAACTCTGATGACTTAGAAAAAGACTTTAGACTTTAATAAAAACTAAATAAAAGGAAGGAAGAGAATTGGTAAGAAGAAGTCTTCAGTCCAACCCCTTTCTCCTTTCTTACTCTCTACTCCTACTCATACTGATTTCTCTACCTCACACACTCTCTCAACTCTGTAATAACTCTAAAAGACTCTCTAAAGACCCTCCTTCTTAAAAGACTCATTCTTAAAGACTTTCATGCAAATTACATGACATAATTTTAATAATAATCCAAAAGTTGCCTTGGTGACTCTTTAAATTATATTCCGATCCAATGTATCCACCAAACCTTACATCCATTGGATCACTTCTGCCGCCAAAAGGAAGTTAAGGAGGTTACCATCAAAAGTTGCCTCAAACACCCCTTAGAAATGACGCCAAATTCGATTAAATTTGATTTTTATAACTGTGGTACCTAAGCGCCGACTAGGAGGCCGGTGTCCAACTTTTGATTTTTTTGCTCCAAATTTGATCCAATTTTGCTCCTTTCATTATAATCACTCATTTTCATCATACCTGCAAGAAAAATACAAAATACCTTCCATTAAAGTGCAATATCATCAAAAATAGGTATAAAAATGTGCATAAAAACACTATATATTTTAGGTGTATCAAAATCCTTCAAACTTAAAACGTTAATTGTCCTCAAGTGACTCTTAATCAAATAGAAAGTTTTAGCATGCAAATTATGTAATGAGTTTCTTATTAAGGTAAAAAAATTTTGTTCTAGAAATGAATAGTCCAATTTAGAAAAAATTTCAATAATTAAGACCAACTTAAAGTTTAGAAAGTTCTTAGGTAAAGGATAATGTAAAATATAGGTTTCTATCTAATTCAGAAATACTTGTAGATTCTTCCAAATATAGGATTCACACATTTATTTTTCTCACTTAAAAATCTTTATTTGAAAATAATTTTACTTACTATATTATGACCTTAAGCTTTAGATTTTCTTAGAACTTATATCTTATACTTTAGGTATGGAACCAATTTTTGATTAGGCCCTTAAATCCTCAAGTTTCTCCTCCCTTTTCACATTTTTTTTTGTAAGGCTAGGATTACTGTATCTAGATAGGTCTTTAATAATTTTGAACTCCACCCTTTCATTTAAAATAAAGGTCTGATATACATCTTTCACTTAAAAATCATAATAATAGTATTTGAAAATTACTCCTCAATAAAAGAAATTTAAGCTTTGAAGAATAAAAGTAAAATCTTCTATTTATCCAAAAATACAACATTTCTTACTAATGATAGTTGAACTATATTTAACACTTCTTTACTAAGAAAATTTTAACTTCAAAATTTTCATTATTACTATAAAATTTAACTAAATTCTCTTATTCATTTAAATATTCAAAATTTTGTTCCCCTAATATAACTTCATATACATAATTGTTTTCAATAAAAAAATAAATTAATTTTAAGTATTCTTGAGAACAAATAAAATTTTAGTTTCTGAAAATTTTCTGTTTTTAAAATCCCCCCCCCCAAATTTAATTTTTAGTTAGGATAAAACATTTAAGCATAAGAATGATACATGGGTGAGAATTAAAAACTAACATAACATGCTTGCAGGAATCTTAATATCCTAAATATGCAAGTATAACAATTTAAAAATAGAAGTAAAAAAAAATAATATTCAATTTTTTTTTTCAAATTTTTTATAAAAAGAGAAGTAAAAATTTCAAAATACTTCTATAGTAGTAGAGGTTTTCAAAGCAAATACACACCAACTGAAAATAACTGAAATCACACCAATACTAGATAACAAATGGTAGTAGTAGATTTTGAAAAGGTTTAAACATGCAGTTTTTAAATAATAGTTTTGAATAGTTTTCCATATTCTCCTAATAATTTTGGTATTAAAGTACACACGATAAAAACTCTGACACAACATACACATTAAAATATTTACTACTACACACATATCACACAAAGCAACATATAGAATATTAATCCAACAAAGATACCTCTGAATATGCATAAAAAATAGTCCAAATACAATCAGCATACTACATGAGTTCACACCACAAACACAACGTCAAAAAAAAAATCACAAGACACAACATGCATCAGTACATTAACAGAAACTCATTAACACAAAAAAAAATCTACTAATCATCCTCATCATCATCATCTTGCTCGTTCCAATCTCTGGATGGCACATAAGGTATATAGAATGGATGTGGGGGCATCTCAGCACTCAATTCACCTCTAATCAATATATCCAAATAATGCTGATAAATCTCCTCATATTCATCATGTTTTACAATTTATCTTTTCATATTATCCATCTTACCATCCATGTCTCTAACATGCTCACGAGTAAGACTCACATTGTTCAAAATCTTTCTCAACAAACCAGTCTTTGAATCACTAGATGATGAAGCTCGTGAAATAGTAGCATGGGAAGTAGAAGCAGCAGAAGCAGAAGCAGAAGCAGTAGAAGCCCTACCAAATCCTCCTCTCCAGCCAAACTCTGAATGTACAGTGTAAGCTCCAACGTTTACACTGGTAATTGGTTTTAAAGGCTGAAGAACCTCTTCCCAAGTTTCAAATTTCACACCAGACCACTCACATAATGAATGAATCAAGGAAGGAAATCCCATACCTGCAGTAGTGGTAGATCTGGCGCAACTCAAAATATAATCATAAATGATTGCTCCAATATTTATAGGCTTCTCTTGCTGAATGCAATAGTTCAACACAGCTCTCTCCCTTGTAACTTCACTAGTATGACTTGAAGGCAACATCTTAGATGAGATAAAATAATGTCATGCTTTAGAAGTGGCATTTAACTTAGAGGCCTAAAAATTGACTCTTCTATCATTAGTTATCTTCCATAATCCTCTTCCATCAGTCAGAAATGCCATTATCTCATCTAACTCTCCCTCAGTAGGATGATAGTTAGAATAAAAACAAAACATATCAGGAGGCAGTCGATAAAAATTATTGATTACTACAGGTGAAAAATCAACTTCTTGCATCCTCACCATCACCAAGTTCTCTTCTGCTGCACGTATGTTAGCATAAAACTCTCTGACCACAGAAACAACAACAACAGTGGAGAAGCAACAGTAATTCTACCAATTCCTTCTAGAAATCATCTCTTTAATAACTTCTCCTGGCTTACTGAACACACACTCAAGAATCAATTTACGTGACTGTAGTGCGTCGACATATCGTTCCTCAGCCCTTGCACAAACAAACTTGTCAGAACCAAATCTTGTCTTTTCTCTCACGCGCTTTGACTTTGAAGCCATCTCTAAAAATTTGAAAAAATTTCACCATAAATTCCAAAATAAATCTAAACTTTCTAAATTAACTTCCAAAAGTAATTTCCACTAAATCTAAGAAATTTCTCGTCCTTTTCCTCAAATTTTCATCATGAATAGTGATTTTAGGATTTTTCAAAATATACTCAAAATACATGGTGAAAATAAAAAATGTTTACTTAGGAGTAGTGCTCTTACCTCAAGGAATCCAAATCTAATAATTTTTGTTTAGATCGGCTTTCAAATGATCCAATATATTGATGCCCTAGGCTCCTTTTTCACGAAAATCAGAGGTTGAAGTTGATAGGAGTAGTTAAAAATGGCGATCTTCGGGTTTTTAACTACTGAAAATCAATTTTCGCGAACCGACGCCTGAGCGCGAGGCCTTCGGCGCTTAACCACGAAATTTAGCGCTTAAGCGTAGGCACTCTGGCGCTTAGCCGCCAGTGCCCAGATTTTCACAATTAAGAAAATGCACTAAACCACTTAGTTAATCACCCTTAATCTTCTCAAAATAAATTTCTCTTCCTCATAAATCTCCTAATATTCTAATTTTAAATTTTAATATCGATCGATTCCAATCAAGTTTCACACAAACACAAACTTATATCATTAAAAACAAACCACACTTAATACAAACTAAAAATTTCTATCTAAACACTTTGGATGAAATTCCCTAGATACAAACAGACACAATAATCATAAAGATAGGTTTACATCACTAAGATGTAACAATCATAGTAAAGTGCAACAGAAAACAATGATAAAACATTAAACACTTAAAACATCGAACACATAAAACATAAGATACACAAAACAAACCACAAGATCAAACTAACATTTAATTCCACTCTCCAATAGGCAAAATATATCCAGAACCACTATTATTTCCATTTGACCCTTCTGGAATATAATCTGATAGAACAGGTGATGATTGAACACTCTTACATCTTCTTCTTCTAACCACTTGTTCTTCAGGAACATCTCCTTATCCGTTTCTTCCACGTGACTTGTATGACTGAATTGCATCTTGAGTTGCCATCCCATATGCTCCAAATGTGCATTAGTTTCATTAATCGTTGCTTCGATTGAAGTCATTCGGGCTTCGATCTTTGCAATCTTTTTTGCAATTCCTTGAATACTGACGACGAGAAATCCATTGAATAACTCTTTAGCACTGTCACTAATAAACTTATTCTTGTCAGAATCCTCTTTCTTCTTAATCTCATTCTCCCAGGAAGACGTGATGCACTCAAAACATCTCTTCTTAAGACCCAGGAATGAAAATAGGACTTGGGGCAAGTGTTTCTCTTAATCCAGAGAATTTTTATAGACTTTAGAAGTGCATAAACCGCCCTAAAACATTTTAAAACTCCAAAATAACTTCCAAAATCACTTCCCCACGATCTAGGCTTCTATAACCTCATTTATCACATGCTTTATAACTTCGGCACCTAAGCACCAACTAGGCGGCGCTTAGCCGCCAGTGCTCAATTTAGCACAGGTCTGCCAAATGTCCAAAATTTCATTCTGACTTCTCTAAGTCATAAAATAAGGTCAAACAAACACTACTATAACATAAAAACTCCAAAATATGACCACCAAAACATAAAAAAAACCAAACAAATTACACAAAGCAAACATAAAGCAAAGCACACTGATAACTATGGGTCGCCTCCCACAAAGCGCTTGGTTTAACATCTTCAACCTGACATACCCAAAACTAATCCCATCAATTCATCCATATAATGAAAACTCTGACACAACATAGACATTAAAGCATTTACTACTACACATATATCACACAAAGAAACATATAGAATATCAATCCAACAAAGATACATCTGAGTATGCATAAAAAATAGTCTAACTATAATCAGCATACTACCAGAGTTCACACCACAAACACAACATCAAAATAAAACACAAGACACAACATAGATCAGTAAATCAACAGAAACTCAGTAACACATAAAAAAAACAAATCTACTAATCATCCTCATCATCATCATCATCATCATCATCATCATCTTGCTCGTTCCAATCTCTGGATGACACATAAGGTATATAGAATGGATGAGGGGGCATCTCAGCACTCAGATCACCTCTAATCAATATATCCAAATAATGCTGATAATTCTCCTCATATTCATCATGTTTTACATTATATCTTTCCATATTATCCATCTTACCATTCATGTCTCTAACATGCTTACGAGTAAGACTCACCTTCTTCAAAATCTTTCTCAACAAACCAGTCTTTGAATCACTAGATGATGAAGCTCACGAAGTAGTAGCACGGGAAGTAGAAGCAGCAGAAGCAAAAGCAGAAGCAGTAGAAGCCCTACCAAATCCTCCTCTCCATCCAAACTCTGAATGTACTGTGTAAGCTCCAACGTTTACACTGGTAATTAGTTTCAAAGGCTGAAGAACCTCTTCCCAAGTTTCAAATTTCACACCAGATCGCTCACATAATGAATGAATCAAGGAAGGAAATCCCATACCTGCAGTAGTGGTAGATCTGGCACAATTCAAAATATAATCATAAATGATTGCTCCAATATTTATAGGCTTGTCTTGCTAAATGTAATAGTTTAACACATCTCTCTCCCTTGTAACTTCACTAGTATGACTTGAAGGCAACAGCTTAGATGAGATAAAATAATGTTATGCTTTAGAAGTGGTATTTAACTTGAAGGCCTAAAAATTGATTCTTCTATCATTAGTTATCTTCCATAATCCTCTTCCATCAGTCAGAAATGCCATTATCTCATCTAACTCTCTCTCAATAGGATGATAGTTAGAATAAAAACAAAACATATCAGAAGGCAGTCGATATAAAGTATTTATTACTGCAGGTGAAAAATCAACTTCTTACCTCCTCACCATCACCATGTTCTCTTCTGCTGCAGGTAAGTTCGCATATAACTCTCTGACCACATAAACAACAGCAACAGCGGAGAAGCAACAGTAATTCTCCCAATTCTTTCTAGAAATCATATCTTCAATAACTTCTCCTAGCTTATTGAACACACGCTCAGGAATCAATTTAGGTGACTGTAGTGCGTCAACGTATCGTTCCTCAGCCCTTGCACTAAAAAACTTGTCAGAATCAAATATTTTCTTTTCTCTCACGCACTTTGACTTTGGAGCCATCTCTAAAAATTCATGAAAAAATTTCATCATAAATTCCAAAATCAATCTAAACTTGCTGAATTAACTTCCAAAAGTAATTTCCACAAAATCCAAGAATTTCTCATCCTTTTCCTCAAACTTTCACCATGAATAGTGATTTTAGAATTTTCCAAAATGTACACAAAATACATGGTGAAAATAAAAAAAAAAATTACTTAGGAGTAGTCTCTTACCTCAAGGAATCCAAATCTAATAATTTTTGTTGAGATCGGCTTTCAAATGATCCAATATATTGATGCCCTAGGCTCCCTTTTCGTGAAAATCGGAGGTTGAAGACGATAAGGGTAGTTAAAAATGGCGATCTTCGGGTTTTTAACTGCTGAAAAATCAATTTTTGCGAACCAACGCCTGAGCGCGAGGCCTTTGGCGCTTAATCGCGAAATCTGGCGCTTAAGCACTGACACTCTGGCTCTTAGCCGTCAGTGCCCAGATTTTCAAAATTAAGAAAATGCACTAAACCACTTAGTTAATCACCCTTAATCTTCTCAAAATAATTTTCTTTCCTCATAAATCTCCCAATACTCTAATTTTAAATTTTAATATCCATCGATACCAATCAAGTTTCACACAAACACAAACTTATATTCATTAAAAACAAACTACACTTAATACAAACTAAAAATTTCTATCCAAACACTTTGGATGAAATTCATTAGATACAAACGGACTCAATAATCATAAAGATAGGTTTACATCACTAAGATGTAACAATCACACACTAAAGTGCAACAGAACACAGACCTAAAACATTAAACACTTAAAACATTGAAAACATAAAACTTAAGATACACAAAATAAACCACAAGATCGAACTAACATTCAATTCCACTCTCCAGTAGGTGAAATATATCCAGAACCTCTATTATTTCCA
Source organism: Papilionanthe hookeriana x Papilionanthe teres (assembly GCA_022702705.1). Classification (NCBI taxonomy): domain Eukaryota; kingdom Viridiplantae; phylum Streptophyta; class Magnoliopsida; order Asparagales; family Orchidaceae; genus Papilionanthe; species Papilionanthe hookeriana x Papilionanthe teres. The sequence continues at coordinate 23,792,434 of CM040427.1, forward strand.
TTTGACCCTTCTAGAATAAAAATCTGATAGAACAGGTGATGATTAAACACTCTTACATCTTCTTCTTCTAACCACTTGTTCTTCAGGAACATCGCCTTATCCGCTTCTTCCACGTGACTTGTATGAATGAATTGCATCTTGATTTTTCATCCCATATGCTCCAAATGTGCATTAGTTTCATTAATCTTTACTTTGATTGTAGCCACTTGGGCTTCGATCTTTGTAATATTTTTTGCAATTCCTTGAATATTAACGACGAGAAATCCATTGAATAACTCTTTAGCACTGTCACTAATAAACTTATTCTTGTCAGAATCCTCTTTCTTCTTGATCTCATTCTCCCAGGAAAACATGATGCACTCAAAACATCTTCTTAAGACTCAGAAATGAAAATAGAACTTGGGGAAAGTGTTTCTGTTAATCCAGGGCATTTTTATAGACTTTAGAAGTGCATAAACTGCCCTTAAACGTTTTAAAACTCCAAAATAACTTCCAAAACCACTTCCCCATGATCTTGGCTTCTATAACCTCATTTATCACATGCTTTATAACTCCGGCACCTAAGCGCCACCTAAGCGGCGTTTAGCCGCCAGTGCTCAATTTAGCACAGGTTTGCCAAATGTCCGAAATTTCATTTTGACTTCTATAAGTCACAAAATAAGGTCAAATAAACACTAATATAACATAAAAACTCCAAAATACTACCACTAAAACATAAAAACAAATCAAACAAAGTACACAAAGCAAACATAAAGCAAAACACACTGATAACTATGGGTTGCCTCCCACAAAGCGCTTAGTTTAACGTCTTCAGCCTGACATACCTAAAACTCATTCTGAGTGACCCAACATTAGATTCTCATAAGGTTTAAGTTGATCGAGTGAAAAATAAGGTTTAAGTCTATGACCGTTAACTTTAAATATTTTTCCAGTCTTAAGATCTTGAATATCCACAGCTCGATAAGAATAAACTTTTATCACAATAAATTGACCCATCCACCTGGACTGAAGTTTTCCAGAAAAATTTCTCAATCTGGCATGATATAGCAAAACTTTCTGTCCTAGCACAAGATTTTTAGTAAGAATCTTCCGATCATGCCATAACTTCATCTTTTCCTTATAAATCTTAGTATTTTCATAAGATTCATTCATTATCTCTTCAAGCTCATTTAATTGCAATATTCTCTTCTCAGCATCATCTTTCAAATTATAATTGAACTCTTTAATAGCCCAATATGTTTTATGCTCAGGTTCAATAGGCAAATGACAAGCATTTCCAAAAATCAGCCTATATGGAGATATTCCTATAGGGGTTCTGTAGGAAGTCCTGTAGGCCCTGTTGACCTCATTTTTGGTGAGGTCTGATCTCTCTCCTTAGTACTTAGGATCTAGCCATAGGTTTTCCTTCGACTATCCTAGAGGACTAGAAATGGGACCCACCACTTAGAAATTCAAAACACTTCTTAACTCCTTCAAACCCCACAAGTTTGATTGTAAACCCCCAGGCCACTTGGAGGGTTAAGATCAAATGTGAAGGTTTAAAGGATGAGGTTCCTGTAGGATTCTTTGGCCTTAGGATTACCCTGGGTGATCTGGTCTTGGTGAGGGAAAGCTTGCACACACCACACTCTCACACACATTCTAAATCTTAAAACTACTTTTACTCAATTTGACTCCTTGACTCATAGAGGTAACTCATATGGATGGACCTTCACCCCTAAACCCACCAAACCTACCAAATGCCCTTGAAATTGCCCAAAATTTGCAAAATTACCTAAATTATCCAAAATTTCCCAAAATTAATCCTAAATATTTCCCACCACTCAAATTGATCATCCATGGCCAAATATACCAAAATTTCCAAAATACCCCCCAATAACCTCCAAATACCCAAAATACTCTTTTAACCCAAAAAATCCAAAAAATTCCTAGAAAATTCCAAAAAATCTCAAATATTCCCAATTTCATTTTGTTCAACTACACCATAGGCCAATTTTGTCAATTTAGCTCACTTTTACCAAATCCCCAATTTGACCTTTTTTAACTTAAGTGGACACAATGTCCAACCAAATCACTTCAATTGACCTCAATTTTGATCCAATTAAATTTTAAACTTCAATTAAATATCCTCAATATCAATTTAAACCAAATCAAAACCCAATTTCATCAACATGTGAATCCAATTTCAATTTGAAGCTTAAAGCCCAATTTTGGCCCATGACCTAAACTTAGCCCAAACAAACCCATTTCAACTCCAAATGACACCAAATCTTTTCTAAAATTTTCATAACACATCCATAAACTAAATGTAACATTTATTTGGCATAATATTTTACAAAATTTTCATCTAAAAGTTCATTTTGAAACATAAAAGCCCACTTCCATAAGACATTTAAAAGCCCATCTTTCATCAAATCCAAAAGCCCAAAATTTGTTTTAAAAAGCCCACATGACATTTCTTTCTATCATCCCTTTAATCAAAATCACCCCTAAGTTTTAAATCAATCATTAAATCATTCCAAATCAAACTTCATCCAAATTTTCATCAAATTATCCAAAATTCCTAAAACCCCTTTCCATGAAATTGACCAAGCCATTTCCCAAGCCAAATGGAGCCATTGAGCCATGCACAAGCCACATGGGAGCCATGGAAGCCACTTTCCACCTCACCAAGCCATTAATGGCAAGAGGAGGGGGTTCTTTCTTAATCCTTCATTATCTCTTTTTTAACCCCATTCATGTAAACACTCTAATCCAAATTAGCCACATCACCTTGGATGGGGACTTCACCACCCTTTCCTAGCTGACCCAAATGATTCTCCCTCAACCCAAAGTCAAGCCTTGGGTGGTGCACCAAGCCCAAAACCATGACTTGACCCATTTGAGCCCAGAAGAACCACTCTCCACATTCCACTTAAATCAACTCCTTTACGCATGGCATCAGCCAATTGAGCTCACAAACATGAAGCCCTGACCTCCCTGACCTTGAGGGTGACCTGACCCTGGCTGGACCACCACCCCAGTCGCCGGAAACCACCAAGCTGAGAGGTCTAATTTGATTCAAAAATTCAAATTGAATTGGCTGAGCTGTCCCAACCCAAATGGTCACTGCACTGTGTCCTTCCCTTGCCCTGAGCAGCTGATCCCAAGCCCTAACTCCCCTTGGGAGGCCCTCTAGCCATGCCTATTTAAACACCACCACCTCAAGGCCAAAAGAGGTGTTGAACCAAACCTTACCAAAACTCTGTCAAAATCATTCCAGACCCTTCTCCTAGCATAGAGCAGTTGATCCCCACTGAAATCTTGCCCTAATTTCCCCTCTGTGAGCTCAATTTCTGAGTTCAATTTCAAGCCCAAAACCAGGACACTTCACCACAGTGAGTCAATCCCCAAATTGATTGACTCTACACCTTCACCAGACCAAGAGAAGAAATCCCCCAGCAAAAGCCCCCTCACCAGGCCAGCCATTCTTCCTATCGGCCAAGCTTTGAAATCGAGCTTGGTGGAAATCACACTTAGACAATTCACCAAGGCCAGAGGCTTCATCCCTAGGCTCCTCCAGCTCCAACGAACGTGCCGAGCACATTCAGTCGAGGCTTCACCTCCTGAACCAAGGTATGTGGACTTCTCTTTAACCCGAGCTTCCAGCGATTCTTCATTTTGTTTGAGTCTATTTCATAGCATGTTAGTTGTATAGATGTGTTCGTCTTGTTAACACAAATCCATAGAGTCCAAGATCACGAAATTTGATGGAGAAATGAGGGAGATCTTAAGGTCTTAGTGTGGATGGTTCTGGGGTAGGGACACTCGGGGACGATGAACGGATGCGTTCATTGCGCGTGTATCGAACGGACGGTCCAGATCGTGTCGGATTAAGACATGGGACGAGACTTTGGGATGCGTGGCTGCTGAGTCGGATGGCGGCATCGAATGGAGGAGCGCCGCATGGGCTTTCGATCCGCTGTAGGTTGACGCAGCGTCGCGTGGATAAGTAGATAAATAGGATATTTTCTGAATTATTAAAATACAAAGAACTTAAAAAATCCATATCTTTGCATAGAAAAATCATAAAAATAAAAGAAAAATACCCACTTGCTCAGTGAAAAGAGGAGAATAATGTGGAAAAGGAATTAAATTAATTTGTTGAATCTACAATTTTTAATGATTTAAATACTCTCTGTGATGTTTTAATTCTCCATTTGCATACACTATTCACCATGGCATGAGACCATAAGGCTTTTGTAGCCTCTCTTTTTGGGAACATTCCCTGAATTTTCTAAGGCCAGAGGCCATCTCTATGATAAGTTATTGATTTTCCTATTTTATGTCTCTGTTTTGGAATTTTAATTCCAATAATTTGCATGTTATTTAGAAATTCTAAGAAAATTAGGGGAGGTAGCTTATAGCCAGAGGACTCTAGGAAAATTATGGTTTGATTTCATTTCTTAAGAATAACCCTAATTAGCCCAAACACCTAAAATTGAATTCTAATTAATTAGGAGTAACCACACATCAAAATTGCTTGAAATCAATTCTCTTTTATCATTTAGGATACAAAGAACCTCACATAAAAAATTGAAGTTAATTGGGAAAGATTTAACCCAGTAAATGGATCATTTCAGTTGTATGGTCATTTTTTAACTTTAAAAATTCATAAAACACAAAATAAACTAAAAAAATTCACCAAATTAGTTTTGTGAGCTCTCTGATATCAGAGGAGTCTAAGAAAATTAAAATTAAAATTTTCTAAAAATTTTCATTTTTAAACTATTTTTGAATATTTTAATAATAATTAAAAATAATAAAAATTAAAAAAATATTAAAATCATAAAGATGACATATTTTGTTCTCTAATCACTTAGGAACCAACCAAATATTTTTCTTAAGTCCCTAGGTTAAGATATTGAATTTTAAGGGCTTAGGACAATTTTAATATTAAAAAATAGATTTTCCAACCTTTGCACTAAATTAATTCTAATAAATCAAAAAATATCAAAAAAATATAAAATTTATTTCTCTGAGTTCCTTAAGGTTAGAGAGATTTAAAAAAAATTTAAAGCTTAATTTTCAATTTCAATTTTATTTTATAATTAATTAATACTCCAAAACTCAAAATAATTATAATAAATCAAATATAATTCAAAAAATCACCAAAATTGGTCAAAGTGGTCCTCTAGGCAATAGTAACATCTCATAATTTTCTCAAGGATAGAAACCTTATCTTGGTCATGTTGTTGAATTTTCATTGAAAATCTTTATTTTTATCAAAATAATTATATAAATTAAATTAAAAACAAAAAATCACATTTTCTCCTCTAATGTTTTAATTGACATGTGAGTGAAGTAACATAAAAATTTCAAGTTCATTGGAGCTCAATTTAGTGAGTTATGAATTGAATAAGCTTAAAAGGGCATAAAAGTAATTAAAGATCTTAACCCTAATTAATACTTTAGGTTTAATCAAAAGGGAAGGTAAAAATATTTGATCTTAATCTTCTCTTAGATGATTGAAACTTAGGGGATAAAGGGGGTAGAAACCCATTAGTCACTTTGAAAATATCAAAATGGAACTTTAATTAATTAAATCATTTAAATTTTGGGAGACCAATTAAAATTTTGGATTATTAGGGATGTGACTTAAGAAGATACCAATTCTTTAATTTAAAGTCCCTAATTAAATTAATTCAATTGTAATCAATCCTTAATTAATTCTATAATGATGACTGAAATTAATAATCAAAAAGGAAAATAACCCTTAATTAAGTTAAAGCTTAAAACTTTAAATGATTTAACAATCAAATTAAAATAAATTTTAAACGTTTAAAATTAATTTGAAATCACTTAAGAACAAACTTAAAATAAATTTGAAACCTAAAGTAATTTCAAAACAATTCATAATAAAAAATATAAAAATCAAACTAATTAAAATCAACCTAAAGTATTATAGTTAATTCAAATCAAATCATCAAAATTTAATCAAATTAAATAGTTTAAACACCTCTCCCAATCTAAGTAATTTTAAAACATTTAAAAATCAATCTGAAACCTTACTATTAAATTGGATCGCTTTAAATCATTAATTCAATCTTAGTGGTTAAATTCATTAATAACTTAAGTTACCCCTAAAGGCTTTCATTATCATAACTCTTAAATGAAGCATCAAGTTACAAGTCACTTTATTCATCAGATAATCTAATGTCCAAGTTCACTGAGCAAGAAGCAAAAATTTAACTAAACTTTGGATGATTAATTCACCTGTGCGATGAAATTCATTTGGACTCGAAATAATCCCAGATGTACTGAAAAGATGTTTAGGACTCGTCCTAAGCACTTTCTCAATACGATGTGATGTTTTAGAAGAACAATCGAACTTAATTGTTCTTTAGTGAAGAAAATCATCATTAACAAAACATAAGAACCTAGACGTCATAGAAATTGACTAGCAATAGGATTAGGATTTTGGTAGACAACCAGAACCTTCCCTTAACTTTACCTAGGTATTTACTGCAAATATTTGAATGTATTAACATGTGTTTTAAGTGCAGCTTGGAATGACGGGAAGACCCTCCAGGTATGCTTTTATTTTAATGCAATTTATTTGCATGCGCTGTACTTTCTTTCTTGTAAAACTTGCATGTTAAACAAGAATGTCACCCTGCATGAAAACTGAAACCTTTAGGATAGCCACAAAACTGAAACCAAAAACTAAATTAAAAGTCACAACAAGATAAAATTCACTGCCACAACATTCAAAATATAAAACAACTCAAAATTTAACCACAAACATGAACAACAAAACTACAATTACAACTAAATTAAAACATCTTGTTGGATGATCGGGAATACCTCGGATGATGTAACCTACGTGTTGCTAACGGGATTTCACACGGTCTAAATGAAAGTGTGGAACTCATTTAGTTGAGTTTAGCAAATTCATTTGGACTAAGTGAATCCAATGAAAATAACGGGAATACCTCGGAATGATGGAATCGTGGGATCTTAACCGGTGTTGTTATAACCAACTTTAAGATTTCCCTAATAAAATATTAAAACACCTGAACCTTAAGACTTTTCTAAACCTAACCACTTCTCTCATCTCCTGATTTTCACTTTCCAAAACTAAACCTTCTGCAATAATAAGGAGCTTGGAGCATAGTAGGCAGCACGGCCATCGCCGTCGGCAAAGCTTGAATCTACATCAGCAAAACCTTTCTTAGCATTAAAGAACCAAGCCATAGAATTTCGAGGTAGTTCGCCTAGTGCAACATAAATCCTCAACTTTTTGTTAGGCATTTGCATAATCATATTATGCAAATTAAGTCCTAACCGGTCTTAGGACTCCGAGATAGTCGTTTGGTACGACATAAACCCTCACATCTTCAAGGATTTTTGTATGATTATGTCATACTAATATATGTCCTAATTAACCAAAATTGGCAGGATTGAAATATTAAATAAATTCTCAAATTGAAGCCAAACAATAGGATGGTTGGGAAGTCACCGAAGTTCACTTCGGGTTCGTGACATCCCCTACTTCTCCTTCATTGGATTCCTAAAATACTGTTCCAAATTTGATCCATTCCCAATTGAAATTTCTAAAATCCAATTGTTTGAAAACTTTAAACTTTGAAATTCTTGAGAGCAAAACCACTGATCATTATCGAGAGTTTTCTTGAGTGTCTTCGAACATTTAAGATGTAATTAACTATAGGAGCTTACCCTTATAAGGAACTTTAAGAACCCAGGTAATATAAACCCTGCTTAATTCCTTTATATTAAGCAGGGGAACTTGTCGGCTTATAAAATTGGTTCGCATACCAAACGGATGTCACAAATCTTCTAGTTTATTTAATCGAGCCCCATAATCGAAGCGGTGTCTATTCCTCGGGATAGATACACGGTTTGTGATGCGGTGCTTGTTTATATAAACTATTTGGGATGTGAGATTAGTTTGATTTCATATCTTAAAATTTTTTAAACTTAAAATTATTTTTAAAATCAAATGCTACTTTCTAAATTATATATATATTTTAATTAAATTTAAAATCTAAAATCCGCCGACAACTTCTATAGGCGACCCCTTTTCAAAACACACAACCTAAAAATATGTCGACAGGCCCACAAAGCATAATCCAGTTTGATTGACCAATTCTTTCTGTTTGGATTAACAATCTTTTCCAATATTCCTTTAATTTCATGATTGGATAACTCAACCAAACCACTTATCTGAGGATGATAAGCAGTAGCAATGTTATGATTTATATGATATTTCTTTGCTAACTTTTCATTAATCACATTTTTAATATGACTTCCCCATCAGTTATGATTACTCTTGGTATTCTAAATATGCAAAACATATTATTTCTTAAGAACTTTGCAACACTTTGAGCATCACATCGAGTTAAAGCAATAACTTCAATCCATTTGGAAACATAGTACTGTTATCAAAATATAAACATTTCCAAAAGATGGTGTAAATGGACCCATGAAATCTAATACCCAAACATCAAATATTTCAACTTCCAACATATAATTGAGGGGCATCTCATTTCTTCTAGAAATATTGCCTACACGCTGACATCTATCACAATTTTTAATATAAGCATTCACATCCTTAAAAATTGTAGGCCAATAAAATCCAAATTGTAAGATTTTATATGCAGTTTTTTCAACTCCAAAATGTCATCCATAATCAGAATCATGACATTCTTGAATAATTTCATAAGTCTCTTCCAAAGGTACATATCTTCGAATTATAAGATCCTTTCCTTGTTTATATAAAAATGGGTCATCCCAAAAATAAGTCTTAGCATCAGACAGAAATTTCTTCTTTTCCTGGTATGTCAAACCATAGGGTATAATATTACTGACAATAAAGTTTACTATGTCGGCATACCACGGAACATGCCACTCATTAACAGTGAATAATTTTTCATCAGGAAAATGCTCATTAATTTCTTTAGCATCACAGAGAGATTTTTCATTTTCAAGCCTAGAGAGATGATCAGCAATTTGATTATCAGAAAACTTCCTATCTACTATCTCAAAATCAAATTCTTACAAAAGAAGACTCCATCTAATCAATCTCGGCTTTGCATCCTTTTTCTTCATTAAATATTTGATAACATAATGATCAGTATGCACCACACATTTAGTTCTAATTAAATATGATCGAAATTTATCAAAGGCAAATACTATAGCTAATAACTCTTTCTCAGTAGTGGTATAATTAATTTGAGCATCATTAAGAGTTTTACTAGCATAATAAATAACTTTAAAAATTTTATCATATTTCTGACCTAAAACAACACCAATAGCATAATCACTAGCATCACACATTAATTCAAAAGGTTTTTCCCAATTTGATGAAATTATAACAGGTGCAGTGATTAATTTTCTTTTAATATTTCAAAAGCTTTTAAGCAATCATCATTAAAATTAAAAAATTGCAACCTTTTCCAGGGTTTTGTAATCTTTGAAAAGTCTTTGATGTAACGCCTGTAGAATCCAGCATGTCCCAGAAACTTCTAATTCCCCTTACATTTGGTCGGACAAGGTAAATTAGAGATAACTTAAATTTTTGCAGGATCTACCTCCAAACCTCTTTCTGAAATCTGATGTCCCAATACAATTCCTCCTGCTACCATAAATTGGCATTTTTCCCAGTTAAGGACTAAATTAGTTTCTTCACAGTGTTTTAGAACTTTAGACAAATATTCTAAACATGATTCAAATGAAATTCCAAACACTGAAAAATCATCCATAAAAATTTCAATCCCTTTTTCAATTAAATCACAGAAAATAGTCATCATACATCTTTAGAATATAGCAGGGGCATTACATAAACCCAAAGGGCATTCTTCTAAAAGAAAAATACCATAAGGACTGGTAAACATAATTTTTTCTTGATCCTCAGGAGCAATTTTAATTTGGTGGTAACCAGTATATCCATCTAGAAACAAAATTATTCATGCCATGCTAGTCTATCCAGCATCTGATCCCGAAATGGGAGTGGAAAAGGATCTTTCCTTGTGGCAAGATTTAATTTTCTATAATCAATGCATATTCTCCACCTTGTAACTTGTCTTGTTGAAATCATTTTAATTCTTTTCATTAACAGTCACAGTTACTCCTCCTTTCTTAGGAACATAGTGAATAGGACTAACCCATGCACTATCTGAAATAGGGTAGATAATTTCAGCATCCAACCACTTCAAAAGTTCTTTCTTAACAACATTTTTCATGATAGGATTTAATCCCCTTTGGGGATCAGCCCGAGGTTTGCAATTATCTTTCATAAGAATTCTGTGCAATAAATTGAAGAACTGATTCCTTTAATATCAGTAATTGTCCATCCAAAGGTTTTCTTGTACTACTTCAAAATTTCAAGCAAACTCTCTTCTTCTTTTTCAGTCAATTAAGATGAAATTATAACAGGCAAGGTTGAGGACTCACCCAAAAAAATATACTTCAAATGATTAGGAAGCATTTTTAACTCAAGTTCAGGAGGTTTTTCAATTGATGGACCATAAGATTCATCTTTTTCACTCATATCCAAAAATTCAAAATTTTCATGAACATAATTTAATTCTTCTTCTTGAAAATCTTCAGAATGATGTAACTCCTATTTTTTTATGTTGTAATTCTTCTCTTTCAGGTTTTTCTTCATAAGTTGACTTGAAATGACATTCACTCAAATATCTAATAACATCCATCATATAACAATCATCATCTTTACCTCTTGCAGGGTATTTCATCGATTTCGAAATATTGAATGTAACAGTTTGATCATTAACCCTCATTGTTAATTCCCCTTTTTGCACATCTATCATTGCTCTACTTGTGGCTTGGAATGGTCTTCCCAAAATGATAGGTATCTATTTATCTTACTCCATATCAAACACAATGAAATCAACATGAAAGATAAATTGATCCACTTTAACCAAAATATCTTCTATAACTCTTTTTGGATATGTGATCGAACGATCTGCTAATTGCATAGTTACAGTAGTTGGGGTTATTTCTCTTAATCCTAGTCTTTTGAATATTGATAGAGGCATAAGGTTAATGCTTACACCCAAATCACATAAAGCATTTCCATAGAATTTGTCTCCGACAGCAAATGGAATTGTGACACAACAAAGATCTTTAAGCTTTTCAGGAAGATTCTTCTGAATAATTACAATACATTCCTCACTAAGTGCAACTGTCTCGTTATCTTCAAACTTCCTTTTTCTGTTGAGAATATCCTTCATAAATTTCACATAGCTCGGCATTTGTTCAAAGGATTCAGCAAATGAAATATTAATGGTAAGCTTCTTAAATATCTCCAAGAATTTTGAAAATTGCTTATTCAACTTTTGTTGACGAAGTCTCTGAGGAAATGGAGGTAGTGCCTTTTCCAAATCAACCTTAGTTGGAGAAATTGGTCTTTCCAAACCTTACGGAGCATCCTCTTTTGGTTCTTCAATCTTGACCCACTTTTTGTATGTATGTAATTTATGTTTATAGCCACGGAACCAAAAACTTGATCCCGCTTTAAATATAGGAATATGTTTTAATGTATAATGTGGATTCTATGCAAGTATACGTATCGTATCAAGTAATACGGGGCTCTAGTGGAGTCTCGGTTATCGATCCACGAGGGAAGTTTTTAACAGAATTGTTATCAACTAAATTTAAAGGAATTACTTAATAAATTGAACAAAAATTCTAAGTAACTATAATAAACTAAAGTAAACTAATGCTTGAAATAATTTGATTTAATTAATTCAGAAAAAGTATCCTTCTCCTTGTTTTTAGAAAATTAAGTGAAATGATGAATTTAATTAGAATTTTTAAATTGTATTGTGACAAATAGGAGCATTCCTATTCTTTACCCTTTGGTCAAGGTGCAAAGAACATTGACTAATCCTATGTTTGATTACTGAATGCTGCGGCTAGGGCTGGGAGGATGCTTGGCTGCCACTTGAGAGCTCCCACGTTCCCCTCACCCGAGGGCTAACATCTACACTTCGGCTCTCGAACCGTAGGATCGAATTGAGTATTTTAGTACGTCACACTAAAATATCCGATTCTACGCTCGATAATTAATATTTCCCTATTTATTTGCACCCTCCTTCTAAGGCTTTTGATTTCCCTAAATATTGGATGTAATTTTTACTATAGTTGATAATTCAACATATTTTAACTACTCAATTGGTCAGATTGAAAGTAAATTAAGTTTTAAGTAAAAATTATCACAATTTATTTATATTATATTAAGTGCCTTTATTTAATTTCATCGAACCACATAATTTTCATAAACAAGGAGAAAGACTAAGAAAACTACTCAGAATGCATGAGAATAAAACAAAGCATGGATTTCATTTAAAGTTAAAAACAATAAACAAAGATACTTATCTTAATTTCCTTCCCAAACAGACTCCTTGAAGTTCCTTTGACTTTTCCTTCTAGTACAGCAACTAAATAGTACTCAATTAAACTAATAAACTCACTAAACTCACTCAAACTACACTTAAGACACTAGAAATAGACTCGTAGAAGACTCGAAAGACACACGCAAGACTCTAGAATTCGGCCTCTATTTATAGAGGTAAGCGAAAGATCCAGGGGTGCATAAACACCTCTTGAAAAAGTGTCCGGGTTCGATGTATATGCATTTTGAACTAGCTCGCCGTCGGCGGGAAACAACCTCACCGTCAGCGGGGCTTCTAGAAGGTCTTCAAACCACTCGATCTCACTGTCGGGGGGCTCGGGCTCGCTGTCAGCGAGGTAGTTATAATTTCTTCAGAAATTTCTCCTCACGATCTCGCCGTCGGCGGCCTCGATCTCGCCATCGGCGAAGTAGTTATATTTGCATGAATTTCTTCCTTTTTGATCTAAATTTGCTCCATTTCATGCATTTTGCTTCTATCACCAATAAATCTTCATTCCTGCAATAAAATAAAGAAAATACCTTTCTTTAAAGTGCAATTTCATCAAAAATAGGTATCGATTTCTTAACATATTTTTCTGTGATCAAAATCCCCCAAACTTAATTATTACTTGTCCTCAAGTAATTTTAATACTAAATAAAAATAACGACTTCTATAATAGAAATTTTCAACTCAAATAATATATGAATTAATTTTAAATAACATTATAATAAAGTTAAAAAGAAATATTTCTAAGTAATTTCAATTAATTTTATAGAGATAAGATTATTTAGTTATTAGGTCTAAGATTTCTAGCTTTCTATTTATTTCAAGAAAGACAATATTAAAAATTAATAAATTACTTAAGATATTTAGATGATAGGAAATTCAAGAAAACTCTATTTAGTAAAATACCAATCCATAAATATAAGTTTAGAAATATAGTTAAGTTTTACCCTTTAGGTTGATCCATTGAAGCCAATTTTTGATAAGGCATCTCCTCAAACTTCTCCTCACTTATATTTTTCTTTTCTTTTCTTTTTCTTTTCTTTTTCTAGTGAGGAGAACTGTATCTGGAAAGCCTGTTAATAATTTTGAACTTCAATTTCTCTTCCTAAATTTGAAACTTAAAATACTTCTTTGCTTATATATATTTCATAATTTTTACTTGATTAAGTTTCTATCCTTTCTTTTTCATCTATATACTTAAGAATTTCCAATTTTTAGAATATAGTTTCCCTTACTTTAAACAGTCTACTGTATTCTTATTCCTTTTAACCAAATATCTTCTTCTATTAATTTAATTGAATTACTAGAAGTATTTTCTTTAACTTTATATAATAATTAAATAAAGCAACTCATATTTATTGAATTGAAAATTACTATAGAAAATCATTTAATAATTTTTTAAAATAGAATTTGAGAACAATTTAATAATTAAATTTATATTTTTACCTTCCCCCAAACTTAAATTTTTCTATCTATACTACATAGTGAAAAAGGGAAAGTATATAAATAAAATTCATCATACCTTTAAGCTTTAGGTATTTCTTTTCTTTGAAATTTTTGCAGGCTTTTTCATTACTTACAGAACCTGTACTGTTAGTATTTTTCCATATATAATATTTAAAAAGAAAGTGCAGGGATGGAAATTTTTAAAATAAGTATCAAACATAACATAGAAAACTTAATTTGTTACTACACATACATTTACAATAATACATTAAAGAAAAACTAACATCCTATATATATATAAAAATTTGCAACTAATTTAACACACATAAGAAATATAACATCATAGCTCAATCAAACAGACAAAACATACCAAGTCCATAGTTTACAGAAAGTACGAAATAATCACATCCAAAATAATAAAGTTTCTCAACATAACAACAAATCTAAAACAAACCAAATAAACTAAACAAAAGCTCTAATCCTCTGCATCAAAATCCCAAGCTATATCATCACCCTGATCTCCAGGCTGAGAAGGCTGGTACTGTGAATATCGGGGGCACTCAGGAAAGACAACATCTAAATCACCACTCCTATAACGACGCTCAGCTTCATAGTATGCAATCTCGTATTCCGAATGTCACTGGAGATATTCGCTATCATAATCGTGTCTTCTCTCCAAGCCTCCAGTTCTTTGATCTATATGCTCAAATCTTCTTTCCATATTTTCTCCAAATAACTCAAAACTCTTACTACTCAGGGTTAATTCATTCATCAGATCTTGAAGGGTAGGAGTAGTGTGCGAGGGGTGGTTCATAACTAGTAGAGGGTATATCTCTACTTGAAGAAGGTACATAATCCCTTGTCCCAGATCTCCATCCTTCGTGGGATTCATATTTCTTTATATTAGCCTGAGTAAGGGGTTTCATAGGCTCTATCCATTCCTCATTATCTCTTGCCTCTACCCCAGATAATTGGCAAAGTGCATAAATAAGACCGGGATGTCCTAATCCTCCTCCACTTTCATTTCTAGCGATTGGCTAATATGTTTTTATATATAACATTTGCCACATTAATACTCTTATGGTTACGAATACGAAATTCGGAAGCTGCTCTATCTCTTGTTACCTCACTATGGTGGTAGGTAGGTAACAAAGTAGAGCAAATAAAATAATGTCAGGCTTTTGATGTTGCATTTAGCATAGAAAGAGGGAAGTTTACCCGCTCTCGCTGCTTTATCTTCCAGACTCCTTTTGCATCAGTGAGAAAGTCAATCACCTCTTCTAATGGTCCTTCCATAGTTTCAAAAGTTTCATATTCACTCCAGGTGTCTTGAACTTCATAATATGCGTTTATTCTAACGTGCTTGAAATCTACGAAAAATCCTCTAACTCTAGCAGGTGCATCTTACGCACTGTGTTAAGTTTGTATAAAATTCCTTCACAACTTCTACAATGCTTCTGTTGGTAACGAAACAGAAGTTTTCCCATCCTCGCTCCTTTATAACTCACTCTACTTCTCCTCCTGGATTCTTGAAAACTCGATCTTGTATGCACTTTCTTGCTTGAATATTTTGAAAATATCGTGTTTGTGCTCTCGCATTAATGAATCGAGTTTCGTCAAAATCTAATCATCGCTTTTGTCATGGAGCCATTTCTTGATCTGTGAAATTTACAAAATTTTTAAATAAACTCCAAAATATTACTAAAAAGGCTTCCCACAACAACTAAAATCCATTTAAATAGATTTCTATGAAATTATTCCAAGTATTTTCTTCACATTTCAAATTTTTTCAAAATATCCCAATGTAGAAGAAATCAATTGTGAAAATAAAAAATTTTTGCATAGGAGTGAAGGTCTTACCAAGGGAAGATGAAATATGGTGTCAGAAAGTGTTGAAATCGCTTCAAATCCAAGATCTCTCAAGCCCTAGGTCAGTTTTTTCGAAAATTTTAGGAAGGGGAAGAAGAATAGTGTCGGTTGACCGGTCAAATATAGGTCTTTTCGAGTTCTCGCTGTCAGCGAGATTTTTCTCGCCGTCGGTGAGCTAATTAATTCCATAAGGCAAAAGTTTCGGGAAAAATCCGCCGTCGGCGAGCTCGGTCTCGCTGTCAGCGGGTTTTTTCGCTGTCGGTGAGATAATTCTAGCAGTCAGCAAGGTTCCAAAAAATTTTAAATTTTTGAATTTTGTCAATCATTTTCAACCTCGAATTGCCATTAATCAATCTTCTGATCGCTTAATTTGAATATTAATAAGAAGATTAGGTACTATACTTATAAAAATTCACACAAAACAAACAAAATATCTTTATAAATGAAATCCATCAAACTTACAAATTTCACACTAACAACTTCACACATACTTAAAGTAATTGTTCAAATCCATACCACTCAGCATCGCAATACAAACCACAACACTCTAAATGCTGAGACATAACAATTTACAAATAATCTCATCAAATCTGAGATGATCAAATCAAAGTTCGACTCATAATAAAACTTAACTCCAAATCAAACACACATATATACAAATATAACATAAACATATAAATCCTTCCTACTCTTCTGTGTCTAAACTAATATCTTCTCTGATATTCCCAATGCGACTCAAGTGCACAAATAAATTGTAGAAAGGCCTGAAAGGGAATTCTGCAGTATATTCTTCATTAATCCATCCTTTATGTCTTAGTAGATGAATAAAACTAGCCTCCAGATGTCCAGTATGATCAAAGTGCTCCTTCATTCTCCAATCAATATGATCGAACATATCGAGAGATATTGTCGATGGAATTCATCACATTTTGCAATTCTTTCTCAATCCTTTAATCGTCTTCAGAATAAAATTAGTCTTATCGGTAATAGGTCTTGCTAAAGGATTGTTACGTGATGCTCGTCGAAATAACGGTGATCTCATCATTGTTATCCAAAGTGGGAAACATATCGGTAGGATCCGGCGGTTTCCATGGTAAAAGTACTTTTCCCAAGCCTCGTAAGAAACTTGGTACTGGCTGCATAAAGCAAATATAGTAGATGGGTGTCCAAGTCCATGCAACGACCCATGCACGATTAATCCCGATGCGGACTTTACTATTATTGATCCAACATCGATAGTTAATCCAATTTGAATACAATAGTTTAAAATAGCGCATTCCTTTGAAACTTTATTTACTCTCATGGTAGGTAATAATTTTGATGATATAAAGAAATGCCAGTGCTTCGAGACAGGGTTTAGAAGTGATACAGAAAAACTAACATACATGTCTTCTCGTAACTCCGAATCATCCGGTTCATCAGTCAGATATCTATAGATCTCGTTCATATTATATCTTGACGGCACAAAGGTGGAATAGTGACAAACAAAGGTATTTTCTATAGAAAACAATTCATTTACCCTTGCAGGAGTAAATGTTACCCATCTTCCTCTGACGTACACATTTCCATGGTTGATCGCATGTAAATTAGAGTAAAACTCTTTGACTGCGGTATAACTACAGCGGAAGTTGTATAACAAAATACCTCCCGATGCCGATGTGCGATCATTTCTTCGATTTTTGTAGTAGCATTCTCTACTCCTCTATTGACGAATCCTCTTTCTTTGATAAGTCTTTTCTTCATCGAAGCCTTTGTTGAAGATTCGTTGTGCCTCCGAACTAACAAATTTTCGCCGGTTGAAAACTTCCGTTTTTGTGGTTTCTAGCAATTTTTAGGCCATTTTGGATGGAATGGATTGGTCTCTAGTCGTTCCTAAGGAAGAAAATGGTGTAAAATCGGATTTGGAATAATTTCTTACGAAGGAATGGCTTAGATTCGTTCAATACTGCATGAAAAATCTTTAAGAAACTAAATTTTAAACTACCTCGCCGTCGGCGGAAAGTTCCTCGCCGTCAGCGACTTAGTTATAAAACTGAATGAGTAATGGTCCACGATCTCGCCGTCGGCGAGCTCGAGCTCGCTGTCGGCGATATTCGTAAAAATCGCCCCTTTTCGCTGCGGTGCTGAATATTTTACGATCTCATATAATAAGTTCGATTTTTGTGATGATTCTAAATAAGAATTTGAGTAGTAAGATTTATTTTAATAATATAGATTCACTAATATGTAGATATATAAAAAATAAAAGACTACTATGGGTTGCCTCCCAGAAAACGCTTGGTTTAACGTCGTCAGCCCGACCTAGTTCAGTTAGTGTTCAGGTTGACTAAGCATTAAAACTTCTTTAAAATTTGGTCTTCTATTTTCGAAATATGGTTTTAATCTATGTCCATTTACTTTAAATCTGTCCTATTTTTGGATTTTCAATTCTATAGTTCCATATGAAAATATTTGAGTTACAGTGAAAGGTCCTAACCATCGAGATTTCAATTTTCCAGGAAATAATTTCAATCTAGTATTATAAAGCAAAACTTCTTGTCCTGGTTCAAAATTTCTCTGATTAATCTTCCGATCATGCCATAATTTCATTCTTTCTTTATAAATCCTATCATTATCATATGATTCATTCCTTAATTCTTCCAATTCATTTAATTGCAACAATCTCTTCTCACCGACTTCTTTCATATTATAATTAAATTCTTTAATCGCCCGATATGCTTTATGTTCTAATTCGGCTAGTAAGTGGCAAGTTTTTCCATATATAAGCCTGTAAGGAGTCATTCCAATCGGAGTTTTATAAGCAGTTCTGTATGCCCATAATGCAGTGTCTAGTCTTATATACCAGTCTGACCTGTTAGGGTTTACAGACTTTTCTAATATACGTTTAATCTCTCGATTAGCAACTTCAGCTAATTCACTAGTTTGTGGATGATAAGCAGTCGATATCTTATGCATAATATTATACTTTTCCACTAGTTTGTGAATGTATTTGTTTCTAAAATGAGTTCCTTCGTCAGTGATAATCACTCTCGGCATTCCAAATCTAGTAAAAATATTTTTCATTAAAAATTTTGAAACACTTTTAGCATCACACCTAGATAAAGCTTGTGCTTCAATCCATTTGGAAACATAATCAACACCTACTAATATATATGAGTTTCCAAATGACGGAATAAAAGGTCCCATAAAATTTAATCCCCAAACATCAAAAATTTCAACTTCTAATATAAAATTTAGAGGCATTTCATTTTTCTTGAAATGTTTCCTATTCTTTGGCATTTATCGCAAGTTTTGATATATCTATATACATCTCTAAATAGAGTAGGCCGGTAGAATCTAGATTGTAGAATTTTATATGCGGTTTTATTTGTCCAAAATGTCCTCCAAAATCAAAATCATGACATTTTTGAATAATTGGTTCAATTTCTTCATAAGGTACACATCTTCTAATAATTAGATCCTTACATTGCTTATATAAGTATGGTTCATCCCAGAAGTATAATTTAGTATCGTGAATGAATTTTTCACATTTGTTGCAAAGTTAACATAGGTGGTAAAATGTCACTTACAATATAATTTACTATATCGGCATACCAAGTATTTTCAACTCATCGATATTATAAAGTTGTTCATCGGAAAAGCGTCTAAAATTTCATTATCGGTATCGAATAATTCGGGATTTTCTAATCTTCATAAATAATCGGCAATTTGATTATCGAGTTCCCTTTTGTTAATGATCTCAAAATCAAATTCTTGCATTAATAATATCCATACGATTAATCTTGGTTTAGTCTCTTTTTTTGTATTAAATATTTTATAGCGAGTGATCGGTATGTACAATACATTTAGTTCCTATTAGATAATGCCTAAATTTATTAAAAACATATACAACTGCTAATAATTCTCTTTCAGTAACCGTATAATTTATTTCAGCATTATTTAGAGTTTTACTAGCATAAAATATAACTTTGAAATCTTATCATATCTTTGCCCAAGAACTGCTCCTATAGCATAATCAATAGCATCACACATAAGTTCAAATAGTTTCTCCCAGTTAGGTGAAACTATTATAGGTGCTGTAATTAATTTATCATTTAATAATTTAAAAGCATTCAGGCATTCAATTGTAAATTCAAATTTCTTGTCCTTTTCAAGAAGTTGGCATAGAGGTTTAGTAATTTTTGAAAAATCTTTAATATAGCGCCTGTAGAATCCAGCGTATCCAAGTAAACTTCTTACCCCTTTTACCGTAGTTGGAGGTTGTAATTTAGCTATTACTTGAATTTTTGCAGGGTCTACTTCCATGCCTTTTTCTGAAATTTTATGCCCTAATACAATGCCGCTTGTAACCATAAATTGACATTTCTCCCTATCGGCACATTTTTAGGTTGTGTGTTTTATTTTGAAAAGGGTGTCGCCTAACAGAAGTTGTTGGCGAACTTTTAATTTAGTTTAAATAAATAATTTGAAAAGTAGTATTTGATTTTGAAAATAATTTTAAATTTGAAGGTTTTAAGATATGAGATTAAACCGATCTCACATCACAAATAGTTTACATAAACGAGCACTGCACCACAAACCGTGTATCTATCTCTAAGGATAGACACACTGCTTGACGGTGGGGCTCGATTAAACAAACTAAAAGATTTGTGACATTCGTTTGGTCTGCGAACCAATTTTATAAGCCGACAAATTCTCCTGCTTAATATGAAAGCATTAAACGAGGTTTATATTACACAGGTTCTTTAAAATTCCCTATAAGGGCAAGCCCCTATAGTTAATTACATCTTAGGTGACGGGAATCACTTAAGAAAACTCTCGATAATAATCAATAATTCTGCTCTCAAGGGTTTCAAAGTTTAAGTTTTCAAGGGATTGAATTTTGGAATCTCAACAGGGAATGGATCAAGTTTGAAACATTTTGTTTTGGGAATTCAATGGAAGAAAGGTAGGAGAAATTACGGATTCGAAGTGAACTTCGGTAATTTCCCGACTATCCTATTGTTTGGCTTGGATTTAGGAAAGTCCTAATGTTTATTTAGTATTTCAATCTTGCCAATTTTAATTAATTAGGGCTTATATTTATATGACAGAATCATACAAATAGCCTTGAAGATGTGAGGGTTTATATCGTATCAGACGAATACCTCGGAATCCTAAGACCGGTTAGGGCTTAATTTACAAGGTAAATGCCTAACGAAGAGTTGAGGATTTATGTTGCACTAGGCAAACTACCTCGAAGTCCTATGGCTTTGTTATTTAATTCTAGGAAAGTTTTGTTGAAGTAGACTCAGGTTTTGCTGATGACGATGGCCGTGCTGCCCACCATGCTCCGAGCTCCTTGTTGTTGCAGAGTTTTAGTTTTAGAAGTCATAAATCAGGGGATGAGAAAAGTGTTTTGGTTTAGAGAAAATCTTAATTTCCAAGTGTTTTTTACGTTTTAATTAAAACAAATCTTAAAGTTGATTATAACGACACCGGTTAAGATCCCACGGTTCCATCTTTCAGGCATCATTATTTTTATCGGATTCACTTAGTCCAGATGAATTTGCTAAACTCAACTAAATGAGTTCCACACTTTCATTTAGACAGTGGGAAATCCCGTTAGCAAAACGTAGGTTACATCATCCGAGGTATTCCCGATCATCCAACAGGACGTTTTAATTTAGTTGTAATTGTAGTTTTGTGTTCTGTTTGTGATTAAATTTTGAGTTGTTTTATATTTTGAAATGTTGTGGCGGTGAATTTTATCTTGCAATGACTTTTAACTTAGTTTTGGTTTCAGTTTTAGGGACTATCCTAAAGGTGTGGGTTTTCATGCAACAGTTGTTTATCATGCAAGAAAAGTAAGTGCAATGCAGTTAAATAAATTGCAATAATGAAAATTGCAAGAAAATAAATTGCAATAAAACAAAAGCGTACCTGGAGGGTCTTCCCATCATTCCAAGCTGCACTTAAAACACAATTAGAATATTTAAGCAAGTTCCTAGGTAAAGCTAAGGGAAGGGTTATGGTTTTCTACTAAGATCCTAATCCTATAGCTAGTCATTTCCTATGACGTCTAGGTCTTTGTGTTTTGGTTTGAGGACGATTTTCTTCATCAAAGAACAATTGAGTTCAATTGTTCTTATAAATATCCTATCATATTGAGGAAGTGCTTAAGAAGAATCTTAAACATCTTTTCAATATTTCTAGGATTGTTTTAAGTCCAAATGAATTCAATTACACAAATGAATTAATCGTCCGAGGTTTTGTTAAGTTTCGTTATTATCTTACTCAGTGAACTAGGATGTTTGAATGTCCTATAAGTGAAGTAACATTTCATTTAATATTCTGTTTAGAAGTTATGATAACTAAAGCTTTCGAGGGTAAATTGATGTTCAAATGGTTTATGATTTAGTTTAACTTCAGTTAAAGGTTTTAAATTTGGAATAGTGTTCAAGTTGCTTTAGATTTATTTTGAATTCTTTATGTCTTTGGTGATGTTATATTTAATTCAACTTAATTTAATTTAATTTAATTTAATTGAGTTTTAATTTAATTTAATTCAATTTAATTCAATTTAGTTTGATTTGATGTTAAATTAAATTAATTTGATTTGATTTAATTTTAATTTAATTTGATTTAATTTAATTTAATTTAATTTAATTTAATTTAATTTAATTTTATTTTATTTAATTTAATTTAATTTAATTTAACATAATTTAATTTGATTTTATTTATTTAATTTAATTTAATTTAATTTAATTTAATTTAATTTGTTTATTTAATTTAATTTAATTTAATCTTTAATTTAATTCAACTTTTAATTTTAATTTAATTTAATTCAATATAATTTACTTAATTTAATTTAATTTAAATTTTAATTTAATTTTATTTTTAATTTTAATTGAAATTTTAAAAGAGTTTAATAATTTAATTTTAGTTTAATGATTAAGTCTTTTAATATTTTGAGTTTGAGTTATCATTTTAATTAAGAATTGAAAATTAATGAGATGATTAATTTAGGGATTTTTAAATTAAAGAATAAATCTCTTCCTAATAATATCCCTATTTTAATAATTCCAATTTTATTATTCTTCCAAATTTAATCAATTATTTAATTAAGGTTTAATTATTTTAAATTGTTTAATGGGTTTTTACCCTTTAATTATTTAAATTTCAATCATCCAAATCAGATTAGGATCAAATATTTTACTTATTAATTTTTTTATTATACCTAAAGTTTTAATTAAAGATTAAAATTTTAATTACCACTTTACCCTTTAAGCTTAATAATTTCATAACTCACTAAATTGAACTCAAATGAACTTGAAATTTTTATGTGACTTCACTCATATGTTATTAAAGACATGAGAGGAGAAAATGTGATTTTTCTGTATTTAATTTATTTATATAATTATTTTGGTAGAAAATAGAGATTTCCAAGGAAAATTTAACAACATGACCAAGGGAAAGTTTCTGTCCTTAAGAAAATTAGGGGACATTCCTAATGACCAGAGGACCACTTGGACCAATTTTGGTGATTTTTTGAATTATATTATTTTTATTATAATTATTTTAAGTTTTGGAGTATTAATTAATTTAAAAATAAAATAAATGTTGAAAAATGAATTTTATATTTTTTAAAAATCTCTCTGATATCAAGGAAATCAGAGAATCAATTTTTACAATTTTCTGATTTTTCTTTGATTTATTAGAATTATTTTAGTGGAAATACTAAAAAATACTTTTTTTTAATTTTAAAATTACCTTAGGGCTTTAAAATTTAATATCTCACTAAATAGACCTAAGAAAAATATGGGGTTTGCTCCTAAGTGATTAAAATTTAAAATGTGACATTTTGGTGAATTTTATTATTTTTGTGATTTTTATTATTTTTTAATTATTGAAAATATTAAAATAATATTAAAAATCAACTTTTTTAGAAAATTGAAATTTTAATTTTCTTAAATTCCCTAACATCAAAGAGGCTCCAAAACCAATTTGGTGAATTTTTGAAAGATATTTTGAAAGTTATGAATTTTTAAATTTTAAAATGACTAAGTGGCTTAATCAACCCATTTAGTAGGGCTAACCAAGTCCAATTGACCTCAAATTTTTATGGTGGGTTCCTCTGATCCTAAAGGTCAGTGGAGAATTGATTTCAGGTCAATTTAATGTATGGTTAGCTCTAATTAATTAGAGATCCATTTTGGGTGTTTAAGCCAATTAGGGTTGTTTTAAATGAACTAACTCAAAACCTATTTTTCCTAGAGGTCCTGCTGAGTCATAAGGAACATCACCAAATTTCCCTAGAATTTATTTCACAACATGCTATTTATTGGAATTAAAATACTCAAAACAGTAACATGAATTTGAAAAATCAATAACTTTTCATAGGGATGGCCTCCGACTTTGGAAAATTCGGGGAATGTTCCCAAATTCGGAGCTTCAAAAGCTCTATGGTCTCATGCCATGGTGAATTGTATACATGCATGGAGAAATAAAAATATACAGAGAGTAAATAAATTATTAAAAATAAAATACTTGATGAAATTAAATAATTTCTTTTCCACATTATTCTCCTACGTTCACCTGAGCAAGAGGGTATTTTTATTTTATTTTTATGATTTTCCTACACAAAGTTATGAATTTTTGAAGTTTAGGGAATTAAATAAATAGAAAATACCCCAAATTTTCTATTTATCCACGCGGCGCCGCGTCATCCTCGGCATCTCCGAATGCACACGCGTTGCGCTCCCATTCGACGCCACCGCTTGAGTCAGCAGCCCGGGCCCCGCGGTTCTCGTACCGTCTCCTGGTCCGACGCCATCTGAGCCGTCCGTCCGCGCGTGTATTGAATGGACGGCATCCGTTCATCGTCCCCAAGCGTCCTCACCCGAGAGCCGTCCACACTAAATCACTAAGATCTCACTCGATACTCAATGGATTTTCATGTTCTTATGCTCTATGGATTCGTCTTGAGAAGACGAACACATCCATATGGTTTATGTGGGATAAAATTTACGCAATAGAAATGGAGAATGTTCAGAAGCTCGGGAAGAAGAGTGAGGCCATACCTTTGTTCAGAGAAGTGTGGCTTCGATCTGAGGGTTGTTGCACCTTCGATTGGATCCCAGCAAGCTCCAGATGAAGTCTCCCGGTCCGGTGAATTGCCCAGGTGGGATTTCGACCACGGCCGATCACAAAGCTTGGAGGTCGGAGCAACCGGGTGGCCTCGGAGATGGGGCTTTTGTTGGTGGACACCTTCCCTTGGTCCGGTGAAGGTGTAGAACCAATCAATTTGGGGATTGGCTCACTGTGGAGAAGTGTCCTGGTTTTGGGCTTGGATTTCAACTCTGAAATTGAGCTCACTGAGAAGAAATGGCAGGGGGATTTCAGTGGGGATCAAGTGCTCTGTGTATGGAGAGTAGTCTGGAACAATTTTGGCAGAGTTTCCTTAAGGTTTGTTTCAGCCCCTCTCATGGCCGAGAGGGGGTGGTGTTTAAATAGGAGAGGGTGGAGGGCCTCCCAGGGAGAGTTAGGGCTTGGGATCAGCTGCTCTTGGAAAGAGAAGAACAGCTACAATGGCCACTGGGGATGGGGCGGCTCAGCAAGGGAGAATTCCAAAGTTGGCTCACATGTGAGCTCTCGGCCATGGTGTTTTCCGGCGGCCTGGTGGCTGGCCAGCCAGGCATGGGTCACCCTCAAGGTCGGGTGGGTCGTGGCCGGGACTTGGTGCAAGCAATCGGCTAATGCCATGTGTAAAGAGCTTGGATTGAAATGGAATGGGGGAAGACCATTTTGGGTTCAAATGAGTCAACCCATGGTTTTGGGCTAGGTTCACCACCCAAGGCCTAGTCTTGGGCTGAAAAGGGTCACTTGGGTCGCCCAAGAGAGAATGGTGTGGTCTCCATCCATGATGAGGTGGCTAAGCATGGTTTAGTGTGTGACATGCTTAAGGTAAAAAAAGGTTTAAGAAGGATTAGGAAAGGGGCCCCTCCTTTTTCCATTAATGGCTTGATCACATGTCAAGCCTTCCATGGCTTCATGTGGCTTGTCCATGGCGTGCATGGCTCACCTTTGGCTTGGGAAAAGTGGAGTCAATTTCATGAAAATAGATTTTAGAAATTTTTGGTGATTTAATGGAAATTTGTATGAAACTTGATTTGGAATAATTTGATGGTGAATTTAGGACTTAGGGAATGGCTTTTATTAAGTGGATGGCAAGTGGAGATGTCATGTGGGCTTTAGGGTAGATTTTGGGCTTTTTGAAATGGTTTTAGATGGGCTTTTAAAATGGTTTAAGGAAAGTGGGCTTTTGAATTTTAAAATGGATTTTGGGATGAAATTTTGTAAAGAGGTTGGGCCAAATAATTGTTGGGTTTAGCTCATGGATGTATCATGAGTGACTTGAAGCAAATTGGGGGTGATTTGGGTTTGAATTGGGTTGAATTTGGGTTCTTTTGGTGAATGGGCCAATATAGGTCCAAGTGGGCTAAGTTGGGCCAATGTTGGGCTATGGTTGAAATTGATGTAAAATTATTGTTGAGAAATGTTTATGGGAGTGTTTCAAAGAGGTTTTGACTTTGGTTGGGCTTTGATTTTGGGGTTTGGGCTCATTTGGGTTAGGTTTGGGTTTAGGTCAAAATTGGGCCTTTTAGCTTTGGGTTGAATTTGAGTGGGGTTTGGGTCTAAATTTTGGGCAAATCATGTTAGTGTTTTGCTTGTGGGGATGCTAAGGAAGATTTAGAAAAGATTTGGGGTTAATTGGAGTTGAATTGGGTGAGTTTGGGTTAGGTTCGGGTCATGGGTCCAACTTGGGCTTTAAGGCCAAAAGTGAAATTGGATCCAAATGTCAATCAAATTGAACTTGGATTTGGTCTAGATTGATGTTGGGAATGTTGAATTGAAGTTTAGAATTGAATTGAACCAGAATTTGGGTCAATTGGATAGGTTTGGTTTGACATTGGGTTCACTTTGGGTTAAAATGGGTCAAATTGGGGGTTTTGACAAAAGTAGGGTAAATTGACAAAATTGGCCTATGGTGTAGTTGAACAAAATGAAATTGGGAATAGTTGGGATTTTTTGGAATTTTCTGGGAATTTTCTGAATTTTTGAATTTTTGGGTCAAGAGGGGTATTTTGGGTATTTTGAGGGTATTGGGAGGTATTTTTGGAATTTTTGGTATTTTTGGGTATGGATGATCAATTTAAGTGATGTGGAAATGTTTAGGATTGATTTTGGAGAATTTTGGGTAATTTAGGTGATTTTGAAAAATGCAGGTAATTTCGAGTGCTTTGGGTTGGTTAGGCGGGTGTAGGGTCCCGGGGTCAAAAATTAAAAATTTGGAAAATTGAAGATTGGGTAAACTTGAGTGGAATGAAATCATTTTGGTTGAGCCATGAAGCCACATCAAGCCCACATGAGCCATGAAGGGACTCATTTGAGGCATCCACTATGTTGTTCCTAACCTCTCTAGCCGAGGGCTTAGGGGTTAAGGACCATCCATGTGAATCACCTACATGAGTCAGGAGGTCAAGTTGGGTATGGGTGTGGTTTTAGGAGGTGTGTGAAAGTGTAGTGTATGTGTAAGTGTATGTGTAAGTGTATGTGTAAGTCAGCCCTTCACCAGACCAGGCCACCCAGGGCAGTCCTAAGGCCAAAAAGTCCTATAGGAACTCATCCTTTAATCTTCCACATTTGATTTCAACCCTCTAGGTGATCAGGGGTCTACTGTCAAGTTTGTGGAGTTTGCAGGGAGTTAAGAAGTGGTTTGAATTTCTAAAAGGTGGGTCCCAATTCTAGTCCTCTAAGATAGTCAAAGGAAAAGCCTAAGGCTAGATCCTAAGTACTAAAGAGAAGAAGAGAAGACCTCATCAAAAATGAGGTCAACACTCCCAATTTAGAACTAAATTAGTTTTCTCACATACTTCAAATACCTTTTCAAGATGATTTAAGCATGTGTCAAATGTTGTTCCGAATACAGAGAAATCATCCATAAATACTTATATTCCATTATCAATTAATTTACTAAATATAGACATCATACATCTTTGGAATGTTGCAGGTGCATTACATAATCCAAAAGGCATTCTTCGAAAAGTGAAAGTTCCATAAGGACTAGTAAATGTAGTTTTATCTTGATCCTCGGAGCAATTTCTATTCGATGATAACCGGTATATCCATCTAAGAAACAAAAATATTTGTGTCCAGTTAATCTATCTATCATTTGGTCTAGAAATGGTAAAGAGAAGTGATCTTTTACGGTGGTTGTGTTTAATTTTCTATAATCAATACATATTCGCCATCCAGTAACTTGTCTTATAGGGATAAGATCATTATTTTCATTAGCTTTGACAGTCACTCCTCCTTTTTTAGGTACACGGTGAATTGGGCTTACCCAAACACTATCAGAAATAGGATATATAATACCATTATCTAACCATTTTAAAATTTCTTTCTTGACTACTTCTTTCATTATCGGATTTAATCTCCTTTGAGAATCTGCTTTAGGTTTATGTTCATTATCTAAAATAATTCTGTGCATACGGATCGAAGGACTAATTCCTTTGATATCCGCTAAGGTCCAACCAAAAATTTTCTTATATTTTTTTAATGTATCTAAAAGTTTTTGTTCTCGAGATTCATTTAATTCGGATGAAATAATAACTCGGTAGAGTTGAAGAATTTCCTAAGTAAGCATATTTTAAATGATTAGGTAACATTTTTAACTCAAGTTCGGGAGGTTTAATAATTGATGGAACTATATTCTTTTCGGTGTTTTCCGTGTTATCCAAAAATTCATATTTCTCTTGAATATAATCTAATTTTTCATTTATATCAGATTTTTCAATTAATTCAATATTTTCCTTTTCTAATTTTTCTTCATAATATTCCTTAAAATGTTCTTTTTGTAATTGATCAAGTACTTCCATTCGAAAACACTCATCATCTTTTTCTAGCGCAGGATATTTCATTGATTTAGCAATATTAAAAGTTACTTTTTGATTATTTACTCTCATAGTTAATTCTCCTTTCTGAACATCGATCATAGCTTTTCCAGTGGCTAAAAATGGTCTTCCTAAAATGATAGGTATTTCTTTATCTTCTTCCATATCTAGAACAATAAAATTTACAGGGAAGATAAATTTATCCACTTTTACTAATACATCTTCAATAACTCCTTTAGGATATGTAACAGAACGATCAGCTAACTGAAGAGTTACTGAAGTAGGTGAAATTTCTCCCAATCCTAATCTCTTGAAAATTGATAGATGCATTAGATTGATGCTTGCTCCTAAGTCACACAAAGCTTTTCCATAAAATTTTTCTCCAATAGCACAGGGTATAGTGAAACTACCAGGATCTTTTAATTTTTCAGGAAGTTTTTTCTGAATAATAGCACTACACTCTTCACTAAGTGCAACCATTTCATTATCAGTAAATTTTCTTTTTTATTTAAAATATCTTTCATGAATTTTACATAGTTTGACATCTGTTCTAAAGCTTCTACGAAAGGAATATTTATAGTTAATTTCTTTAGAATTTCAAGGAATTTAGCAAATTGTTTGTCTTTTTTATGTTGAATTAGTCATTGAGGAAATGGTAGTGGAGGTTATTCAATAGAAATTTTCATAGGTATTAAAGGATTTTCTAAATTTGGATCTCGTTGATTCTTTTCCTTTTCAATTTCCACTTCCTCTTTTTGACTTTCAAGTTCTTTCTGAATTTGAGGTTCTAATTCTTTTCCACTTCATAATTGTATCGCTTTAATTTGTTTATTTCCCTTGTCTTTAGGATTTATTTCCACATTACTAGGAAATGTTCCAGGTATTCTATTATTAAGTGTAGTAGCGATATGTCCAAGTTGAGTTTCAATATTTTTTATAGCTGTTCCTTGATTTTGTAATTGATTTCCTTGTATTTGTAATTGATTTCCTTGATTTTGTAGATGTTGACCCATATTTAATATTAATTCTTCTATAGATAATTTCTTATCTTTAAATTGAGGGTTATTATTATTAAATCCAGGTGGATAATTGGTTTTATAATTAGGATTTCCTTGATTAGATGAATTTCCTGATTGTTGTGTCATATTATTCATCAATGGTTGATTAGTTGTATTATTATTCAAATTAAAATTAGGATGATTTTTCCATCCAGGATTATAATAATTTGCATAAGGATTATTGGGTCTGTTGTTAATTGCATTAATTGTTTCATATTGAGATTGGGATTCTATAAGTTGTCCAGATGAATTTTCTTCTAATATAGTTGGAGAGTAATTCATTCCAAATTGATCTAATTTTTTAGATATTGCAGCAATTTGTGAAGCTAACATAGATAGTGCATCATTTTCATGAATACTAGCTATTTTTTTCGGATTTAATCTATCAGCAGGCTATTGAAAATTATTAGTTTTCATTTCTTCAATTAGTGCATAGGCTTCATCAAATGGTTTTGACATTAATGATCCTTCAGCAGCAGCATCGATGATTGATCTTAAAGATCCTACTAATCCATTATAGAAAGTTTGAATAATTAACCAATCTGGTAAAGCATGATGTGGGCATTTCCTAAGAAGTTCTTTAAATCTCTCCCAAGATTCATATATTGACTCTCTATCAAACTGACTAAAAGAAGTTATATCGTTTCTAAGCTTAGCAGTTTTAGATGGTGGAAAATATTTGGATAGAAATTTTTGTGATAATTCTCCCCAAGTTTTAATAGATCCAAGTGCTAACAAATTTAACCACATTTTAGCCTTATCCCTTAAAGAAAAAGGAAAAATTCTAAGTCTAATAGCATCGTTAGATACTCCTTCATATTTAAAAGTAGCACATAGTTCTAAAAAACTAGCAAGATGTAAGTTAGAATCTTCAGTAGGTCAACCACTAAATTGATTGTTTTGTACCATTTGGATAATTGCAGGTTTAAGTTCGAATGAATTAGCAGCTACATCAGGGTTTTGAATAGTTAAATGAATTTCATCTAATGTAGGGTTGGCATAATCTCGTAATGGTCTTGGTTGATTGTTATTTTGATTTTCAGGAATATTTGTCATTTGCGTTAAATTTATAATTTCTCTTTTTTGTTTTCTAATTCTTTTAATTGTACGCTCTAATTCTGAATCTTAAGGTATTAAATTTTCGTTTCCAAATTTTTGCATACAATTTTTAAAATAAATTTTTAGCTTAGTCCGTTACTTTAGTAAATAGTTTCTTTACTTCCCCGGCAACGGCGCCAAAAACTTGACCCACTTTTTGTATGTATGTAATTTATGTTTATAGCCACAGAACCAAAAACTTGATCCCGCTTTAAATATAGGAATATGTTTTAATGTATAATGTGGATTCTACGCAAGTATACGTATCGTATCAAGTAATACAGGGCTCTAGTGGAGTCCTGGTTATCGATCCCACAGGGAAGTTTTTAACAGAATTGTTATCAGCTAAATTTAAAGGAATTACTTAATAAAGTGAACAGAAATTCTAAGTAACTATAATAAACTAAAGTAAACTAATGCTTGAAATAAGTTGATTTAATTAATTTAGAAAAATTATCCTTCTCCTTGTTTTTAGAAAATTAAGTGAAATGATGAATTTAATTAGAATTTTTAAATTGTATTGTGACAAATAGGAGCATTCCTATTCTTTAACCTTTGGTCCGAGTGCAAAGAACATTGACTAATCCTATGTTTGATTATCGAATCTGCGGCTAGGCCGGGAGGATACTGGTCGCCACTTCGTAGCTCCCACGTTCCCCTCACTCGAGGGCTAACATCTACACTTCGACTCTCAAACAAGTAGGATCGAATTGAGTATTTTAGTCTGTCACACTAAAATATCCAATTCTACGCCCGATAATTAATATTTCCCTATTTATTTGCACCCTCCTTCTAAGGATTTTGATTTCCCTAAATATTGGATGTAATTTTTACTGTAGTTGATAATTCAACATATTTTAACTACTCAATTGGCCAGATTGAAAGTAAATTAAGTTTTAAGTAAAAATTATCACAATTTATTTATATTATATTAAGTGCCTTTATTTAATTTCATCAAACCACATAATTTTCATAAACAAGGAGAAAGACTAAGAAAACTACTCAGAATGCATGAGAATAAAACAAAGCATGGATTTCATTTAAAGTTAAAAACAATAAACAAAGATGCTTATCTTAATTTCCTTTCTAAGCAGACTCCTTGAAGTTACTTTGACTTTTCCTTCTAGTACAACAACTAAATATTACTCAATTAAACTAATAAACTCACTAAACTCACTCAAACTACACTTAAGACACTAGAAATAGACTCACAGAAGACTCAAAAGACACACACAAGACTCTAGAATTCGGCCTCTATTTATAGAGGTAAGCAAAGGTCCAAGGGGTGCTTAAACACCTCTTCAAAAAGTGTCCAGGTTCAATGTATATGCATTTTGAACTAGCTCGCCGTAGGTGGGAAACGACCTAGCCGTCAGCGGGGCTTCTAGAAGGTCTTCAAACCTCGCGATCTCGCTGTCGGTGGGCTCGGGCTCGTTGTCAGCGAGGTAGTTATAATTCCTTCAGAAATTTCTCCTCACGATCTCGCCGTCGGCGAAGTAGTTATATTTGCATGAATTTCTTCCTTTTTGATCTAAATTTGCTCCATTTCATGCATTTTGCTTCTATCACCAATAAATCTTCATTCTTGCAATAAAATAAAGAAAATACCTTTCTTTAAAGTGCAATTTCATCAAAAATAGGTTTGAATTTCTTAACATATTTTTCTGTGATCAAATCTCTTCTTTCTCAACTTCAGTTTCTTTCTAAACTCTGACTTCCAACTCTCTTCCACTTCTCAATTTAATTGCTTTTACATGCTCTTTATTCTTATATCTTGGATTTACTTCAGTATTACTTGGAAGCATTCCTTTGAATCTATTACTTAATGAATTTGCAATTTGCCCCAATTGATTTTCAATATTTCTAATGGTTGCTTCTTGAATTTGTAATTGATTTCCCATATGTGACACCACTTCTTCAATAGACAACTTCTTCCCCTTTAATTGTAAATCATTGTTAAAACCTGGAGGATAGGTTAGTCTATAATTATTATTTCCTTAGTTGTTCCAGTTCCCCGATGGGTTTACTTGGTGGTTCCCCCATTGTTGATTAATACCACCCTCATTATTGGTATTCCAGTTAAAGTTTGGGTGGTTCTTCCAACCTGGGTTATAATAATTGGAATATGGGTTATTAGGCTTGCTTTTAGAATTCAAAATTTCTGGTGAATAATAAGAATCAAACATTTAGCCTAATGATTTTTCTTCAATCATGGAATTTGGCTGAGAAAAATTCATCCCAAATTGGTCTATCTTCCTTGAAATTGCAGCAATTTGATTTGCTAATATTGCAAAGCATCATTTTCATGAACACTGGCTACCTTTTTAGGATCTAACCTTTTGAAAGGCCATTGAAAATTATTAGTAGTCATTTCTTCAATTAAATCATAAGCATCAAAAAACTGTTTAGACATTAATGATCCACCAGCAGCATTATCGATAATTGATCTAAGAGATCCAACTAATCCATTGTAAAAGGTTTGACTTATCTAATATCGAATGATGTGGACATTTCCTAAGGAGATCTTTAAATATTTCTCATGCTTCATATATTAATTCATTTTCAAACTGACAAAAAGATGTAATATCTTTTCTCAACTTTGCAGTCTTCGATGGTGGAAAATATTTAGCAAGAATTTTTTGTGCTAAATCACCCCAAATTCTGATAGATCCAGGTGCTAATGAATTTAACCATATCTTCGCTTTATCCCTTAGTGAGAAAGGAAAAAGACTGAGTCTAATAGCATCATCTGAAACACTATCATATTTAAAAGTAGCACACAACTTTAGAAAATTAGCAAGATGCAAATTAGGATCTTTAGTTGTTTCTCACCCAAATTGATTATTAGACACCATTTGGATAATAGCATGTTTAAGCTCCAAGGAATTAGCAGCTACAACAGGTTGTTGAATACTACCATGAAGTTCATCCACTGTAGGGTTAGCATAATCTCTAAAAGGTTTGAATTCTTGATGGATGCCAACATTTTGATTTTGATGATTTGTCATTTCTTGAATATTTTTATCTTTTTCTATATTTTTAATTTTTTTGATTTTTCTGATTGTTCTTTCTAATTCAGAACCGTAAGGCACAAGTCCCTCGGAATCTTAACTACACATACAACAATAAAATAAAACAAAACACAACACACTAACAAAATCAAAGAAAAGTAAAAAATTTAATGTTTTCTTAATTTTCTTTAAAAATGTTGTTTTAATTAATTTCCCCGGCAATGGCGCTAAAAACGTGATCCCCAACAAATTTATGTGCTTACGATTTAGATATAAAAATTATGATTTTATAATATGGGATAATGCTCAAGTATACGTATCGTTTATCAAGTAATATAGGACTTTCTAATTAAGCCCCAAGATATCAAACCCATAGGAAAATGTAAAAACTTTTTAAAGAAATAATAAAATTATAATTTTATTTTTTAAATGACTTTTGAAAGTATGTTTTGATTTGTAAAGTTTGAAATTTGTTTTTGGTATTTTTGATAAAAAGCTAAGCAGGAAATGAAAATTATCAAAACTTTAAAACACGATATAAAACACTAGGAAATAAAATATCTTTTTCTTTCTCTTATAAAGCCATAATAATTATGAAAGTATTGGTGTGGAAGTATTTAAATGTGTTTTGATAAATAGGAGCAAATTTCTTCTTTACCCTTACTTGGTTCCATAAAGAACATTGGTTAATTTGAAATTTTAAAATTTTGAAAATGGTTAGGCAGGGAAGATACCGGCTCTCACTCTAGAGTTCCCTCGATAACCTCTACCTGGGGGCTAACATTTTATAACAAAATTTAAAATAATAAACCAAATTATGGGGTTTTAGCCCGTCACTCTAAAGTCCTCTAATTTTATTGCCCATTAAAAACATATCTCCTATTATATTTGCATTCAATTATATGGACTACAATTCTCACCCATATAATTGCATGTGATTTTTACCAATTATTGTTTGAGACAAAACCGCATTGGATCTTACATAATATCACAAAAAAAATTTAACATCTCAACTAGCCAAATTAAGAAGTAAATTAAGTTCATGGAATTAAATCTTTACAACTTATTCCAACTTTAAATATTTATACATTCCACAACAATCCTACATAATTTAATTACTTCTTATTTAAAAAAAAAAGATAAAGAAAACTATTCAGAACTCATGGAGAAAACACAAGCACACATTGATTTGAAAATAGAAAACATAATGAAAAAATAACAAGTTTTAATTAAAAACTAAATATAAAAACAAAAGTGAACTTATCTGAAAATCTTCTCCACAAGACTGGAAGTTCCTTTGAAACTTAACTTTCCACAGGACAACACTACAGAGGGCAAATTCTTGCAGATTTTTGCACAGCAGACCCATTGTCAGCTGGGTCCCCGCTCAACGACGAACTACCAGACAAATAGATACTACAAGTAGAGCAGCCCAGTGCCAGACAATGGGAAATGTACTTTGACGGAGCGTTATCAGCCTGAAGAGATAAAGGACTACAGACAGTGATACCAGGCAAAGCAGGAATCAGTTTAATCTTCGTGACTCCGGATCAAGCGATGCTGAGACTTCTTACCACTTGTCAGAACTGTGTACCAGTAATGAAGTTGAATATGAAGCTCTAATCACCGGTTTGGGATTAGTAATACTAATGGAAATAACAGACATTTCCATTTATGGTGACTCACAACTCTTTATTCAACAAGTGGCAGGACAATACAAAATTTAGAAACCGAGATTAGAAGAATACCACCAGTACAAGATGAAACTGCTCAAGTAGATCCCAAGTGTGATATTCTATAGAGTTCCTCAAGCAGACAACGCCCATGCGGACGCTTTAGCTAAACTCGCTAAAGAATTAGCTTGTCCACCTGAAGATTCTATAGATATTATAGTACAAGGACGTCATATTTTGTCACAAATCAACCTCGATAGTCTGCACAAGATTGGAAAAGAAGAGATAGTAGCCACAGTGGCGGATGATACAGAAGATTGGCGTTAGTTGTTGATAAAATATTTACAAACAGGAAGGTTGCCAGAAGACAAATCAGCAGCGCATCAGATTCATAAGAGAGCTCTCTCATATGCATTAATTGACAGTGTTCTGTATAGAAGATCCTTTGATCAGATTTGGCTCAGATGCCTCTGTCGGCATATTTTTTTAGGTTGTGTGTTGAATTTTGAAAAGGGGTCGGCTAACAGAAATAGTCGGCGAATTTTATATTTAATTTAAATAAATAATTTGAAGAGTAGTATTTAATTTTGAAAATAATTTTAAATTTGAAGATTTTAAGATATGAAATCAAACCGATCTCACATCCCGAATAGTTTATATAAACGAGCACCGCACCACAAACCGTGTATCTATCCCTAAGGATAGACACACTGCTTGATGGTGGGGCTCGATTAAATAAACTAGAAGATTTGTGACATCTGTTTGGTCTGCGAACCAATTTTATAAGGCTGACAAATTCCACCGCTTAATATGAAAGCATCAAACGGGGTTTATATTACACAGGTTCTTAAAATTCCCTATAAGAGCAAGCCCCTATAGTTAATTACATCTTAAGTGACGGGAATCACCTAAGAAAACTCTCGATAATAATCAATAATTCTGCTCTCAAGAATTTCAAAGTTTAAGTTTTCGAAAGGATTGAATTTTGGAATTTCAATAGGGAATGGATCAAATTTGGAACATTTTGTTTTGGGAATTCAAAGGAAGAAAGGTAGGAGAAATCACAGATTCGAAGCGAACTTCGGTAATTTCTCGACTATCCTATTGTTTGGCTTTGAATTTAGGAAAGTCCTAATATTTATTTAATGTTTTGATCTTGCCAATTTTAATTAATTAGGACTTATATTCGTATGACACAATCATACAAATAACCTTGAAGATGTGAGGGTTTATGTCGTATCGGACGACTACCTCGGAATCCTAAGACCGGTTAGGGCTTAATTTGCAATGCAAATGCCTAACAAAAGGTTGAGGATTTATGTTGCACTAGGCAAACTACCTCGAAATCATATGGCTTTGTTTTTTAATTCTAGGAAAGTTTTGCTGAAGTAGACTTAGGTTTTGCTGATGACGATGGTCGTGTTGCCCACCATGCTCCGAGCTCCTTGTTGTTGCAGAGGTTTAGTTATAGAAGTCATAAATCGGGAGATGAGAAAAGTGTTTTGGTTTAGAGAAAATCTTAATTTCCAAGTGTTTTTTATGTTTTATTTAAAACAAATCTTAAAGTTGATTATAACAACACCGGTTAAGATCCCACGGTTCCATCCTTCCGGCATCGTTATTTTTATCGGATTCACTTAGTCCGAGATGAATTTGCTAAACTCGACTAAATGAGTTCCACACTTTCATTTAGACCGTGGGAAATCCAGTTAGCAACAAGTAGGTTACATCATCCGAGGTATTCCGATCATCCAACAAGACGTTTTAATTTAGTTGTAATTGTAGTTTTGTGTTCTGTTTGTGATTAAATTTTGAGTTGTTTTATATTTTGAAATGTTGTGGCGGTGAATTTTATCTTGCAATGAGTTTTAATTTAGTTTTGGTTTCAGTTTTAGGGACTATCCTAAAGGTGAGGGTTTTCATGCAACAGTTGTTTATCATGCAAGAAAAGGTAAGTGCGATGCGATTAAATAAATTGCAATAAAGTAAATTGCAACAAATTAAAAGCGTACCTGGAGGGTCTTCCCGTCATCCCAAGCTACACTTAAAACACAATTAGAATATTTAAGCAAGTTCCTAGGTAAAGCTAAGGGAAGGGTTATGATTTTCTACCAAATTCCTAATCCTATAGCTAGTCATTTCCTATGACGTCTAGGTTCTTGTGTTTTGGTTTGAGGACGATTTTCTTCATCAAAGAATAATTAAGTTGAATTTTTCTTATAAGTATCCTATCATATTGAGGAAGTGCTTAAGAAGAATCTTAAACATCTTTTCAATACTGATAGGATTGTTTTAAGTCCAAATGGATTTAATTAATTAGGTGAAGTAATCGTCCGAGGTTTAGTTAAGTTTTGTTATCTTGCTCAATGAACTAGGACATTTGAATATCCTATAGGTGAAGTAACATTTCATTTAACGTTCTGTTTAGGAGTTATGATAACCAAAGCTTTCGAGGGCAAATTGGTGTTCAAATAGTTTATGATTTCATTTAATTTCAATTATCGGGTTTAAATTTGGAATAGTGTTCAAGTTGCTTTATATTTATTTTTGAATTTCTTTATGTCTTAGGTGATGTTATTTTTAATTCAATTTAATTTAACTTTAATTTAATTTAATTTAATTTAGTTTAGTTTTAATTTTAATTTAATTTAATTTGATTTTAATTTTAACTTGATTTTATTATTTAATTTAATTTAATTCAATTTAATTTGATTTGACATAATTTAATTTAATTTAATTTAATTTGGTTTAGTTTAATTTGATTTAACTTACTTTAATTTAATTTAATTTTATTCAATTTAATTTAAATTTAATTTAAATTTTTAATTTAATTTGATTTAATTTGATTTAATTTAATTTAATTTAATTTAATTTAAATTTAATATGTTTTAATTTAATTTTATTTAATTAATTTAATTTAATTTTAATTTAATTTTGTTTTTAATTTTAATTTAATTGAAATTTTAAAAAGGTTTAATTTAAATAATTTAACTTTAATTTAATTTAATGATTAAGTCTTTTAGCATTTTAAATCTTATATTTGAATTATCACTTTAATTAAGAATTAAATGTTATTGAGATGATTAATTTAGGGATTCTTAAATTAAAGAACAAATCTCTTCCTAATAATATCCCTATTTTAATAATTCCAATTTTATTATTCTTCCAAATTTAATCAATTATTTAATTAAAGTTCATTTCAATTATTTTAAAATTGTTTAATAGGTTTCTACCCTTAATTATTTAAATTTCAATCATCCAAATCAGATTAAGACCAAATATTATACTCTTTAATTTTATTAAACCTAAAGTTTTAATTAAGGGTTAAAATTCTAATTACCATTTTGCCCCTTCAAGCTTAATAATTTCATAACTCACTAAATTGAGCTTAAATAAACTTGAAATTTTTATGTGACTTTACTCATATGCCAATAAAGACATGAGAGAAGAAAATGTGATTTTTCTGTGTTTAATTTATTTATGTAATTATTTTTGGTGGAAAATAGGGATTTACAAGGAAAATTTAATAATATGACTAAGGAAAAGTTTCTGTCCTTAAGAAAATTATGGGACATTGCTAATGACCAGAGGACCACTTGGACCAATTTTAGTGATTTTTTGAATTATATTATTTTTATTATAATTATTTTAGGTTTTGGAGTATTAATTAATTTAAAAATAAAATAAAGGTTGAAAAATTAATTTTATATTTTTAAAAATCTCTCTGATATCAAGGAAATTAGAGAATTAATTTTTACAATTTTCTGATTTTTCTTTGATTTATTAGAATTATTTTAGTGGAAATGCCAAAAAATATATTTTTTAATTTTAAAATTACCTTAGGGCTTTAAAATTTAATATCTCTCCAAATAGACCTAAGAAAAATATAGGGTTTGTTCCTAAGTGATTAGAATTCAAAATATAACATTTTAGTGAATTTTATTATTTTTGTGATTTTTATTATTTTTTAATTATTAAAATATTAAAATAATACCAAAAATCAACTTTTTAGAAAATTGAAATTTTAATTTTCTTAAATTCCCCTGATATCGAAGAGGCTCCAAAACCAATTTGGTGAATTTTTTAAAAGTATTTTGAAAGTTATGAATTTGTAAAGTTCAAATTGACTAAATGGCTTAATCGACCCATTTAGTAGGGCTAACCAAGTCCAATTGACTTCAAATTTTTATGGTGGGTTCCTACGATCGTAAAGGTCGAGTGGAGAATTGATTTCAAGTCAATTTGATGTATGATTAGCTCTAATTAATTAGGGACCTATTTTGGGTGTTTAAGCCAATTAGGATTATTTTAAATGAACTAATTCAAAACCTATTTTTCCTAGGGTCCTCTAGTCATAAGAAACACCACCAAATTTTCCTAGAATTTATTTCACAACATGCTAGTTATTGGATTTAAAATACTCAAAAAAGCAACATGAATTTGAAAAATCAATAACTCCCCATAGGGATAGCCTCTGACCTTGGAAAATTCAGGGAATGTTCCTAAATTCAGATGCTTCAAAAGCCTTATGGTCTCATGCCATGGTGAATTTCCTATATGCATGGAGAATTAAAATAATGCAGAGAGTAAATAAATTATTAAAAATAAAATACTTGATGAAATTAAATGATTTCTTTTCCACATTATTCTCCTCTATTCATTTGAGCAAGAAGGTATTTTTATTTTATTTTTCGATTTTTCTACACAAAGTTATGGATTTTTGAAGTTTAGGGAATTAAATAAATAAGAAAATACCCTAATTTTCTATTTATCCACGCGGTGCCGCGTCGGCCTCGGCGGCTCCGAAACGTCGCGTGGCGCTCTCGATTCGACGCCGCCGTCCGAGCTCGGCGCTCGGGGGCTCGCTATGTCATTCGTCTCCTCATCCGGCGCAATCTCGGCCGTCCGTCCGTGCGTGTATTAAATGAACGGCATCCGTTCATCGTCCCCGAGCGTCCTGGCACGAGAGCCGTCCACACTAAATCCCTAATATCTCACTCAATACTTAACGGATTTTCGTGTTCTTGTGCTCTATGGATTCGTCTTGAAGAGACGAACACATCTATACGAGTGATCATGCATTGAAATTAAAGCATTTGAAATGGAGAATCTCCGGAAGCTCGGGATGAAGAATTAGCTCATACCTTTGCTCGGAGAAATGTGGCTTCGATCCGAGGGTTGTGTCACCTTCGATTGGATCCGACAAGCTCCGGATGAAGTCTCCTGGTACGGTGAATTTCCTTGCTATGAAAGTGACCACGACCGATCACAAAGCTTGGAGGCTGGAACAAGCTAGGTGGCTCTGGAGATGGGGCTTTCGGTGGGAAACTTCTCCTCTTGGTCCAGTGAAGGTGTAGGACCGATCGATTTGAAGATTGGCTCAGCTGTGGCAAAGTGTCCTGGTTTTGGGTGAAATTTCGGTTGGGTAATTGGATTCGTTGGTGGGGATTAGGGCAAATTGACATCGGGGATCAAGCGCTCTGAAGTATGGAGTAGGGTCCGGAGCAATTTTGGCGAGTTTCGGCAAGGTTTGTGCAACTCTCCTTCATGGCCGTGAGGGGGTCGGGTTTAAATAGAGGTGGGCTGGAGGGCATCCCGGGGGAGTTAGGGCTTGGGATCGGTGCTTAGGTCGAGGAAGAACGGCCATGGTGGCCATTGGGCATGGGGCGACTCGGCGAAGGTGGAATTCCAAAGTTTGGCTCCTCCCGAGGTCTCGGCCATGGTGTTTTCCGGCGACCCGGGCGGCTGGCCGGCGGCATGGGTCACCCTTAGGTCCGAGTGGAGTCGGGCTGGAGGTTTGTGCGATCAATTGGCCATGAACATGTGTAAAGGGTTTGGATTAAAAGGGTATGGGGAGAGGCTCATTTTGGGTCCAAATGGGTCAACCCACCATTTTGGGTTTGGTGCACCCTTCCAAGTTCTCGTTTTGGGTGCAGGAGGATCATGTGAGTCAACCTACCGAAGGTAGTGAAGTCCACATCGAGGATTAGGTGGAAAAGTATGGTTTAGAGTGTATCATGTTCAAGGTAAAAAGGGCTTAAAAAGGTTTAAGAAAGAGATCCCCTCTCTTACCATTAATGGTTTGGTGAGGTGGAAAGTGGATTCCATGGCTCTCATGGCTCCTATGGGGCTCATGCATGGCTTCA
The DNA here is from genome assembly GCA_022702705.1 of Papilionanthe hookeriana x Papilionanthe teres. Lineage (NCBI taxonomy): Eukaryota > Viridiplantae > Streptophyta > Magnoliopsida > Asparagales > Orchidaceae > Papilionanthe > Papilionanthe hookeriana x Papilionanthe teres. The sequence goes on from CM040427.1 coordinate 23,834,095, forward strand.
TGGCTTGTCTTTGGCTTGGGGAAAAGCTTGGTCAATTTCATGAAAATGGATTTTAGAAATTTTGGTAATTTGATGGGAATTTGTATGGGGCTTAATTTGGAATCATTTGATGATTGATTTGAACTTAGGGATGATTTTAATTAAGGGTATGATGAGAAGAATTTGTCATATGGGCTTTAGCATGAAATTTGGGCTTTTAGGAAGGTTTAAGAAAGTGGGCTTTTGGTTTAAAAATAAATTTATGGATGGGAATTTTGTGAAGGATTGGGCCAAACAAATGTTGGGTTTAGTTCATGGATGTGTCATGAGTGATTTGAAGCAAGTTGGGAGTGATTTGGGTTTGAATTGGGTTGAATTTGGGCTTCCTTGGTGAATGGGCCAATATAGGTCAAATTGGGTTAACTTGGGCCAATGTTGGGCTAGGGTTGAAATTGATGTAAAATAAATGTTGAGAAATGTTTATGGGAGTGTTCCAAAGAGGTTTTGGCTTTGTTTGGGTTTTGATTTTGAGGTTTGGGCTTATTTGGGTTAGGTTTGGGTCATGGGTCCAAATTGGGCTTTAAGGCCAAAAGTGAAATTGGATTCAAATGTCAATTAAATTGGACTTGGATTTGATCTAGATTGGTGTTGGGAATGTTGAATTGAAGTTTAGAATTGAATTGGACCAGAATTTGGGTCAATTGGGTAGGTTTGGTTTGACATTGGGTTCACTTAGGGTTAAAATGGGTCGAATTGGGGGTTTTGACAAAAGTAGGGTAAATTGACAAAATTGGCCCATGGTGTAGTTGAACAAAATGAAATTGGGAATATTTGGGATTTTCTAGAATTTTCTGGGAATTTTTTGAATTTTTGGATTTTTGGGTCAAGAGGGGTATTTTGGGTATTTGGAGGGTATTGGGAGGTATTTTTGGAATTTTTGGTATTTTTGGCTATGAGTGATCAATTTGAGTAATGTGAAAATTTTTGGGATTGTTTTTGAGGAATTTGGGGTAATTTAGGTGATTTTGCAAATTTTGGGTAGTTTCAAGGGTTTTGGGTAGGCTAGGCGGGTGTAGGGTCCCGGGGGCCAAAATTGAAAATTTGGAAAAATTGAAGATTAGGTGAATATAAGTGGAATGAAATCATTTTGTTTGAGCCATGAAGCCATATCAAGCCCACATGAGCCATGAAGGGACTCATTTGAGGCATCCACTATGTTGTTCCTAACCCTCTCGACGAGGGCTTAGGGGTTAAGGACCATCCATGTGAATCACCTCCATGAGTCGGGAGGTCAAGTTGGGTATGGGTGTGGTTTTAGGAGGTGTGTGAAAGTGTAGTGTATAAGTGTAGTGTGTGTGTAAGTCAGCCCTCACCAGACCAGGCCACCCAGGGTAGTCCTAAGGCCAAAGAGTCCTATAGGAACTCATCCTTTAAACTTCCACATTTGGTTTCAACCCTCTAGGTGATTAGGGGTCTACAATCAAGTTTGTGGAGTTTGCAGGGAGTTAAGAAGTGGTTTGAAATTCTAGGTGGTGGGTCCCAATTCTAATCCTCTAGGATAGTCAAAGGAAAAGCCTAAGGCTAGATCCTGAAGTACTAAAAAGAAGAAGAGAAGACCTCATCAAAAATGAGGTCAACAAATGGACCCCCAATAGGTGTGGTGAGCTGACGGAGCACACCGTGCGTATTGGTGTTGACCGAAGCTATCAATAAAACCAACACAAACGTCCAAGTGACAAACTTAGGACAAAGTAGAAGAGTTTCACGTGGGGAGTGTCGAGTATATCTCTTAGGCGGAGATCCTCGAACTCTCGTTGGGGAAAGGAAAAGGAGGTGAATCCCAAATCACATGATGCGGGGAATTTCAATTTAGATTTTATTTTGTTTCAATTTAAGTTTTGTTGTGTGAGCTTAGATTTTAGCTTGAGTTTCAATTTAGATTGAAGTTTTGTTAAGATTAATTTGAAGGGATTCGAACTTGAAATGAAGATTGGAATTTTGTGGTTTTAGATGTAACATCTTCAACCTCAAAAGAAAATTGAATTGATTGGATTGAATCATTACAATGAGGAGAGATCTCAGAGCAATGCGGTATTGGATGTAAAATTCTTAACCTCAAGAGTTTGATTTTGATGTATTTCATTGCGATAGGGAAAGAATCCTAAAGCAATGCAGTCTCGGATGTAAAATCCTCGACCCCAAAAGTTTGATTTTGATGTATTTCATTGTGATAGGGAAAGAATCCTAAAGCGATGCGGTCTCGGATGTAAAATCCTCAACCCCAAAAGTTTGAATTTTGATGTATTTCATTGCGATAGGGAAAGAACCTAAAGCAATGCAGTCTCGGATGTAAAATCCTCAACCCCGAAAGTTTGATTTTGATGTATTTCATTGTTATAGGGAAAGGATCCTAAAGCAATGCAGTCTCGGATGTAAAATCCTAAACCCCAAGAATTTGATTTTGATGTATTTCATTGCGATAGGGAAAGAATCCTAAAGCAATGCAGTCTCGGATGTAAAATCCTCAACCCCAAGAATTTGATTTTGATGTATTTCATTGGATAGGGAAAGAATCCTAAAGCAATGCAGTCTCGAATGTAAAATTCTCAACCTCAAAAGTTTGAATTTGATGTATTTCATTGTGATAGGGAAATGATCCCAAAGCAATGCAGTCTCGGATGTAAAATCCTCAACCCCAAAAGTTTGAATTTGATGTATTTCAGTGCAATAGGGAAAGAACCTAAAGCAATGCAGTCTCGGATGTAAAATCCTCAACCCCAAAAGTTTGATTTTTGATGTAGTCATTGATTTTGCAAAGATTTGCAGTGTGGAACTTTGGTGTTTCGAGAATTTCATGAAAGTTGAAAAAGACTTTCATGGAAGGAAATAGATCAAGAGGGAATATGTAGATGTTACATGTCCCGTTCAAAAGAGTTGATCGGAAGTCACTGGTTTGGATTGGATATAATTTCTCGCCATCAGATTCGAATCGAAAACCTCATGGCTCTGTATCAATGGAATCAACCGCTTCCATCCCAGACAAGGGAAAGAGTAGAACGGATTGGATTTCAGATTTGGAAGGTTGAGTTTGAATTTGATTGAGATTTGATTTGAAATTTGGAAAGATTGAATTTGAATTTGATTGAGATTTGATTTGAAATCTAGAAAGATTGAATTTGAATTTGATTTAAAATTTGTGCTCATTTTGTTTGTCCTTTAACGATTCAAATTTTATTTTATCATTCATTTAATGTTCATGCGAATTTGGTGTTCATCATTTCTTAGATTTTTAAGGAAAGTTTTCTTTTATTTTTTTTCTTTTCATTTCTTTGTTCGAAGTTCATTTAACTTTAATGGCGTTTCTCGATCAACTTGCACAAAAGAGGTGAAGGCGAAAATGTGACATGGTCACTTTCATTCCAATCATGTTGAAGATACATCATACAACTCGATCTAGAATACATCTCATACAACCCATATAGACTCAAAATGGACTATGTATGATCTTTGTCGATCCATCCAAAAAGGTATCTGTCAAAAATCCATGTCTGAATAGTGAGGTACATGGTCAATAACTTCACCTTCCAAGCCATCCTTGGCAAGGATGTCGTATGGATGTACGTTGGAAGTGTGATATTTTCCATGTAACTCACAGCTCGTAAGGCTGGAGGCTCTCTAGCTCCGGATCTGGCTGGAAGTGGTAAGGTGTCTTCCTGTCATCCATCCTTACGAAAGTAGCCGAGATCCGCTTCACCGGTACTCCCGGTATGCAATGTTTAGCGACATACCGCTCCGTTGCCCTTCGGTATCATGACGGAACCTACCGGTAATGGTATCTTTATCGGCCCTCGGAACTCACCCGGACTCGCTATCCGGAGGTCAGATCCGAACATGATATTACACTCGTTCAGAAAAGAAACCGTGCAGAAAGGTCTGGCAAAGTCGTGGTGATCTATGTGTGGGGGTATGCAGTCACCCTTTTTGTAAATGTTAATGATGCAACTGTTGGGTATGCAATTTGCCGGCAGTACCCTCCATGTTATCATCCTTTTTACCAACCTTTTGATGACTAATGGCATTGGATCCACCTGGCCATGACGGAGTATTCCCGGTGGGTTCCCCTTCCTGTCTTCTGCGAAGTTGTAGCGAGCATCCACATTGTATCGTAATTCTACCTTTCCCCGGCATCCATCTCGGGGTTCGAGTAAGTGTTTTCTCATGGGTGGCCCGCTAGGCCCATTCTTTTCAAATCCCGGATGCGATCCACGATTTGTTGTTGTTCGTATTCCGAGAACATGTACGTATGTAGCTCGAGGCCTTCAGTATATTGATCCTCCGCCTGCTCGATTCTCTCGAAGTATTCAAAAGTTTTCTTCTCGACATTCCGCATTCTTTCTAGCTCGTATTCGGAATAACTGCGCAAATGGCGAGGCACAGTGACGTCTCGTGGGATATACGGCTCAATCCCTTCGCGTTCTCCCCGCATACCTCGGCTCCTCGGGGATGGTCTCCGTCGGGAAATCCTCCGGGGTTGCTTTTACAACAAGGTCATGACATTGCGGTGGCTTCATGCCGGTGGCGTGGTAGCCTTCCTTCTTCGATCTCCTTGAGATTTCCACGGTTTCTTCGTTATCCCAGGGCCGGCCTCCTTTCTTCGGGTTCTGGTGAGCCGGTGTCCTTGAAGTATATGTATCGGCGATGCAACTGCCTCGTCACGCCGATCGCTTGCTAGTTTAGTTAACATCTTTCGGATACGGTGATTTTTATTTCTTCGTCGGGTTCGTTGTGAGAGTAGCTCTTCGTACTTCTGAATCTCTCGTAGGCGCGGCGGCGACAAGCTCGCCTCTCGCGTAGCGACCACGGACTTGATTCTCTAGTCCTCCTCGGTGTTTGTTTTCCTTTTCTTCTTGCTCTGGATTGGTGGCTTGGGCCACTCACTTTCATTATCGTCCGACTGGCGGTTCCTCTCGGTCAGCCGGGACCCGGTCACTTTCCTCATATCGAAGGCACTGTCGGTGCGAAGTCCGAGTCGATCTCGATTATCGCTCCATCTTTCACCCTCTTTTGTCGAGTGCAAGGCTTACGCCATTTCTAAAGTTCAGGACCAACCGCCCGTTCGACATTTCCCTGCGAAAAGACAAGGAAAAGGATCAGGGGCTGTACTAAGAACAAGAACATTAAGAAAATGTTTATTAAAGACAGTTTTTTTTTAATTACTTTTTGTATTTTTAAATTTAATAGGAATGAAGTGGGATAAGATCAGGAAAGAGATTTTGATATGGAAGAGAAAACAAGGAAAACTTTATTATCATGATTTTATTATTATATATTTTTTAGCACATTTTTTTTATATTATCTTTGGGTTCGGACCCAGTCATAAGTAATTACTTCGCCCGTGCTTCTAGGGATTAAGAATTCATTCCTTCGAAACATCAGGTAGCGTAATACTTTTTCAAGTATCGTCCATTGATTGGAAGCATATGTCATTCCCCTTGGCAGTTCACTAGCTTGTAGGAGCCTCCTGAGTAGACTGCCTCAACCACAAACGGCCCTTCCCAAGTGGGTTTAAATTTTCCTCCTATCTTGCGGTGTGCAAGAATAGGTCTTTTGAGAATGAGAACTAAGTCACCAACTTTGAAGGTCCTCGGGCGGACCAATTTTTCATGGGCTTGAACCATCTTAGCTTGGTATAGTTCTAAATTCTGCTGCGCTGCAAGTCTTTTCCCTTCCAGGCTTTCCAATTCTTCTAGTCGTAATTTGACATTCTCTTCTGTTGTGATTTTGTTTGCAATCGCAATTCTGAGTGAAGGAAGCTGAACCTCTAAAGGTAACACTGCCTCGGACTCATACACCAGAGCGTAAGGTGTAGCTTGAGTAGGAGTTCTGAAGGTTGTCCGGTAGGCCCATAAGGCTTTTAATAACTTCTCGTGCCAATTTCTCTTATTATTGTCCAAAGTTTTCTTTAAGATTTGAACGAGAGTTTTATTAAAAGCTTCGACTGTGCCGTTTGCTCTTGGATAGTAAATTGTTGAATACGACCGACCGATTCCGTGTCTCCGACAAAATTGTTGATTTGTGTGCTTCGAATGCCGACCCATTATCCGAGATGATCCCGCGCGGCACTCCGAAACGGTAGACAACTTGGTTCTTGAAAAACTGTAGCACGTGGTGTTCTTTCACTTCTCTGAGTGGAACTGCCTCTGCCCACTTTGAAAAGTAATATGTAGCCGCAAGAATGAAGCGATGTCCTTTTGAAGATGGTGGTTCTATTGGACCCACTATATCAGTGCCCCAACATTCAAATGGCCACGATGCAATTGTCGGATGTAGCACATTTGGAGGTTGGTGTAGAACCACTCCGTGCACTTGGCATTGGTGACGGCTCTTGGCGATTTTCATGCGGTCGGTCATCATCGAGGGCCGGTAGTACCCTAGTCTTTTAATTTTCATTTTCATCTTCGGACCCGATCGGTGAGCGCCACGCAGTCCCGAATGCACCTCTTTAACAATTTCACGGGCCTCGGACCCGCTTAGGCACCTTAGCCACATTTGATCGAAAGACCTTCGTATAACGTGTTGTTTATTAATGCGTAGGACGGAGTTCTTTTCTTGATCCGATGGGCTAGCGACCTATCGTCCGGTAGTTTTCCTGTTTGCGGTGTAGTCTATTAATGGTCGTCGCCAATCTTCTGTGTTTTCTGTCACTGCTGCAACTGATTCTTTTTCTTTTTCCGATTTGTGTATTGTGTCTATGTCGAGCTGTGATAAGACCTGACGTCCGTGAATTGACACTTCTACTGATTCATCCTGCAAGCAGGCAAATTCTTTGGCGAGGCGAGCTAACGCATCTGCTAAAGCATTTTCTTTTCTGGGAATTTTATAGATTGTCACATTCAGAATCTGTTCCAACAGCTGTATGGCATACTGGAAGTATTGCTCGAGTCTTGGCTTTAAAATTTTGTACTGTCCGGCGATCTCGTTGAATGATTAACTGCGAATCCCCGTAGATGTTGATGTCTGTTATCCCCATTTGAATAGCTAATTCCAGTCCTATTATGAGGGCTTCGTATTCTGCTTCGTTGTTTGTACATGGTTTTGTCAAGTGGTAGGAGTATCTTAACATCCCCCGCTCCGGTGTTATAAAGATTAATCCGATCCCTGCCTTACCGGGCACTATCACTTGCGATTCTTCGTCTTTGTGTGCTGAAGATGCTCCGTCGAAATATAATTCCCAACATCGATCATCGTGGTCTTCTAGGCTCATTATTTGTTCATCCGGCAATCGTCATTGAAAGGAGATCTGCGCAGCAAAGGTGTGCTCGCGAGGAAGTCCGCTAAGACTTGTCCCTTTATGGCATGAAGAGGCACGAAAGTTATATCGAATTGCAATAATATCATTGACCATCCGGCAAGTCTGCCGGAAAGTGTTGGACGAGTCATCAAGTATTGCAATGGATTAAATTTCGAGATCGGGTTGACCTTATGAGAAAGCATGTAGTGCTCGAGCTTTGAGCGGCGAAGATCGAGCCAAACAATGCTTTTCAATTGCGGGATACCTTATTTTCGTCGGAAGTAAACGACGGCTTAGGTAATAAAGAGCATTTTCTTTACCCTCGTCATCGACACTGGCTAACAGTGGCTCCGAGAGAGTCGTCTAAAGCCGCGGTATAAAGTATCGCGATCTACCCGAGACCGGGGTCGCTAAGACAGGAGGAGTCATTAGATATTGCTTAATGTCCTCAAAGGCCTTCTGGCATTTTTCTTCCCAAATAAATTTGGCGTCCTTTTTAACTAATGCTGAGAAGGGTTGACACCTACCTGACAAGTTTGAGATAAAGCGTCCCTTGAAAAGATCGTAGTTGCTTTAAGGTTTTGGGAGGCGGCATTTCTAAGATAGCTTTAATCTTTTCCGGGTCGATTTCAATTCCACGATGTCGGACAACGAATCCTAAGAATTTCCCGGAGGTGACGCCGAAGGCGCATTTTAAGGGATTCATCTTAAGGTTAAATTGTCTTAATCGTTCGAAAACAATTCTCAAATCATACAAGTGGTTTTCCTTTACTTTGCTTTTGATGACCACATCGTCCACGTAGTATTCGACTTGATTGTGGATGAGATCATCAAAAATTCTTGTCATCGCTCTCTGGTATGTTGCTCCTGCGTTCTTCCGTCCGAATGGCATCACTGTGTAGCAATATACTCCAATCGGCGTTCGAATGCCGTAAGTTTTTCATCTTCTGGAGCCATTTTTATCCGGTTGTATCCCGAAGATCCATCCATGAATGAAAATATCTCATGTGTCGAAGCAATGTCGATCATTAGTTCTCGGGATCGGTAGAGGGAATTCATCCTTTGGACATGCCTTGTTTAAATCTCTCGAAGTCCACACAAATTCCGATCCGACCATTCTTCTTTCTGACTGGCACCACATTGGCTAACCAAGTCGGGTATTGCTCTTCACGGACAAATTTGGCATCTATTAGCTTTTTAACTTCGGCTATGACTTGTTGTTTAATTTCTAGACGCATTCTTCTGGGACTTTGTCTGATTGGGACAGAAGTAGGATCCACCCTTAGCTTATGGACTGCGACCTCAGGAGCTAATCCTGGCATCTCATCATAGTTCCAAGCAAAACAGTCTTTAAATTCTATTAATAACTTGATTATTTCTTCGTAGTCTTCTTTATTGAGTAAGGAGCTAACAAAGGTAGGTCTAGGCTCTTCACTAGTACCTAAGTTAACTTCCGTTAAATCATCTATTGTAGATTTAATCTCTTCTTCGAATTCTGGTGTAGCGTCTCCAATTTGTAAATCTTCAAATTCTTCTGTAGTTTCCATGCAGTTTTCATTAGACTCGCAAGTGACAACCAAGCAAAATTCGGTATCGTCAACCGATCCTACCGTGTCGAATCCGAGACCATGCTTTGAATTGGGTGGACGACCGGAGTTATTCCATAATTTTTCAAAATGTTGTGATTGACATTTTGTCCATTGTCGAGGTAAGAAACCACGCCGAATTAAATTTTGAACACGAGGAGAGTACCACTCAAAAGGTAATTTCATTAATTTCGATGAAGTGACATCTTCAAATTGTACATTATTTTCGCTTTTGGAGGAAGGAGCACCACGGTAGAATTTGATTGGCTTTGCACCGCCGCTATGTACCTCTTTGACCACCATACCCTCGATCTTATTAGAATGGATCGGGGTCAGGGTCATAGTATGTACATAGTGGTTAATCTTCTCGTACATCGATTTATATTCTTCATTCTTTTCATCTTCGAGCGGGATCCTGAATTGCGGCTTCTTTCGACTTATTGTCGCTGCTTCTTGCTTGATTTCTTTTTCTTCTTCAGAACTGTCTTCCCAATCAACATTGATGGTCGAGCTTCTTCGTCCAACTCGTCCTAACGTCTCTACCACGACCTCATCCCCGGCCTCGACCTCGGATGCGAGTTGTGGAGAAACCTTCACCATCTCGCCGTAAGGGAGTGGTGAGTGACTCGTTGGACTAGAACTTCGGGTTCTTCGTCATCCCGAATTTCCTTTGCTTCATTTGTTATGGTATCTCTCGGAGAAGATTGTTTTCTTCGGAGGTGCATAATAAGTCGCATCTTCATTGATTCCAATTTCATGTACGGAGAATGGTTGTAAGTCACCTTTGATGCACTCGTTCCCCTCCATCGTAGTATTTGATGCACCGATGTAGAGATGATGGTACCATCCCGTTTTCATGTATCCATGATCGGCCCAAGTAGAGCGTTGAACGACGTTTCGAATCAATTATGTGAAATTTTGCGGTTGTCTTTGCTAAGTCACCAGTCTTCATCAGTAGTGTTATTGATCCGAGGGCTCTTTCTTCTTTCTGGTTGAATCCTCTTAATAACATTTTGTCGGCTTCGAGCTCGCGAGCATCAATTTCCAAGTATGCTAGCGTTCGAAGACTCATTATATTAATTGATGCTCCCGGATCCACCAATACTCGGAGAGTGTAAATTTCCCAATCGTAACCGAAATGTACAACGGTCGGTTGTGATCCGTCGTCCCAAGTAGTAGGTCATTGTCCGTGAAGGTGACACCTCGTCTGTTCCTTTAACGAGCAAACCTCATCTAAGGAATCTCCGGCCATTTGAGCTAAGCAAATTTCCGGATCAAGTAAGGCCTTGATCAGAGCTTCTCTCATCTCATTTGATAAGATGAGAGCGTCGTAGATGCTCAGTTTGGCCGGTAGTTTCCTAAGATGGGCTAGCACGTTGTAGTGCACTTTATTTCCATGTGTCTTGACTTCTTCTCGAATTGGTATTTCTTCTGTCGGGGTTGGTTCTTTCTGAACAACCACCTGCTTTCCTTTGTCCTTTGGACCCATTCTCGGAGGTAGAACTCTTCCACTTCTTAAGTTAACTTCTGTAATTTCTTCTGATTCTAGTATTGAGTTTGCTGGTGTCTCCTCTCGAATTGGAATGACAGGTTCTTCTGGATTAGCTTCAGAATCTGAAGGCTCTAACTCTATTGTGATCGTAGCTCCTCGAAACTCGCAAATAGATTCGTTGCTTGTTGAGCTCTCGTAGCCTCCTTGATGGATGTCTTCTTTGTCATTGTGATCGTCGAGATTGTGTATGATTTGAGAATTGTCATTGGTATCGAAATCGATGTCCGGATTGTCGTTAGTTAGGTAATCGTTAGAAACAGTCAAAACGTAGCCAACGCCATAACCCTTATCATTATAAGATCCCACCGGAGTGAGCAGATAATCATACAGAGTCAGAGGTTCGAGGGATTTCTCCCCCGAATCTGAAACAACTATCCTAGGATAAGCAGCCCCTAGCCTAGCCTTAGAAGCCTCGGTCTTCTCTTCTTCATCAATTTTCTTCTTCTCTTCAATCATCTCTTGTTGAGGTGGTTCTTCTATCGCAAGTGATAGTGCCGACTCGACAGTGTTTCGAACTCTGAATCGAGGCTCGCACCGAAGCGGCTTGGATGTGATCCAAAATCTTTTCGAAGACCTTGTCCAAGCGGTAGTCCACCCATCATCCGTCGCATAGGGATCTATAGGAACAATGAGATCGGCCGAGACAACATCGACTGAACCTCCTTTCTGGGGTTCCTTCATGTATTCCTTCGGGATTGTTATATTCCCTTTCCGAAGATTGTCGTTGAGCCAACTTTTGAAGGTAATACAATCTTCTATCTTGTGTCCAAGCATCCGGTGGTAAGGGCAAAAGTTGGGATCACCTTTCTTGTCGACTTCTTCTGGTCTCTTAGGCTCCGGCAGTTGGAAATCTGGAGTCTTCATCAGACTACGGAACATTTTTGGTACTGCCTCATTCTTGAACGGATATTCCCTGCTCAGAAGCTCCCTTAATGCACGTTGCGGACGAGACGGTTGTTCATACTGTTGAGATGACTGATAGCTGGGTCGGGGTTGCTGGTAATTCTGTTGAGTTTGCTGCGGCCGCTCTGATGATATTTATATCGGTTGCTTGCCTTTATCGACAGCTGCGACGATCCCGGACTTCTTTTCAAAAGTTTTCACGGGCTTTTTTTTGTTTGTTTTGTCGGTGAAACTTAATTGCTTCGCCTCCTCTTACAAGCTCCCGGCCTTGCTTAACAACTTCTCGAAAGTCTTAATAGTAAATCCCTTGAGGAGAAGTGCTATCGGGCCGTGAATGCTCTTCGAGTAAAATGCCGATCGCATGTTGTTCTTGTAGTTGTGGCTCACACTTCATACTTAGGTTCCTCCATCGAAGTATGTAGTCCACCAAGCTTTCGTTGGGTTTCTGCTTCTCTACCACTAAATCACCTATAGTGATGTGGTGCTGGGCTCCGGCAAATCGCTTGATGAAGAGGTTCTCTAGTTCTGAGAATGTCTTCACCGAACCGTTCGGTAATTCTGCATACCAATCAAAGGCGATCCCTGACAGGCTGCTGATAAATTGTCTGAAGAGTAATGCATCACTTCTGTCGGCGTTGCAACAACTGGCACGAAAATGTGCAACATGCTGTCGGGGTTCCTGCTCCATCAAAGGTCTTCGAACGGAGGTGGTACGAAGCCTTTCGGATATTGAACGGCGTCGAATTCTTCGTGGTAAGGTCTACCCCTCCGAATGGATGTCCCGCTCTTTGATTGTGCCAAGGCTTCTCGCACTCGCTGTTCCACCAAGCTCTTGATATCCTTTTCCGAATCATGCTTTGTGTTGCATCCTTCTTTAACCGATCATCCCCGTTGACTCGACGTAATCTCCTTTCCTCCATCTACAATGTGAATGACCTCTGGGGTGTCTCCCTTTGGGGTTGCACTTGACTCTGGAGAGTGGCTAGGGCTACAGCCATCTCTTCCATCCTTTTTGCCATTTGGGCGATTGTATCATCTTTCTCTTGAAGCTGCCTCCTCATTACTTCCGGCTCCTCTCTTCTGCGGCCGCAGGAGCACCTTGTGAAGCCGACGAAGCTCGTGTTTCGACCATGTTAATTTCTCGCATACTCATCATCCATGAACTCCGACGAATCAATCTCATCTCCGAATTTCTCTTCTCTCTCCTTGCTAATCGTCGAATATCGGTCATTAACTTTTCCATAGCATCTTCTAGTGGTCTTTTCTGTACATCCTTGCAGTCGTCATGTGATAACTGTCAGGTTCCCTTCTCATGAGTCCCCTTTACTGCAGTAGAACTTTCTTCGGTTTCAAGTCTCTTGATGAGACTTTCCTTCTCAGGCTGTTGTTTTAATCTTAATTGTCCGGTAGTGGGATGCCATACCATCCTTCTAGCAGCAGAAGGTCTAGGACAGGATGGTCCGTCGCCCAAATGCCGGAAGGTGGTATCCTCCCTAATCCGTAGTCCCGAAACAACGACGAGCGTGACTAGCTTTCATCGTTTTATTTGGCTTTTCTGCAACGATAGTAGGTTCTACTCGCGGCCCAAGACGGGACTTGGCTGGCACCCGCCCTATCCTTCTTAAAATTTCTGATACAGGGCACCTTTCCTTCTTTGCTAACTTCTCTATCAAAGTTTGCAGTCGAGCAAATGGCATAGTTCTGGCCCTTTTCTTACGGCTATCGTTGTAATATACAGGCTGAGGCAATGCGGCAGCAATCTTGCGAACATTTTCTTCATCCTCTGCGGCGGAGAGGGGATGGAATCTACTTCCTCCCAAAAGTGGTATGTATTCAGGCAGTGGTGTATACTCGGGCAGTTCTGGGATTTCCTCCAAGAAAGCAACTTCAGCAGCTCTGGCTTCTCTAGCGATCCTTCTACTTCTGTTCCTTCTTTGGGTCCTTGTTAGTGATGGAATTCTCGAGCCGGACCCGATTTCAAAACGAAGGTCTCACGTGAAGGTCCGTACCCTCCATCGTAATAGGTTCACCATAGTTCCGGATTTCCTTCTCCTTTAGTTTGCGTAGAGCCGGGTAGGTGCAGAGACAACTAGACCGGTGGGGGTAGCAACAACGATCCTTCCGTGGACGACAAGTACTTCTCTTAGTTGGAATCTTTTGCATAGGAGGGAATTCGTGAGTCGACTCGAGGTTGAACTCAATCAACGGCTTCTCGCTTCGGTACTTTGCTTGTGAGTGAAAAGAGAGCGACGTCGGGGATTTTGATGTCGGTGTCCCCGAATCCTTGTCCGAATCGAATGATTCCATTATCGAGCGGTTCTTCCTTGAACACGGCCGTGTCCGATCCGTTGACGAAGGAGAAGATCGGCTTTGGGGCTTCCATTTCGCGCGGGCGCATTCGATTGTCGGGTCCCAAGTTATGCTTCTTCTCACCAGGACGAAAAGAAAGGAATCGAAAAGAGTCCGAACACATTCTTGTCCATGTATTTATAAGAAGGAGTTATTTGTTAAAAGAGTCATTCATTAGAGGGTTTATTTATTTAGAACGGAATGTTCAAAGGTGTAGAGAAGGTAATGAATCCGATTCAGACTTGGAAAGGAAAAGAAAGTCTTTTGCAAGACTTCTCGACTCGAAGGATCACTCCTAAACTAACACCTATCAGGGGTCCACCCCACCTCGAAATGAGGTAAAAGGATCTCGGAACCTCTCTGTTTAGGGGTGTCTAAACAGTGGCTCTTAAATTCGAGAGAATGTTGGCTACACTTATTCAAGGTAGAAATGAACATAGTTTTCCAACGGAAAGAAGGGTAGTTTGATCCACTAAGAATATTGATACATTACCGATTTTTGAAAGCAGAATTGTCAGATTAAAATGGAGAGAGGAAGTAATCCCCAGCGGAGTCGCCAGAAATTGTACGGTTTTATTTTTAGGTTGTGTGTTGAATTTTGAAAAGGGGTCGCCTAACAGAAATAGTCGGCGAATTTTATATTTAATTTAAATAAATAATTTGAAAAGTAGTATTTGAATTTGAAAATAATTTTAAATTTGAAGATTTTAAGATATGAAATCAAACCGATCTCACATCCCAAATAGTTTATATAAACGAGCACCGCACCACAAACCATGTATCTATCCCTAAGGATAGACACACTGCTTGATGGTGGGGCTCGATTAAATAAACTAGAAGATTTGTGACATCCGTTTGGTCTGCGAACCAATTTTATAAGCCGACAAATTCCACCGCTTAATATGAAAGCATTAAACGGGGTTTATATTACTCGGGTTCTTAAAATTCTCTATAAGGGCAAGCCCTCATAGTTAATTACATCTTAAGTGACGGGAATCACCTAAGAAAACTCTCGATAATAATCAATAATTACGCTCTCAAGAATTTCAAAGTTTAAGTTTTCAAAGGATTGAATTTTGGAATTTCAATAGGGAATGGATCAAATTTGGAACATTTTGTTTTGGGAATTCAAAGGAAGAAAGGTAGGAGAAATCACAGATTCGAAGCGAACTTCGGTAATTTCTCGACTATCCTATTGTTTGACTTTGAATTTAGGAAAGTACTAATATTTATTTAATGTTTTGAGCTTGCCAATTTTAATTAATTAGGACTTATATTCGTATGACACAATCATACAAATAGCCTTGAAGATGTGAGGGTTTATGTCGTATCGGACGACTACCTCAGAATCCTAAGACCGGTTAGGGCTTAATTTGCAATGCAAATGCCTAACAAAAGGTTGAGGATTTATGTTGCACTAGGCAAACTACCTCGAAATCCTATGGCTTTGTTTTTTAATTCTAGGAAAGGTTTCCTGAAGTAGACTCAGGTTTTGCTGATGACGATAGCCGTGCTGCCCACCATGCTCCGAGCTCCTTGTTGTTGCAGAGGTTTAGTTATAGAAGTCATAAATCGGGAGATGAGAAAAGTGTTTTGGTTTAGAGAAAATCTTAATTTCCAAGTGTTTTTTATGTTTTATTTAAAACAAATCTTAAAGTTGATTATAACAACACCGGTTAAGATCCCACTGGTTCCATCCTTCAGGCATCGTTATTTTTATCGGATTCACTTAGTCCGGATGAATTTGCTAAACTCAACTCAATGAGTTCCACACTTTCATTTAGGCCGTGGGAAATTCCGTTAGCAACACGTAGGTCACATCATCCGAGGTATTCCCGATCATCCAACAAGACGTTTTAATTTAGTTGTAATTGTAGTTTTGTGTTCTGTTTGTGATTAAATTTTGAGTTGTTTTATATTTTGAAATGTTGTGGCGGTGAATTTTATCTTGCAATGACTTTTAATTTAGTTTTGGTTTCAGTTTTAGGGGCTATCCTAAAGGTGAGGGTTTTCATGCAACAGTTGTTTATCATGCAAGAAAGGTAAGTGCGATGCGATTAAATAAATTGCAATAAAGTAAATTGCAATAAAATAAAAACAGACCTGGAGCGTCTTCCCGTCATCCCAAGCTGCACTTAAAACACAATTAGAATATTTAAGCAAATTCCTAGGTAAAGCTAAGGGAAGGGTTATGGTTTTCTACCAAATTCCTAATCCTATAGCTTGTCATTTCCTATGACGTCTAGGTTCTTGTGTTTTGGTTTGAGGACGATTTTCTTCATCAAAGAATAATTAAGTTCAATTGTTCTTCTAAGTATCCTATCATATTGAGGAAGTGCTTAAGAAGAATCTTAAACATCTTTTCAAAACTGATAGGATTGTTTTAAGTCCAAATGGATTTAATTAATCAGGTGAAGTAATCGTCTGAGGTTTAGTTAAGTTTTGTTATCTTGCTCAGTGAACTAGGACATTTGAATATCCTATAGGTGAAGTAACATTTCATTTAACTTAATTTAATGATTAAGTCTTTTAGCATTTTAAATCTTATATTTGAATTATCACTTTAATTAAGAATTAAATGTTATTGAGATGATTAATTTAGGGATTCTTAAATTAAAGAACAAATCTCTTCCTAATAATATCCCTATTTTAATAATTCCAATTTTATTATTCTTTCAAATTTAATCAATTATTTAATTAAAGTTCATTTCAATTATTTTAAAATTGTTTAATAGGTTTCAACCCTTAATTATTTAAATTTTAATCATCCAAATCAGATTAAGTTCAAATATTTTACTCTTTAATTTTATTAAACCTAAAGTTTTAATTAAGGGTTAAAATTTTAATTACCATTTTGCCCTTCAAGCTTAATAATTTCATAACTCACTAAATTGAGCTTAAATGAACTTGAAATTTTTATGTGACTTTACTCATATGCCAATAAAGACATGAGTGGAGAAAATGTGATTTTTCTGTATTTAATTTATTTATGTAATTATTTTTGGTGGAAAATAGGGATTTCCAAAGAAAATTTAATAATATGACCAAGGGAAAGTTTCTGTCCTTAAGAAAAGTCTGGGACATTTCTAATGACCTGAGGACCACTTGGACCAATTTTGGTGATTTTTTGAATTATATTATTTTTATTATAATTATTTTAAATTTTGGAGTATTAATTAATTTAAAAATAAAATAAAGGTTGAAAAATGAATTTTATATTTTTAAAAAATCTCTCTGATATCAAGGAAGTTAGAGAATTAATTTTTACAATTTTCTGATTTTTCTTTGATTTATTAGAATTATTTTAGTGGAAATGCCAAAAAATATATTTTTTAATTTTAAAATTACCTTAGGGCTTCAAAATTTAATATCTCACCAAATAGACCTAAGAAAAATATGGGGTTTGTTCCTAAGTGATTAGAATTCAAAATATGACATTTTGGTGAATTTTATTATTTTTGTGATTTTTATTATTTTTTAATTATTAAAATATTAAAATAATACCAAAAAATCAACTTTTTTAGAAAATTGAAATTTTAATTTTCTTAAATTCACCTGATATCAAAGAGGCTCCAAAACCAATTTGGTGAATTTTTGAAAAGTTTTTTGAAAGTTATGAATTTGTAAAGTTCAAATTGACTAAATGGCTTAATCAACCCATTTAGTAGGGCTAACCAAGTCCAATTGACTTCAAATTTTTATGGTGGGTTCCTCTGATCCTAAAGGTCAGTAGAGAATTGATTTCAAGTCAATTTGATGTATGATTAGCTCTAATTAATTAGGGATCTATTTTGGGTGTTTAAGCCAATTAGGATTATTTTAAATGAATTAATTCAAAACCTATTTTTCCTAGGGTCCTCTGGTCATAAGAAATACCACCAAATTTTCCTAGAATTTATTTCAAAACATGCTAATTATTGGATTTAAAATACCCAAAACAGCAACATGAATTTGAAAAATCAATAACTTCCCATAGGGATGGCCTCTGACTTTGGAAAATTCAGGGAATGTTCCTAAATTCAGAGGCTTCAAAAGCCTTATGGTCTCATGCCATGGTGAATTTCCTATATGCATGGAGAATTAAAAAAATGCAGAGAGTAAATAAATTATTAAAAATAAAATACTTTATGAAATTAAATGATTTCTTTTCCACATTATTCTCCTCTGTTCACTGAGCAAGCGGGTATTTTTATTTTACTTTTCTGATTTTTCTACACAAAGTTATGGATTTTTGAAGTTTAGGGAATTAAATAAATAAGAAAATACCCTAATTTTCTATTTATCCACGCGGCACCGCGTCAACCTCGGCAGCTCCGAAACGCCGCATGGCGCTCTCTGATTCGACGCCTCCATCCGACTCAGCGCTCCGGGGGCCCGCTATGTCGTTCCGTCTCCTCATCCGGCGCAATCCTGGCCGTCCGTCCGTGCGTGTATTAAATGAACGGCATCCGTTCATCGTCCCCAAGCGTCCTAGCCCGAGAACCGTCCACACTAAATCCCTAATATCTCACTCAATACTTAACGGATTTTCGTGTTCTTGTGCTCTCATGGATTCGTCTTGAAGAGACGAACACATCTATACGGTGATCATGCATTGAAATTAAAGCATTTGAAATGGAGAATCTCCGAAGCTCGGGATGAAGAATTAGTTCATACCTTTGCTCGGAGAAGTGTGGCTTCGATCCGAGGGTTGTGTCACCTTCGATTGGATCCCGACAAGCTCCGGATGAAGTCTCTGAGTGCGGTGAATTGCCTAGCTATGAAAGTGACCACGGCTCGATCACAAAGCTTGGAGGCTGGAACAATCAGGTGGCTCGGAGATGGGGCTTTCGGTGGGAAACTTCTCCTCTTGGTCCGGTGAAGGTGTAGGACCGGTCGATTTGAAGATTGGCTCACCGTGGCAAAGTGTCCTGGTTTTGGGTGAAATTTCGGTTGGGAAATTGGATTCGTTGGTGGGGATTAGGGCAGAGTGACACTCGAGGATCAAGCTCGCTCTAAGTATGGAGTAGGGTCTGGAGCAATTTTGGCAGAGTTTCGGCAAGGTTTGTGCAACTCTCCTTCATGGCCGTGAGGGGGTCGGGTTTAAATAGAGTTGGCTGGAGGGCATCCCAGGGGGAGTTAGGGCTTGGGATCAGCTGCTTAGGTCAAGGGAAGAACAGCCATGGTGGCCATTGGGCATGAGGCAACTCAGCAAGGTGGAATTCCAAAGTTTGGCTCCTCCCAAGGTCTCGGCCATGGTGTTTTCGGCGACCCGGGCGGTGGCCGGCGAGGCATGGGTCACCCTCGGGTCCGGGTGGGTCGGGGCTGGAGGTTTGTGCGATCAATTGGCCATGAACATGTGTAAAGGGTTTGGATTAAAAGGGTATGGGGAGAGGCTCATTTTGGGTCCAAATGGGTCAACCCACCATTTTGGGTTTGGTGCACCCTTCCAAGTTCTGGTTTTGGGTCGGGAGGATCATGTGAGTCAACCTACCAAAGGTAGTGAAGTCCACATCAAGGATTAGGTGGCAAAGTATGGTTTAGAGTGTATCATGTTTAAGGTAAAAATGGCTTAAAAAAGGTTTAAGAAAGAGATCCCCTCTCTTACCATTAATAGTTTGGTGAGGTGGAAAGTGGATTCCATGGCTCTCATGGCTCCTATGGGGCTCATGCATGGCTTCATGGCTTGTCTTTGGCTTGGGGAAAAGCTTGGTCAATTTCATGAAAATGGATTTTAGAAATTTTGGTAATTTGATGGGAATTTGTATTGGGCTTAATTTGGAATCATTTGATGATTGATTTGAACTTAGGGATGATTTTAATTAAGGGTATGATGAGAAGAATTTGTCATATGGGCTTTAGCATGAAATTTGGGCTTTTATGAAGGTTTAAGAAAGTGGGCTTTTGGTTTAAAAATAAATTTATGGATGGGAATTTTGTGAAGGATTGGGCCAAACAAATGTTGGGTTTAGTTCATGGATGTGTCATGAGTGATTTGAAGCAAGTTGGGAGTGATTTGGGTTTGAATTGGGTTGAATTTGGGCTTCCTTGGTGAATGGGCCAATATAGGTCAAATTGGGTTAACTTGGGCCAATGTTGGGCTATGGTTGAAATTGATGTAAAATAAATGTTGGGAAATTTTTATGGGAGTGTAAAGAGGTTTTGTCTTTGGTTGCGTTTTGATTTTGAGGTTTGGGCTTATTTGGGTTAGGTTTGGGTCATAGGTCCAAATTGGGCTTTAAGGCCAAAAGTGAAATTGGATTCAAATGTCAATTAAATTGGACTTGGATTTGATCTAGATTGGTGTTGGGAATGTTGAATTGAAGTTTAGAATTGAATTGGACCAGAATTTGGGTCAATTGGGTAGGTTTGGTTTGACATTGGGTTCACTTAGGGTTAAAATGGGTCAAATTGGGGGTTTTGACAAAAGTAGGGTAAATTGACAAAATTGGCCCATGGTGTAGTTGAACAAAATGAAATTGGGACTATTTGGGATTTTCTAGAATTTTCTAGGAATTTTCTGAATTTTTGGATTTTTGGGTCAAGAGGGGTATTTTGGGTATTTGGAGGGTATTGGGAGGTATTTTTGGAATTTTTGGTATTTTTGGCTATGAGTGATCAATTTGAGTAATGTGAAAATTTTTGGGATTGGTTTTGAGGAATTTTGGGTAATTTAGGTGATTTTGCAAATTTTGGGTAGTTTCAAGGGTTTTGGGTAGGCTAGGCGGGTGTAGGGTCCCGGAGGTCAAAAATTGAAAATTTAGAAAATTTGAATATTATGTGAATATAAGTGGAATTAAATCATTTTGTTTGAGCCATGAAGCCATATCAAGCCCACATGAGCCATGAAAGGACTCATTTGAGGCATCCACTATGTTGTTCCTAACCCTCTCAGTCAAGGGCTTAGGGGTTAAGGACTATCCATGTGAATCACCTACATGAGTCAAGAGGTCAAGTTGGGTATGGGTGTGGTTTTAGGAGGTGTGTGAAAGTGTAGTGTATAAGTGTAGTGTGTGTGTAAGTCGGCCCTCACTGGACCAGGGCCGCCGGGGGTAGTCTAAGGCCGAAGAGTCCTATAGGAACTCATCCTTTAAACTTCCACATTTGGTTTCAACCCTCTAGGTGATTAGGGGTCTACAATCAAGTTTGTGGAGTTTACGGGGAGTTAAGAAGTGGTTTGAAATTCTAGGTGGTGGGTCTCGATTCTAATCCTGCAGGATAGTCAAAGGAAAAGCCTAAGGCTAGATCCTAAGTACTAAAAAGAAGAAGAGAAGACCTCATCAAAAATGAGGTCAACAGCCTCAGCAGAGCAAAAGCACAGAAAATTTTCAAAGAAGTGCATGCTGGATTGTGTGGTGCTTACCAGCCAGAACCGAAAATGAAATCAAGAGACTCGGATACTACTGGCCAGCAATGATGACGGACTGCATGGGTAAAGCAAAGAAATTTCATCAGTGCCAAGTGCAAGGAGTGGTCTTGCACCAACCTGCGAATGTTCTACACCCCATGATCACCTTATGGTCGTTCGAGTGTTGGGGCACGGATGTAGTGGGTCTGATAGACCCTCCATCTTCAAAAGGACATATATTCATACTAGCTGCTATAGGCTACTTCTCCAAGTGGGCAGTGGCAGTTCCGCTACGGGAAGTTACAGCACAACAAGTTCTACAGTTCTTCAAGAATCAGGTTGTCTACCGCTTCGGTGTGCCGCTCAGGATCATTTCCGACAATGGATCGGCCTTCAAGAGCAATAAAATAAACAACTTCTTCAGAAGATACGGGATAGATTGGAGATACTCGACAATCTACTACCCCAAAGAAAATGGCTTGGCAGAAGCCTTCAACAAAACGCTCATTCAAATCTTAAAGAAGACACTCAACGACAACAAAAGAGGATGGCACGAGAAATTACTATAAGATTTGTGGGCCTACAGGAAGACAGTCACAACATCAACGCAGTCTACGTCGTATGTGCTCGTGTTCGGGTCCCAGGCAGTCCTTCCGTTAGAAGTTTAGCTGTCGTCACTCTGAATCACCATCGCCAATCAAATCACAACAGAAGAGAAAACCAAAATTTGACTGGCAGAACTGGAAAGTCTTGAAGGAAAAAGATTGCTTGCACAACAGAATTTGGAATTCTAACAAGCAAAGTTGATTCAAGCCCACAATAAGTTGGTCCGCCCAAGGTCATTCAAAATCGATGACCTCGTACTCATTCTTAGAAGGCCTATTCTTGTACATCGCAAGATAAGCGGAAAATTTGAACTGACCTGAGAAGGACTATTTGTGGTGGAGAAGGTCTACTCTGGAGGATTGTACCAGCTGGTAGATTCTCAAGGGGAGAGACGCATGTTGCTGATAAATGGACGATATCTCAAGAAGTACTACGCAACATGAGGAATTGGAAGAAAAATTTATGTTCCGATGTAAAATAGGGTCAGCGTCTGTGACTCGGTCCAAAGTTTGTAATAAAATAAAGTTAAATGAAATAAAATAAATTTTCTCACAAAATAAAACACGCTTGTTAAAATTTCTAAATCTAAATCTCATAAATTTTATTAAATAAGATAATGACATCAAAACAATTATAAAACTTATTAAAAGATAATGATTTTTGTCTTTGTTCTTTTTCCTGCAGAACACCACCCACTGACATTTCCCCTGTTTACTTGTGCAGGTGGTGTCGGGTTGCGAGTTGGTGTTTGCTTTCGTAAACTGCTGGGACATCGCATCTTGAAAAAGAAACACACAAAAGAAGGCTATAAACATGAAATCGACGAGGAAAAGTGGTCGCAAAGAGACCGGACAGATGTCAGGATATGGAGGAACTGGAGGATTTTTCGACATACACTTCCTCGACACAAGACATACTCAGATTCCATCTACGATCACTACTCCAGAGGGTGATCTAGTTACTGCTTCAGCCGAGAGAGTTCTAGATGCGCCATTGGTGCGTACAAAAAGAAGAAATTCATATAGCCGCAAGTGTCGCATCTTGGACAGGATGGAGAGGAGACAGGCTCGGGAGCTAGCCACCGCGCTATCACCCATTCTAGAAGATTCTTACAATCCTGAAATGAGAGAAACTGATGACAGTGCACCGCACACCGATACTGAGCTGGAGACTGCAGAGGATCCCGTGCCGACATTCAATCCAATGGAAGAAATTTTGACTGGGTGTCGAACTTGCAACTCAGGTTTACCCAGACTGCCTATAGTGTCAAGGGCATTTTCAGAGTGCCCGGAATGTCATGTTTTACAGCTTGAAGAATATGACACATTCGAGGCATATGCAGTTGCCTCAATGCTATTCAGGAGCCGGGAATATCCTGAGGTAGAGCCGTACTTACTACAGTTTGTCCTACCGTTACAGCCACCGCAAGGAGTTCCGGACTACATCATGGGAAAAACTAAAAGAATCAGAAAGTAAGAATTTCAACACAAAAAAGATATACAAGGAAAGTTTGTCAATATCTTAGAAGGACTAGAGCTATACACTGACATATTCTCGAGGAAGGATGAAGAAGAAATTTTGTACTGCGTCAACACTCTACAGGCATTGGGCAGAGCAGGCCATCTGAGGCCAAGGACATATACAGAGCCGTCAAAATGGAAATGTGGAAAAGGTAGAGTCATTATTCAGTGTGGTTTTGGTTATAATTTCGTGATAGATCGACGAGGCAATCTTCCAGGGATCTTGTAGCATGATGAGGTGAATCCAATGCCATCACAAATCAAGAAGATGATAAAGAGGATGGTCGAGTGGCATGTGTTGTCTGCGGATTGTATTCCTAACAGCTGCATCATAAATATTTATGAGGACGGGGACTACATTCCGCCTAATATCAAGCACCATGATTTCGTGAGACCCTTCTACACGATCTCATTTATAATTGAAAGCAAAATCTTGTTTGGACGAGAAATCCAGATTGTCAGACCCGGAGAATTCTGAGGTTCTGTTGAAATCTCCCTACCAGTAGGATCAGTGCTGGTATTAAAAGGAAATGGAGCAGATTTAGCGAAACACTGCGTCCCAGAAGTTTGAAGAAAAAGGGTTTCAGTCACTTTCAGGAGAATCGATAAAGAAAAAGCGCCATTTTACTATGAGCCAGATCCAGAGCTGGAGAACCTTCGTCCTTTGCCATTGTGACGACTGTACCTCCGGGTGTTCGCGAGGGGACTTTTGTTCTGGAGCATAACCTTGGCAGGTTGGCTCGTCCCTGCAGCAGTCTCAGATCGTAGAAATCTACAACCCCTTTCAGCGGGTCATGACAGTCGGTGTCACCACTTTTTGTAGCAGCCAAATGATGTGATATGACAGCTTTGTTCAGTTTTTGTACACATAATACACTTTTTGTCAGCATATGATCAATTGTACTACTTCAAGCAGAATTAATGAATATTTATATTTTCAGAAATGATTTCTTTTCAACGCGATAGTCGAAAGCCATTGAACCACGAGTTTGATTCCAAAATGAAAAGGAAAAAAAGAATAATGCAGAAGAAAATGATAAAAGGAAAAACATAATGAAATTAAAATTGAAATGAACCCGAAACTTCAATCAAAATAAAAATGAAATTGAAATGAAACCAAAATTGAAATTTAAAATCAAAATTTAAATCAAATGAAACATAATGAAACAAAACAAATTAAAAGGAAATAATGAATTAAAAAACAAACAAATGATAATATTCTCTCTCTCTCTCTCTCTGTCCCGAGATTCTGAGTTTTTGCACTCATCTTCAAATCCCTCGCTTTTGCGGGCACCCCATAAAATTTGGCACTTTTCACACGACGCCACTTCTCAGAAATTTGAAATATCATGAAATTCTATAAATTTTGCAAAGGTTACCGATCTCGGCCAAATTGCACCAAATTGCTTTCTTTGAAAGTCAAATATTAAAATTTATCCAAATTCTCCTCAAATGAAATTCTAGGATCAATACCTAAATTCTGATTCCTCTTTATCACCTCTTGGGTTGGATATGAGTCCTGGAGATTTCCCTTCTAATGTGACGCCTTGGGTCGAATGTGAGTCTTTGAGCTTTCCTCCTTAAGATCTCCTTAAAATTCCTTAATTTTCCATCATCCTTCTGAGAAATTTTTCTGCCCTCCATGAAATTTCGAGAACGGAGCTTAGTCGTACGATTTCCCTTAAAATTCCATAATTTTCCATCATCCTTCAGAGAAATTTTTCCGCCCTCCATGAAATTTCGGGAATGGAGCTTATTCGTCCGATTTCCCAAAATTCCCTAATTTTCCATCATCCTTCAGAGAAATTTTTTCGCCCTCCATGAAATTTCAGGAACGGAGCTCAGTCGTCCGATTTCCCTCAAAATTCCCTAATTTTCCATCATCCTTCTAAGAAATTTTTTCTGCCCTCCATGAAATTTCGGGAACGGAGCTTAGTCGTCTGATTTCCCAAAATTCCCTAATTTTCCAACATCCTTCCAAGAAATTTTCCGCCCTCCATGAAATTTCGGGAAAGGAGCTTAGTCGTCCTATTTCCCAAAATTCTTAATTTTTCATCATCCTTCCGAGAAATTTTTCCGCCCTCCATGAAATTTTGGGAACAGAGCTTAGTCGTCTGATTTCCCTCAAAATTCCCTGGTTTTCCATCATCCTTCCTAGTAATTTTTCCCTCCATGAAATTTCGGGAACGGAGCTTAGTCGTCTGATTTCCCTTAAAATTCCCTAATTTTCCATCATCCTTCCGAGAAAATTTTCCACCCTCCATGAAATTCTGGGAACGGAGCTTAGTCATTCGATTTCCCTCAAAATTTCCTAATTTTCCATCTCCCTTCATAGAAATTTTGCCGCCTTCCATGAAATTCTGAGAATTGAGCTTAGTCGTCCAATTCCCCCAAAATTCCCAAATTTTCCACATCCTTCCGAGAAATTTTCCGTCCTCTGTGAAATTTCTGGAACGGAGCTTAGTCGTCCAATTTCCATCAAAATTCCCTAATTTTCTATCTCCCATCCGAGAAAATTTGCCGCCCTTCCATGAAATTTTGGGAATTGAGCTTAGTCGTCCAATTCCCCCAAAATTCCCTAATTTTCCATTTCCCTTTCGAGAAATTTTCCACACCCACGAAATCCCGAGGTCGGTATTGAAATTCTGATTCTCATTTCTGAGGCTAAACCTAAATTCCAGTTCTCATCCTTCCGGGATTGGTACTGAATTTCCAATTTCACCTCTACACTCAAAATTACCCACAAAGTTAAAATCTTCAAATTTAAAATTCCACAAATTCTTAAGCTTCCACAAATTCCATAAAACTTAAAACCAAATTTTGAAACTCAAAATTAAATTAAAATTCACACTCAAAATTCAAATTGAAATCAAATACTAATTCAAAATCAAAATTCCAACTTCATATCGATTCGGGCCGGACTCCTTCAGAGTTTGAAAGCTTGAAATCCATAGTTTCTCTCTTGAAGGTATTCCATTTTCCTTCCCCAGCAAGAGTTCCCGGGACTTGAAGTTCTATCTCCTAATCCTCAGCGGAAACTTCCTCGATAAATTCTGTATTTGTCTTGAGTTTTCACCCAAAAAATTGTGTTAGTTTTGTTGATCTCGTCTGTCAACACCAATACGTGCAGTATGCCTGGCCAGCACACCACACCTATTGGGGGTCTTTTTGTTGACCTCACTTTTGGTTGAGATATAGTCTTTCTTTAGAATAGCCTAGGGTCTAGCCATAAGACTTTCCTGGTGACTTCTTTAGAAGACTAGTCATGGAACCCTTCCCCGTAGAAATTCAAACTTTTCTTACTTCACTAGGAGTTTTCAAATGCTTAAGGCTTAACCTTCAGTTTTTGGGAGAAAGAGACCAAGCATAAGGAAGCCCAGGGGAAGTCTCTTATGGGTGGTCAGGCCATAGGATTTACCCTGGGAGGTCTGGAGCTTACACCACACTCACACTACACACTTACAACCTTAAACAAAGCACACCACCTTTTGATCCCTAACTCTTTGGAAACTCATGTAAGTGTTTTTCCCAAGCTTTTAGCCTCAAGCTAGAGTTTGGCTAGTACCAACACATAGATGACCAAATGAGGGTGACCCTTGGTCCATGGCTCAATCCAAACAATTCCAAACTACTCACCTTCAACCAATCCCAGTTTCCCAAACATTCCAATTTGTAGCCCCTTTACAAAAAATACCCAAAATTCCCAAAATACCTAAAATGCCCCCAAAACCCTAAAACCCCCCAAAATTTCCAAAATCACCCAAATTGTCCATACTTCTCCAAAATTAATTACAAAATACCCCATACCACTCAGATTGACCAAAATTGCCCAAAATTGCCAAATTTCCCCCAAAATACTCAAAATGACTAAAATGCCCCTCTTAGCTGAAAATTCCAAAAATTTCAAAAAATTCCCATAAATTCCAAAACATCCAAAATATTCCCAATTTCATTTCTCTCAACTACCACATGACCAAATTTGGCCAATTTAGCCCAATTTAACCAAAAACCCTAATTTAACCCATTTAAGTGCCTAAATTAAACCTAATGTCTACCCAATTGACTCCAATTTTGCCCAATTTCAATTCCAAACTTTAATTCAACATATCCAATACCAATCTAAACCAAATCCAAGCCCATTTTGACGCATATTTTTGTTCAATTTCACTTAAAACCCAAAATCCCTATCTTGATAATTTTGGTAAATTTAATGTGTTTTGTGTATTTTAAGTGGTGAATAATATTTTGGGATATTTTAAGTTCGCGAAGAATGAAGAACAAAATTTAGGGTTTAAAATGTGCATGACAAAGCATAAGACATGTGCAACCATCATTTACCGCATGAAAACTTGTATTTAACTTTTTAAAAATAGTGATATTTTATATGATATAGATATGGCTTAGGTGTTAGACAAGTACAAGAATAAAATTGAGTGGCATGTAATATTTTTGATGTGGTATGAGCGATTTGGGTGGTAGATATGTAAAAAAATAGAGTTTGGTGTTAGATATGTAAATTACATAAAATTGGTGGTGTAAATGTAAAAATACAATTTCCAGTTTTGGGGTCAAACAAGTTTGTTTTTGCTGGTTCCAAGCAGGTTCAAACCAGTTTAATTCAATTCCATGCAGGGGCAGTTCTTAAGCCAGTCGGTTCGATCTGATTTTCTAAACAGAGGTAAAAATTGTGAAAAAAAATTGGTTGCACTTTTTTGTTTCAATATAGATTTCCAGGGAAAGATAGTAGTTATTGATATTGTTTGTTGGAGCCGGATATTGCCCTTTGCATTTATTGGCAAACAAACAAGCTTAATTTGCCATTAAAAACTAACTAACAAGAGGGTTCACATCCTTAGCACAGGCATTTTGAAGACAACATTTGAGGCAATCCACAATGACTTTCTGAGATGTAACTTCAAATCCTTTTGCCCATTGGATTGGTATCAAAAATAATTTTCTAGTAGCCTTTTTCAAGATGAAATACATATCATATGTGGCATTTTTTTTGCAAATGATATGCTATTAAAAATTCGATGAAACACAGATTTTTCTACAGTTTTTTGAATTTTTATTTGGCAAACAAGTTTGCTCGAAATTATTTATGTTCTTGTAATGCCAATTAAAAGAGTGATGAATTTTCAGGACTTCACTGTGTAGACTTGATCTGTGCATGAGAGGTGCTAAATTGCATGGCTAGGCAATCTATATTTTATAAGATTCCAACGATCTACTTAGTAGTTACGTACAACACGATCAAAGGTACGTATTTCAAGATTACATTGTAATGATAGCACTGATAGCAGTGATATCTCCTACTCATATTCATACACCTTTAACTCTCTTATCCATAAATGAAGAAACATTCATAAATTAACTGAATTGTCACATTTTCATCCCAAGATTGTACTTTCATGCGTGATTCTTATTTTCTTAATAGTCGAAAAAGCATCCGTGATACATCCCTGAAGGGATTCTTATTCTCTTCATAAATTGTAAAAGGAATGCTTTTTGGACTCTGTCGCGACTAAGAAGAGTCCCTTCAAGGATGCGATTTGGACTCTGAAGGGGGTTTGCTTATTTAATTTATTTAATTCATCAAAAACTATTTCAGTTCTCTCAGAGTTCCTCTAAAACTTGTCTAAAAGGAGCAAGAACAAAAGAGCCCACTGGACGGGGTAATATATAGACAACTTAAACATCACTACCAAACTAGTTTGCTTGATCTTATCATCATGTAGATGACTTACATTTCATCGATATAGGAACTTAGCATCACTATAAATCAACTCCTTCAAACAAATCTCAGATTATTACCTGTTCGTTCTAGAGTGTTGTTCACATTTTATATGGATTTTGTTATATGTAAGTAAGCTATCTCGTTAACAAGGTATCAATGATAATAATTATAATTAAAAATTAGCGTCATGGTCTAAGGTGGTAAAGTATTTATAACATCATGAGTTTAAACTCGTCGAAACAAATGACCCCATCCCCGTTGAGATCGAACCTCTTTATCATAACCTTGCACTCCTCCACGCTCTTCTCCTCTCCCAGCAGCTGCAATGCCAGCCGGAGGCTTCTCGCCGTGATGCAGTCTCTTCCACCCATCTCGAAAACTGAAAAAGCTTCTTTGAGGGTATTTTCCCTCCCCTCCTCTTCTTCCATATCCACCAGCCTAACAAAGTCATCAAAACCTAGCACGCCATCTCCATCAGAGTCCGAAGATTCCACCATTGCCTCTGCCTCCGCCGACGGAAGTTCCACCCCAGCGCTCTGCAAGCAGCGGCACAGTTCAGCAGCCGAGATGTTCCCGTCGCTATTTACGTCGAAGTAGCGGAAGACCCACTCCAACTCATGTCGTGGTGATGTTTTACGCAGTACCGGCTGCAAGGAAGACGGTGACCGAGGCTTTTTGTGTTTCTTAAGGGAGAGCATTCCGTAGATTCTAGCAAAAATAGACTTGTAGCTTCCGCCGTTATCAGTGCCAATCTTGTGCTTTGACGACGGACATTGCAATTTCTTAGGGAACATGATCGCGGGCATTGTTAAGTTTTGTCGCCGCGACACAGTGATGATAGGTTGAGACCGTGTAGTGGAGAATTGGAGTTGCTGTCTATAAATAATTTCGGAAGCAGCTGAAATTGCGAGGGGAAGGGTTCTTCCGAGAATTTTCGAAGGGCGGCAACCTGTTTTTTAAAATTAAATGAGCGGCCGTCGTCATCAAGTTGTTCGGAGCGTGGCATTTCCACGGCGGGTGTGATAACAGTCATGCTGTTAAACCGGTGGCTCCATCCACGCTCTACACGCGCAATCTCCCGACGTAGTGTCGGCTGGTGACGTGGCTAACTCTGTTATTATTTTTTTTTTAATTTAATGATTAGTTTCGAAGTTTGATCATAAGTAGTTTGTAAAAATTAAATTCTGGTTGATTTTGTTCAATTAGTATTTAGCATGACTAACATTAATCTAAACATCTTGAAATTGATTAATACACACACACATGTATATACATACATACATATATATATATATATATATATATATATGGCGGCTGGCTCCTTTGCTCTGCTAGGGTTTGGCTGGTGATGGCTTCCCTGGGTGGCGGCTGGGCTCTTTGGCAGATTCTCCAAGGCTTGGGGTGCTGTTTGGTTTTCAAGTTAGCCTTTTCTAGTGGTGGTAGGTGGCTGGTAAGGCTCTTTCAAGTGTTTCTGATCTTTCCCGGGCAAAGATTTTGAATTGTTACTGTTCCATTGGTTGAGTTCAGTTGCTTGCAGTCACTTCCTCCCAGTGTCATCTTCTTTTTTGTGTTCTCTGATGATACTTTAGCTCTGATATTCTGTTGTCATGGCTGGGGTTAACATCTCCACCTCTTATGCATCTGCATTAAGTAAAGGCCTGCCTTCTACTAAAGCTGCAGAAAAATTACTCTTCCCCCAAAATTTACATGATGCAGCAGCTGGGAAATCTGATTGCCCTTTCATTAGACCTCTTGGCTCTAAGGAGGGCAGACCAGCCATTATTTTCACTACTAAGGAAATGGAATCTCTTGCTGAAGCAATTAAATTCTCCATTGTGGGTCAATTCCAATATGGCCATCCTAAGATGGAATTAGTCAGGAATTGTTTTGAGCAGATCCCCTTTGTGGGACAATGGAAAATTGGAGTGATGGATGGCAGGCATCTCCTTATCAGATTACCCAGAGAAGAAGACTATGCAAGATTAATTGGAATGCAGACTATGCAAATAGCTAACACACATATGAAATTTATCAAATGGTACCCTGGTTTTGATCCAACAAAAGAACCTCCACTTAAACCTATGTGGTTTAAATTTCCTAATCTGCCTATTGAACTGTATCACACTAATGCTCTATTTCAGATTAGTAGAGCATTAGGTACTCCCCTAAAAGTTGACCCCTCCACTTCTGATTTGGGGAACACTCATGGAGCTAGAGTGCTGATTGAGAGAGATGTCTCACTTCCTGAGTTAGATAAATTGTGGATTATCATCTCAGACAGTGGTGAGGGATTTTGGCAAGAAGTCCAAATGGAAACCAAACCAGTGTTTTGTAAACACTGTAGAATGTTTGGTCATTTAATGGAGAATTGTTACAGATTAAAACCCCCTTTCAAAAAGCTAGTCAAATACCAACCTATAGTGCAACAGACCAAAGATACTATTAAAGGAAATTACATAGAAGAACCTATTGCTCTAGACTCTTTGGTTGATGACTCCAGTTTGCACAGAGAAGTTAACTCAGAGAATATTCCAGAGGATCTAATAAACCCTGCTCAAGAAGATACCCCTACATTACTCCCTGAACTCCCAGTTAAAGCTACAAAAGACTTACACAGTCAAGATAGCATTGAACAGGACATTATACCCTCCACAGATATAATAACAACATCCCAGAACAATATTGAAGCTGCCTGGCAGGAACAAAAGACAAAAAAGAAGAAAAAGGTGTTGTCTGAACTTCAGAAACTGACCCAAGGTGGGGACAGTATCACCACCCCCCCTGATAATAGAAGTGGCAGAACTAGATCTAGATCCAGATCTGCTCCAGCTCACTCCCCACCCCAGCCTAAACCTCCAGATGTTTAACTTTTTATGTTGGAACATTAGGGGTGTGGCCCACCCCTCATCACTTAAAAGGCTATTGCATCTTTTAAGAAACACCAACTTTGGGGTATTGTGCTCTTAGAACCAATGGTACACAAAAACAAATCCAAACTCTTTTCCAGGTTTGCTTGGATGTTCCATTTTACTAACTCAAACAAAATGCGTGTTCTCGGCAGGCGGGAACTTCATTGCAAAGTTATTGTGGACCATCCTCAATTGGTTCATTTACACTGTCATGATTAATGGAATTACTTTTGCTACTACTTTTGTATATGCTCTGTCGCACTAAAACTGCAAGAAGAGAACTATGGCAGGAAATCCATCTTCTCAGCTCAATGGAGAATCACAGCTGGATAGTGGGTGGAGACTTCAACAATATTTCTTCTGCTATAGAAAAATCTGGTTGCAGACCTCCTAATCTCAAAAAACTCACTGAGTTTAATGATAACATCCAGAGAGCTAATCTTTTTGATTTGGGGTTTCAAGGGAACCCTTTTACTTGGAGGAGGGGTAAAATTTGGGAAAGATTAGATAGATTCCTGGCAAATAACTCTTGGCACCAAACTTTTCTTCATACAACCATTTCTCATCTTAATTTTGCTGGGTCTGACCACAGACAATTACTTATTTCCATTACTACTCCCCCCAACTTAACCAGTTCCCCCCTTTCGCATTTCGAATTTCGGTCTTCCCTCCCTCGATTTCAATCAATTATCTCTAAGCGATGGACCTGGTCGTCCCCATTCCAACCCTTTTATCGGACTTCGAATCTTCAACTGAAATTGGTCGTCGTCCTCTCTCACTCGGAGTTGGGAGACTATTGGTGACATCACTCGAAATATTGTACGAGTCGAGAAGGATCTCTCTTCTTTGGAAGTTGCTGCCCTCACTGATGAAACTAAATACTGCCAGATGGTCACTGCTCAAGAACATTTACTTACTCTTATTGATTGGCAGGACCAATTCCTTAGACAAAAAGCTGCTACTTCTAAATTCAAAGATGGAGATAGGAACACTAAATTTTTTCATGCATGGATAAAATTCAAAAGGAAATGTAATGCTATTAATTCCATATTAAATGATCAAGGTCTTCTACTGAATGAGGAAGGCTGCTATTGCCAATGATGCTTGTCAAGTATTATCGAGAACTTCTTACTTATAAGCCTGGCGACGAGATCTCCTATTGATGATAGCACTGTTTAATAAAGAATATAATTACACTCGGTCTCTCCGATTAGTCGATATTCCCTCACAAGAGGAAATTTGGGTGGCAATTAACTCTATTGACAACTCTAAAACAGCAGGACCAGATGGGTACAATGCTGACTTCTATAAAAAAACCTGGAACACTTGCAAAGCTGAGGTTACCACTTGCTATTCAAAGCTTCTTTTCTGGAAGGGATATTCCCCAATATTTCCATGCATCTACTATTGTTCTTGTGCCTAAGACCAATGCCCCCAAGTCGTTGGAACCACTATGGACCAATTAGCCTAACCACTCGTTATCGGTAAGGTGATCGGTAAAATCATGGTAGGCGATTGCAACCTCATCTTGCTCATATTATCGGCCCGAACCAATCGGCTTTTGTTAAAGGCGGATCTATTGCCGATAATGCCCTCCTTGCTCAAGAACTTCTGTTGGATTTGGACAGATCTTGTAGGGATGGTAACTTGATTTACAAACTAGACATTAAAAAGGCATATGATACTATTGATTGGAACTTCATTCTTCAGGTGCTTAATGCTACAGGTTTTTCTTATGCTTTCTGTTTACTCATAAAGAGATGGCTTCAGAATAATAACCACTCAATCCTCATTAATGGTAAATGCTGGGGAGATTTCAGAGCTACTAGAGGGCTTAAACAAGGAGATCCACTCTCACCCACCATTTTTATCATTGTTATGGACTATCTTTCTAGGCTGCTGGATACTCAAGTCTCTAACCACCCTTATGCTCAATTTCACCATAGGTCAGATATTAACATCTCTCACCTTTTATATGCTGATGACTTAATGATATTTTCCAGAGCTTCTAAAGCTGCTGTCAATAAGGTGATGAACTGCCTCAACAAGTTTCAACAGATTTCTGGCCTTCATTTCAACAAAAACAAATGTGTATTGCTATTCCCCAACAATATCCACCCTAACATTATCCACTGGACTACTGAATTCACTGGTTTTGTCAAAACCAGCCTTCCCATAAAGTACTTGGGGGTTCTTCTTATCAAAGGCAGAACTAAACAAACTCCTTTTGAGGAGATCATTGGCAAGCTGAACACTCAGCTCTCAAGTTGGTCCAATTCCTTCCTCTCATCTGGAGGCAGAATTACTCTTCTGAATAGCATGTTAACCTCTTTCCCTTCTTATATTTTACAAATGGCTTGCTTGAAGAAAAGTTCCGGGCTTCGATTGAGAGAATCTTTAACGATTTCTTTGGTCCGGTCAAAGAAAACAATTTCATTAGGCTAGGCGGCAAAGGGTAGCCTTGCCTAAAGTTGTCGGTGGTTTAGGTTTTAAAGGCTTGAAACATCTACAGCAAGTTAATTTTTGTAAGCTATGGATCCATTTCAGGGAGCAGAATTCTCTTTGGGCTCAATTCATGAAAGGGAAATATTGTAGAAACACTCATCCCTTATCCTCTCAAATTAAAACAGGTATATCTAGAATCTGGAAACATATGCTCATTAACAAAGAAACTGCTGAATCTCTCATATATTGGGAGTTAGGCAAGGGTGACATCCTATTTTGGCAGGATAATTGGTGTCAAAGGGAGATTTTGGTTCCCCTCCCCAATATTAACAAAGATTACTTCCCTATTTCCAGCTGTTGGGACAACATGAATTGGTCAATTCCTAAACTGAAACTTTTACTGGCTGACTCTGTTGTGGATCAGGTGGCTCAAATCCCTTTTGATAGGAATCGGCTTGATAAACTCAGATGGTTAAATGGTAAAAGTAACAGCATTACCAAACATATTTACTCTAGTATCAACTCTTGGAGTCAGATCAGCTGGGGCAATACTATATGGAACAAATATCTTACTCCCTCCATGTCCTTCCTCATTTGGAGAATCTTCCATGGGCTTCTCCCAACTGATGATATTCTAAAACTCAAAGGTTTGAGAGGCCCTTCCAAATGCCTCCTCTGTGCTGTAAATTCTGAAACTCTGAATCATCTCTTTTTTAAATGCTCCTTCTCTCAGGAGGTTTGGTCGGGTCTGATTAGCAAATTGAACATTAACCAACTCTCGTTAGATTGGCAAGATTTTACTGCTTCCTGGAATTCTTGGCAGAAAGCTAAAGCTCGGGAGATCCCTTGTATTGTGGCTTGGTTCATTTGGATGCACAGAAATGGGGTTAAGTATGATGGGGTGCTTAATAAAGCTGATAGGGTAGTTACCCACTGCCTCTCTTTTATCTCAAAGTTGATTTCTGTTAAAAATTTTCCAAACAACCTACAGCCATCCTTGTCTGCCAATAGACCTATTCTTCACAAAGTCATTAAGATCTTTTGGAAAGCTCCCAGCCCTCATTTTATTAAAGTCAATACTGATGGAGCCTTCACTAATTAGTTTGCTGGCATTGGTGGCATTTTCAGGGACCATACTGGGAAAGGTTTGCTTTTCTTCCAGGCTCCTACTACTGCAGCTGATCCATTGGAAGCTGAATTGGCTGCTGTTTTTTGGGCTCTTCACATTGCTACACTCTTTTAGTGGTCATCTATCATTGTGGAGGGAGACTCTTCTACCTTATTACAGTACTTTCAGAATGACCTTCCCCCCTCCTTGGCACCATTCCACTTGGGTTTATAAAATCAGATCTTTGTCGCCCTGACTCATCGTTCGGCTTAATTTTATTTTCGGAGAAGGTAACATACCTGCTAATTGGATTGCTAAAAGAGCCTTATCTTCCCAAGAGATAATGTTCTCTTCTTCTCTACCTCCCCAGCTTCATCATCTCATCCAGGCTGACTCTTTCCAAGCTCCCCATTTCAGAATTTTGGAGTAATGTCCCAGTTATTGTTACTCTCACAGCATCTGCTAAAAGCTGTTTATAGTTACTGTTGGTGCATTTACTGTTCTTTTATTTGGTTATTTTCTTTTTAGGTTTTCTTCTGGGCTGAGTTTGGGAGAGGCCATTTACTTTCTATTTTATTTTCACTTACTTAGTCTCCTTTCTTATTTTGGTGTGGAGTTGTAGTGGGTTATTTCTTCCCTGTGGGATCTCTTTTTGTAACTTCACACTTTTAAATCAACATGTAGGGAGCCAAGAGTAGCTCCTTCCCTAATATATATATATATATATATATATATATATATATATATATATATATATATATATATATATATATATCTGTGTGTGTGTGTGTGTCTATATGTGTGTGTGTGTGTGTGTGTTTTGAAGAGTGATTATATCTCCAAATAACATAACTATGCAACTGGTGGCATAAATATTCCATGCTCTAGGTTTGGAGATGATTCCATGAATTGTATTTGGCATATATATGTCAGAGTCTGGCGTAACTACAACAGTTTGTGGTGTCCTTACATCTGTTTGTAGGGTAATTACACCAGGCACGAGCGTAGCTATATCGTGACCCCTCCAGGTTAAGATTGGCAAGGTTTTTCCATGATAATTTTGGCATGAGATGTAAAAGGAGATACATCGGGATGCCTAGGGGGAGCTTGGCAGCACTGAAGTGGTTTCTTGCATTAAGAATTACGGTTTTCACTCTAGTCCTAAGTTTTTCTTCCTTCTTCCTAGGGGAGAAAGCTTCTAGGGTTATTTTCCCTTTGAGAATTAGGAGGTTGTTGGTGGCATTCGGAGCCGCCCGATATTTTCTAGATATCAATGTCAATGTTGATGTCATTATTTGGATTCACCACTTTGTTAATCAATAATATTTCCCTAATCATCACGAAATCTTATTTCTTTGGATCATGTAAAGGATCCTCAGATAATAAGAAATTTGAAGAAAGTAATGGGCTAATAAAATAGATAACAGTAGAATAAGAAATGTCGGTGATAATCCCTATAAAAGGAGATTCTAAAATACCTTATTCTAGAAGTTTTGTATATAAGGACAATCACATATGAAATTTTGATAACTAGAGATTTCTTGGTATGATACATATCCGTAGTTCTTAAATCTTCTATAGAAGCAAGCTCCTATAGTTAATTACATCTTAGACAATTAAAATGGTCTAAGAAAACTTCTAATTAATGTTAACACTTGTTTTCTAAGAAGTTTCAGGAACAAGAAAAGAAACGTGAACATTCAATCTTCGAGGTAATATGTCATACTACCCTAAGAGTTTGATTTTGTCAATGTCCTTCGTTATGTCGGTTTTATTTTGTTTTGTTGTTTGTCATTTTAATTTTGTTTTGTCAATGTCATTGTTTTGTCGTCTTGTAATTTGTTATATATTTGGTGGCTATCCTAAAATTTTTAGGTTTCACGACTATCCTAAAAGTTTAGGTTTTGTATTGCTTGTCATTTTTATTTTGTTTTGTTTTGCTTTTGTTTTATTTGTCAATGTCTTTGTTTTGATGTCGTTCTGATTATATTTTATTTTTGTTGTCATTTGTCCTATCTTTAGAATGTTACCCCGCAAAATAGAGTTAGCACACCCTAATAACATGCAAAGTAAATCCAAAGTGAAACTTGTCTATAACCTGCAAGGAAAATAATGTCAGAGTAATTCTTATAAAAGAAACAATGACGACTGTATTTCTTTGGTTGATTTAATATGAGTTAGGTTTTATATTCAATGTTGTTTGAATCTAGGGGTTTTAAGTCTAATGTAGATTAGGCTTAAATATCAAACATAAGTTAGACTTTTAGATTTGATGTCATTTGAATCTAAAACTGGGTAAAGTTTTAAATTCAGTGTCATTTGAATCTCGGGTTTTTAATTCTAATGTAGATTAGACTTAAAAAAAATCTAACATAAGTTAGACTTTTAGATTTGATGTCATTTGAATTTAAAATTGGGTAAAGTTTTAGATTCAGTATCGTTTGAAACTAAAGATGTTTGTGTTTAGATTTAGAGATAATATCTAACATGAGTGAGATTTTTTTTTAGATTCGATGTCTTTTGAATCTAAAGTCATTTGATTAAGTCTAACTAGACTTAAAATTTGGTAAAGTTTTAGTTTCAGTGTCGTTTGAATCTAAAGATGTTTGAGTTAAGTTTAGATTCAATATAGATTGAATCTAAAGAATTTAACTTAAGCATATTGGTGCCAAAGTAAGATTTGAATTATATTCAATATAGGTTAAACCTAATTTAAGTTTGGATTAAGTTTAAATGTAGGTTGAACCTGAGTAAAATTTAAGTTAAGTAGATTGAAATTTAAGTAGGGTTTGATTTAGACTTGGATCCAAATTGAGTTGAACCCAAGTATAAGTTAAGTTTGACATAGGTTCAAGTTAGGTTGAACCTAAGAGGTTTAAGTTAGGTTGAACTTAAGAGGTTTAAGTTTGATTTAGATTCAAGTTGGGTTGAACCCAAATATAAGTTAAGGTTAGGTTCAATTTATGTTGAACCTAAGAGTTTTAAGTTTAACTTAAGTTTAAGTTGGGTTAAACCTAATTATAGGTTAAGGTAAGGTTCAATGTATGTTGAACCTAAGAGTTTTATGTTTGACTTAAGTTCAAGTTGATTTGAACTTAAGTATAGGTAAAGGTTAGGTTCAATGTATGTTGAACCTCAGAGGTTTAAGTTTGATTCAGGTTCAACCTGGTTTAAACCTAAGTTTTGACTCAAGTTCAATTTATGTTGAGCTAAGTTTTAGGAAGACTTAGATTCAATTTGGGTTAAACCTAAAGTTTATGTTGAATTAGATTCAAATTGGATTGAATCTAAAGCTTATGTTAATTTAGATTCAATTTGGATTGAACCTTAAGTTTAAGTTAGGTTGAACCTAAGTTATTTGTTTGACTTAAGTGCAATGTAAGTTGAACCTAAAATTTGATTAACTTGGGTTCGTTATGTTGTTTTAGGTTCAATGTGACTTGAACCTAAGATTTGGTTAACTTGGGTTTTAAGTTCAATATGGATTGAACTTAAGATTTGGTTAACTTTGGTTAAAGTTAGGTTTGAACCTAAGTTTGAGGTTGATTTAAGTTCAATATGGATTGAACTTAAGGTTTGGTTAACTTTGGTTCAAGTTAGGTTTGAACGTAAGTTAGAAGTTGATTTAGGTTCAATATAGTTTGAACCTAAGGTTTGGTTAACATGGGTTCAAGTTAGGTTGAACCTAAGTTAGAAATTGATTTAAGTCTAATTAAAGATAGACTTAATTAAGTTTTAGGGTTTCTTAAGCCTAATGTAATTAAGGTTTGAGGGTTAATTAAGTCTAATTAGGGTTAGACCTAATTAGGGTTTAGGGTTACTTAAGCCTAATGTAAGTAAGGCTTAAGAGTTAATTAAGTCTAATTAGGGTTAGACTTAATTAGGGTTTAAGATTTCTTAAACCTAATTAAGTTAACATTTAAAGATTAATTAAGTCTAATTAGAGTTAAACTTAATTAGAGCTTGAAGGTTTAATTATATCTAACTTAGGTAAGGTTTAATTGGATTAATTAAACCTAATTATGGTTAGGTCTAATTAGGGTTTGGGATTAATTAAACCTAATTTAATTAAGTTTTAATTGGATTTATTAGACCTAATTAGGGTTAGATCTATTTAGGGTTTAGGATTAATCAAACCAAATTTAAGTGAGGTTTAATTGGATTATTTAGACCTAGTTTAGGTAATGTTTAATTGGATTAGTTAGACCTAATTAGGGTGAGATCTAATTAGGATATATGATTAATTAAACAAAATTTAAGTAAGGTTTAATTGGATTAATTAGACCTAATTAGGGTTAGTTCTAATTAGGGTTAGTTCTAATTAGGGTTTAGGATTAATTAAATCTAATTTAGGTAATATTTAATTGGATTAATTAGACCTAATTAGGGTTAGTTCTAATTAGGGTTTAGGATTAATTTAAACTAATTTAGGTAAGGTTTAATTAGATTAATAAGACCTAATTAAGGTTAGTTCTAATTAGGGTTTATGATTAATTAAACCTAATTTAGGTAAGGTTTAATTGATTAATTAGGTCTAATTAGGTGTTAGACCTAATTAGGATTTATTAAGTTAAACCTAAGTTCATTAAGGTCTAACTTAGTTTAATTAGATCTTAATGGTGTCTTAGACCTAACTAGGGTTTATTAAGTTAAACCTAATTTAATTAAGGTCTAACTTAGTTTAATTAGGTTTTAATGGTGTCTTAGACCTAATTAGAGTTTAGGATTGATTAAACCTAATGTAAGTGAGGTTTAGTTAATTAATTAGGTCCAATTAGGGGTTAGACCTAATTAGAGTTTATTAAGTTAAACCTAATATGATAAAGGTATAACTTAGTTTAATTAGATCTTAATGGTGTCTTAGACCTAATTAGAGTTTATGGTGTTAAACCTAATATGATTAAGGTTTAACATTGTTTAATTAGGTCTAATAATTAGGGTTTATTAAGTTAAACCTAATGTGATAAAGGTCTAACTTGGTTTAATTAGTTCTAAATGGTGTTTTAGACCTAACTAGGGTTTATTAAGTTAAACCTAATTTAATTAGGTCTAAATGACATCTTAGACCTACTTAGGGTTTGTGGTTTGAGTCTATTTGAAGTTAGACTTAAAATTAACTTAGTCCAATTTAGAATGGGCTAAGTAGGGTGAAGATTTGAGTTTAAAAGGATTTTAGGGTTTTTAAATATTAATTAAAATTTTTTAACCCTAAATGGCAAAATGTCATTTTTAAATTCGCAAAGGTGCTAAAGTTTTGTTATTTTAGGGTTTATGTCTATCTCCCTAAATTCCATAGCCAATTTTATTTTTAATTTTCTAATTTTTAATTTTCATAATTGTTTTTGAAAAATAATTACAAAGTTTAATAAAAATTAGTTGAATTGAATTTGAAGATCTTATCATGGCTTGGATAAATAGAGTGTTCCTAAGGATAAAAGGATCACTTTATATAAATTTCATAATATTTGGATTTATAATTAATTTTTAATAATTAAATTACTCTATAGAGTATTTACTTAATTAAAAATTAAATATAATTCATTAGTTCAAAATTTTGTTCCCACATTATTCTTCTCATTATTCTGAGTTCAGGGATATTTTTGTTATATTTTTATGTTTTTTCTATGCATAGATATGAATTTTCTAAGTTAAATAGGATTTTCTAAATTAATTTAAACCCTACTTAAACTAATTTCCACGCAGGCATCAGCACAATCCTAGGATTCGTCAAACAACTACGCGACGTCTGATAGGCTGGGGATGTCCACACGGGCGGCCATGTGGCCCGCAGTTTCATCTCTTTCGTATGGATGAAACTGCAGTCTGGCGAGATCATGACCATTCATTTTATAATACATAAAATGGACGGCATCCCGTTGTCTTCTGCAACCTGTTATAACACGCATACCTTCCACTTTCAAGACATAAGATCTCGCTCGGATCTTAATAAAACTTCATGGAAATCATTCTAAAAGCTTCATCATGTCATAACGAACACATCCATATGGATATGTGGGTGTTTTGATTTAGTCTTCTTCACAAATGTCCAAACTCGAGCGAGTTTTAGGTTAAAATGACCATACCTTGGCTTGACGAAGTGAAGCTTCAATCAAGTTTGTCTGGAATGATCGCCAAGTCCTTGCGAAGCTCCTGGTATGCTCTATTTAGGATGAAATTGGATGGAGCTTTGAACTCCCCAAAATGGCTCACAGCTTGATGGAGAAGTGGGTTAGAGGTCACGCGAAGTCCCAATTTCGATTGGGATCTTCTTCGTACACCTCAGGGAAGGTGTAGGAACAATTAATTTGAATATTGGTATAGGTTCATGTAGGACCCAAAAGATGTCCTGTGTTGGGGTGTTTCGGGGTAGTTAAATTGGGAGAGGACAGTGGGTTTGAAGGCTTGATTCTTTGGGGAATCAATTGCTTATGGTATGGAGAACAACTTTAATATTCAAACTTTCTGGAATTAAGGACTGTGGATGGGTCCTCTCTCTTGTTGGGAGTTCTCGGGTTAAGCTTATTTATAGCCATGGATGGCCATAGCAGATCTTGGATAGGCTTGGGTTCTCTTGGGGATGAAGATAACTAAGTCATGATGGCTTGTGGATAAGATTTTGGCCAGGAAATGATTGATACACCTAAAAATATACTACTTTTTATGCCATATTTTATAATGATATTGCACATTAAAGGTATGTTTTCTTGTGTTTTTAGTTACAAGTGCAAAAAATTGAAGAATTTGGAGTAATTTGAGCAAAAGGAACAAAAAGGTACCAAAATGGAGCATACCAGAGCAAAACAGGTCAAACAGGAGCATACCGGGCTAAAATGGGTCCAATTGGACACTAATGATCTGTGTCTGGCGCTTAAGCGCCAAATTTGTAACTTAGCTACCAAACACTGGTGCTTAAGCGCCAACCCAACGGCTCTTAGGCGCTAGTGACAGTTTGGTGACGGTTTTGGGAGTAATTTCTTCAATATGACTCAGATTTTGGTGATTTTTGATGCGTTGTGAAGCTTATTTTGAGGGGCATTCATTGGAAATGATAAAATTGACTTTCTAGAAGAGTTAGCCGTGGTTATGCAAAGTTATTATTGATGATATGTGTCTTTTAGATTGACGAGACACTTAAGGCACCCTTTGAAAGATTCATTGAACCTGGACTATTTTGAAGAGGCACTTAAGCATCTCTTGGGATATTATAAATATGGATTAGAGATATTTTAAGAAATCTCTTGAAATTTCTTGACTCTTGAGAGGAAGAAGATTTAGAAGGATTAGA
Source organism: Papilionanthe hookeriana x Papilionanthe teres (assembly GCA_022702705.1). Classification (NCBI taxonomy): domain Eukaryota; kingdom Viridiplantae; phylum Streptophyta; class Magnoliopsida; order Asparagales; family Orchidaceae; genus Papilionanthe; species Papilionanthe hookeriana x Papilionanthe teres. The sequence goes on from CM040427.1 coordinate 23,876,692, forward strand.
AGAGAAGAAGACTTGGAGGAAAAGAAGATCACTTGGGCGTGAGCCCCAAGTGGGGCGACAAGGTGAGAGAGAAAGAGAGAGTGTGAGAATTTATTCTTTTCTTTTCACTTTGTTCTTGGAGAGATTGCAAGGAGATTGCTTTTGCTATACAAGGAGAGTTTGATTTTCATCAGAGATAAGTATTTTCATTGTATTTTGATTTGAATTTAGTAGTTTGTTTGTGTAGTGTTAAAGACTTGTGCAATGAAAATATCTTGTTGTTTTTCCATGTGTAGTGAGTAGTTTTCTTTACTCTTTCCTCTTATAATGAATTAGTATACATGTGTAGGTAATAAAATTGAGTAGAGTGAGAATATATTGTGATGATTTTACTTTGTTCTTCATTTACATGTAAACTTGATCAACTTGCATGTTAAAATCTGTTGTGAGAACATGTAAGAACCAATGTGGTATTGTTCCAGTCAACTATTGGTAAAAATCACATGAGATTATATGGGTGAGAATGTAGTCCATATTGTTGAGTGCAAATAAATAGGGAGATATGCATCTTTAAGAGGTGTGGAATTAGAGAAATTTAGGGTGACAGACTCAAGCCCCTAATTTGGTTTGATGTGAAAAGTTTTGTTATGAGATGTTAGCCCCCAGGTGGAGGGAGAAGAGGGAACTCTAGAGTGAGAGCTAGTATCTTCCCTGCCTAACCTATCTACAAAATTTCAAATCATCAAATTAACCTATGTTCTTTATATAACCAAGTAAGGGTAAAGAATATAATTGCTCATATTTGTCACAATCTCTCTCGCTACTTGTTTTACTTTTACACATTTCACTAATTTCATTGCATGAGGAAGAGTACTTTTAATATATTAAACTCCACTTTTCTGATATTCACTAAGTGTTTTAGTTTAGAAGTAGTATTGTAGTATATAATGAAAACCAAACTTTTATCGACCTTCAAAGCTAAGGCGTGTTATTGTAGACTAGAACATCTCTTGAAAGACGTGATTAACCGTAATCTCCGTGGGATCGATATTCGGGGCTTAATCAAAAAGCCTTATATTACTTGATAGCAATATGCATACTTGAGTAGAATCCCTTTAAAGATATCAATTAAACTCTCATTTGCATCGACATCAAGTTTTTGGCATCATTGTAAAGAAAGAGATATAATTAAAAGGAAATATAAAGTATAAAAAACGTAAGCATAAATATCTGGGATTAAGTTTTTAGCGCCATTGTCGGGGATCGCAACAGTTGATCTTGACTTTTAGGTGGATTTTGGTTGAAGTATTTAGTCTTAGACTTGGAATATTCTAGTGTCGTAATAGCTATTTTATGTGAAAAAGTGTTTTTTGTATGAAAAAGTGTTGTGAAAACATTGTTTGTGTGAAAAAATAAGGTGTTTGTGAAAATGTTTTCTTGTGTTGAAAATATTTTTTGTTTAATTATTAATATATTATTTGTTGTGTTATGTATGCAAACTAAAGGATCTGTAGGACATGTGCCTTATGATCCCGGGTTAGAAAAAATGAAAAAAATTAAAAAAACAAAAAGGACTTGAAAAACTAGAAACGAAAATGGAAAACATTCAAAATAATAACATGGAAAATAATCATAAATCATTGAGGGCTTATATAAATCCTACAATAGGTGAAATTCACTCAAGTATACAAAACCTTGTCGTAGAAGCTGACTCTTTTGAACTAAATCCAGAGATTATCCAACTGGTGCTGAACAATCTGTTTGGGGAACTCCTTTGGAGGATCCCTATTTAGACTTATAAATTTTTGTAGAACTTTATGCTACTTTTCGTTATAACGGCATGTCAGACGATGCTGTTAGACTAAGGCTTTTTATTTCTCATTAAGGGATAAGGCTAAAATGTGGTTATACTCATTAGCACCTGACTCTATTAAAAATATGGGAGGAGTTAACTCAAAAATTCCTAGCAAAGTATTTTTCACTTTTAAGGACTACTAAACTTAGAAACGATATTATCTCATTTTGTCAGTATGAAGGGGAATCAATATACGAAGCCTGGGAAAAATTTAAGGAACTCCTAAGAAAGTGTCCACACCATGCTCTGCCTAATTGGTTAATCATTCAAACTTTTTACAATGGGTTAGTAGGATCCCATAGTTTCATATTTGATGCTGCCGCTGGTGGATCGTTAATGTCAAAAACATTTGATGAAGCGTATGTTTTAATTGAAGAAATGGCTACAAATGAATTTCAATGGCCCTCTGCAAGGGTAAATCCTATAAAGATAGCCAATATTCATGATACAGATGTGGTTGCAATTCTTGCATCTTAGGTTGCTGCAATATCAAGGAAGTTGGACGAATTTGCAATGAACCAGCCTCAATTTACTCCAGTAAGTGAGGAAACTTCATTAGGGCTTATGATTGATTCTAACTTATCATATGAGACTTTAAATATCATAAACAACTTGTATTATAACTTTTACAACCCAGGTTGGAAGAACCATCCTAATTTTAACTGAAATCATACTACTGGGGGTGGAAACCAACAAAGGGAAAATAATCATGCAAATACTAATGGAAGTTGGAATAATCAGAGGAACACAAACTATAGACCTTCATATCCACTAGACTCTAACAATGATAAAAAAATTGAAGACAAGAATATGTTTATAAAAGAAGTGGTATTGCAAATGGGAAACTAAATGCAAAGTCAAAATATTGTGATCATAAACATAAAGAATCAACTGGGACAAATTGTTAATTAACTTAGCAATATACCCCAAGGAACACTTCCTAGCAACAATGTGATCATAAACATAGAGAATCAACTGGGACAAATTGCTAATTAACTTAGCAATATACCCCAAGGAACACTTCCTAGCAACATTGAGATCAATCCTAAAGACAACAATAATGAACAAGTAGAAGTTGTCTGATTAAGAAGTAGAAGAGAGATAGAAGATGTGGTTAGAAAAGAGAAAGAAGTTGTGAGAGAAACAAAGGAAACTAAAAGACCCGAAGAACATGTTTCTAGGGATCTGGTAAAATTGACATCTCCAACTAAAATCATTTTTGAATGATCACCACCTCTATTTCCTCAAAGACATAGACAACATGAGTTGGATAAATAATTTTCAAAATTCCTTAAAGTACTTAAGAAGTTAATGATAAATATTCCTTTCGCTGAAGCTTTGGAACAGATGCCAAGTTATGCAAATTTTATTAAGGAGATATTAAACAAGAAAAGAAAACGTGGGGCTTACGAGAAAGTTGCACTAAGTGAGGAGTGTAGCGCTACACTTCAGAAAAGTTTCCTCATAAACTTAAAGATCCTTGTAGCTTTATAGTTCCTTCTGTAATTGGAGAAAAATTATGTGGAAAAGCTTTATGTGATTTAGGAGTGAGCATAAATGTGATGCCTGTTGACCTCATTTTTTATGAGGTCTTTTATTTTCTCTCTCCTTAGTACTTAGGATCTAGCCTTAGGCTTTCCCTTTGACTATCTTAGAGGACTAGAAATGGAACCCACCACATAGAAATTTAAACACCTCTTAACTCCCTGCAAACCCCATAAGTTTGATTGTAAACCCCCAAGTCACTTGGAGGGTTAAAATCAAATGTGGGGGTTTAAAGGATGAGTTCCCTATAGGACTCTTTGGCCTTAGGAATACCCTGGGTGACCTGGTCTGGTGAGGGTTGACCTGCACACATTGCACTTTCACACACATCTCAAATCCTAAAACCACTCATGCCTAGCTTGACTTCCTTACTCATGTAGGTAATCCATATGGATGGACCTTAACCGCTAGGCCCTTGGCTAAGAGGGTTAGGAACAACATAGTGAATGCCCCAAATGAGTCCTCTCATGGCTCTTATGGGCTTGATATGGCTTCATGCCTCAACCAAAGTGATTCCATTCTACTCAAACTTGATCAATCTTTATTTTTCCAAAATTTTAATTTTTGACCTTCGGGGCCCTACCCCCACCAAGCCTACCAAATGCCCTTGAAACTACCTAAAATTTGCAAAATTGCTTAAATTATCCAAAATTCATCAAACCCAATCCTAAACATTTCCCACCATTCAAATTGATCATCCTTAGCCAAATATACCAAAAATTCCAAAAATACACCTTAATACCCTCCAAATACCCAAAATGCCCTTCTTAACCAAAAAAATCCATAAATTCCAAAAATTTCCAGAAAATTTTAGAAAATCCCAAATATTCCCAATTTCATTTTATTCAACTACATCATATGCTAATTTTGTCAATTTAACCTACTTTTACCAAAACCTCCAATTTGACCCATTCTTAACCCAAGTAGACCCAATGTCAAACCAAATCAACCCAATTGATCTCAATTTTCATCCAATTCAGTTCTAAGCTTCAATTCAATATCCCAAATTTTAATTTATTTCAAATCCCAGCCCAATTTGATAGACATTTGGATCCAATTCCAATTTGAAGCCTAAGGCCCAATTTTGGCCCATGACCTAAACCTAGCCCAAACCAACCTAATTCAACTCCAATTAACCCCAAATATTTTCTTAAACCTTCCTAATATCCCCACAAACAAAAAACTAACAAGATTTGCCCTAAATTTGAACCTAAACTCCATCCAAACCTAACCCAAAACCAAAATCCCCATTCTTGGCCTAAATCCAAACCTAACTCAAATGGGCCCAAATCCCAAAATCAAAGCCCAACCAAAGTTGAAAACTCTTTGTGACACTCCCATAAACATTTCTCAACATTAATTTTACATCAAATCTAACCTTAGCCCAACCTTAGCCCAAGTTAGCCCAATTTGACCCACTTTGGCCCCTTTACCAAAAAATCCCAAATTAAACCCAATTCAACTCCAAATTATTTCAAACCTATTCTAGATCACTCATGATACATCCCTAAACTAAACCCAACATTTTTTTGGCCCCATATTTTACAAAACTTCCATTTACCAATTTGTTTTCAAACCTAAAAGCCCACCTCCTTAAACCTTTCTAAAGGCCCATCTAAAATAAATCCAAAAGCCCACATGAAATTTCCCCTCATCATACCCTTTGATTTAAATCACTCCCTAAGTTTCAAATTCATCATTAAACTTTTCTAAACTAATCCATGTGCCAAATTACCCCTAAATATCCTAAATCCTTAAAACCCACTTTCATGAAACCAAGCCAAGCCATCCATAAGCCATATGGAGCCATGCATAAGCCATATGCAAGCCTTGGGAGCCCCTTTCCACCTCGCCAAGCCGTTAATGGCAAGAAGAGGGGCCCCTTTCTTAAGCCTTACTTAAGCACTTTTAACCCCATTCATGCTACACACTAAACCAAGTTTAGCCACCTCACCATGGATGGAGACCACACCATTTTCTCTTGGTTGACCCAAGTGATTCTTTTCAGCCCAAAATCAGGCCTTGGGTGATGAACCTAGCCCAAAACCATGGGTTGACCCATTTGGATCCAAAATAGCCTTCCCCCTATTCCATTTAAATTCAACTCCTTTACACATGTCCATGGCTAATTGACTGCACTAAACCCCAGCCCTGACCTCCCTGACCTTGAGTCTGACCTGACCCTGGCTGGCCAACCACCACAACCACCGGAAACCACCAGGCCTAGAGCACCCATGTGAGCCAATTTTTAAATTCTTCCTTGCTGACTTGTCTCATGCCTAATGGCCACCATGGTTGTTCTTCTCCTCACCAGAGCAGTTGATCTAAGCCATTAAACCCCCCCCGGGAAGCCCTCTAGCCACCTCTATTTAAACCACACCACGTCTCGGCCAAACAAGGAGCTGAACAAAATCCTACTGAAACTCTGTCAAAATTGCTCTAGACCACCCTCCACACATAGAGCACTTGATTCCAACCCTAATTTCCCCCAGCTGAGCTAAATTTCTGAGTTCAAATTCAAGCCCAAAACCAGGACATCTCCCAAATCCCCACCAAATCCAAATTAAACTCACCCACACCTGCACAGGACCAAGAGAAGGAGTTCCCCAGTGAAAGCCCCCTCTCCTGGCCACCCAGTTGCTCTAGCCTCCAAGCTTTGAAATCAGCTGTGGACACTTTCATACCTAGACAATTCCCCAAAGCCAGATACTTCATCTGGAGTTTCCTTGGGTGCAATCAAAGGTGACGCAACTCTCTGATTCAAGCTACACTTCTCAGAGCAAAGGTATGGATCATTCCTTCCTCTCGAGCTTCCAGCAATTCTCCATTTCATTTCAGTTAATTTCATGGCATGTAAACCGTATGGATGTGTTCGTCTCCTCAAGACGAATCCATAGAGCACAAGAACACGAAAATCCGTTGAGAAATGAGAGAGTTCTTAGGGTTTTAGTGTGGACGGTCAGGGGTGCACACCAGTCGTATACGATGACCAGGCGTCGTCCGATCGCGCATGTATCGGTTGAACGGCTCAGATTGCGTCGGATCAGAGGAAGGAGCGGAACAGCGGGACGCGTGGGGGCTGACTCTGATGATGGCGTCAAATAGGAGTGTGTCGCGTGGTCTTTCGATCCGCCGTAGGTTGACGCGGCGCTGAGTGGGATAAGTAGATGAATGGGATTTTTTTCTATATATTTAAATACCCAAAACTTAGAAAATCCATATCTTTGTGTAGAAAAATCATAAAAATAAACTAAAAATACTCTCTTGCTCAGTGAACAGAGAAGAATAATGTGGAAAATAAATCAAGTTATTTTGATGAATATTTTATTTTTAATTAATTATTTACTCATTTTCAGTATTTTGATTCTCCATTTGCATAGACAATTCATCATGACATGAGACCATAGGGCTTTTGAAGCCTCTGATCTTGGGAACATTCCCTAAATTTCTCAAGGTTAGAGGCTATCTCTATGAAAAGTTATCTATTTTTCAAATTTATGTCACTATTTTTGGTATTTTAATTCTATTAATTAGCATATTACTTAGAAAATTCTAGAAAAGTTTGGGGAAGTTTCTTAGGACTAGAGGACCCTAGGATAATTACATTCTGAGTTAATTCATTAAGAATAACCCTAATTGGCCTAATTACTCAAAACTGAACTTTAATTAATTAGGGTTAGCCACACATTAAAAGAACTTGAAAATAATTCTCCACTGATCTTTAGGATTAGAGGGACCTCACATAAAATTTTGGAATTAATTGGAGATGTTTAACCCCACTAAATTAATGAATTAAGTCACATAACCAAAATTAAACTTTAAAAATTGATAACACCAAAAATACACTTTAAAAATTCACCAAATTGGTTTTGGGGCCTCTCTGATATCAGAGGAGTCTTAGAAAATTAAAATGAAAATTTTCTAAAAATCTTCATTTTCCACCACATTTTGATATTTTAAATAATTAGAAAATAATAAAAATCATAAAAATATTAAAAATCATAAAAATGTTATATTTTGACTCTTAATCAGTTAGGAACAAGCCAAATATTTTTTCCAAGTCTCAAAGTAAAGATATTGAATTTTAAATGCTTAAAACAATTTTTGAATTAAAAAAATGAATTTTCCAAACTTTCCACTAAATTAATTCTAATAAATCAAAGAGAAATCATACAATTATAAAATTTGTTTATAAAATTTGTTTCTCTGAACTCTTTGAGGTCAGGGAGATTTACGAAAAATATAAAATTTAATTTTCAACTTTTATTTTATTTTATAATTAATTAACACTTTAAAACTCAAAATAATTATAATAAACAAAATATAATTCAAAAAATCACTAAAATTGGTCCAAGTGGTCCTCTGGTTAGTAGAGAAATCCCCTAATTTTCTTAAGGACAGAAACCTTTCCTTGGTCATGTTGTTGAATTTTCTTTGAATTCCCCTATTTTCTCACAAAAATAATTATATAAATTAAATTAAATTCAGAAAAATCACATTTTTTTTCTCTAATGTCTTAATTGATATGTGAGTGAGGTGACATAAAAATTTCAAGTTTATTTGAACTCAATTTAGTGAGTTATGAAATAAATAAGCCTAAAAGGGCATAAAGGTAATTAAAGAATTTAAACCCCTTTATTAAAATTTTAGGTTTAATTAAAATGGAGGGGTAAAATATTTGATTTTATCTTTCTTGGATGATTGAGACTTTGGGAAATTAAAAGGGTAGGAACCGATTAATCACTTTTAATAAACCAAAAATGAAACTTTAATTATTTAAACAATTTAAATTTTGGAAGATTAATGAAAATTTGAATTATTAAAAATAGTGATATAACTTGAGAGGATTTAATTCTTTAATAAAAAAATCTATAAATAAATCACTTCAATAATATTTAGCTCTTAATTAAGATTAATGTGATAATCCAAACTAAGTAAATTAAAAATTAAAAAAGAACCCTTAAATTAAACGAAAGCTCAAAATATTAAGTGGTTTAACAACTAAATGAAATTAAATTAAAATTAAATTAAATTAAATTAAGTAAAAATTAAATTAAAATTAAAATTTAATTAAATTAACATTTTAAGAATTAAATTAAATTAAATTTAAAATATTGAAATTAAATTAAATTAAATTAAGTTAAATTCAATTAAATTAAATTTAAATTATATTAAATTAACATCACTCAATAATAAAAGTAAAACAAATTTGAAATGTTAAGATAATTCATAATTAAGAATATAAAAAATCAAACTAATCAAGATTAACCTAAAATATCATAATTAACCTAAACTAAATCATTAAGATATATGAATAATCTAAGTGAATTTGAAACACCAAAGATTAATTTAAAATATTAAGATCACTTAAAGTATAAAGATTTAAACCAAAAATAATTTAAACACTATCCCAAACTTAAAATTATTAATTAAAACCTCATAATTAAACTAAATCACTTTAAACCACTAACTCAAACTTCAAATTAAGAATGATTAAAATTCTCGAAAAACCAACTTGCTCCTAAAGGCTTTAATTATTATAACTCTTAAATGGAGTATTAAGTGAGATGTCACTTCATTCATCAGGTAATCAAATACCCAAGTTCACTGAGCAAGAGACAGAGCATAACTAAACTCCTGGATGATTAATTTACCTATGCAATTAAATTTACTTGGACTCAAAATAATCTCGGAAGTATTGAAAAGATGTTTAGGACTCGTCCTAAGCACTTTCTCAATATGATGAGATGTTTTAGAAGAAAAATTGAATTTAATTGTTCTTTGATGAAGAAAATCATCCATAACCAAAACCCAAGAACCTAGACGTCAAAAGAAATGACTAGCAATAGGATTAGGACTTTGGTAGACAACAAAATCCTTTCCCTTAGCTTTACCTAAGTACTTGTTATAAACATTTAAATGCCTTAACATGTGTTTTAAGTGCAGCTTGGAATGACGAAAAGACCCTCCGGGTACGCTTTTATTTTATTGCAATTTACTTACATGCACAGTACTTTACTTTTTCTTGCATGTTAAACAAGATTGTAGCATGAAAATTAAAACCTTTAGGATAGACACATAACTGAAACCAAAACTAAATTAAAAGTCACCACAAGATAAAATTCATCGCATCTCTCATCTCTTGATTTTCACCTTCTAAAACTAAACCTCTGCAACAACAAGGAGCTCGGAGCATAGTGGGCAGCACGGCCATCTACTTCAGCAAAACTCGGATCTAAACCAGCTAAACTTTTCTTAGAATTAAATAACCAAGCCATAGAATTTCAAGGTAGTTTGTCTAGTGCAACATAAATCCTCAACCTTTTCGTTAGGCACTTGCATAATCATTTTATGCAAATTAAGTCCTAACCGGTCTTAGGATTCCGAAGTAGTCGTTCGGAACGACATAAAACCTCACATCTTCGAGGCTACTTGTGTGATTATATCATACAAATATAAGTTCTAATTAATTAAATTGGCACGATTGCAATATTAAATAAATTCTCAAATTGGAACCAAACCATAGGATAGTTTGGGAAATTGCCAAGATTCTTCTTGGATCCTCAGCTTCTCCTACTTCTCTTCCTTTGGACTCTTAAAATAAATCGTTCCAAATTTGAGCTAATCCATATTGAAATTTCCAAAATCCAATCCTTTGAAAACTTTAAACTTTGAAATTCTTAAGAGCAAAACCACTTATCATTATCAAGAGTTTTCTTAAATGATTCCGGTCATTTAAGATGTAATTAACTATAGGGGCTTGCCTTTATAGGGAAATTTAAGAACCCGGGTAATATAAACCTCGTTTAATTCCTTTATATTAAGCGGGGAACTTGTCGGCTTATAAAATTGGTTCGCGAGCCAAACGGATGTCACAAATCTTCTAGTTTATTTAATCGAGCCCCATCATCAAGCAGTATGTCTATTCTTTGGGATAGATACACGGTTTGTGATGCGGTGCTAGTTTATGTAAACTATTTGGGATGTGAGAACTATTTGATTTCATATCTTAAAATTTTCAAACTTAAGGTTATTTTCAAAAATAAATGCTACTTTCTAAATTATATATATATTTAAATTAAAACCTAAAAAAATATGCCGACAACTTCTGCTGACTCCGCTGGGGACTAGTTCGTCTCTCCATTTTGATTAGATGGTTTTGCTTTCATAAATCGATAGTGAGTCCATAACCCTAGTGGCCCAAAACTATCCTTCTTCCGTTGACATACCACGTTCATTTCTATCTTGGACAAGTATAGTCAAATTCTCTCAGATTTAGGAGCCACTGTTTAGACACCCCTAAACAGAGAGGTTCTGAAATCCTTTTACCTCTTTTCTGAGGTGAGATGGACCCCCAATAGATGTTAGCTTAGGAGCGATTCTTTAGGTTAAGTAGTCTTACGAGACTTTATCTTCCTTTCCAATTCTAAACCGGGTCCCTTTCTTTTCTATAAACCTCCGTCCTTTAAATATTTCGTTCCTAACAAATAAATCTTCTAATAAACAACCCTTTAATAAACAAACTCTTTTAAATCAAAAATACATTAAAATAAATGAAAATGTGTTCGGTCTCTTTCTTTTTTTCTTCCTAAATTTTGCTACAAAAGGAAGCATAACTTGGGACTAATACTCAGAATCTACCCTGCAGAAAATGACTACACCAAAGCTAATTTTCTCCATCACCAATGGAATGGACTTCGCCGTCTATAAGGATGAGCTGCCTGACAATGGGATCATCCGTTTTGGACAAGGATTCGACAACACAGATATCAAGTTCGCTGACGTCACTCTCTTCGCACTAATGGACAAAGTGCCAGAAACTGAAGAGCTCGTAATTGAGTTCAACCTGAAGTCGAATCAAGAATTTCCTCCCCTGCAAAAGGTTCCGACTGAAAGAATTACTGCTATTCGTAGGAGGACTGTTGTCTCTACCCCCACCGGTCTAGTCATCTCTGCACCTACCCCGGCTTCTGCCAAACTAAAGGGGAAGGAAATCCAAGTCTGTGGTGAGCCTGTCACCGTGGCGGGTACAAATTTTGATACAATACCATCTGCTTTTGAGATTGGGTCCAGTTCAAGAGTTGCACCCCTAACTCGGACTCAAAGGAGAAATAAAAATAGAAAGATTGCCAGGATCGAGAAAGCTAAAGCTATCGAAGTTGCTTTTCTAGAAAAAATTCCTGAGGAAAGAGAATAACTGCCTGAGTATATACCTCTGTAGGAAGGGAGTAGGTTTCACCCCCTTTCTGCTGCATCGGATGAAGAAGTCGTTCGAAGGATTGCCGCTACATTACCCCGACCTGCATACTATAGTAACTAAAAAAGAAAAAGGGTTAAGACTATGCCATTTGTTCGGCTACAAGCTGTAATAGAAAAATTGGCAAAGAAAGAAAGATGCCCCGTGTCGGAAATCCTAAGAATAATAGGACGAGTGCCAGTTAGATCCTGCCTCGGACCGCGAGTAGAGCATGTCACTACCGTAGAGAAACTAAGGAAGAAAATGAGAGCTAGTTCACCTGTTGTTGTATCAGGCCATCATATTAGGGAGGACACCACCTACCAGCATGTAGCCGACAGACCGTCTGGTCCTAAGCCTTCTGCTGCAAGAAGGATGGTGTTGCGACCTATTATTACCGAGCCGAGACAAACACAACGGCCTGAGATGAAAAGCCTCGTCAAAGAGCCTGAATCAGAAGAAAGTGCTACTGCAATAAAAGAAACTTCTGAAAAAGAAGTTCAACAACCATCACACGACAACCGCGATACCATCTGGAAGAGACCCCTCGAGGATGCTATAGGAAAGCTAAGGACGAATATCCGACGGTTGGCAAAAGAAAGAGGAGAAAAGTTGGAAAAGGTAGTTAATTCATCAGAGTTCATGGATGAATATTATGTCGAGATCAACATGGTTGAAACACGAGCATCGTCAGCCTCGCAGGGTGCTCCGACAACTGCGGAAAGAGATGAACCAGAAGTGATGAGAGCACAGCTTCGGGAAAGAGATGACACAATTTCTCAAATGGCAAGGAGGATGGAAGAGATGGCTGCTGCTTTAGCCACTCTCCAGAGTCAGGTACAACCTCAGAAAGAAACACCCCCAGAGATCATCCATATTGCAGATGGAGGAAAAGAGATCACATCCATCAACAGAGACGAGCCACCAAAGAAGGATTCTGCACAGAGCATGATTCCTGAAAAGGACATTAAAAACATGGTAGAATAGTAGGTGCGAGAATCCCTAGCACAATCTAAGAGTGGAGCATCTATTCAGACGGGTAGGCCTTACCCCAAAGAGTTCGATGTAGTCCAATACCCGAAAAGCTTCGTACCACCTCTGTTTAAGACTTTTGATGGAACAGGAAACCCTCGGCAGCATGTCACACATTTTCGTGCTAGTTGCTGCAATGCCGGTGGGAGTGACGCTTTACTCTTTCGATAGTTTGTCAGCAGCCTGTCAGGGATTGCCTTCGAATGGTACGCAGAATTGCCAAATGGTTCAGTTAAGACCTTTTCAGAATTGGAAAATCTATTCGTTAAGCGGTTTTGTTGGGGCTAAGTACCACATCACCATCGGTGATCTAGTGGTGGAGCACTAGAAACAGAACGAGACTTTAGTGGATTACATACTTCGATGGAGGAACTTAAGCATGAAGTGTGAACCACAGCTTCAGGAACAACATGCAGTCGGCATCTTGCTTAAGAGTATCCACGGCCCGATAGCATTTCTCCTTAAAGGATTTACAATCAAGACATTCAAGAAGCTGCTTAGCAAGGCCGGGAGCTTACAAGAGGAAGCAAAGCAGCTAAGTTTTGTGGACAAGACTGATAAACAAAAACAGGTGAAAACATTTGAAAAGAAGTCCGGAATCGTCACGGCAGTAGATAAGGGTAAGCAGCCAGTGCAGATACAGCCAGAGCGGCCACAGCTTAGCTATCAACCACCGCAACGTACCTACCAACAATCTCAGTAGGGTTATCAACAGCCTCGACCAAGCTATCAGTTGCCTCAACATTATGAACAACCGCCTCATCCACAGCGTACCCTGAAAGATTTTTTGAACAAAGAATATCCATTCAAAACTGAAGCAGTAACGAAGATGTTCCGCAGTTTAATGAAGACACCCGATTTCCAGTTACCAGAGCTCAAGAGGCTGGAAGAAGTCAATAAGAAAGATCATCCAAACTATTGCCCTTACCACCGGATGCTCGGGCATAAGATAGAGGATTGCATCACTTTCACGATTTGGCTTGACGAAAATCTTTGGAAAGGGAACATAACAATCCCGAAGGAATACATTAAGGAACCCCAAAAGGGAGGTTCCGTCAATGTTATTTCAACGGATCCCATTGTTCCGATAGACCCTTACACAACCCATGATGGATGGAGTACCGTCTGGACAAAGTCTTCAAAGAAAATTTTAGATCATATCCAGACCGCTTCGGTACGCGCTTCAACTCAGAGTTTGAAACCTGTCGAGCCGACACTATCGCTTGCGATTGAAGAACCTCCCCAGAAGGAGGAGAAGATCGTGGAAGAAAAGAAAATTGGGGCTTCAAAGAGTAGACTAGGGACTACTTATCCTAGGATGGTTATTTCCAATTCGGGGGAGAAATCCCTCGAACCTCTAACTCTGCATGAATATTTGCTCGCCCCGGCGGGATCTTATAATGATAAGAGTTTTGGCGTTGTCTACGTTTTGACTGTTTCTAACGATTACGTAACTAACAAAAACCAACCTAATCTGGACTCGATTCTGATATAAATAACGATTCTCAAATCATACTAAACCTTAATGACCACAATGAAGGAGAAGACCTTCACAAGGATGGCTACAAAAGCTCAACAAGCGGCGAGTCTATTTGTGAATTTCGAGGAGCTCCAATCGCGATAGAATTAGAGTTATCAGATTCCGAAGCAACTGCAGAAGAGCCAATCATTCCAATTCAAGAGGAGACACCGGCAGATTTAACACTAGATTCAGAAGAAATAACTGAAGTCAACCTAAGAAGCAGAAAAGTTCTACCTCCAAGGAAAGCAGGTGATCACAGCCGACAGTTGTACATTTCAGTCACTATCAAAAAGTTTACACTCTCCAGGGTGTTGGTTGATCCGGGAGCATTAATCAACATAATGAGCATTTGAACGTTAGCATATTTGGAAATCGATGCTCGAGACCTCGAAGCATACAAGATGTTATTAAGAGGGTTCAATCAGAAAGGAGAAAGAGCTCTTGGATCGATCACACTGTTAATGAAGACCGGTGACTTAGCAAAGACAACCGCAAAATTCCACATAATTGATTCTGAAACATCATTCAACGCTCTACTGGGTCGGCCATGGATCCATGAAAACCAGATGGTACCGTCGTCTCTGCACCAGTGCATAAAATATTATGAAGGAGGAGAACAATGTATCAAAGGTGATTTACAACCATTCTCCGTGCACGAAATCGAAATTCATGAAGATGCAGCCTATTACGCGCCTCCGAAGAAAACAATCTTTTCCAGAAACGTCGTACCAAATGAAGCAAAAGAAGTGTAAGACGATAAAGAGCCTGAGATTCTAGTCCAACAGTTACTCACCACTCCCTCACGGCGAGATGGTGAAGGTTTCTCCAAAACTCGCACCCGAGGTCGAGGCCGGGGACGAGGTCGTGGAAGAGACATTAGAACAGTTGGACAGAAGAAACTAGTCATCGACGTTGATTGGGAGACCAATTCTGAAGAAGAGGAAATCAAGAAAGAAGCAGCAACAATAAATCAAAAGAAACCCCAGTTCAAGATCTCTCTCGAAGATGAAAAGAAAGAAGAATATAAATCAATGTACGAGAAGATTAACCATTATGTACATCTTATGACCACGACCCGATCATTTCTAATAAGATCGAGGGTATGGTGGTCAGGAAGTGTATGGTGGCGATGCTTAAGCCGATCAAGTTTTACCGTGGTGCTTCTTCTTCCAATACTGAAAAAGATGTACAATTTGAAGATGTTACTTCTTCTGAATTAATGGAACTGCCTTTTGAGTGGTACTCTCCCTGTGTTCAAAATTTAATTCAACGTAGTGTCTTACCTAAAAAATAGACAAAAAGTCAATCACAACACTTTGAAAAATTATGGAACAATGCCAGTCGTCCTCCCAATTCAAAACATGGTTCAGATTCGGCAAGGTAGGATCAGTTGACGATACAGGATTTTGCTTGGTTGTCACTTGCGAGCCTAATGAAGACTGCTTAGAAGCTTCAGAAGATCTCGAAGATCTACCAATCAGAGATGCTCCTCCAGAATTCGAAGAAGAAATTAAATCTACAATAGACGAGTTAATGGAAGTTAACTTAGGTACTAGCGAAGAGCCTAGGCTGACCTTTGTTAGCTCCTTACTCAATAAAGAAGACTCTGAAAAAATGATCAAGCTATTGATGGAATTCAAGGACTGTTTTGCTTGGAGTTATGATGAAATGCTAGGATTAGCTCCAGATGTCGCAGTTCAAATTTTAGGAGTCGATCCCACCGCCGTTCCAGTTAGACAAGCTCCGAGAAGAATGCGTCTAGAGATTGAACTGCAAGTTATAGCTGAAGTTAAGAAGCTAATAGACGCTAAATTTGTCCGTGAAGAACAATATCCAACTTGGTTAGCCAACGTGGTACCGGTCGAGAAGAAGAATGGTCGGATCGGAATCTATGTAGACTTCGAGAGATTTAAACAAAGCATGTACGAAGGACGAATTCCCGCTACCGATTCCGGAATTGATAATCGACATTGCTTCGACACATGAAGTCTTCTCATTCATGGATGGATCATCGAGATACAACCGGATAAAGATGGCACTCGGAAGATGAAAAGATTACGGCCTTCGAACGCCGATCCGGGTATCTGCTACACATTGATGTCGTTTGGATTAAAGAACGCAGGAGCAACCTATCAAAGAGCAATGACAAGGATTTTTGATGATCTCATTCACAACCAAGTTGAGTGTTACGTGGATGATGTGGTCATCAAAAGCAAACTAAAGGAAGATCATTTGTATGATTTGAGAATTGTTTTCGAGTGGTTAAGACAATATAACCTTAAGATGAATCCCCTGAAATGCGTCTTCGGCGTCACCTCTGGGAAATTCTTAGGATTTGTCGTCCGACATTGTGGAATTGAAATCGATCCGGAAAAGATTAAAGCTATCTTAGAAATGCCACCTCCCAAAACCTTGAAACAACTACTGTCCTTTCAAGGGAAGTTGGCATATCTTCGATGCTTTATCTCGAATTTGTCAGGAAGGTGTCAGGCTTTTTCTGCTTTGGTCAAGAAGGATGCCAAGTTTACTTGGGACTCCAAATGTCAACATGCCTTCGATGACATCAAACGGTATTTAATGACACCTCCTATTTTTGCGGCTACTAGTCTCGGGTAGGCCGTTGATACTATATACTTGCGGCTTTAGACGACTCTCTCGGAGCCTGTTGCTTGGGTCGATGATGAGGGAAAAGAAAATGCGCTCTACTACTTAAGCCATCGTCTAATTCCGACGGAAGTAAAGTATCCTCCTATTGAGAAGCACTGTTTGGCCCTGATCTTCGCCACACAGAAGCTCAGACACTACATGCTTTCTCATAAGGTCAACCTTATTTCGAAGTTTAATCCATTGCAATATTTGATGACCCGCCCGACACTTTCCGGTAGACTTGCTAGGTGGTCAATGATACTATTGTAATTCGATATAACTTTCGTTCCTCTTCATGCCGTAAAGGAACAAATCCTAGCAGACTTCCTCGCAGCACACCCTTTACCAGCAGAATTGCCTCTCAACGAAGATTTGCCAGACGAGCAGATAATGAGCCTAGAAGACCCCAATGATCAGTGTTGGGAACTGTACTTCGATGGAGCATCCTCAGCACAGAAAGATAAAGAATTGCAAATGATAGTGCCGTGAAGGCGGGAATCGGACTAATCTTTATAACATCGGAGCGGGGGATGTTAAGGTACTCCTGCCATCTAACGGAGCCGTGTACAAACAACGAGGCAGAATACGAAGCCCACATAACCGGACTGGAATTAACCGTTCAGATGGGGATAACAGACATCAACATCTACGGAGATTCTCAGTTGATCATTCAACAGGTCGCCAGACAGTACAAAATTCTAAAGCCAAGACTCGAACAGTACTTCCAGTACGCCATGAAACTGTTGGGGCAAATACTAAATGTAACAATCTATAAGATTCCCAGGAGAGAAAATGCTCTCGCAGATGTGTTAGCTCGACTTGCAAAAGAATTTGCCTGCTTATAGGATGAGTCAGTTCAGGGACGTCAGGTTCTCTCACAGCTCGACATGGATACAATACACAAATCAGAAAAAACATAAGAAACAATTGCAGCAGTGACGAAATTACAGAAGATTGGCGGCAGCCACTAATAGACTACTTGCAAGCAGGAAACCTACCGAACGATAAGTCGATAGCCCATCAAATCAAAAAAAGAACTCTGTCATACGCATTACTAAACAATACATTATACAGAAGGTCTTTTGATCAGATGTGGCTAAGATGCCTGAGCGGGTCTGAGGCTCGTGAAATTATTAAAGAAGTAAACTCAGGACTTTGTGGCGCTCATCAGTCGGGTCCGAAAATGAAAATGAAGATTAAAAGACTAGGGTACTGCGGCCCTCAAAGATGACGGTGCATGAAGATTGCCAAAAGTTGTCACCAGTGCCAAGTGCATGGAGTGATTCTACATCAACCTCCAAATGTGCTACATCCGACAATCACGTCGTGGCCATTTGAGTGTTGGGGCACAGATATTGTGGGTTTGATAGAACCGCCTTCTTCAAGAGGACATCGCTTCATTCTTGTAGCAACAGATTACTTTTCTAAGTGGGCAGAAGTTGTACCACTCAGAGAAGTGAAAGCACATCACGTGCTACAGTTCTTTAAGAATCAAGTCATCTACCATTTTGGGGTACCGCGCAGAATTATCTCAGATAATGAGCCCAGGTTCAAGAGTATGAAGATCAACAATTTTGTCAGAAGACACAGGATCGACTGGCGCTATTCAACAATCTATTACCCATGAGAGAACGGCTTGGCCGAGGCTTTTAATAAAACTCTCGTCCAAATCCTAAAGAAAACTTTGGATGACAATAAGAGAAATTGGCACGAGAAGTTGTTAGAAGCCTTATGGGCCTACAGGACGACTTTCATAACTCCCACCTAGTCTATGCCTTACGCCTTAGTTTACGAGTCCGAGGCCGTTCTACCATTAGAGGTTTAGCTTCCGTCACTTAGAATTGCAGTTGCAAAAAAGATCACTATAGAAGAAAATGCCAGACTACGACTAGAAGAATTGGAAAGCTTGGAAGGGAAAAGACTTTCAGCACAGCAGAATTTGGAACTATTTCAAGCCAAGATGATTCAGGCCCATGATAAATTAGTCCGTCCCAGGACATTCAAAGTCGGTGACTTGGTTTTGGTTCTCAGAAGACCTATTCTTGTACATCGCAAGATAGGTGGTAAATTTGAACCGACTTGGGAAGGGCATTTGTGGTCGAGACAGTTTACTCAAGAGATTCCTACCAGCTTGTGAATTGCCGTTGAGAACGACCTATGCTTCCAATTAATGGACGACATCTAAAGAAGTATTACACAACCTGATGTTTTGAAGGATGAATCCTCATTCCAAGAAGCACGGGTAGAGTAATCATTTGCGACTCGATCTGAACCAAAAAATATAAAAAGTGGATGATAAAGAAAATTATTAAAAAAATGTTAAAAAGAAAACATGTGAAATCATGATAATAAAGTTTTTTTATCCTTCCTTTTAAATCGAGTCTCACTCTTGATCTTTCTTCATCTTTTCCTACTCCTTTTTAAATTTAAAATAAATGAATAAAGTTCCTCATTAAATAAACATATTAAATAAACATATATTTTTCTCTTGTTCTTGTTCTTAGTACGGCTCCCGATCCTTTCCTTGTTTTTCGCGGGGAAATGTCGAACGGGCGATTGGTTCTGAACTTTAAGAATGGTGTGAGTCTAGCACTTGATGAAAAGAGGGTGAGGGATGGATCTGTGATCGAGATTGACTCTGAATTCACAACAGTCGGGCTACAATATGAAGAAAATGATTGGACCCCGATTGATCGGGAAGAGCTCCGCAGCCATACAGTGATGAAATTGGGTGGCTCAAATCAACCATCTAACAGCAGGAAGAGAAAAATAAACACCGCTCATGCAACGGGAGAGGAAAAGAAAGTTAAGTCTGTTGTTGCTACAACAGAGGGCAGGCTTGTCAGCGCATGCCCGCAAAAATCCAAGGGGTAAGGAGAGCTACTCTCACTGCCACCCAGCGGAGGAACAAGAATCGCCGCATTCACAAGATGTTAACCAAGTTAGCAGTAGATCAATATGAAGAGACAGTTGCTACCAGCAATACAAATACTCCGAAGAAATTGGTTCGTCGGGAATCGAAAAGGAGGAAATCAAATCCAAGGAAAGTAGAGTAGATAAAGGAAATCCCAAGAATAGCAAAAAGAGAATCAGCGCCTCGACGCCAGATAAATGCAACAGTTTTAAAGAGTCTTGTTGCGAAAGTAACCCCGGAGGATGTCCCGACAGAGACTACTCCCGAGGAGCCAAGACATGCAGGAGAGCGTGTCGGGGTTGAACCATACATTCCCCAGTACGTTACTAGACCTCGCTAGTTGCAGATAATTCCAGAATATAAGTTGGAAAGAATGCAGAATGTTGAAAAGAAAACTTTTGAATACTTTGAAAGGATCCGTGGCAAGAGGATCAACATCTTAGAAGGCCTTGAGTTGCATACAGATGTGTTCTCAGATTACGAGCAACAGCAAATTGTAGACTGCATTGTTGAACTTCAGAAAATGGGCTGAGCTGGTCATCTGAGGGAGAAAACTTATTTAGAACCCTGAAGGTGGATGCCAGGGAAAAGAAGAGTTACGATCCAATGCAGATGTTGCTACAACTTTGCCCGCCAGGGATACTCCGTCGCAGTGAGGTGGATCTGATGCCTAATGTTATTAAAAGAACGGTAAAGAGGATGATAACATGGAGGGTATTGCTGCAGTTACATACCCAACAGCTGCATCATTAACATCTACAAGGAGGGCGACTGCATACTTCCACACATAGACCATCATGATTTTGTTAGACCTTTCTGCACAGTGTCTTTTGTCAACCAGTGCAATATCATGTTTGGATCTGACCTCCAGATTACAAGCCCCGGTGAGTTCCGAGGGCCGGTGGAGATACCACTACCGGTAGGTTCCGTCCTGGTATTGAAAGGAAACGGAGCGGACATCGCAAAACATTGCATTCCAGGAGTGCCTGTTGAGCGGATCTCTGTTACCTTCAGAAGGATGGACGACAAAAAAATGCCTTTCCACTTCAAGCCAGATCCAGAGTTAGAGAGTCTTCGGCCTTATGAGCTGTGAGTTACATGGGAGATAGCACACCTCCAATGCACATCCATATGGCATTCCTGCCAAGGATGACTTGGAAGGTGATGTTATTGTCCATGTATCTCACTATTCAGACATGGATTTTCGCAGATGCTTTTAGAAGAGACTTGCAAGAATCTTACACAATCCATTTTGGATTTATATGAATTGTATGAGATATTAAATTCTTAAAGAAAATATCATCATGTTTTGGATCAAGTTTTATGATGTATTTTCAACAAGATTGGAATGAAAGTGACCATGTCATGTTTTGCCTTCACCTCTTTTTGTGCAAATTGACTGGGAAACGCCATTAAATTAAAAGAACTTTAAGCAAAGAACAAAGGGAAAATAAAACTAAATGAGAACTCTTTTTTTAAAAAAATCTGAATGTCAAAACAAACTACAAATAAACACAAACTCTAAATAAAAAGTTGAAAATCAAGCTAAAATCAAATCACAAGCGACTATAACAAATTCATGAATCTGAAATCCCCGGCCTTCGGCTATTCTCAAATCTCTTTTTGACTCTCCATGTTTCCTTCCCTCTTTTGAGAAGGTCAACTGAGTCTACTGACACAGAACCACGAAAATTTTTGATTTGGTTGTGATGGCATGGATTCATATCCTTCGCCAAATAATCAAACTTCGATCGATCCTCGTGGGACGTGAAACACTTTCACATCTCATTCCAAATCTTCCGCTAAACTAAAATCTCCGCAGCAAATTTCAACCCTTTAAACCTTCGAGATTAGAACCAGTTTCCAATTCTCTTTAAACCTTCGAGATTGGAACCAGTTTCCAATTCTCTTTAGACCTTCGAGATTGGAACTAGTTTCCAATTCTCTTTAGACCTTCTAGATTGGAACCAGTTTCCAATTCTGTTTAGACCTTCGAGATTGGAACCAGTTTCCAATTCACTTTAGACCTTTGAGATTGGAACCCATTTCCAATTCTCTTTAGACCTTCACGATTGGAACCAGTTTCCATTTCTCTTTAAACCTTCGAGATTGGAACCAGTTTGTAATTCTCTTTAAACCTTCAAGATTGGAACCAGTTTCTGTCAGCATATTTTTAATTTAACTTAAATAAATAATTTGAAAAGTAGTATTTAATTTTGAAAATAATTTTAAATTTGAAGATTTTAAGATATGAAATCAAACTGATCTCACATCCCAAATAGTTTATATAAACGAGCACCGCACTACAAAATGTGTATCTATCCTTGAGGATAGATACACTGCTTGATGGTGGGGCTCGATTAGATAAACTAAAAGATTTGTGACATCCGTTTGGTCTACGAACCAATTTTATGTGCCGACAAATTCCCCTGCTTAATATAAAAACATTAAACAGGGTTTATATTACCTGTTCTTTAAAATTCCCTAAAAGGGCAAGCCCCCGCCGGCATTGCAACAACTGGCACGAAAGTGTGCAACATCGTCGTCGGGGTTCCGGTTCCATCGAGGTCTTGAACGGAGGTGGTACGAAGCCTTTTGGGTATTGGACGGCGTCGAATTCTTCCGGGTAAGGTCTACTGTCCGAATGGATGTCCCGCTCTTTGATTGTGCTAAGGCTTCTCGCACTTGCTTGTTCCACCAAGCTCTTGATATCCTTTTACGGAATCATGCTTTGTGTCGTATCTTTCTTTAGGCTGATCGTCCCCGTTGACGGATGTAATCTCCTTTCCTCCGTCCACGATGTGAATGACCTGCGGGGCGTCTCTCTTTGGGGTTGCACTTGACTTTGGAGAGTGGCTAGAGCTATAACCATCTCTTCCATCCTCTTCGCCATTTGGGTGATCGTATCGTCTCTCTCTTGAAGCTGTCTTCTCATCACTTCCGGCTCCTCTCTTCTGCGAGCTGCGGGAGCACCTTGTGAAGTGACGAAGCTCGTGTTTCGACCATGTTGATTTACGCATACTCATCGTCCATGAATTCGAAGAATCGATCTCGTCTCCGAATTTCTCCTCTCTTTCTTTTGCTAGTCGTTGAATATCGGTCCTCGACTTTTCCATAGCGTCTTCTAGCGATCTTTTACGTGCATCTTCGCGGTTGTCGTGCGATAGCGCATCGGGTCCCCTTCTCACGAGCCCCCTTCATTGTAGTAGCACTTTCTTCGGATTCGAGTCTCCGACGAAACTTTCCTTTTCGAGTCTGTTGTTTCGATCTTAAGCTGTCCGGTAGTGGGTCGCCATACCATCCTTCTAGCAACGGAAGGTCTAGGACCGGATGGTCCGTCGGCCAAATCGTTGGAAGGTGGTATCCTCCTAATCTGTAACCACGAGACGACGACGGGCGGACTAGCCTTCATCCTTTTATTTGGCTTTTCAGTAACAACGGCGAGGTTCCACTCGGGGCCCGAGACGTGATTTGGCCGACACCCGCCACTATCCTTCGTAGAATCTCCGATACGGGGCATTTCTCTTTCTTCGCTAGCTTCTCGATCACGGTCACGTAGTCGGGCAAATGGTGTAATCCCAGCCCTTTTCTTTCTCGTTGTCGTCGTAGTATCTTGGTCGAGGTAATGTATAAACAATCCTGCGGACATTTTCTCGATCGAGTTGCGGCGGAAAGGGGATGGAATCTACTTCCTTCCAAAAGGGTGTATCTTCGAGCAATGGTATGTATTCGGGTAATGGTGTGTACTCGGGGATTTGCAGGATTTCCTCAGGAAAGCGACTTCGGCGGCTACGGCGCTTCACGGCGATCTTCACTACTACGTTCCTTCTTTGGGTCCGTGTTAGTGATGGAATTCTTGAGTGGACCCGATTTCAAAACGGAAGGTCTCACGAGAAAGTCCGTACCCTCCACGGTAGCGGGTTCACCATAGTGCTTGGATTTCCTTCCCCTTTAATTTGGCGAAGCCGGGGTAGGTGCGGAGATAACCGGACCGGTGGGGGTAGCAAGAACGGTCCTTCTTTGGACGGCGGTACTCCTCTCGGTTGGAATCTTTTACGGGGAGGAAACTCTCGAGTTGACTGGAGTTGAACTCGAGCAACGGCTTCTCGGTTTCGGATACTTTGTTTGTCGGCGCGAAAAGGGAAACGTCGGTAATCTTGACATTTGTGTTCTCGAATCCTTGTCCGAGCCGGATGATCCCATTGTCGGGCGGCTCATCCTTGTAAACGGCGAAGTCCGAGTCCATTGGTGAAGGAGAAAATCGGCTTTGGGGATTCCATTTCGCGGGGTAGATTCTGGTTGTTAGTCCCAAGTTATGCTTCTTTCTCATTAGGACGAAAAGAAAGGAATTGAAAAGAGTCCGAACACATTCTTGTTCATGTATTTATAAGAAGGAGTTGTTTGTTAAAAGAGTCATTCATTGGAGGGTTTGTTTGTTTAGAACGGAGTGTTCAAAGGTGTAGAGAAGGTAAGGAATCTGATTCAGAGTTGGGAAGGAAAAGAAAGTCTTATGCAAGACTTCTCGACTCGAAGGATCACTCCTAAACTAACACTTATTGGGGGTCCGCCCCGCCTCGGAAATGAGGTAAAAGGATCTCGGAACCTCTCCGTTTAGGGGTGTCTACAACGGTGGCTCTTAAATCCGAGAGAATGTTGGCTATACTTGTTCGAGGTAGAAATGAACATAGTATCTCAACGGAAAGAAGGGTAGTTTGATCCATTAGGGACATGGATACACTACCGATTTTTGAAAGCAGAATTATCTGATTGAAATGGAGAGAGGAATTGTCCCCAGCGGAGTCGCCAGAAATTGTCGGCATATTTTTAATTTAACTTAAATAAATAATTTGAAAAGTAGTATTTAATTTTGAAAATAATTTTAAATTTGAAGATTTTAAGATATGAAATCAAGCTGATCTCACATCCCGAATAGTTTATATAAACGAGCACCGCACTACAAAACGTGTATCTATCCTTAAGGATAGATACACTGCTTGATGGTGGGGCTCGATTAGATAAACTAAAAGATTTGTGACATCCTTTTGGTCTGCGAACCAATTTTATGTGCCGACAAATTCCCCTGCTTAATATAAAAACATTAAACAGGGTTTATATTACTTGTTCTTTAAAATTCCCTATAAGGGCAAGCCCCTATAGTTAATTACATCTTAAGTGACGGGAATCACCTAAGAAAACTCTCGATAATAATCGATAATTCTGCTCTCAAGAATTTCGAAGTTTAAGTTTTCGAGGATTGAATTTTGGAATTTCGATAGGGAATGGATCAAATTTGGAAGATTTTATTTTGGGAATTCGAGGAAGAGAAGTAGGAGAAATTACAGATTCGAAGCGAACTTCGGTAATTTCCCGACTATCCTATTGTTTGGCTTAGATTTAGGAAAGTCCTAATGTTTATTTAATATTTTGATCTTGTCAATTTTAATTAATTAGGACTTATATTCGTATGACATGATCATACAAATAGCCTCGAAGATGTGAGGTTTATGTCGTATCGGACGACTACCTCGGAGTCCTAAGACCGGTTAGGGCTTAATTTGTCATGCAAATGCCTAACGAAGAGTTGAGGATTTATGTTGCACTAAGCAAACTACCTCGAAATCCTATGGATTGGTTATTTAATTCTAAGAAAGTTTTCGTTGATGTGGATTTCGGTTTTGCGACGACGATGGCCGTCTTTGCTCACCATGCTCCGAGCTCCTTGTTGTTGCGGAGATTTAGTTTTAGAAGTCATAAATCGGGAGATGAGAGAAGTTTTTGGTTTAGAGAAAATCTTAAAGTCCAGTATTTTTAATATTTTAATTAAAACAAATCTTAAAGTTGATTATAACAACACCGGTTAAGATCCTACGGTTCCATCCTTCCGGCATCGTTATTTTTATCGGATTCACTTAGTCCAGATGAATTTGCTAAGCTCAGCTGAATGAGTTCCACACTTTCATTTAGACCGTGGAAAATCCCATTAGCAACACGTAGGTTACATCATCAGAGGTATTCCCGATCATCCAACGGGACGTTTTAATTTAGTTGTAATTGTAGTTTTGTGTTCTGTTTGTGATTATATTTTGAGTTGTTTTATATTTTGAAATGTTGTGGCGGTGAATTTTATTTTGTAATGACTTTTAATTTAGTTTTGGTTTCAATTTTAGGTACTATCCTAAAGGTGTGGGTTTTCATGCAACAGTTGTTTATCATGCAATAAAAATAAGTGCGATGCGATTAAATAAATTACAATAAGGTAAATTGCAATAAAATAAAAGCGTACCTGGAGGGTCTTCCCGTCATCCCAAGCGCACTTAAAACATAATTAGAATATTTAAGCAAGTTCCTAGGTAAAGCTAAGGGAAGGGTTATGGTTTTCTACCAAATTCCTAATCCATATGGCTAGTCATTTCTATGACGTCTAGGTCTTTGTGTTTTGGTTTGAGGACGATTTTCTTCATCGAAGAACAATTAAGTTCGATTGTTCTTATGAGTATACTTATCATATTGAGGAAGTGCTTAAGAAGAATCTTAAACATCTTTTCGATATTGATAGGATTATTTTAAGTCAATTTGAATTTAATCATACAAATGAATTAATCGTCGGGAATTCAAGTTTTGTTATCTTGCTCGGTGAACTAGGACATTTGAATATCCTATAAGTGAAGTAGCATTTCATTTAATGTTCGTTTAGGAGTTATGATAACAAAGCTCTCGAGGGCGAATTGGTATCGAAATCGTTTATGATTTAGTTTAACTTCGATTAAAGGGTTTAAATTTGGAATAGTGTTCGAGTTGCTTTATATTTAATTTCTTTATGTCTTAGGTAATGTTATTTAATTCAATTTAATTTAACTTTAATTTAATTTAATTTGGTTTAGTTTTAATTTTAATTTAACTTTAATTTTTAATCTTAATTTTAATTTTAATTTTAATTTTAATTTTAATTTTATTTGAATTTTATTTTAATTTAATTTAATTCAATTTAGTTTGATTTGATGTTAAATTAATTTAGTTTAATTTGATTTAATTTCCTTTAATTTAATTTAATTTGATTTAATTTAATTTAATTTGATTTAATTTAATTTAATTTAATTTAATTTAATTTATTTATTTGATTTAATTTAATTTAATTTGATTTAATTTAATTTATTTATTTAATTTAATTTAATTTAATTTGATTTCTTTATTTAATTTAATTTAATTTAATCTTTAATTTAATTTTATTTTTAATTTAATTGAGAATTTAAAAAGAGTTTAATAATTTAACTTTTTAATTTAATTTAATGATGAAGTCTTTTAACATTTTAAAACTTAAATTTGAATTATCATTTTTAATTAGGAATTAAATATTATTGAAAAGATTAATTTAGGGATTTTTTTAAATTAAAGAATAAATCTCTTCCTAATAATATCCCTATTTTAATAATTCCAATTTTATTATTCTTCCAAATTTAATCAATTATTTAATTAAGGTTTATTTCAATTATTTTAAATTGTTTAATGGGTTTCTACCCTTTAATTATTTAAATTTAAATCATCCAAATCAGATTAAGATCAAATATTTTACTTGTTAATTTTATTAAACCTAAAGTTTTAATTAAGGATTTAAATTTTTTAATTATCATTTTGCCCTTCAAGCTTAATAATTTCATAACTCACTAAATTGAGCTCAAATGAACTTGAAATTTTTATGTGACTTCACTCATATGCCAATGAAGATATGAGAGGAGAAAATGTGATTTTTCTATATTTAATTTATTTATATAATTATTTTTAGTGGAAAATAGGAATTTCCAAGGAAAATTTAATAATATGACCAAGGTAAAGTTTCTGTCCTTAAGAAAATTATGGGACATTCCTAATGACTAGAGGACCACTTGGACCAATTTTGGTGATTTTTGAATTATATTATTTTTATTATAATTATTTTAAGTTTTGGAGTATTAATTAATTTAAAAATAAAATAAAGGTTGAAAAATGAATTTTATATTTTTAAAAATCTCTCTGATATCAAGGAAATCAAAGAATCAATTTTTGCAATTTTCTGATTTTTCCTTGATTTATTATAATTATTTTAGTGAAAATGCTAGAAAATACATTTTTTTAAATTTTAAAATTACCCTAGAGTTTTAAAATTTAATATTTCATTAAATAGACCTAAGAAAAATATGGGGTTTGTTCCTAAGTGATTAAGATTCAAAATGTGACATTTTGGTGAATTTTATTATTTTTCTGATTTTTATTATTTTTTAATTATCAAAAATATTAAAATAATATTAAAAATCAACTTTTTTAGAAAATTGAAATTTTAATTTTTTTAAATCCCCCTAATATCAGAGAGGCTCCAAAACCAATTTGGTGAATGTTTGAAAGGTATTTTGAAAGTTATGAATTTTTAAAGTTCAAATTGACTAAATGGCTTAATCAACCCATTTAGGAGGGCTAACCAAGTCCAATTGACTTCAAATTTTTATGGAGGGTTCATCTGATCCTAAAGGTCAGTAGAGAATTGATTTAAAGTCAATTTGATGTATGGTTAACTCTAATTAATTAGGGATCTATTTTGGGTGTTTAAGCCGAATAGGGTTATTTTAAATGAACTAACTCAAAACCTATTTTTCCTAGGGTCCTGCGGTCGTAAGGGACATCACAAAATTTTTCTAGCATTTATTTCACAACATGCTAATTATTAGAATTAAAATACTCAAAACGAGTAACATGAATTTGAAAAATCAATAACTTCTCATAGGGATGGCCTCGACTTTGGAAAATTCGGGGAATGTTCCCGAATTCGGAGGCTTCAAAGCCCTATGGTCTCATGCGATGGTGAATTTCCTACATGCATGGAGAATTAAAATAATGCGAGATAGTAAATAAATTATTAAAAATAAAATACTTGATGAAATTAAATGATTTTTTTTCCACGTTATTCTCCTCGTCCATCCGAGCAAGAGGGTATTTTTATTTTATTTTTATGATTTTCCTACACAAAGTTATGAATTTTCCAAGTTTAGGGAATTAAATAAATAGAAAAAATCCCTAATTTTCTACTTATCCGAGTCGACGCCGCTTCATCCTCGGCATCTCCGAACGGTCACGCGGCGCGCTCTCATTCGACGCCGCCGCACCGAGTCGGCGGCACAGGTCCCGCGGTTCACGTACCATCTCTCGGTCCGACGCCATCCGAGCCGTCCGTCCGCGCGTGTATTAAATGAACGGCATCCGTTCATCGTCCCCAAGCCTCCTAACTCGAGAACCGTCCATCTTCAGGCTACAGATCTCACTCGATACTTGACCGAATCTAACGTTCTTATGTTCTATGGATTCGTCTCGAGAAGACGAACACATCCATACGGTTTATGTGGCATGAAATTGACTTAATGAAAATGGAGAATGTTCAGAAGCTCGGGAAGAAGAGTGAGGCCATACCTTTGCTCAGAGAAGTGTGGCTTCGATGCGAGGGTTGTTTCACCTTCGATTGGATCCCAACAAGCTCCGGATGAAGTCTCACGGTGCAGTGAATTGTCTAGGTGTGATTTCGACCAAGCCCGATCACAAAGCTTGGAGGCTGGAGCAAGCGGGTGGCACTGGAGATGGGGCTTTCGGTGGAAAACTTCTCCTCTTGGTACGGTGAAGGTGTAGGACCAATCAATTTGAAGATTGATCCACTGTGAAGAAGTGTCCTGGTTTTTAGGCTAGAGTTTGAACTCGAAATTGAGCTCGAGTTGGGGGAATTGAGGTGGAATTCGGTGGGGATCAAATGCTCATGTATGGGGAGTAGTACGGAACAATTTTGGCGAGTTTCCTTAAGGTTTGTTTCGGCACCTCTCATCGCCGAGAAGGGGTGGTGTTTAAATAGGAGAGGGTGGAGGGCCTCCCGGGGAGAGTTAGGGCTTGGGATCGAGTTGCTCTTGGCAAGAGAAGAACAGTTCGCAATGGCCAGCTGGGGATGGGGCGGCTCGGCGGGTGAGAATTCCAAGTTTGGGCTCACATGTGAGCTCTCGGCTCGGTGGTTTACGGCGGCTGTGGTGGCCGGCCGGCCGGGCATGGGTCACCCTCGATGTCGGGTGGGTCGGGGTTGGGGTTTGGTGCATTCGATTGGCAATTGCCATGTGTAAAGGCTTTGATCCAAAGTAGAATGGGGCATGGCTAGTTTTGAGTCTAAATGGGTCGATCCACCCATTTGGGCTTGGTGCACCCTTCGAGGTGGCTTTGGATGCTTGTGGGGGATCAAAGGGATCGGTTGGTTTGGCATGGAGAAGTCTCCATCCAAATATATTTGGATTAAATTTAAGTTTAGGTGAATCATGATTAAGGCTAATGAGCTTTAGGGATTAAGGAAAGCCCTCCCTCTTCTTACCCGATATGGCATGGTGGAGTGTCCAAGGCTCTCATGGCTCACATGTGGCTCATGCATGGCTTCATGGCTCATCTTTGGCTTGGGGAAAGTTAAGTCGATTTCATGGAAAAGGGTTTTTTGTGAATTTTGGTATTTTAATGGGAATTGGCATATGGCTTGATTTGGGATGATTTGATGATGAATTTAGGACTTAGGTATTGAGTTTAATTGAAAGTATGATGAGGGGAAATGTCATATGGGCTTTGGGACCAATTTTGGGCCTTTGGATGTGGTAAAAGATGGGCTTTTAAAATGGTTTAAGGAATGGGCCTTTAAGTTTAAAAATGAATTTATGGATGGGAATTTTGTAAAGAGGTTGGGCCAAATAATTTTTGGGTTTAGCTCATGGATGTGTCATGAGTGACTTGAAGCAAATTGGGGGTGATTTGGGTTTGAATTGGGTTGAATTTGGGCTCTTTTGGTGAATGGGCCAATATAGGTCGAAATGGGCCAGAGTTGGGCCAATGTTGGGCTAGGGTTGAAATTGATGTAAAATTAATGTTGAGAAATGTTTATGGGAGTGTTTCAAAGAGGTTTTGACTTTGGTTGGGCTTTGATTTTGGGGTTTGGGCTCATTTGGGTTAGGTTTGGGTTTGGGTCGAAATTGGGCCTTTTAGCTTTGGGTTGAATTTGAGTGGGGTTTGGGTCTAAATTTTGGGCAAATAATGTTAGTTTTTTGTTTGTGGGGATGTTAAGGAAGATTTAGAAAAGATTTGGGGTTAATTGGAGTTGAATTGGGTGAGTTTGGGTTAGGTTTGGGTCATGGGTCCAAATTGGGCTTTAAGGCCGAAAGTGAAATTGGATCCAAATGTCAATCAAATTGGACTTGGATTTGGTCTAGATTGGTGTTGGGAATGTTGAATTGAAGTTTAGAATTGAATTAGACCATAATTTGGGTCAATTGGGTAGGTTTGGTTTGACATTGGGTTCACTTAGGGTTAAAATGGGTCGAGTGGGGGTTTTGACAAAAGTGGGGTAAATTGACAAAATTGGCCCATGGTGTAGTTGAACAAAATGAAATTGGGAATATTTGGGATTTTTTGGAATTTTTCTGGGAATTTTCTGAATTTGTGGATTTTTGGGTCAAGGGGGGTATTTTGGGTATTTGGAGGGTATTGGGAGGTTTTCTTGGAATTTTTGATATTTTTGGCTATGGATGATCAATTTGAGTGGAGAGAAATGTTTAGGAATGATTTTGGAGAATTTTGGGTGATTTGGAAATTTTTGAGAAATTTGGGTAGTTTCAAGGGTTTTAGGTACGTTAAGCGGGTGTACGGTCCCGGGGGTCAAAAATTAAAAATTTGGAAAATTGAAGATTGGGTGAATATAAGTGGAATGAAATCATTTTGGTTGAGCCATGAAGCCATATCAAACCCACATGAAGCCATATCAAACCCACATGAGCCATGAAGAGACTCATTTGAGGCATTCACTATGTTGTTCCTAACCCTCTTAGCCAAGGGCTTAGGGGTTAAGGACCATCCATGTGAATCACCTACATGAGTCAGGAGATCAAGTTAGGTATGGGTGTGGTTTTTTTTTTTTTTTTTTTTTTTTTAAGAGGTGTGTGAAAGTGTAGTTTATAAATTTAGTGTATGTGTAAGTCGGCCCTTCACTGGACCGGGCCGCCTGAGGCGGTCCTAAGGTCAAAGAGTCCTATAGGAACCCATCATTTAAACTTCCACATTTGATTTCAACCCTCTAGGTGATTAGGGGTCTATAGTCAAGTTTGTCGAGTTTGCGGGGAGTTAAGAAGTGGTTTGAATCTCTAAAAGGTGGTGGATCCCGATTCTAGTCCTCTAAGATAGTCGAAAGGAAAAGCTCAAGGCTAGATCCCAAGTACTAAAAAGAAGAAGAGAAGACCTCATCAAAAATGAGGTCAACAGTTTCCATTTCTCTTTAAACATTCGAGACTGTAGCCAGATTCCAGTTCTCATTAAACCTTCGAGACTGGTACCTAAATTCCAGTTCTCTTTAAACTTTCGAGATCAGTACCTAAATTCTGATTCTCATCCTTTCCAATCGATAGTTAAACTCCGATTCTCACTCTGAGGCTGATACCTAAATTCCAGTTCTCTTCGCAATCCCGAGGTTAGAATCTGGGTTCCAATTCTCATTTCAACTCCAGATTTCCTTGAATTTATTTTAAGTTAAACCTCAACCGAAATTGAAACTCAGAACAAATTGAAATCTAAACTCACACATTGAAAAAAACTCGGAATAGAAAATGAAACAAATCTAAATCAAATTTCACCATATCGTATGATCTGGAATTCACCTCCTTTTTTTTCCCCAGCGAGAGTTCAGGGATCTCCAGTCTTGGAGATATACTCGATACTCCCCAGCGGAAATTTGTTTCTACTCTATTCTAAGTGTGTCACTTAGACGTTTGTGCTGGTTTTGTTGATCTCTTCGGTCAACGCCAATACGCGTGGTGTGCTTGGTTAGCACACCACACCTATTGGGGGTCAATTTGTTGACCTCATTTTTGATGAGGTCTTTTCTCTTCCCTCTCCTTAGTACTTAGGATCTAGCCTTAGGCTTTCCCTTTGACTATCTTAGAGGACTAGAAATGGAACCCACCACATAGAAATTTAAACACCTCTTAACTCCTATGAGCCACATAAGTTTGATTGTAAACCTCCAAGTCACTTGGAGGGTTAAAATCAAATGTGGAGGTTTAAAGGATGAGTTCCCTATAGGACTCTTTGGCCTTAGGACTACCCTGGGTGACCTAGTCTGGTGAGGGTTGACCTGCACACATTGCACTTTCACACACATCCCAAATCCTAAAACCATTCATGCCTAGCTTGACTTCCTAACTCAGGTAGGTAATCCATATGGATGGACCTTAACCCCTAGGCCCTTGGCTAAGAGGGTTAGGAACAACATAGTGAATGCCCCAAATGAGTCCTCTCATGGCTCTTATGGGCTTGATATGGCTTCATGCCTCAACCAAAGTGATTACATTCTACTCAAACTTGATCAATCTTTATTTTTCCAAAATTTCAATTTTTGACTTCCGGGGCCGTACACCCACCAAGCACACCAAATGCCCTTGAAACTACCCAAAATTTATAAAATTGCCTACATTATCCAAAATTCATCAAAACAAATCCTAAACATTTCCCACCATTCAAATTCATCATCCTTAGCCAAATATACCAAAAATACCAAAAATACCCCTCAATACCCTCCAAATACCCAAAATGCCCTTTTTAACCAAAAAAATCCATAAATTCCAAAAATTCCCAAAAAATTTTAAAAAATCCCAAATATTCCCAATTTTTCATTTTATTTAACTACACCATAAGCCAATTTTGTCAATTAAACCTAATTTTACCAAAAACCCCTAATTTGACCCATTCTTAACCCAAGTAGACCCAATGTCAAACCAAATCAACCCAATTGATCTCAATTTGATTGACATTTGGATCCAATTCCAATTTGAAGCCTAAGGTCCAATTTTGGCCCATGACCTAAACCTAGCCTAAACCAACACAATTCAACTCCAATTAACCCCAAATCTTTTCCTAAACCTTCCTAATATCTTCACAAACAAAACACTAACAAGATTTGCCCCAAATTTGAACCTAAACTCCACCCAAACCTAACCCAAAACCAAAATCCCCATTCTTGACCTAAACCCAAACCTAACTCAAATGGGCCCAAATCCGAAATCAAAGCCCGACCAAAGTTGAAAACTCTTTGTGACACTCCCATAAACATTTCTCGACATTAATTTTACATCAAATCTAACCTTAGCCCAACCTTAGCCCAAGTTAGCCCAATTTGACCCACTTTGGCCCCTTTACCAAAAAATCCCAAATTAAACCCAATTCAACTCCAAATTATTTCAAACCTATTCTAGCTCACTCATGATACATCCCTAAACCAAACCCAACATTTGTTTGGCCCAATCTTTTACAAAACTTCCATTTACCAATTTGTTTTCAAACCTAAAAGACCACCTCCTTAAGCCTTTCTAAAGGCCCATCTAAAATAAATCCAAAAGCCCAAAATCTATCCTAAAGCCCACATGAAATTTTCCCTCATCATTCCCTTTGATTTAAATCACTCCCTAAGTTTCAAATTCATCATTAAACTTTTCTAAACTAAGCCATGTGCCAAATTATCCCTAAATATCCTATATCCTTAAAACCCACTTTCATGAAACCAAGCCAAGCCATCCCTAAGCCATATGGAGCCATGGAGCCATGCATAAGCCATATACGAAGCCTTGGGAGCCCCTTTCCACCTCACCGAAGCCATTAATGGCAAGAAGAGGGGCCCCTTTCTTAAGCCTTCCTTAAGCACTTTTAACCCCATTCATGCTTACACACTAAACCAAGTTTAGCCGCCTCACCATGGATGGAGACCACACAATTTTCTCATGGGCGACCCAAGTGATTCTATTCGACCTGAAAACCGAGGCCTTGGGTGGTGAACCTAGCCCAAAACCATGGGTTGACCCATTTAGACCCAAAATAGCCTTCCCCAATTCCATTTCAATTCGACTCCTCACATGTCCATGGCCGATTGATCGCACTAAACCCCGACCACGACCTCCACGACCTTAAGGGTGACCTGACCCTAGCCGGCCAGCCACCACAGCCACCAGAAACCTTTCCTTGTATCGGTTGAACGACTCAGATTGCGTAGGATCAGAGGAAGGAGCGGAACAACGGGACGCGTGGCGGCTGACTCAGATGGCGACGTCAAATAGGAGTGCGCCGCGTGGCCTTTCGATCCGCCGTAGGTTGACGCGGCGCTGAGTCGGATAAGTAGATAAATGGAATTTTTTTTTATTTATTTAAATACCCTGAACTTAGAAAATCTATATCTTTGTGTAGAAAAATCATAAAAATAAACTAAAAATACCTTCTTGTTCAGTGAACAGAGGAAAATAATGTGGAAAAGAAATCAATTAATTTGATGAGTATTTTATTTTTAATTAATTATTTACTCATTTCAGTATTTTTATTCTCCATTTGCATAGACAATTCATCATGGCATGAGACATTTTTGAAGCCTCTGATCTTGAGAACATTCCCTGAATTTTTTAAGGTCAGAGGCCATCTCTATGAAAAGTTATGTATTTTTCAAGTTTATGTCACTGATTTTGGTATTTTAATTCCATTAATTAGCATATTACTTAGAAAATTCTAGAAAAATTTGGGGAAGTTTCTTAGGACCAGAGGACCCTAAGATAATTATATTTTGAGTTAATTCATTAAGAATAACCCTAATTGCCCTAATTACTTAAAATTGAACTTTAATTAATTAGGGTTAGCCACACATTAAAAGAACTTGAAAATAATTCTCCACTGATCTTTAGGATCAGAGGGACCTCATATAAAAATTTGGAATCAATTGGGGAGGTTTAACCCCACTAAATGGATTAATTAAGTCACATAACCAAAATTAAACTTTAAAAATTCATAACTCCAAAAATGCACTTTAAAAATTCACCAAATTAGTTTTGGGGCCTCTTTGATATCATAGGAGTCTTAGAAAATTAAAATTAATTTTTTTTAAAAATCTTCATTTTCCACCACATTTTAATATTTTAAATAATTAGAAAATAATAAAAATCATAAAAAAATTAAAAATTATAAAAAATGTCATATTTTGACTCCTAATCACTTAGGAACAAGCCAATTATTTTTCCCAAGTCTCAAAGTAAAGATATTGAATTTTAAATGCTTAAAACAATTTTTAAATTAAAAAAATGAATTTTCCAACCTTTCCACTAAATTAATTCTAATAAATCAAAGAAAAATCATAAAATTATAAAATTTGTTTCTCTAAACTCTTTGAGGTCAGAGAGATTTAAGAAAAATATAAAACTTAATTTTCAACTTTTATTTTATTTTATAATTAATTAACACTCTAAACCTCAAAATAATTATAATAAATAAAATATAATTCAAAAAATCACTAAAACTGGTCCAAGTGGTCCTCTAGCCAATTGAAACATCCCCTAATTTTCTTAAGGATAGAAACCTTTCCTTGGTCATGTTGTTGAATTTTCCTTGAAATCCTCTATTTTCTCACAAAACTAATTATATAAATTAAATTGAATTAAGAAAAATCACATTTTTCTCCTCTAATGTCTTAATTCACATGTGAGTGAGGTGACATAAAAATTTCAAGTTCATTTGAACTCAATTTAGTGAGTTATGAAATAAATAAGCCTAAAAGGGCATAAACGTAATTAAAGAATTTAAACCCCTTTATTAAAATTTTAGGTTTAATTAAATTGGAGGGTAAAATATTTGATTTTATCTTTCTTGGATGATTGAAACTTTGGGAAATTAAAAGGGTAGGAACCCATTAATCACTTTTAATAAACCAAAAATGAAAATTTAATTATTTAAACAATTTAAATTTTGGAAGATTAATGAAAATTTGAATTATTAAAAATAGGGATATAACTTACGAGGATATTAATTCTTAAAAAAACAAAATCCCTAAATAAATTACTTTAATAATATTTAACTCTTAATTAAGATTAAAGTGATAATCCAAACCAAGTAAATTAAGAATTAAAAAAATAACCCTTAAATTAAAGGAAAGCTCAAAATATTAAGTGGTTTAATAATAAAATTTAATTTAATTTAAACTAAATTAAATTAAATCAAGTAAAAGTTAAATTAAAATTAAAATTTAATTAAATTAACATTTTAACAATTAAATTAAATTAAATTTAAAATATTGAAATTAAATTAAATTAAATTAAGTTAAATTCAATTAAATTAAATTTAAATTATATTAAATTAACATCACTCAATAATAAAAGTAAAACAAATTTTAAATATTAAGAAAATTCATAATTAAGAATATAAAAAATCAAATAATCAAGATTAACCTAAAATATCATAATTAGCCTAAACCAAATCATTAAGATATATGAATAATCTAAGTGAATTTGAAACACCAAAGATTAATTTAAAATATTAAGATCACTTAAAGTATAAAGATTTAAACCAAAAATAATTTGAACAACTATTCCAAACTTAAAATTATTAATTAAAATCTCATAATTAAACTAAATCACTTTAAACCACTAACTCAAACTTCAAATTAAGAATGATTAAAATTCTCAACAAACCAACTTGCCCCTAAAGGCTTTAATTATTATAACTCTTAAATTGAGTATTAAGTGAGATGTCACATCATTCATCAGCTAATCAAATGCCCAAGTTCACTAAGAAAGACAGAAAGCTTAACTAAACTTCTGGATGATTAATTTACCTGTGCAATTAAATTTACATAGACTCAAAATAATCTTGGAAGTATTGAAAAGATGTTTAGGACTCGTCCTAAGCACTTTCTCAATATGATGAGATGTTTTAGAAGAACAATTGAATTTAATTATTCTTTGATAAAGAAAATCATCCATAAACAAAACACAAGAACCTAGACGTCATAGGAAATGACTAGCAATAGGATTAGGACTTTGGTAGACAACCAAAACATTTCCCTTAGCTTTACTTAGGTACTTGTTATAAACATTTAAATGTCTTAACATGTGTTTTAAGTGCAGCTTAGAATGACGAGAAGACCCTCCAGGTAAGCTTTTATTTTATTGCAATTTACTTACATGCACTGCACTTTACTTTTTCTTGCATGTTAAATAAGATTGTTGCATGAAAACTAAAACCTTTAGGATAGCCACAAAACTGAAACCAAAACTAAATTAAAAGTCACCACAAGATAAAATTTACCGCCACAACATTCCAAAATATAAAACAACTCAATATTTAATCACAAACAGAACAACAAAACTACAATTGCAACTAAATAAAAACATCTCGTTGATTGATCGAGAATACCTCGGATAATGTAACCCGCGTGTTGCTAACGGGATTTCCGCGATGCTAAATGAAAGTGTGGAACTCATTCGGTTGAGTTTAGCAAATTCATTTGGACTAAGTGAATTCGATGAAAATAATGGTGTCGGGATGACGGAACACGTGGGATCTTAATCGGTTCGTTTAAACAACTTTAAGATTTGTTTTAATTAAAATATTAAAAATATTTGGACTTTAAGATTTCTAAACCAAAACACTTCTCTCATCTCCGATTTTCACCTTCTAAAACTAAACCTCTGCAACAACAAGGAGCTCGGAGCATAGTGGGCGGCACGGTCATCAACTTCGACAAAACTCGGATCTACACCAGCTAAACCTTTCTTAGAATTAAATAACCAAGCCATAGGATTTCGAGGTAGTTTGCCTAGTGCAAAATAAATCCTCAACCTTTCGTTAGGCACTTGCATAATCATTTTATGCAAATTAAGTCCAAACCAGTCTTAAGATTCTGAGGTAGTCGTTCGGTACGACATAAACCCTCTCATCTTCGAGGCTACTTGTGTGATTATATCATGCAAATATAAGTCCTAATTAATTAAAATTGGCAGGATTGTAATATTAAATAAATTCTCAAATTGAAACCAAACCATAGGATAGTTTGGGAAGTTGCCAAGATTCTTCTTGGATCTTCAGCTTCTCCTACTTCTCTTCCTTTGGACTCTTAAAATAAATCGTTCCGAATTTGAGCTAATCCCTATTGAAATTTTCAAAATCCAATTCTTTGAAAACTTTAAACTTTGAAATTCTTGAGAGCAAAACCACTGATCATTATCGAGAGTTTTCTTAAATGATTTCCGTCATTTAAGATGTAATTAACTATAGGGGCTTACCCTTATAGGGAACTTTAAGAACCCAGATAATAGAAACCCTATTTAAATCCTTTATATTAAGCAGGGGAACTTGTCGGCTTATAAAATTGGTTCGCAGGCCAAACGGATGTCACAAATCTTCTAGTTTATTTAATCGAGCCCCACCATCAAGCAGATTCGGGATAGATACACGGTTTGTGATGCGGTGCTCGTTTATATAAACTATTTGGGATGTGAGAACGGTTTGATTTCATATCTTAAAATTTTCAAACTTAAAGTTATTTTCAAAATCAAATGCTACATTCTAAATTATATATATATTTAAATTAAAACCTAAAAAAAATATGCCGACAATGCCTCTATCTATATTTAGAAGGTTTGGTTTAGCCAATATTTCTCCCACTATTATAACCCTTCAATTAGCTGATCTATCTATCATTTATCCAAAAGGGGTTATACAAGATGTGCTTGTTAAAGTTGATAATTTTATCTTTCCTTTAGACTTTATTGTATTAGATATGGAGGAAGATAAAGATAATCCAATTATTTTGGGGAGACCTTTCCTTGTTACTGGACAAGCTATGATAGATGTGCAAAAAGGAGAGTTGACTTTGAATATTAATAACCAGGAAGTAACTTTTGATGTATTAAAGACTATGAAATATCCAACTGAGAGAAAAGATGATTATTATTTTTGGATGGATGAAATTGATTATCTAAGGAAAGACCATTTCCAAAAGAGTTTTGACAGTAAGTTAACAGATGAGATCGAAATGGACTTTCATGATGAGTTGAAAACGTTATTTAAAGAAGACAGTATGTATGTTCAGGAGAGATGTAAAATGATGGACGTTACCGAAAATAGTAAACTATTAATTCCATCTGTTGAAAAATCTCATGAACTTAAGATAACTGTACCCCCACACAATTTTAAAGCCTACTTTTTTAGAGAATTCATCTACACAATCAATCTTTATATCTTCAAATTTGACTCAATCACAAGAAGAACTTAAATTGAATGATGAACATGATAAAGTTATCGAATTAAGACTTAGAAGAGAATTTGAGGATATATTTCAAAAGAATTTTGGGTTAAGAAAAGAGGATAAGGATATTGAAAAACCACCCCTACCAGTTACTCAGTACCAAGGGGAAGAATTAGAAGATAACATGAGACAAAAGAATATCCCAGAAGAATTTGATCCAGAATCTGAATTATCTAGAGAGAATCCGATCCAGAATTTGGGAGATCTTGAAGTATCTTATAGAGATCAATTTCTTATAAGTTTCAAGGAAGATAGTAATATGCAAATTGAGAAAATCATTAGAAGAATATTGGATCTTGAAATAAATATGTGGAACAATAATATGAATCAATCCGAAAAGGAAGAGCTAAAAGAAAAATTACAATTTAAGGATATTGTAGGAATCCCTGGATCTGAAAAGATTGGGCGATTGATCAAGGATTACTTAAATGGAATTTTGATCCAGGAATCATTTGTTGGGCCGGTGACATTAAACCTAGTGCTTATTGGAGGCAACCCATAGTTATTAGTGTAGTTTGATTTAGTGTGCTTGAGGGTTGTGATTGTTAGTGTTGTATTGTGTTTGCGTGGATTGATCAGATTGATTGATGTTTGATGGATGTTTGGATTATTAGTGATTTGGGTTAATGTTGTGAGGTTATGCCTTGGTCTTGACTAAATTTATTTATGACTTTAGGTAGAAGCAGGCTAACGAGTCTGTCACGACTTAGTTCTCAACCGGAGCTGAGCATTACTTTGAAGCATGTAGAATTTGGACATGGACCACTCCATGACAACTCTATTACTTCATTTATGTGACTTTGTTTTTACTGAGGAAGGTCATGAACTTACTTAGTGAACAACATATGGATAAATTGCACTATTTTTATTTACCAAATTGTGTATACCATAGACTTAGAGTAACCCTAACATTGGCAACACATGATGGAATTCTGGTCCATGGGTGATAACCATATAAAATTTTATAATATACACACATTATCAGAGTAGTTTCTTTCGTCATAAAATTGAAAGTAAGGAGGGAAAATGTGAGTAAAAGAGAGATCAAATTAACCTCAGTTGTTGTTTGTTTATGAATCTGTGAGTGTATGTATTGATTTTTGTGTGTTTATGTTTGTGAGTCAAGTAAAATGAGTCTTTAGAGACAACAAAACTTATCTTAATATTTTAAACTTGTTAGCATTTAGCAAAATGTGTTCCTATTTAATCTTCAGTTTGTACATGTTCTACTATTTAAAATTCCTTTATAGTGTTATGTCAAGCATGTTTAGGCTAGATTTACTTTCTACTGCAATATTCTACCATGTGCTAATTGTTGATATTTTTGTAGGATGTGTAGTAAATTTTAAAAATATTTCCTTACCGTATATTTTTATACTTTATTGTTAAACATGTTTGAGCTTAAGTTTGAGGGGAAAGAAAAATGTTTCAAATTTAAACCTTACTTGTTTTCAAAAATACTTCAAATAAATTTGTATTTTATTTCTAATGATTATTGTTATGTGGAGTCATCTAAAGAATGTTAGAATTTTAAGTATAGAAATGGAGTAGAAAAACTTTGTTGATATTTTTAATGAAAAGGGTGAACCTAGAGTTAAGGATATTTAGTGGATAACATGGGAAAATGATTAACTATCTTTAGTAGGAAGAAATGTATTTTTTGAAATTTAAGGATTCTTAGAACTTTTATTTTCGAACATTTAAGGCTCTTTTAGAATGTATTTAAAAAAATGTATATCTTTTTAAGAAAGGAAAGTAATAAGTTTTAACTTTAGAGGAGGATAGTGAAATTCAAAATCATTTAAGGACTTCTCCAGATATAGTAATCCTCACATAAAAAAAGGAGCAGAAAAAAATGGATCGAAAAGATCTTGAAAAAAAAATGTGAACAGAAGCTCGAGGAGAGGTCCTAATCAAAAATTGGTTTAACTTGAGTCTTTCTAGAGTAAAGAACATAGAACAATCCTAAGCTTTCTTTTTATACATATATTAGTTAAATTATTTTTAAAAGAGTTCTTATGTCTAGAATGTATAATTCATAAGATCCGAAATTTAAAAAATCGGCATATTTTTCAGAATTAGATAGGAAAACAAATTCCCAAGTTTGATGATAAATATTTTAGACCCTGGGCTAGTCTAATTCACTAGAAGGTCTTCTAAGTTGAACTATCACATTTTTAGAACAAAATTTTAACAATTCTAAAGGGTGACCCATTAACTCTAATCTATAAAAAATTATTTTAAAAGTGTAGTATTACTTGAGGACAAATAATATTTAAGTTTGGGGGATTTTAATACACCTAAAAATGTACTACTTTTTATGCCATATTTTATAATGATATTGCACTTTAAAGGTATGTCTTCTTTTATTTCTGGTTGCAGGCGCATAAAATTGAAGAATTTGGAGTAATTTGAGCAAAGGAATAAAAAGGGACCAAAATGGAGTATACCAGAGCAAAACGGGTCAAACTGAAGCATACTGAGCTAAAACGGGTTGAATTGGACACTTATGTACCTATGTCTGGCGCTTAAGCACCAAATTTGACACTTAGCCGCCAGTCACTAGCGCTTAAGCGCCAACCCGACTGTTTTTAGGCGCCAGTGAAGGTTTGGTGACGGTTTTGGGCATAATTTCTTCAATATAACTCGGATTTTGATGATTTTTGATGTGTTGTGAAGATTATTTTGAGAGGCATTCATTGTAAATGATAAAATAAATCTTCTAGAAGATTTGGGGGTGCTTAAGATGATTTATTATTGAAGAGATGTGTCTTTTGGATTGAAGAGGCACTTGAGGCACCCTTTGAAAGATTCATTGAACCTGGACTATTTTGAAGAGGCACTTAAGCATCTCTTGAGATATTATAAATATGGATTAGAGATATTTTAAGAACTCACTTAAAATCTCTTGACTCTTGAGAGGAAGAAGATTTAGATGGATTTGAAGAGAAGAAGACTTGGAAGAAAAGAAGATCACTTGGGCGTGAGCCCCAAGTGGGGCGAGAAGGTGAGAGAGAAAGAGAGAGTATGATAATTTCTTCTTTTCTTTTCACTTTGTTCTTGGAGAGATTGCAAGGAGATTGCTTTTTTTATACAAGGAGTGTTTGATTTTCATCAAAGATAAGTGTTTTCATTGTATTTTGATTTGAATTTAGTAGTTTGTTTGTGTAGTTTTAAAGACTTGTGCAATGAAAAGTTCTTGTTGTTTCTCCATGTGTAGTGAGTAGTTTTCTTTACTCTTTCCTCTTATAATGAATTAGTATGCATGTGTAGGATATAAAATTGAGTAGAGTGAGAATATATTGTGATGATTTTACTTTGTTCTTCATTTAAATGTAAACTTGATCAACTTGCATGTTAAAATCTGTTGTGAGAACATGTAAGAACCAATGCGGTATTGTCTCAGTCAACTATTGGTAAAAATCACGTGAGATTATATGGGTGAGAAGGTAGTCCATATGGTTGAGTACAAATAAATAGAGAGATATGCATGTTTAAGAGGTGTAGAATTAGAGGAATTTAGGGTGACAGACTGAAGCCCCTAATTTGGTTTGATTTGAAAAGTTTTGTTATGAGATGTTAGCCCCCAGGTGAAGGGAGAAGTGGGAACTTTAGAGTGAGAGCTAGTATCTTCCCTGCCTAACCTATCTACAAGATTTCAAATCATCAAATTAACCTATGTTCTTTATAGAACCAAGTAAGGGTAAAGAATATAATTGCTCTTATTTCTCACAATCTCTCTCGCTACTTGTTTTACTTTTACACATGTCACTAATTTCATTGCATGAGGAAGAGTACTTTTAATATATTAAACTCCACTTTTCTGATTTTCACAAGTGTTTTAGTTTAGAAGTATTATTGTAGAATATAATCAAAACCAAATTTTTATCGACCTTACAAGCTAAGGCGTGTTATTGTAGACTAGAACTTTTCTTGAAAGCCGTTGTGATTAACCACTATCTCCGTGGGATCAGTATTCAGGGCTTAATCAAAAAGCCCTATATTACTTGATAATGATATGTATACTTGCGTAGAATCCCTTTAAATATATCAATTAAACTCTCATTTTCATCGGCATCAAGTTTTTGGCGTCGTTGTAAAGAAAGAGATATAATTGAAAGGAAATATAAAATATAAAAAACTTAAGCATAAATATCTGAGATCAATGATCATGGCTGAGTTCCTAAGACTAATCCATGTTATACCCAACTAGGGTAAAGGTTTGGTTCATCCTTTGGCTTTTCTCCATTAGCTAATCTATGAGGTTTTTTGGCATCTTTATGTTTGAGTTGAATTTACCTCCCTCATGTAAGCCCTCCAGCTCATTCAATAGGATGAAGAGAGAATGACACTTATGCTCATCCTTATATTGTTTTCATTAGTAGCCATGATGAGTTCTCCATTTAATGAATGAATTTGGCTCATGTTTGTTTGGTGGGGATAAGGTGTATGGTGACTCAAAATTTAGTAAATTAAGCTTCATCCACATAAGTTAACAAACCATCCATGACCTTTGTGAAAGAATGACACATAGTTTTACTTTCTTGTTATTTTCAAAATTTTGTAATAATAAGTTCATTCCATGATGTAGGGATGACTTAGCCAAGCTTCTTTCTCATTGGATGGCTTGTAAGGTGAGTGATGACTCCACCATGTTGTCCCTTAAGCATTCATAAAGGGATAACACCTCCTTTAAATGATAGTGTCATGATGACCTTGGTAAAAGATCGTGATTAATGGATTGAGTAAGGTGTTATTTATGTCATGATGAGTCTAATGAGTCATGGGTGACCCATGTGTGACACTCCATAAATTGAATTTGATTTTAAAAATCAATTATGGATTATTGATGTCATGGGTGATGTCATAATTTTAAATTCAATTTTGGGTTATTTAATCATAATTCCATTTTTAATTAATT
The DNA here is from genome assembly GCA_022702705.1 of Papilionanthe hookeriana x Papilionanthe teres. Taxonomy (NCBI): domain Eukaryota; kingdom Viridiplantae; phylum Streptophyta; class Magnoliopsida; order Asparagales; family Orchidaceae; genus Papilionanthe; species Papilionanthe hookeriana x Papilionanthe teres. The sequence goes on from CM040427.1 coordinate 23,921,476, forward strand.
ATGTAAATAATTTAAAATGTAGAAAATTATAATATTAACCCATAAATTAATCAAAATGATTTGAAGGTTAATCATTTGATTAATATTATTAATTTGGTTCAAAATTGAATATTTTGACCAAATTTGCCTAAAGTTGACCATGATTGACCATGGTTGGCCAGGGTTGACCATAGTTTACCAGTCCAGGTCCAGGGTTGACCCAAGTGATTTATTTAACCTTGTCATGGTTAATTTAATCATGAGGTCATTAATTTTGGTAATGGGACCTAGGTTTGACTAGGGTTGACCAAATGATCATGTTTGATCATTTTAATGTCTTAAATTGATCAAATGAGTCAGATTTGATCAGTTTGGTGTTTAGGTTGTCTTAGTGGTCAATGGGGTAGTCTTTGGGTCAAAGATTGACCATTTTAACCTAGTTTGGCCATTTGGGTCAAAGGTTGACCAGTTGGTTAATGGGGTAGTCATTGGGTCAATGGGTTGACCATTTTGACCTAGTTTAACCATTTGTGTCAAAGGTTGACCAGTTTGGTCAACGGGGTGGTCATTATGAGTTGACCATTTTGACCTAGTTTGACTATTTGGGTCAAAGGTTGACCAGTTTGATCAATGGGTGGTCATTGGGTCATGGATTGATTATTTTACCCTAGTTTGACTATTTGGGTCAAAGGTTGACTAGTTTGGTAAATAGGGTGGTCATTGGTTCAAGGATTAACCATTTTGACCTAGTTTGACCATTTGGATCAAAGGTTAACCAGTTTGGTCAATAAGGTGGTCATTGGGTCATGGATTGACCATTTTGACCTAATTTGACCAGTTGGGTCAAAGGTTGACCAGTTTGGTCAATGTGGTGGTCATTGGATCATGGTTTGACCATTTTGACCTAATTTGACCATTTGGGTCAAACATTGATCTGTTTGGTCAATGTAGTGGTCATTGGGTTAAGGATTGACCATTTGACCTAGTTTGACCATTTGGGTTAAAGGTTGACCAGTTTGGTCAATGGCTATCAGATCAGGGTTTGTCATTGCTAGTTTGATCATTTTAGAATATCATTAAGATTTAGGTTAAAAAGGCTTCATTAGGTTTTACCCTAGACATTAGGGTTTAGTGACCATTGGTAAGATTTGGGAGGTCAATATTGATAGATTTCCTTTCTCAAAATGATTTATAAATGATCCTCACAAAAGTGAGGTCAACAGTTGTGTATAAGAGAAAGATTGAGTGCTATTGTGTAAGGAAGATCGTGGAGAGCTTTTCATTGTACAATGAGGATTGGTATATTGCGAAGAACATTTGGCTTAGTTATAATTTTTTATACTTTCTTTCACCCATCTTTAGTACTTTCAATCAAATATTCCATATTTTTCAACCTCATGTCTCTTAGCTAAACTTCATTTATGCTTCTGTGATGTAAGGATTTTTCTTATTATATTTAACAAGTATTTTCTCCATTAATATTTCCCGAGCCTTTGATTTTCATATGTTGATGTGTTAACCTTTTGATCATTTACTCTTGATTCTGCCATTTAGGAAGTTAAAATTCCACATGATCTAGGACTTCTAACTTTTGACTAGAAGAATGAGTAGTTTAACATAAAATATCCTCATGGAATAGACATAATGTCATTAAGAAATTATAATATTAATATGGGATCTGAGGAATCCTGATAAATATTACATGGTTAAGTCACTCTTAGTTTTAATATGATTTATAACTCTTCTTATGACTTGAACATAGGCTAAGGAAGATTTTGTTCCTAGTTGTCAATTCTTATGTATGAAAACTCATAGGAGAAACATCAAGAGAACTTTATACCGGTGCGACAAAAGAATGCGCCTCTTCATCTCTAAAGGACCCAAAGTTACCCCTGCTTTTTATGTTACTACCATTTTTGTTTACTAATTTTGTAATTTACTGCACTTTTGAGGACTATAAGATTTTCATCCTTTCAATTTAAATCACTTCAAACTAGATTCAATGGTTTATTACACTAGAGATTCTCTTATTTTAAATATTTTAATAACTTTTTGTATGGGATTGATATATGGATTTTTTATCCGTATATTAGTTGATCGACATATATACTTGTGTGATTGATTGATTTATTTACAACAATTTTGGGTATCATATTCTTGGCGCAGCTGTTTGGGATTTGAGTCAAAATTTCTTGATTTTAGGAGAATTTTTGTTAAAACATTAGATTTTGAGCTTGAATTAATTTGTTAGTTCTTGTTTATTTGCATTCTTTGTTATAATTCTGTTATTTTCTTATTCTTGAAAAATTAAAAAATTAAAAAAAATGATTTGCATCCTTAGTTTTGTTCTTGTGATCACATATTTCCTGTTAAGCCATTATGTTGTTCATGTGTTTTTCTCTTTTGGTTTACCCTTTTTCTTCCAACACTTCCTATTTTAGAATATGTTCACCCTTTGCATATCTATCATTGCATGCATTGAGTTAGTTTAGGTGAATTGTTTTTCTTCGAACCTGAAATATTAAAAACACTTGAAATATTCAAGAAATCCTATAATTAGAAGAAAGAAGAACTTACAAATCACAATCCCTCAACAAGAAAATATAAAACCTCTTAGAGCGTACACTAACCCATAATGAGAGGGAATCCACATGAGTATACATTATATTTGAGCTGAAATATAACATAATCCAAATTGTCCAAAATAATCAATTTGGGGATCACCCAAAAAAGATCCAAACACGTTCCTAGCCAATTTATTAGAACTTTATACCTGTTTCAATTATAATGGAGTCCTCAACGATGCCATTAGCCAAAGATTTTTTCCTTTCTCACCTTATGGATAAATCTACAATGCGGCTTAACTCTTTAGCATATAAATCCATCACCATATGACTAATTTAGCCAAAATATTTCTGACCAAGTACTTCCCTCTATAAAAAATACCAAACTTAGGAATAACATTACATCCTTAACATAATTTGATGGAGAGGTAATTTACGAAGCTCAGGAGAGGTCCATGGAGTTTATTAGGAAATGCCCCATGCCCTACTAGACTGGCAGATAATTCAAACTTTTTACAATGGGCAGGTGGATCCTTGATGCCCGAAATATTTATGTTTATGATTTAGATATGAAATTTATGATTTATAATATGGCATACTACGCAAGTATACGTATCATTTATCAAGTAATATAAGACTCTCTGATTAAGCCCCGTGATATTGAACCCACAGAAAAATGTGTAAAAATTTAAAGAAATAAGAAAAATAACTTTATACTTTTTAATTGATTTTTGTAATTATGTTTTAAGGTTTTAATTTCAAAAATTTGTTTTTGATATTTTTAATAAAAAGTTAAGCAGGAAATAAAATTATCAATACTCTAAACACGATATAAAAGTTATAAGAATCAAATATATTTTCCTTCTTCAATGAATCAGTAAAAATTATGGAATTTTATGTTGTGGAAGCATTTAAATGTATTATGTCAAATAGGAGCAATTATATTCTTTACCCTTACTTGGTTCTATAAAGAAAATTGTTTAATTTGAAATTTTGAAATTTTGTAGATGGGTTAGGCAGGGAAGATACCAGCTCTCACTCTAGAGTTCCCTCAATTCCCTCCATCTGGGGGCTAACATCTCATAAAAAAATTTAAAATAACAAACCAAATTATGGGGCTTTAGCCTTTCACTCTAAAGTCCTCTAATTTTACTCCCCAATAAATCGTATCTCCCTATATATTTGCATTCAATCATATGGACTACAGTTCTCACCCATATAATTGAATGCGATTCTTTACAATTGTTGTTTGAGACAATACCGCATGAGATCTTACAAAATCTCACAATAGATTTTAACATCTTAATCGGCCAAATCAAGAAGTAAATTAAGTTCAAGGAATTGAATCATTACAATTTATCACAGCATTAAACACTTATACTTTCCACAACATACTTCCATAATTTAATTACTTCAACATCTAAGAAAGAAAAAGATAAACTAAATTACTCATATTTCATGAAGAAAACACAAACAAAACTTGATATGAAAGCATAAACCATAATGAAAACAAAACAATCTTACTTAAAAGTAAAATGTAAAACAAAGATAAATACTTATCTGAAAATCCTCTCCACCACACTCTGGAAGTTCCTTTGGAATTTTGCTTTCCACAATACAACTCTACAGAGGTTGGCACCAAACTCTAATAAGTCTTATAAAGACTTTAAACTTCAATAAAAACTAGATATAAGGATAAAAGAAAATTGGTTAGAAGAAGGCTTTACACCAACCCTTTTTCTTTTCTTACTCTCTACTCTCTACTATAGAAAAGAAGAACTCTAAAATACTAACAACTTCTCTCTTCAACTCACACTAATAATAACTCTAATACCACTCTAATAACACACCCAGAATAACAACAACCACACACAAATTATGAGGCTTCATTTTTATAATTTTCCAAAAGGTGCCTTGGTGTCTCTTCAAATCATGTTCAGATTCAATGTATCCACCAAAAGATGCATCCCTTCAATCATATTTGCCACACAAAGGAAGTCATCACCAAAAGTTGCTTCAAACACCCCTTGAACATGGAGCCAAAATTGATTTAAATTTGATTTTTAATTGTAGGGTTAAGCGTCTGCACTTTGGCGCTTAAGCTCTAGAGGCCAAATTTCTCAAACTTCAAAATTCTGCTCCAAATTTGATCCTTTTTCTCTCCTTTCATCAAAATTAGTCATTTTGATCATAACTACAAGAAAAAAAACAAAACACCTTCCATTAAAGTGCAATATCATAAAAAATAGGTATAAAAATATGCATAAAAATATTATATATTTTAGCTGCATCAAAATCCCCCAAACTTAAAATGTTATTTATCCTCAAGTGACCATTGACAATAAAAATTTTAACATGCAAATTATGTAAATGAGTTTCTTTGGGAAGGTTTCAAAATTTTGTTCTAGAAATGAAATAATCCAATTTAGAAAAAAAATTAGTAAATAAGACCAATTTAAAGTTTAGAAAGTTCTTAAGTAAAGGCTAATGAAAATATAAGTTTTTATCTAATTCAGAAATAATTGTAGATTTTTCACAATACAGGATTCAAACATTTTATTTTTCTCACTTAAAAATTTTAATTGAAAATAATTTTACTTACTATATTATAACCTTAAGTTTTAGATTTTCTCAAAACTTATATTTTAAACTTTAGGTATGGAAACAATTTTTTATTAGGCCCTTAAATCCTCAAGCTTCTCCTTCCTTTTCTCTTACTATTTCTTCACTATTTTTTCTTTTTCTTTTTCTTTTCTTTTATTTCCTTTTCTTTTCTTTTCTTCTCTATTTGTTTTTTTATAAGGCAAGGATTACTTTATCTGGATAGGTCTTTAATGATTTTGAATTCCACCCTTCCATTTAAAATAAAGGTATGATATGTATCTTTCACTTAAAAATCATAATAATAGTCTTGAAAATTATTTCTCAATAAAAGAAATTTAAGCTTTGAAAAATAAAATTCAAATCTTCTATTCATCCAAAAATACAACATTTCTTACTAAAGATAGTTTGACTATATTTAACATTTCTTTATTAAGAACATTTTAACTTTAAATTTTTCATTATTACTATAAATTTTAACTAAATTCTTTTATTCATTTCTATATTCAAAATTTTGTTTCCCTAATATAACTTCATATACATAATTATTTTCAATCAAAAACCAAATCTATTTTAAGTATTCTTGAGAACAAATAAAATTTTAGGTTTTTTAAAATATTTAGTTTTTAAAATTCCCCACAAAACTTTAATTTTTAGTTAGGATAAAAACATTTAAGCATAAGAAATGATACATGAGTGAGAATTAAAAACTAAAATAACATGCTTACAGGAATTTCAATATCCTAAATATGCAAGTATAACATTTTTAAAGAAAAACAGGAGTAAAAAGAAACTAAATTCAGTTTTTCATAAAAGAAAAATTTTCAAAAGACTTCTACACTAGTGGAGGTTTTCAAAGCAAATACACACCAACTTAACATAACTAAAATCACAACAATACTAGATAATAACTAGTAATAGATTTTGAAAAGTTTTAAACATGCAATTTTGAAATAGTGGTTTTTAATAATGTTCTACATTTCCTACAAATTTGGAATTAATTTATACTCTATTAAAACTCAAACACTAAATAACACTAAGTACACATTTAAAACATTTACTACTACACACATATCACAAACTACGACATAAAACATTACTTTATCATATAAACATCTAAATGTGCATAAAAAGAAATAGTCCAACTATGCTCTTTAAAAAATCAGAGTTCATATCATAAATACATCAGACAACAATCAAACATAATATCACATATAAAAACATCAAAATAAAAACATAACTACACATAAGAAATCACTCAATAAAACAAACTAAACACAACAACTCTAATCATCATCCTCATCATCATCTTCTTCAGCCCAGTCTCTGGATGGCACATATGGTATATAAAATGGATGAGGGGGCATCTCAGCACTGTGATCACCTCTAATCACTCTATCCATGTACTGTTGATTATTCTCTTCATATTCATCATGCTTAACAATTTAACTTTCAATATTTTCAATCTTACCATCCATATCTCTAACAAGCTCTCGAGTAAGACTCACTTTCTTCAAAATCTTCTTTAATAGTCCAGTCTGTGAATCACTAGATGATGATGCTCTAGAAGTAGTAGCACATGAAGTAGAAGCAATAAAAGTAGAAGCAGAAGCAGTGGAAGTTCTAAATCCTCCTCTCTAGCCAATCTCTGAATGTACAGTGTAAGCACCAACATTTACACTAGTAATAGGTCTCAATGGCTGAAGAATTTCTTCTAATGTTTCAAACTTCACACCAGATCGCTCACAAATTGAATGAATTAAGGATGGAAATCCCATACCTGAAGTAGTAGCAAATCTGGCACAGTTCATCACATAGTAAAAAATAATAGCCCCTAAATCAATAGGCTTTCCTAACTGAATACAATGGTTCAGAACTACTCTCTCCCTTGTAACTTTACTAGTATGACTTGAAGGAAATAGTTTAGATGAGATAAAATAATGTCATTCCTTTGAAATGACATTCAACTTAGAGGCCTGAAATTTTACTCTTCCTTCATTTGTTATCTTCCATAAACCTCTTCGATCAATCAGAAATGATATGATCTCATCTAATTCTCTTTCAGTAGGATGATAATTAGCATAAAAACAAAACAATGCAGGAGGCAAGTGGTAGAAGACATTGATTACCGTAGGTGAAAAATGTACTTTTTCACCTCTAACCATCACCAAATTCTCTTCTGTTCCAGGCAAGTTTGCATAAAACTCTCTGACCATAGAAACAACAGCAACAACGGAGAAGTAACAGTAATTTTCCTAATTCCTTTTAGTAATCATTTCTGCAATAACTTCTCCTGGCTTACTAAATACTTGTTCCGGAATCAATTTACGTGACGACAGTGTGTTGAAATATTGATCCTCTACTCTTGCACTAACAAATTTGTTGCAATCAAATTTTGCTTTATCTTTCGAGTGCTTTGACTTTGGAGCCATCTCTAAAAAAAATCACAAAAATTCACCATAAATTCCAAAATTAAATTAAACTTTCTAATTTAACTTCTAAAGGTAATCTCCACTAAATCCAAGCAACTTCTTATGCTTTTCCTCAAATTTCACCATAAATAATGATTTTTAGATTTTCAATAATGTACTCAAAATATGTGGTGAAAATAAAAAATTTTTACTTAGGAGTAGTGCTCATACCTCAAGGAATTCAAATCTGAAAAATCTTGTTGAAATCGGCTCTTAATTGATCTAACATAAGGATGCCCTAAATCCTATTTTGTGATTTCGAGAGGTTGAGGTTGATAGGAGGTGTTAAAAATGTCATTTTTCAGGTTTTTAACTGCAGAAAATCAGTTGTCACGAACCGGCGCTTAAGCGCGAGGCTTCGACGCTTAGCCGTGAAATATGGCGCTTAGCCTCCAGTACCCAGATTTTCATAATTAAATTAAAAATGTCTAAACCCTTTGGTTAATCACCCTAAATCATTTTAAATAATCATTTCTCCCCTCTAAGCTTTTCTAATTCTCCAAAGAAAGTTAAATTTTCATCAATTCCAAACAAATTTCACACAAACACAAACTTTCATTTAAAACAATCACACTTAATACAAACTAAAATTTCTATCCAAACATTTTTGATGAATTTTCCCAATACATAAAAATTTAAATACATAAAAACAAAGATAAATTTACATCATTAAAATGTCGCAAACACAATTAAAGTTCAATAAAACACAAACAGATAACACTAGACACAAAACTAGGCTATACTCAAATTAATGCCAATCTCCATTAGGTTGAATGTATCCAGAACCACCATTAGTTTCATTTGAATTATCTGGAATATAGATCTAATAAAACGGGCGATGGTTGAAAACTCTTACATCTTCTTCTTCTAACCATTTGTTTTTCAGAAACATCGCCTTATCCGCTTCTTCCACATGACTTGTATGACTGAATTACATTTTAAGTTGCCATCCCATATGTGCTAAATGAGCATTAGTTTCATTTACCTTTGCTTCAATTGACTCCACGTTGGCTTCAATCTTCGCAATCCTTTCTGCAATACCTTGAATACTAACTGCTAGGAATCCGTTGTATAACTCTTAGGCATTTTCACTAATAAATTTCTTATTGTTGGCTTCCTCCTTCTTCTTAATTTCACTCTCCCAAGAAGACATTTTTGCACTCAAAACACTCTTCTTAAGACTTAGAAATGAAAATAGGGACTGGGGCACGTGTTTCTCTTAATTTAGAGCCGTTTTATAGACATGGAAAGTGCTAAAACCGACCCTAGACATTTTAAAAATCCAAAATAACTTATATAACCACCTCTCCATGATTTTGGCTTCTATAAATTCATTTATCATGTTTTTCTTAACTGCGGCGCTTAAGTGCCAACCAGGCGGCGCTTAGCCGCCAGTGCACATTTTTTCACAGATCTGCCAAATGTCTAAATTTTTCATTCTGACTCTTTTAAGTCATCAATTAATGTCAAATAAACACCACTATAATTAATCTCTTCAAAATACTACCACATAATCATAAAAACAAACCAAACAAAGCAAACAAAGAAAACATAAAGCAAAGCATACCGATAAATATGGGTTGCCTCCCACAAAGCGCTTGGTTTAATGTCTTCAGCCTGACATACCCGGAACTTATTCTGAGTGACCCAACATCAGACTATCATTAGGTTTAAGTTGATCGACTGAAAAATAAGGTTTAAGTCTATGACAATTAACTTTGAATATTTTTTCAGTCTTAAGATCTTTAATATCCACGGCTCCATAAGAATAAACGTTTATCACAATAAATGGACCCATCCATTTGGACTTATGTTTTCCAGAAAAAATTTTCAACTTGGCATTATATAACAAAACTTTTTTGTCCTGGCTTAAGATTTTTAGTAAGAATCTTCTGATCATGCCATAACTTCATCTTCTCTTTATAAATCTTAGAATTTTCATAAGATTCATTCCTTATCTCTTCAAGCTCATTTAATTGTAATAATCTCTTCTTAGCAACATCCTTTAATTTATAATTGAACTCTTTTATAGCCTAATATGTTTTATGCTCAAGTTCAATAGGTAAATGACAAGCTTTTCCAAAAATTAGCCTATATGGGGACATTCTTATAAGAGTTATGTAAGCAGTCCTATAGACCCACAAAGCATAATCCAGTTTGATTGACCAATCCTTTCTATTTGGATTAACAGTCTTTTCTAATATTCTTTTAAATTCATGATTGGATAATTCAACCAAACCACTTGTCAGCGGATGATAAGCAGTAGCAATGTAATGGTTAATATGATATTTCTTTACTAACTTCTCCATAATCGCATTTCTAAAATGACTTTCCTCATCTGTTATGATTACTCTTGGTATTCCAAATCTGCAAAATATAGTCTTTCTTAAAAACTTTGTAACTCTTTGAGCATCACATTGAGTAAAGCAACAGCTTTAATCCATTTGGATACATAGTCTACTGCTATTAAAATATAGATTTTTCCGAAAGATGGTGTAAATGGTCCCATGAAATCTAATCCCCAAACATCAAATATTTCAACTTCCAACATATAATTGAGGGGCATCTCGTTTCTTCTAGAAATATTGCCTATACGCTGACATCGATCACAATTTTTAATATATGCATTAACATCTTTAAAAATTGTAGGCTAATAAAATTCAGATTGTAAAATTCTATAAGCAGTTCTATCAACTCCAAAATGTCCCTCATAATCAGAATTATGACATTTTTGAATAATTTCATAAGTTTCTTCTAAAGGCACACATCTTCGAATGATCAGATCATTTCCTTGTTTTTATAAAAATGGGTTATCCTAAAAATAAGTTTTAGCATCACATAAAAACTTCTTCCTTTCCTGGTATGTCAAAACATATGGTAAAATATCACTGACAATAAAGTTTACAATGTCGCCATACCACGGAATATGCCATTCATTAATAGTGAACAATTTTTCATCAGGAAAATGTTCATTAATTTCTTCAGTATCACTAAGAGAATTTTTCAGTTTCAAACCTAGATAAATGATCAGCAATTTGATTATCACCACCCTTCCTATCTACTATCTCAAAATCAAATTCTTGCAAAAGAAGAATCCATCTAATCAATCACGGTTTCACATCTTTCTTCTTCATTAAATATTTGATAGCAGAATGATTAGTATGCACTACACATTTAGTTCCAATTAAATATGATTGAAATTTATCAAAAGCAAATACTATAGCTAATAACTCTTTCTCAGTACTGGTATAGTTAATTTGAGCTTCATTAAGAGTGTTACTAGCATAGTAAATTATTTTGAAATTTTTATTATATTTTTGACCCAAAAAAACAACACCAATAGCATAATCACTAGCATCACACATTAATTCAATAGGTTTTTCCCAATTTGGTGAAATTATAATAGATGTAGTGATTAATTTTTCTTTTAATGTTTCAAAAGCTTCTAGGCATTCATCATTAAAATAAAAAATTACATCCTTTTCCAATAAACAGCATAAGGGTTTTGAAATTTTTGAAAATTCTTCAATGTAACGCCTATAGAATTCAGCATGTCCTAGAAAACTTCTAATTCCCTTTAGATTCGTTAGACAAGATAAATTAGGGATAACTTGAATTTTTGCAGAATCTACTTCCAAACCTTTTTCTGATATTTTATGTCCTAATACAATTCCTCCAGCTACCATAAATTGACATTTTTCCCAATTAAGGACCAAATTAGTTTCTTCACAGCATTTTAAAACTTTAGATAAATGTTCTAAACATGATTCAAATGAACTTCCAAACACTGAAAAGTTGTCCATAAAAACTTTAATCCCTTTTTAATTAAATCACAGATAATAGCCATCATACATCTCTGAAATGTAGCAGAAGCATTACATAAACCAAAAGACATCTTCTAAAAGCAATTGTACCATAAGGACTGGTAAACGTTGTTTTCTCTTGATCCTCATGAGCAATTTGAATTTGGTGGTACCCAATATATCCATCCAGAAAACAAAAGTATTTATGCCTAGCCAATCTATCCAACATATGATCTAAAAATGGGAGTAGAAAATGATCTTTCGTTGTAGCAAGATTTAATTTTATATAATCAATGCATATCCACCACCCTATAACTTGTCTTATTGGTATAATCTCATTATTTTTATTAACAATCACAATTACTCCTCCTTTCTTAGGAACACAGTGAATAGGACTAGCCCATGCACTATCTGAAATAGGGTAGATAATCTCAGCATCCAATCACTTTAAAATTTCTTTCTTAACAACATCTTTCATAATAGGATTTAATCTCCTTTGAGGTTCAGCCCGAGGTTTACAATTATCTTCCATAAGGATTCTATGCATACAAATTGAAGGATTGATTCCTTTAATATCAGTTATTGTCCATCCAAAGGCTTTCTTGTACTTCTTCAAAACTTCAAACAAACTCTCTTCTTCTTTTTTAGTTAATTGAGAGGAAATTATCACTGGCAAAGTTGATGACTCACCTAGAACAATATACTTTAAATGATCAGGAAGCATCTTTAACTCAAGTTCAGGAGGTTTTTCAATTGATGAACCAAAAAATTCATCTTTTTCAGTCATATCTAACAGTTCAAAATTTTCATGAACATAATTTAGATCTTCCTCATGAAAATCTTCAGAATGATGTAACTCCTCTTCTTGCTCATGTTCTAATTCTTCTCTTTCAGATTTCTTTTCATAAGTTGACTTGAAATGACATTCACTCAAATACTTGATAACATCCATCCTATATCATTCATCATCTTTACCTCTTGCAGGATGTTTCATGGATTTTGAAATGTTGAATTTAACAGTCTGATCCTTAACTCTCATTGTTAATTCCCCTTTTTACACATCTATCATTGCTCTACCTGTGGCTAGGAAAGGTCTTCCTAAAATTATGGGTATCTCTTTATCTTCCTCCATATCCAACACAATGAAATCAACAGGAAAGATAAATTGATCCACTTTTACCAAAACATCTTCTATAACTCCTTTAGGATATGTGATCGAACGATCTGCTAATTGCAGGGTTACAGTAGTTAGAGTTATTTCTCCTAATCCCAGTCTTTTAAATATTGATAGAGGCATAAGGTTAATGCTTGCACCCAAATAACATAATGCTTTTCCATAAAATTTATCTCTGATTACACTTGGAATTGTGAAACTACCAAGATCTTTAAGCTTTTCAGGAAGCTTCTTCTGAATTATTGCACCGCACTCCTCACTCAGTGCAACTGTCTCATTATATTCAAACTTCCTTTTTTTGTTGAGAATATCCTTCATAAATTTCACATAGCTTGGCATTTGTTCTAAGGCTTCAGTAAATGGAATGTTGATTGTTAGCTTGTTAAATATCTCCAAGATTTTTGAAAATTTCTAATCCAATTTTTACTGACGAAGTCTTTAAGGAAATGGAGGTGGTGGTTTTTCTAAATCTTCCTTAAGTGGAGAAATAGGTCTTTCCAAATCTTTTAAAGCTTCCTCTTTTGGTTCTCCAATCTCTTCTTTCTCTAATTCAATTTCTTTTTGAACTCTACCTTCCAACTCTCTTCCACTTCTCAGTTGAATTGCTTTTACATGCTCTTTATTCTTATCTCGTGGATTTACTTCAGTATTACTTGGAAGCATACCTTGGGATCTATTACTTAATGTATTGGCAATTTTTTCCAATTGATTTTCAATAATTCTAATTGTAGCTCCTTGACTTTGCAATTGATTTCCCATTTGTAACACCACTTCTTCAATAGAAAACTTCTTCTCCTTAAATTGTGAAGCATTGTTATAACCTGGAGGATAGGTTGGTCTATAATTATTATACCCTTGGTTGCTCCAGTTCCCTAATGGGTTTACTTGGTTATTCCCCCATTATTGATTAATACTACCCTGACTATTGTTATTCCAGTAAAAGTTTGGATGATTCTTCCAAACTGGGTTATAATAATTAGAATAAGGGTTATTAAGCTTACTTATAGCATTCAAAGTTTCTGGTGAAGTATGAGAATCAACCATTTAACTTAATGAATTTTCTTCAATCATGGCAATTGGCTGAGAAAAATTCATCCCAAATTGGTCTATCTTCCTTGAAATTGCAGCAACTTAATTTGCTAATATCACAAAAACGTCATTTTCATGAATATTGGCTACCTTTTTAGGATTTAACCTTTCAGAAAGCCATTGAAAATTATTAGTAGCCATTTCTTCTATCAAAGCATAAGCACCAGTATATTGTTTAGACGTCAGTGATCCTCCTGCAACAACATCGATATTAGATCTAAGAGATCCAACTCATCCATTATAAAAGGTTTGAATTATTAACCAATCTGGTATCGAATGATGTGGACATTTTTTGAGGAGATCTTTAAATCGTTCCCATGCCTCATATATAGATTCTTCTTCAAACTGACAAAAAGATGTGATATCATTTTTAAACTTTGCAGTCTTTGATGGTGGAAAATATTTTTCAAGGAATTTTTTTGATAAATCACCCCAAGTTCTGATAGATCCAGGTGCTAATGAATTTAACCTTATCTTAGTGTCGGCATATTTTCAGGTTGAATGTTGTATTTTTGAAAAGAGGTCGCCCACAGAAATTGTCGGTGAATTTTTAATTTAATTTAATCAAATAATTTAAAAATTAGTAATTGATTTTGAAAATAATTTTAAATTTGAAAATTTTAAGATATGAAATCAAACTGATCTCACATCCCGAATAGTTTATATAAACGAGCACCGCACCACAAACTGTATATCTATCCCGGAGAGTAGACACACTTCTTGATGATGGGGCTCGGTTAAATAAACTAGAAGATTTGTGACATCTGTTAGATCTGCGAACCAATTTTATAAGCCGACAAGTTCCCTCGCTTAATATAAAGGAATTAAGCGAGGTTTATATTACTCAGGTTCTTAAAGTTCCCTATAAGGGCAAGCCCAAATAGTTAATTACATCTTAAATGAAGTGAATCATTTAAGAAAACTCTCGATAATGATCAGTGGTTTTGCTCTCAAGAATTTCAAATTTTAGGGTTTTCAAAGGATTTGAATTTTGGAAATTTCAATTGGGAATGGATCAAATTTGGAACAGTTTATTTTAGGAGTCCAAAGGAAGAGGAGTAGGGGAAGTTGAGGATCCAAGAGGAATCTTGGCAACTTCCCGACTATCCTATTGTTTGGCTTCAATTTAGGGAGAATTATTTAGTGTTTCATCTTGCCTGTTTTAATTAATCAGTACTTATATTCGTATGACACAATCATACAAACAGCCTCGAAGATGTGAGGGTTTATGTCGTACCGAACGACTACCTCGGAGTCCTAAGACCTTTTAGGGCTTAATTTACATGACATAATCATGCAAATGCCTAACGAAGAGTTGAGGATTTATGTTGCACTAGGAAAACTACCTCAAAATCATATGGCTTTGTTGTTTAATTCTAGGAATGTTTAGCTGATGTAGAGTTGTTTAGCTGACGAAGATAGCCGTGCTACCCACCGTGCTCCAAGCTCCTTGTTGTTGCAGAGGTTTAGTTTTAGAAGTCATAAATCAGGAGATGAGAGAAGTGTTTTGGTTTTAGAGAAATCTTAAAGTCCAAATGTCTTTAGTGTTTTAATTAAAACAAATCTTAAAGTTGGTTAAACGAACCGATTAAGATCCCACGGTTCCGTCATCCCGGCACTGTTATTTTCATTGAATTCACTTAGTCCAGATGAATTTGCTAAACTCAACTAAATGAGTTCCACACTTTCATTTAGACCTTGGGAAATCCCGTTAGCAACACGTGGGTTACATCATCTGAGGTATTTCCTATCATTCAACGAGACATTTTAATTTAGTTGCAATTGCTGTTTTGTTATTCTGTTTGTGATTAAGTTTTGAGTTGTTTTATATTTTGAAATGTTGTGGTGGTGAATTTTATCTTGTAATGATTTTTAGTTTAATTTTGGTTTCAGTTCAGGGACTATCCTAAAGGTTTTGGTTTTCATGCAACATTTATTTATCATGCAAGAAGAGTAAAGTAACAGTGCATGTAAGTAAATTGCAATAAAGTAAATTGCAATAAAATAAAAGCGTACCTGGAGGGTCTTCCCGTCAACCCAAGCTGCACTTAAAACACATGTTAAGGCATTTAAATATTCCAACAAGTACCTAGGTAAAGCTAAGGGAAAGATTTTTGGTTGTCTACCAAAGTCCTAATCCTATAGCTAGTCATCTCCTATGACGTCTAGGTTCTTATGTTTTGGTTTAAGGATGACTTTCTTCATCAAAGAAACAATTAAATTCAATTGTTCTTTTAAACATCCTATCATATTGAGGAAGTGCTTAAGACGAGTCTTAAACATCTTTTCAATACCTCTGGGATTGTTTTAAGTCCACGAGAATTTAATTATACAAGTGAATTAATCATCCAGGAGTTTAAGTTTTGTTCTTTTGCTCAGTGAACTTGGATATTTGAATGTCCCATGAGTGAAGTAACACTTCACTTGATACCTCATTTAAAAGTTATAATACTAAAAGCTTTATAAGGGCAAATCAACTTATTAAATACTTTAATGATTTAAACTTAATGATTTAATTTTAATTTTGACTTAATTATAAAAGTTAGTTTAAGTTTGGAATAGTGTTCGAGTCATTTTAGATTTAATTCTTAATGATTTCATTTAGGTTTGTTATTAAATGGTTTTAATTTAATTTAATTCAATTTAATTTAATTTTGATTTAATTTAATTTAATTTAATTTAATTTAATTTAATTTTAGTTTGATTTAGTTTAATTTAATTTAATTTAATTTAATCTTAATTTAATTTGTTTTTAATTTAATTTAATTTATTTTTAATTTAATATAGTTTTAATTTAATTTAATTTAATTTAATTTAATTTCAATTTTAATTTAATTGAGATTATTCTTTTAATTTTTTAATTAAGACTTAAGTATTATTGAAGTGATTTATTTAGGGATTTTCAAATTAAAGAATAAATATCTTCTTAAATAATATCCCTACTTTAATAATTCCAATTTCTACTATTCTCCCAAAATTTCAATTAATTAATTAATTAAAGTTTTATTTTAATTATTTTTGAAATGATTAGTAGATTTCTACCCTTAATCATTTAAGTTTCAATCATCCAAAAATCGAGTTTAAAATCAAATATTTTACCCTCCCCTTTGATTAATCCTAAAATTTTAATTAAATGTTGAAATTTTTAATTACCATTTTGCCCTTCAAGCTTAATAATTCTATAACTCACTAAATTAAGCTCAAATGAACTTGAAATTTTTATCCAACCTTACTCACATGTCAATTAAGACATTAGGGGAGAAAATGTGATTTTTCTGTATTTAATTTATTTATGTAATTATTTTTAATGGAAAATAGGAGTTTTCAAGGAAAATTCAATAACATGACCAAGGAAATGTTTATGTCCTAAAAAAAATTATGGGATGTTGCTAATGACCAGAGGACCATTTTGACCAATTTTGGGTGATTTTTTGAAATATATTTTATTTATTAGAATTATTTTGGAGTTTTGGAGCATTAATTAATTTTAAAATAAAATTAAAGTTTAAAAATGGATTTTATATTTTTCATAGATCTCTCTAACCTCAAGGAGTTTAGAGAAACAAATTTTGTATTTTTCTAATTTTTCTTTGATTAATTAGAATTATTTTAGTGAAAAGGTTGGAAAATACATTTTTTAATATTAAAAATTACATTAAGCCTTTAAAATTCAATATCTTACCCTAGGGACTTAAGAAAAATATTTGGTTTGTTCCTAAGTGATTAGAATTCAAAATGTGACATTTTGGTGATTTTTAATATTTTTATGATTTTTATTATTTTTTAATTATTAAAAATATTAAAATAATGAAAAAAATCAACTTTTTTAGAAAATTACAATTTTAATTTTCCTAAGTTCTTCTGATATCAGAAAAGCTCCAAAACCATTTTTGTGAATTTTTGAAAAGTATTTTGTGAGTTGTGAATTTTTAAAGTTCAAATTTATTTAAGGGAGTTAATCAACCCATTTGGTGGATCAAACCAAGTCCAATTAGTTTTAAATTTTTATGTGGTGTTCTCCTATCCCTAGAGGACAGTGGAGAATTGTTTTTAAGTTAATTTGATGTGTGGTTAACCTTAATTAATTAAAATTCAATTTTGGGTATTTAGGCCAATTAGGGTTGTTCCAAGTGAATTAACTCAAAACTTATTTTTCTTAGGTTCCTCTGGTCATAAGAAACATGACCAAATTTTCCTAGAATTTATTTCTCAACATGCTAATTGTTGGAATTAAAATACTCAAAACAGTAACATAAACTTGAAAAATCAATAACTTCTCATAGGGATGGCCTCTGACCTTGGAAAATTCAGGGAATGTTCCCAAGTTCGGAGGCTTCAAAGCCCTATGGTCTCATGCCATAGTGAATTGCTCTATGCAAATGGAGAATTAAAACAATGCAGAGAGTAAATAAATCATTAAAAATAAAATACTTAATGAAATTACTTGATTTCTTTTCCACATTATTCTCCTTTATTCACTGAGTAAGAGGGTATTTTTATTTTATTTTTATGATTTTTCTACACAAAGTTATGAATTTTTGAAGTTCTGGTAATTAAATAAATAGAAAAATACCCTATTTTCCTTCTTATCCACGCGGCACCGCGTCAACCTTAGCCTTTCCGAACGACCACGCGGCGTCTTCTGGTTCAGTGCTGCCATCTGACACAGCACTTCAGGGGCCCGCGGTTCATGTATCGTCGTGCTGTCTGGCTCGATCCCGACCGTTCGCTCGATACACGAGCGATCCAACGGCTCCCAGTCATCGTCTACGACTGGTGTGAACCCGTGACCGTCGACCTTCTAACCCTAATTTCTCACTCGATTCTCAACAGATTTTTTATGTTCTTATGCTCTATGGATTCGTCTTGAAGAGACGAACACATCCATACGGTAAACATGCTTTGAAATTGACTCAAACTAAATGGAGAATCTCCAGAAGCTCGGGAGAAGGAGAGAGCTCATACCTTTGCTTAGAGAAGTGAAGCTTGATCCGAGGGCTATGTCACCTTCGATTGGGTCCAAGCAAGCTCCGGATGAAATCCCTTGGCCCAGTGAATTGCTCAGGTACAAAAGTGACCACGGCTCGATCACAAAGCTTGGAGGCTGGAAGCAATGGCTGGCCTGGTGAGGGGCTTTTGCTGGGAAACTTCTTCTCTTGGTCTAATGAAGGTGTAGAGTCAATCAATTTGAGGATTGACTCACTGTGGTGAAGTGTCCTGGTTTTGGGCTTGGATTTCAACTCTGAAATTGAGCTCACAGAGAGGAAATGGTAGGGGGATTTCAGTGGGGATCAAGTTCTCCAGGTGTGGGGAAGAGTCTGGAATGATTTTGGTAGAGTTTCCTTATGGTTTGTTTCAACACCTCTCTTGGCCGAGAGGAGGTGGTGTTTAAATAGAGCTGGCTGGAGGGCCTCCCAGGGGGAGTTAGGGGCTTGGATCAGCTGCTCAGGGGATGAGAAGAACAGCTGCAATGGCCACTGGACTTGGGGCAGCTCAGCAAGGGGGAATTTCAATGTTAAGCTCATTCCAAGGTCTCGGTCATGGAGTTTTCCGACGAGCCGGGGAGGTGGTCCGGCCGGGCATGGGTCACCCTCGAGGTCGGGGAGGTCGGGGGTTGAAGTTGGTGAATTCGATCGAAGCTTGACATGTGTAAAGTGGTTTGATTCAAATGGAATGGGGAGGTGGCTCTTTTGCACTTGGTTTGGTCAACCCATGGAAATGGGCTTGGTTCACCTCCCCATGGCGATTTGGGCGAAGGAGGATCATTTGCATCAACTAGAAAGGGGTGGTGAAGTCCCCATCCAAAGTGATGTGGCTAATCTTGGTTTAGTGTGTAGCATGTAAGGGGTTAAAAAGCTTAATGAAGGTTTAAGAAAGAGGGTCCCGCTTTTGCTACTTTGGGTATGGTCACATGTCAAACCCCCCATGGCTTCATGTGGCTTGTGCATGGCTTCAAGGCTTGCTAATGGCTTGGGAATGGCTTGGCTTACTTGCATGAGAAAGGGATTTTGGGATTTTTGGCATTTAGGGGTGATTTGTCATGAGGCTTGATTTGGAATCATTTGATGATGGGATCAGAAGTTAGGGGATGACTTTGATTAAATGGATGGCAAGTGAAAATGTTATATGAGCTTTAGGATAGATTTTGGGCTCTTTGAAATGGTTTTAGATGGGCTTTTAAAGTGATTTAGGGAAGTGGGCTTTTGGATTTTAGAGTGGGCTTCTGGGTGAAGATTTTGTGAAGGACCATGTCAAATAAATGTTGTAATTGGTTTAGGGATGTTTCATGAATGGTTTGGAATCAATTTGGTATGATTTGGGGTAGAATTGGGTTGAATTTGGGCTTTTTTAGTTAAAGGGGCCAAAGTGGGTCAAATTGGGCTAACTTGGGTTAAGGTTGGGCTAAAGTTGAAATTGATGTAAAATTAATGTTGAGAAATGTTTATGGGAGTTTTTCAAAGGGGTTTCATCTTTGGTTGGGTTTTGATTTTGGGACTTGGGCCTTTTTGGGTTAGGTTTGGGTGTAGGCCCATTTAAGGGATTTTGGGTTTGGGTTGAAATTAAGTAAGGTTTGGGTCCAAATTTTGGGCAAATCATGTTAGTGTTTTGTTTGTGGGGATGCTAGGAAGGTTTTAGAAAAGATTTGGGTCAAATTGGGATTGAATTGGGTTGGTTTGAGCTAGGTTTAGGTCATGGGTCAAAATTAGGCTCTGAGCTTAAAAATGAAATTAGGCCCAAATGTCAATCAAATCGGACTTGGATTTGGTCTAGATTGATATTGTGGATATTTAATGGAAGTTTAGAATTGAATTGGACCAAAATTGGGGTCAACTGGGTAGGTTTGGTTTGACATTGGGTTTACTTGGGTTAAGAATGGGCTAAATTGGGGTTTTTGGTAAAAGTGGGGTATATTAAAAAAATTAGCCCATGGTGTAGTTGGACAAAATGAAATTGGAAATATTTGGGATTTTCTGGAATTTTTTGGAAATTTTCTGAATTTTTGTATTTTTGGGTCAAGAGGGTCATTTTGGTAATTTGGAGGGTATTGGGGGATACTTTTGGAATTTTTGGTATTTTTGGCTATGGATGATCAATTTGATTGGTGAGGAAATGTTTAAGGTTAATTTTGGGGATTTTTGGCTGATTTGGAAATTTTGGAGGATTTGGGCAATTTTAAGGGCTTTTGGTATGTTAGGTGGGTCCGGGGCCCCGGGGTCAAAAATTGAAATTTTGGAAAAATGAAGATTGATCAAATATGAGTGAAATGGAAGCACTTTTGTTGAGCCATGAAGTCATATTAAGCCTATATGAGCCATGAGAGGACTCATTTGAGGCATTCATTATGTTGTTCCTAACCCTCTTAACCAGGGGCTTAGGGGTTAAGGTCCATCCATATGAATTACCTACATGAGTCGAGGAGTCGAGTTGGGTATGGGTGTGGTTTTAGGATTTGGATTGTGTGTGAGAGAGTGTAGAGTATGAGTGTAGTGAGTGTGTAAGTCGACCCTCACTGGACCGAGCCACTCGGGGTGGTCCCAAGGCCAAAGAGTCCTATAGGGAACTCATCCTTTAAACCTTCACTTTTGATTTCAACCCTCCAGATGATTAGGGGTCTTCGATCGAGTTTGTGGGGTTTGCGGGGAGTCAAGAGGTGTTTGGACTTCTAAAGGTTGGGTTCCACTTCTAGTCCTCTAAGATAGTCAAAGGAAAAGCCTAAGGCTAGATCCTAAGTACTAAAGAGAGAAGAGAAGACCTCATCAAAAATGAGGTCAACACTTAGCTTTATCCCTTAGTAAGAAAGGAAAAAATTTTAAGTCTAATAGCATCATCTGAAACCATCATATTTAAAAGTAGCACACAACTCTAGAAAGTTGGCAAGATGTAAATTAGGATCTTCAGTTGATGCCTGAAATATTTATGCTTATGATTTAGATATGAAATTTATGATTTATAATATGGCATACTACGCAAGTATACGTATCATTTATCAAGTAATATAAGACTCTCTGATTAAGCCCCGAGATATTGAACCCACAGAAAAATATGTAAAAGTTTAAAGAAATAAGAAAAATAACTTTTTACTTTTTAATTGATTTTTGTAAGTATGTTTTAAGGTTTTAATTTCAAAAAGTTGTTTTTGATATTTTTAATAAAAAGTTAAGCAGGAAATGAAATTATCAATAATCTAAACACGATATAAAAGTTATAAGAATCAAATATATTTTCCTTCTTCAATGAATCAGTAAAAAATATGGAAATTTATGTTGTGGAAGCATTTAAATGTATTGTGTCAAATAGGAGCAATTATATTCTTTACCCTTACTTGGTTCTATAAAGAAAATTGTTTAATTTGAAATTTTGAAATTTTGTAGATGGGTTAGGCGGGGAAGATACCAGCTCTCACTCTAGAGTTCCCTCAATTCCCTCCATCTGGGGGCTAACATCTCATAAAAAAATTTAAAATAACAAACCAAATTATGGGGCTTTAGCCTTTCACTCTAAAGTCCTCTAATTTTACTCCCAAATAAAGCATATCTCCATATATATTTGCATTCAATCATATGGACTACAATTCTCACCCATATAATTGCATGTGATTATTTCCAATTGTTGTTTGAGACAATACCACATTGGATTTTACATAATCTCACAACAGATTTTAAAATCTTAATTGGTCAAATCAAAAAGTAAATTAAGTTCAAGGAATTGAATCATCACAATTTATTCCAGCATTAAACACTTATACTTTCCACAACATACTTCCATAATTTAATTATTTCATCATCTAAAAAAAAGATAAACTAAACTACTCTGATTTCATGAAGAAAACACAAACAAAACTTGATATGAAAGCATAAACCATAATGAAAACACAACAATCTTACTTAAAAGCAAAATGTAAAAACAAAGATAAATACTTATCTGAAAATCCTCTCCACCAGACTCTGGAAGTTCCTTTGGAATTTTTCTTTCCACAATACAACTCTACAGAGGTTGGCGCCCAACTATGATAACTCTTATAAAGACTTTAAACTTCAATGAAAACTAGATATAACTAGAAAATAAAATTGGTGAGAAGAAGGCTTCACACCAACCCTTTTTGCTTTCTTACTCTCTACTCTCTACTATAGAAAAGAGGAACTCTAAAATACTAACAACTTCTCTCTTTAACTCACATTAATAATAACTTTAATACCACTCTAATAACACACCCAGAATAACAACAACCATAAAAAAATTATGAGGCTTCATTTTTATAATTTTCCAAAAGGTGCCTTGGTGTCTCTTCAAATCGTGCACAAATTCAATGTATCCACCAAAAGATGCATCTCTTCAATCATATTTGCATCCCAAAGGAAGTTATGGAAGTCACCACCAAAAGTTGCTTAACACACCCCTTGAAAATGGTGCCAAAATTGATTTAAATTCGATTTTTAACTATGGCACTTAAGCGCCGACACTTTGGCGCTTAGGTGCCAGAAGCCAAAATTTTCAAACTTCATAATTTTACTCCAAATTTTATCCTTTTTCACTCCTTTCATCATAATTAATCATTTTCATCATACCTGCAAGAAAAACACAAAATATCTTCCATTAAAGTGCAATATCATCAAAAATAGGTATAAAAATGTCCGTAAAAGTACTTTATATTTTAGGTGCATCAATCACTAAGGCCATCATGGATACT
Source organism: Papilionanthe hookeriana x Papilionanthe teres (assembly GCA_022702705.1). Lineage (NCBI taxonomy): Eukaryota > Viridiplantae > Streptophyta > Magnoliopsida > Asparagales > Orchidaceae > Papilionanthe > Papilionanthe hookeriana x Papilionanthe teres. Next base: position 23,944,845 of record CM040427.1, read on the forward strand.
GTAGCTGGGGATCCTTAATGTCTATGATATTTGATTAGACCTTTCATAAAATTGAGTAAATGGAAACTAATAATGTCTTTTTAAAATAGATACCCCAATGAAAAAGCTAGTGTGCAAGAGACTGATACTTATACTATCTTAGTCTCATAGGTTGCCACCAACATTTGGAAGTTAGAAAGTATTCAGATGAATTATGTGCCAAGATCCCTAATAAGTAATGAGATCATTTATTGAAAAGTATGAGATCCAAGTACTATTGCATTAGAGAATATGAATCTTAAAGAAACTAATTAAATAATCCTTATTCAAATACACATAAACTACGTTAGAAGAACCATATAAATTTTAATTAGAACAATAACAACCCAGAGGTAGGAAATCAGCAGCGGGAAAACACCCATGCAAACCCTTGTCGGTCGCCAAATTAGAAATTTTTGGTTGTAAAACTAGAAATTGTCGGTCGTCGGAAGAGGAATCTTGACGCCCCGTTTTAAAATAGATTTAATATATATATATATATATATATATATATATATATATATATATATATATATATATATATATATATATATATATATATATATATACATACATATATATATATGTAATTTTGAAAAGTATCATTTTTAATTTGAAGATATGAAATCAAACCGATTTCATGAATTCAATAGTTTAAATAGAAGAGCAAAATATTGCAAGCTGTGCATCTACCCCGAGGAATAGACACATTAATTGATGATGAGCTTCAATTAAATAAACTAAAGAATCCATGACATTCGTTTAGTTTATGAAACAATGTATATTGATCGACAAGTTCCCCTATCCGATATAAAAGATCAAATAGGGTTTATATTAAGCCAGGTTCTTGATGTTTCCAACAAAGGCAAGCCCCTATAGTTAATTACATCTTAAGAAACCGAAGTTACCTAAGAAAACTCTCGATGATGATCAGGAAATAATGCCTTCATGAATTCAAAGGTTTTGTATTTTCAAATTTAGTCGCAAGATAAATCAAATGGGAAAGATGCAATTTGGAACAATTATTGTGGAATTCAAAGGAAGAAAGCTAGGAGATGTCACAGATCCTGAGAAGAACATCGGTGGCTTCGCAAACTATCATATGGTTTGGCTTCAGTTTTGAAGAGATATTTTTTAATGTTTCATCATAACAATTTTATTAATTAGGGTTTATATTTGTATGATTCTAGTAATACAAATATCCTAAAAGATAGGAAGAATTACATCGAACTGAACAAAGACCTTGGAATCCTAAAACGAATTAAGTCTTATATTGTACAACAGGGTTGTACAAAAGCTTAAGAGGTCAGTTGAGGATTTATGTCACACTAAGAAAACAACCTTGAAGTTTTATGGCTTATTGTTTAAACGAAAGAGAAGAGTTTGCTGTTGTAGATTGATTTTATCTCTTGAAGATGTCCTTCTATAGGTCCTTGTTGTTATGCGCCCGGTGCATGCTCCAAGCTTCTCGTTGAAGTAGCAATCCTAAATTATATGGTTTAAATGGTTTTACCAGGTTTGTTTCAATGTTTGGTTTTGTTGTTGTTTAAATGTCTTATGGGGAATGTTTAAGTTGATTAAGTGATAGCTGATAGGATCCTACGGTTCCCTCATTCTGACACCACTGTTTCGTTCGGATTCACTTAATCAAAATTAGTTTACCAAATTCAAATAAAAGAATTTAATAAGTTCACCCAGACCGGGGAAATCTCGTTAGCAGTCATAGGTTGCCTCCTTCGAGGTATTCCTGATCATCCAAAGAGGGTGTACTAATTTAGTTGTCTTTTTATTTTATTTTTGAAAATGTTGTTTAATTTTTGAAAAGAAGTTTTATTTTGAGTTTTGTTTTTATTTTTGGTTTTGTTTTAACATGCATAACTTTTTTTGAGATTTGTCGGTAAACAAGTACAGGTAGTTAAGCGACTACATGTAAGTAAATGCAGGATAGTAAAGTAAAAGTGAACTACAATACAATAATATAAAGGCGTACTTGTGATCTTCTCACACTCCAGCAGAAAGATTAGCTTTTGCCACACACACACACACACACACACACACACACACACACACACACACACACACACACACACATATATATATATATATATATATATATATATATATATTGGTAGGTCTATTACATCTTATATGAGGAATAGAAAGTAAATCCCCATGTAAAAGAACATTAAAAGCAGTAAAATAAGAGGAAGAAGCATTAAGTCTAGCATAAGAATTGCAATTGATTTCCATGGAAGAAGTAGCCCTCCTAGCAAGCCAATTTGCAAGTTGATTCCCTTCTCTATAAATGTGACTCCAAATAACAGCATGAGAAGAAGCTAAAATACTGATCTTATTAATCCAAATCTGTAGGAACCAGGGAACCTTAGCTTTATGAAGCAGAATTTGAACTAAAAGTAGTGAGTCCATTTTCATATGTATAAAATTATGGTTATTCATAATGGCAGCTTTTAGCCCCCAATAGACTGCTATTGTTTCCACCTCAGTAGCATTCACAGCTAATACAGGAGTAGAAATATACCATAAACATTTGCCAATGTGACTTCTGCAAAGCACACCTATTCCAGCAGCAGAAGAAGTAAAATTGCCATCAGAGTTTATTTTAATCCATGGAATTTTAGGAACTCTCCAAATAACATGCTGGATTCTGTGAGCAATAGATGAATTTTGAGGTTGATAAAACTTCCTGATCTTAACAATATGAGATATACAATTCCTGCTAACCATTTGGGAAGAGAAGATTTTGTTGTTAAAAACAACATCATTTCTACACATCCACACATACTAGAAGATAAATAGTGGAATAAAAAACTCTGTTGAGAGCTTCCATTCCTGCCAACAGGATTCAAGATCAGTCCATAGTTGAAACTTAGATAGAGACCCTTTGAATTCCAAAACCTTCTTCCAGATTCCCTGAATAGCTTCACAATTCAGAAATAGATGAGAAATGGTTTCCTCATTTGAATGATTGAAATGACGCATAGAAGGACTATGAATTCCTTTTAATTTTAAAATGTTGTCAATTGGTAACAGCTTCTGAATAATCTCCAGCAGAAAAAAGACATTTAGGGTGTGATAAATTTGTTTAATAAGAGCTCTCCCCAATCATTGATAGGCCAATTACCATTTGAAAAAAAAATAAATTTGGACAGACTTTGATTAATCTATCCTGCTTGGATGGTTGTAGGTATGGATAAGATCTTCCTTTGGGACTCTAAACTGATGTAGTTTTGAAGTTTGGAGACATCCCAACTAAATTGATTCCAACAATCAGCCACTTTGTGAATAGAAGTAGAATTGTCATATTGTTCTTTTAAGGAATCCTGATATACCCAATTATCAAACCAAAAATCAATTTGACCATTACCAAGTTCCCAAATAAAGAGATTTTCAGCATATTCTCTCACTTTTAACAAATCCTTCCAGTTTTTTGAATCTCCATTCATCATTTGAACTTGAGAAGGATGGATTCTGTAAAAATATTTCCCATTCATAAACTTGGACCAAATTGAGTTTTTCTCCCTGAATTTGATCCATTTCTTACAATAAAAAAAAAACTTAAATGCTGAAAGCATTTAAACCCCAATCCACCACTACCAATTAGTTTACAAAGTTTGTCCCTATTGGTCCGATGCATTTGTTTGTGTTGCCCTTCCCAAAGAAACTTGTTAAAAGTAACAGATAGCAATTTCTGGGTACTTTTCTTCATTTTAATCATTTGAAGAATGTAAAGAGGAAATGTGGTTAAAACACTCTTTAGAAGTGTCACTCTCCCTCCACTAGACAAAAAAGACTTTGTCCAACATTGCATTTGAGAAGAAATTTTATCTACCACAGCATCATAATGAGAAAGTTTGATTCTTCCTTTAACTAAAGGAAAGCCCTGATAGAGAAGAGGAATTTTGCTTCCTTAAATCCAGTCAAATCAGAAACCCATTTCCTAGCCTTAACAGTAGCAATGGAACTAGCTAGGAACTGACATTTGGCTTTGTTAAAGGACATACCTGAGACTTCCTCAAAATTTTGCAAGACTTTCATCACACATTTAATGGAGTTCTTACTGCCATTACATAAAATGATTACATCATCTGCATATGACAAATGACTAACCAACTGGTTAGATCTATGCTGAAACTGAGTGTTGGGACAATTCTGTTGAGCTTGATTAATAAGTTTGGAGAGGTAATCAAATGCCAAAATAAAAATATAAGGAGACAATGGATCTCCTTGTTTAATACCTCTACCAGCTCTAAAGATCCCATGACAGCCACCGTTAATCATCACACTATAGTAGTTGTTATGTAACCATCTGGAAATTAAGTTATAGAAATCCATGCTGAAACCTCTAATAGAAAGAACCTTTAAGATAAATGACCAACTGGTGGTGTCAAAAGCCTTAGAAAGATCTAATTTAAAAATAATATTTGTACCCCTACAGGGCTTATCAAGATTAGTAAGTAATTTTTGAGCTAATAATACATTCTCAAAAATATTTCTACCTTTAATGAATGTTGATTGATTCTCAGAAATCAAACCATTCATAAGGGGTTTGATTCTATCTACAATGATTTTGCTAATAATTTTGGAGAAGGTAGAGGTAATACTAATTAGCCTGAAATCCTTCCAACTAATCTTACTCCTATCTTTAGGAATGAGAAAAATTTAATGAAGAATCAAAGTACTTAGAAAGATCTATGCTAAGGAAGAAACTTTGGACAACATCAATCACATCTATCTTGACAATGTGTCAAAATTTTTTATAAAACTCTGAAGTGTAGCCATCAGGACCAGCTATTTTATTCCCATTCAAAGAAGTAACTGATGTAAGGATTTCCTTCTCATCAGGTAATCTAGTCAGCTGATGGACATTAGCCAGATGTAAATCATTATGCATAAGATTATCAGAAAAAACCAAGAATTAGTTGGCTGAGAAGAAAATAACTTTTGAAAATAACCCACAGCATCATCAGCAATCTCTTGAGAGTTATATAACCAATTATTATTAGCAGATTTTATTTTCAATATAGTATTCAATGCCCTTCTATGGTTAATCACAACATGGAAAAACTTTGAATTCCTGTCACCATACAGAAAATGATTAGCAAAAGCTTTTTGCTGTAGAAACATCTCCTCTTGCAATATAGCAGCATTCAACTTCTCATTGGCTTCCACTAGATTCTGTTCAGAAGCTTTCCCCTCTTCCACTTCCTTTTCTATAACAACAACCTCATTTTCAGCAATAAGAATATTGGTCTTCAAGTTCCCAAATACAGTTCAATTCCAGTGAATTAAGGTTTTAGACAATCTTTTTTTCAATTGCCATAGTTTCAACATAGGATTCCCAAAAGACTGATTAGGATTAATATTCCAATTATTTTCTACCACCTGAGTACAAAGGGGATGAGAAGCCCATACATTCAAATATCTAAAACTGCTTTGACTTACATCAGAAATCTGAGAGAACTTAACAAGAAGTGGAGTATGATCTGAACCCAATCTGGCCAAATGATGGACTTTAAAAAGGTTGAACTTATCAAGCCAAATTAGATTGGTGAAGATTCTATCCAACCTTTCATATAAAGAACTTCTTTTCCATGCGAAGGGCGAACCCTCAAAGCGAAGATAAAAAAGATTGGCATCCTTAATGTGATTAGAAAAATTCAGCATTTCTTGTAGATTGGGATTCCTTCCTTCTTTCTTTCACTATGATAGTTGATGCAATTGAATTCCCCCCCCCACCACAATCCAACCTTCAGTCTTAGTTTGACTGAAACTTATTAAATTGGACCAAAGTTCATTTCTACTAGCTGTAGAAGAAGAAGCATAGACAAATGTAGCAAAGCCTTTAAAATGCTCTAACTCAAAATGGAAATGTAAGAACTGAGAATGATCCTGAATTATGTTAATTTTCAATTCCATTCTACAAAACAATCAAATTTTATTTGAAGAGTTAACAACAAAATTAAACCCAAGGATCTTCCCAAGTTCAACACATGCCCAAAATCTACCAAATTGATTGGCCTAACCCTAAAATTTCCACCCAATTGATGTTGAAAGCTCTTTACCACATTCCCCTAGACCATTTGGAGCCTTTAATTAGCCTTGGAACCAACCCTAGATTAAACTAAACCCAAGTTGACACAACTTGCCCCAAATTGGCCAAAATCCCAAAAGCCACCAAATTGTCCCCTCAATTGAACTCAAAACCACTCCAAGTCTTCATGAAAAATCTTCATTACAATCATATACACAATGTTGCTCAAGATACTTGGGCTCAATTCAAGCTCAAGCCCAAACTAGCCCAACTTGAACCCAAATGGATCAAATTGAACCTAGGGCTAAATGTGGCCAATTGTGACTTAATGAAACCAAATTGACTCCACCATAACCAACCCTAGGACTGACCAGAACCCACCTAAACCAGCTTATGAGAGCCATGGACCAAAGGTCCCTTGAATTGGAGGATTTCACGCCATATTTGGGCCTTAAGCAAGATATCCCCACCATCATCACTTGCCATTGGGGGGCTAATCATCATTAATCCTCCCCTGGCTCACCTGAACCACCTGGCCACCTCCCCTAGCCTAGCCGACCAGCCAAGTGGCTGGAAAATGCCAAAACCGAGAGTCACCTCGCTCTTGGCCAAACCCAAACTCCACCCTATGGCTAACTCAGCCCAAAATTGCCACCAAAGCCCCTCTACACTCCACTTAGGCAGCTCTTTGCACCTGAATTGAAGCCCTGGTAGCCACCCCAGCCATGGCTATTTAAACCACCACCCTTCAAGGCCAAAAGAGATTGCTAAAAATTTCTTAACAAAACTCTGCCAAAATCTCACCAAAGCTCCTCCAGTCCTCCCTAAGACCATTCCAGCCATTTTCCCCCTCTGGTTCCCACTTCCTAAGCTCAATTTCAGAGCTTAAACTTGGCCGGAAACCAGGACACTTTCCAATACACCTCCACACAACACCAAATCTCAATTAACTGCACCCACACCTTCCCAGCAGTGAAAGAAGAAGATCCCTCATCAAAGCCCCATCACAGAAAGCCTCTGCACCAGACTTCCATCAAAGCTCGAAATCTGGTCTGGTCACTTTCATACTTAGGCAATTCACCAGGGCAGGAGGCTTCATCCCTGAGCTCTTGGGACTCCAACGAAGCTGTAGAGCATCTCTGATTGAAACTTCACTTCTCGGAGCCAAGGTATTGCCTCATTCTTCTTCCCAAGCTTCTATGGATTCTCCATATAATTAGGGTTAATTAAACTGTGATTAGCCGTATGGATATCTTCGCCATACTTAGAAGAGTCCATAGGATCAAACCCGAAGTGATTTGGTTGAGTCTAAGTTGAGATATTAGGGTTTTTATGTAGACGATCTCGGATGCACACCAGATGGGGATGAAGTTGGAGCACAGTTGGATCATCTGTGTATTAAACGGAGGGCTAGGATGGTGTCAGATGGGAAGATGAAACAGAACTGCAGAGCCACATGTTGCTGACTCAGAAGGCGGTGCCCAGACATAAGGAGACGTGTGTGCTTTCGACCCGCCGTATGTTTAGGTGGCTCCGAGTGGTTAAGTAGCAAAATCCCTAATTTTTTAGTTATTTAAATCACCATAACTTTAAAAATTCATATCTTGGCCTAGAAAAATCAAAAAAATAAAAGAAAAACACTCTATTGCTCAGTGAACAAAGGAAAATAATGTGGAAATAGATTGAAGTATTTTTTATGAATATTTTATTTTTAATAATTTAAATACTGATTTTAGTCTTTCAATTCTTCATTGACCCAGACATTTCACCATGGCTTAAGCTTTAGGGATCTTGTTCTATATCATAAGGAATCTTTCCTAATTTTTCCAAAGTCAGGGGGCATCCCTATGAGGAGATCTCTATTTTTCAAGTTGTTATGTATGTTTTGGTATAAAAATTATAATAATTAAAAAAATAATAAAAAACTACAAAGTAAATTTTCGTAGGTCTCTTATAATCAGCGGACCTTAGGATAATTATTTCATGGGCTAAATCATTAAGATATGTAATAATCACCAACTTGACCTAAAACAAACTCTTAATTAATTAAGATAAAATAAAAATTAAAATAACCTAAAAATGATTCTCCACTGTGCTTCAGGGACAGAGGAACTCCCCTAAAAATTTTGAAGTCATTTGGAATTAATTTAATAAGTTAAATGATTTTCTTAAGTCTAATGACATTTTTGGCACTTAAATAAATTTTAATAATTAAAAACCCACTAAAAAATTTATAAAATTAATTTTGAGACTTCTCTGTGATTAGAGGAATTTTTAAAAAATAAAATTGGAATTTTCATAAAATTTGCATTTTAAATCATATTTTAACATTTAAATAATTAAAAAAATATTAAAAATAACAAAAATTTTAAAAATCATTAAATTATCACGTTTGGTCTCCTAATCACTTAGGAACCATCCCCATAATTTTTTTAAGTCCCTAAGTCATGATATTAATTTGTAAAGGCTTAAATGAACTTTTAAAAGGCTAACAAATGAATTTCCTTAATTTTGCAGTAAAAATAATTCTAAAAATTAAAAGAAAATTCAAAAAAAATATGAAATTTATTTATATAGGTTCCTGACCTCAGAGAGAATTTTAAAAATATAAAATTGAATTTTCAACTTTTAAAATATTTTATAGTTAATTAAAACTCAAGAAATTAGAACAATTATAATAATTAAAATAAAATTCAAAAATTTATGAAATTTGGTCCAAGTGGTCCTCTAGTCTAGGTTTAGCTCCAGTAAAAATTTCAAAGTAAAATATTTTGTTCTGATCAAGTTATAGAATTTTCACTAAAAACCTCTATTTTTGCATTAAAATAAATATATAAATTAATTTAAAAGTTTGAAAAATCACATTTTCTCCTCTGATGTTTTAATTATCTCATTAGTAATGTAGTATGAAAATTGTAAAGTCATTTAATTTAAATTTAAGGAATTATGAAGTGAAAAGGCCCTAAGGGCAAAGTTGTAATTTTAAGGGTTTTAGCCTCAATTAACATTTAGGCCTAATCAAAGGGTAAAATGGGCAATTAATGATCCTAAATGATAGGTTTGGATGTTTGAGACATTAAAGGGATAAATGGTAGAAACCAACTTCAATTTTTTCATATCAAACTAAATGTTTGAATTTTCATAATTAGTTCTAATTTGGAAGATAATTAAACAAAATGATCCTTAGGGTTAGGGGTTGATCTTGGAGGTTAATAATCCACTAACTTACCCCTCTTTGGTATATTAAATGGTAGCACAATATTTTGATAAATATTGATTAAACTCATTTAACTTTTTCTAAAAAGAATTACAAATGTATCCATCAAAATTTTAAGGGCTTGGTAGTGAGCTAGGCTTAATTAATCTTGCTAAAAGAAGTTTAGAAAAGCAAACACAGTCAAATTCTAAATACCTGAAAACACTACAAGCCCAGTTATGAAATTAATTGGCTAATTTTCCCAAACAAATTAACTTTGCCTAAAGGGATTTTCACCTACATAATCTCTAAATGAAATAACAAATGACAATTACCCTACTCTTAGAAATGATTAAAACATTGACTCACCGAGCATAAGAGTATGAAAGGGATAAATCGTTTAATAATCATAATAAATCCAAAAGGACCTCTGGGAAGTTCAAAAGTATTATGAAATATCTGGGTTTCTCCTGGACCGTTTCACAAGTCTTCTGGACACCTTGTAGGACTATTGTATTTATTATATTTACTAAGTGAAAATATCTCATAAATGAATAGGATCCACCGGATTATGACCTAGGACTTGGTAGGCCTGTGACGAACATATCCATACATTGTTACTTCCCTATAGATATAAATGTTTATTGCAAAGAATACTAAAGTTTTAGATGAAGGAATGAGAAGACTCGCCAGGTGCACTTTTATAAGTTTACAGCGCTTCCCTTTCCCATGTTTTCTTTACTGCACTTTACTTTTCTTGCAATTTGCATGTTAAACAACAATGTCACCCTGCGTGAAAACTAAATCTTTAGGATAGCCACAAAACCAAAACCAAAACTAAATTAAAACAAGACAAGACAAAACTCACTGCCACAATATTCAAAAATATAAAACAACTCAAAATTTAATCAAAAACAAAACAAAAACTACAATTGTAACTAAATTAAAATATTTCGTTGGATGAATTGGAATTCCTTGGAGGAGGTAACCCATGTGTTGCTAACAGGGTTTTCCCACAGTCTGAATGAAAGTATGGAACTCATTAAGTTGAGTTTAGTAAATTCATTTGGACTAAGTGAATCTGATGAAAATAGCAGTGTCGGGATGATGGAACCGTGGGATCTTAACCAGTGTTGCTATAATTGTTGACCTCATTTTTGGTGAGGTCCGGTCTTTCTCTCAGTGCTTAGGATGTAACCATAAGACCTTTCCCTGACTATCCTAAAGGACTAAAGCTGGTACCCACCATTCAGAAATTTTCAGCCACTTCTTGACTCCTCTTGGGACCCCATTTAGATGGTTACAAAACTCTAAATCAACTTGGAAGGATAAAACCACCATATGGAAAACCAATAATGAGTTCCCATAGGAATGTTTGGACTTAGGTGACCTTGGGTGACTTGAGCTTCTCTTGCACACACACACACCCCTAAGCCACTTAACCCAAACCTTGAACCCTTACCTTATACCCTTTGTGAAACTCACATGATTGAACCAAAGCCACTATTCTTTGATTAAGATGGCTAGGGTCAATATGTAAAGGGTTATAAAGTGGTTACCTTTTGGCTAGACTTGGTCCCAAAGTGTTTGGACTTGGCTAAGTCCATGGCTCATACTTCTAAACCCTAATTCCATTCCAAATCACTTTTTACTCAACCTTGACCCTAATAAAATGGCTCCATTCTTCCCCCACTTGAAGCCCACTTCATTTTCCCAAAATTTTAGGTTTTGACATTGGGTACTTAAACTTACCTAAAATTACCTAAATTGCCCCTACAACCACCAAATCATCCAAAATTTTCCAAAAATTATCCAAAATTCCCAAAATTCCTAAAAATCATTTCAAAACAATTCCCACCTCTTAAATCCACCAAAATACCCCAATACACTCCAAATAACCTCCATATACCCTAAATACCCTTCTTAGCCCAAAATTCCAAAAATTCCCAAAAAAAATTCTAGAACATCCCAACAATTAAAAATTTCATTTTGTTCAACTACACATAACCCAATTTTGACAAATTAACCCACTTTCAATCCAAAATCCAAACTTGACTCACTAAGCCAAAATGGACCCAATGTCAAACCAATTCAACCCAATTGACCCCAATTTTGATCAAATTCAATTCTAAACTTCAATACAACTTCCCCAATACCAATTTCAATCAAAACCAAGCCCAATTTGGTTCACATTTGAATTCAATTTCATCTTTAATCCAAAACCCCCAATTTTAGCCTTATGACCCAATTCACCCCAAAATGACCCAAAGCAACTCAATTTTCCCCAAACCGAATTCTAGCTCTTCCTAAAACATTCCTATACCAATTACAACATTCAATTGGCCAAAACTTTGATTGAAATCCCATACAAAATCATTTGAGTCCAAAATCCCCAAATTTGCCCTAAAGTTGTCACATGGCCTAAATCCTTATATTGAATCCCCTAAACCCAAAATTTCCACCCAATTTCTATCCTAAACCTTTCATAATAATCACTTGCATCATTTTGAACTATTAAATTAGCCCTAGCCAAGCTCTAACCTAACCTAAACCCAAGCTTAACCTATGGTGACCCAAATTAGCCAAATCACCCAAATCCAGCAAATACACTTCCCAAATCAATTCAATTTCACTCCAAACCTTTCTCATAAGCTTTGTGACAATCATTTAAACCATTTTGACCAATCAATTTGATTCAAATCAAACCAAAACTCAAGCTAGCCCAATTCAAACCCAAACCACCTCATGTGAACTTATAATTTAAGTTAAACCAAACCAAACCAAATTGGACCAAACCAACTCCATGGTAGCCAACCCTAGACCTCCTAGGGTGGGTTTGACCTGACCCAACCAAAGTCCCTTGAGCCATGGACCAGGGGTCCATCACTTTGGACCAATGGATCTAGCCATTTGGCTGAAGCCATGTCCTATCTTTAAGCTCACCTTAAGTGACCACACGAAAATAAATTGCAAATTTTATACCAATTTTATATGAAATTACACTTTAAAGAAAGGTATTTTCTGTGTTTTATTGTAGGAATGAAGATTTATAGGTGTTGAGAGAAAAAAGAGAAAAAAGGTGTGAATCTGGAGCAAAAAGGACAAAAATTGATGAAAATTAAACTGTCCAGCCGACGGCGAGATTTAAGCCGCCGACAGAAGATTTTCCCGAGAGTTTTTAATATATTATAATAGAGCCCGCCAACAGCGAGCCTGAACTGTTAGCCTTACTTCTAGAAGCCCACCGATGGCGAGATCGAGCCCACCGACAGCGAGACAGTTAATTCAAGCCAAAATCGATGAATCTTGACCTTTTTGAAGAGGTGCTTAAGCAACCTTTGGAAATATGACTTCTTCTATAAAAAAGATGACTTTGTGTGTTATGTGGTGTCAGTAAGAGTCAGTGAGTGTCAGTTGGTGTCAAATTTGTGCTCCCTTTTGTAGTGAGAGTTAGTGTTTAGTGTCTTGGTGAGTTATAAGTGTGTACAAGAAGGAAGAGTCAGAGGAACTTTAGGAATCTGCTTAGGGAGAAGAATTGAGATAAGTATATTTGTTTATTATTTTATAACTTTAAATGAAATCCAACATCTGTGTTAATATTCCCATGCATTTTGAGTAGTTTCCTTTGTCTTTCTCCTTGTTGTTAAGATTTTCTGAAATGAAGAATTAAATGAGTTGTGCCTAATAATATTAAATAGAGATTGTGATAATCTTTTACTTAAATCTTAATTTACTTTCAATTTGGCCAATTGAATTGTTAACATATGTTGAATTCTCAACTATAGTAAAGATTACATCCAAGATTCAGGGAATTCAAAAGCCTTGAAAGGAGGGTGCAAATAAATAGGGAAATATTAATTATCGGGTGAAGAATTGAGTATTTTAGTGTGACAGACTAAAATCTTCAATTCGGTGCTATTGTTTGGGAGCTGAAGTATAGATGTTAGCTCTCAGGTGAGGGGAACGTGGGAGCTCTAAAGTGGCGACCGGTATCCTCCCGGCTAGCCACGGATTCGGTAACCAAACTTAAGCCTTAGTCGATGTTCTTTGCACTGGACTGAAAGGGTAAAGAATAGGAATGCTCTTATTTGGCACAATATAATTCTAAACTCAATTAATTATTCATTCACTCAATCCTCTTAATAAGGAGAAAGATACTTTTCTAAATTGACTTATATACTCTGTCTTTTAAGTATTAGTTTTAAGTTTAAACGTTCTTTATATTTCGTATACTATACTAAATTAGATTAGTGATCGACTTTACTAAATAATTAGTCTGTAAATCTCTAACTTCCCTATGGGATCGATATTTAGGACTTCAATAGAGCCCTTTATTACTTGAACGATACCTATACTTGCGTTGATTAAAAGGGGAGAGAGTACAATTGCTACTTTACTTTGAAAAACATATATAACTTTATTAAGCTTAACAATTATATACATCCTTCTATTTTTACCCTACTCTTCCCCTAGGCTGAATTCTTATATATTTTGCGAGCAGTCGGTCAAGTTTTTGGCGCCTTTGTCGGGGAAGCAAAGTAATTATTAAGGTAATCACTAAAATAACTATTAAAGATAATTACTAGAGTAACGGACTATTTTATTATTTTAGTAGTGTATGCGTAAATTTGGAACCGAAAGTTTAATACCTTACGATTCAGAATTAGAGCACACTATTAAAAAAATTATAAAACAGAAAAGAGAAATCATAAAATTAAATCAAATGGCAAATAATCCAGAAATTGAAAATATAAACCAACCAAGACCTTTAAAAGATTAACCCTACATTAGATGAAATTCACTTAACTATCCAAAATCCTGATGTAGCGGCTAACTCATTTGAGCTTAAACCTACAATTATCCAAATGGTACAGAATAATCAATTTAGTGGTTCACCAAATAAAGATCCTAGTTTACATCTTGTGAGTTTTTTAGAGCTGTGTGCTACTTTTAGATATGATGGAGTATCTAATGACGCCGTTAGACTTAGGTTATTTCCTCTTTCTTTAAGGGATAAGACTAAGATGTAGTTAAATTCATTAGCACCTAGATTAATTAAAACTTGGGGAGAATTATAACAAAAATTTCTATCCAAATATTTTCCTCCTTCAAAAACTACAAAGCTTAGAAATGATATAACTTCTTTTAGTCAGTTTGACGTAGAATCAATATATGAAGCTTGAGAGAGATTTAAAGATCTTCTTAGGAAATGCCCACATCATGAATTACTAGATTGATTAATTATACAAACTTTTTATAATGGTTTAGTAGGATCACTTAGATCAATCATTGATGCTGCTGCTGGAGGTTCATTAATGTGAAAAACTTTTGATGAAGCTTATTCATTAATTAAAAAATGGCTACTAATAATTTTCAATGGCCTTCTGAAAAGTTAAATCCTAAAAAAATAGCCAATATACATGATTTTGATGCAATATCTATGTTAGTTTCTCAAATTGTTGCTATATCCAAAAAAATTAGATCATTTTGGAATGAATTATTCTCCTAATATAACAGAAGAAAATTTATCTAGACAAATTATAGATGCTCAATCCTCATATGAAACTATAAATGTTGTTAACAATAGACCCAATAGTCCTTATGCAAATTATTATAACCCTAGGTGGAAAAATCACCCAAATTTTAATTGGAATAACAATTCTGCTAATCACCATTGGACAGTAGGAAATCCATATAATCAAGGAAATGCTAATTTTAAACCTTCTTATCCACCTGGATTTAATAATAACTCTCAATTTAAAGATAAGAAGTTATCTATGGAAGAATTAATATTAAATACGGGTCAAACTTTACAGAATTAAGGTAATCAGCTACAAATTCAAGGAAACCAATTACAAACTCAAGGAACAGCAATTAAAAATATTAAAACTCAACTTGGACATATCACTACTGCACTTAATAATATAAGTTCTGGAACTTTTCCTAGTAATGTGGAAATAAATCCTAAAGATCAAGGAAAAGAACAAATTAAAGCAATACAACTATGAAGTGGAAAAGAGTCAGAAACATGAATACAGAAAGAAACAGAAAGTCAAAATGAGGAGGTGGAAATCGAAAAAGATAAGGATTAGAAGGATCAAAATATAGAAGATCCATTGATACCTATGAAAATTTCTGTAGAAAAACCACCACCACCATTTCCTCAGCGACTAAGGCAACATAAAAAAGATAAGCAATTTTCTAAATTTCTTGAAATTTTAAAAAAATTAACGGTAAACATTCCTTTTGTAGAAGCATTGTAACAAATGCTTAATTATGTGAAATTTATGAAGGATATTTTAAATAAAAAAATAAAATTCACAGACAATGAAACTGTTGCACTTAGCGTAGAATGTAGTGCACTTATTCAGAAAAAGCTTCCTGAAAAATTAAAAGATCCTGGTAGTTTCACTATACCTTGTGCTACTTGAGAAAAATTTTATGGAAAAGCATTATGTGATTTAGGAGCCAGCATAAATCTAATGCCTCTATCAATTTTTAAAAGATTAGGATTAGGAGAAGTCTCACCTACTTCAATAACTCTTCAGTTAACTGATCGTTCTATTACTTATCCTAATGGAGTTATTGAAGATGTGTTAGTAAAAGTGGATAAGTTTATCTTCCCAATAGATTTATTGTTTTAAATATGGAAGAAGATAAAGAAATACTCATAATATTAGGAAGACCCGTCTTAGCTACTAGAAAAGTTATGATTGATGTTCAAAAAGGAGAATTAACTATGAGAGGAAACGATCAAAAAGTAACCTTCAACATTGCAAAATCAATGAAAAATCCTGCTATAGAAAAAGATGATGAATGTTTTCGAATGGAAATTATTGAACATCTACAAAATGAACATTTTAAAGAATACTTTGAAGAAAAACTCGAAATTGAAAATATTGAATTAATTGAAGAAAAAAACAATGAAGAATTAGATTATATACAGGAAAATTTTGAATTGTTGGATAATACAGAAAATGTTGAAAATAATATAGTTCCATCAATTATTAAACCTCCTGAACTTGAATTAAAAATCTTACCTACTCATTTGAAGTATGTTTATTTAGGTAATTCTTCAACATTATCAGTATTATATCAGCAGAATTAAATGAATCACAAGAGCAAAAACTTTTGGACAAATTAAAAAAATATAAGAAAAATTTTTGCTGGACTTTAACAGATATCAAAGGAATTAGTCCTTCAATCTGTATGCACAGAATTATTTTAGATACCGAACACAAACCAAGAGTTGATCCCCAAAGAAGATTAAATCCGATTATGAAAGAGATAGTCGAAAAGAAATATTAAAATGGTTAGATAATGGTATTATATATCCTATTTTTGACAGTGCTTGGGTAAGCCCAATTCACTGTGTTCCTAAGAAAGGAGGAGTGACTGTTGAAGCTTAATGAAAATAATGATTTAATACCTTTAAGACAAGTTACTAGATGGCGTATATGTACTGAATATAGAAAATTAAATGTAGCCACCAGGAAAGATCACTTCCCTTTATCATTTCTAGACCAAATGTTGGATAGACTAGCCAGACATAAATATTTTTATTTTTTAGATGGATATACGGGTTATCATAAAATTCCTATTGCTCCTAAGAATCAAGAGAAAACTACATTTACTAGTCCTTATGGAACATTCACTTTTCAAAGAATGCTTTTTGGATTATGTAATGCACCTGCAACATTCCAGAGATGTATGATGTCTATATTTAGCAAATTAATTGATGATGGAATGGAAGTATTTATGGATGATTTCTCTGTATTTGGAACATCATCTGACGTATGCTTGAGTCACCTTGAAAAAGTCTTAGAAGTATGCGAGAAAACTAACTTAGTTCTAAATTGGGAGAAATTTCAATTTATGGTTGCTGGAGGAATTGTATTAAGGCAAAAAATTTCAGAAAATGGCATGGAAGTAGATCTTGCAAAAATTTAAGTTATAGCTAAATTATCACCTCCTACTACAGTGAGAGGGGTAAGAAGTTTTCTTAGACATGCCGATTTTTACAGATGCTACATAAAAGATTTTTCAAAAATTACTAAACCTCTATGCCAACTTTTAGAAAAAGACAAGAAATTTGAATTCACAACAGAATGCTTAAATGCTTTTGAATTAATAAAAGATAAATTAATCACAGCACCTATAATAGTTTCACCTGATTGGGAGAAATTATTTGAACTTATGTGTGATGCTAGTGATTATGCTATAGGAGCTGTTCTTGGACAAAGATATGATAAAATTTTTAAGGTCATATACTATGCTAGTAAAACTTTCAATAATACTGAAATAAACTACACAGTTACAGAAAGAGAATTATTAGCAATTTTTATGTTTTTGATAAATTTAGATCTTACCTAATTGGAACTAAATGTAGTGTGCCTACTGATCACTCTGCTATTAAATATTAAATACAAAAGAAGGATACCAAACCAAGATTAATCAGATGGATATTATTGATACAAGAATTTGATTTTCAAATCATTAATAAAAAGGGAACCGATAATCGAATAGCGGATCATTTATCGAGATTAGAATATAATAAATTATCGACAACGATAATGAAATTACGGACCATTTCTCGACGAACAACTTTATAATATAAATGAATGGAAAATACCTTGGTATGTTGATATAGTAAATTTTATTGTAAGTGATATTTTACCACCCATGCTAACTCTGCAACAACAGAAAAAATTCATTCATGATGCTAAAACATATTTTTGGGATGAACCAAATTTATATAAGTAATGTAAGGATTCAATAATTAGAAGATTTGTGCCTTATGAAGAAACTGAACAAATCATTCAAAAATGTCACGATTTTTAATTTGGAGGACATTTTGGAACAGATAAAACTGCTTATAAAATTTTACAATTCAGATTTTATTGGCCTACTCTTTTTAGAGATGTTTATAGATATATCAAAACTTACGATAAATGCCAACGAGTAGGTAATATATCTAGAAGAAATGAAATGCCTCTAAATTTTATATTAGAAGTTAAAATTTTTTATGTTTGGGGATTAGATTTTATGGCACCATTTATGCCTTCATTTGGAAACTCATACATATTAGTTGTTGTTGATTATGTTTCTAAATGGATTGAAGCACAAGCCTTAACTCGATGTGATGCTAAGAATGTTTCAAGATTTTTAATGAAAAATATTTTTACAAGATACGGAATGCCGAGAGTGATTATCACTGACGGAGGATCCCATTTTAGGAATAAATATATTCACAAATTAGTAGAAAAGTTTAACATTATTCATAAAATTTCAACTGCTTATCATCCACGAACCGAGTGGATTAGTCGAAGTTTCTAATCGAGAAATTAAATAAATTTTAGAAAAAAGCGTAAACCACTAATCGATTAGATTGGTCTACAAGACTAGACAACTTGCATTATGGGCATACAAGATCGCTTATAAAACTCCGATTGGAATGACTCCTTACGAGCTTATTTATGGAAAAACTTGTCACTTACCGGTTGAATTAGAGCACAAAGCATATTGGGCGATTAAAGAATTTAATTATTATTTAAGAGAAGGCTGGTAAGAAGAGATTATTACGGATGAATGAATTAGAAGAATTAAGAAATGAATCTTACAATAACGATAGAATCTATAAAGAGAAAATAAAATTATGGCATGATCGAAAGATCGAAACGAGAAAAATTTTGAGCCGGGACGAAAGTTTTGCTCTATAATACAAGATTAAAATTATTTCCTGGAAAATTGAAATCTCGATGGTTAGGACCTTTCACTATAATGCAAATATTTACTTACGGAACTATAGAAATTGAAGATCCAAAGACTGGACACAAATTTAAAGTAAATGGACATAGATTAAAATCATATTTTGAAGAAAAAAAACCCAATTTTAAAGAGGTTTTAATGTTTAGTCAACCTGATTAACAACCAGAATAGGTCGGGCTGACGAAGTTAAACCAAGCGCTTTATGGGAGGCAACCC
Organism: Papilionanthe hookeriana x Papilionanthe teres; assembly: GCA_022702705.1. Taxonomy (NCBI): domain Eukaryota; kingdom Viridiplantae; phylum Streptophyta; class Magnoliopsida; order Asparagales; family Orchidaceae; genus Papilionanthe; species Papilionanthe hookeriana x Papilionanthe teres. The sequence goes on from CM040427.1 coordinate 23,964,095, forward strand.
ATAGTAGTCTTAAATTATAGTTTATTTACTTGAATGATTAAAAATTATAGTATAAATGAATTCTACTACTCATATTCATCTTTATAATCATCACAATATTAAGAGTAACAAAAGAAATTAAAATTTTGGAAACCAAAAGCGAATATGGGCAAATTTACCTTAGCTCGTCGACGGCGAGATCAACGCCGCCGACGGCGAGATCTGCGCGCCTTAATTCATTTTAAAATTATAACTATCCCGTTGATGGCGAGATCGTTGCCGCCGATGGCGAGATCGTTGCCGCCAACGGCGAGACTGGTACAAGAGCGGTTTTAGGGAGTTATTTTGGCGATTTCTGGCGATTCTAAGTGTTTTTCTCTATATAAGACCCCTAGAACTCGAAATCTTCACTTTCTACTTCTTAGAAACGAATAGAAACTCCACCAAAACAAGAAATTATGGCATCAAATCCACTTGAAATCACGAAATCCCAAGTGTTCAATAGGAGAAAATTTGTCAGTTATGAGGCAAAGCGGATATTCAACAAGGTTATGACGAAAAAGTGATTGATTAAAGAAAGAGGATTCGTTAATAGAGGAGCGGAAAATTCAACAACATCGATTGAGGAGAAGATTATTCGACGACGTTGGGAGGTATTATGCTATACAACTTCTGCGGTAGTTATCCATGTAGTCAAAGAATTATATTCCAATCTTCATGGAATCAACAATGAAAATGTATTTGTACGAGGAAGATGGGTGACTTTCACTCCTTCAAGAATTAATGAGTTATATTCAATTGAGAATACACCTGTTTGCAACTATTCAAATTTCATTCCCATAAGATACAATATGGATGAGATTTACCGATACTTAACTGATGAACCAGAAGATTGGAAAATGTGAGAAGACGGGTACGTTAGTTTTTCTGCATCACTTCTTAACCCCGTCTCTAAGCACTAACACTTCTTTATTTCCTCAAAATTATTACCCACTACTAGGGTAAATAAAGTCTCTAAGGAATGAGCAATTTTGAATTATTGTATTAAACTAGATTACCCATCGATGTTGGAACTATTATTGTGAAGTCTGCCTTAGGCCTAATTGTGCATGGATCTATTCACGGGCTCGGACATCCTTCAACAACTTTCGCATTATGTAGTCAATACCTAGTTTCCTACGAAGCTTGGGAAAAAGTATTATTGCCTTGGAAACCATTAGATCTGACTGATATGTTTCCAACTTTGGATAACGATAATGAGACAGTCATTATTACGGACCAAGTATCTCAAAACAATCCTTCAATCAAGCCCTTGACTGATAGAACGAACATGATCTTACGGAAAATTAAAGGATTGGAGAATGATATACAAATGTGATGAATTCCATTGATAATATCTCTGATTTATTTGATCACATTTACTGGAGATTGAAAGAGCACTTTAATCATTGAGGACACCTGAAAGATTGTTTTATACCACTTTTTAGAAGGAAGGGATGGATTGAAGAAGATTCTACCGAAGAATTCTCTTTTAGGCCTTTCTATAATATATTCGTGCATTTACGTTTTATCTGAAATATCAGAGAATAATTAAGTTCAGGTCTTGATGAGTAGAAGATATTCATTCGTACTTGTTTGTGTGTGATTGCTTGAATTTAGTTTTTATTTGCACTTTATATAGTTAATCTCAATCTAGATATGATTGTGTGTTATTTGTTTAGTCTCAGCAATTTGAGTATTGCAGTGTGGATTGCGACGTTGAATTGTGTGTGTGTTAAGATTTTTTTTAAAAGCGATTTGTTAGTAATGTAATGTGTGAAATTTGTAATCACTTGGATTTCATATATATAAGTTATAATGTTTGTGTTGTGTGAATTTATATAGTATCTAATCATGATAAAGTATATTCTAAAGTGACCGGACATTATTGAGGCTTAAAATGAATTGGAAACATTATAAATATTAAAAATTCGGAAACCTCGCGGACAGCGAGATCGATCCCGTCGACGGCAAGATTTTTCCCGAAACTTTAGACCTCTTTGAATTAATTAGCTCGCCAACGGCGAGAAATTTCTCACCGACAGCGAGATTCCGTAAAACACTATATTTCTACTGGTCAACCATCACTATTCATCATCCCCTTCCTCAAAACTTCGAAAAACCGACCTAGGGCTTGATAGATCGTAGATTTGGAGCAATTTTAACACATTTTGACACTGAATTTCATCTTCCATTGGTAAGAGCTTCCCTCCTATATAAAATTTTTTGATTTTCACCATGAATTTCTTCCACATTGAGGAATTTTGGAAAAATTTAAAATGTGGAGAAAAGATTTGGAAGAAGTTCATGGAAATTGATTTAGAGTGATTTTAGTCATCTTTGGAAGCCATTTTAGTAATATTTTATAGATTAGTTGAGATTTTTGTAAATTTGATAGATCGAAGAAAAAATAGCACTGCGACAAAAGAGGCAAATGGAATATGACGAAACACAATTTGTAAGTGCTCGAGCGCAATCAAGATACTTCCACAATATTCAAGCAAGGAAATGCATACAAAATCGAGTATTTAAGAATCCAGGAGGAGAAGTGGAACGAACCATAAAAGAGAGGAGATGGGAAAATTTCTATTATACAACAAATAGGGCTGCAGTGGAAGTAGTGAAGGAATTTTTTGCCAACCTAACTGAAATAGAAGATGCACCAATAAAGGTTAGAGGATTTTTAGTCGATTTCAATGCTGCAAGAATCAATTCTTTCTACGAAGTAAGTGACCTACACCAGCGAGTATGATACTTTTCGAACAATGGAAGGACCGCTGGAAGAAGTAATCAACTTTCTCAGCTGATGGGAAAGGGGTTTGGAAAATCAAGCGAGCGTGAACGGGTAAACTTCCCTCTTTCATCTTTGAATGCAATATCTAAAAATTGGCACTTATTTTATTTGTTCTAACTTGTTACCTACCTATCACTATAGTGAAGTAACAAGAGATAGAACGATTCGAATTTACGTATTCGGAACCAAAGAAGTATTAATGTGGGAAGTATTATTTACGAGAATGTATTAGCCATTGCAAGAAGTGAGAGTGGAGGAGGACTATGGCATTACGGTGCTAATTTATGCACTCGCCGATTATCTGGGGTAGAGCGAGAGATGATGAGGAATGGGTGGAGCCTATGAAACCCATTAACCAGGCTAATATAGAGACTTATGAATCTCACGAAGGATGGAGATCTGGAACTAGGAGTTATGTACCTTCAACTAGTAGAGATATTCCCTCCACCAGTTATGATCCTCCTAGTTATAGTTCTCCTACCCTTCATGATTTGATGAATGAAATGACCCTGCAGCGGAAGAGTTTTGAAAAGAGTGAGGAAAAATTAGAGCATATTGATCAGAGAATTGGAGGATTAGAGCGAAGGAACAATTATGATAGCTAGTATCTCCAGAGACATTCAGAGTTTGAGATAGCTTATTATGATGCTGAGAATCGTTACAGGAGAGGAGAGCTTGATGTTTTATTTCCTGAGTGCCCCCATTACAGTCATTACCAACCTACTCCACCTGCGGAACAAGGAGATGAAGATTTTTCTTGGGATTTTAATGTTGATGATTAGATTCTCTGATTAGATATTTATGTTATGTAACTGTTTGTTTGTTTTCTTAGATTCAGTATTGATGTTTAGTTTATGAACTTTGATTATTATGTTGTGTAAGACATTTTAATATTGTTGTATAAGTTAAATTTGTGTGGCTTTTAAATTTTAATATTTCAATTTGTGATTGTAACTCTGAAACTGGATTTGTGAAAAATAAGTGGATGTTGTGTTATGTTGTGGTATAAATTGTGTTAATAGTTGTACTTATTTCAAAACTTCTTTACCCAGCTATTTCTTTTAATATTATGTGTGTAGAAAGTTATTAACAGTACAGGTTAAATAATGGATAGAACCTGCAGAACTTCAAAAAGAGGAAATACCTAAAGCACGAAGGTATGATTTAAAATTATAGTTTGTTTTCTTTTCACCCTATATAGATAGATAGAAAAATTTAAGTTTGGGGGAGGGAAAAATACAAATTTAATTATTAAATTGTTCTCGATTTATATTTTCGAAATTATTATAGAATGATTTTCTATGGTAATTTTAATTCGATAAACTAGAATTAATTTATTTAATTATTATAGAAAGTTAAAAGAAATACTTTCAATGATTAACTAATTTTGTAGATTAAGATATTGAGTATAAGAGAATAAGAATATAGTTAACTATTTAAAGTAAGGAAAACTATATTTTCAAATATAAAATTCTTAGGTATTTAGTTGAGAAAGAAAAGATTGAAACTCAATGAATTAAAAAACTTTGAAATACATATAAGGGAAGTAAATGTTTCAAGTTTCAAATTTCAGAAGAGGAAAATGAAGTTCAAAATTATTAACAGGCTAACCAAAAATAGTGATCCTCACTTGAAAAAGAAAAAAAGAGAAAAAGAAAAAAAAAGGAGGATTGAAAATCAATCCAGAAAGAAAAGAAAAAGATATATATATATATATATATAAGTGAGGAGAAGCTTGAGGAGATGCCTTATCAAAAATTAGCTTCATTTGAATCAACCTAAAGGGTAAACTTCAGTTACATTTCGAACTTATATATATGGATTAGTATTTTACTAAGTAGTGCTTTCATGAAATTCTATCATCCGAATATCTTAAGTAATTTAATATTGAAAAATATAGTCATTCTTGAAATAAATAGAAACTAGAAATCTTAAACTTGAGGACTAAACAACCTTATATCTATAGAATTAGTTTAATTGTTTAAAAATATTTCTAGAAAACTTTACTTATAATATTTATTTAAATTAAATTCATAGTAATTACGAATTAAAACTTTACTACAAGTAATCATTACTTTTATGTAGTATCTAAATTACTTGAGGACAAGTAATAGTTAAGTTTGGGGGATTTTGACCACAAGAAAATATATTGCAAATTTTATACCAATTTCATATGAAATTACACTTTAAAAAAAGATATTTTCTGTGTTTTATTGCAGGAATGAAGATTTATAGGTGTTGAGAGCAAAAAGAGCAAAAAGGCGCAAATCTGGAGAAAAAAGGACAAAAATTGATGAAAATTGAACTGTCCCGCCGACGGCAAGATTTAAGCCGCCGACGGTGAGATTTTCCCGAGAGTTTTTAATATATTATAATAGAGCCCGCCAACGGCGAGATCGAGCCCACCGACAGCAAGCCTGAATGGTTAGCCTTGCTTCTAAAAGCCCGCCGACGGCGAGATCGAGCCCGCCAACGGCGAGACAATTAATTCAAGCCAAATTCGATGAATCTGGACGCGTTTTGAAAAGGTGCTTAAGCAATATGACTCCTTCTATAAAAAAGACGAATTTGTGTGTTATGTGGTGTCAGTTAGAGTCAGTGAGTGCCAGTTGGTGTCAAATTTGTGCTTCCTTTTGTAGTGAGAGTTAGTGTTTAGTGTTTTGGTGAGTTATAAGTGTGTACGAAGGAAGAATCGGAAGGAACTTAAGGAATCTTGCTGGGAGAAGAATTGAGATAAGTATATTTGTTTATTGTTTTATAACTTTAAATGAAATCCAACATCTGTGTTAATATTCTCATGCATTCTGAGTAGTTTCCTTTGTCTTTCTCCTTGTTGTTGAGATTTTATGAAATGATGAATTAAATGAGTTGTGTCTAATAATATTAAATAGAGATTGTGATAATCTTTTACTTAAATCTTAATTTACTTTCAATTTGGCCAATTGAATTGTTAACATATGTTGAATTATCAACTATAGTAAAGATTACATCCAAGATTCAGGAAATTCAAAAGCCTTGAAAGGAGGGTACAAATAAATAGAGAAATATTATTATCGGGCTAAGAATTGAGTATTTTAGTGTGACAGACTAAAATCTTCAATTCGGTGTATTGTTTGGGAGCTGAAGTGTAGATGTTAGCCCTCAGGTGAGGGTAACGTGGGAGCTCTGAAGTGGCAGCCAGTATCCTCCCAGCCTAGCCACAGATTCAGTAACCGAACATAAGCATTAGTCAATGTTCTTTGCACCTGGACCAAAGGGTAAAGAATAGCAATGCTCCTATTTGGTAAAATATAATTCTAAACTCAATTAATTATTCATTCACTCAATCCTCTTAACAAGGAGAAAGATACTTTTCTAAATTGACTTATATACTCTGTCTTTTAAGTATTAGTTTTAAGTTTAAACGTTCTTTATATTTCGTATACTATACTAAATTAGATTAGTGATCCACTTTACTAAAAAATTAGTCTGTAAATCTCTAACTTCCCTGTGGGATCGATATTTAGGACTTGAATAGAGCCCTTTATTACTTGAACGATACGTATACTTGCGTTGATTAAAAGGGGAGAGAGTACAATTGCTACTTTACTTTGAAAAACATATATAACTTTATTAAGCTTAACAATTATATACATCCTTATATTTTTACCCTACTCTCCCCCTAGGTTGAATTCTTATATATTTTGCGAGCAGTCAGTCATTAAGCAACCTCCTCTGCCAAATTAATTGAGCTAAACCTCTCCTCCACTCCTCCTCAGCTTGTCAAGCTGCTTGACCGTCCTTGCCAGCCACCCCAGCCGCCGGAACAGTCACGCCCAAGCGCCCCCCTTGTCCTTAAAACTTAAAATTGAGCCTTGGAAGTGTGTCTTCTACTCCCCAACCACGGCGCGGCGTCACTTAAGTAGGAAAATAAGGGTATTTTCTATTTATTTAAATCCCAGAACTTTAAAAATGAATAAATTTGCATAGAAAATCCAAAAATTAAAAGAAAAATACCCTCTTGCTCAGTGAACAGAGGAGAATAATGTGGAAAAAAAATTAAGTTATTTTGTTGAGTCTTTAATTTTTAATTAAATTAAAGCTATTTTGAGTATATTAATTCTCCATTATCATGCATAATTCACCATGGCTTGAGACCATAGGACTTTTGTAGCCTCTGATCTTGGGAACATTCTCTGAATTTTTGAAGACAAGAGGCTATGCCTATAGAGAGTTGTCTATTTTTTAAGTTCAGAGTCATTTAATTGAAAATTAATTGTGAAAATTAGCATGTTGATCATAAAAATCCAGAAAAATTAGGGGAAGTATCTCTGGACCAGAGGACCCTAGGAAAATTGTAACTTGATATAAGTCACTTAAACAAACCCTAATTTGGCAAAAATCTCAAAACGAAATTAAATAATTTTGGAACAACTACACATGGAAATAACTCAAAATCAATTCTCCACAGATCTTTAGGGTCAGGGAAATCTCACATAAAAACTTCAACTCAATTGGAAATGATTTAACCTATTAAATGAAATATTAAAGTTACATGACCATTTTTTAAATTAAAAAATTCATAAAACCCAAAATACAACTAAAAAATTCACCAAATCAATTTTGAGGCCTCTTTGGGATCAGAGTAGTCTAAGAAAATTAAAATTGGAAATTTCCAAAATCTTCAATTTTTAACGTAATTTTGAATATTTTAATAATTAAAAAATTATAAAAATCACAAAATATTAAAATTCATAAAAATGTCATGTTTGGTCCCCTAATCACTTAGGAACCAACCAAATGTTTTTCCTAAGTCTCTAAGTAAAGATATTGAATTTTAAAGGCTTAGGGTAATTTTTTAATATTAAAAAATGGATTTTTCAACCCTTCCACTAAAATAATTTTAAAAATTCAAAGAAAAATAAAAAAAACATAAAATTTGCTTCTTTGAGTTCTCTGACCTCAGAGGGATTTAGGAAAAATATAAAACCTATTTTTCTACTTTAAGTTTATTTTAAAATTAATTAATACCCCAAACCTCAAAATAATTATAATAAATAAAATAAAATTAAAAAAATCACCAAAATTGGTCCAAGTGGTCCTTTGGTCAGTATGGACCTCCCATAATTTTCCTATGGACAGAAACTTTATCTTGGTCATGTTGTTAAATTTTCATTGAAAATCCCTATTTTTCACTAAAATAATTATATAAATTTAATTAAAATCAGAAAAATCACATTTTCTCCTCTAATGTCTTAATTGACATGTGAGTGAGGTGAAATAAAAATTTCATGTTCATTTGAGCTTGATTTAATGAATTATGAGATGAACAGGTTTAAGAGGGCATAAAGGAAATTAATGGGCTTTAACCTTAATTAATATTTAGGCTTAACCAAAGGGGAAGGGTAAAACATTTGATCTTAAATTTCCATTTGGATGATTGAAACCTAGGGAGTTAAGGGGTAGAAATTCATTAATGACCTTGAACATTAAAGAAGAAATCTTCATAAATTATGTTACTAAACTTTACAAGACAATTAAGGAATGAGTTATTAAGATTAAGGGATTCTGACATAGGAAGATTTTAATTCTTTGGAATTGAATCACTAATCAATGAATTGATCAAACATCACTTAATTTTTACCAATGAAGTCATAAAAAGTAATATTTAAAATTAAAAGGAATACTCTTGAAATTTTATAATTAATCAAAAGCTTAAAATACTTAAGTTAATGTGAAATGATTTAAAATCAAATTAAGATAACTTAAAATATTAGAAATAATTTGAAATCACTTAAAACTAAAGATTAAAACAAAATTTAAATATTAAGGTTAATTTAAAACAATTCATAATCAAAACATTAAAACTAAACTAATTAAAATTAATCTAAAATATTATAATTAAGTGAAAACAAACTTAAATCATTAAAACCCAATTGAATCAAATAATTCAAATCACCTTTCTAACTTAAATGATTTAAAACATTTGAAGATCAATCTGAAAAATGTATAATTAAATTGAATGACTTTAAATCACCAACTCAAACTTCAAATAGGAATTGTTAAGTTCTTTAATGAACTAATTTGCTCCTAAAAGCTATCACCTTTATAACTCTTAAATGAGGTATCAAATGAAATGTCACTTTACTCATAGCATAATCAAACATACTAGTTCACTAAGCAAAAATCAAAACTTAACTAATCCTTGGATGATCAATTCATCCATATAATGAAATTCATTTGGACTCAGAATACTCCCAGAAGAGTTGAAAAGATGTTCAGGACTCGTCCTAAGAACTTTCTCAACCTAATGGGATGTTTTAGAAGAACAATTGAACTTCATTGTTCTTTGATGATGAAAATAATCCACAAACACACCTTAGAGATTGACTAGTGATAGGAGTAGGATTTGGTAGACAACCAGAACCTTCCCTTAGTTTTACCTAGGGGTTTTCTCTTTTAATATTTAACATCTCTAACATGTGTTTTAAGTGCAGCTGGAAATGTCGAGAAAACCCGTCAGTTACACTTTTATTTTATTGCAATTTATTTACATGTGTTGTACTTTCTTTTCTTGCAAGCTTGCATGTTAAACAACAATGTCACCCTGCATGAAAACTGAAACCCATAGGATAGCCGCAAAACTGAAACCAAAACTAAATTAAAAATCAACACAAGATAAAATTCACCTCCACAACATTCAAAATATAAAACAGCTTAAAATTTAATCACATACAAAACAACAAAACTACAATTACAAATTAAATCATCTTGTTGGATGATCGGGAATACCTCTGATGATGTAACCCACGTGTTGCTAACGAGATTTCCCACGATCTAAATAAAAGTGTGGAAATCATTCAGTTGAGTTTAGCAAATTCATTTGGACTAAGTGATTCCGATGAAAATAGTGGTGTCGAGATGATGGAACCCTGGGATCTTAACCGGTTCTGCTTAATCAACTTTAAGATTTCCCCTAATAAAAATTAAGACATTGAATTTGAAATTCATCCTCTAAACCATGATACTTATCTCATCTCTTGATTATCACATTCTTAAACCAAATCTCTGTAACAACAAGGAGCTCAGAGCAAGCGCGGTGTGCAGCACCGTCAACATCGTCAGCATTCCTTTCCTTAGCAATTAAATAATAAAGTCATAGGATTTCGAGGTAGTTTGCCTAGTGCAACATAAATCCTCAACTTTTCTTTAGGCCTTTGCATAATCGGGTTATGTAATTTATGCCCTAAACTCGTCTTAGGACTCTGAGGTAGTCGTCTGGTACGATATAAACCCTCACATCTTCTAAGTTATTTGTATGATTATGTCATATGAATATAAGTCCTAATTAATTAAAATTGGCAGGATTGAAACATTAAATAATTCTCTCTAAATCAAAGCCAAACAATAGGATAGCTTGGGAAGATACCAAGATTCCTCTTGGATCTTCAGCTTCTCCTACTTCTCTTCCTTTGGATTCCCAAAGTAAAATGTTTAAAATTTTATCAACTTCCTATTAAAATTTCCAAAATTCAATCATTTGAAAACCCAAAACTTTGAAATCCTTGAAAACAAAACCACTGATCTTTATCAAGAGTTTTCTTAAGTGATTCTCGTTATTTAAGATGTAATTAACTATAGGGGCTTGCCCTTATAGAGAATTTTAGAACCCAACTTAATATAAATCCTTTTTTTTGTATTAAATAGGGGAATTTATCGGCAAATAAAATGGTTCGCAGATCAAACGGATGTCACAAATTTACTAGTTTATTTAATTGAACCCCATTATTAAACAATGTGTTTATTCCTCGGGATAAATACGTAGTTTACAATGCGGCGTTCAATTATTTAAACTACTAAAGATATGAGATCGGTTTGGTCTCGTATTTTCAAAATCAAATAATATTTTCCAAACTATTTAAAACTATATATACTTAAATTAAAAATAAACCTAAAATACGCCGACAGACTTTCTGTCGAATCTGCTGGGGAATAATTCTTCTCTCCATTTTGATCAGATGGTTTTGCTTTCATAAATCGGTAGTGAGTCCATGCCCCTAGTGGACCAAACTACTATTCTTCCGTTGGCATACCTTGTTCATTTCTGTCTTGAACAGGTATAGTCAACTCTTTTTTATTCTTGAGCCAATACTTAAACTCTTTTAAGTAGAGAGGTTCCGGAATCCCCTTTTTCACCTCTTGAAGTGAGGTGAGACCCCCAATAGGTGTGATTTTGACCAATCTTTCGAGTCGAGATTCCTACGGGGTTTTACCTTTCCTAAATTCAGGATAAGGGTCCCGTAGCTTTTTCTCTCTTCTTGTAATGGATCTTGCTTTTAATCAAATATTTATCAACTTTCTATTTCCTGAATTCCCCTATTAACTACAAACAAAATAAAAACATAATCTGAAAAAGCTTTAACGATGCAAAACAAACAATATCAAAATGAAATTAATGAAAACTTGTTCGGGCTTTGCCTTGAATTTTCTTTGTTTTGTCCTAAAGATCATTGTGATAAGATAGGAAGTAAGGTAGCTCTGACACTCCTAATCTTTTCTGCAGAAGATGTCTGCACCGAAGTTAATCTTTTCCTGCACTGCTGGGATGGACTTAGCAGTCAACAGGAACGAACTGCCCGACAACGCAGAAATCCGTTTTAGACAAGGGTTCGATCAGACGGATATTAAGTTTGGAGACGTTATTGTGGCTTTACTAATGTCAAAGGTATCAGAATCCGTAGAGCCTGTCTTTGAGTCCAACCTGAAGTCGGCTCTGGAGTTTCTTCCCCTGAAGAGGGTCCCAACTAAAAGGAACGTTGTTGCCCGTATGAAGTTAACTGTCCCCAGAACTGCTGTCGCTACCCCCATTGGTCTGATCATCACTGCACATACCCCCACCAAATGGAAAGGGAAGGAAGTCTAGATGAGTGACGAGCCTGCTACCGTGGAGGGTACGACTCTTGCTGTGATATTGCCCGTCTTCAAGATTGGGTCTAGTTCGAAGTTTGTGCCCCTGACTAGATCCCAAAGGAGGAATAAGAACAAAAGGATGGCAAAGGTCAGGAAAACTAAGGCTGCTGAAATTACCATTCCTGAAGAAATCCCAAAAGAGGAAGAAGAACTGCCAAAACTTTCACCCCTATTGGAAGAAAACAGATTTTTTCTGCTTTCAATTTCTCTCGAGGAAGAGAGTGCTCAAAAGATCGCTGCTGCGTTACCTCGGCTGGCATATTATGATTATAAGGAATGGAAGGCAATAAGCACACCACTTCCTCGATTGCAGATGGTAATTGAGAAGTTGGCGAGAAAGGATAATTATTCTGTGTTTGAGATTCTGAAAAGAATGGAGAGAATACCTACCAAGGCACGTCTAGGACCGAGGGTGCTTCCCCATACCGTTCAAAAGGAATTCTGCTGAAGAAGAGAAAACTAAGTGGTAAGAAGTTACCTGCCGTGGTATTTAGCCCACATCTTAGTAGGCACACCACCTTTCAACCTACAGCCGATGAGCCATCCGGTTATAGGCACCCAATTGCAAAATGATGGTGAGGCGACCTAAAGTCGCAGAGCCAATACCGGCAGAGCAGCCAGAAATGAGAAGTTCTGATGTTGAGTCCAGGACTAAGAGGAGTACTGTCGTCTCGGAGATGACTCCAGAGGACAAGGTTCACCGACTACATTCTACCAGCCGTAGGATCGTCAGAGGAAAATCACTCGAGGTCACTTTGGAGAAATTAAGGTAAGACATTCAGCGGTCGGCTAAAGAGCGGAAAGAAAGATCAGAGAATGAAGAAGACTTGTCAGGATACATGGACGAGGATTTTGTCGAGATCAACGTGGTTGAGACCCGAGCATCGTCAGCTCTATTGGGAGCTCCAGCAGCTGCAGAGGGAGACGACCCAGAGGTACTGAGACTACATCTTTAGGAAAAGGACGATATAATTTACCGGATGGAAAAGAAAATGGAGGAGATGGCGGTACGCTCTAGCCACGCTTCAGAGTCAACCTCAGCCCCCAAAAGAAACACCCCCAGAAGTCATTCACATTACCGATGGAGGAAAGGAAGTCACATCCGTCAATGGAGACAAACAGCCTAAGAAGGATTCCACTCAAAGTCTAATACCATAAAAGGACATTAAGAATATGGTAGAATAGTAGGTGCAAGAGGCCTTAGCTCAATACAAAGGTGGGGCATTGATTCTGAAGGGTAAACCTTACTCTGAAGAATTTGACGCTGTGCAATACCCTAAAGGCATTGTACCACCTCTATTCAAAACTGTTGATGGAACAAGAAACCCCCGACAGCATGTTGCACACTTCCGAGCAAGTTGCTACAACGCGAGGGGTAGCACGTGATACACCTAAAATATATAGTATTTTTATGCACATTTTTATACCTATTTTTAATGTTATTACACTTTAATGGAAGGTATTTTGTGTTTTTCTTGCAGGTATGATGAAAATATATGGTCATGATGAAAGGAGCAAAATTGGATCAAATTTGGAGAAAAAAATGAAAAATCAAAAATTTGGCATTGGCGTCTAAGCGCCGCTGGGCCGGAGCTTAGCCGCCACAGTTATAAATCAAACTTTAATTAGATTTGGCGCCAAATTCAAATGGGAATAGATGCAACACTTGGTGGTAACGTCCATAACTTCCTTTGGGCGGCAAATTTGAATGAAGGGGTGCGTTCCTTGGTAGATACATCGAATCTGGACATATTTTGAAGACACCAAGGCACCTTTTGGTTCACTATTTAAAGAGAGTCTTAGAAGTGAAGAATTGAAGAATTGAAGAGGCTCTTCACTATATTTCGAAGAGAGGAATTTAGGAGATTCTTCCACTGCATTTTAAGTTTTTATTTAGAGTAAGAGTAGAGAGTAGAAAGGAGAAAAGGGTCGGAGTTAAGAGTTCTTCTCCCACTTCTTTTTTTTTCTTTTAGTTTAGTTTTTATTGAAGTCTGAAGTCTGTATTCTGAGTCATCAGAAGAGTCAAAGTTTTAGAGGAACTTCCTTAGTCTTGTGGAAAGGATTTTCAGATAAGTGTTTTCTTTTATTTTGTTTATCAATACTTGCTTTCATTTATTATTTTTCTTATCGTTTTTAATTTCAAATCAATGTGTTTTTATATTTTCTCAATGCATTCGAGTAGTTTACTTTATCTTTTTCTTTCTTAAAATGGAGAAGTAATTAATTTAAAGAGAATTGTTGTGGAAAGTATCGGTGTTTAAAAGTTGGAAGAAGTTGTGAAGATTGATTCGAGAACTTTGTTTACTTCTTAATTTGGTCTCGTTAAGTTGTAAAATTTCTTGAGATTATGTAAGATCCAATGCGTTATTATCTCATTAAAGTTAGTAGGAATCACATGCAATTATATGGGTGAGAAGCTGTAGTTCATATAAGTGAATGTAATATTAGAAGATATTTTTATAGAAGGGAGTAAAATTAGAGGATTTTAGAGTGATAAGCTAAAACCCCCTAATTTGGTTTGAAGTTTTGAGTTTTGTTATGAAAAGTTAGCCCCAGAGTGGTGGGAATCGAGGGAACTCTAGAGTGAGAGACCGGTATCTTCACTGCCTAACCATGTTCGAAATAATATAAATTTCAAATTAACCTATGTTCTTTATAGAACCAAGTAAGAGTAAAGAACCCATTTGCTTCTATCTGTCACAACAAAATTTAAATACTTCCACAACAATACTTTAATAATTATTACAACTTCATGAAAGGAAAGAAAAAGATTTTTTAATTAATAGTATTTTTACATCCAGTGTTATTAGTTATTGAAACCTTTACTTTCATTGCTTAGCATTTTATTAAGAAAATTTCAAAAGACAAATCAACTTTATAAAACTTTTCAAAATCAAAACATACTATTTCAAAAACAATTAAAGAAAGTAAAAAGTTAATTTTCTAAATTCCTTTAAATATTTTCAACTTTTCCCTGTGGGTTCAATATCTCGGGGCTTAATCAGAAAGTCCTATATTACTTGATAAATGATACGTATACTTGAGTAGTATCCAATATTATAAAATCATAATTTTCATATCTTAAATCATCAACGCACTTATATCCAGCGGAGTCAAGTTTTTGGCAACCGTTGCACTTATATCTATTGGGGGTCACGACGCTTTGTTGTTCCGCCAGTTTGTTAGCAGTCTTTCAGGAATTACCTTTAAGTGGTATGTGGAATTGCCCAACGGCTCAGTTAAAACATTCGAAGAATTGGAAAACTTATTCGTGAAACAATTTGCTGGAGCTCAGCACCACATCACAATCGGTGATCTTGTGGTCGAGCAACAGAAACAAAACGAAACTTAGGTGGACTACATTCTGTGATGGAGGAATTTAAGCATGAAGTGTGAGCCGCAACTCCAGGAACAACATGCCATTGGAATTCTGCTAAAGAGTATTAATGGTCTGATAGCATTTCTCCTTAAGGGATTTATAATTAAGATGTTCGAGAAACTGCTCAGCAAGGCCGCGAGTCTACTGGATAAAGCGAAACAACTCAGCTTCATCGATAAGACTGATTATCAGAAACTGGTTAGTGCCTTCGAGAAGAAGTCTGGGACTGTCGCGGCGATAGACAAGGGCAAGCAGTCGATGCAGATACGAACGGAACAACCTCAGCAAGCCTTAGTAGAATTATTAACAATCTCAGCAATACAACCAGTTGTCGGTTCAGCAGAAGCGCGGCCTGACAGAACTTCTAAATAAAGAATACCCCTTCAAGAATGAAGCAGTTGGCAAGATGTTCAGTAGTCTGATAAAGAAGGATGGATTCCAGTTGCTAGAATCCAGGAAGCCAGAGGATTTAGACAAGAAGGATCATCGGTTGTACTTCCCTTACCACCGGATGATCGGGCACAAGATAGAAGATTGCTAAACCTTCAAGAACTGGATCGAGAACAACCTTCGGAAAGGGAACATATGATCCCGAAATAACACATGAAGGAGCCCCAGAAAGAGGTTCCGTTAATGTTATTTTGGCAAATCCTATTGTTTCGATAGACCCATACACAACTAACGATGGATGGAGTACTGTTTGGACGAAGTCTTCGAAGAAATATTGGATCACATTCAGACCTCTTCGATATGTGCTTCAATTCAAAGTTTGACACCTGCCGAGCCGGCACTATCAATTGCAATCGAGGAACCACCTCAGAAGGAGGAGAAGATCGCAGAAGAAAAGAAGACCGAGGCTCCGAAGAGTAGAGTAGTGGCTACTTACCCTAGGATGGTTGTTTCTAATTTGGGGGGAGAAATCCCTCGAACCTCTGACTCTGTATGATTATTTGCTCCACCAGGTGGGATCTTATAATGATAAGAGTTATGGTGTTGGCTTACGTAACTAACAACAACCAACCTAATCCGAATATTGATTTCGATCTAAATAACAATTCTCAAATCATACAAAACCTCAACGGTAGTGACAAGGAGGAGGGCGTCAACGAAAGTGATTGTGATGGCCTGAGAGATGACAAACTCATCTGTGAATTTGAAGGATCTCCTTTCATAATTAAGCTAGAGTTCTCAGATCCTGAAGTGACTCCAGACGAATCTGCTACTCCGATTCAGAAAGAGGAAGCGATAGCTAATTCAGTTGCAGACTTGGAAGAGATAACAGAAGTCAACCTCAGAAGCGGAAAGGTCTTACCCCCGAGAATGGGTCCGAAAGATAAAGGAAAGTAGGTGGTTGCTCAGGAAGAGCCAAGCCCAGCGGAAGAGTTACCCATTCGGGAAGAAGTCGAAGGACCAAACAACAAAGTGGAACATAACGTGCTAGCCCATCTTCGGAAGTTACCCGCTAAACTGAGCATTTACAATGCTTTGATCCTTTCAAAGGAGATGAGGGAAGCTCTGATCAAGGCCCTACTTGATCCAGAGATTTGCTTAGCTCAAATGGCTGGTAACTCCTTAGACGAGGTTTGCTCGTTGTGATCAGAGTGAACTTACTTTCATGGACAATAACTTGCTACTTGGGACACCTTATCACAACTGACCCTTGTACATCTCAGTCACTATCAGTAAGTTCACACTCTCCAGAGTGTTGGTTGATCCGGGTGCATCAATCAATGTGATGAATCTTCGGACTTTAGCATACTTGGAAATTGACGCCCGCGAGCTCCAAGCAGACAAAATTTTACTAAATGGTTTCAATCAGAAAGGAGAATGAGCTCTTGGATCAATAATACTGCTAATGAGGATTGGTGACTTAGCAAGGACAACAGCAAAATTCTACATAATTGATTATGAAACGTCATTCAACGCTCTATTGGGCCGATTGTGGATCCATGAAAATCGGATGGTACCGTCGTCTCTACACCAGTGTATAAAGTACTACGAAGGAGGACAAGAACAGTGTATCAAAGGTGACTTGCAACCATTTTCTGTGCACGAAATTGGAATTCACAAAGATGCTGCTTACTACGCACCTCCAAAGAAAACGATCTTCTCCAGAAATTCCCTGCCAAATGAAGCAAACGAAACTCGAGACAATGAAGAGCCTCAAATACTAATTCAACCATTACTCACCACTCCCTTATTGCGAGATGGTGAAGGTTTCTCCAGAGCTTGCATCCGAGGTCGAGGCCGGGGACGAGGTCGAGGAAGAAACGGTGGAATAGTTGAACATAAGAATCTGGTTATAAATGTTGATTGGGAAAACAGTTCCGAAGAAGAAGAAAAGAAAGAAATTAAGAAGAAGCAGCAATGATAAGTCAGAAGAAGCCTCATTTTAAGGTCTCACTAGAAGATGAGAAGAATGAAGAATACAAAGTAATGTATGATAAGATAAATCACTATGTACAGACTATGACCCTAACCCCGATCTACCCCAGTAAGGTTGAGGGTATGGTGGTCAAGGAAGTGCATGGTGGCGGTGCTAAGCCAATCAAGTTTTACCATGGTGCTTCTTCTTCCAATTCTAAAAATGATGTAAAAATTGAAGATATTGCTTCATCTGAATTAATGAAATTGCCCTTCGAGTGGTATTCTCCCTGTGTTCAAAATTGAATTCAACGTGGTGTTTTACCTAAGTAGTGGTCAAAAGATCAATCACACCGCTTCAAAAAGTTATGGAATAATGCCGGTCGACCTCCCAATTCAAAGGATGGTCTCGGGTTCAGCACGGTAGGACCAGCTGATGATACAAGATTTTGCTTGGCTGTCACTTACAAGCCTAATGAAGACTGTCTGGAAGCTTCAAATGATCTCGAGGACTTGCCAATCAGAGACGCTCCACCAGAGTTTGCAGAAGAGATTAAATCTACAATAGACGAGTTAATGAAAGTTAACTTAGGTACTAGCAAAGAGCCTAGGCCGACCTTTGTTAGCTCTTTACTCAATAAAGAAGAATCTGAAAATATGATTAAGCTATTAATGGAATTCAAGGACTGCTTTACTTGGAGTTATGATGAAATGCCGGGTTTAGCTCCAGAAGTCGCAGTTCACAAGTTAGGAGTGGATTACACTACCTTTGCAGTCAGACAAGCTCCGAGAAGAATGCGTCTAGAGATCGAACAACAAGTTATAGCTGAAGTTATAAAACTAATCGATGCTAAATTTGTCTGTGAAGAACAATATCAAACTTGGTTGGCCAATGTGGTACCAGTCATAAAGAAGAACGGCCAGATCAGAAACTGCGTGGATTTCAGAAATTTAAACAAAGCATGCCCGAAGGACAAATTCCCTCTATCAATTCCAGAATTCATGATCGACATCGCTTCAACACACAAAGTCTTCTCTTTCATGGATGGATCATCAGTATACAATCAGATAAAGATGGCACCAGAAGACGAGAAGCTCGAAGCATTCAGAACACCAATCGGAGTGTACTGCTACACAGTAATGTCTTTCAAATTGAAGACCGCAGAAGTGGGATACCAAAGAGCAATAACGATGATTCTTTATGATCTCATTCACAACCAAGTCGAGTTCTATGTGGATGATGTAGTCATCAAAAGCAAATTGAAAGAAGATCACTTGCATGAATTGAGAATTGTTTTCGAGCGATTAAGACAATTTAACCTTAAGATGAATCCCCTAAAATGCGCCTTCGGCGTCACATTCCGGAAATTATTATGATTTTTTGTCCGGCATCGCGGAATTGAAATCGATCCGGAGAAGATTAAAGCTATCTTAGAAATGCTACCTCCCAAAACCTTAAACAACTGCGATCCTTTCAAGGGAAGTTGACATATCTTCGACGCTTTATTTCTAATTTGTCAGGAAGGTGTCAGCCTTTTTCTGCTTTGGTTAAGAAGGATGCCAAGTTTACTTGGGACTCCAAATGTCAACATGCCTTCGATGACATCAAATAATATTTAATGACACCTCCTGTATTAGCAGCCCCAGTCTCGGGTCGATCGTTGATACTTTATACCGCGGCTTTAGAAGACTCCCTCGGAGCCCTGCTAGCCCAGGTCAATAACGAGGGTAAAGAAAACGCTCTCTACTACTTAAGTCGTCGTCTAATTCCAATGGAGGTAAAGTATCCTTCTATTGAGAAGCATTGTTTGGCCCTAATCTTCACCTCTCAAAAGCTCAGGCATTACATGCTTTCTCATAAGGTCAACCTTATTTCAAAGTTTAATCCATTGCAATATTTGATAACACGTCTGATGCTTTCCGGCAGACTTGCCAGATGGTCAATGATACTATTGTAATTCGATATAACTTTTGTTACTCTTCGTGTTGTAAAGGTACAAGTTCTAGCAAACTTCCTCGCAGCACACCCTTTACCAGCAGAATCGCCTCTCAACGACTATTTTCCAGAAGAGCAGATAATGAACTTAGAAGACCCCGATGATCAACGTTGGGAATTATACTTCGAGAGAGCATCATCAGCACGACGAGACGAAGAATTTCAAACGATAGTGCCCGGTAAGGCAGGAATCAGACTAATATTTATAACACCGGAGTGGGAATGTTAAGATACTCCTACCATTTGACAAAACCGTGTACGAATAATGAAGCAGAATATGAAGCTCTTATAACCAGACTGGAGTTAGATATTTCGATGGATATAACAGATATCAACATCTACGGTGATTCACAGTTAATCATACAGTAGGTAGTTGGACAGTACAAAATTCTGAAGCCTAGACTCAAGCAGTATTTTCAATATGCACTGAAGTTGCTAGAGCAGATTCCAAACGTTACGATATACAAGATTCCCAAAAAAGAGAATGCCCTTGTAGACGCTTTGGCCTGATTTGCAAAAGAGTTCGCATGTCTACGGGAAGAACCAGTTGAAGTGACAGTTCAGGGACGACAAGTCCTATCGTAAATTGACATAGACACTTTGCACAGATTGGGAAATGAAGAAACAGTTGCAGCAATGGCAGAAACTACAGAAGATTGGCGGCAGCCATTAATAGACTACCCGCAAACAGGAAACCTACTAGACGATAAGTCAGTAGCCCATCAGATCAAGAAAAGAACTCTGTCATACGCCTTGATAAACAATACCTTATATAGGTCTTTCGATCATATGTGGCTAAGGTGCCTGAGTGGGTCAAAGGCTCGTTAAATTGTTAAAGAAGTCGACTCAGGACTTTGTGGCGCTCAACAGTCAGGTCTGAAGATGAAAATTAAAATTAAGAGACTAGGATACTACTGGCCCTCAATGATGACTGACTGCATGAAATTTGCCAAAAGTTGTCACCAGTGCCAAGTGTACGGAGTGGTTCTACATCAACTTCCAAATGTCCTACATCCGACAATCGCGTCGTGGCCATTTGAATGTTGGGGCACAGATATCATGGGCCCGATAGAACCGCCTTCTTCAAGGGGACATCGTTTCATTCTTGCAGCGGCAGATTACTTTTCAAAATAGGCAGAAGAAGTACCGCTCAGAGAGGTGAAGGCACATCACGTGTTGCAATTCTTCAAGAATCAAGTCGTCTACCATTTTGGGGTACCGCTGAGGATTATCTCATATAACGAGTCTGCATTCAAAAGCACGATGATTAACAATTTTGTCAGAAGGCACGGGATAGATTGGCGTTATTCGACAATCTACTACCAAAGAGCAAACGGCTTGGCCGAGGCTTTTAATAAAACTCTCATCCAAATCCTAAAGAAAACTTTGGACGAAAATAAGAGACTTTGGCACAAGAAGTTATTAGACGCCTTATGGGCCTACAGGACAACTTTCAGAACACCTACTCAGTCTACACCTTACGCTCTAGTGTACAGGTCCGAAGCCATCTCACCCTTGAAGGTTCAGCTTCCGCCGCTCAGAATTGCAGTCGCAAATAAGATCACTATAGAAGAGAACACCAGATTATAGCTGGAAGAATTGGAAAGCTTGGAAGGAAAACAACATTCAGCGTAGCAAAATTTAGAATAATACCAAGCTAAGATAATTCAGGCCCACGACAAACTGGTCCGCCCCAAGAACTTTCAAAGTTAGTGAATCGGTTCTCAGAAGACCTATCTTTGCACATCACAAGATACGAGTTAAATTCGAACCAACTTTGGAGGGACCGTTTCTAGTCAAGAAAGTCTACTCAGGAGACTCCTACCAACACGTGGATTGCTTGGAGAGAGACAAATGCTTCCTATCAACGGACGATATCTAAATAAGTATTACGCGACGTGATGTTTCGAAGAGTGGACTTTAGAAATAAAGTTTCGCTCGTAGAAGCACCGACGTCATAATTGTGTGCAACTGGGTCCGAACCCAAAATAATAATAATGATAAAAACTTTAAAACCAAAATACAAAAGAAATTTTCTCATATAAAATAAAAAAATCAAAACTTGTCACAACTTGAAAACTCCAAATCAAATCTTTAAAATAAAATAATTATATATAAAATGAAGGAAAATACAATAATTTAAAATTCTTATTGTTCTCATTCCTTTTTAGGTTTGGCCCCTGATCACTTCCTTGTTTTCGCAATAAGATGTCGAGTGGGAGGCTGGTCCTATTTTTTAAAGATGGCGTAAGTCTTGCA
Organism: Papilionanthe hookeriana x Papilionanthe teres; assembly: GCA_022702705.1. Taxonomy (NCBI): domain Eukaryota; kingdom Viridiplantae; phylum Streptophyta; class Magnoliopsida; order Asparagales; family Orchidaceae; genus Papilionanthe; species Papilionanthe hookeriana x Papilionanthe teres. Next base: position 23,985,854 of record CM040427.1, read on the forward strand.
CTTAACGAAGAGGAACTGAAAGCTGGTGATGTAATCGAGGTTGACTCAGACTTTGCACAAATGAAGCTAGAATATGAAGAAACTGCTTGGGCTATTGTAGACCTCGGCGAGCCCCATGAAAAAACAGTAATGAAGCTCAGTGAGAAAGTTCAGCACACTGCCAACCAGAAAATAAAGATTAATGCAATCGAAGACAACAAAATGAAATCAATGATAACTATGACAGAAGGGAAGCTTGTCAGTGTCGTCCCTACCAACGTCCAGGGGGAGAGGCGAGCCACTTTGACCCCGACTCAAAGAAGAAACAAGAACCGTTATATTCACAGAATGCTGAAGAACGTAACAGATGAACAAAACAAAGAAGAAATTCCGACGATCGCGGCAGTTGCTTCGAGGAGGCCAGTCCTCAGGAGCACCGTAGTAGAGGTTGTTCCAGCAGAGGAGGTCACTACAGAGCCCGTACCTGAGGCAGTGATGATTGCAGGAGAACATGCTGGCGTAGAACCGTACATCTCGCATTATGTGACCAGAACCAGACAGTTCCAAATGATCTCAGAGCACGAGTTGGAGATGATCCAGAGAGTGCGGAAACAGGATTTTGAATATTTTCAGAGGATTCAGGGAAAGTATGTCAATATCTTGAAGGGACTAGAATTGCATACTGGTGTATTCTCTTACTCTGAGCAGAGTGAGATCAGGGACTACGTCTTCGAGCTGAAGAATCAGGGCCGTGCAGGACAACTACGGAGCAAGACCTACTCCGAGCTGCAGAAATAGAAACGAGGCAAGGGGAGGATTACAATCCAATTCAAATGCTGTTACAACTTTGTCGATGATAAGAGAGGAAATCCGTCAGGGATACTCTGCTATGATGAAGTGGATTTAATGCCAGTTTTAATTAAAAAAAATGATAAAGAGGATAGTGGCATGGCGAGTCTTACCCGCTGACTGCATACCGAATAGTTGCATTATCAACATTTATGAAGAAGGAGATTACATTCCACCTCATGTAGACGATCATGATTTTGTGAGACCCTTTTGTACCGTTTCCTTCATTAATCAATGTAACGTCATGTTTGGGACAAAACTCCGGATAGTCGGCCCCGGAGAATTCCGAAGGCCAGTAAAGATACCTCTACAGGTAAGCTATGTTCTTGTACTACTTAGAAATGGTGCAGATGTGGTGAAGCACTGCATACCGGAGGTTCCCTACCAGCGGATCTCCATCACCTTCAGGAGAATTGATCCACCCGATATTTATACTTACAATTATGAATGAAAATTAGCAACGACGACAAAAACTTTTTTCCGCCAGATATATAAGCTTATGATTGTAATATCAAAATTATGATTTATAATGTGAATACTACGCAAGTATACGTATCATTTATCAAATAATATAGGACTTTCTGATTAAGCCCCGAGATATCGAACCCACAAGGAAAGGAAAAAATCATTAAAGTAATAAGAAAATTATATTTTTACTTTTTTAATTGGCTTTTGAAAGAATGTTTTGATTTTGAAAAGTTTGATAGTTGATTTCACTCTTTAAATTTTCTTATAAAAGTCAAACAAGAAATTAAAATGATAATTACTGTAAACACGGTATGAAAAACACTATTAACTAGAATATATTTTTCTTTCCTTTATAAAGTAGTAATAATTATGAAATTATTGTTGTGGAAGTATTTAAATTTGTTGTGATAAATAGAAGCAAATGTATTCTTTACCCTTATTTGGTTCTATAAAGAATATTGGTTAATTTAAAATTTTATCATTTTGAACATGGTTAGGCAAGAAAGATACCAGCTCTCACTCTAGAGTTCCCTCAATTCCCTCCACCTGGGGGCTAATTTCTCATAACAAAATTTAAAACCTCAAACCAAATTAGGTGCTTTTAGCCTGTCACACTGTAATTTTACTCCCCTTTAAAACATCTTCTAATATATTGCATTCAATTATATGAACTACAATTTTCACTCATATAATTGCATGTGATTCTTGCTAACATTTATGAGACAATACTGCATTGGTTCTTACATAATCTCACCACAAATTTTACATCTTAACAGGCCAAATTAAGAAGTAAATAAAGTCTCTTCCCCACAATTTAGGCTTCTAGAATCTCATTTTTCACATTTTTTGTAACTCCGGCGCCTCAGCGCCAACTAGGCGACACTCAGCCGCCAGTGCTCAATTTAGCACAGGTCTGCCAAATGTCCAAATTTTCATTCTGACTCCTCTAAGTCATCAAATAAGGTCAAATAAATTCTATTTAGTTTAAACTCTAAATTACTACCATTAAAAACATAAAAACAAACCAAACAAAGCAAACAAATTTCACGAAACAAACATAAAACAAAGCACACCGATAATTATGGGTTGCCTCCCACAAAGCGCTTGGTTTAATGTCTTCAGCCTGACAAACCCAGAACTCATTCTGAGTGACCCAACATCAGATTCTCATTGGACTTAGATTGTTCGACTAAAAAATAAGGATTAAGTCTATTTCCATTAGCTTTAAATATTTTTCCCGTCTTAGGATCTTGAATATCCACAGCTCCACAGAAATAAATTTTCATCACTATAAAAGGACCCATCCACCTGGACTTAAGTTTTCCAGAAAAAATTCTCAATCTGGCATTATACAGCAAAACTTTCCGTCCTGGCACAAGATTTTTAGTAATAATCTTTCGATTATGCCATAACTTCATCTTTTCCTTATAAATCTTAGCACTTTCATAAGGTTCATTCCTTATATCTTTAAGCTCATTTAATTGCAATAATATTTCCCAACAGCATCTTTCAAATTATAATTGAACGCTTTAATAGCCCAAAATGCTTTATGCTCAAGTTCAATAGGTAAATGACAAGCTTTTCCAAAAATCAGCCTATATGAGGACATTCCTATAGGGGTTATGTAGGCAGTCTTGTAGGCCCACAAAGCATAATCCAGTTTGATTGACCAATACTTTCTATTTAGATTAACAGTCTTTTCCAATATTCTTTTAATTTCATGATTGGATAATTCAACCAACCCACTTGTTTGCGGATGATAAGCAGTAGCAATGCGATGATTAATATAATATTTCTTTGCTAACTTTTCAATAATTGCATTTCTAAAATGACTTCCCCCATCAGTTATGATAACTCTTGGTATTCCAAATCTGTAAAATATATTCTTCATCAAAAACTTTGTAATACTTTGAGCATCACATCGAGGTAAAACAATAGTTTCAATCCATTTGGAAATATAGTCTACTGGCATCTAAATATAAACATTTCCGAAAGATGGTGTAAATGGTCCCATAAAATCTAATCCTCAAACATCAAATATTTCAACTTCCAATATATAACTGAGGGGCATCTCATTTCTCATAGAAATAAAGCCTACACGCTGACATCTATCACAATTTTTAATATAAACATTCACATCCTTAAAAATTGTAGGCCAATAAAATCCAGATTGTAAGATTTTATATGTTGTTTTATCACTTCCAAAATGTCCCCCATAATCAGAATCATAACATTTTTTAATAATTTCATAAGTCTCTTTCAAAGGTACACATCTTTGAATTATAGGATCCTTTTCTTGTTTATATAAAAATGGGTCATCTCAAAAATAAGTCTTACAATCAGACAGAAATTTCTTCTTTTTCTGATATGTCAAACCATAGGGTATAATATGACTGACAATAAAATTTACTATGCATACCACGGAACACGCCACTCATTAACAGTGAACAATATTTCATCAGAAAAATGTTCATTAATTACTTCAACATCACAGAGAGATTTTTCAATTTCAAGCCTGGACAAATGATCAGCAATTTGATTTTCAAAACCCTTTCTATCTACTATATCAAAGTCAAATACTTGCAAAAGAAGAATTCATCTTATCAGTCTTGATTTTGCATCTTTTTTCTTCATTAAGTATTTGATAGTAGAATGATCAGTATGCACAACACATTTAGTTCCAATTAAATATGATCGAAATTTGTCAAAGGCAAATACTATAGCTAATAACTCTTTCTCAGTAGTGGTATAATTAATTTGAGCTTCATTAGGAGTTTTACTAGCATAATAAATAACTTTAAAAATTTTATCATATCTTTGAACCAAAACAACACCAATAGCATAATCACTAGCATCACACATTAATTCAAAAGGTTTTTCCAAATTTGGTAAAATTATTACAGTTGTAGTGATTAATTTTTCTTTTAATGTTTCAAAGGCTTTAAGGCAATCATCATCAAAATTAAAATTTGCATTCTTTTCCAGTAAACGGCATAAAGGTTTTGTAATCTTTGAAAAGACTTTGATGTAACGCCTGTAGAATCCAGCATGTCCTAAAAAACTTCTAATTTTTCTTACATTGGTTGGGCAAGGTAAATTAGATATAACTTGAATTTTTGCAGGATCTACCTCCAAACCTTTTTCTGAAATCCGATGTCCCAAAACAATTCTTCCTGCAACCATAAATTGACATTTTTCCCAGTTAAGGACCAAATTAGTTTCTTTACAGCATTTTAAAAACTTAAATAAATGTTTTAAACATGATTCAAACGAAATTTCAAACATTGAAAAGTCATTCATAAAAACTTCAATCCCTTTTTCAATTAAATCACAAAAAGTAGTCATCATACATCTCTGAAATGTAGCAGGGGCATTACATAAACCAAAGGCATTCTTCTAAAAGCAAACGTACCATAAGGACTGGTAAACATAGTTTTCTCTTGATCCACAGAAGCAATTTGAATTTTGTGGTAACCAGTCTATCCATCCAGAAAATAAAAGTATTTATGCCCAGCCAGTATATCCAACATTTGATCCATAAATTGGAGTGGAAAGTGATCTTTCCTTGTGGCAAGATTTAATTTTCTATAAACAATGCATATTCGCCACCATGTAACTTGCCTTGTCGGTATTATTTCATTCTTTTCATTAACAATCGCAGTCACTCCTCCTTTCCTAGGAACACAGTGAATAGGACTAACCCATGCACTATCTAAAATAGGTAGATAATTCCAACGTCCAGGCATTTTAAAATTTCATTCTTAACAACGTCTTTCATGATAGGATTTAATCTCCTTTGGGGATCAGCCCGCTGTTTGCAATTATCATCAATAAGAATTTTGTGCATAAAAATTGAAGGACTGATTCATTTAATATCAGCAATTGTTCATCCAAAGGCTTTCTTATGCTTCTTCAAAATTTCAAGCAAACGCTCTTCTTCTTTTTCAGTTAATTGAGAGGAAATTATAAGCGGCAATGTTGAGGACTCACCTAGAAAAACATACTTCAAATTATCAGAAGCATTTTTAACTCGAAGTTCGGGAGGTTTTTCGATTAATGGACCATAAGATTCATCTTTTTCGATCAAATCCAACAATTCAAAACTTTCACGAACATACTTTAAATCTTCCTTTTGAAAATCTTCAGAATCAAGCAACTCCTCTTCTTGCTTATGTTTCAATTCTTCTCTTTCAGATTTCTCTTCATAAGTTGCTTTTAAATGATATTCACTCAAATATTTGACAACATTCATCCAATAACATTCATCTTCTTTACCTCTAGAAGGATATTTCATCGATTGTGAAATATTAAATGTAACAGTCTGATCATAACCCTCATTGTTAATTTCCTTTTTTGCACATCTATCATGGCTCGGTCTGAGCTAGGAAAGGTCTTCCCAAAATTATAGGTATCTCTTTATCTTCCTCCATATCTAATACAATGAAATCAACAAGAAAAAATAAATTGATCCACTTTAACCAAAACATCTTCTATAACTCCTTTAGGATACGTGATCGAACGATCTACTAATTGCAGAGTTACAGTAGTTGGGGTTATTTTTCCTAGTCCCAGTCTTTTAAATATTGATAGAGGCATAAGGTTAATGTTTGCACCCAAATCACATAAAGCTTTTCCATAGAATCTGTCTCTAATTGCACTTGGAATTGTGAAACTACCATATCTGTAAGCTTTTCAGGAAGCTTTTTCTGAATTATTGCACTGCACTCCTCACGAAGTGCAACAGTCTCATTATCTTCAAACCTCCTTTTCTTGTTAAGAATATCCTTCATAAATTTCGTATAGCTTGGAATTTATTCTAAGGCTTCACCAAATGGAATATTAATAGTAAGCTTCTTAAATATCTCCAAGAATTTTGAAAATTGCTTATCCAATTTTTGTTGACGAAGTCTCTAAGGAAATGGAGGTCGTGGTTTTTCTAAATCAACCTTAGGTGAAGAAACAAGTCTTTCCAAACCTTTCAGAGCGTCCTCTTTTGGTTCTTCAATCTCTTCTTTCTCTACTTCAGTTTTTTTTTAACTTTGTCTTCCAATTCTGTTCCACTTCTCAGTTGAATTGCTTTTACTTATTCTTTATTCTTTTCTCTTGGATTTACTTCAGTATTACTTGGAAGCATTCCTTAGGATCTATTACTTAAGGCATTTGCAATTTGTCCGAATTGATTTTCAATATTTTTGATGGTTGATCCTTGAATTTGTAATTGATTTCCCATATGTGACACCACTTCTTCAATAGACAACTTCTTCTCCTTTAATTGTAAAGCATTGTTATAACCTGAAGAATAAGTTAATCTATTATTATTATTATTTCATTGGTTGTTCCAATTCCCCAATGGGTTTACTTGGTCGTTCCCCCATTAATGATTAACATTGCCCTGATTATTGGTATTCCAGTTAAAATTTGGATGATTCTTCCAACATGGGTTATAATAATTAGAATATGGGTTGTTAAGCTTAATTATAGCATTCACAGTTTCTGGTAAAGAATAAGAATCAACCATTTCGCCTAATAAATATTCTTCAATCATGGAATGTGGCTGAGAAAAATTCATCCCAAATTGGTCTATCTTCCTTAAAACAGCAGCAACTTGATTTGCTAACATTGCAAAAGCATCATTTTCAAAAACACTGGCCACCTTTTTAGGATTTAACCTTTCAGAGTGTCATTCAAAATTATTAGTAGTCATTTCTTCAGTTAAAGCATAAGCATCAGAATATGGTTTAGACATTAATGATCCACCAGCAGCAGCATCGATGATCGATCTAAGAGATCCAACTAATCCATTATAATAAGTTTGAATTATTAACCAATCTGGTATCGAATGATGTGGATATTTCCTAAGGAGATCTTTAAATCTTTCTCATGCTTCATATATTGATTCTCCTTAAAACTGACAAAAAGATGTAATATCATTTCTCAACTTAGCAGTCTTAGATTGTGGAAAATATTTAGCAAGGAATTTTTGTGACAGTTCACCCCAAGTTCAATTGATCCGAGTGTTAACGAATGTAACCATATTTTAGCTTTATCCCTAGTGAGAAAGGAAAAAGTCTAAGTTTAATAGCATCATCCGAAAACACCATCATATTTAAAAGTAGCACACAACTCTAAAAAATTAGCGAAGATGCAAATTAGGATCTTCGATTGTTGCTCCCCAAACTAATTATTAGATATCATTTGGATAATAGCGAGGTTTAAGCTCGAAAGAATTAAGCATATACTGACGGGGTTTTGAATACTTCCACGAAGTTCATCCACTGTAGGGTTAACATAATCTCTTAAAGGTCTTAATTCTTGATGGATGCCAACATTTTGATCTTGATGATTTGTCATTTCTTGAATATTTTCATCTTTTTCTGTATTTTTAATTTTTTTTGAATTTTCTGATAGTTCATTCTAATTCAAAATCGTAAGGCACAAGTCCCTCAGAACCTGAACTGTGCATACAACAATAAAACAAAACAAAACAGAACACACTAACAAAAACAAAGAAAAGTAAAAATTTAAAATTTCTTAATTTTCTTTAAAATGTAATTTCAATTAATTTCTTTCCGACAATCGGCACTCGAAAACTTGACTCCGCCACCCAATATTTATACTTACAATTATGATATGAAAATTGGCAACGGTGACAAAAACTTTTCTCCACCAAATATATATGCTTATGATTTTGATATGAAAATTATGATTTATAATGTGGATACTACGCAAGTATACGTATCGTTTATTAAGTAATATAGGACTTTCTGATTAAGCCCCGAGATATCAAACCCACAGGGAAAGTGAAAAATCTTTAAAGAAATAAGATATTATCTTTTTACTTTTTTAATTGGCTTCTGAAAGTATGTTTTGATTTTGAAAAGTTTGATAGTTGATTTCACTCTTTAAATTTTCTTATAAAAGTCAAACAAGAAATTAAAATGATAATAATTATAAACACTGTATGAAAAACACTATTAACTAGAATATCTTCTTCTTTCCTTTATAAAGTAGTAATAATTATGAAAGAATTGTTGTGGAAGTATTTAAATTTATTGTGATAAATAGAAGCAAATGTATTCTTTACCCTTACTTGGTTCTATAAAGACATTAGTTAATTTGAAATTTTATCAACATAGTTAGGCAGGGAAGATACCAGCTCTCACTCTAGAGTTCCCTCAATTCCCACCACCTGGGGGCTAATTTCTCATAACAAAATTTAAAACTTCAAACCAAATTAGGTGCTTTTAGCCTGTCACATTAAAAATCCTCTAATTTTACTCCCCTTTAAAACATCTTCTAATATATTGCACTCAATTATATGAACTACAATTTTCACCCATATAATTGCATGTGATTCTTACTAACTTTTATGAGACAATATCGCATTGGATCTTACATAATCTCACGATAAATTTTACATCTTAATAGGCCAAATTAAGAAGTAAATAAAGTTTATAGAATCAATCTTCACAACTTCTTCAAACTTTAAACACATATACATTCCACAACAATTCTTCAAGAATTGCTTGCTTCTTCATTTAAGAAAGAAAAAGATAAAGTAAACTACTCAGAATGCATTGAGAAAATACAAAAACACATTGATTTGAAATTAAAAACCATAAGAAAAACAACAAACTCAACATGTATTAATTAAAAACTATATGTAAGAATAAAAGTAAACACTTATCTGAAAATCATCTCCACAAGACTCAGCAAGTTCCTCTGAAACTTTGAATATTCACTAAACTACTCCTCAGAGCGAGTCTCCCAACTCCGATGATTCAGAAACATACTTCAAACTTCAATAAAAACTAAACTAAATGAAAGAAAGGAAGTAGGATAAAGAAGGCTTCAATCCTACCATTTTCTCTTTTCTACTCTCTACTCCTACTCCTAATACAATAAAAAACTATGTAAAAACTCTCTTCAAAATGCAATGGAAGAGCCCCGAATCTTTCCTAAGACTCTCTTTAAAAATTAAACTAAAAGGTGCCTTGGTGTCTCTTCAAAATGTGTCCAGATTTGATGTATCCACCAAATAATGCACCCCTTCATTCAAACTTGTCGCCCAAAGGAAGTTATGGAAGTTACCACCAAGAGTTGCATCCCATCCCCTTTGAAAATGGCACCAAATTCAAGTTAATCTCAATTTTTAATTGTGGCGGCTAAGCGCCGGCCCAGCGGCACTTAACCGCCAGTGCCCAAATTTTTATTTTCCATTTTTTTGCTCCAAATTTGAACCAATTTTGCTCCTTTCATCATAATCACTCATTTTCATCATACCTGCAAGAAAAACACAAAATACCTTCCATTAAAGTGCAATATCATCAAAAATAGGTATAAAAATGTGCATAAAAAAACTATATACTTTAGGTGTATCAAGAATGGATGAGCAAGATTTCAGTCTACTTCCAGCCAGATCCAGAGTTAGAGAATTTGCAGCCTTACGAGCTGTAAGCTACATAGTAGTAGCATACCTCTAAAGCACACTTACGTGGGATTATCCTCTGGAAAGTGGCTTAGAATGTGATGTTATTACCTATGCAGTTAACTTTTCAGACATGGATGAATCAAACAGACAGCTTTGTCAAATGACATGAAGATACCATTACAGTCTGTGTTCAGATATACATGGATTTTGTATAAGTTTGTTTCCAAAAAGACATCATCAGAAATGTTTTGGTGGAATCACATGATGTACTTTCGACATTTCAATGGAAACAACTAAGTCGTATTTTGCCTTCAGTTTTGTGCAATTGACTGCAAACGCCACTAAATCTGAGTTTGACTCGATTTAAAAAAAAGTTGAACGAAGAATGATTTGAATGAAATATAATAAAAAAATGGAATTAAGCGAAAATCCAGTAAAGATAATAACAACAAAGTAAAGTTCAAATTCAAAATCTAAATAAAACACGAAATCAAAGCTCAAAGTAAATCAACTCAAAATCTCAAATTGCAAACAAAATAAATGAATGAAAATCTAAATCAAAATGAAATTATAATCAAAGAAAAATTTGAAGAACAAAAACAAAAGCAAATCACTAAAACACAAAAAACAATGAAAAAATCTCGAATCTAAAATCCCCAGCCTCCGGCTGTACTTCAAATCCTTTCGACTCTCCGCGATTTCTTCCCTCTTTTGAGAAAGTAGACTGAGTCTACTGACACAGAACCACAAAATTTTTTATTTGGTTCTGATGGCATGGATTCATATCTTTCGCCAAACGATCAAACTTTGATCAGCTCTCTCGGGATTTGAAGCACTCTCATATTTCATCTCAACTTTCTACTACACTAAAATTTCCACAGAATCTTCACAAATCAAATGCCAACTTTTGGGATTGGCACATAAATTCCAGTTCCCATCCTTCTGAGGCTGGTACCCAAAATTCCAGTTCTCATTTCAAGATCGGTACTCAAATTTCGATTATATTCTGAATTTCCGCCAACCCCGCATCCTATTCGAGAAATATTTCCGCATTCTAATCCTCTAGGCTAGGTATAAGACCGACAAGGCATCCTATTCTTTGAGCCGCCAGTCCCGCATTTTATCCGAGAAATTTTTCCGCACTCCTGAAATCTCAGGGTCAATACCCAAATTCTGATTCACATCCAGAGGGTTGACGTAATTTCCTAAATGGTTGTCATTTCCTCGACTAGATCCAGATCGGACGTAATGTCCTGAATGGTAGCCTGACCTGGTATAGTCTTTTCCCGGGGTCAATACCCAAATTCTGATTCCCATCCTGCGGGTTGGTGTATTATTCTGAATGGTTGACTAGATCCAGATTGGACGTAATGTCCTGAACGGTAGCCCGACCTGGTATAGTCTTTTCTTGGGGTCAGTACCCAAATTTTGATTCTCATTCTGATGGTTGATGTAATGTCTTGAATGGTTGTCATTTCCTCGACTAGATCCAGATCAGACATAATGTCCTGAATGGTAGCCCGACCTGGTATAGTCTCTTTTCTCGGGGTCAGTACTCAAATTTTGATTCCTATCCTGAGGTTTGACGTAATGTCCTGAATGGTTGTCATCTCCTCGACTAGATCCAGATCGAACGTAATGTTGAATGGTAGCCTCAGCTGGTATAATCTTTTCTCGGGTTCAGTACCCAAATTCTGATTCTCATCTTGAGGGTTGACGTAATGTCCTGAATGGTTGTCATTTCCTCGACTAGATCCAGATCGGACGTAATGTCCTGAACGGTAGTCGGACCTGTTATAGTCTTTTCTCAGGGTCAGTACCCAAATTCTAATTCACATCCTGAGGGTTGACGTAATGTCCTGAATGGTTGTCATTTCCTCGACTAGATCCAGATAGGACATAATGTCCTGAACGATAGCGTGATTTGGTATAGTCTCTTTTCTCGGGGTCAGTACCCAAATTTTGATTCCCATCTTGAGGGTTAACGTAATATTCTGAATGGTTATCATTTCCTCGACTAAATCCAGATCAGACATAATGTCCTGAACGGTAGCCCGACCTGGTATAGTCTTATATCGGGGTCAGTACCCAAATTCTGATTCCCATCGTGAGGGTTGTGTAATGTCTTGAATGGTTGTCATCTCCTCAACTAGATCCAGATCGGACGTAATGTCCTGAATGGTAGCCCGACCTGGTATAGTCTTTTCTCGGGGTCAGTATCCAAATTCTGATTCCCATCCTGAGGATTGACGTAATGTCCTGAATGGTTGTCATTTCCTCGACTAGATCCAGATCAGACGTAATGTCCTGAACGGTAGCCCGACCCGGTATAGTCTATTCTCGGGGTCAGTACCCAATTTCTGATTCCCATCCTGAGGGTTGACGTAATGTCCTGAATGGTTGTCATTTCCTCGACTAGATCCAGATCGGACGTAATGTCATGAACGGTAGCCCGACCTGGTATAGTCTCTTTTCCCGGGGTCAGTACTCAAGTTCTAATTCCCATCCTGAGGGTTGACGTAATGTCCTGAATGGTTGTCATTTCCTCGACTAGATCCATATCGTACGTAATGTCCTGAACGGTAGCCCGAGCTGGTATAGTCTTTTCTCGGGGTCAGTACTCAAATTCTGATTCTCATCCTGAGGGTTGACGTAATGTCCTGAATGGTTGTCATCTTCTCGACTAGATCCATATTGGAAGTAATGTCCTAAACGGTAGCCCAAGCTGGTATAGTCTTTTCTCAGAGTAAGTACCCAAATTCTGATTCCCATCCTCAGGGTTGGCGTAATGTCCTGAATGGTTGTCATCTCCTCGACTAGATCCAGATCGGACGTAATGTCCTGAATGGTAGCCCGAGCTGGTATAGTCTTTTCCCGAGGTCGGTACCTAAATTCCGACTCTCTTTTCGAGATTGATACCTAAATTTCAATTCTCTCTTCTGAGATCGGTACCTAAATTTTGATTCTCGCTCCAAGGCCGGTACCCAAATTCCATTCCTCACCCCCTTTCCGATTTAAACTATGCTTTTGTCAACTCCAAATTCTTTTTTCAATCCCAATCTCAAATCAATTTCAATCACAAATTCAAAACTCCAAAATCAAATTTTAATCAACTTCAAAATTAATCATAAACCAAACTTTAATCAAACTCCCAAATCAATTTCAACCTACCAAAATTTCAAAACTCAATTTCAAAATTCAAAATTCAAAATTCAAAATTCAAAATTCAAAATTCAAGACCAAAATCAAAATCAAAATTTAAAACCTCAATCTAACTCAAACTCAAATTCAATCGAATTGAGACTCGCCCTCTTAATCCCCAGCGAGAATTCTGGAATCTTCAGTTTCGAAGATTTACCTGATACTCCCCGGTGGGAAACTTCTCTACTCTTTCTCTGTTCTGGTCCAAGTGTGTGGGCTTGGAAAGTTTGTGTTGGTCTGTTGATCTCTTCGGTCAACGCCAATACACTCGGTGTGCTTAGTCAGCACACCACACCTATTGGGGGTCCATTTGTTGACCTCATTTTTGCTGAGGTTTTGTCTTTCTCTTAGTGCTTATGATTTAGATATAGGAATTTTTCTTGACTATCCTAGAGGACTAGAGCTGGTATCCACCATTTAGAAATTTTCAGCCACTTCTTGACTCCTCTTGGGACCCCACTTGAATGGTTGAAAACCTCTAAATCACCTTAGAAGGTTAAAACCACCATATGGAAAACCAATAGTGAGTTCCCATAGGAATGTTTGGACTTAGGTGACCTTGGGTGACTTAAGCTTCTCTTGCACACACACACACCCCTAAGCCACTTAACCCAAAACTTGAACCCTTACCTTCTACCCTTTGTGAAACTCACATGATTGAACCAAAGCCACTAGTCTTTGATTAAGATGGCTAGGGTTAATATGTGAAGTGTCATAAAGTGGTTACCTTTTGGTTAGACTTGGAACCAAAGTGGTTGGACTTGGCTAAGTCCATGGCTCATACTTCTAAACCCTAATTTCATTCCAAATCACTTTTTACTCAACCTTGACCCCACTAAAATGGCACCATTCTTCCCCATTTGAAGCCCACTTCATTTTCCCAAAATTTCAAGTTTTGACTTTAGGTCCTTAAACTCACCTAAAATTACTCAAATTGCCCCTACAACCACCAAGTCATCCAACATTTCCCAAAAATTACCCAAAATTCTCAAAATTCATAAAAATCATTTCAAAACAATTCCTACCTCTTAAATCCATCAAAATACCCCAATACACTCCAAATAACATCCATATACCCTAAATACCCTTCTTGACCCAAAATTCCAAAAATTCAAAAAATTCTCATAAAATTTCAGAATATCCAAAAAATTCCCAATTTCATTTTGTTCAACTACACCATAACCCAATTTTTCAAAATTAACCCACTTTCAATCCAAAATCCAAACTTGGCTCACTAAGCCCAAATGGACCCAATGTCAAATAGATTCAACCCAATTGACCCCAATTTTGATCAAATTCAATTCTAAACTTCAATAAAATATCCCCAATACCAATTTTAATCAAAACCAAACCCAATTTGGTTCACATTTGAATTCAATTTCAACTTTAATCCAAAACCCCCAATTTTGGCCTTATGACCCAATTCACCCCAAAATGACCCAAAGCCACTCAATTTTCCCCAAACCAAATTCTAAACTCTTCCTAACACATTCCTATACCAAATACAACATTCATTTGGCCAAAAGTTTGATTGAAATCCCATACAAAATCATTTGAAACCAAAATCCCCAAATTTGCCCTAAAGTTGTCACAGGGCCTAAATCCCCAAATTGAATCCCCTAAACCCAAAATTTCCACCCAATTTCTATCATAAACCTTTCATAACAATCACCTGCATTATTTTGAACCATTAATTGAGCCCTGGCCAAGCTCTAACCTAACCTAAACCCAAGCTTAACCCATGGTGACCCAATTTAACCAAATCACCCAATTCCACCAAATACACTTCCCAAATCAATTCAATTTCACTCCAAACCTTTCCCATAAGCTTTGTGACAATCATTTAAACCATTTTGATCAATCAATTTAATTCAAATCAAATCCAAACTCAAGCTAGCCCAATTCAAACCCAAATAAATTCATGTGAACTTATGATTTAAATTAAACCAAACCAAACCAAATTGGACCAAACCAACTCCATGGCAGCCAACCCTAGACCTCCTAGGGTGGGTTTGACATGACCCAACCCAAATCCCTTGAGCCATGGACCAATGGTTCATCACTTTGGACCAATGAATCTAGCCATTTGGCTAAAGCCATGTCACATCTTTAAGTTCACTTTAAGCAACCTCCTCTATCAAATTAATTGAGCTAAACCTCTCCTCCACTCCTCCTCACCCTGCCAAGCCACCTGACCATCCTTGTCAGCCACCCCAGCCGCCGTAACAGTCACGCCCGAGCGCCCCCCCTTTTCATTGAAGCTCAAAATCGAGCCTTGGCAGTGTGTCGTCTATTCCCCAACCACCTTGCCTACTCAGCCCTCACGCTAAGCGGCCTAAGGCACTCATTGCCTGGCCCTGAGCTCCCCTCTCCGGCGAGCTCTATAAAATCCACTCCTTTCGGCCATGCAAAAGGTGCTGAAATTTTCTTCACAAATCCCTCTCAAACTGCTCCCAAACCTCCTCCCAACCAAGAGAACTGGAGCCCCACTGTCCTCCTGCCCTGAATCCCCCTGGTTGAGCTCAATTTCTCAGTCGAAAATCAAGCCAGGAACAGGACACTCCTGGAACCTCCACTAAAATCCAATTAAACTCACTCACACCATCCCAGCACCAAAAGAGGAAGTTCCCTAGTGAAAGCCCCCTCACCAAGCTATCCAATTGTTCTATCGGTCAGACCTCCAAATCAGGCTTGGACAAAGTCATACCTAGGCAGCTCACCAGGACCAGAGGCTCAATCCGTAGGCTCCTACAACACCAATGAACGTGTCGAGCATCTCTGATTGAGGCTTCACCTCTCAGAGCAAAGCTATTGATCTCTTCTCCCTCTCGAGCTTCCAGCAATTCTCCATTTTGTTCTGTTTAATTTCAATTCATGTTAGCCGTATAGATGTGTTCGTCTAGGCTAGACGCATCGATAGAGACCAACCGTGCTTGATTTGGTTGAGTCCCGAGAGAGATTTTAAGGTTTTAGGGTGGACGGCTCTCGGGTTGAACAAGATGGAGACGATGACCAGCGACCGTTCGATCGCGCGTGTATTGAACGGACGGCAGAGATGGAGCCAGATGGAACCACGGGACATAAAGAGCGGACAGCGTGGCGCTGACTCACATGATGACACGGCGCTGAATGGATAGACGTCGCGTGGAGCTTCGATCAGTCCCAGGATGACACGGTGCTGAATGGATAGACGCCGCGTGGAGCTTCGATCAGTCCTAGGATGATACGGCGCTGCGTCACTTAAGTAGGAAAATAGGGCTATTTTATATTTATTTAAATCCAAGAACTTTAATAATGCATAACTTTGCATAGAAAATTCCAAAAATTAAAAGAAAATACCCTCTTGCTCAGTGAACAGGGAAGAATAATGTGGAAAAAGAATTAAGTTATTTTGTTGAGTCTTTAATTTTTAATTAATTTAATACTATTCTGAGTATTTTAATTCTCCATTAGCATGCATAATTCATCATGGAATGAGATCATAGGACTTTTGTAGCCTTTGATCTTATGAACATTCCCTGAATTTTTCAAGGCCAGAGGCTATGCCTATAGGGAGTTATCTATTTTCTAAGTTCAAAGTCTATTTATTAAAAATTAATTGTGAAAATTAGCATGTTGATCATAAAAATCCAGAAAAATTAGGGGAAGTATCTCTGGACCAGAGGACCCTAGGAAAATTGTAACTTGATTTAGTTCACTTAAACAAACCCTAATTTTGCTAAAACCCCAAAATTGAAATTAAATAATTTTGGAACAACCACACAGAGAAATAACTCAAAATCAATTCTCCACTGATCTTTAGGGTCAGGGGAATCCCACAAAAAAATTTCAAGTCAATTGGAAATGATTTAACCCATTAAAATTTAGTTACATGGCCATTTTTGAAATTAAAAAATTCATAAAACCCAAAATACAACTCAAAAATTCACCAAATCAATTTTGAGGCCTCTCTGGGATCAGAGGAGTCTAAGAAAATTAAAATTAAAATTTTCTAAAATCTTCCATTTTTAACCTAATTTTGAATATTTTAATAAACAATTATAAAAATCACAAAAATATTAAAATTCATAAAAATGTCATATTTGGTCCCCTAATCACTTAGGAACCAACCAAATGTTTTTTCCTAAGTCTCTAAGTAAACATATCGAATTTTAAAAGCTTAGGGTAATTTTTTAATATTAAAAAATGGATTTTTCAACCCTTTCACTAAAATAATTTTAAAAATTCAAAGAAAATCAGAAAAATATAAAATTTTCTTCTCTAAGTTCTCTGACCTCAGAAATATTTAAGAAAAATATAAAACCTATTTTTCTACTTTAATTTTATTTTATAATTAATTAATACCCAAAACTCAAAATAATTATAAGAAATAAAATAAAATTCAAAAAATCCCCAAAATTGGTCCAAGTGGTCCTCTGGTCAGTAGGAACCTCCCATAATTTTCCTAAAGACAGAAACTTTATCTTGGTCATATTGTTGAATTTTCATTGAAAATCCCTATTTTTCACTAAAATAATTATATTAATTAAAATAAAATTAGAAAAACTACATTTTATCCTCTAATGTCTTAGTTGACATGTGAGTTAAGTGACATAAAAATTTCAAGTCCATTTGAGCTTGATTTAATAAATTATGAGATGATTAAGTTTAAGAGGGAATAAAGGTAATTAATGGGCTTTAACCTTAATTAATATTTAGGCTTAACCAAATGGAAGGGTAAAACATTTTATCTTAATTTTCCATTTAGATGATTGAAACCTAGGGAGTTAAGGGCCATTAATCACCTTGAACATTAAAGAATAAATCTTAATTAATTAAGTTACTAAACTTTGGAAGACAATTAAGGAATGAGTTATTAAGATTAAGGGATTCTGACATAGGAAGATTTTAATTCTTTGGAATTGAATCCCTAATCATAAATTGATCAAACATCACTTAATTTTTACTAATGAAGTCATAACAAATAATGTTTGAAATTAAAAGGAATAATCTTAAAATTTTATAATTAAATCAAAAGCTTAAAATACTTAAGCTAATGTGAAATGATTTAAAATCAAATTAAGATAACTTAAAATATTAAAACTAATTTAAAATAACTTAAAACTAAGATTAAAAAAAATTGAAATATTAAGGTTAATTTAAAACAATTCAAAATCAAAACGTTAAAACTAAACTAATTAAAATTAATCTAAAATATTATAATTAAGTGAAAACAAACTTAAATCATTAAAACTCAATTGAATCAAATAATTCAAAACACCATTCTAACTAAAATGATTTAAAACATTTGAAGATCAATCTGAAAAATGTATAATTAAATTGAATAACTTTAAATCACCAACTCAAACTTCAAATAAGAATGTTTAAGTCCTTTAATGAACTAATTTGCCCCTAAAAGCTATCACCTTTATAACTCTTAAATGAGGTATCAAATGAAATGTCACTTTACTCATAGGAAAATCAAACATCCTAGTTCACTAAGCAAGAATCAAAACTTAACTAATCCTTTGATGATCAATTCATCCATATAATGAAATTCCTTTGGACTCAGAATAATCCCAGAAGCATTGAAAAGATGTTCAGGACTCGTCCTAAGCACTTTCTCAACCTAATGGAATGTTTTAGAAGAACAATTGAACTTCATTGTTCTTTGATGAAGAAAATCATCCACAAACACACCTTAGGGATTGACTAGTGATAGGAGTAGGATTTGGTAGACAACCAGAACCTTCCCTTAGTTGTAACTAGGTGTTTTTTCTTTAAATATTTAAATGCTCTAACATGTGTTTTAAGTGCAATTGAAAATGACGAGAAGACCTGCCAGGTACGCTTTTATTTTATTGTAATATATTTACCTGTGTTGTACTTTCTTTTCTTGCAAACTTGCATGTTAAACAACAATGTCACCCTGCATGAAAACTGAAACCCATAGGATAACTGCAAAACTGAAACCAAAACTAAATTAAAAATCAACACAAGATAAAATTCACCACCACAACATTCAACATACAAAACAACTCAAAATTTAATCACAAACAAAACAACAAAACTACAATTACAACTAAAATAAATCGTCTCGTTGGATGGTCGTGAATACCTCGGATGATGTAACCCACGTGTTGCTAACGAGATTTCCCACGATCTAAATAAAAGTGTGGAACTCATTCAGTTGAGTTTAACAAATTCATTTGGACTAAGTGAATCCGATGAAAATAGTGGTGTCGGGATGATGGAACCGTGGGATCTTAACCGGTTCTGCTTAATCAACTTTAAGATTTCCCCTAATAAAACTTAAGATATTGAATTTGAAATTCATCCTCTAAACCATGATACTTCTCTCATCTCTTGATTGTCACCTTCTTAAACCAAACCTCTGCAACAACAAGGAGCTTGGAGCAAGCGAGGTCGTCATTCAGTATGAAGTAAATCCTTCTATATTCCAATCTACTTACATGATTGATAGCATGCAAGTGCAAACCCTACATAATAAAATTGGCATGATGAAACATTAAATAATATGTCTTTAAAATTGATGTCAAACCATAGGATAGTTTGGGAAGTTAACGAGGTTCTCCTCAGGATCCGTGACTTTCCCCAACCTTTCTTCCTTTGGATTCTGAAAATAAATGTTTTTATTTGATCTTTTCCCTTTAAAATTTCCTACGTCTGACCTTGAAGCCCTAAACTTTGAAATTCATGAAGAAAATACCTCTGATCCAAATCGAGACTTTTCTGAAGTGACTTTAGTCGTTTAAAATGTAATTACATATAGGGACATGCCCTTATAGGAAACTTTGGAACCAAGGTAATATAAATCCTATGTGATCTTTTATATTAGATAGGAGAACATATCATCAACATAAAGGTTCGAGGACTAAAAAAGATGTCATAAATTCTTTAGTTTATTTAATCGAGTCTTACTATCAAGTAACGTGTCTATTCCTTGGGATAGGTGCACGGTGTGTGGTGTTGTGCTCATTTATTTAAACTATTGTATATATGAGATCATTTCGGTCTCATATTTTTAAAATCAAAATGCTACCTTTCAAAAAGAATAATATATTCATATTAAATTAAATATATTTTTAAAGCAACCACAAACTTCCACATCTGAGACCGACAGTCATTCTAAAGCAGCCGCTCCAGAGATAGAAGAGCCTGCAACTGAGTTTAGATTGAAGGATAAGTAAGATTTCTCTGCGCTCAAGAAGCCAAGGCTAGTGGTGGCTACCAATCTTGTTGTCTCTGCACCACCAGTCTCGCCATTCTTCTAGAGAAGCGGATTGTCACGATCTCACCTACTGGCATTTTTTTTACTACACCAACTGCTCCATGCTCATCTAAAAAAAAAGAGATTTTGTATGAGGATGATTTAGTTGATGCTTTTGTCCTGCCACCATCTGTATTTGATATTGGGTCTAGCTTGTATCCATGTCATTAACGAAGGAACCAGAAATGGAGAGAATTGAAGGCTAAGAGAGCACAATCAGCGATGTTGGCTCTTGTAGAGACATCCTCTCATCCAGAGGAGACAGGGTCATTTGAGACCTCACCTCTCCTCGGAGGGAGTAGGTGCAACCAACTATTTTCTACCAATGAGGACGGGGGCATTTACCAAATTATTGTAGCATTACCTCCGCCATCTCATGGTCAGGGTAAAAAGATGGAGAGGCACACCCCCTTTACCCGAGTCAGCTCATATTTTGAAAGATTGGCCAGCAAGGAGAATTTTTCAGCTCCAGAGATTTTGAAAAGATTGGGATGTATCGTATCACCCCATCTGAAGGTTGATATTTTAAGGGAAGATGAATCTGTCAGACTAGTGCACAAAGAAACGTTGCAATCTCATATTTCTGCTATGCTTCATCTGGGAGCCGCTTAGTTGCCGCTACCACCATCACCAACGTCGTTACTACGAGATGAAGGTCAGTCAATCCTCACTTAGGGCTAAGAATATCGTATGTCATTGTATATGAAGATCCCCCAAGCATTGGTAATGATAAGAGTTTTTTTTCATCGTATCCGGTTCACATGCTAGGGACACCCTTCTCCCCACCATACTGATGTCACCAATGAGACACACCATCTCCAAATGTTAGTTCCGAAGGAGAAGAGGCAGATACATAGGGTCATTGGACCGATACCGCTAGAAGAATTGAGAAACCGTAGTCACGAAGTGGATGCTAAGTTTGAAACTCCGGTTTTCATGGTCATACTAGAGCCTGACACTGGAAAGGATATCTGCTAGGAACTTCTGATTGATCTTAAGATGGTCAAAGGAAAATCAATCGAGGTTGCATTGGAGAAGCTCAAAGTAAGTATTACATAATTGTCAAAAAAAAACAATGAAAGGACATCGACAATGAAGATTATGATTTGTCAAATTACATGGAGGAAGAATTTACAAAAATCCATGTTGTCGGGACCAAGGCCTCTTCATCATTGTGTGATTCCATCACCTGCCGAGGAGAATGTCGTTGATGAGTTGTAAAGGGTCATCCATCAAAGAGATAAATTGATAAGCCGAATTGAGATGAAGATAGAGGAGATGATGGTCACTATGGCCACACTTCAAAGTCAACCTCAGTCACCAAAGATAGCATCTCTAGAGTTGAACCGGCCAGATATTGTTCATATCATAGACAAAAGAAGAGTTTACTTCTGTCAGCAAGGATGAAGAACCAAAAATGAATCTGGTATAGAGCATGATACCGGAGAAGGATATCAAACAGATGTTTGAACAAAAAGCGAAGGAGTCCTTAGCCCATTCTAAAGGAGGGACATCGGTTCTAAAGGGTATACCCTACCTAGAGAAGTTTGATGTCATACAGTACCTAAAGGGCTTCGTGTCACCGACATTTAAAACTTTTAATGGGAATGGAAACCCTCGATAGCATGTTGCATTCTTCCAAGCAAGTAATTGCAACGCGGGAGGTAATGAAGCATTTTTATTCCACTAATTTGTAAACAGTTTCTCAAGTGTTGCTTTCAGTTGGTACGCCAAGTTACCTAACGACTTAGTTAAGACGTTCGCAGAATTGGAAGACTTGTTTATCAAGAGGTTTGCTGGAGCTCAGCACCTCTTCACCATAGGTGATCTTGTGGTAGTGTGACATAAGCCGAACGAGACCTTGGTAGAGTATATTCTACGTTGGAGAAACCTCAACATGAAATGTGAGCCACATTTACAGGAACAACATGCGATCGAGATCTTGCTCAAGCGCATCCATTGTCCAGTAGCTTTGCTACTCAAATGATTCACGATTAAGACATTTGAGAAGCTACTCGGTAAAGCTGCGAGTTTGCAAGAAGAGGCTTAGAAACTCAAATTTTTGGAGAAAGTCGAAAAGCTGAAGCACATGAAACCATTCAAAAAGAAATCTGGAACAATGGACGAGGTTAACAGAGGCAAGAAACCAATACAAATTCAAGCTAAACATGATTGACGGACTTACAAATTTCCACATCAATACAACCAGTAGCATACTCATTAGTTTAGCCAGCAGAAGAACCAGTAATTCAGTTAGCAAAAGTTCCAACAGAGACCCAATCGAACAAATAGAGGTTAGGGTCCGACTATGATTGATAGATTGAACAGAGAATATTCATTTGAAGATCAGAAGGTGGGAATGATGTTTTAGAATTTGATTAAGAAGCCCGAGTTTAGCTGAACAAAGAAGACAGATGAAGATGATAAGAAGGATCATTATGTGTATTGCCCATACCACAGGCTGCTCGGACATACCATAAAAGATTGCTTCAGCTTCAAGGATTGGCTCAAAAGGAACTTCAAGAATGGGAGCATAATGATCACAAAATAATATTTGAAATAACCTAAAAAGGTTATGTTAATATGATCTCGGTTGATCCAATTGTTCTGATTGATCCTTCTACAACAAACGATGGATTGAGTACAGTTTGGACAAGATATTCCAAGAAGACATTGGATCAGATTCAGACAGCTTCAATTCAAAACTCCATTCAGAACATGAAATCTACAAATCTGGTGTTATCAACAAGAGAAGAAGAAGGAAGATATTGAAGAAGCATTGACCAATGGCGTGAAGAGTAGAGTAGGGGTTTATTATTATTGATTGGTTGTTTCAGATTTGGGTTAGAAATCTTTCAAATCGTTGACTATGTATGATTATCTTAATGTTCCTTCTAAAACTTATATTGTCAAGACATATAATTTTAGCTGTGTTTTGACTTTTTCTAATAATTACATAATTGACAACCAATCTAATTCGAATTCAATTCCTATGAAAATCCTCAAATCATACAAAATCCCAATGAAATTATTAATATGGCTAATGAATATGCTAATGATAAAGGCTATGATAGCTCGGTAAGCGATGCACTCATCCTCAAATTCTAAGGAACACCAATCGCAATTGACTTTAAACTCTCAGATTCAGAAATACTTTCAAAAAAACCAGTCATCGCTCCAAAAGAGAAGCCTTTGGGTTCAGTCCAAAAGGCAGAACAAATAGATGAAGTTAATTTACGAAGTAGCATAGTGTTACCGCCAAGAATAGATCCAAAAGATAGGGGGAAGCAAATAGCCATTTAAGAAGAGCTAATTCCACCAACAGGAGAAGCACATGCCCGAGAGGAAACCAGAGGAATTAATAACAAAGTGGAATATAACATACTAGCCCATTTTTAGAAGTTGCCAGCCAAACTAAGCATCTATGAAGCTCTAATCCTGTCAAAGGAGATGAGAGAAGCTTTGATCAAGACCTTACTTGATCCAGAAATTTGATTAGCTCAATTAGCAAACAACTCCTTAGATGAGGTTTATTTATGAAAGGAACAGTCTGGTGTAACCATTACAGATAAAGAATTTTTGCTCAGTACCACTGATCACAACCGACCTTTGTACATTTCAGTTAACATTGACAGATTCATGCTCTCCAGAGTGTTGGTTGATCTAGGAGCACTATCAACATAATGAACCTACGGATGTAAGCCTACTTGGACATCGACATCCACAGGCTTAAACTAATAAAATGTTGTTAAGAGGATTTAATCAGGGAGAAAGTGCTCTTGGATCGACAGCACTCTCAAAGAAGATCGGTGATCTAATAACAACCGTGAAATTACACATCGTTGATTTAAAAACTTTGTTTAACACCCTACTGGGTCGACCTAGGATTCATGAATACAAGTTGGTCCCTTCGTCACTGCACCAGTTCATACGATATTATGAAGAAGGACAAGAATGTTGCATAAAAGGATATTTCCAACCATTCTTATACATGAAGTAGGCATTCACAAAGATGCCACCTACTACATTCCCTGAAAAGGACAGTTTTCTCGAGAGACATTGTACCAATAGATTTGAAAATTCAAATGGATTATAAGTACGGGACCATCAAATTCCAGTTCAATGATCTCACATTGCTCCTTTGCAACGAGGGGGGCGGGGGGTACCCTTTTCACCCTTACATTTGAGATCAAGGTCAGGAATGAGGGCTAGGAAGAGTCAACAAGATTGTTGAACAAAAAAATTTGACAATCAACATTGACTTCAAAGAGAGTTTCGAGGAAGAACAGATTAAGAAGAATGTAATGACAAAAAATAAATGGAAACCTCTATTTGTGATCTCTCTAGAGGATGAAGAGAAAATGAATACAAGTCGATGTATGATAGAATTGACCACTGCGTACAAGCCATGACACTAAACCCGATTCATCCTTAAAATTGACAGTTTGGAGTTCAAGGTAGTACAAAGTGCGGGCATGAAACCAATAAAATTTCATCGAGGTTCTCCTTCTTCTAGTTTCAAAGTTAATGTAAGACTAAAGGAATACACTTCTAATAAATTAATGGAATTTCTTGTTGGGTGGTATTCTCTGTGTGTTCAAATATTGGTTCAGTAAGGTCTCGTGCCTAAGAAACTACCAAAAGGCAGGTTACACCTTTTGGAGAAAATGTGGAACAACAAAAATCAAACTTTTAACTCAAAGGAAGGTATTGGATTCGGCATGGTAGGACCGATCGATGATATGAAATTTTGCTTAGTTCTTATTAGCGAGTTAGAGGAAAACTGTCTCAAAGTAGAGGATGATTCTAAAGAATCCAAAGTAGAAGATGCACCACCAGAATTTAAAGAATAAATCAAATCAACGCACGATGAGCTAATAGAGATCAATCTAGGGACTAAAAATGACCCTAGACCCACTTTTATCAACTACCTAGTAAGTGAAGTGGAGTCTGTGAAACTGGTTAAATTATTATCATAATTCAGAGACTGCTTCGCTTAGAGCTACAACGAGATGCCTGGTTTAGCACCGGCGGTTGCAATTCACAAACTTGGAATAGACCCGACGATGACCCCATTCAAGCAAGCTCCAAGGAGGATGCACTTTGAAATAGAGCAAAAAGTCATCACTGAGGTCAAGAAGCTAGTAGATGCTAACTTCATAATAGAAGAACAGTATCCAAGATTGTTAGCTAATATAGTGTCGGTTAGGAAGAAGAATGGACAAATCCGAGTCTGCATCAATTTTAGAGACTTGGAAAAAGCTTGCTTAAAGGATGACTTCCTATTACCAATCTCAAAATTAATGGTATACATTGTGTCATCTCACACAATCTTTTCATTTATGGATGGATCATTTGGGTACAACCAAATTAAGATGCACCAGAAGATGAAATGTTTACAGCTTTCAGAATGTTAATTGGGATATAATGCTACACAGTGATGTTGTTTGGATTCAAGAAAGTCGGAGCAACATATCAACGATCCATGATGAGAATTTTTGAAGACCTCATTCACAACCAAGTCGAATGTTACGTGGATGATTTGCTCATCAAGAGAAAATAAAGGGAAGCCCACTTATATGATTTGAGGATTGTCATTAAATGATTGCGACAAATTAATCTTAAAATGAATCCCTAAAAGTTCACCTTCGGTGTCACCTCTAGAAAATTTCTAGGATTTATTGTCTGTCACCGTGGAATTGAAATCGATCCAGAAAAGATTAAAGCTATCTTACGAATGCCTCCCCCTAAAACCTTGAAATAGTTGCAATCTTTTCAAGGGAAGTTGGCATATTTAAGACGCTTTATATATAATCTGTTGATATGGTATCATCCCTTTTTCTGTGTTGACTAAAAAGGTTGCCAAGTTCATTTGGGATGAGAAATGTCAACAAGAATTTGAAAGTCTTAAGCAATACATAATGACACCTCCCGTATTAGCAGTCCCAGTCTCAAGTAGATATTTGATACTTTATATCACGGCTTTAGACGATTTCCTCGGAGCCCTGTTAGCTCAGTCTAATGACGAGTGTAAGGAAAATGCCCTCACTACTTAAGTCATTGTCTGATACCAACGAAGGTAAAGTATCCTCCTGAAGCAGTATCTAGCTTTAATCTTTTCCACCCAAAAGCTTAAACATTACATGCTTTCTCATAAGGTTAATCTCATCTCGAAGTTTAATCCATTGCAATACTTGATGACCCAACCAACGCTTTCTTGTAGGTTAACAAGGTGGTTGATGATATTTTTACAATTTGGTATAACCATTGTGCCTCTTCGCGTTATCAATGGATAGATCTAAGCAAACTTTCTCACGGCACATCCATTGTCAGCCAATTTCCCTCTCAACAATGACCTGCCAGATGAGCAAGTGATGAACGTAGGGAATCCCAATGCTTAACATTAGGAAATTTACTTCAATGGAACTTCGTCAGCACAGAAAGATAAGGATTCAAGGGTGATAATACCCGGTAAGGCAAGAATTGGTTTGATCTTTGTTACGCCAGTTTAAGGAATTTAAGTTATTCCTACCATCTAATAGAACCGTGTACAAATAATCAAGCCAAAAATGAGGCTCTAATAACGAGGTTAGAATTGGTGATACTAATGAAAATAACGGACATCGTCGTCTATGGCGACTTGGAACTTATCATTCAGCAAGCGGCTGGGCAGTATAAGATTTTGAAACTGATATTAGAACAGTACCACTATTATATGAAAGTTATTGGAACAAATTCTCAACGTGACATTGTACTGAATCTCTAGAGGATACAATGCCTATGTAGATGCTTTAGCCAAGCTCACTAAATAATACACATGTCCACTAGAATATTCCATTGACATTATAATACAAGGCATCAAGTGTTATCTCAAATCAACATGGACACCCTGCATAAGTTGGGAAATGAAGAGCCAGTAGCGGCAGTAGCGGAAGACATAGAAGATTGTCGTCATCCGCTCATCGAATACATGAAAAATGGGAAGCTGCTAGAGGATAAGTCAGCAGAACATTAGTAAAGAAAAAAAGCATAGTCATATGCCTTGGTGGACAATGTCCTATACAAAAGATCATTTCACCAGATGTGGCTGAGATGTCTAAGCAGGTCAGAAGCACAGGAAATTGCCAAAGAAGTGCATGCAGGACTGTGCATGCCCATCAGTCAGGCCTGAAGATGAAAATGAAGATTAAGAGACTGGAGTACTACTAGCCAACAATGATGAATGACTTCATGGAGTATTAGATACACAAAGTGGTTATACATTAACCTCGAATGTGATACATCTGAGATGGCGTCGTGGTCATTCGAGTGTTGGGGCACAAATATAGTGGGTATTGTAGACACTCTGTCTTTAAAAGGACATTGATTCATTTTTATAGCTACATATTACTTCTTAAAGTGGGTATAAGTAGTACCATTAAGAGATGTCAAGGCGCATCTCGTTCTCATATTCTTCAAAGCTCGTATTATGTATCGTTTTGGCATCTCGCACAAAATTATCTCAAAAAACGGTTCATCCTTCAAAAGTACAAGAATCAACAGCTTCGTCAGGCTACACGGGATATATAGGAGGTACTCAACAATCTACTACCCCAAAGCTAATGGATTAGCTAATGCCTTCAACAAGACCCTCATGCAAATTTTGAAGAATAAATTGGAAAATAACAAAAGAGG
Source organism: Papilionanthe hookeriana x Papilionanthe teres (assembly GCA_022702705.1). NCBI lineage: Eukaryota > Viridiplantae > Streptophyta > Magnoliopsida > Asparagales > Orchidaceae > Papilionanthe > Papilionanthe hookeriana x Papilionanthe teres. The sequence continues at coordinate 24,013,726 of CM040427.1, forward strand.
ATGGCACGAGCAGTTCTTAGAAGCATGCAGGAAAATGATCGGAACTCCAACCCAGTCTACACCTTATACATTTGTTTATGGATCTGAGGCCGTACTTTCCTTAGAAGTGCAGTTACCTTCTCTTAGAATTGCGTAGCCAACAAAATCATAGCATAAGAGAGATCCACACTTCAATTGGAAGAGTTATAATTCCTCGTAGAAGAATGATTGTTAGCGTAGCAGAACTTGGAACTCTACAAAACTGGGATGATACAAGCCCATGATAAACTGTTCCGCCCAATGACATTCAAATTTGGTGATTTAGTTATTGTCCTTAGAAGGTCTATTCTTGCACACCACAAGATATGAGGAAAATTCAAGCCAACTCGGGAGGGACCATACGTGGTCGAGAAAGTTTACTCCGGAGGATTTTACCAACTGGTAGATTGTTAGGGTGAAAGGCCTATGCTTCTGATCAACAAATGATACATGAAAAGTACTACGCGTCGTGATGTTTTAAAGGATGAACTTCAATGACAACATGTGCTCCCTAGATAGACGGATGCAACAATTTTCTGTGACTGGGTCCAAGAAAAAAAAAGAAACTTGTAATAAAATTGATGAAATAAAATAGATTTTCATAAATAATAACAAACTTCATTATGTGAATCTCAAATTTCATGAAATTAGTTAAGACAAAAACATATGTAATTTAAAACCACATTTTTAGTGATAACCAGTTATTGTTCCTGTTCATTTGAATTTGGCACACTGACATTTCTCCTGTCTTTTACTGGGAAATGTCGTGCAAGAGGCAGATTTTCTCCTTCTTTAATGACATAAAAATCGCACTAGATAAGGAGAATGTGGCTCAGAAAGCCATCATAGACTTTGCCTATCCTTTGAACAAGTCGGGATGGACTATGAGGGGCCCCTACTGAGTGTGGTCAGCTCAGAAGAAGTGGAGGGCCTAAAGCTAGTACTCAGATTCAGAAGTAAGGAAAATAGTAAGACTACGAAGTAGAGGAAGCTTTAAAATGTTATAGAATAAGTTTGAGGAACTGACAACCTAGCAGAGAGAGTTGGACAGATACAATCTATGATCCTAACGATAGAGAGAGAGCTCATTAGTGCTCCATTGAAAAGAGCTTTACCAAGTTTACCCAAGAAGATGCCATTAACTCGCACACATCGTCGAAATATGAATCACCGCAACCATTAGATGTTTGACCGTTTAGAGAGAAGATGGACCAATGAAGTAGCTTCAAAACATGTTCCAGTTATTCAAGAGGAGGAAATTCCTAAGCGATCAGAAGAGGATACCCTACCCAAGTTTGCAGTGAGACGGATATAATTGAAGTCTGCTATAGATCATGCTCTACCGGAATATACACCAGTTGAGCCCTGCGAAGGTTGTGCAGAGTGCGACGTTGCCCTGGCAGAATGCATCATAATTCCAGTGGTACAGAGGAGCAAAGAGCACCCGGATGTGGATTTGTACATCCCCCAGTTTGTCAAGCCAAAGCAGTTGCAAATCATTTCTGAAGAAGAGCTAGAAAGATTCCAGAGGGTTCGAAAGCAAAACTTTGAGCATTTTGAAAGAATACAAGAAAAATATGTCAATATTATGGATGGATTAGAGTTACATACTAACGTGTTTTCCATATATGAATAGAAGAAGATAATCGACTGCATCTTCGATTTAAGAGACAAGGGTCGGGTAGGCCTACTGAGGAAAAGAATGTACTCGGAGCCCTAGAAATGGATGAGGGGCAAGAGAAGGATTACTATGCAATGTGGTTATGGCTACTACTTCGCCCGTAATAATGAAGGGAATCCTCTAGGGATTATCAAACATGATTAAGTGGATCCAATGCCGCCAGTTAAAAAGAGAATGATCAAGAGGATGGTGTCGTGGCACGTTCTGTCAGTAGATTGTGTGCCCAAAAGCTGCATCATCAAACATCTAAACGGAAGGGGATTGCATTCCACCCCACATTGACCATCATGACTTTCTCAGGTCGTTCAACACAGTCTCATTTATGAGTGAATGCAACATCATGTTTCGCAAGAAACTACGAATCGTTGCCTCGGGAAAATTTCAAGGACCGGTCAAGATTTCTCTACCTGTTGGATCAGTTTTGGTACTTGACATGTCTAAAAAATGCTTGATTTTTCATATAAATTTTATGCTTAATTTTAATTATATTGCACTTTAAAGAAAGGTTTTTTACTTGTTTTTTGTTTTAGGTATAAGAAATGGACTTTTGGAAAAAAAAAATAAAAACGGTGCAATTTTGAGCAAAAACGAGCAAAAAAAATTTGGCCTCGCACATTTCGGTATGTCTTCATATACTTAATCTACTTACACTTCTCATATGTTTTTGAATGAAATTATAAATTAAAGAAATATTTTTTTCATGCTTATTTGGTAGAGCTATCTATTAGGAATGCTATGCAACTGAAACAGGGTGAAACGGAGCCAAACGGAGCAAAACCGTAGAACTGCTGCATGGTGGCACCGAAGGCGCCCAAACTGGTGCCAACGGCGCCAGAATCCGTAGAGCTCCGAGAAACGAGACCGACGGCACCCAAATATGGCATCGACAGTGCTAGGAACGGTTATTGACTATATGCATTGAATCTGGACATTTTTTGGAAGGTTTTTTGAGGCAGCTCTTGAGAAATTCGTCCCTACACTATAATAGTGTGAATTTATGTCAAAAAAGGTGTGTGTGTGAGGAAAAATGTGAAGAATGTTTAGAGATCTTAGAATAGGAGTGGAAATATAAATTTCTACCTTTTTGGAGAGATTGGTTAGGGGATTTTGAGAGAATCTGTAAGGAAATGTTCTAGCATTGCATGAATCGGCGGGAAACTTTGTGGGAGAGATTTTCATCTTTATTTCAAAGGGAAAAAACTAAGTATAGTTTTCTTCATTTTATTATGATTTTTTAAACATTTATCTAGTGTATTTTCTTTGATGTAAGTTTTCCATTGTGTTTTCTTCGTGCTTTTGTGATGTGTTTCTCTTACTCTTTCTTCTTATTTGGAAATAGTGGCATGAGAAGATTATGCTGGTATTTTCCTTTTAATTTTCTTTTGTGATGAGTAGGATTCATGTTTAGGATATTGGGATGCATGTTAGAAGAAGTTTTAATTATAAATATGATGATTTTTATTCGCACTTCATTTACATTACAATAAGAGCCCATTGTAGTGTTAAAATTCGTTGTAATTGCATTAAGACCTGAGGCGGCGGTGTAATTCTCAACAAAGTAGAACTCTATTTAATTTTATGGATGAGAATGTATTCAATGAGGTTAAGTGCAAAAAAAAGGGAAATATAATTTGATTGGCCTCGAATTGGCGATTTTAGGGTGATACACTAAAATCCCCAATTTGGTCATAGCGTTTAGAAATTAAAGCGAGAGATAGCCCTCAGGCGAGGGGGAAGTGGGAGCTCTGGAGTGAGAGCCAGTATCCTTCTAGCCTAACTACGGATTTAGGGATTAAACATAGGATTAGCTAATGTTTTTTATGCACTCGGAAGAGGGTAAAAAATATGATTGCTCCTATTTTGTGCATACAATATTTAATGTATCTCATTCATCTGCATTATCCAATTCACTACATAAGAATGGTAGATTTTATCATCTCAAAATTCTCCAAACCAATGTATCTAGAAAGGGGTTATCTTTGTAATTAATATTTTCCTTTAGGAGTAGTTATTAGTTGTTTTAAACATAAGACTTGTCGTTATGAGTATTTGTTAGAAAAACCACTTAAATCGACCTATCGGCCGTTTTAAAGTTAGAATTTAGATTTTTAGATTTAATTTAAAGTAGTAAGTTATATGCATTTTTTGAAAATAATAATAGTATAACTTTTTAAAAATAAAACAAGATACCATACATTCGATGGTTTGAATTAAATGAGCACAACACCGCAAGTAATGCAACTACCCTGAAGGGTGGACACATCACTTGAATAGTGGAGCTCGATTAAAGAAACTAAAGAATCTATAGTATCCATTTGGTCTGTGAAACCATTATATTGGCCAACAAATTCCCCTATTTAATACGAAAGATTAAATAGCTGGGTTCTAAAGTTCCCAATAGAGGCAAGCCCCTATAGTTAATTGCATTATAAATGACCAAAGTAACTTAAAAAAACTCTCGATAATGATTAGTTATTTTACTCCCATGAATTTCAAATTCTAAAGTTTTCACGATTGGACATCGGAAAATATCAAATGGGAATGGATCAAATAGGAACATTTCTTTTGGAATCCAAAGGAAAGAGAGGTAAGGGATGTCACGGATCCAAAGAACTTTGGTGATTTCCCGAACTATCCTATTGTTGGGCTTCAGTTTTGAAGAGAAAATTATTTAATGCTTCATCCTGCCATTTTTATTAAGTAGGGCTTACATTTGCATAATACTTATTATGCAAATAACTTGGAAGATAGGATTTTTTATGCATATCGATGACAACCTCGGAAACCTAAAGTGAGTTAGGGCTTATATTACACGATGTGCTAATGCCTAAAGAGATAAGATGAGGATGTATGTCACACTAGGAAAACTACCTCGAAGTCCTATGGCTTATTGTTTATTTCTAAAGAAGGTTTATTGTTGTAGAGTTGTTCGCTACCTCGTGCTGCCCACTGTGTTTGCTCCAAGCTCCTCGTTGCAACGGGTTTAGTTTTAGAAGTGTCAAATTGTAGAGATGAGAGAAGTATCATTTTTAGAGTTTAAGTTTTCTAGTGTGTCAAATTTAATGTCTTAAGTTTTATTAGGGGGAATTTAAGTTGATTATAGCGACACCGGTTAGGATCACACGGTTCCCTTACTCTGACACCACTATTTTCTTCGGATTCACTTAGTCCAAATGAATTTACCAAATTCTCGTAAATGAATTCAATCCTTTCACTTAGACTTAACAGTCATAGGTTGCATCATCCGATGGATTCTCGATCATCCGATAGAGGGTGTATTAATTTAGTTCATTTTGTTGTTTTGTTTTGTTTGTGATTAAATTTTGAGTTGTCATATATTTTGTTGTTGTGACAGTTAATTTAATTTTGTTTTAGCATACAGGAAGAAGTTGAGTATTAATTAAATAAAGCAGTGTAAATTGCAATAAATAAACATAAATGTGTACCTGGAAATCTTCGAGTGCATCCGCTGAAATTTTAGCATTCCAAGCAAGTTAAAAGTAGCAATTAAAGTTCAATGATTTAAATTCAGCGAGGGAACTTATTTCATAACTTGGTGACCCCCTAAGGTGCTTTAAGAATTATTTTCTTGATTAAAGGATGATGAAATATGAATGTCCTTCTCAATATCCCATTAGATTGAGAAAGTGTTCGGGGCATAACCTTAAGCTCCTCGTTGCAGCAGATTTAAAGTTCAAAGATTTGGTTTCATTATATTGTTTAATCAATCACTCAATTTCAGTTAGAGTTTGTTAACAATGTTTTAATTATTGCTCAGTGAACTTAGATGTTTTGATTATCCCTTGAGTGGGGCAGCGTTCATTTTGTGTTTCATTTATGAGTTATGTGAGTGAAAGCCTTTAAGTTCAAATTGAATTATGAGGAGACTTAGCCATTTAGATTAAGATTGGGCTAATAGTGTTTTCAAAATGTTTATAAATGAATTGTGTTCTTTTCTAACCCTTATTAATTGAAGTTGAGATCAAACCCGATTTACTACCTAGCCCTTAAGCTCTTCTGGGTAGATTTGTAATATTAAGGGAATGTTGATTTAATTGACATTTGATCTTTATTAAAGGTTTCATTATCATCAAACCATTGATTATGGGTTCTAGATTAGTTAGTTAAAATCTTCCTTGATCAAAACCTCTTACTTTAGAATCATCAAATTTGATTAACTTTCAAATTTAGTAATTTAAGAAATTACAATTTTACCAATAATGTGGAAAAGTTGTGAATTGATTTCTACCTCTTAGTCTTTTATGATTCAACCATCTAAGAATATCAATTAAGATTGTTCATTGTCCATTTACCCATTAGTTAGGCCTAAATATTAATTAAGGCTTAAACCCCATAATTACCATTTTACACTTCTAAGCTTATTACTTTATAATTCTTTAAATATAACTCAAATGACTTTGAAATTTTTATGTTACCCTAATAATAGGTCAATTAAAATTTCAGTGGAGAAAATGTAATGTTTTTATTTTTATTTTATTTTTAATAATTATTTTAATTCAAAATTGGGTATTTTCCACGTTAATTCAATAACTTAGCCAAGTTAAAAGAACTGTCCAACAAAAAATTAGTGGAGGTTAACCTAGGTAAGAGGACCATTTAAGATAATTTTCATAATTTTTTCAGTTTTAATTTAATTATTATAGTTATTTGCTGATTTTGAGTATTAATTAAATATAAAATATTCTTTAATTTGAAAATTAAGTTTTATATTTTTCTTAAATCTCTCTAAGTTAAATGAATTCAGAGAAACAAATTTCATATTTATTTTATTTGATTTATTAGAATTACTTTAATGTAAAATTGAGGAAAATCCATTTTAAGCTTTTAAAAATTAATCTCTTCACTTAGAAAATTAGGAATTTTTTTTTGAATTTGTCCCAAGTAATTAGGAGACCAAATGCAATATTTTGGTAAATTTTTATATGTTAGTGATTTTTAAGATCTTTAACTAATTTTTAACTAATTTTAAATTATTTAAATATTAGAACATAGCTTAAAAATGAAATATTTATTTTAATTCTAATTTTATTTTTCTTAAATTCCTCTTGCCATAAGGAACTCCCAAAATTATTTTTGTAATTTTTTTTACTTATATTTTAATTATTTTAATTATTTTAATATAAAAAAATGTCATTTTACTTGAAAATTCAATTTTAGTGAATAAATTAACTCAAATTAATTTCAAATTTTTATGGGGAGTGCTAACCATTTGCTTTAGTGTGGATTAGTTTTCATGATTTTTCTAATTATATTTAAATTATTTGATTTTTCTTGAGCTTTAATGAGTTAATTACATAAAGTAGTATTTTTAATCACTTAAATCAATTTTATCTTTTTCCTAGAATTATCTGACCAAAGTGAACCTACCAAACTCATTATTATAGATTTATGATTTATATTTCATTTTTTATAATTAGCTTAAGCAAATGAGGGGTGATTAACCTTTAAAATTAGGATTTACATTGTTAGAGGTGTTATCTGACCTTAAAGAAATTAGAAAAATTCTCTAATAATGTGAGTAATAAGCTCTCCAAATTTCTCATTTTTATGATTAACATTTAATTATTTATGATTTAAATAAGTTATTCAGTGTTTACTTAATTTAAAAATAAATATAAATATATATTTTTCAAATTTTAGTCCGCATTATTCTCTTCTATTTACTGAGCACAATGATATTTTTATTTTATTTTTAGGATTTTTCTCACCAAGTTATATTTTTAAAATTTTATATATTTATTTAAATCAGAAACATCATATTGCTCTACTTCTCCACGTTGGCACCATGCCGAACTCGTCCTCTCCGAAGCCTAAGTTGTTTGCACCTAAAAAATATAAGTTTCGGACATGTTTGAATGACGTACAAGAAAATTGTCAAATTTCAAATATTAGACGTGTAAATCCATAAAATTTATGTTGCATATTTAATTACATGAGAAACGAGTGTTGCGATCTTAAAATATTAAAATTTGGGTATCAAATATGTAAATAAATAAGATTTGAGAGGTGTGCACCTAAATATTTAATATTTATGTGGTATGTATGGATATTCATAAAATTTGTGTGATGTGCATGTGGAATTCCAAAGCTTAATCATAAAGAATATGGTGATATGCATGTAAATTATCTTCTTCTTTTTTTACTTAGACATGAAAATACTAAAGAATTGAGTGGTATTCATGTTAAAAAAAAAATAGAGAGGAGAGAAATTACTTTGAAGAGCAAGTTTGAGAGAGGAACTTATGGCTTGGTGCTTGAAGATGTGTAGTGCTCACACATTGTAGTGGCGTCCTTGCTTTCCGACGGTCGGAGCTCTGACGAGGGAGCAAAATTATTTTGATCAAGGTTGAGTGAAAGAGAAGAGAATCAAAGTTATGGAGGAAATGGAAGCGAGGTTGTTGTTGTATGGGGATGGAGAAGGAGAGAGAAGTGGAGGGAGGTGTTTGTAAGGTGGTAGTTTGGAGTAGTGAAGAAAGAGAGTGGAGAGAAAACAAAAATCAAGAAGCCAACCCCTCCCACTTACCAAACCATGAGTTTAAATAGAATATTATGTTATTTAAAATTGTATTTACTTTCTTTTATTCTTTAATATTTTATAAATTTATTTTTATTATTGTTATTTTGTCATTTCATGTCATATGAGCTTTGACTTGATATGTAGGGAAGTGGAATTAGCTAACTTTTGTGTACTTTTGGTATTTAGCATGGAATTAGATTGTCTTTGTCATGAAAATTGGGCTTCATGGGGGCTTGGGTGGATAAGTCCTAAGCATGGGGATTTGGGATTAGCTTAGGTTAGAGTGAATCATAGGAAGGATTAAGTGCATTTTAGAGGATCTTAAAAGAGAGTCCTCCTTTTACCACTTGAGAAGTGGTGACATGACAAAGCTCTCATGGCTTGCATGTGGCTTGGAGGTGGCTTCATGGCTTGCATTTGGCTTGACTATGTTTCATAAAAAAAGATTTTTTAAATTTTGGGTAATTTTGATGGGTTTTGTCATGAGGCTTGTTTTAGAAAGATCAGGGATGACATGGCATAAGGTTTAATTTAATTAAATGGATGATGAAGAGAGATCTTGTCATGTGTGCTCAATTTTGGATTTTTTAAAATGATGGGCTTTTGGATGGGCTTTCTAAAATTAGGAATGATGGGCTTTTAAAATCATTTAGGGAAGGCTTTTAAGTGGGCTTTAAATTATTCATGAAGGGTTTAAATTTGGGCTTTTGAAAATTAAGCACAGGTATTTGAAATTGGGCTTGGGAATATGTCATGATGAATTTCATAAATGGAGGTAAAGGGTTTGGATAATTTGGAGATTATGATGAAATGAGGGCAATCCCGTTAGCAACACGTAGGTTACATCATCCGAGGTATTCCCGATCATCCAACAGGCAGTTTTAATTTAGTTATAATTGTAGTTTTGTGTTCTGTTTGTGATTAAATTTTGAGTTGTTTTATATTTTGAAATGTTGTGGCGGTGAATTTTATCTTGCGATGACTTTTAACTTAGTTTTGGTTTTGATTTTAGGGACTATCCTAAAGGTGTGGGTTTTCATACGACGGTTGTTTATCGTACGAGAAAAGTAAGTGCAATGCGATTAAATAAATTGCGATAATGAGAATTGCAAGAAAATAAATTGCGATAAAACAAAAGCGTACTCGGAGGGTCTTCCGTCATTCCAAGTTGCACTTAAAACACAATTAGAATATTTAAGCAAGTTCCTAAGTAAAGCTAAGGTAAGGGTTATGGTTTTCTACGAAATTCCTAATCACTATAGTTGATCATTTCTATGACGTCCAGGTTCCTTGTGTTTTGGTTTGAGAACAATTTTCTTCATCGAAGAACGATTAAGTTCGATTGTTCTTATAAATGTCCTATCATATTGAGGAAGTCTTAAGAATAATCTTAAACATCTTTTCGATATTTACGGGATTGTTTTAAGTCGAAATGAATTTAATTATATAAATGAATTAATCGTCCAGGGATTCAAGTTTTGTTAACTCGCTCGATGAATTAGGGCGTTTGAATATCGCTATAAATGAAGTAACATTTCATTTAATATTACGTTTAGGAGTTATGATAACTAAAGCTTTTGAAGGTAAATTGGTGTTCAAATGATTTAATTTAAGTTAATGGGTTTAAATTTGGAATAGTGTTCAAGTTGCTTTATATTTAATTTCTTTATGTCTTAGGTAATGTTATTTAATTCAATTTCATTTAACTTTAATTTAATTTAATCTAATTTTAATTTTAATTTAATTTAATTTAATTTAGTTCGATTTGATGTTAAATTAATTTAGTTTAATTTGATTTAATTTCCTTTAATTTAATTTAATTTATTTATTTATTTTAATTTAATTTAATTTGATTTAATTTGTTTTAATTTAATTTAGTTTAATTTAATTTAACTTAATTTATTTATTTAATTTAATTTAATTTAATTTAATTTAATTTAATTTAATTTAATTTAATAGATTTAATTTAATTTAATTTAATTTAATTTATTCATTTAATTTAATTTAATTTGTTTATTTAATTTAATTTAATTTAATCTTTAATTTAATTCAACTTTTAATTTTAATTTAATTTAATTTAATTTAATCCAATTTAATTTACTTAATTTAAGTTAATTTTTAGTTTAATTTTATTTTTAATTTTAATTGAAATTTTAAAAGAGTTTAATGATTTAATTTTAGTTTAATGATTAAGTCTTTTAATGTTTGAATTTGAGTTATCATTTTAATTAAGAATTGAATGTTAATGAGATAATTAATTAAGGGATTTTCAAATTAAAGAATAAATCTCTTCACAATAATATCCCTATTTTAATAATTCACATTTTATTATTCTTCAAATTTAATCGATTATTTAATTAAGGTTTAATCATTTTAAATTCGCTTAATGGGTTTCTACTGCTTTAATTATTTAAATTTCAATCATCCAAATCAGATTAAGATCAAATATTTTACTTGTTAATTTTTTATTAAACCTACAAGTTTTAATTAAGGATTAAAAATTTTAATTACACACTTTACTCTTTAAGTTTAATAATTTCATAACTTCACTTAAATTGAACTCAGAATGAAGCTTGAAATTTTTATGTGACATCACTCATATGTCGATAAAGACATGAGAGGAGAAAATGTGATTTTTACGTATTTAATTTATTTATATAATTATTTTTGGTGGAAAATAGAGATTTCGAGGAAAATTTAATAACATGACGAGGAAAAGTTTATATGCTTAAGAAAATTAGAGGACATTCCAATGACTGAGAGGACCACTTGGACCAATTTTGGTGATTTTTTGAATTATATTATTTTTATTATAATTATTTTAAGTTTTGGAGTGTTAATTACTTTAAAAATAAAATAAAGGTTGAAAAATGAATTTTATATTTTTCAAAAATCTCTCCGATACTAAGAAATCGGAGAATCAAATTTTACAATTTTCCGATTTTTCTATGATTTATTATAATTATTTTAGTGAAAATCGCTAGAAAATACATTTTTTTTAATTTTAAAATTACCCTGAAGCTTTAAAATTCGATATCTCACTAAATAGACACTAAGAAAAATATGGGGTTTGTTCCTAAGTGATTAAAATTCAAAATGTGACATTTTGGTGAATTTTATTATTTTTGTGATTTTTATTATTTTTTAATTATTAAAAATATTAAAATAATATTAAAAATCAACTTTTTTAGAAAATTGAAATTTTAATTTTCTTAGATTCCCCTAATATCGAGAGGCTCCAAAACCGATTTGGTGAATTTTTGAAAGGTATTTTGAAAGTTATGAATTTTTAAAGTTTAAAATGACTAAGTGGCTTAACCAACCCGATTAGTGAGATTAACCAAGTCCAATTGACCTCAAATTTTTATGGTGGGTTCCTCGATCCCGAAGGTCAATGGAGAATTGATTTCAAGTCAATTTGATGTATGGTTAGCTCTAATTAATTAGAGATCCATTTTGGATGTTTAAGCCAATTAGGGTTGTTTTAAATGAACTAACTCAAAACCTATTTTTCCTAGGGTCCTACAGTCATAAGGAACATCACCAAATTTTCCTAGAATTTATTTCACAACATGCTTATTTATTGGAATTAAAATACTCGAAAACAATAACATGAACTTGAAAAATCAATAACTCTTCATAGGGATGGCCTCGACTTTGGAAAATTCGGGAATGTTCCCAAATTCGGAGACTTCAAAGCTCTATGATCTCATGTCATGGTGAATTGTATACATGCATGGAGAATTAAATGTATGCGAGAGAGTAAATAAATTATAAAAAATAAAATACTTGATGAAATTAAATGATTTCTTTTCCACATTATTCTCATCTCGTTCAGCTGAGCGAGAGGGTATTTTTATTTTATTTTTCCGATTTTTCTACACAAAGTTATGAATTTTTGAAGTTTAGGGAATTAAATAAATCGGAAAAATACCCTAATTTTCTATTTATCCACGCGGCGCCGCGTCAGCCTCGGCGGCTCCGAACGCACACGCGTCGCGCTCCCATTCGACGCCGCCATCGACTCGGCGCTCCGAGGGCCCGCCGTATCGTTCCGTCTTCCGATGCGAAGCTATCCGGCCGTCCGTCCGCGCGTGTATTAAATGAACGGCATCCGTTCATCGTCCCCAAGTGTCCTCGCCCGAGAGCCGTCCACACTAAATCCCTAATATCTCGCTCGATACTCGATGGATTTTCATGTTCTTATGCTCTATGGACTCGTCTTGAAGAGACGAACACATCTATACGGTTATCATGCATTGAAATTAAAGCATTTGAAATGGAGAATCTCCAGAAGCTCGGAATGAAGAGTTAGCTCATACCTTTGCTCAGAGAAGTGTGGCTTCGATCTGAGAGTTGTTGCACCTTCGATTGGATCCTGCAAGCTCCAAATGAAGTCTCCTGAGTCCAGTGAATTGTCTAGGTTGGATTTCGACCACGGTCGATCACAAAGCTTGGAGAGCTGGAGCAAGCTGGGAGGCCTGGAGATGAGGCTTTCTGCTGGTGGACACCTTCCCTGGTCCGGTGAAGGTGTAGAACCAATCAATTTGGGGATTGGCTCACTGTGGAGAAGTGTCTCGGTTTTGGGTGGAATTTCGGTTGAGAAATCGGGTTTTGTCGGTGGGGATTAGGCGCAATTGACATCGGGGATCAGCTCGCTCTAAGGGTGGAGAAGGGTTTGAAACAATTTTGGCGAGTTTCGGCGAGGTTTGTGCAACTCTCCTTTCATGGCCGTGAGGGGTCGGGTTTAAATAGAGGTGGCTGGAGAGCCTCCCGGGGATGGCGAGGGTTGGGATCGACTGCTCGGTCATGAGAAGAACGACCATGGTGGTCATTGGGCATGGGGCGGCTCGGCGAGGTGGAATTCCAAAGTTTGGCTCCTCCCGAGGTCTCGGCCATGGTGTTTTCCGGCGATCCGAGCGGCTGGCCGGCGAGGCATGGGTCACCTTCGGGGTCGGGGAGTCCGGGGCTTGAAGTTGGTGAAGTCAATTGGAGTTGGACATGTGTAAAGTGTTTGGATTGAAATGGAATGGGGGAAAGGCTATACTTGGCTAGGTTTGGTCGACCCATTTGTTTGGGTCGGGTTCACCTCCCCATGGTTGGTCTTGGTCGAGAAGATCGATTAGGCTAGTCTGGTCGAGAGGTGGTGATGTCCTTATCCAAGAATATTTGGATTAAATCTTGGTTAAGGGGAAACATGCTTAAGAGCTAATGACTTTTAGGAGATGGTTAAAGGACCTCCTCCTTTTGCCATTAATGGCATGGTCACATGCCAAACTTTCATGGCTCCATATGGCTTGTGAATGGCTCATCCTTGGCTCCATTTGGCTTGGGAAAAGCTTGGGTCGATTTCATAAAAAGGGATTTAAGAAAATTTTGATATTTTGATGGGAATTTGTATGGGGCTTGATTTGGAATTGATTAATTGATGACTTTGAAACTTAGGGGCAATTTTGATTAAATGGATGATGAGGGGAAATGCCATGTGGGCTTTGGATGGATTTGGGCTTTTGAATTTGAAGGAAGTGGGTTTTTAGGAAAGTTTAAGGGGAATGGGCTTTTTTATTTTAGGATGGGCATTTGGGTAAAAATTTTGTGAAGGACCTTGTCAAATAAGTGTTATAATTGGTTTAGAGATGTTCTATGAAGGGCTTGGAGTCAATTTGGTGTGATTTGGGGTTGAATTGGTTTGAATTTGGATTTATTTGGTAAGTGGGCCTATGTAGGTCAAATTGGGCTAACTTGGGCCAATGTTGGGCTAGGGTTGAAATTGATGTAAAATTAATGTTGAGAAATATTTATGGGAGTGTTTCAAAGAGGTTTTGACTTTGGTTGGGCTTTGATTTTGGGGTTTGGGCTCATTTGGGTTAGGTTTGGGTTTAGGTCGAAAATGGGCCTTTTAGCTTTGGGTTGAATTTGAGTGGGGTTTGGGTCTAAATTTTGGGCAAATCATGTTAGTGTTTTGTTTGTGGGAATGTTAAGGAAGATTTAGAAAAGATTTGGGGTTAATTGAGTTGAATTGGGTGAATTTGGGTTAAGTTTGGGTCATGGGTCCAAATTGGGCTTTAAGGCGAAAGTGAAATTGGATCCAAATGTCAATCAACTGAACTTGGATTTGGTCTAGATTGGTATTGGGAATGTTGAATTGAAGTTTAGAACTGAATTAGACGAGAATTTGGGTCGATTGGGTAGGTTTGGTTTGACATTGGGTTCACTTAGGGTTAAAATGGGTCGAATTGGGGGTTTTGACAAAAGTAGGGTAAATTGACAAAATTGGCCCATGGTGTAGTTGGACAAAATGAAATTGGGAATATTTGGGATTTTCGCGGAATTTTTTAGAATTTTCTGAATTTTTTGGATTTTTGGGTCAAGAGGGGTATTTTGGGTATTTGGAGGGTATTGGGAGGTATTTTTGGAATTTTTGGTATTTTTGGGTATGGATGATCAATTTGGGTGATGTGGAAATGTTTGGGAATGATTTTGGAGGATTTTGGGTAATTTGGAAATTTTGCAAAAATTTGGGTAATTTGAAGAGTTTTGGGTAGGTTAGCGGGTGTGGGGTCCGAGGGTCAAAATTGAAAATTTGGGAAATTGAAGATTGAGTGGATGTAAGTGGAATGAAATCATTTTGGTCGAGCCATGAAGCCATATCAAGCTCATATGAGCCATGAAGGGACTCATTTGAGGCATTCGCTATGTTGTTCCTAACCCTGTAGCGAGGGCTCGGGGGTTAAGGACCATCCATGTGAATCACCTACATGAGTCGGGAGGTCGAGTTGGGTATGGGTGTGTTTTTTAGGAAGTGTGTGAAAGTGTAGTGTATAGGTGTAGTGTGTAAGTGTAGTGTGTGTGTAAGTCGGCCCCTTCACCGGACCGAGGCCACCTGGGCGATCCCAAGGCCAAAGAGTCCTATAGGAACTCATCCTTTAAACTTCCACATTTGATTTCGACCCTCTAGGTGATTAGGGGTCTATAGTCGAGTTTGTGGAGTTTGAAGGGAGTTTAGAAGTGGTTTGAGTTTCTAAAAGGTGGGTCCCAATTCTAGTCCTCTAAGATAGTCAAAGGAAAAGCCTAAGGCTAAATCCTAAGCACTAAAAAGAAGAAGAGAAGACCTCATCAAAAATGAGGTCAACAAGGGGTATTTTGATAATTTGGCTAATTTTGATAGGTTTGTGTGGAGTTGGGTCAATTGTTGGCTTAAATTAGTTTGGGTGAGTTTTTGGAATGAATATGGAGATTTTGGTAAATTTTGAGAATTTTAGTTTGAAAATTAGGGTTTAGAGTGGAATTAGGGTTTATGGGTATTTTAGGGATAGAAGGCCAAAGTTTGGATATTTTGGAATTGATTGGGTAAGGTAATCATACAAGCCATGAAGCCTTTCTCAAAGCTATAAGATTAATGGGAGATCTCATTTTGGATCCTCCACATATTGGTACTAACCATTTTAACCAAAGGCTAAGGGCTTGGGACCATCCACGTGAGTTTCCAAAAGGAACTAGGAGGTAGGTAAAGTGTAAGTGATCTTAGGGTTTGAGATGTGTGAGAAAATTGTTTCAAGTGTAAATGTCGGGTTTATGTGTGCAAACCTAACCAAGACCAAGCTACCCAGGGTTGCCCTAAGTTCAATCATTCCTATGGGAACTCATATTTGAGCCTCCACATGTTGCTCTTAACCTTCTAGGTGGTTTGGAGGTTTAAGACAATCCAAGTAGGATTTCAAGAAAAAAATAGGAAGTGGTTCAAATTTCTAGGTGGTGGGCTCCATCTCTAGTCCTCTAGGATAATCAAGGGGAAGCCCAATGGCTAGATCCTAAATAATAAGAGGAACTTTAGATCTCAGCAAAAATGAGGTCAACACAACCTTCGAAACTAAGGGCTGATAGTAGTAGACGAGAAATTGATTAAGAACCACTTACCTCGCTTGCCTGTGGGATCGATAAACTAGACTCTAAAAGAGTCATGTATTACATGAGTAATATGAATACTTGTGTTGAACCTCTAGTGTGTGCTCGTACATACGAACATAAAACACACAGAAAAATAGCACAAGCCGGAGGCGCATCAACTTTTTCGCGCCGTTGCCGGGGAAGCTGGCACGCCTAAAAATTGCTTGATTTTACATATACATTTTATACTTAATTTTAATGATATTGCACTTTAAAGGAATATATTTTACATATTTTGGTATTAGGTACAAGAAATTGACTATTGGAGAAAAAGAAGCAAAAACGGTGCAATTTGAAGCAAAAACGAGCAAAAAAGAAAATTCTGGCCTGGCACATTTCTATAAGACTTTCTATGTTTAATCTCTTTTACACTTCTTGCATATTTTTGAATGAAATTACACTTTAAAAAAAGATTATTTTCATGCTTATTTTGTAGGTCTATCTATTAGGAACACAACGCAACTGAAACAGGGTGAAACGGAGCTAAAACGGAGTCAAACGGAGCAAAATTGTGGAGCTGCGCAAAATGGGCGTCGGCAGAGCCCGATAGGGAACCAACGGCGCCAGAAACACGAGAGCTACAAAAATAGGGCGTCGACGGTGCCAGGAGCGGTTATTGTCCATATACATTGAATCTGGACGCTTTTTAGAAGGTTTTTTGAAACACCTTTAGGGAAATTCGTCCCTACACTATTTTAAAGTGAATTTGAAGCTAAAAAAGAGAAGTAAAAGTTAGGAAAAATGTGGAGAATGTTTAGAAATCTTATAATATGAGTAGAAATGTAGATTTTTACTTTTTTGAGAGATTAGAGAGGGGATTTTGAGAGAATCTATAAGGGTTTGTTCTAGCATTGCATGGATCAGTGGGAGACTTTGCGGGATAAATTTTTATTTGTCTTTCAAAGGGAAAAAAGCTAAGTATTGTGTTCTTCATTATCTTATGATTTTGTAAACACTTATATAGTGGATTTGATTTGATGAAATGAGGTTTTTCATTATGTTTTCTTCGTGCTTTGCGATGTCTTTCTCTTACTCTTTCTTTTTATTTGGAAATAGTGGCATAAGAAGATTATGTCATTCTTTTCATTCTATTTTTCTTTTGCAATGAGTATGATTCATGTTTAGGATATTGGGATGCATGCTAAAAGAATTTTTAATTATAAATGTGATGGGTTTTTACTTGCACTTCATTTACATTACAAAAAGAGCTTGTTGTAGTGTTAAAATTTATTGTAGTTACATTAAGATCTGAGAGGGTGATATAATTCTCAACAAAGTGGAACCACATTCAAATTCCATTGATAGTGAAGTTCATGGGGGTTGAGTGTTAATAAATAGGGAAATATACTTTGATGGGCATAGAATTGAAGATTTTAGAGTGACAGATTAAAATCCCCAATTCGGTCGAAACTAAAGAGAGAGTTAGCCTTCAGGTGAAGGGAAGTGGGAGCTCTGGAGTTAGAGTCAGTATCTTCCCAGCCTAACCACGGATTTAAGAACTAAACCTAGGATTAGCCGATGTTTTTTATGCACTAGGAAGAGGGTAAAGAATAGGATTGCTCTTATTTAACACATACAATATTTAATGCATCTCATTCATTTACATTATCCAATTCACTACATAAGAAAAGTATATTTTATTATCTCAAAATTTACCAAATCAATTTATCCAGAAAGGGTTATCTTTAGAATTAATATTTTCCTTTAGGAGTAGTTATTATTTATTTTAAACATAAGACTTACCTTTAAGAGTATTTGTTAGAAAAACCACTTATATCGACCTTTCAAACTAAGGACTGATAGTAGCAGACTAGAATTTGCCTAAAGACCTCTTACCTCACTTTCCTATGGGATCGATAAACGGGACTCCACTAGAACCCTGCATTACATGATATGATATGTATGCTTGCGTAGAAACTCTAGTGTGTGCATATACATACAAACATAAAACACGCAGAAAAATAGCACACGCCGGGGGCACATCAAGTTTTTGGCGCCGTTGTCGGGGAAGCTTCAGTGAGAATTTTAGGAAAATTTTAGTTGAAGTAATTAGGCTTAGAATTGGAAAACTTTATTGTTGTAAAATTATTTTTGTGTGAAATGTGTTTTTTGTATAAAAAAGTGTTGTGAAAAAAATTGTTTGTGTAAAAAACAATGTTTGTGAAATTGTTTTGTTGTGTTAAATATATTTTTTATTTTATTTGTTTTATTGTTAATGTATTGTTTGTTGTGTTACATATGCAAAATAAAAAATATGTAAGACTTATGCCTTGTGGACCCTAGTTAGAAAAATGGAAAAAAATCAAAAAAACAGAAAGAACTTAAAAAATTAGAAATAGAAATGGAAAACATTCAAAATAATAACTTGGAAAATCATCATAAATCACTGAGGGATTATGTAAATCTTACGACTGATGAAATTCACTCAAGTATACAAAACCCTGTCGTAGAAGCTGACTCATTGGAACCAAATCCAGCGATTATCCAACTTGTAGAACAACCATTTTAGGGGAACTTCTTTAGATGATCCATATTTACACTTATCTAGTTTTCTAGAACTCTATGCTACATTTTATTATAACGGCATGCCAGACGATGTTGTTAGTCTAAGACTTTTTCCTTTCTTATTAAGGGATAAGGCTAAAATGTGGTTACACTCATTAGCACCTGACTCTATTAAAAATTGGGATGAGTTAACTCAGAAATTCTTAGATAAGTATTTTCCGCCTTCAAGAACTACTAAACTTAGAAATGATATTATCTCATTTTGTTAGCATGAAGAGGAATCAATATACGAAGCTTGGGAAATATTTAAGAAACTCCTAAGAAAGTGTCCACATCATGCTCTGCCAGATTGGTTAATTATTCAAATTTTTTATAATGGGTTAGTAAGATCCCTTAGGTCTATTACTGATGCTGCTGCTGGTGGTTTATTAATGTTAAAATCATTTGATGAAGCGTATGCATTAATTGAAGAAATGACTATAAATGAACTTTAATGGCCCTCTACAAGGGTAAATCCTAAAAATGTAGCTAGTTTCATGATACAGATGCGATTGCAATTCTTGCATCTCAGGTTGCTGCAATATCAAGGAAGTTGAACCAATTTAGAATGAATCAGCCTCAATTTATTCTTTTAAGTGAGGAAAGTTCATTAGGGCATATGATTGATTCTAACTTATTATATGAGACTTTAAATACCATAAACAACCCGTATTATAACTTTTACAACCCAGGTTGGAAGAACCATCCTAATTTTAACTGAAATCATACTACTGGGGGTGGAAACCAACAATTGGAAAATAATCATGCAAATCCTAATGGAAGTTGGAATAATCAGGGGAACACAAACTATAGACCTTCAAATCCACCAAACTCTAACAATGATCAACAACTTAAGGATAAGAAGATTTCTATAGATAAAGTGGTAGCAAATGGGAAACTATTTGCAAAATCAAAATGCTGCAATTAGGAACATAGAGAATTAACTGCGACAAATTGATAATTCACTTAGCAATAGACCCCAAGGAAAACTTCCTAGCAACAGTGAGATCAAACCTAAAGAGAATAATAATGAATAAGTAGAAGTTGTCCAATTAAGAAGTTGAAGAGAGATAGAGGATGTGGTTAGAAAGAGAAAGAAGTTGTGAGAGAAACAAAGGAAACAAAAAGACCTGAAGAACATGTTTCTAAGGATCCAGAAAAATTAATATCTCCAACTAAAATCAATTTGGAAAGACCACCACATTCATTTCCTCAAAGACTTAGACATCACGAGTTGAAAACATTGCTTAAAGAAGACTGTATGTATGTTCAGGAGAAGTGTGAAATGATGGATGTTACCAAAAATAGTGAACTTTTAATTCTATCTGTTGAAAAATCTCATGAACTTAAGGTGGATGTACCCCATACAATTTTAAAGCCTACCTATTTAGAGAATTCATCTACACAACCAGTCTTTATATCTTCAAATTCGACTCAATTACAAGAAAAACCTGAGTTGAATGATGAACAAAATAAAGTTATTGAACTAAGACTTGGAAGATAATTTGATGATATATTTCAAAAGAACTTTGAGTTGAGAAAAGAGGATAAGGGTATTGAAAGACCAATGGAAGAAATTCCTACGGAATTATAAAAACATATTTCCTTAACTAAGATAGATATAGAAAGACTACCTCTACCATTTATTCAGTACCAAGGGGAAGAATTGGAAGATAACTTGAAATAGAAGAGTAGCATAGAAGATTTTGATCCATAATCTGAATTATGTAGAGAGAATCTGATCCAAAATTTGGGAGATCTTGAAGTGTTTTATAAAGATCCATGTTTTATAAATTTCAAGGATGATAATAATATGCAAATTCAGAAAATCAATATAAGAATATTGGATCTAGAAAGAAATATGAGGAACAATGATATGAATCAATATGAAAAGGAAAAGCTAAATGAAAAATTATATTTTAAGGATTTTGTAAGAATCCCTGGATCTGAAAATGATTGTGTGATTGATCGATGATTACTTAATTGGAATATTGATCCAGGAGGAATTATTTGTCGGGCTAGCGACGTTAAACCAAGTATTTTATGGGAGGCAACCCATAGTTATCAGTGTTGTTTGATTTAGTATGCTTGAGAGTCATGATTGTTAGTAGATTGACTTGATATTTATGTGTCATTATGAATTGATCAGTTTGATTGTTGATTGGTAGATATTTGGATTGTTAGAGATTTGAATTTATCTTTGTTTTTCATGAGGGAAGTGATTCCTTAACTTCTTATTATGTTTAGACTTATATGTTCTCTTGTAATAGTTGGATTAACGAGTCCACTATGACTCAGGTCTTACTCGGTCTTGAGTTTTACAAGAGATATCATGAATTTGAATAGTGGCAGATCCATCTCAATTTTGTTACTTTTTTTCTCTGACTTTATTTTCATTTGCTAGGAGTCATGAACCTATTTGATGAATAACATGTGGATGATCTTACACTATGATTTATAACTGTTAGAGGTGCTTAATTAAAGGGATTAGATGATGCATGAGATTGGTGCCTAGGAGCCAATATATCAAGGTTAATATTATCTTTGGGATTATAATCTATAAAATCATTCTAAAGTTCCTAATTTATTAGTATAGAGATTCCGTTAGAATTTGGAATTAAGTTAGTGAGATGTGATGAGTTAATTGAAGAATTGACCTCATTTATTATGTGTGTTTGTTTGTGTGTTAAAAATTTTATATAAAACTTAAAAGAACATTTTCATATTCCAATGTTGATACCTGTTATGCTTGTTAAACTTTTATTTAGTGAATTTCATACTGGCATGTTTAGTTTAGATTTACTTTCTGCTACATGATTACTATCATGATTAATATTGTATATGTTTCTGATTATGATTTGTTGTAGATAAAATTTCTGAACTATTTTTCTTTCTACTTATATTATTTGTACTAAATGTTATATATGTTAAAAATCAAGTTTGGGGGTAGGAAGAAAAATATTTTTTAAAGCGAGTATACTTCCTTTTAGATTAATATTATTGCAAGCATGATTTAGGCTAGCTTTACTTTCTCCTGCAGTCATTATATCTTGATTATGCATGTATATGAATTTGATAGGATGTTGTAGTAGTTAGTAGATACAACTTTTACTTTTTTTTTCTGCTACATTTTATGGAATTAATTGCAAAATATTTTAGAATTCAAGTTTGGGGGGAAGAAAAATTTTTAAAACGTAACTTTATTTACCCTCAGTAGTTTGTATTTAGTTTGATATCCCTTTTAAAATGACTTGTGGCTTGTGGTGGTAACTTTAGGTTACTATAATTTTTATTTTAGGAATGTTAGAAAAATAACTTAGTTGAAATCTTATATGAAGAAACTGTTCTAGAGCAAAGATATTTTGTAGTGAATGTTAGGAAAATGATTTTGCTATTTATGGTAAAAAGGAGTTGAATATTTGAAAAAATAAGATTCTTAAATTTATACTTAATGAGAATTTAGCCTTTATTGAAGCCTTTTTCAAACTAATACTCACACCTTTGAAAAAAGTGAGAAAGTTTTGAGTTTTGCGAGATCGACGGCGTCGACGGTGGATTTTTCCCGAGAGTTCAGAAAAATATTACAGGGGAGCCCGCCGACGGTGAGATCGAGGCCGTCGACGGTGAGATCGAGGCCGCCGACAGTGGGGCTTATGCAGAAGGGTCCAAGGCTAAGTATTCTAGAAGGTCGCCGACGGCGAGCTCGAGGCTGCTGATGGCGGGAAAGTCGGTTCTCTCACAAGGTGCATTGAATGTGGACAATTTTTGAAGGGATGCATGGAAAATTCTTGGAGACTCTTCATTTACTTTAAAAGGAACAATTTGGGGCCGAAAAAAGTGTCCACTAGCGTCCATTTGTGTCCACCACGTGTCAATCTAATCCATTAGAGAGTCAAGTGTGTGAGTCTAGTGAGTCCATGAGTTTAGAGTGTTAGTCAGTGAGTTCAAACTAGTGATATTTGTGAGGAATTCTTCGAGAGATTGTAAGAGTGGAAGGGAAGTGAGAGATTTCTTCCACATTGTCGTTTCGAATGAGAATTTTGCATACTGTAAAGAAAGGAAGAGATTCAAATGAACTTCAAGGAGTTTGCTTGGGGAGGAATTTAAGATAAGTTGTGTTTACTTATTTTAGTCTGTAGAACTTTGTTTTTTATATATGAAATCCAAGTTTTATCGTATCCTCTCCATAAAATCTGTGTAGTTTTTCTGTCTTTCTTCTTATTTTGATATTTTTGTGAAATGATAATTTGAATTAGTGCGCCAATAAAAAGTTTAAAGAAGTTGTGATAATCATTTACTTAAATCTTAATTTACTTTCAATCTGACCAATTGATTAGTTAAAATATGTTGAGTTTAACAACTAAATTAGAGATTACATCCGAGATCCAGGAAGGTCAAAGTCCTTGGAAGTATGGTGCAAATAAATAGGGAAATAATATTCATCGGGCGTAGAATTGGAGATTTTAGTGTGACAGGCTAAAATCTTCAATTCGGTCCTATCGTTTGGGTGCTGAAGTGTAGATGTTAACCCTCAGGCGAGGGGAATGTGGGAACTCCAAAATGAGAGTCGGTATCCTCCGCACCTACCGCAGATTCGATGAACCAAGCATAGGATTAGTTAATGTTCTTTATGTCTGGACCAAAGGGTGAAGAATATGTATGCTCCTATTACACCATTTTAAACTAATTTTAATTATCTATTCACTTAAATTTCTTAACAAAGGAGAAAGATTCTTGCATATATATTTGAACTTCACTTTATTAGTAGACTTAGTTATCTGTTAGTAGAACTAGTTTATTAAAAACTTCATATTGTCGATTGCATATTAGTGACAGATATGCAATTTCGATTTACAAATTGTGATTCTGAATTAGGTTCTATAATCCTAGTTCTTAGCCTCTAAAATATTCTGTGGGATCGATATTCAGGACTCCCCTAGAGTCATGTATTACTTGAGCAATACGTATACTTGCGTTGAAGAGTAACTCTGCGATTATAAAATATATTATATACTTATTACAAAAATTAAAATTACGATAAGTGCGCAGAGTCACCCGCAAGTAAGCCATGTCTTGAGAAAGAGGTAGAGCACCTCAAACAGCGAGGGAGGAGACGGGGAGAAGAAGGGCATAGGAGAAAAAATCACCCGAACATAAAATGAAGATGCCGGACAAGGAGTCGATCCAGCATCCGCGTCTCTTAAGGATAACAAAACGTTGTTTCTGGATAAGCCTTTTTACACGCAAACCAAAGATTGTGGCGGTGTTTTCAAAACGACAACCGCACCAATAAGTTGCCCCTAACACACCCTTAGTCTGCAAAATTTGTGTATGATGATTCCCTTATCTAATATAAAATTAGATATGAATTATATTATCTGAGTTCCTAATTCTCTATAAAGGCAAACCCCTAGTTAATTATATCTTAAGCAACTAAGGTCACTAAAGAAAAATCTCGATTAAAATCAGGAGTTCCATCTTCAAGAGTTCAAAGTTAGGTTTTCACGATTGGTCGTAGGAAAATCAAGTGGGAATTGATCAAATATGAACGGTTATTTTTAGAATCCAAAGGAACGAAAAGTAGGGGGATGCCACAGATTTTGAGGAGAACCCCAAGGATTTCCCAAACTATCATATTGTTTGGCTTTACATCTTGGGAGTGATATTATTTGATGTTTACTGCAATATTATTTAAGATTTAGGGCTTACACTTGCACAATATAAAATCATGCAAATAGCCTAGGAAAAGAGGAGGATTTATGTCGTACTGAACGAACAACCTCGAAATCCTAAAAAAGTTAGGACTTATACTGCTCAACATGATTGTACAAAAGCCTAAATCACGAAATGATGATTTATGGTGTGCTAGACAAACAACCTCGAAGTCATATGGGTTTAAGTTGTTTAAGACTATAGAAAGTTAAGTTGAAGTTCATCCTTCGTTTCATGTTTGCCTTGATTGCCATCCAAAGTCATCCGCTGCTCGATTACATCGTTGCCTCGTTCTGCTTTCCAGCCAGCTCGCTCCAAGCCCCTTACTGTGATGATTTTGGGTCAGAAGAGTGTGTTTGAATTTCCAAATACTTTTTATGGTTGGGTCACTGAGGCTTATTGTATGGCTCCTCCTAAACATTTGACTTATTGTTCTCTACCCCCAGGGACTTTTACAAGTATAATAAGTAACATAATAGTAATGTTGCATGTATAAACAGACATATATATATATATATATATATATATATATATATATATATATATATATATATATATATATATATATACATATATATATTAAAGTGTTGTAGAAAGAAAGTGGTAGTACATACGTACCGCATCTGAACCTGCTGCTGAGGAGGTAAAATTAGAGGTAAAACATGCAAATGTGATGAAAATAAAACATAAAAGACATGAGCATATGTGTATATAAAAAAGTCAGGTGGCACGTATATGGAAGATCGGAGCAAGGTATATTAACTTATGTTGGAAGTGGGCTCAAAATCAGGATCGTAGCCCTGATAATTCTCGAGGGTCGTCAGTAGGCAAACGTAGTAGCATGTATGTGAGACCCAACATTGAGTAAAAGGCTACCGGCAAGACAATCAAAGGAGAGTAACACTCAGCCCGGTCTGTGTGACTGACAAATGATCTAGCCAGAAGGCAACACTGAAAAAGGTTCTTAATTTGTCATGCAAATAAATAATTTTGATTTAGATTTTTTTTAGTAGGTAAAATATGGGTTTCATCCAAAAGTGCATTTTTTTACTACTATACATATTTTTGCAAATCTGATATTTCACAAGTCAGTTATCCCGTTGGACCAGAACTACCAGCAGCCCATAAGAGCAAGGGCAACTCTTTACTAAATGTTAGAGAATAGTAATGTCAATCTTGGACTCTCACTAAGTCAACAAGTTTAAGAGATACTAATCCACTATCCCGCATACCTAGATGTCTTTCTCATCATCGCCCTTATCCCCCTATCTCTCGTTTATAACCCGCTCAACGATCCATATAAGACCGCCATATTATGCATGTTTTTGATGAAGTCTTAGCAATCACACAGTTGATAGTAAGGTAAGTATATGAAAAGATTCAAGAAGGTTTACATACATACAACTCAATTCCCACGTATTTGCATATCCAGCCCCTAAAGTCAAGCTTTACATGAATGTCACCTATCTGCTCTTGAAATAGGGTATTTCCGTTTTTAAAAGTTAAAATGGCAATTTTTTTTTTTATGTAATACGAAAGATTTAGGTATTGTAAAGGTAAAAAAGTAAACTTTAAGAGTTAGAAGTGTAAATACCCAGGAATCAGATGGTATTGTTGAAGTTTCCAAATTTATCCTGTAAATAGATTGGGAGAATAAATCAAGAATCAATTTGTATCAATTTGTATTAATTTGTATTAATTTGTATTAAATTGTAATCCCTTAAATCAAGGGAATTAGGTAGATAGTTTCCTTTTTATTCATTGTAATCTCCTCTATATAACAATTTGTATTCCCAATTCAAAGGAAGAAAAATACATAATAATTTTCCTCTTCTCTGATTTCCCACATGGTATCAGAGCCCTACGAATTTTCTGGGGTTTTTTTTCAAGCAGCCTTCATTGCTGCGTCTTCTTCCCGCACCGCTCGGCTCTTCGCACCGCTCTACTTCTCCGCTGGTATCTTCGGCGTGAAAGAAGCTTTCGACGCGTTCGACGCTAAGCGTGAAGGAAGCTTTCGACGCGTTCAACGCTAACCACGCGTTCGTCTGCATCGTCCGCTGCTTCCTGTTCCTGCTTCCTGTGCGCCATCCGCGCCTTCTTCCTTTACTCTGTGTGTCATCTGTGCCTGTCGCTTCCTACGCCAAATGTATCGTTCGACGCTTACCACGCGTTCGTCCTCGAACTCGCGGTAAGCTTCATCCGATGCGCGAACACCCTCGACGATCTGCTCGCCGTCGCTTCCAGCGCCTCCTTCCTGTGTGACCTTCTCGACATTCTGCGCGCCGTTCAGATTATCCAGGAACGTCTCCTCAGCCTTTATTGCCGAACAGGAACCAGGTTCCTTCGCGCGCCAAACAACGATCTGCTTCCACCTCATTCTCGCCGCTCTGCTAGGTCTCGAAGACGATCGTCGCGCCGAACGCATCGTCTGCGTCGTCTGCCTTTTCCCCGCATCATCTGTTCGCAGGAAATTTTTTTTCTGCGATCTTTCCCGAAAATAAAGAAGCCAGGAGCATCTCTTCGATCTCTTTCCCGCAGGAATATTTTTTTTTTCGCAGGAGTTTTATTTTTCTTTCTCGCAGCCTTTATTACTGCGAACTTCTTCGTCACCATGTCAATGTCAAAAACTGTCTCCAGCAATTCCAACCCGTCCGAAGAATCCAATAGTGTTCAGAAAATTGGAGAGTTGCAGAATATTTGGGCATTCAACAGATTCAACGGGAAGAACTATCTCAAATGGTCCCAAATCGTCCGCACATACCTAAAGGGCAAAGGGATGCTTAATCACCTCCTTGGAACCGGACCAGAAAAAAGGGATCCAACCTTTGCAGCATGGGACGAGGAGGATTCCATAATTATGTCCTGGTTGTGGGATTCCATGGACCCAACGATCAGTGACACTTGCATGTTCTTGAATACTGCAAAGGAAATTTGGGACTATATCAACCGCACATACTCGAAGGCCCTTGATGATGCCCTTGTGTACGAAATCAAGGCAAAAACCGGAGCCACCAAGCAAGGAGACAAATCTGTCACAGAGTACGCAACTCTGTTGCAAAATCTTTTGCAAGAATTAGATCACTATAGGGTAATTGAGATGAAATGCCCTGATGATACGGCCACCTTGAAGAAGTTCATTGAGAAGGATCGGATATATGATTTTTTGGCAGGATTGAATTCTGAATTCGATCAGGTGAGGATCCAAATCCTTGGCGAGGAGGATACACCGTCTCTGAAGAGACAATCTCTCTAATCCGAGCAGAAGAAAGTCGGAGGAGTGTCATGGTAGAACCACATACTATGGATGGGTCAGCTTTAGTAGCAAAGACAAATCAAGAGAAGTCGAAGAATGATCTGCTTAAACACTCGGGTAGAGAAAACCAAGTGAAGGAGAACAAAGACAATCTTTGGTGTACCTACTGCAAGAAACCAAGGCATACAAGGGAGAAGTGTTGGAAGGCGAATGGTAAACCTCCGAGCCGAGAATGGGGGCAACAAAGGCCTCGAGCGCATGTGGCGAAAGCGGCCAATATTGAGGAAAAGTCAGAAAAAGGGGGGTTCAGCAGTGAAGAAATTGAGAAACTAAGAAGCTTGTTGGGATCTCTTGAGAAAACTTCTGGAACTTGTTCGATGGCTCTTTCAGGTAAATCTGTTTGCATGAATGTCTTAGACAAATTCTATACTAACTCTTGGATCATAGACTCCGTGCTACCGACCATATGACCCCCACATCTCAACTCTTTCATTCCTATACCCCATGTCCAAGTAACAGGAAAATTGTCGTGGCCAATGGTTCTTTAGCCAGTTGTCAGGGATTGGAGATATACATGTCACACCTAGCCTTATCCTTAAAAATGTTCTCCATGTACCTAAACTGTCAACAAGCCTTGTATCCATTCAAAAGTTAACTCATGATCTCAAATGCTATGTTGTTTTTTCTCTTCTTATTGTGTTTTTCAGGACCAGGACTCGGGGAGGAGGATTGGACTTGCTAAGGAAAGGAACGGTCTTTACCACCTTGAACCATCACAGAAAATTAGGAGAAACTTGTCTTCATCGTTCCTAAGTTCCTCAAACAAAGATGTCATTTGGCTATATCACTTGCGCCTTGGTCATCCCTCTTTTAGGGTTTTAAATATAATGTTCCCTCACTTATTCCAATGATTAGATATTTCTGAATTTCATTGTGACATTTGTGAATTGGCTAAACATAGCCGTGTATCTTTTCCTATTAATAATAAAAGAAGTTCTCATCCTTTTCATTTGATTCATAGTGACATATGGGGACCTTACACTATACCTAACATTTCTGGGGCTCGTTGGTTTGTATCTTTAATTGATGATTGCACCCGGGTTACATGGCTCTTCCTTCTTAAACAAAAATCTGATGTTAGCACTCTTATACCTAATTTTCATTCAATGGTTCAAAATCAATTTGGGGTCAAAATAAAAAGTTTTAGGACAGACAATGCTAGAAACTACTTCAATCAGATTCTATCACCTTACTTTCAATCACAGGGGATTATCCATGAGTCATCCTGTGTGGAGACACCCCAACAAAATGGGTAGCTGAAAGAAAGAATGGGCATTTACTCAACACCACCCGAGCCTTACTATTTCAAGGGAATGTTTCTAAATCCTATTGGGGAGATGCCGTTCTTACTGCCACATATATGATAAATAGACTTCCCTCCCGTATGTTAGAAAACAAAAACCCCATAGAAGTCCTTAATAGCTTCTACCCTCACTTCAGAACCTCAAATGGCCTCACACCTAGGGTATTTTGGTGTATTGCCTTTGTTCATGTCCACAAACAACATAGAGGGAAGCTAGACCCCAGAGCCATCAAATGTGTTTTCCTCGGTTACTCATCCACTCAAAAGGGATACAAGTGTTACAAGCCCTCTATGAGAAAATTTTACATCTCTGCAGATGTCACTTTCACGGAAAATAAACCTTTTTTCTCCAAGTCCTCTCTTCGGGGGAGATTTCGATGATGGAAGATAAGTACTTCGTGAGTCCTTTCGAACCACTACAAAACCTCGACCTTCGTATGTGCGTACCGTGTTGTTGAACCGGAATCCCCAGAGCCAAACTCTCCTCATGTTCCAGCTGAACCCAAGTCCTCTGAACCAATCACATCTAAGTCACCCGATCCTATCACTCACAATTTCCCAAGATTTTCTTAGGTGTATTCAAGGAAAAAGACCGTTCCTGAACCGACACAATTCCAAGAATCCAATCCAAATTCTGGAAATGAAATCATGGTAAGATCAGAACCTCTTTATCCACTATCTCACTATGTCTCTCTTAAGCGCCTATCACCTGCTCAAAAAAGGTTCATTGTGAGTTTGAACACCATTGTCATCCCGAAAAATGTGTCCGAGGCATTGTCAAAAAGGGAATGGAGGGATGCTATGAGAGAGGAAATGGGTGCATTAGAAAGAATAAAACATGTGAGATCGTTGATAAACCAAAAGAAAGAACATTGTTGATTGCGAGTGGATTTTTACATTGAAGTACAAGGTCGATGGATCACTTGAAAGATATAAAGCAAGGTTAATAGCCAAAGGATACACTCGGACTTACGGGTGGACTATCGGAAACCTTCGCTCCAAGTAGCAAAGATGAACACTTGTGAGAATCACCGTTATCATTGGTTGCTCACTTCGAATGGCAAGCTCGTTACGGTATGATGTTAAGAATGCATTCCTCCATGGTGATCTAAATGAGGAAATCTACATGAACATCCCACCGGATTTGAAGGGGACACAGGTAACAAGGTGTGCAAGTCGAAAAAGGCACTTTATGGATTAAAACAATCTCCTAGAGCTTGGTTTGCAGATTTTCAAAGGTCGTGAAGGAATCTGGGTATAAACAAAGCCAAGGTGACCACACTCTTTTCATTAAACATTCAGCTGCAGGGGGAGTGACTGCCTTTTAGTCTATGTGGACGACATCATAGTTACTGGAAATGATGAAAAAGAGAAACATGAATTGGCGCTGAGACTAGTAAAAGAGTTTGAAACAAAGGAACTTGGGAAATTGAAGTACTTCCTAGGTATTGAAGTGGCATATTCCACACAGGGGATCTTCATATCTCAGCAAAAGTACGTGATTGATTTATTGGCAGAAACGAGGAAGAGCTAGGTGTAAGCCGATCTCTACTCAAATAGATCCAAACTATAAGTTGGGAGAAGCTAAGAAGAACCAAGTGTGGACAAAAGAATGTACCAGAGGCTGGTTGGCAGACTCATATACCTTGCTCACACTCGACCAGACATAGCATATTCTGTAAGTTTGATCAGTCAATTCATGCATGATCCAAGAGAACCTCATCTTTAGGCAGCTTACAGGATACTACATTACTTGAAAGGCAATCCGGGGAAAAGAATCTTGTTCAAAAGGAATGACGCTCTTACTCTGGAAGCCTACACCGACGCTGACTATGCTGGCTCCCTAGTGGACAGAA
This sequence comes from Papilionanthe hookeriana x Papilionanthe teres, assembly GCA_022702705.1. Lineage (NCBI taxonomy): Eukaryota > Viridiplantae > Streptophyta > Magnoliopsida > Asparagales > Orchidaceae > Papilionanthe > Papilionanthe hookeriana x Papilionanthe teres. The sequence goes on from CM040427.1 coordinate 24,044,638, forward strand.
GATCTACTACAGGATATTGTACTTTTCTTGGAGGCAACCTAGTGACATGGAAGAAGCGAAGGCGAGAATGTAGTTGCAAGGTCATCGCGGAATCGAATTCGTGGTTATTGCTCAAGGATTATGTGAATTACTGTGGCTGAAAATTATTTTGGATGATTTAAGAGTCCAACGGGAGGGTCCTATAAAGCTCTACTATGAGAACAAGTCAGCTATTAATATAGCTCATAACCCTATAAAACACGATAGGACAAAGCATATTGAAATTGATAGACATTTCATCAAAGAAAAACTGGAGGAAGGGTTAGTATGTATGTCTTATGTTCCATCAGAGAAACAGCTGACCGATGTTCTAACAAAGGGACTGAACAGTTCAACTTTCCACGATATTGTATCCAAGCTGGGAATGGAAGACATCTATTCCTCAGCTTGAGGGGAAGTGTTGAAGTTTCCAGATTTATCCTGTAAATAGATTGGGAGAATAAATCAAGAATCAATTTGTATCAATTTGTATTAATTTGTATTGATTTGTATTAAATTGTAATCCCTTAAATCAAGGGAATTAGGTAGATAGTTTCCTTTTTATTCATTGTAATCTCCTCTATATAACAACTTGTATTCCCAATTCAAAGGAAGAAAAATACAGAATAATTTTCCTCTTCTCTGATTTCCCACAGGTATGTATGTAAATGCCCCAAAAATTTTAACTCTTACTAGAAGTCATCACAAAATATGAAATTAAGGGTGCAGATGGGGAGAGTGCTTGAGTGAGAAAGGCTATGCGGCATAATAAAACAAATAGATTTCAGCGAAGAGCAAGTCAAAGAAGTTGAAGATGTAACGAAGGGATTGCAACAATACAAGGGACTTCAGCAACACAAGCGACATAAATTTGTGCAAAGCAGTAAATACTTCAGCCACAGATGAATAAATTTGCAATAAATTGATGTCGTAAATGTCAACCAAGTTCAAACTGGGCGAGTAGATGAATATAAATTGCTAAAAGATGCCAAAATTCTTAAGGCTGAGACAAAGAAAGCAACGCGGCAGATCTGGCAAATCCTTCAATCCATTCTAATCTTCCTTGAGCTTCACATGAATCACATTCAGCCGTTGAAGCTATTATTAGGAAAACAAGCAAAGACCCAATGAATTTATTCCAGGCTATACAAGAAATCAAAATTAAATGCAAGCTCAGCTGTATGAAAATTCTCCCTAAGCCAATCACATAAAAATGAATGCAAGTATAACAGCACAAAAAAAAAAAAATCCTCCAAAATTCTTTCCACTGGAAGGCATACCAGCCCTTCTTATGAGTTTACATTTCTAAAACCTACACTTTATTCTTTCTAACTTATATCACCCAAATCTTTCATGTTGCATAAAAATACCACTGTTTTAACTTTTTTTAAAGAAAAAAAAAAGAAAAGAAAGTGAAGTACAGCAGTTTGCAAAAATAAATACAACTTTTCCTGCATAGCTAAAGCAGCGTATATGTAAATATTGAAGTTTAGGTGTTAGATATGTAGATATATAACAACTGAGTGGTATATATGTAAAGCTTCCCAAAAATACTAAGACCAAACGCTCAGTAGATATAAGAGCCAATGGGGGCAAAATAAGGCTGACCAAACTATCTTGATTAACCCATTTTTTTCATATTCTATATTGATCAAATAAGCTCGCCCACACAATAGTTTTCCTTCTATCAGAAATTTAAGCTTGAGTAGTCAGTTTTTCAAAACACATTCTGCAACGCCAATCTAAATGAATTTCGAAAGAAACTACTAGCTAAAGCATGCCTGCAACTTATTACTACAACCAAAAAATTAAATTTTGTTTCTAAAAAAAGATTGCTATCTATTCAGATTGAATCTTGACCGGTTAATCAAAGAAAGAAACACATCTGAATATTCCAATTTTAGGCATAGAATCCAAACCTGCCTCATTAACTTGATGAATCGCATAAAAGGAAGAACAAAATCATAAAGAACTTTCTCGTAAATGGTGAATATTAAGAAGGATAATTGAGCGGGTGAGTGGATGAAGGATTCGATCGATTGGCCTCATCCATCTTTCTGCATATCATCAAGCCCTTGTCATGTTCTCCAAAATAAGAACATGAAGCAATATATGTGTTGCAAGTATTGAACTCCTAATTGTTTGACAATGAAGTTCTTATTGAGTAAATGAATCCTCTTTCATAGTGCAAATCCCAAAAATCAGCCATTATAAAGGACCCAAGTCGTGCATTTCATGTAGCCAAAAGGATCAATTCCAGCAACCCATAAGGATAACAGTTAAACCGGCCCATTTCAAAGAACTTGATCCATGTATTTCAGGTAACCAAAAGCCAATTTCAGCAGGTTAAACATTTAAATCAGACTACTAAAAAAAACTCCCAACCACACATTTCAGGTAACTAAAAGCTAATTTCAACAAGTTAAAGAGTTGACATGTGAATCAGCCTACTAAAAAAACACCCAATCCACATATTTCAGGTAAGTAAAGGACAATTTCAGCATGTTAAAGAGACCAAACGTTAGACAACTTTAAGGCTATACTTTTAAACATGCTACAAATATCACTCACAAGAAATAGATGTGGTTTCCCCTCTCTTTCCTTTTTTTTTTTTTTTACTTTTTCCTTAAAAAAATAAAGAAATCAATCGAGCAATAAGAAGGCGAAAAGAAACAAACTCAAATGCCTATACTTTATTGAAATAATAAGGCTCAATAACCTTGCGAGGTGTATAATCATTTAAGACAGTTAACAATGATTCCATCATAAAAAATAAAAAAAACTCAAGCAAGGCAATCCAGTGTGCGTTAAGGTAAAAGTTTATCAAGAACCTTAAATCCATTTACTAGAGAAGGGATGGACTGATTGTCATGGGTAAACATTAGATTTATCAAGTGATATTGTTCTCAAAACAAGTTGCCCCATTCTCACAACCAATATTAGGATAAAAAAACAAAGAATGACAGGTTACTTAACGAAATAAATTAAAAACAAGGTTCGACTAACCTTAGTTGCAATCTTATGCATGAATCGATCCTTCCACCTCTTGAGAATGAACTTGTGTTCAGTTTTTAAGGACCTCAATAACATGATATCCGAGTATTAAGGTTTTATCTACAACACGTATGACTAAGATTCACAGAAAAAATATATAATTGGCGCATTTTCCTTGAGGTGCTACTAAATAGGATGCAATGGAGAAAAAGGATTCATGTAGCCGACCCCACTTAGTGGGATTAAGGCTTTGCTGCAGTTGTTGTTGTTGTTGTTGTTGCATTTTCCTTGAGGTGCTACCTTTGTAGAAAAAAAAAAAAGAAACATTGCATTGTTTTTATAACTTGAACCCCATCAATAATCTTAACACATAAGTTCATGAATAGCAAAATTCCCATGATATAAAGTCCACGTTAAGTTGTGAAGCTTGATGTTTGTTCAACTAGAAAAAATTTTGGATACATACCACTTAATTTCTAAGTACTTGCATATCTAAATCCTAAACTTCAGTTCTACATACATGCCATTTTTCCCATACATGAAAAGAAGTGCTCCAGTTTTTGAAAGTTAAAACGATGCCTTCCCTTCTTTTATGTGATATGGGGTGAAAGATTAGTGTGGTACAGATGTAAGAAGTAATGTTTAGGTGTTAGGTTTGTAAATATATAAAGGAATTAGGTAGTATGTAAGGAGAAAAGACATCCAACCTGCAGTCCTTTTCTTTTTTTTGGTTAGCAAACTAAATATGAGGTTCGACTTCACATAAACAAATCACATGTGAAAAGTAGCTTTGCATAAGTAAATCATTCAGAAAAGAAATCCTACATGAACAAACCATATATGAAAATCAGATCCACATAACCAATTACACAAGAAAATTATTTTTCTCTGGATAAAGTAATTATTTGCATAAATCTTACTAAAGAAGAGAACGAAATGATAATCCTAAACATCCACAGAAAATTAAATGTCATTCCTCCTCTAATTTATCTAACAATAGGTATGCTCATAAGGCTCAAAAATATTGAATGTGTGAAGAAAGGAGAAAGGGAAGAATAATGAGGCTACCTCCCTCAGAGCCTTTTTTGTGGCTGATCGACTTCTGCCGAGAAGGTGAGGAGAAAACGAATGGGAGGCTTACCCTGGGAAGGATGGTGCCGAATGAAAATGAGCTCATGTCAAAGAAGGAAGACAGGAACTCAGCCGAGCAGGGTCATCGGGCAGAGAAGCATGAGGAGCCGAAGACATCAGGAAGGAGGGTATTTAGCCTACCGAATGCTTCGGGGAGACGAGCCCGCGAGGTCAAATTTACCGAATTATTACATCCGGAGCACGTGCTCAGGGTTGGTGCGGATTTTTTTTTTGTATTAGATGGTACTGAATGGGTATGGATGAGTACGGATGGGTATTAAAGATTGGTTATTGACTCTTAGGTGAGTATTGGTGGGTATTGGAGGGTACTGAATGAGTATTAAGAGTATATGTGTGCGGATGCGTGCGTTCTCCGTATGGAATAATGGCTAGTCGTCCTGGGGAAATTTTAGGGTGGGCAAAATTTCGACAAGTAAGACCAGAGCGGAATTCTATATAATAAATTATAATAATCTTAGAGTGAGATTAGAATTCATACAGTAAGGTATAATGATGTTACAGTGAAATTATTAAATAATGTTACAGTGAGATTATTAGGACGGTACAGTGAAGTTATTAAGAAGTTATTTTTCAATAACCTCACTGTAATGCGAAAGTTTAATAGTGCTTACAATGAGTTTATTGAAAAATAACGTCTCAATAACTTCACTCTACCCTCACAATGACATTACTGTAATCACATTGTAACATATTTCCTACGCAATTTTGTATACATTTTTCGTACGCAAATTTTTGTCTTCGTCCTGAGAGACGAAGTAGGAGCAAGCTCCGGGAAGAAGAGCTTCAGGCAAAGTGTGGCGGGCAAGAAGAACAAAAAAAAAAAAATGGTGGTCAACGAAAGAGACAAAGCAGGTGAAGGGGTGCTTAGGTTTTTTTTAGTTTTATTCTATTTTTATATTTATTTTTTTATATTCTTTTATTTCAATTTATTTTATTATTATTACTTTGTTTAAAGACGTCAATTTACGTGCAATTCGCCCACACACGGGATCTTACCACGTGAATGTCCTTCCTAGGTAAAATCGACATGCTAGATGTGCTCGCGAGGTCCTTCTCATCTTTTGGAGTCGTCTAGACAAATTCATCCACTACCAGGTCAATTTAAGTTTGACTCGTGTGCGGTAAGGCAATTAACATACGTCGATCTGATTGGAGTTGTTTGAAAAGCGAAATACCAACTGATCCTCCCCTGGGTGATGACCAAGGTCTAGCGGAACGCTCTCGGTGGTGAGTTTCTCTAACAGTGTCGAAGAGTCTTAAATTCAGGTCGCAAGGATTTCATTTTTTTTTAAATTTATTTTCGATTTTAATCAGTGAATTGTGATGTTGTATGTGAATTATGGTGTGCTAGTTCAAAGATTGAAACCTCCTAAGTCCAAGAGGTCTCCATAAGGCTTCTCTTATTCTTATAGAAACTCGACCTGAGCTTCAATATGTTTGCTCCAATCAGCTCAACTAAATGTTGAGGATTTCAAACCACACATATGAGACTTCAAAGAGACAAAAAATAGTTTAAATTTCTAAGTGATGCTAGTACCAATACTAGTCATTTAGGAGAGTCGGTAGGGAAGTCTTATGCTAGATCCTAAGCTCTAAAAAATGAGATATACATCACCAAAAATGAGGTAAACAGTTGCTTGGAAGAGAGAAATTTGAGAGAGGGAGAGAGGAGGAACAAAAATGAGGAGATATGCGGGTTTTTTTGGGAGTTTTCAGAGTGGGTGATTGATTTAGAAGGATAGAGGGTTAAGGGGGAGTGGATGGTCATGACTAAAAGGATGTTTGAGGTTTAAAATGGGTTTAGATTTGAGGTGATGTGGAGGAAAGAGATGGAGGGATGTGGCGTGAGAGACACATGGAATAATGGGATTAATCCCCATGGATCCATGTTGTGTTGTAATAAGGAGTGTCAAATAGGAGAGGATGGAGGGCTAGGATTAACATGGCAAGCTTGCAATTTTGGAAATATAGAGGGGTATTTTGTTAAACTGACAAATGTAGTTCTTTTAGTTATGAAAAAATACAAGTATAGCTCATTTTGAAGAGGATAAGACAAGGAATCCAATGGTTCAAACTATTTCAAAAAAGATTTCTTTAGCTTAATATATAAGCGTTCAAGTGGCTATGTGGTTGAGAAGATAATTACAGGGTGGTTGGGATGAGTTAGTGGAGAAAAATATAAGAAATTTGATGGTGCATGTGGCTTGTTTGATTCAAGCTCAATAAAAAATATGACCAATCAAGTGGGCCCTACCCTAGAAGAGAGAAAATTGTGATTTTTGAGCAAAAAGTTTTATTTGATTTTATTAGTTTAAATTGTGAATTTTCTAATTTAGAACAAGTTTTGTGAAGTCCAGGATTGATTTGAAGTCATGTTGAGGTAATTATGGTCAAATTATCATTTTATTATTAGAATTATTATTTTTCTCTCTCCTGACTATCGTCGGCTCAAAAGGTACTCAAATGGGGTTGGATTTAAGCACAAAGAAAATCATTTAAATTTTTTTGACAATACGGATGCAATGGTGAATTTTGTTTTTTAAAAAAATGACTTGTTTAAAATTTTTTATATATGATCATTTTTCATGCATGGAAATCCTAATTCCACATTTTTATGTTAAAAACGATTTTCGATCACCGCCAAACATTTTGCATTATTTTAATATGTGAATATAAAGATCGTTTAATTACAAAATATAATTTGGATCACCGGATTGACCTGCGAATGAAGATAATTGGGTTTACGATGATAAAAAGTATTTCAAACAATCGTCAAACTTGTTTGCATGGTATTTTTGAGTGATAATAAGTCTCATGCAACCTTCAGAATGAGGTTTTGAGTTTTACAATAATCTCAGGAGAGAAAACAATAATCTTAGGGTTTTAATGATATTTAGAGTCGATTTTAAGGTTATCTCTGAGGTTAGTTAAAACTGCTTGTGTTTGAAGATGGTTTTGAATGGTTTGACTTTGCTAAGTTATCATAAGTTAGGGTTTGGTCAAGACCAAGTTCAAGTGAAGTTCTATTAAGCTTGAGCCGATAAGAATATGCAAAAAATGAGTTCAACAACACATTACATTTATAACACATCAACTATGATACAATATATTTTAATTTTTTTTAAACAACAAAATAATATATATATAGCATATATAGCATAATAACTACAAAATAACAAATTGTAATAGATTTTATATAATAGGATACAATCTAAATATAATTGGATACAATCTAAATATAATAGGATACAATCTACAACATAATTATAACAAAACAACTACAACATAACAAATTATATAAAATTATACTCAATATTTCAGTGGGTACAACACTGCTATAACATAACACAATAACACAATAAGTTAAGATCTATAACAAAATGATCATAGCATAATAACATGTAATTTAAAGAGATTTGACACAATTTAGGAGCTATAATACGATAGATCTTAATCAAATTGATTAAGTAGCTGAGAAAGATAATATGCATTGGATCTACGAGAAATAGAAAAACTTTTAATTGACATATTAATCGACATTATTAAAAAATATACACATAAATGATTCATTTAGAATTCCATGTGACAAATTGAGGCTTCTAAAAGACTTGTTTTTAAAATCATATATTGAATATGATATATCACATACACTCCATAGTCACAGTTGTTAAGAATATGTGGATGACTCATTAAACTATATAAGCAAGAATTATTAATATTATTTATTTTTTTATTTAATTTTTGATGACTTATCTTATAATAGTTTTAAAAACTCATCTATTGTTGCTCTCCTTGAATTTCAAAGAAATTTGTAGGAGAAAAGTTTACTTTCGTTATTAAATAACTATAACTAATTTAGTAACTTAGGAGAGTACTTGTAAAGTAGTCATTATTTGTAAGGTTTGCATTGATACTGAAGAAGGTTAATGGCCACACAACATCATGGCCTTTATAGGTTGTGAGATATCATATATTAATATATGAGCTTTGCATCAGCTCATGGCTTTAGAAACTTGTCTTCTTCTTTAAAAACAAATAAATGGGTATTTTACAACTGATTGAAGGCTCCCTTTCTATTTGACTTGTTATACACATGGAATATTGATCTACACCTATCATCAAATAATTCAAATAATATAATAATATTTTATCAGTAAGACTTGGGCACCCCCTTATTGGAAAGTCTAATATATCAAAGTAATATAAAAAATAAAATAAAAACAAGTGTTATGAAGATCCAATTTTCACATTTCTAATAAAGTACAATGTTTTCATCTTACTATTAACTAAATTGTTGGAGAAATCAACTGTTAGAATCATGCTGCACTTCTACTGCCTCATCCCAACTCATTCACTTTGGAGATCAACTAATACAAACATTAGGGCTTGGAAGAAGACAACTAATCCTCATCAGTGTGGCAGAGATTGATAATGCATGTTTGTCTGCCTCTATCTTTTTATTAACAAAGTTATGAAATCATTAATTAAATATTTTGTGCATTGATGGCCTTCTTTATATCTTACTAATTGTGCATCACTTTTATACATAATAACAATGAATAAGTTGATATCAAGTATCTTCTTAGCATATAGCTATTTGAAGGCACGACATAAAGGAATGAACTAACATCCCCTACCTTCTCAAGTTGTCTAAGGCATGATGGAGGAGGATTAGCCTTTAATATCTTCCACCTCCCTCTTACACATATAACTCTACATCCCTCTTCCTTTGCATATCATCCTTAAGATTAGCTAAGTCAAAAGTAGGGATAGTATTGAGCACTACCTCCTTCTCACACCATTATCTCTCCTACTTTTCACCGTGTAAGAGCATTTTGGATAAAACTCGTTAGGGCATCTAATTTCTGCACCAATTTTATATGATTATTTTGTTTTTGTTTAAATTTGTCACTGTTCAGTTCCTATATAATGATAAAAATTTGTCCAACCCTTTTTGATGAAATTGACTAACTTACAGTTGATTGTGCTAATGTTACCTCTCGTACTTTTCTTCTTTATAGCTCAAATTGAGATAAGCTAAATATGAATACATATAATTGACTCATAAAAAATCTCTTCATGGACTCTACACGTACTGTCGGCATGTTTTTAGGTTATGTGTTTTATTTTGAAAAGGGGTCGCCTAACAGAAATTATCGGCGAATTCTAGATTTTTAAATTTAATTTAAATAAGTATATATGGTTTAGAAAGTAGTATTTGATTTTTTGAAAATAATTTTAAGATATGAAATCAAACCGATCTCACATCCCAGATAGTTTATATAAACGAGCACCACATCACAAACCGTGTATCTATCCCGAAGAATAGACACACTACTTAATGATGGGGCTCGGTTAAATAAACTAAAAGATTTATGACATCCGTTTGTTCTGCGAACCAATTTTATAAGCCGATAAATTCCCCTACTTAATATAAATGAATTAAGCAGGGTCTATATTACCTGGGTTCTTAAAGTTCCCTATAAGGGCAAGCCCCTATAGTTAATTACATCTTAAATGACGGGAATCACTTAAGAAAACTCTCGATAATGATCAGTGGTTTTGCTCTCAAGAATTTCAAAGTTTAAAATTTTCAAACAATTAGATTTTTGGAAATTTCAATAGGGAATGACTCAAAATTTGGAACAATTATTTTCAGGAGTCCAATAGAAGAGAAGTAGGAGAAGCTGAGGATCCAAGAAGAATCTTGGTAACTTCCCAAACTATTTTATTGTTTGGCTTAGATTTAAGAAAATCCTAATATTATCTGATATTTCAATCTTGTCAATTTTAATTAATTAGGACTTATATTCGTATAATATAATCATACAAATAGCCTCGAAGATGTTAGGGTTTATGTCTTACCGAACGACTACCTCGGAGTCCTAAGACTGGTTAGGGCTTAATTTGCATAACATAATTATACAAATGCCTAATGAAGAGTTGAGGATTTATGTTGCACTAAGCAAACTACCTCGAAATCCTATGGCTTGGTTATTTAATTCTCGGAAAGGTTTTGCTGAAGTAGACCCGAGTTTTGTTGATGACGATGGTCGTGCTGCCCACCATGCTCCGAGCTCCTTGTTGTTGCAGAGGTTTAGTTTTAGAAGTCATAAATCAGGAGATGAGAGAAGTGTCTTGGTTTAGAAATCATAAAATCTAAGTGTTTTTAATATTTTAATTAAAACTAATCTTAAAGTTGATTATAACAGAATCGATTAAGATCCCACGGTTTTGTCATCCCGGCACCGTTATTTTCATTGAATTCACTTAGTCCGGATGAATTTGCTAAACTCAACTAAATGAGTTCCACACTTTCATTTAGACCGTGAGAAATCCCGTTAGCAACACGTGGGTTACATCATCCGAGGTATTAAGTTTGAAATAGTGTTCAAGTTGTTTTAGATCTATTTTGAATTCTTTATGTCTTAAGTGATGTTATATTTAATTCAATTTAATTTAATTTAATTTGATTTAATTTAGTTTAGCTTTAATTTTAATTTTATTTTAATTTTTAATTTAATTTTAATTTTATTTTAATTTGATTTTATTTTTTTATTTAATTTAATTTAATTTAATATGTTTCAATTTAATTTAATTTAATTTAATTTAATTTTAATTTAATTTTATTTTAATTTTAATTCAATATTTTATTTTTTTATGTTTTAAAGATGATTTAATTTAATTATTAAAGTATTAATTTAATTGAAATTTTGATTTAATTTAGTTTGAATATTTTAATTTTAATTTAATTTAATGATTAAGTCTTTTAGTATTTTAAGTCTTGAGTTTGAATTATCATTTTAATTAGGAATTAAATATTATTGAGGTGATTAATTTAGGGATTCTTAAATTAAAGAACAAATGTCTTCTAAATAATATCCCTATTTTAATAATTTCAATTTTTATTAATCTTCCAAATTCAATTAATTAATTGATTAAGGTTTATTCTTAAAAATGATTGATGGGTTTCTACCATTTAATTATTTAAATTTCAATCATCCAAATCAGTTTAGGATCAAATATTTTACTCTTTCATTTTATTAAGCCTAAAGTTTTAATTAAGGGTTAAAATTTTAATTACCATTTTGCCCTTCAAGCTTAATAATTGTATAACTCACTAAATTGAGCTTAAATGAAATTGAAATTTTTATTTGGTTTCACACACATGTCAATTAAGACATTAGAGGAGAAAATGTGATTTTTCTGTATTTAATTTATTTATATAATTACTTTTCGTGGAAAATAGGGATTTTCAAGGAAAATTTTCTATCCTTAAGAAAATTATGGGGCATTCCTAATGACTAGAAGACCATTTGGACTAAATTTGGTTATTTTTTGAATTTTATTTTATTTATTATAATTATTTTGAGTTTTGGAGCATTAATTAATTTAAAAATAAAATAAAGCTTGAAAAATGAATTTTAAATTTTTTAAAAATCTCTCTGATATCACAGAAACCAGAAAACCAATTTTTATAATTTTCTGATTTTTCTTTATTTTATTAGAATTATTTTAGTGAAAATGTTGAAAAATACATTTTTAATATTAAAAATTACATTAAACCTTTAAAATTCAATATCTTATCCTAGGAACTTAAGAAAAATATTTAGTTTGTTCCTAAGTGTTTAGAATTAAAAATATGACAATTTGGTGATTTTTATTATTTTTGTGATTTTTAATATTTTTTTTATTATTAAAATTATTAAAATATTGATAAAAATCAACTTTTTTAGAAAATTATAATTTTAATTTTCCTAAGTTTCTATGATATTAGAGAAGCTCCAAAACCAATTTTGTGAATTTTTGAAAAGTATTTTATGAGTTATGAATTTTTAAAGTTTGATTTCATTCATGGGGCTTAATTAACCCATTTGGTGGGGCTAACCAAGTCCAATTGATCTCAAATATTTATGTGGTGTTGTCCTATCCCTAGAGGACAGTGGAGAATTATTTTTAAGTTAATTTGATGAATGGTTAACCCTAATTAATTAGAGATCAATTTTGGGTGTTTAGGCCAATTAGGGTTGTTCAAAGTGAATTAACTCAAAAATTATTTTTCCTAGGTCCCTCTGGTCATAAGAAACATCACCAAATTTTTCTAGAATTTATTTCTCAACATGCTAATTATTAGAATTAAAATACTCAAAACAGTAACATGAACTTGAAAAATCAATAACTTCTCATAGGGATGGCCTCTGACCTTGGAAAATTCAGGGAATGTTCCCAAGTTCAGAGGCTTCAAAAGCCCTATGGTCTCATGTCATGGTGAATTTTCTATATGCATGCAGAATTGAAATAGTGCAGACAGTAAATAAATCATTAAAAATAAAATACTAAATAAAATTACTTGATTTATTTTCCACATTATTCTCCTCTGTTCACTGAGCAAGAGAGTATTTTTATTTTATGTTTAGGAGTTTTCTATACAAAGTTATGGATTTTTGAAGTTCTGGGTATTCAATAAATAAGAAAAATCCCTATTTTCCTACTTATCCACGCGGCGCCACGCCATACTCGGCAGCTCTGAAGCTCCACGCGTCTTCTCCTGATTCGGCGCCGCCATCTGACTCAGCGCTCCAGGGGCCCGCGGTTCATGTCTCATTGCTCCGTCCGGCACGATCCTGGCCATCCACTCGATACCCGCGCGATCCAACGGTTCCCAGTCATCGTCTACGACTGGTGTGAACCTGTGACCTTCAACCTTCTAACCCTAATTTCTCACTCGATTCTCAACGGATTTTTGAGTTCTTATGCTCTATGGATTCGTCTTGAAGAGACGAACACATCCATACGGTAAACATGCATTGAAATTGACCCAAACTAAATGGAGAATCTCTGGAAGCTTGGGAGGAAGAGTGAGTCCATACCTTTGCTCAGAGAAGTGAAACTTCAATCTGAGAGTTGTCTGACGTTCGATTGGGTCCAAGCAAGCTCCAGATGAAGTCCCTTGACTTGGTGAATTGTCTAGGTATGATTTCGACCACAGCCGATCACAAAGCTTGGAGGCTGGAAGCAATGGCTGCCCTGGTGAGCGGGCTTTTGCTGGGAAACTTCTCCTCTTGGTCTGGTGAAGGTGTAGGACCAATCGGTTTGGAGATTGGCTCACTGTGGTGAAGTGTCCTGGTTTTGGGCTTGAATTTCAACTCTGAAATTGAGCTCACGAGAGGAAATGGCAGGGGGATTTCGGTGGGGATCAAGTTCTCTATGTGTAGAGAGTGGTCCGGGATGATTTTGGCAGGGTTTCAGTAAGTTTTGGTTCAGCACCTTTCATGGCCGAGAGGAGGTGGTGTTTAAATAGGAGAGGGTGGAGGGCCTCCCAGAGGGGTTTAAGGCTTGGGATCAGCTGCTTAGGTCAAGGGAAGAACAGCCATGGTGTTCAATTGGGCTGGGACAACTCAGCAAGGCAGAATTGAAAAGTTTGGCTCCTCCTAAGGTCTCGGCCATGGTGTTTTCCGATGATCCAGGGGGCTGGCCGGCAGGCATGGGTCACCCTCAGGTCGAGGTGGGTCAGGGCTGGAGGTTTGTGCAGGCAATTGAGCTTTGCCATGTGTAAAGTGTTTGAATCAAAGTAGAATGGGGTAAGGGTGTATTTTGGCTAAGTTTGGTCAAATGCATGGATTGGGCTAGGTGTACCTTCCCATGGCTAGTTTGGGCTGAAGATAAAGTGGTTTAGGTCAGCTTAATTAGTGGGGAAGGGTCACCATCCAAGTAGAATTAAGTTTAAGCAAGGTTTAGTGGAGTCATTGAAGTGGCTAATCCCCTTAAGAGAATATGGAAAGGGCCTCCTCCTCTTGCCATCTTGGGTATGGTGAGGTGGAAAGTAGATTCCATGGCTCTCATGGCTTCCATGTGGCTCATGCATGGCTTCATGGCTCATATATGGCTTGGGAAAAGTTGTCTCACTTGTATGAGAAAGGGTGTTGGAATTTTTCATGGATTTAAGGAGAATTGTCATAAGGCTTGATTTGGGTTTACTTGGTGATGTATTTTAGAACTTAGGAAGTGTTTTAAATTAAAGGGATGATGAGAGGAATTTCATGTGGGCTTTGTCATGGACTTTGGGCTTTTAGGAAGGCTTAAGGGAATGAGCCTTTAGGTTTAAGAATGAATTCATGGATGGGAATTTTGTAGAAATTTGGGCCAAATAATCATTGGGTTTGGTTTAGGGATGTGTCATGAGTGATTTGAAATGAATTTGAGGTGGTTTGGGTTTGAATTAGGTTGAATTTGGGTTTCTTTTGTAAATGGGCCAATGTAGGTCAAATTGGGCTAATTTGGGCCAATGTTAGGCTAAAATTGAAATTGATGTAAAATTAATATTTGGAAATGTTTATGGGAGTGTTTCAAAGAGGTTTTAACTTTGGTTGGGTTTTGGTTGTGGGACTTGGGCTTATTTGGGTTAGGTTTGGTTTAGGTCAAAATTGGGCTTTTTGGTTTTGGGTTGAATTTGAGTGGGGTTTGGGTCCAAATTTTGGGCAAATTATGTTATTGTTTTGTTTATGGGGATGTTATGGATGGTTTAGAAAAGTTTTGGGGTCAATTGAAGTTGAATTGGTTTGGTTTGGGCTAAGTTTAGGTCATGGGTCCAAATTGGGCTTTAAGGTCAAAAGTGAAATTGGACCCAAATGTCAATCAAATTGGACTTGGATTTGGTCTAGATTGATATTTTGGATAGTAAATTGAAGTTTAGAATTGAATTGGACCAAAATTGGGGTCAATTGGGTAGGTTTGGTTTGACATTGGGTTCACTTGGGTTAAGAATGGGCTAAATTGGGGGTTTTAGTAAAAGTGGGGTAAATTGACAAAATTGGCCCATGGTGTAGTTGGAAAAAATGAAATTGGGAATATTTGTGATTTTTTGGAATTTTCTGAGAATTTTCTAAATTTTTGGATTTTTTGGCTAAGAGGGGCATTTTGGGTATTTGGAGGGTATTGGGGGGTACTTTTGGAATTTTTGGTATTTTTGGCTATGGATATCAATTTTATTGGTGAGGAATTGTTCAAGGTTAATTTTGGGGAATTTTGGGTGATTTGGAAATTTTGGAGGATTTGGGCAATTTTAAGGGTTTTTTGTAGGTTTGATAGGTGTAGGGTCCCCGGGGTCAAAAATTGAAATTTTGAAAAAAAGAAGATTGATCAAATATGAGTGAAATGGAAGGCACTTTGGTTGAGCCATGAAGTCATATTAAGCATATATGAGCCATGAGAGGACTCATTTGAGGCATTCACTATGTTGTTCCTAACCCTCTAACTGTGGGCTAAGGGGTTAAGGTCCATCCATATGAATTACCTACATGAGTCAAGGGGTCAAGTTGGGTATGGGTGTGGTTTTAGGATTTGGATTGTGTGTGTGAGAGTGTAGAGTGTGAGTGTAGTGAGTGTGTAAGTCAACCTTCACTGCGACCAAGCCACCCAGGGTGGTCCTAAGGCCAAAGAGTCCTATAGGGAACTCATCCTTCAAACCTTCACATTTGATTTCAACCCTTTAGGTGATTAGGGGTCTACAATCAAGCTTGTGGGGTTTGTAGGGAGGCAAGAAGTGGTTCAAATTTCTAAGGGGTGGGTCCCAATTCTAGTCCTCTAAGATAGTCAAAGAAAAAGCCTAAGGCTAGATCCTAAGCACTAAAGAGGGAAGAGAAGTCCTCATCAAAATTGAGGTCAACAAATGGACCCCCAATAGGTGTGGTGTGCTAATCAAGCACACCGCGTGTATTGGCGTTGACCGAAGAGATCAACAGAACCAAAACAGATGTCCAAGTGACAAACTTAGGACGAAGTGTATGAAATTTCCACTGGGGAGTATCAGCTAAATCTCCAAGACTGAAGATTCCAGAACTCTCGCTGGGGAAAAAGGAGGTAAATTTCATATTACAAGATTTCAAGAGATGGGATCTTATATTCGTTCCATTTTTTATCTCAAGTTTTAATTTTGAGTTTGAATTTCGATTTGAGTTTCAATTTTGATTTTATGCGGAGAAAAGAGTAGGGCGGAGGCCTACCCGAATGCATTTGTATGCTGAGAAGGAAGTAGGACTGAACCTATTCCAAATGCTGAGAAAGAATAGGACAAAGCCTATCTGAAATGCAGAGTGTTTTAATTTCAATTTCTTGCTGAGAGGGTCAAATTTTGAGATTGCTGAGAAAGGAGTAGGACTGTGCCTATCCCGAGTGCTGAGAATTGCTAAGAAGGGAGTAGGGTGAAAGCCTATCCCGAATGCTGAGATGGGAGTACGGCATAAGCATATCCCGATTGCTGAGATGGGAGTATGGTGGAAGCCTATCCCGAATGCTGAGATTGCTGAGATGGGAGTTTGGCGGAAGCCTATCCGGATTGCTGAGATGGGAGTATGGCGAAAGCTTATCCCGATTGCTGAGATGGGAGTACGGCGGAAAGCCTATCCCGAATGCTGAGATTGCTGAGATGGGAGTACGGCGAAAGCCTATCCCGAATGCTGAGATTGCTGAGATGGGAGTATGGCGAAAGCCTATCCCAATTGCTGAGATGGGTGTACGGCGGAAGCCTATCCCGATTACTGAGATGGGAGTACGGCGGAAGCCTATCCCAAATGCTGAGATTGCTGAGATGGGAGTACAGCGAAAGCCTATCCCGAATGCTGAGATTGCTGAGATGGGAGTACGGCGAAAGCCTATCCCGAATGCTGAGATTGCTGAGATGGGAGTATGGCGAAAGCCTATCCCGATTGCTGAGATTTAGTTTATGCAGTGGTTGTGAAAGATTTTGTTGATATTTGGGAATGCAGAGTTTTATGAATGCAGAGACTGAACATATTGCTGGGATTTACGAATGCAGAGATTGTGAAAACATATTGTAAAGTGCAGAGGATGTTTGTAGGAGTTCATGTGGATTTGAAGTTCCTTTTAATGTTTGGATTTTTATGAAAGAGAGTTTCTTATTTATTCTCCTTTTCTTTTCTGTTCTTTGTTCGAAGTTCATTTAACTTTAATGGTGTTTCCTAGTCAATTTGCACAAAAAGAGGTGAAGGCAAAATGTGACATGGTCACTTTCATTCCAATCTTGTTGAAGATACATCATACAACTCGATCTGAAATATTTCTCATACAATCCATGACTCAAAACAGACTATGTATGATTCTTGTTGATCCATCCAAAAAGCATCTGCTAAATTCATGTCTGAATAATGAGATACACGATCAATAACATCACCTTCCAAGCCATACTTGGCAGGAATGCCACATGGATGTGCATTGGAGGTGTGCTATTTCCCGTGTAACTCACAGCTCGTAAGACCGGAGACTCTCCAATTCTGGATCTGGCTGGAAGTGGTATGGTGCCTTTTTGTCGTCCATCCTTCTAAAAGTGACGGAGATCCGCTCCACTGGTACTCCCAGTATGCAATGCTTTGCGACGTCTGCTCCATTTTCTTGTAATATCATGACGAAACCTACCGGCAGTGGTATCTCCACCGGCCCTCGGAACTTACCCGGGCCTACTATCCGGAGGTCAGATCCGAACATGATATTGCATTGGTTGACGAACGAAACTATGCAGAAAGGTCTGACGAAGTCGTGGTGGTTTATGTGTGGAGGTATGCAGTCGCCCTTCTGATAAATGTTGATGATGCAACTGTTGGGTATACAGTCTGCTGGCAGTACCCTCAACGTTATCATTCTTTTCACCATTCTTTTAATTATTCTCGGCATCGGATCCACCTCACCGTGATGGAGTATCCCCGGTGGATTTCCTTTCTGTCCTCTGCGAAGTTATAGCAACATCTGCATTGTATTGTGACTCTTCCTTTCCCTGACATCCATTTCCGGGGTTCCGAATAAGTCTTTTCTCTCAGACGACCTGCTTGACCCATCTTCTGAAGTTCTAAAATGCAATCCACTATCTGTTATTGCTCGTACTCTGAGAATACACCTGTGTGTAACTCGAGGCCTTCCAAAATGTTGATTCTTTTGCCTCTAATCCTCTCAAAGTATTCGAAGGTTTTCTTCTCAACATTTTGCATTCTTTCCAGTTCATATTCTGGGATGATCTGTAAGTGACGAGGCCTAGTAACGTATTGCGGGATGTATGGCTCAATCCCGTCACGTTCTCTCGCATACCTTGGCTCCTCGGGGATTGTCTCTGTCGGGACATCCTCCGGGGTTGCTCTCGCAACAAGGTTTCTTACCACCGATGGCTCCGTCCGGCGTCGTGGTAATCTCTCCGCCTCCGGTCTTCTTAGAGTTTCGTTTATCCTTTCTGTTGTTCTTGGAACTTGTTCTCTCTTTTCGGGTTCTTGATGAACCGGCATCTTTGAGATGTGTGTGTTGGCGATGGTGGATGTTTCCTCGTGTTGATCTGCTGCTAGTTTAGTCAACATCTTGTGGATACGGCGATTTTTATTCCTTCTTTGAGTAGCAGTGAGTGTAGCTCTCCTCACTTCTTGAATTTCTGTGGGCGCTACGCTGACGAGCCTATCCTCTATCGTGGCAACTACTGACTTGATTTTCTTGCTTTCCTCGGTGTTTGTCTTTCTTTTCTTGTTGCTGGATTGGTGGCTTGGGCCACCCATCTTCATCACTGTCTGGCTATGAAGCTCTTCTCGGTCCACAGGAACCCAATCATTTTCTTCATACTATAGGCTGGCTGGTGTGAAGTCAGAATCAATTTCTATCACTGCTCCATCCTTCACCCTCTTTTCATCGATTGGGAGACTCACGCCATTTTTAAAGTTTAGGACCAACCGCCCGTTCAACATTTCCCTGCAAAGAAGACAAGGAAAGGATCAGGGGCTGTACTAAGAATAAGAACATTAAGAAAGTATTTATCACTGAAGATTCTTATTCACTTACTCCAATTTTAATTTTTAAGGAAAGTAGGAAAAGATGAAGAAAGATCAGGAACAAGATTTAATTTGAAAGGCAGGGTAAAACTTTATTATTATGATTTTCACATATTTTATTTTTAGCACATATATTTTTTATCCATTTCTTATGTTTTTGGGTTCGGACCCTGTCACAAAGTGATTACTTTACTCGTGTTTCTAGGGATAAGTCTCTATTTTAGAGGCCACTCTTCGAAACATTAGGTTGTGTAATACTTCTTCAAATATCGTCCGTTGATTGGAAGCATTTGTCGTTCTCCTTGGCAATTCACAAGTTGGTAGGAGCCTTCTGAGTAGACTGCCTCGACCACAAATGGTCCTTCCCAAGTCGGCTCAAATTTGCCTCCTATCTTGCGATGTGCAAGAATAGGTCTTCTGAGAACAAGAACTAAGTCACCAACTTTGAAAGTTTTTGGGCGGACCAGTTTATCATGGGCCTGGATCATCTTAGCTTGATACAGTTCCAAATTTTGTTATGCTGCAAGTCTTTTTCCTTCCAAGTTTTCCAGTTCTTCCAGTCGTAATTTGGCATTTTCTTCTGTAGTAATTTTATTTGCAACTGCAATCTTGAATGATGAAAGCTAAACCTCCAAAGGTAAAACTGCGCTCGGACCCGTACACTAAACTGTAAGGCGTAGACTGAGTAGGAGTCCCGAAAGTTGTCCCGTAGGCCCATAAGGCTTCTAACAACTTCTCGTGCCAATCTCTCTTGTTGTCGTCCAAAGTTTTCTTTAAAATCTGAACGAGAGTTTTATTAAAAGCCTCGGCCAAGCCGTTTGCTCTTGGGTAGTAGATCATTGAATATCGCCAATCGATTCCATGTCTTCTGACAAAATTGTTGATTTTTGTACTTCTAAATGCAGACCCATTATCTGAAATGATTCTGCGCGGTACTCCGAAACGGTATACAACTTGATTCTTGAAAAATTTTAGCACGTGGTGTGCCTTTACTTCTCTGAGTGGAACTGCTTCTGCCCATTTAGAAAAGTAGTCTGTATCTGCAAGGATGAAGCGATGTCCTCTTGAAGAAGGTGGTTCTATCGGACCCACTATATCTGTGCCCCAACACTCAAATGGCCACGACGCAATTGTCGGATGTAGCACGTTTAGAGGTTGGTGTAGAACCACTCCGTGCACTTGGCACTGGTGACAACTTTTGGCAATCTTCATGCAATCGGTCATCATCGAGGGCCAATCATACCCTAGTCTTTTAATTTTCATTTTCATTTTCATTTTCGGACCCGACTGATGAGCGCCATAAAGTCCTGAATGCACTTCTTTGACAATTTCACGAGCCTCGAACCCGCTCATGCATCTTAACCACATCTGATCAAAAGACCTTCTGTATAATGTACTGTTTATTAATGCATAAGACAGAGCTCTTTTCTTGATTTGATGTGCTAATAACTTATCATCTGGTAATTTCCCTGTTTGCAGGTAGTCTATTAGCGGCTGACGCCAATCTTCTGTGTTTTCCGTCACTGCTGCAACTAATTCCTCTGTTTTTTATGATTTCTTTATCATATCCATGTCGAGCTGTGATAGGACCTGTCGTCCTTGAACTGACACTTTAACTGACTCATCTTGTAAACAGGCAAATTCTTTTGCAAGGCGAGCTAGCGCATTTGCGAGAGCATTTTCTCTTCTGGGGATCTTGTAGATTGTTACATTCGAATTTGTTCCAACAGTTTCATGGCATACCGAAAGTATTGCTCAAGTCTTGGCTTTAAGATTCCGTATTGTCCCGCGACTCGTTGAATGATCAACCGAGAATCTTCGTAGATGTTGATATCCGTTATTCCCATTTGAATGGTCGGCTCTAGTCCTGTTATGAGGGCTTCGAATTCTGTCTCATTGTTTGTGCACGGCTCTGTTAAGTGGTAGGAGTATCTTAACATCCCCCGCTCCGGTGTTATAAAGATTAGTCTGATTCCTGCCTTACCTGGCACTATCGTTTGAAATTCTTTGTCTTTCTGTGCTGAGGATGCTCCGTCGAAGTATAGTTCCCAACGTCGATCATCGGTGTCTTCTAGGCTCATTATCTGTTCGTCAGGCAAATCGTCATCGAGAGGCGAATCTGCCTGTAAAGGGTGTGCTGCAAGGAAGTCAGCTAGCACTTGTCCCTTCACGGCACGGAGAGGAACGAAAGTTGTGTCGAATTGTAATAGTATCATCGACCACCTAGCAAGTCTGCCAGAAAGTGTTGGACGGGTCATCAAATACTGTAACGGATTAACTTTCGAGATAAGGTTAACCTTATGAGAGAGCATGTAATGCCTGAGCTTTTAAGCGGCGAAGATCAGGGCCAAACAATGCTTCTCAATTGGAGGATACTTTAGTTCCATCGGAATCAAACTACGGCTTAAATAGTAGAGAGCATTTTCTTTTCCCTCATCATTGACCTGGGCTAGCAGGGCTCCAAGGGAGTCGTCTAGAGCCGTGGAATAAAGTATCAACGGTCTACCTGAGACTGAGGCTGCTAAGACAGGAGGTGTCATCAAGTATTGTTTAATGTCCTCGAAGGCCCTGTTGGCATCGTTTTTTTTATATATTACATGCATGGGATGTCCATTCGAGCATACCAGGGTCGACATGTGTTACTTGACGCGTCGCACGAGAAATTGGCCCATCCACCGGCGAGCTTGTTCAGATGACCTCGAACGACGAAACGGACCACGCGAGTGTGTCCAGGATATCGATATTACCTAGGAAGGACATTTATTTTGCTACGGCTTTGCGGGCGGGGGAAAAATTGTGCAAATTATCGTTTTTAGCCCGATCGTCAGAAAGTCACTCGAACGACTTCGGATGACGAAACGGATCACACGATTGTGTCTGGGACGTCGATTTTGCCTACGGAGGATGTTCATTTTGCTACGACATCGCGAGCGGGCTTAAAATATGTTAATTATCCTTTTTGGCCAAATCACTCAAAAAGTGGCCCGAGCATCCCTGAACGACTCCAGATGACGAAACGGATCACACGATTGTGTCTAGGACGTCAATTTTAGCTATGGAGGATGTTCATTTTGCTACGACACTGCAGGCGGGCTTAAAATACACGAATTATTCTTTTTTGGTCCAATTACTCAAAAAGTGGCCCGAACTACCCCGAACGACCCCGGATGGTTAAACGGACCACTCCATTGAATCCGGAACATCGATTTTAGCCAAGAGGGACATTTGTTTCACTGCGAGTACGTGCACGGACTAAAAATATGCAAAGGATAATTATATTATTATTATAATATTATAATTATCTTATATAATATCATTTAACCCTCTCTCCCTCTCCCAGAATCATGAAAACAGCAGCCGCCAACCCGATTTCGCGAACCCTAGCCCCGAGCTCGCCGTTTTGCTGGATTCGCCTGCGGCCGCTCCTCGCCGACATCTTCTCCCCCGCCGGAGTTCCTCCAGCTGCCGGCCAAGCCGTCCAGCGTCGCCGTCTTTCGTGTGCCTACCCTATCCCTTACTCGCTCGGTCGCATCGGGCTCATCGCCGCGACGCCTCTCGCAGCCAGAGTCTCACTGGTGTTCCTCGCCGGCGTACCTTCCTCCCGCTGTCGTCCCCTGCTCCTACCCGAGAGAAAGAGAGAGAGAGAGAGAGCTCCCATGGATTCTCTCTCCCACTTTGGCCACACCACCTCTTCCTCGCAGGATTTTTGCCTCGCCGAAATCGCATCTACGCCGGAGAAAATCAGCGAGGTGAAACTCCAGATTTTGGGTTCTCCTTTGCATTTCCTCCGTTCACGGTGCTCGCCGCCGACGAGCTAGTCTCTATGCGTCACCGTCGTACCTTCCCGACGACCAGATACTTCGCCGGAGCACCTCGACGTCGCGGGACAGCGGACGTTGTCGCTGTTCGAGGAGGTGCGAGCGTCTTTCACCTCGTGGTTTCCCCTCTGTCGCCGTCGTCGGGAGACCCTTCCCGCTAAGGTATATGTTTCGATGCATTTTTATTATGCTCGAATTATTTATTTTGATACATCTCATTTCTCACGTATTCCTCCCTTGTTTGCGTGGTTTTATTGCGAGGTGTGTCTCTTGCCCTCACTGCGTCGTATTTTTCTCGTTGCATGATTCATTGTGAGGTACGCTGGCGCGCGGGCTGGACACCGGTAGTTCACCGGAAACGTGGGCTCTTCTTCAGCATAAAGTGAACGCGTCTTCAACCTTCGCGGCGGTGAGATTTTCTTATCCCTTAGGCGACCCTAGGTTTAGTCTGATCTAGGCACGTGGGTTTGATCGCCCACGTGGGGTGGAGGTGCCGGACGACATGTGTCGACCGGTCGAGCCGCTTATGTGATGGATCGTTGATTTACCTAGAGTGAGCTATAGGTTAGGAATCTTGTGCGTTGACCAATTCCTATTTGTAGCCAAGTGATTTCCTGTTGTAAGCTTTAGGCTTTAGTCCTGCTGGGTTGGAATCCCAATTTACCACGGTTTTGGCGCTCCTAATCTCCCTTGGAGGGATTAGTTGAGTTCGATCTTAGAGGACGGGAAAAGCTTTGTAGCTAGTCCGTCCTATAAGATCGGGGTGTTCGTAGAGCGGAAAAAGCTTTGTAGCTAGTCCGCCCTACGAACAGTGGAGAGTTTCCCCTACGAGAAATCGGAGCGGGAAACCCTCTACATAGCCACGCCAAAACTGGAGGCGGCGATGCCGCAGATCCAAGTGCGTCAACCCTAGGTACCTATGTGAGGTCGTTAGGACGAGTTCGACGTGTCGTCGACCGTTTGGGTTTCATCGCATGTGCATGGATCATCTTGTTGCATTTTTGCATGTGGTCATTTGTTGCATTGTATGCATGTTCGCATGAGCACTTCGGGTTGATCGGTTGTCCTGGGCTATCCCCGATCCTCAGTTGGGTTCGATCGACTATCTCAAGTCGATCACCTATCCTTTAGGGTCGGATTGGTTACCCCGAACTAATCCACCCATTTCTTTGGTCTGACCAGCCACCACGGTCCGGTCGACCGATCACTCATGTTTGTATGCTTTTGCATTTTATTGCATGTTTTCTGGCATGTGCATGTTGGTCTGGTTGCATGTTGCACCTTATTCTGTTTTTTTTTGCATTTGCATTTGCAATTGCATTTGCACCACACTTTTATGATTCTCCCTAGTGAGAATTATTCCATCTTCGAGTCACTGCCTCCTCGACATACTCATTTGCTCGGGCCGCTGCCGCTACGGCATGTCCACCTCCGGGCCGCTGCCGCTACGGCATGCCCACCTCCGGGTCACTACCTCCTTGGCATACCCATACTTTGGGCCGTTGCCTTCACGGCATGCCCGCTCTTTTCGAGTCACTGCCTTTATGGTATACTCACCATCACCACTTTGGTGCATTCTCTATGCATGTAGCATCTTTGCATGTAGTATCTTTGCATTTTGCATGATGTGTGTGCTTGCCCTTTTGGGTGCCGTTGTGATTGATTCGTACTTCAGTCGAGTAATCACAATGTGGGCTTCTTGCATGACTGTTTGCTTACCCATTCTTCGATGACTTGTCCTACTCGTTAGGAGAGTGACCATGTGTCGGTCGCGATGCCTTAGCGAGCATTGCTTGCAGGATTGATCCGAATGAGCAATGTGAATTAAGTCATCGGGATCAGCACAAGTATGATTGTGCTAAGGATCCATTGGATTTAACTTGTGTCACCCCTCTTCGTGACGCCCTTTAGATCCTTCGGATCTTTAGGATGGGGCCGGTGTGGCGACCCCGTCAAAGTCATACTAAACCCAGACTTACCCTGCACTTAGGCACTAGGTTTGTGCACTTTCGTTAGATGGTGTGCTAGGCTAGGACTTAGGTTGCTAGGTAGTCTTTTTGATGCCTGACTATTGTTCTTTGATGGATTGGTTGCCCTAGCCGGGTATCTTTCTTCTGCACTTTGCCTATGATGTGATTGCATGTTGCATATGTATGGTAGTGTGTTAGGGTGCTTTTTTTGCAGGGAGCCATGCTTATTTATACACACACACAGGTACCACTATGGGGGAGCAAGTGATGATTTCTAATCCTTTTACTTGCAGGTGCTATTAGCTCCCCCATTTATAAAGCATGGCTCATTATACGTCATTTGCATGTGAGATTTCCCGCTAACACTTATTTTCATGCAGGATTGAGTCTTTTTATTTTCCTTTGTACTTTTAGAGTCTAGGAGAGTCCTGTAGCGGAAATAAGATACGGGCACGTGTTCCGAGGTGTTTTGCGAGGGAACCACGTGGAGGGGACTAGGAACAGATGCTCGTGCCCCGTATCTTAATTCTGCATTTTTATATTGATGTATAGAATTAGGACCGGGCATGTATATGAGGAGTCCGGCCGCATTTTTCTTTTTCTGGATTATGTTACCGGTCCAGCGGCATTTTGGCCTCTTTTATTTTATTATGGAGTGCTTTCTTTCTTGCTTTTATTGCATATTTGCATGCCTGCATGTGTTTTCCTTGTTTCTTTCTGTGATCTGGGATTTCACGATATCATTTAGGCTCTTTAAGGACCCTAAAATTGTAAACTTTATATGTTTAAAAAGTCCTAATAAAATATTCAAGATAAATGAATTTTAGGATTAAAATATTTAAGATTTTAAAATATGCACTTTTACTTTCTTGCATGGCCTCCGAGCCAGATTTTAAATGGGTTGCATTGCATGGCTATCACCCAAGTCATACTAATAGGGCCTCCACATTACTTAAGGACCGCTCTAGATAACTGCATTCATATTTGCATGTCCCGAGGAGGAGTCCCCGTGCTTCTCCAATCTAACTGGCCCAGCATACCTTTATAGGTGGTTGTCTAGTGCGCCTAGGGTGTTAGAAGGCTCCCCGACCCAGACGGGGTGTAAGTCCTTTTGTTTGGAGCGTTTCGAGCTTTGTAGCTGAACCTCCATCTCTCTTCCTTTCCTGAGGCATCCTTGCCACTTTGGCAGGTGTGAGACCCACCTCTTGGAGCTCCGACTCATAGTCGTAGGATAGAGTTTCCTTCCTTTGACCTTAGGGCTACCGAGGTCCCCGTGGATATTGCAATTCTCGGATTGCTGACCGGGGATCTCAGGACGTGTTGGGTTGACTACCTTCACGTTCGGGTAGACTTAGGGTCCTACTGCTTTTGATGACGGGTTTGTGATACCCTGACTTGGCTACCTCTACCTCTTTAGGATTACTCCTTCCTTCCTTTAACTACCCCTGTTGAGCCCTTTCGCTCCTTGACTTCGTTGATATCATTTTGACGGCCCGATGCAGATGAGCTGCCGCCCGTTCGGGATACGACGATTTGTCCTCTGCCCTCATGGCCCGGACGTGCTTTGACGTGTTAGGATACCCCCGTTAAGATGATTTAGGTTATTCTGTGGGTTTTGTATGCTGATGAGCCGCTACCCCATTTGGGATGTGAGAGACTCACTTTATGCCTGATGGCTTAGCGAGAGCTTTGAAGCGTCGAGACTTTCCCACACAGAATAATCTCCCTTTGATTGCCTATACCCCAGGTCTATGATAATATAAAGCGAAACTCCTTTTATCGAGAATATTCTTGGGTATCCCCAAGATGTAATTAACCAGTAGGAATACATTCCTCTGGGAGTGCTCTTGACCCCAGAACAGGTACATACACTTTACTCTCTGGTTATGGGTAGTCTACGTAGATACTTCTTTCGCGGATATTGGTTCAAGGTGCCTCTGCCTGATCTTGTTTAGGCGGACATGCTTGACTTATCCTTGCGAGGTTTATCGCACGTAGACTCTCAATGTTTTTCTTTTCTCTTGTTTGTCACTTTGTCGTATGTCCCTTCATAATCGATTCCTCTCCTCTTCGAATCACTTATTTGATTCGGGGGGGGGGGGAGATTTATTCGAATAGGGGAAATATACGACGATTGACAATCTGGCGACTCCTTTTAAAATAAAAAAAGAGAAAAGAACGACAAAAACAGGCCCGTTGGCATTTTTCTTCCCAAACGAATTTGGCGTCCTTTTTAATTAATGCCGAGAAGGGCTAACACCTACCTGACAAGTTCGAAATAAAGCGTCGAAGATATGTCAACTTCCCTTGAAAGTATCGCAGATGTTTCAAGGTTTTGGGAGGCGGCATTTCTAATATAGCTTTAATCTTTTCCAGATCAATTTCAATCCCGCGATGTCGGACAACAAATCCTAAGAATTTCCCGGAGGTGACGCCGGAGGTGACGCCGGAGGTGACGCCGAAGGCGCATTTTAAGTGATTCATCTTAAGGTTGTATTGCCTTAGTCACTCGAAAACAATTCTCAAATCATACAGGTGATCTTCCTTTAGTTTGCTTTTGATGACCACATAATCCACATAGCACTCAACTTGGTTGTGAATGATCTCATCAAAAATCCTTGTCATTGCTCTATGGTATGTTGCTCCTGCGTTCTTTAGTCCGAATGGCATTACTGTGTAGCAATACACTCCGATTGGTATTCTGAATGCTGTGAGCTTTTCGTCTTCTGGTGCCATCTTTATCTGGTTGTATCTTGAAGATCCATCCATGAATGAAAATATTTCATGTGTTGAAGCAATGTCGATCATCAATTTTGGGATTGGTAGTGGAAATTCATCCTTCGGACATGCTTTGTTCAAATCTCTGAAATCCATGCAGATTCTGATCTGACCATTCTTCTTCCTGACTGGTACCACATTGGCTAGCCAAGTAGGGTATTGTTCTTCACGGACAAATTTAGTGTTGATTAGCTTCTTAACTTCAGCTATTACTTGTTGTTCAATTTCTAGACGCATTCTTCTGGAAGCTTGTCTGACTGGAACGGAAGTAGGATCCACTCTTAGCCTGTGAACAGCGATTCTGGAGCTAATCCTGGCATTTCGTCGTAACTCCAAGCAAAACGAGTCCTCGAATTCCATTAATAGCTTGATCACTTCCTCGGAATCTTCTTTATCGAGTAAGGAGCTAACAAAGGTTGGCCTAGGCTCTTCGCTAGTACCTAAGTTAACTTCCATTAACTCGTCTATTGTAGATTTGATTTCTTCTTCAAACTCTGGTGGAGCGTCTCCAATTTGTAGATTTTCAAGATCTTATGTAGTTTCCAAACAGTCTTCATTAGGTTTGCAAGTGACAACCAAGAAAAATTTCGTATCGTCAACTGAACCTACTGTGCCGAATCCGAGACCATGTTTTGAATTGGGAGGCCGACCGGCATTATTCCATAATTTTTCGAAGTGTTGTGATCGGCCTTTTGTCCATTGTCGAGGTAAGACACCGCGCTAAATTAAATTTTGAACACAAGGAGAGTACCACTCAAAAGGTAATTCCATTAATTCGGAAGAAGTGACATCTTCAAATTGTACATCGCTTTTAGTATTGGAAGAAGAAGTGTCACAGTAAAATTTGATTGGCTTTGCACCGCTGCTATGTACTTCTTTGACCACCATACCCTCGATCTTATTAGACTGGATCGGGGTCAGGGTCATAGTGTGTACATAGTGATTAATCTTCTCGTACATTGATTTGTATTCTTCATTCTTCTCATCTTCGAGAGAAATCTTGAATTTTGGTTTCTTCCAGTTTATCGTAGCTGCTTCTTTCTTGATTTCCTCTTCTTCCTCAGAGCTGTTCTCCCAATCAACGTTGATCATCGGCTTTTTCTCGTCCAATCGTCCCAGTGTCTCTTCCACGACCTCGTCCCCGGCCTCGACCTCGGATGCGAGTTCTGGAGAAACCTTCACCATCTCGCCATGAGTGACTGTTGGACTAGAACTTCAGGTTCTTCATCGTCTCGAACTTCTTTTGCTTCATTTAGCACGGTGTTTTTGGAGAAGATTGTTCTCTTCGGAGGTGCGTAATAAGCTGCATCTTCATGGATTCCAATCTCATGTACGGAGAAAGGTTGCAAATCACCTTTAATGCACTGTTCTCCTCATTCGTAGTATTTTATGCACTGATGCAGAGACGACGGTACCATTCGGTTTTCATGTATCCACGACCGGCCCAGTAGAGCGTTGAACGATGTCTCAGAGTCAATTATGTGGAATTTTGCGGTTGTCTTTGCTAAGTCACCGGTCTTCATCAACAGTGTTATTGATCCAAGGGCTCTTTCTCCTTTCTGGTTGAATCCTCTTAGTAACATCTTGTCCGCTTTAAGCTCGTGAGCATCAATTTCCAGGTATGCTAGCATCCGAAGATTCATTATGTTGATGGATGCTCCTGGATCTACCAATACCCTGGAGAGCGTAAATTTTCCGATTGTAACTGAAAGGTACAACGGTCGGTTGTGATCGGCTGTTCTGAGTAGTAGGTCACTGTCCGTGAAGGTAACACCCCGCTGTTCCTTTAACGAGCAAACCTCATCTAAGGAATCTTCTGCCATCTGAGCTAAACAAATCTCTGGATCAAGTAAGGCTTTGACTGCGAGCTTCCTCATCTCTTTTGATAAGATGAGAGCGTCGTAGATGCTCAGTTTGGCTAGTAGTTTCCTAAGATGGGCTAGCACATTATAGTCCACTTTGTTATCATGTGTCTCAGTTTCTTCTCGAATGGGCAATTTTTCTGCTGGGGTTGATTCTTCCTGAACAACCACCTGCTTTCCTTTGTCTTTTGGACCCATTCTAGGAGGTAGAACCCTTCCGCTCCTTAAGTTGACTTCTATGATTTCTTCTGAATCTGGTACTGAGTTTACAGGTGTCTCCTTTTGAATCGGCATGACAGGTTCTTCTGGAGTTGCTTCGGAATCTGAAAGCTCTAACTCTATTGTGATTGGAGTTCCTTGAAATTCACAAATAGACTCATTGCTTGTTGAACTTCCGTAGCCTTCTTGGTGAATGTCTTCTTTGTTATCGTGATTGTCGAGGTTGTGTATGATTTGAGAATTGTTATTGGTATCGAAATCGAGATCCGGATTAGATTGGTTGTCGTTAGTTACGTAATCGTTAGAAACAGTCAAAACGTAGCCAACGCCATAACTCTTATCATTATAAAATCCCGCCGGAGCGAGCAAATAATCATACAGAATCAGAGGTTCGAGGAATTTTTCCCCCGAATCGGAAACAACCATCCTAGGATAAGCAGCCCCTAGTCTAGCCTTAGGAGCCTCGGTCCTTTCTTCTTCTACAGTCTCTTTCTTTTCTATGATATTTTCTTCCTGGGGTGTTTCTTCAATTGCAAGCGATAACACCGGCTTGACAGGTTTCAAACTTTGAATTGAAGCGTGCTCCGAAGCGGCCTGGATGTGGTCCAAAATTTTCTTCGATGACTTCGTCCAAGCGGTACTCCATCCATCATCAGTTGTGTAAGGGTCTATCGGAATAATGGGATCCGTTGAAATAACATTGACAGAACCTCCTTTCTGGGTTTCTTTCATGTATTCCTTCGGGATCGTTATGTTCCCCTTTCGGAGATTGTTGTCAAGCCAACTCTTGAAGGTGATGCAATCCTCTATCTTATGTCCAAGCATCTGGTGGTAAGGGCAGTAGTTGGGATGGTCCTTCTTATTAGCTTCTTCTGGCTTCTTGGGTTATAGCAGTCGAAAATCCGAAGTCTTCATCAAACTACGGAACATCTTTGGCACTGCCTCATTCTTGAATGGATATTCTCTATTTATAAGCTCCTTTAACGTGCGCTGTAGGCGAGGCGGTTGTTCATATTGTTGAGTTGGCTGATAACCGGGTTGAGGTTATTGGTAGTTCTGTTGAGGTTGTTGATAGCTGGATCGCGGCTGCTCCGGCTGTATTTGCATTGGCTGCTTGCCCTTATCGACTGCCGCGACGATCCCATATTTCTTTTCAAATGTCTTCATAGGCTTCTGTTTGTCTGTTTTGTCGACGAAACTTAGTTGCTTCGCTTCCTCTTGCAAGCTCCCGGCCTTGCTTAACAACTTCTCGAAAGTCTTAATTGTAAATCCCTTAAGGAGAAGTGCTATCGGTCCGTGAATGCTTTTAAGCAAGATACCGACTGCATACTGCTCTTGTAGTTGTGGCTCACACTTCATGCTTAGATTTCTCCATCGAAGTATGTAGTCCACTAAAGTTTCGTTCGGTTTCTGTTTCTCCACCACTAAGTCACTAATGGTGATATGGTGCTGAGCTCTGGCAAACCGTTTCACGAAGAGGTTTTCTAATTCTGAAAATGTCTTTGCCGAACCGTTCGGTAACTCTGCATACCAATCGAAGGCGATCCCTGACAGGCTGCTGACGAATTGTCGGAAGAGTAAGGCGTCACTTCCACCGACGTTGCAACAACTAGCATGAAAATATGCAACATGTTGTCGAGGATTTCCGGTACCATCAAAAGTCTTGAATAGAGATGGTACGAAGCCTTTTGGGTATTGTACTGCATCAAATTCTTCGGGGTACGGTCTACCCGTCTGAATAGATGCTCCGCTCTTAGACTGTGCTAAGGCTTCTCGCACCTACTGTTCTACCATGTTCTTGATGTCCTTCTCTGGAATCATATTCTGGGTAGAATCCTTCTTTGGCTGATCGTCTCCGTTAACGGATGTAATCTCTTTTCCTCCGTCTGTAATATGAATAACTTCTGGAGGCGTTTCTCTTGGGGTTGAGCCTGACTCTGAAGAGTGGCTAGGGCTGCAGCCATCTCTTCCATCCTTTTTGTCATTTGAGAGATTGTATCATCTTTTTCTCGAATTTGTGCTCTTAATGCTTCCGGTTCATCTCTCTCCGCAGCAGCCGGGGCACCTTGCGAAGCTGACGATGCTCGTGTCTTAACCATGTTGATCTCCACATATTCGTCATCCATGAACTCCAACAAATCAACTTCATCTCCAAACTTTTCTTCTCTTTCTCTTGCTAATCGTTGAATGCCGGTTCTTAGCTTTTCCATAGCGTCCTCTAATGATCTTTTTCGTGCAGTTTCGCAGTTATCATGCGATGGCTGTTGGATTTTCTTCTTGGAAGTCCCCTTCATTGCGGTGGCGCTCTCTTCGGACTCGAGTCTCCTGACCAGACTTTCCTTTTCAGGTCGTTGTTTCAGTCTTAATTGGCCAGTAGTATGACGCCATACCATCCTTATAGCAGCAGAAGGCCTAGGACCGGATGGTCTGTCGGCTGAATGCTAGAAGGTGGTATCCTCCCTGATCTGTAAACCTGAAACAACAACAGGTGGACTAGCTTTCAGCTTCTTATTCGGCTTTTATGTGACGATAACGGGTTCTACTCGCGGCCCAAGACGGGACTTGGCTGGCACCCGCCCTATTCTTCTTAAAATCTCTGATATATGACATTTCTCTTTCTTTGCTAACTTCTCTATCACAGTCTGTAGTCGGGCAAATGGTGTAATCCTAGCCCTTTTCTTTCGATCGTCGCTATAGTATGCGGGTCGAGGTAATGTAGAAGCAATCTTGCGGACATTTTCCTCGTCGACTGCGACGGAGAGGGGATGGAATCTACTTCCTTCCAAAAGCGGTGTATACTCGGGTAATGGTATGTACTCGGGTAGTGGTGTGTACTCGGGATTTCTTCTAAGAAAGCGACTTCAGCAGCCCTGGTCTTTCTGGCAATCTTCCTACCTCTGTTTCTTCTCTGAGTCCGTGTTAGGGGTGGAACCCTTGAGCTGGAGCCAATTTCGAAAATAGGTCTTGAACGGAAATCTGTACCCTCCACGGTAACATGCTCGTTACAAATTTGAAATTCCTTCCCCTTTAGTTTGGCGGAAGCCGGGGTAGGTGCAGAGACGATTAGACCGGTGGGAGTAGAGATAACAGTTCTCCTATGGACAGTAGTATTCCTCTCAGCTGGAACCCTTTGCAGGGGAGGGAACTCTTGAGTTGACTTTAGGTTGAACTCGATTAAAGGTTTTTCAGTTTCAGGTACTTTGTCTGTAAGTGTGAAAAGGGTAACGTCAGTGATCTTGACATTTGTATTCTCGAATCCTTGCCTAAAACGGATGATCACATTGTCGGCCAGCTCATCCTTGTAAACAACGAAGTCCAGTCCGTTGGTGAAGGAGAAAATCAGCTTCGGGGCAGACATTCTCTGCGAGGTAGATTCTGATTGTCAGTCCCAAGTTTAGCTTCTTCTCATCAGGACGAAAAGAAAGGAGTAAAAAAGAGTCTGAACACATTTTTGTTCATGTATTTATAAAAAGGAGTTATTTGTTAAATGAGTTATTTGTTTAGAGGGTTTGTTTATTAGGAACGGAATGTTCAAAGGTGTAGAGAAGGTAAGGAATCCGATTCAGAATTGGAAAGGAAGAGAAAGTCTTATGCAAGACTTCTCGACTCGAAGGATCACTTCTAAACTAACACATATTGGGGTCCACCCCACCTCAGAAAAAGAGGTAAAAGGATCTCGGAACCTCTCCGTTTAGGGGTGTCTAAACAGTGGCTCCTAAATCCGAGAGGAGTTGGTTATACTCGTTCAAGACAGAAATGAGGAGAAAATCACTATTTCCCCAGCGGAGTCGCCAGAAGTTGTCGACATATTTTTAGGTTATGTGTTTTATTTTGAAAAGGGGTCGCCTAACAGAAATTGTCGGCGAATTCTAGATTTTTAAATTTAATTTAAATATGTATATATGGTTTAGAAAGTAGTATTTGATTTTTTGAAAATAATTTTAAGATATGAAATCAAACCAATCTCACATCCCAGATAGTTTATATAAACGAGCACCGCATCACAAACCATGTATCTATCCCGAAGAATAGACACACTGCTTGATGATGTGGCTCGGTTAAATAAACTAAAAGATTTATGACATCCTTTTGGTCTGCGAACCAATTTTATAAGCCGACAAATTCCCCTACTTAATATAAATGAATTAAGCAGGGTTTATATTACATGGGTTCTTAAAGTTCCTTATAAGGGCAAGCCCCTATAGTTAATTATATCTTAAATGACGGGAATCACTTAAGAAAACTCTCGATAATGATCAGTGGTTTTGCTCTCAAGAATTTCAAAGTTTAAGGTTTTCAAACAATTAGATTTTTGGAAATTTCAATAGGGAATGACTTAAAATTTGGAACAATTATTTTCAGGAGTCCAATAGAAGAGAAGTAGGAGAAGCTGAGGATCCAAGAAGAATCTTGGTAACTTCCCAAACTATCCTATTATTTGGCTTAGATTTAAGAAAATCCTAATATTATCTGATATTTCAATCTTGCCAATTTTAATTAATTAGGACTTATATTCGTATAATATAATCATACAAATAGCCTCGAAGATGTGAGGGTTTATGTCGTACCGAACGACTACCTCGGAGTCCTAAGACTGGTTAGGGCTTAATTTGCATAACATGATTATACAAACGCCTAACGAAGAGTTGAGGATTTATGTTGTACTAAGCAAACTACCTCGAAATCCTGTGGCTTGGTTATCTAATTCTAGGAAAGGTTTTGCTGAAGTAGACCCGAGTTTTGTTGATGACGATGGCCGTGCTGCCCACCATGCTCCGAGCTTCTTGTTGTTGCAGAGGTTTAGTTTTAGAAGTCATAAATCAGGAGATGAGAGAAGTGTTTTGGTTTAGAAATCTTAAAATCCAAGTGTTTTTAATATTTTAATTAAAACTAATCTTAAAGTTGATTATAACAGAACCGATTAAGATCCCACGGTTCCGTCATCCCGACACCGTTATTTTCATTGAATTCACTTAGTCAAGATGGATTTGCTAAACTCAACTAAATGAGTTCCACACTTTCATTTAGACCGTGGGAAATCCCGTTAGCAACACGTGGGTTACATCATCCGAGGTATTCCCGATCATTCAACGAGACGTTTTAATTTAGTTGTAATTGTAGTTTTGTGTTCTGTTTGTGATTAAATTTTGAGTTGCTTTATATTTTGAAATGTTGTGGCAGTGAATTTTATCTTGCAATGATTTTTAATTTAGTTTTGGTTTCAGTTTAGGGACTATCCTAGAGGTTATGGTTTTCATGCAATAGTTGTTTATCATGCAAGAAAAGAAAGTGCAATGCAATTAATTAAATTGCGAGAAGGTAAATTGCAATAAAATAAAAGCGTACCTGGAGGGTCTTCCCGTCATCCCAAGCTGCACTTGAAACACATATCAGAGCATTTAAGTATTTATAGCAATTACCTAGGTAAAGTTAAGGGCAAGGTTTCGGTTTTCTACCAAGATCCTAGTCCTATAGCTTGTCATTCCTATGACGTCTAGGTTTTCAATTTTGTTTATGGATGATTTTACGCACCAAAGAATAATTAAGTTCAATTGTTCTTATAAAACACCCTGTCATATTGAGGAAGTGCTTAAGACGAATTTTAAACATCTTTTCAATATTGCTGGAATTATTCTAAGTCTAAACGGATTTAATTAATCAGGTGAATTAATCATCCGAGGTTTAATTAAGTTTTGTTCTTTTGCTCAGTGAACTAGGACATTTGAATATCCTATAAGTGAAGTAACACTTCACTTAATATTCCGTTTAGGAGTTATGACAACAAGAGCTTTTTGAGGGTAAATTGATGTTTAAGTGATTTATGATTTAATTTAATTTTAATTAATGGGTTTAAGTTTGAAATAGTGTTCAAGTAGTTTTAGATCTATTTTGAATTCTTTATGTCTTAAGTGATGTTATATTTAATTCAATTTAATGTAATTTAATTTGATTTAATTTAGTTTAGCTTTAATTTTAATTTTATTTTAATTTTTAATTTTATTTTAATTTGATTTTATTTTTTTATTTAATTTAATTTAATTTAATATGTTTCAATTTAATTTAATTTAATTTAATTTAATTTAATTTAATTTAATTTTAATTTAATTTAAATTTTAATTTAATTTTATTTTAATTTTAATTCAATATTTTATTTTTTTATGTTTTAAAGATGATTTAATTTAATTATTAAAGTATTAATTTAATTGAAATTTTGATTTAGTTTAGTTTGAATATTTTAATTTTAATTTAATTTAATGATTAAGTCTTTTAGTATTTTAAGTCTTGAGTTTGAATTATCATTTTAATTAGGAATTAAATATTATTGAGGTGATTAATTTAGGGATTCTAAATTAAAGAACAAATGTCTTCTAAATAATATCCCTATTTTAATAATTTCAATTTTTATTAATCTTCCAAATTCAATTAATTAATTGATTAAGGTTTATTCTTAAAAATGATTGATGGGTTTCTACCCTTTAATTATTTAAATTTCAATCATCCAAATCAGATTAGGATTAAATATTTTACTCTTTCATTTTATTAAGCCTAAAGTTTTAATTAAAGGTTAAAATTTTAATTACCATTTTGCCCTTCAAGCTTAATAATTCTATAACTCACTAAATTGAGCTTAAATGAATTTGAAATTTTTATGTAGTTGCACTCACATGTCAATTAAGACATTAGAGGAGAAAATGTGATTTTTCTGTATTTAATTTATTTATATAATTACTTTTTGTGGAAAATAGGGATTTTCAAGGAAAATTCAATAAGATGACCAAGAAAAATTTTCTATCCTTAAGAAAATTATGGGGCATTCCTAATGACCAGGAGACCATTTGGACTAAATTTGGTGATTTTTTGAATTTTATTTTATTTATTATAATTATTTTGAGTTTTGGAGCATTAATTAATTTAAAAATAAAATAAAGCTTGAAAAATGAATTTTATATTTTTCAAAAATCTCTCTGATATCACAGAAACTAGAAAACCAATTTTTATAATTTTTTGATTTTTCTTTGTTTTATTAGAATTATTTTAGTGAAAATGTTGAAAAATACATTTTTAATATTAAAAATTACATTAAACCTTTAAAATTTAATATCTTATCCTAGGAACTTAAGAAAAATATTTGGTTTGTTCCTAAGTGTTTAGAATTCAAAATATGACATTTTGGTGATTTTTAATATTTTTGTGATTTTTAATATTTTTTTATTATTAAAATTATTAAAATATTGATAAAAATCAACTTTTTTAGAAAATTATAATTTTAGTTTTCCTAAGTTCCTCTGATATTAGAGAAGCTTCAAAACCAATTTTGTGAATTTTTGAAAAGTATTTTGTGAGTTATGAATTTTTAAAGTTTGATTTTATTCATGGGGCTTAATTAACCCATTTGGTGGGGCTAACCAAGTCCAATTGATCTCAAATTTTTATGTGGTGTTCTCCTATCCTTAGAGGACAGTGGAGAATTGTTTTTAAGTTAATTTAATGAATGGTTAACCCTAATTAATTAGAGTTCAATTTTGGGTGTTTAGGCCAATTAGGGTTGTTCAAAGTGAATTAGCTCAAAAATTATTTTTACTAGGTCCCTCTAGTCATAAGAAACATCATCAAATTTTCCTAGAATTTATTTCTCAACATGATAATTATTGGAATTAAAATACTCAAAACAGTAACATGAACTTGAAAAATCAATAACTTCTCATAGGGATGACCTCTGACCTTGGAAAATTCAGGGAATGTTCCCAAGTTCGGAGGCTTCAAAAGCCCTATAGTCTCATGCCATGGTGAATTTCCTATATGCATGCGAATTGAAATAGTGCGGAGAGTAAATAAATCATTAAAAATAAAATACTTAATGAAATTATTTGATTTCTTTTCCACATTATTCTCCTCTGTTCACTCAGCCAGAGAGTATTTTTATTTTATTTTTAGGAGTTTTCTACACAAAGTTATGGATTTTTGAAGTTCTGGGTATTTAATAAATAAGAAAAATCCCTATTTTCCTACTTATCCACGCGGCGCCACGCCATCCTCGGCAGCTCTGAAGCTCCACGCGTCGTCTCCTGATTCTGCGCCGCTATCCGACTCAGCGCTCCAGGGGCCCGTGGTTCATGTCCCATTGCTCCGTCAGGCGTGATCCTAGCTGTCCACTCGATACACGCGCGATCCAACGGTTCCCAGTCATCGTCTACGACTGGTGTGAACCCGTGACCGTCAACCTTCTATCCCTAATTTCTCACTCGATTCTCAACGAATTTTTGAGTTCTTATGCTCTATGGATTCATCTTGAAGAGACGAACACATCCATACGGTAAACATGCATTGAAATTGACCCAAACTAAATGGAGAATCTTTGGAAGCTCGGGAGGAAGAGTGAGTCCATACCTTTGCTCAGAGAAGTCTTCAATCTGAGAGTTGTGTCACGTTCGATTGGGTCCAAGCAAGCTCCAAATGAAGTCCCTTGACCTGGTGAATTGTTTAGGTATGATTTCGACCACAGCCGATCACAAAGCTTGGAGGCTGGAAGCAATGGCTGGCCTGGTGAGGGGGCTTTTGTTGGGAAACTTCTCCTCTTGGTCTGGTGAAGGTGTAGGACCAATCAATTTGGAGATTGGCTCACTGTGGTGAAGTGTACTGGTTTTGGGCTTAAATTTCAACTATGAAATTGAGCTCACAGAGAGGAAATGGCAGGGGGATTTCAGTGGGGATCAAGTTCTCTATGTGTAGAGAGTGGTCTGGGATGATTTTGGCAGGGTTTCAGTAAGTTTTGGTTCAGCACCTCTCATGGCCGAGAGGAGGTGGTGTTTAAATAGGAGATGGTGGAGGGCCTCCCAAGGGGGTTTAAGTCTTGGGATCAGCTGCTTAGGTCAACGGAAGAACGACCATGGTGTTCAATTGGGCCGAGACAACTCGGCAAGGCGAGACTGAAAAGTTTGGCTCCTCCCAAGGTCTCGGCCATGGTGTTTTCCGGCGATCCAGGCGGCTGGCCGGCAGGCATGGGTCACCCTCAGGTCCAGGTGGGTGAGGGCTGGAGGTTTGTGCAGGCAATTGAGCTTTGCCATGTGTAAAGTGTTTGAATCAAAGTAGAATGGGGTAAGGGTGTATTTTGGCTAAGTTTAGTCAAATGCATGGATTGGGCTAGGTGCACCTTCCCATGGCTAGTTTGGGCTGAAGATAAAGTGCTTTAGGTCAGCTTAATTAGTGGGGAAGGGTCACCATCCAAGTAGAATTAAGTTTAAGCAAGGTTTAGTGGAGTCATGGAAGTGGCTAATCCCCTTAAGGGAATATGGAAAGGGCCTCCTCCTCTTGCCATCTTGGGTATGGTGAGGTGAAAAGTAGATTCCATGGCTCTCATGGCTTCCATGTGGCTCATGCATGGCTTCATGGCTCATATATGGCTTGGGAAAAGTTGTCTCACTTGCATGTGAAAGGGTGTTGGAATTTTTCATGGATTTAAGGAGAATTGTCATAAGGTTTGATTTGGGTTTACTTGGTGATGTATTTTAGAACTTAGGAAGTGTTTTAAATCAAAGGGATGATGAGAGGAATTTCATGTGGGCTTTGTCATGGACTTTGGGCTTTTAGGAAGGCTTAAGGGAATGAGCCTTTAGGTTTAAGAATGAATTCATGGATGGGAATTTCGTAGAAATTTGGGCCAAATAATTGTTGGGTTTGGTTTAGGGATGTGTCATGAGTGATTTGAAATGAATTTGAGGTGGTTTGGGTTTGAATTAGGTTGAATTTGGGTTTCTTTGGTAAATGGGCCAATGTAGGTCAAATTGGGCTAATTTGGGCCAATGTTGGGCTAAGGTTGAAATTGATGTAAAATTAATGTTGGGAAATGTTTATGGG
The DNA here is from genome assembly GCA_022702705.1 of Papilionanthe hookeriana x Papilionanthe teres. Lineage (NCBI taxonomy): Eukaryota > Viridiplantae > Streptophyta > Magnoliopsida > Asparagales > Orchidaceae > Papilionanthe > Papilionanthe hookeriana x Papilionanthe teres. The sequence continues at coordinate 24,084,120 of CM040427.1, forward strand.
AGTGTTTCAAAGAGGTTTTAACTTTGGTTGGGTTTTAGTTTTGAGACTTGGGCTTATTTGGGTTAGGTTTGGTTTAGGTCAAAATTGGGCTTTTTGGTTTTGGGTTGAATTTGAGTGGGGTTTGGGTCCAAATTTTGGGCAAATTATGTTAGTTTTATATTTATGGGGATGTTAGGGATGGTTTAGAAAAGGTTTGGGGTCAATTGAAGTTGAATTGGTTTGGTTTGGGCTAAGTTTGGGTCATGGGTCCAAATTGGGCTTTAAGGTCAAAAGTGAAATTGGACCCAAATGTCAATCAAATTGGACTTGGATTTGGTCTATATTGATATTTTGGATATTAAATTGAAGTTTAGAATTGAATTGGACCAAAATTGGGGTCAATTGGGTAGGTTTGGTTTGACATTGGGTTCACTTGGGTTAAGAATGGGCTAAATTGGGGGTTTTGATAAAAGTGGGGTAAATTAACAAAATTGGCCCATGGTGTAGTTGGACAAAATGAAATTGGGAATATTTGGGATTTTCTTGAATTTTTTGGGAATTTTCTGAATTTTTGGATTTTTTGGCTAAGAGGGGCATTTTGGTTATTTGGAGGGTATTGGGGGGTACTTTTGGAATTTTTTGTATTTTTGGCTATGGATGATCAATTTTATTGGTGAGAAATTGTTCAAGGTTAATTTTGGGGAATTTTGGGTGATTTTAAAATTTTGGAGGATTTGGGCAATTTTAAGGGTTTTTGGTAGGTTTGATACGTGTAGGGTCCCCAGGGTCAAAAATTGAAATTTTGATAAAAAAAAGATTGATCAAATATGAGTGAAATGGAAGCACTTTGGTTGAGCCATGAAGTCATATTAAGCCTATATGAGCCATGAGAGGACTCATTTGAGGCATTCACTATGTTGTTCCTAACCTCTTAGCCAGGGGCTTAGGGGTTAAGGTCCATCCATATGAATTACCTACATGAGTCAAGGGGTCAAGTTGGGTATGGTTGTGGTTTTAGGATTTGGATTGTGTGTGTGAGAGTGTAGAGTGTGAGTGTAGTGAGTGTGTAAGTCAACCTTCACCAAACCAAGCCACCCAGGGTGGTCCTAAGGCCAAAGAGTCCTATAGGGAACTCATCCTTCAAACCTTCACATTTGATTTCAACCCTCTAGGTGATTAGGGGTCTACAATCAAGCTTATGGGGTTTGTAGGTAGGCAAGAAGTGGTTCAAATTTCTAAGGGGTGGGTCCCAATTCTAGTTCTCTAAGATAGTCAAAGGAAAAGCCTAAGGCTAGATCCTAAGCACTAAAGAGGGAAGAGAAGACCTCATCAAAATTGAGGTCAACACGTACATAAGCATGACATGACTAATTGTCTATCAATGATAAATTAGTAAAGCTTGTGAGTTCATTTTTAATAACCACCCAATAGTGGCTAATTAAAAGATATATACTTACATTTTTATTCATAAGAAATGGAAAAAGTTAAAAAAAAAAACTTTTCTAAGAATGCCTTATTATTATTTTTCCAACTCATTATCCTCAATGCTCCCTTCACAAGTAATTCAGCACTTATCTTTCACAGGTTTAACACGACTTCATAAGCCTAATACTTCAATCATAAAACACATCCAATTATATTTATTATCCTTGATCTCATAATATATTATAACTCATTAGAACTTATGAACTATATTTTGATCTTCAACTATGCAAACATGTTAAGAAAAAAATATATTTATAATCATAAACATTTGAAATTTTGTATTTATAGAAATAGCATTAAATTTTTCTTTTTGAACAAGCAAACCATGCATTTTTGCATGATTAGATTAAATTATTGAGAGTTTGACAAAAATGAAAAATAAGGATTGAAATTTTATTATGAAATTTAATATTGGAGATAATTTCAAAAAATAGAAAAAGGGGATGTTAATTTTATTGACAGCAAAGTTTTGAGTTCTATGACGTAGTTGCCCCTAACAACTAAACAATATTTCGAGTAAAGCCAGCACACACCAGACGAGTCCGCCTTCGAAGACCCGCGAGAGGGACGAAGCAAGACGACGGAATAATGGGGAAGACATTGGGGCCGACGGGTGAGTTCTTCCGGAGGCGAGATGAATGGAGGAAGCACCCGATGCTCGTCAACCAGTTTCGATATGCGACTCCCGGCTTCGGTATCGCCCTTGTTGCTTTCAGCGTTTATCTTGTGGGCGAGGCCATCTACAACCGCGTGCATCACTCAGATTCCCAATCTACCCACTAAGGAAGGGCTTTGATCCTCCCGTAAGGTGCCTTTTTTAATTTTTCTGGAGAAACTGATTTGTGCTCTTGCTGATGACTAGCATGAGTGTTTGCTCTCCTCTTGTGAGATCTTGATTTAGGACCTTTTGTGATTTGTATTGATTATGGTGTTTGATTTTGATTACTGAAAATTTAAGGTTTCATTATGATGTTTATTTCTCTCCAGTTGGAATTCTGGGTTTACGGATTTACGATGGCTTGTTTTGTCGTTTGCATATGTTGATTGCCAATACCGGAGGATGTTGTACTTGGCGTCAAGTGCATTGTATCGAGTTCCATTTTATTTTTCTTATTTAGTGGTTTCTTGTTTTTTTTTGTTCCCTCCTGTTAGAATGCAATTATGGTATGCAAATAACTAATAGACTTCAGCGGAGCCATTTCATTGCCATAACCCTAATGTAATATTTTCCTATAAGCTAGAGAAGATTCATGAGCCTGTTGTTGCAAAAACTTTGCAAAAAAAAAAAAAAAAAAAAAAAAAAAAAAAAAGAAAAAAAAAAGAAAAAAAAAAGAAAAAAAGAAAAAAAGAGCAAAAAAATAAAAGGAAAGAAAGAAAGAATGAAAAGAAACATATTAAATTTGATAAAAATCACACCAACAAAAAGACAACAAAAGACAACAAGAACAAGCAATCATGGAACAACAGTGATTAAAATGGGTTGGGTTGGCATGAACTCTACATCCGAGGGGCATGCAGACTCCTGAAGGTGTGCATATTGCATATATCAAAAGGAGCAAGATAGAAAAGATGCCATTTAGGCATTTACATGCGATCTATCGAAGTCAAAAAAAACTGAAAGGCACATCAGAATCATCTATATGTTTTGTCAAATAAATGCCCTTGAGGGCTATTTGTGCACAGCAATGTGCATGGTATTCTTTTTTCTATCAATGTATTGAAATAAAACTTGTCATAATTCTGTAAAAAGGCCAGTTCTATGTCTTCCTGTGGCCTTCCCATCCAGTTAGCGCTATAACTGGTTTGCCGAAACGATGATACGATATTGTAGTTGTCGCTTTCTACAGTAGTGCCTTTGACTTCATACATCCGCAACTCAATAATCTGTTGCAAGGAGGTGATTGCATCTAATTCAACTTGAGCACTATCCCAATGTTCAATGTAGTTGCCTGCTTCCCAAGAGGTCACCTTTTTCATCTCCAATTATCATACCTGTAGTAGCCCACATTGACCTTTACCCATCCTGGCAGGGTGTGGGTGGGCCGTGACCGGGGTGGGGGGCCAACTGATTTGTGTCCACGTGCTCATTGAGATGGATAGCGAGTTAAGGTCAAGGCTTTTAATTTGGTTGTAGCCAAAATAATGGCTGTTCCATAAGTTCTTTTGTTTTTGCAGGCATATCAAGTGCACCAACATCTGTAGACAGCTTTGCAATATATGAAGATAGGCCAAATTTTGGAGCTATTGTGATTAGAAATCCCATCTATCACATCTGGATATTGTTGAATTTGGGAGGATAAAGCTATATTGGTGCAATTTTTGGTCCACTTCCTTGAGAATATTATATTCAGCGATTGTGTAGTGTCTTCCTGTGCTTGCATACCCATGAGCAAAGTCTATTATAGGTCAAACCTTGTTTATATAACCAGCAGTTTGTCGATATTGCATCCATGTAGAGTTTCCACCCAAATAAATGATCCCACAGATGAAGTTTGAGTCTTTTAGCCAACCAAGCAATTTGTCAGTCAAAACTTTTTTTTATCCGCGTGAGAGCCGAAATCGTTTTTCCTGAATATGAGTGAATAAGCTCAACTTGATCATTCTGTAATTGAGTATGGATGGGGATTAGAGAGATTCGTAGGCGAAGTTTTGTTCCAAAATATTGTTGCAAGCTTTGAAAAATCCATTATGTCTCATTAATGAGATGCTACACCCAGCTCCTCAATATCAATAAATCTTAGGCATTTTGATAGTGGAGTTTTGAAGATCCAAGCTTGTTCATTTATACTAATATCATTAACATTGACCACTTTCCATCTAATGATATGTTGTAAATTATTGGCCCCATCCAGAAGAACCTTTAAGGTTACCAAGTCACCCCTTTTTGAGTTGAGTCCCATATATTTTGCCCATATTAAGGCACCACATTTTTATGTAGCAGATAATTACAATTAGTTACAAAATTCTAAGCAAGTCGGGCCCTCCAATGTCCTTTCCAATCAGTCGGCGCTTGAAACCCATACGAACTATAGTTGTCAGTTCGCATAGCTCAATCCAGGAAACATAGGGCCAGGCTTCTATTGTCGTGTTCCAAAGGAAGTTGCGGCAGCTCTTTTCAATGTTATGGAGAATAGTTAGTGGCAGGGACATCAGTGTGTGCGATAGATAGCAAAGCATGGAAAGCTGAGAGGTATTGGCTGGACAACAAGTCGGGGAGGATAGATAGGGGCGGTAGCAAGCAGCTTGGCTGTTGGGTGGCGTGACAACAAGTTTGGGGGCAGTTTGAGGTTGCAACAGCAAACAACAGCTTGCTGGAGGGTGTGGCAGTGAGCGGCGAAGGCGGGAGAGGGAGGAATACGGGGCTATATTCACCACCTTGGAGCTTAATACAAACGAGCACCACCTGTCATTGGATAAAAACCTAGTCAAGGAGGAAGATGCCAGTGACAAAAATTTGAAGTAAAAAGTGCCCTAAAACACATAAAATAACATATAAATACTACTAGGATAGCTGAGGATGGGGCCCCCTCAATTAGGTGACAATTCTTTGTGAAGGAGTGATCGTGCGGTTTTCTCCTCCCTCGGGATGAGCCGGTTCACGTGAAATATCTTCCAGTTTTGTAGTTGGGGTCGACGTGTCCCACTTCCTATGTGGGAAACGCACCGGCGTCAGTTCCTCGTCTCTTGCGGGCCCCCACGTCTCATGTGGGAGACGCACCTGCGTCAGTCTCTTGGGGTTAGGAGAGCTTCAACCTCATTCGTCGAAGCTTTTGTTTGCACACTAAAAAGTTGTGGAGTTGTTGTGATATCACGAGATTGAGGTTCATCGATTACGGTCTGAGAATCACTTGGATCCCACTGACGACTGCACCACCCCACAAAACACCTGAGTGTTTTTCCCCACTTGTGAGTAAAAATCCATATCTGTCCAATCATTTGTGGATAACCTTCTGAGCTGAACCGGGATTACATTTCAAGTTTATTCTGTTGACTGCTCCAAAAATAGCCCAAGGTCGTTTCAACCCGATCAAAGGTGAGGATAATCTGAATCTCTGAATGGTAGTGGCCATGGTGGTAGGCTAGCGAGTAGGATGTTCTAAAATTCTCCATGTACTGATTATCCTGTGTTTGCTTCCAGCTTTTCTCTCTCATGGTCTTCTATCATCACCAAGATTGATTCTTGTGGAAAATCAGAGATGAGAGAAAATTATTCTGTATTTTCTTGATTTACATTGATAATACATGATATTAAATAGGAGTTTTACAAGACGAAAAAATAGGAAACTATTTAAATAATTCTCTCAATTAAGGAATTACTAATTAATTCTGATTCCCTTAATTTAAGGGATTCCAAATTAATTGTTATTACCTTAAATTAAGGTATTACAAATTGATTCTCCCAATTTATTTCCTACATATGTACGAGCTTCGTTACATCTCGACACTTCCCTCAGTCGAGGAATAGATGTCTTCCATTCCAACTTGAATATAAGATCATGGAAGCTCGAACTGTTCAGCCTTTCGTGAGAACATCGATTAGTTGTCTCTTTGATGGAACATAAGACATACACACTAACCCTTCCTCCAGTTTTTTTTTTGATAAAATGTCTATCAATTTAAATATGCTTTGTCCTATCATGTTGTATAGGATTGTGAGTTATATTAATAGCTGACTTGTTGTCACAGTAGAGCTTCGTGGGACTCTCCCATGGGACTCTCAAATCATCCAAAATGATTCTCAGCCAAAGTAATTCACATAATCCTTGAGCAATAGCCCTGAATTCGGATTCACGAGATGACCTTGCCACTACATTCGCTTCTTCTTGCTCTCATGTCACTAGGTTACTCCAAGAAAAGTATAATATCCTGTAGTTGATTTTCTATCCACTAAGGAGCCAACATAGTCAGCGTCAGTGTAGGCTTCCAGAGTAAGAGTGTCATTTCTTTTGAACAAGATTCTTTTCCCTGGGTTGCCGTTCTGGTAATGCAGTACCCTGTAAGTAGCATGAAGATGAAGTTCTCTTGGATAATGCATGAATTGACTGATCACACTCAGAGAATATGCTATGTTTAGTCGAGTGTGAGCAATGTATATGAGTCCGTCAACCAGTCTCTGGTACATTCTTTTATCCACAGTTGGTTCTTCTTTAGCTTCTCCCAACTTATAATTTGGATCTATTGGAGTAGAAATTGGCTTACACCCGTCTTCCTCGTTTCCGCTGATAAATCAATCACGTACTTCTGTCGAGATATATGCGACCTCAATACTGAGAAGTACTTGATTCCCTAGTTCTTTTGTTTCAAATTCTTTTACTTAGCCTCGAACTTCGATTCATGCTTCTCTTTCTCATCATTTCACATTCTTATGATGTTATCCACATAAAGTTAAAAGAGCGATCACTCCCCTTCGACTAGAATGTTTAATGAAAAGAGTGTGGTCACCTTGGCTTTGTTTATACCCAGATTCCTCATGACTTTTGCAAACCTGCCAAACCATGCTCTCAGAGATTGTTTTAACCCATAAAGAGCCTTTTTCAGCTTGCACACCTTGTTACTTGTGTTCTCTTCAAATCCTGGTGGGATGTTCATGTAGATTTCCTCATTTAGGTCACCATGGAGAAATGCATTCTTAACATCATATTGTAGCAGTTGCCAATTGAAGTGAGCAGCCAGTGATAACAGGATTCTAACAGTGTTCATCTTTGTAACAGGAGCAAAATTTTCCTGATAATCCACCCCATAAGTCTGAGTGTACCCTTTGCCTACTAACCTTGCTTTATATCTTTCAAGGGATCCATCAACCTTGTACTTCGATGTAAAGATCCATTTGCAATCAACAATGTTTTTCCTTTCGATTTATCGACGATCTCCTGGGTTTTGCTTTTTCTAATGCGTTCATTTCCTCTCTCATAAGCATCCTCGATTCCCCTTTTTGACAAAGCCTCAGACACATTGTTAGGAATGTCAATTGTGTTCAAACTCACAATGAACCTTTTTTGAGCTAGTGATAGGCGCTTAAGAGAGACATAGTGAGATAATGGATATAGTGGGTCTGGTCTTACTGTGATTTCATTTCCAGAATATGGATTGGATTCTTGGACTTGTATCAGTTCCGGAATGACCTTTCTCCTTGAGTACACCTGAGGAAATCTTGGGAAATTATGAGTGACACTGGTTTGAGTAGGAGATGATACGGGTTCAGTGACAGGATCGTGTGACTCGGGTTTAACTGGAACATAAGGAGGGTTTGGCTCTGAGGATTCAGGTTCAACAACACGGGCTGACACACATGGAAGGTCAAGTGTTTTAAGTGGTTCAAAGGACTCACAAGTACTATCTTCCATCATTGAAATCTCCCCCTGAAGAGCAGATTTGGAAAAAAAAGATTTATTTTCTATGAAAGTGACATTTGCAGAGATGTAAGATTTTCTGGTAGAGGGGTTGTTACACTTGTATCCTTTTGAGTGGAGTACCCAGGAAAACACATTTGATGGCTGCGGGGTCTAGCTTCCCTCTATCTTGTTTGTGGACATGGACAAAGGCGAGTACACCCAAATACCGCAGGTGTGAGACCATTTGAGGTTCGAAGTGGGGGTAGAAGCTATTAAGGACCTCTACGGGGCTTTTGTTTTCTAACACTCGAGAGAGAAGTCTATTGATCATATATGTGGCGAGTAAGAACGAACTTCTCCACTGATAGGACTTGGAACATTCCTTGAAATAATAAGGCTCGGGTGGTGTTGAGTAAATGCCTATTCTTTCTTTCAGCTACCCCATTTTGTTGGGGTGTGTCTACACATGATGACTCATGAAGAATCCCTTGTGATTGAGTAAGGTGATAGAATTTGATTGAAGTAGTCTCTAGCATTGTCTGTCCTAAAACCTTTTATTTTGACCCCAAATTGATTTTGAACCATTGAATGTAAATTAGGTATAATAGTGCTAACATCTGATTTTTGTTTAAGAAGAAAGAGCCATGTAGCCCGTTTGCAATCATCAATTAGGGATACAAACCAACGAGCCCAAGAAATGTTAGGTATAGTGGAAGGTCCCCATATGTCACTATGAATCAAATGAAAAGGATGGGAACTTCTTTTATTGTTAATAAGAAACAATATACGACTATGTTTTGCCAATTCACAAATGTCATAATGAAATTCAGAATATCTAATTCTTGGAATAAGTGAGGGAACATTTTGTTTAAAACCCTAAAAGAAGGATGACCAAGACGCAAGTGATATAGCCGAATGACATCTTTGTTCGAGGAACTTATGAAAGATGAAGACAAATTTCTCCTAATTTTCTGTGATGATTCAAGGTGGTAAAGACCGTTCATTTCCTTAGCAAGTCCAATCCTTTTCCCCGAGTCCTGGTCCTGAAAAACACAATAAGAAGAGTAAAAAATAGCATAGCATTTGAGATAATGAGTCAGCTTTTGAATGGACACAAGGTTTGTTGACAGTTTGGGTACATGGAGAACGTTTTTAAGGATAAGACTCGGTGTGATATGTATATCTCCAATCCCTGCAACAGTAGCTAAAGTGCCATTGGCCACGATAATTTTTCTATTACTTGGACATGGGGTATAGGAATGGAAGAGTTGAGGTGTGGGGGTCATATGGTCTGTAGCACCGGAGTCTATAACCCAAGAATTTGGATCATAGGATTTGTCTAAGACATTTATGCAAACAAGTTTATCTGAAAGAGCCATCAAACCTGTACCAGAAGGTTTCTCAAGAGAACCCAACAAACTTCTCAACTTCTCAATTTCTTCACTGTTAAACATTGACATGGTGGAGAAGAGAAATTCAGGGCAATTAAGGCTGTTCCTGTTCTTGGATGACACGGATCGCAGGAGATCGCACAGCTTCTAGGCGGCAACAATGAAGGCTGCTCTGCGAAGCACGCTCCTTCTCAAAGAAAAAAAAAACTGTCGTGTAGGAGATGTCGAACAAACTGTCGAGCAGAGACTCAGCGTCGGGGCCTCATTCTTCCTCAAACGAACGAAGACGAGACGACTTGGGCTTCGATGATCCGACGTAGGAACGAAGGCTGTTTCAGTGGGTTCGCGTCCCAGACGGCTTCGACGCTCGCGAATCAGACGGGACGACCAGCGAGGGTTGTTCGGGGCCGGGCGAAAGAAGCCTTCTCGGTTTCGGCGCAGGCGAGCATAAGTCCTCTCCGTTGGACGCAGAGGCGAACTACAGAAGGAGGAATGGAAGGCGGCGTTTTGCGTGTTTTGCGAAAGGCGATTCGCGAGGAGCCGCTGAATGGAGGAATTCCCGAGTAGCGAGAGACGACGCAGCAGGCCTCGGAGTCGGAATACACAGCAATGAAGGCTGCTAATACGAAACCCCAGAAAAATTCCTAGGGCTCTGATACCATGTGGGAAATCAGCGATGGGAGAAAATTATTCTGTATTTTCTTGATTTACATTGATAATACATGGTTTTAAATATGAGTTTTTCAAGACGAAGAAATATGAAACTATTTAAATAATTCTCTCAATTAAGGAATTACTAATTAATTCTGATTCCCTTAATTTAAGAGATTCCAAATTAATTGTAATTACCTTAAATTAAGGTATTACAAATTGATTCTCCCAATTTATTTCCATAGCTATGCACAGCTCCATTACGTCTCGACAATTATTCTAATGCTTCTCTGCTGGCAAGGGTACCTCTAATCTTGGACTCCACATATGGTAGAAGGATTATCCGCTTGCTATCTTTGGTGAATGAGTTGGTGTTCCTATGCCTATCATGTTGAGTCTTGTTGTCATATTACCACAGTCTTCTCAATAAAAGATGGCAGACATCCGTGAGGACTACATCACACCAAATCTGATCATTCAGCTTGCTCCCAACCGATAACTGCACGAGACACCTCCTATCAATACTAATCCACTATGTCAGGTAGTATGGTTGGGGTTGTCTTTGAGTCATGATGCTTAACTTGTCCGCCGTCAATGTTGACGTTGCATTTTTGCTGTTACCTCCATCGATGATGATGATACATACTCTTCCCTTCACAATGCAATGAGTGTAGAATATATTGTGGTGTGAACGCTTTAAATATCTCGGGTATATTGTTGAAAGTGATGGTAATATAGATGGGGATGTTATTAGTGGAATTAAAATTGGTTGATTGAAGTGGAGGAATGCTTCGGGCCTATTGTGTGATAGAAAAGTACCACTTAGATTAAAGGAAAATTTTATAAGATGGTGGTGAGACCCGCAATGCTCTATGACGCTAAATGTTAGCCTTTAAAGGAGAAGCATAAAACTAAGTTAAATGTTGCCGATATGAGAATGGTTTGGTGGATGAGTGGCTTTACACTTAGAAATAAAATGTGAAATGAATATATCCATGATGGGGTTGGTGTAGCTCTAGTGGCGAACAAAATTAGAGAGAGTTGTCTTAGATGATTTGGTCACATTAAATGTCGACCATCTGATGATCCGGTTAGGCGAGTAGATGTTTTAGATTAGACTTATGTTAAGAAAAGTGGAGGTAGACTTAGAAAGACTTGGGAATATTGTATAAAAAATGATCATTTATTAGAATTAAATGAAAATATGACACTCAATAGGACACAATGGAGAAAAATGATTCATGTAGCCGACCCCACTTAGTTTTTTTGTTGTTGAAGCCACCGTTGCTCCTCTGGTGCCTCAGTACGAAGGACTCGTCGAACCACAAGTCTCTGACTCTTATCTGGTGGAAGTTGACAATCCTCATTCTTTTCTTCAGTTGCTTCCTCGTCACTGACTTCTTTCATTACACCCCGCTCCGTAAAGAACACAACTCGACTCGTCGAGCAATTGGGGGCAATGTGCCCAAATCTATGGCACTAGAAGTATTATCTGGTTAGGAGGTTAGTGGGCGTGCTACTCTTCTCAGGGTGAAAGTCTTTATCCTAACCCTTCTTCGCAATTCCTTGGGGCGTGCTCCTGCTGATGTCTCCAATTACTGGTGGCTGTCTGAATGGTGGTGGTTTCCTTTCTGTTCGTGACATCTCCTAGTGACCAATAGGCTTGCAGTTGCACAATATTACTGGTAGTTGGCTTTAATCCCTCCCAGATATCGAGCTATGATATGTTCCTCTGGTCCGACCTACGCACATTTCATCTGCAATTGGTCAAGCTGTATCGTGAACTGCTCCACTAATAGGTCTCTTTGCTGTAGGTGATGAAGCCTCAAAAATATATTCTGACGGTAATGAGGCGGTAATCATTTATCTGCATTTCCTTCTTCATCTTTCCCCATCTGATAATTTATGCTACTTGTCTCCTTATGTGCCTCTGCAAAATTTCCCACCACAAGGAGATGCTCATTTTCAATTTGTTGGTAACAAGTTTCACTCTTTTATCTCTTGGCACCTACTGTATACAAAGTTTTTTTCGACAGACTGCAATTATTCAATGAAATTATCCGGATCCACACCTCCGTCGAACTCCAGTGGATCCACTTTTATTCCAAAGTCGCCGTGTCCTTCATATGTTGCCTCCTCTCTTGTCCTTCTTTGATAATCAATTTTGAAGCGTCGTGGTCTGTCTTTCTCATCATTGAAGTCCTTTTTATGGAAGGGATACAGATCCTTGTCATTTTTTCTCCATCTACTCTCCATATCACGATCGAGACTAATCTTCCTCTAGGTCCCGTCATCAATCATTGCAAGTCTCTGCTGAAGTCGACAAATCTCTCCTTGTAACACTTCTCGGGTAGGTTTCGACAGGTGTCTCCTTGGTGGCATGGTTAGAGTTTGAGAATTGGAAGAAGGTATTTGAGGATATGAAAGAAATTCTTTTTTGGAGTGGAGGTGCTTTGGGTGTGGCGGATGCTTGAAAACCCAAGGATAGGACTAGGATCAGACTAGCTCTGATACCAAATGATATCTGAGTTAACCCAAATCACAACGGAATGATAATATTATTGCTGAAATTCAAAGAGGGTTACAAACAAGGACACTTGAAAAATAGGAAAACAACGATACAAATACAATTACTCTCTAGGGCAAGGGTTGAAGGTGGTGGGGTGCGTGTAGAGGTAGTGGAAATGAAGAGTTGTATGGTTAGGGTTTGAGAGATGGAAGAGGTATTTGAAGATGTGAAAGAATTTTTTTTTTGGAGTAGAGGTGGTTTGGGTATGACAGATACTTTGAAACCCTAGGATAAGATTAGGATTAGACTAGCTATGATACCAAATGATGTCGGAGTTAACCCAAAGCACTACAAAATTGTAATATTATTGTTGAAATTCAAAGAGGGTTAACATACAAGGACACTTGAAAAATAGGAAAAACAATGACACAAATACAAAGGCTCTCTAGGGCAAGGGTTGAAGGTGGTGTGTTCATTGTAGAGATAGTTGGAAATGAAGAGCTGTAGGTAGGGAGGTATGGTGGCAGTAAGGTGAGGGTAGTCTTACGGCTGGAAAGCAAGTAGGGGAGGATAGTTAGGGGCGATAGCAAGCAGCTTGGCTGTGGGGAGGTGCGGCAACAAGCATCTTGGCTGTGGGCAGGTGTGGCAGCAAACAACAGCTTTCTGAAGGGTGTGGCAGGGGCAGCGAGTGGGGAAAGGTGAAAGAGGAGGAATATGAGGGGGTGATCTCTAGCTTGGAGCAGAATATAACCGAAGCACCATCTGTCCTCGGATATAGCCCTAGCTATAGAGAAAGACACTGAAGGCAAAAATCTGAAGCAAAAACTCCCCCAAAACAGAGAAAATAACATATAAATACTACTAGGTGTGCTAAGGGTGGGGTCCCCTCTGTTAGTTGGCCATTACCCGTGAAGGAGTGATCATGTGGTCCTTTCCTCCCTCAGCTGTTCTGGTGGAGAATTGCCAAGAATGCCCTTCCTACTAATGACTGGTTAGTTTAAGCACAGGATTGGTGTGCAACGTGAATGGCCATGGGGCGGGCCCCAAGTAGAAGATACTTTGCATATCTGCACTAACTGCAGAGTGCTCACTTCTGTGATTGCTGCTATCGGTGAATGCTGAGTGGTTGTCCCCTTCTTTGCCAATTGGAAGGAAATTCTTCAGGTCTTGAACCAGCTAACAAACATCAGCCTCACCCAGGCTTGTCTTTTTTGTAATGTTGTTTATCAATGTTGGAGAGCTAGAAATGCGAAAAAGCACAACCAATCCTATGGAACTCTGACTCTTATTGCTGCCACTGTTTTAGAAGGTCTCGCTTCTACCCACCGTTACCCAATTCGGGGGCAATGGGGTACTTCTCAGACCTCCCGTCTGCCGCCTAATGCTTCTTGGTGCCCCGCCCTCCTGATTGGTTAATGGTGAACTTCGATGGTGCCCTTCTTCCCTCTCATGCAGTGGGGTAGGGATAGTTATCCAGAATGAGGGGGGATTGCTTGCTTGCGGTCGGAAAGCATTGGGAGCATTGGGACTTTGCACAGGTGGAACTCAAAGCAGCTCTTTTTATCAATAATTGGCTTGAACCATGGATGCTTGAGATGCGGGGAATCATTCTAGAGGTGATTGCCAAAATGTAATGAATTTTCTCCGGCACAGCATTGACAAATGTTATTGAAGCCGACAAACACAATATAACCCAGACTTGGCTTTTCTCATGATTTTTGAACAGGTTCTTTTTATTTTTATTCCTAGATCTTATAACAAGGCTGCTCAATTTTGTGCTCAACTGGTCTTGCAAGATAGTTTTGCGCTTAGACAGGTGCATGCTTATCATGACCTTTTTTCTTTTCATATAACATGATAGGATAATTTTTTTTTGGGTGTCCCTGGGGCATAGTTTCATACTCTTTCTGTTGCTTCTTGTTTTTTAATTAATGCAATATGTACCTTTCAAAGGATGTGAACCGGTTCACAAGAAACATTGCCTGGTTCGGCGGCTAGAGTTGTCGCGTCCTGCGTCAGTCTCGCGTCTCTTGCAGGATCCTGCATCTCATGCAGGAGACGAATCCGCGTCAGAAATACTACAATTGAACAAGTGGCACAACCTTGGTTGTTTGATACAATTGATAAACCGTTTACAAAATTTCTCCGTGAAGTTCGTTTTATCCATCATAAACTGGGGAGTTCTCCAACTCACCTCATCATAAGCTTGTTTCATGTTAACTTTTAGTGTCTTGAGTCTCATGGTTAAGATTTGAATTTGTTCATCATTTTTTGAGCCGTGAGACAATGGCCAGAAATTGATCTCCTGGGGACAAAAGTAGCTTTTTCATCTGAAATGATTGACGGTAGAATGCCTGACCAGGATTTTGCCACGATTTTGTAAGTTGTTTTGGCAGCTAAGCTTAGCCGACGATTCAGCATTTTGCTTCTTTGGTATAAGAATGACCAGAGTTTCCTTCCGTGCGGGAGGCATTTGAAAACTGGAAAAAAAAAATCTGAAATAGCATTGATAACTTCCTGGTCCACAATGTGCCAATAGTTTTTGTAAAAGAATGCAGTTAAACCATATTTCCTAGGCGTTCGGCTGGAGCCTAAGCTCTTAACCGCAATAACGATTTACTCTTCTTTAATGTTGGTGTCCCAGCACTGCTGTCCACTGCGTTGAGGCATTTATCATTGTTGAACGAGGCTCATTTTTTCCAGATGGATTTCTGTAGTTTTCCATTTTTTGCTACAAAATTGTATGAAACAATTTAAGATTTCTGTAGGGCTTTCAATCCAAGAACAGCCTTAGTAAATCCTGTAAATCTGGATTTACTGAATCCTGCTAGCAACACTAAGATTTAGTTAATGCAGAATTTAAGACAAAAGTGAGAGGAATTGAGAAGAAATTGAATTTACTAAATCTTGGATTTAAAAATTGTCCCCACATAAACCCATTACCAACATTCCCTTTATAAATTTCTTGAATGTTGAAGATAATATTGCTGTTGAAGTTTCCAGATTTGACCTGTAAATAGATTGGGAGAATATTGTGTAATCAATTAGTATTAATGTGTATTAATTTGTAATCCCTTAAATCAAGGGAATTAATTAGGTAGTTTCCTTTTTGCTTCCCTGTAATCTCCTCTATATAACACCTTGTATGTTCAATTCAATGGTATGAAAGAAAAGAATTCTCTACTATTTCTGTTTATAATTGCAATAGATTCCTGATTCTCTTGAAACTCAGCAAACAAAAGATGGCTAACAAAGAAAAACTCGCAAAGGCCTCCTTTCTTCAAAATACAACAATACCGTAGCCTCTCTAATCCTCCCTCCAGTTCAGCCAGCAAAAAAAAGATGGGAGTTTCAGCCATGCATTCTACCCACAGAGGAGGAGAATATTTTTCATGTCTTTTGTTATTTTGTAGTATAGAGTGGGTGAAGTTTACTTCCACTTAGAGTGGAAAGGTATCCTTAAGGCTGCTCTCTTTCAAGGCCTGTAAGAAACATAGGACTTTTGCACAAGTGTAAAGAACATTGGTCATTTGTATAAAATATTTATAAAAAATGCAATGCTCTCCCAACAAGCTTCGCTGCCAAATTTGTTCTTTCATACTTTGTTTTGGTTCATGATAAATCTATAATTTACTAAATATGAAATTCCAATTTACAGAACCTTGACAAACTAAAGAAGTATAATGTTAAGTGGGTGCCTAGCCTAAGGGCAATTTGGTCTTTTATTTTCACAGGTGTAATTTAATTTTTTAGTATAAATGGACCCTCATATGCTTAGGGTTAAGGTTATGCTTGAGATTATTGTCTTTGAGTTCTAGGGTTAGGGGTAATAGATTTCTCACCTTTCGAATTGTAAGAATTAGGAGAGATTGCCTATCTCTCTAATTGTAGGTGCTTGTTTTTGTATTCGTATTGATTGTTTGATGTGTTTGCAATAAATAAGTTTTTCCCTAATTTCTATGGAAAAACTGTCAAGAATCATATCAAGTGGTATCAGAGCATCAATTTGGGAATTTGGGAAGACAAAAAGGCTATTGAATCGCAGAAGAGGATCGTGGCTCTTCCGGCGGCATACATACAGATCAATTGGATTTCGCAGAAGCTCCGCTACAATCGTGATTGGTTTGCAGGGAAGCAACGAAGGGATTGCATCGTCAGCAGGTAAGCAACGACAATAGTGGTGATCAAGTAAGCGGAGAAGGCCGATAGGATCGCGACATAGAGTACCACGCGATATAGTTGTGAGCAGACCTAATTGGGACAGTAACAACGTGATCGTGAGTACTTGTGGAAATAAATTCAATTGCGACATATAAGAGACCGACACACGATTAATCCATGCAACACATCGTGATTAGAGCTCCCTTGAATGCCAACAATTGCAATACAATCATTAGAGCTCGCTGGGAAGCAACATACTGGATCACTTCATAGTAAGTGGCACAATCGCCCGACTCAAACAGTTGGGAAGCAATATAGTCGTGATTAGGGCTACTCACAGCTTTTAGGTGAACCAAGCAATCGCATCTTGCAAGACAGTAGTGATTCAAGCCGAGGAAGCTGGCAAACGGGATTACACAGCCATGTTTGTGACTTTTGTGCGTTGTGTATTAGCGATTCGGGTTACCTAGGAAGATTGCAGCTTTCCCTAATCGTAGAAAAGTTACGATTGGAGCCACTTGACTGCAATCAAACCAAAGAAAACAGTCTTGATTCAAATGAACTACGTGACTGCAACATACTGACTTTGAAAATGAGAGGAAGTAATGGTGAACAAATATATAAATGATTTGGAGGAAAATTAGAGAAAGAGATGAGCCAACATCAAATATGAAATAGATGAACATTTCTTGATAATGGAGGAGTGTTTCTCGTCCATGGATAGGCGGTTTGAGTGAACATTCACAATTTAGGAAGAAATGATGAAGAAGATAATAGAGTTTCACACAAGGTCGAGCTATGTTGTCGGGAACAGACGCGAGCAATAACAATCTGAAAGACTTGTGCAAATTTAGGGCAACGTCGCTTCTTTTGGTGGATTTGAAATCCTTGGATTGAGCTAAGTCCTCAGAGGGAATAGAGCTTGCAATAACCTTGGGATTTGAAGTTCCTCTTATCAGCGTGCGACCAGAACCGCTACCTCAGGTACAAAACAGTGAGACTGAGAGATTGATATTAGAGATGATGGAGGTTAGGATCATTAAACTTATTGTGAGCTCCATTTCTAGCCTAGTGTTGATAGTGAAGAAGAAGGATGTGAGTTGGTGCTTCAGCGTAGTTTTTCGAGCGGTGAGAAATAAAATAATACTTGACAAATTTCATATCCTGATGATTGATGAGCTACTGAACGAGTTAGTTGGGACTTCAATATCCTCTAAAATTAACTCAAAGTTAAAATATCAACAGATTCAGATGCGGTTGAAGGATGTGCACATGACTACATTTCAAACTTCTCCGGGTCACCATGAATTCCTGATTGAATGAAAATGATGGCTAGATGATGATGCCATATGGAAACCACCAGACTTGATCCAACAATAGTCTCTTTTTTTATCTCACATTGGGGACAATGTGTCTTTTTTAGAGGGGAGTATTGTTACACGGCTGTCTAGCCTAAGGGCAATTTAGTCTTTTGTGTGCTTAAGGGCAATTTAGTCGCTTATTATTTATTATTGTTTAGTATAAATAAACCCTCATAGGCCCAACATTAAAGTAATGTATGAGATTATTGTCTTTGAGTTTTAGGGTTTGGGAGAGTTCACCTACCTCTCAATTTATAGGAATTGGGAGAGATCGCCTACTTCTCGAATTGTAGGTTCTTATTTTTGTATTCGTGTTGAATATTTGATGTTCTTGCAACAAAATGTGTTTTTTCCTAATTTCTGTGGACAATCTGCCAAGAATTGTATCAAAGGACCTATAGTAGACCTCTTTTGTCCAATCTCCAACAACATTTTGAGTCAGCTTCACCAATAACCTCAATTGAATCTGCACTTGATCTTAATAGTGGATTAAGGTTCAAGGTTCCTTGATTTACCTCCATAACCAGCTGACAAACCTCTAATATTTCCTTCAAGGATTTTACTTTATCTACTTGATACACTTTACAGATCCAATAGCTTTATAACCCCGTTGTAAGGAAAGCAATACATCTTTTGAGTTTATTTTACAATTCCTAGAAATTGAATTGCAGAAAACATAAACTGTGCCTAATAGCTGAAATTTAGCTTTTGGATCATACACTGGAAATCTATATGTATCTTTCTGAGATCAATTTTTTGAGATAAAAGCAACTCTTTTTTTTTATATATATTTGAAAATTTCCACCCCAAGAATCTTTCTTACATCACTAGGCTCTTTCATATTAAATTCGAACTTGAAAACATATTTAAGTGTTTGTATTTCAAGCTTGTTTTGCATGCTAATAGCATATCTTCCACATAGATCAATTAGCATTTCGTGTTTTCTTCTTCTAATGACCTGAGGTAGACACATCTATCATAACTAATACTCTTGAAAATTATGTTAATTAGTTGATAGTGAGTCCATTATTTTGGAAATTATCTAATGATCTTTAAAAAATATTCTCTTAATCAAAGTGTAAAACATTATTAAAATTTACACTGACAGATTTAGTGCTCATAACCAAAATTCCGCTTAGTTTGACTTTTACGAAGGTATTGAGGCTTTCATTTCCATAATTCTCAATCCAAATTAGTTAGCATTTTTGTTACATGTTTTAACACTGGACATTTACGTATTCATGCACTCCACTTGTGCACTTTGCAGTCTTACCCAATTAAAAATTTTCACTTGTTTATTACTAATAAACTAATGGTCAAATTGAAGTAGTTAATGGGAGCCTAGGTGATATGTTTTGCTTTTTGATTAATAAACATGCCTCGTTGGCTAGGTTTGCTTATAAGTCATCAATTAATAGGCCTACATGTATGTTCCATCCATAACTATCACACGGTATATCTACTTAAAAAACTAATAGATTTTATTAAATTTCCTATTGAACCTATACCTACTGAATTTGCGTAGCATATGCAGGGCGTGTTTTGCATAATGTTATTCTTAGAAAATTACCAATTGATTATTACTATTATAAGACTATTGTTGATGTGAATAGGAGACTTGTGGAATTCAAACGTTGGTGATGAGACAATTATGTGCTAAATTTAAAAATACTTTTTATAGGGACTTTATGGAATTAACTGCAACTAAACCAGAGTCACAATGATTGCAAATCACTTGGACTAATGCTTACAAATTAGAAATTCGGAGAAGTACTAGTATCAATCTGGTCGTCAATAAATTTGATTTGTTTTATTTCAATAACCTTTGGCAGCTATGGATTCTTCATTTTATCCCCTAATAACAAATTCATATCCAATGCTTTACCATCCATTTAACTTATTCCTGAAATTATTATTAATAATTATATTGTGTTCACTTTTAATGGTGGATATTTGAGACATTTTATACATTGGCATGATATACCCTACTATAATCATTTATTGATTCCTATTCTGTAAGAAACTTAACAATTATGCTCCTAACTGGATGAATATCAAAAACTAAAATTGTCATAGTATATTTGATGAAAACTAGAAAGTGTTTACTTATTGGAAATAAAAAAGGTTTCATTATATTGTAGTTTCATTGTGTTTTATTTCAGTTTATGTCTAAAATTGCCAATAATGTCTAATGATGCTTAAAACAGGCATGTTCTAGAAAAATTTCTTTCTTAGGTTAACTATTGTAAGAGCTCAGTTAATTATCATCATAAAAATCTCAGTTTTAGCCTTCAAGTTTCCTATTTCACTAGATTTTGGTAATTTGTCCATGTACAAATTTTCCTCATGGTTTCCTTCAAAACTTTTTCATGGTTTCCTTGAAAAAAACTTTCCTATTGTCTCCTTCTATGGATCCATGTGGGGACTATGTTGTTGATTGCGATAGTAATCTGCTAAATAAGGAATGCCACTAATGATATATTATTTTGATCCCTCTAATTGCTGCGGTTTATTATGTTTTTGATGTCTGCTATAATTTTGAATCACTCTTCAACAATTGGCATGCCTCGACTTTGCTAACTTTTGTGTGGAGTCATTTCTTCATTTGTTTTTCCTTTTAGGCATAAATTCACAAGGAAATTATGGAACTTAAAGTTGATTCATACTATTTATTTAATGAGAGATTTAGAATTTGATGCTTTTTGTAGTTTTTGGGAGGGAAAAAATAATATCCTCTTTTTAATTTCATAGAATATAATTACAAGATAAATAGAGGGTGATGGCTCCCGCATTAGGAAAATAATAAAATCAGCCATAACTCTCCACAATAGAAGAAGGTAACATGAATTATGATATATCAATAATACTACATTTTAGAAATAGAAAATACCTAATAATAAAATATACTAAATTAACAACTTCCTAAAAATTCAACACCCTCTCAAGTTGGTATATCATGCCCAACTTGCTTACTAGAAACTCAAAAGTAGGCATGAATAGTCTTTTGGTGATGATATGTGTTATTTGTTGAACAACGAGGATAAATGGCATGCAAATTGTTCCACAAACAATCTTCTCTTTTATGAAGTGGCTGTTAATCTCTGTATGCTTTGTGCGATCATGCTGTTTTGACAAAACTGCAAAAACTGATTCGAGAGATCCAGAGCAAAACTTAAAACCAAAACACACAAACAAAGTAACATGTAAAAAAATACAGATTCAATGTGGAAAAAATCTTAGAACGGGAAAAAATCATGGAGCCACACTACACCAAGAAATTTACTATGAAGAAATGAGGAGATTGCATGTTATGTTAACGATCAAATCTCTCTACACTCTTGGAACTCACAATTACTCTTTTTTATCTCCATCACAGGATAATCCGCGAAATTTAACTTTAGTGAACACACTAATCCCTCAGTGAAGACAATCCTTTAAAGGCCAAATTGGACGTTTCAGTTACAGGCGCTTAGAAGTGCCATCCTTGGGCACCAAGTTTCCAGGCACTCTGTTTCTGCACTAGAAACAAGCGTATCTGACTGCAGTTGAGCCCCTCTTGGGTGCCATTTTTCCTCGCACTCAGTTGTGAAGGAAGTTCTTTTGGGCGCTTGGACGCCACACCAGGTGCCGAACTGTTAAGAGCTTTGTTTTGAAGGCCTTTGCTGGGCGCTGGGCACCCAACTAGGCGATGGGGTGCTTAGCCAGATGCTGGGTGCGATTTTTCTTTGATACAATTAGCTTCCACATATTACACATGCTGCATTGGATTTTCTTTGATGCTTATAATTACTTTATTGTCACAATATAACTTAATTGACATGCTTATCAGAATCTTCAACCCTTCAAGAAATTTTTTCAACCGTAACATCTCACTTACTCCATTAGCCATAGCCCTATATTCGGCCTCAGTACTACTCCTTGCGACCACATTCCATTTCATGCTTTGTTATGTAACCGAGTTTCCCTACACATAGGTTTAATATTTAGAAGTTGATCTTCTATCAATAGTTGAGCCTGCTAAATCTGCATCAGATACGCCTCTAGGCTTTTTTGTGTGGTTTTCTAAAGGAGCAAGCCTTTACCCGTTGTACATTTTAATTCCATATATTAAGGATTTCATTAGGTATATTTTCAGAATATATTCCTAGCTCGACTTGTTGCTTTAAAATCATATAGCTTATTATTATCCATTCATTACTATTTCCTAAGGGAGATTTTATATGAGAAGCTTGTTCTTTCTGAAAGACTTCTAATTGTTTATTTCTTATATTTATTTGAAGTAAATCACAAATTCTGTTAAATTCTATTTCTATGAAGGATTTATTCAACATCCAATTTCTTTTCTATAAGTGAGGTAAATTCTTTTATTATTAGCCTTCTTTGTAATTCTCTCTCATCAAGAAATTTGCTAATTTTTTTTATTAATATTCTTCTTTTTTTTTCATTTTCATCTTTCACTTGTTCATATGAATTAATTGAAGATTCATATGACCAAGTACGGGTATAGAGACATCTAGAATGTTTTGGACATTCATAAGTATCATTATCATCTCAACTTGGCTCTGATACCATTTTTGATGTCAAAGCTAAATTAAATGGTTTAAACTTTTTAAACTTCTTATTTTTATTTTTATTTATATTTATTTCTTTAATATCTTCTTCCATTTTTTCTAAAAATCTTTCTGTATCTATAGCCTATAAGTTTATCTTAATAAGGGTCCTTATGCTTTCTATTATACTAATATACTGACTTTAAATTATTGTTACTGTTCTCCTCCTAGGGTTTGATCCATGTCTCCGGTTCATGTCATATGCTTCCTCGAGGCTTTTTAAGGAAGACTAGGGCTCATACCACTAGACCACAACCCTCTATGACTACTTCAGAGACGTAAAACACAGCTTTAATTCGTTTCTTACCTTAAAGCGTAGCTAAGAGAAAAAGAGTAATAATAATAAAAAATCAATAACATAGAATAACAAAAGCATAATAAGAACATATATTATTAAGAAAAACTTATAGACATAGACACAAGGAAGAGAGTATTTTAGCCGCTCTGACTCACACACATTACACTAGAAGAGAGAAGATTTAGAAGTTTGGAGATAAGAGATATCCCCTACAATACATAGAGAGGGAGAATATATAGCTTTCTGAGTTAGACCTCCTTCGAATAGTTCTAGCTGTAAAGCTTCAGTAATTGGGAATCATATGAACTGGAAAAAGTTCTATGATTGTAACTTTGTCTGCGGAATAAATAATTGTACCATTGGTCGATATTATTAAGAATCATTTGAGCTGGAAAAGCCTCTATGATTGTATCTTTGTCGGTGGAAAAGTATATCCTTTTGTTAGTACTTTTGACATAATTCTTCAAATATTCCTTCATAATTTATACTTTCTTTACATCTGTATTCTACCCGCCTGTAGTTTCATACGTACTTCTTCAATAGTTTCTTTCTTCTGACAATTAGGGCTTTTATGTAACTTATCTTTCTGTATTTTTTCACAAAATAATCTTTTGGTTTCTTTGTTGACTGCAACATTATTTCTTCTGAGAGTATTCAACCATTTTTGATACAATATTTCATGTACCTTCTTCGTCGGTTGCTTGCTATGGCTGTAGATGAATAATTTATCTTAGGAGTAGTAGACCCAGATATTTGTAGCATCAATTTTCTGTCTCTAACCATATTTGATATAAATCTTCAGCTGTTGATCGTAAGTGCAAAGTCTCAATTGGTTTGTATTTAGGAGTGAAAGGCTCACTGCTAATTCCAATCTGAATAACCATCTGGATAAGTCTGATACATTTTTAAATATAAATTCTAGTGTTTTAATATTTTGTGGAAAGCATCGGTTGCCTCAATTATAAGTTTAGGTAATTCTTTTAGAAGACTGTCATCTTCTAGATAAATCATACAAATAAGTTCGCATTTATATAATTCTGATACTAATTTTATATCAGTATTGCCATAAATATATACAACTTGATTATTCCCAGTGGCTTATGTTAAGAAAGGCAGAGGCAGACCTAGGAAAACTTGGGCTTTTTGCATAAAAAATGATCTTAATTTATTAGAATTAAACGAAAATTTGACACTAAATAGGACGCAATGGAGAAAAAGGATTCATGTAGCCGACCCCACTTAGTGGGATTAAGGCTTTGTTGTTGTTGTTGTTGTTGTATGGAAATAAATCTGAGGATTTATTCTTTCTTCATATAGAGATAATTGCTGCCACTTATCAGCTATATCAATAATTTTCTTATAATTTTCTTGAAGTACCTTGGAGTAACTGGGAATAATTTTTGAAGAAGAATCTTCAGAATCTGTAATTCTTGAGGTTTTATCAGCCTTGCTATCCTCAATAATTGAGGATTTATTGACCTTATTGTTGTAGGAAGTCCATGCCTATTAAGATTTGATCAGAATTTTTATCGTCAATTAAAAATGTATGCTAAAAATCTATTCGATAATTATTAATATCCCAAAATCTGAAAAGAATATTTGCTTCATAAGTGCAGACGTGTTGTTTTAAATAATCTTTATAGATGTATGGTTCATTTTTTAAGATTTTTTGGTTTTGTGGGATTAAATTTTTATCTATATGTGATTTATGAGAACCTGTATCTAGGAGTATTTTATATTTATTTTCAGGAGTAATATAGTATCCTATGACTAATAATTGGTTGTTAATATATTCTTTTATATCCAGACTAGGTCGGGTATAATGGCTTTATGAAAATCTAAAGATTTTCTAGGTGTTATGGATAATAAATTGTTATTTTCTAAATATGTGAGTTTTGGGAATCTTTGGCTAGTACTGGATCCTTCATCAAAATTTAAGAGTAAATTAGTTGATGGGGTGTAATATCTAATTCGTTTATTTCTTGAGGTTGAATAGTTTGTCCGGATTGTGAAAAAATAAGATCTATATGAATGGAGATTGTATGTGGCTTAAATGCTACAGTATTATGTTGGTTGCTATAAGCATAACCAGTTTGGTAGGTAATACTATATACTGCGCTTCCTTCTCTCATTTTTATTCTATCTAATTTATCTCTTAAAGTGAGGGATCGATTAAGATGTCTATCGTTTATATTAATGAAATAATTTGGGTGTAAGTTGAATATTAAGATTTTAGTAACATAGATTACCTTGTATAACTCCTAATAAGACGTCTTTTTTAGATTGTATAATACGATCATCATATATCCAGATAGTAATTGCACTATGTATGCCCTTTCGAAAATATGCTTTAATTAATATTCGAATGCCGCCAAAAAATATATGTTTGTATTTTTCGGGATTTTTTATTTTTTGTAAGTCTTGCATTTTCATCTATTGATTATAGAGTGATATTTTAGTCTTTCATTCTGTATTAATTATATCTATAGGACATTCACCTTGCCTGATGCTATAATGTATTGATCTTTTCCATAAGAATATAGGCATATTAAAGCAATCTTTTGTTCCTAAAAATAATTTTCTTTTTCTTATTTTATGATAAGCTTCTTCAGTAATATATCTTTCATATTCAATTGATTTATCATCCGATATGTCGATCTCAGAGTGTTCTTTCATTTAATCAGAATATAAATATTCATCTATTTCATTGTCTGAGTTAATCATCTCTATTAAAGTATTTTTAGTTTTTGATAATTGGTATATTTCTTCTTCAGTATCGATATCTCAGAAATTAAAGATAGGTTGTAAATTATGTTCATGGCTTAATTTATTTCTTTGAGGGTATTTGTTGGCATAATGTCCTTCTTTTTTACATATCCAACATTTATTATTATTTTTAGTTTTGTTATTTGGATCATTATTTCTTTTTCTAAAAGTTCTTTTGTTAAGATTAAAATATTATTTATTTATTTTTCTTAAGAATTATTTCTTCTTATTATTTACATAGCAGTGACAACTTTCTTTAGTGTTTGAACAACCCCATTGTTGAATAAGTAAATCAAACTTTTCGCAACATAAGGATTGTTTATATTTTTTATTTTGTTTGTGTAAATCTATGTGTTGACATGATTGTGCTAATTTTTCGTAAGCAAATTGTATTCGACTTCCTAAAGTCGCGTCATCAGGATGTGCTTTATTAAATTCTTGACTCCATAGTATGTTATAAGGTTCGGGTAACTTATAAAAATATGAATCTAAATATAATGCTTTATCTTATACAATATATCATAAAAGAATTTTTGGTAGTCACAGCTGTATTCAGTAAGATAACATATATTGCAGATACTTAATGATGTTATTTTTTGTTGAGCTAAATCTGATTGGTCTTTTCTTTTATCAGATTCTGTATTATGTCCGGTATAACCTAAAAATTCATTTTTTTAGAAAACCTCCGTAAATACTAGGCCATTTTCCTAGTGTATTGATTGTGTCTTCTGCATGACATATTTCTCTAATTGTAAGTTTTTTGTCATCGTTGAGGCCAGAAAACCATTTCCTTGCAATACCAGTTAATGTATTTTCAATAAATGCATAGGCATCATCTCCTTTTAAATTGTAATTATAAATTGTCAGACTATTCTCTATTATCCACCTATCAATTATTTCAGTTATATTTTTTGTGTAGTCTATATTTAAATATATTCCATGCCCACTGATTGGTTCGGGTATATTATCTTTCTTTTGAAGTCTAAGGGTTGGTATACGTTTTATGCTGAGTGGCAGATATCTAATAGAAGAACTAGGAGTTTGAGTATTACTAGCTTGATTTGTTTCTAAAGATGGTATACTTATAGTTTGATTATTAGATGTACTTGGGGTATCTACTGAAAGATAGATAGCTTGTCCTGTCATGAATTGGTGTTCAGTTAGAACATTAATTTAATCTCGTATTTCGTTTTCCGAGGGAGATGGTTCATCGACTGAAATAACTTCGTTAATTCTAATATCTCCTTGTAAATTTCCTTGAGAGAGTTAAATTTATTTTGATTAGTCCAATTAAAGATTTCAGTATTAGAATTTGGTTCTTTTGGACTGGAACATTCAGTAAGAATAGCTGCAGTAGCTATATTATTATTTAAAATTTGTTGATTTTGGATTATTTTTAATTCTAATTCGTAGATATTAGAAGTACTTTCAGTATTTTTTAGATTTTTAAATATGTTTAGGGTTATCCTTTTAAAAATCTTAATTTTTTCTAATTGGTTTTGGTTTAATTCCATATATTAAGGATTTCATTAGGTATACTTTCAGAATATATTCCTAGCTCGACTTGTTGCTTTAAGATCATATAACTTATTATTATCCATTCATTACTATTTCCTAAGGGAGATTTTATATGAAAAGCTTGTTCTTTCTGAAAGACTTCTAATTGTTTATTTCTTATATTTATTTGAAGTAAATCACAAATTCTGTTAAATTCTATTTCTATGAAGGATTTATTCAACATCTAATTTTTTTTCTATAAGTGAGGTAAGTTCATTTACTATTAGCCTTCTTTGTAATTCTTTCTCATCAAGAAATCCTCTAATTTCTTCAATTAATATTCTTCTTTTTAGTTCTTTTTCATCTTTCACTTGTTGTTCATATGAATATTAATTGAAGATTCATATGACCAAGTAGGGGTACAAAGACTCTTAGAATGTTTTGGACATTCATAAGTATTATTATCATCCCAACTTGGCTCTGATACCATTTTGCATTTTTAATAAGATTAATTAATAATTCTTTATCAAGTAAATAATAGTCATCAAATTTGGTGTTATCATTTAATTTTTTGTAATTTATAACTAATCTTGCTTTTCTTCTAACTTGTTCAGCATGATTTTTGACCAAAAAGGCTGGACGGCTTTGTGGACTTCTACTTTGCTCTATTAATTTAAGATCTAATAGTTCTTTGATTTGGATTTGAAATTCATTCTTATCTTTTAATGTGTATTTCATTGGTTTTACCCTAATAATGAGAGTAGGGTTAATAGGTTCTATAGTAGCAATTGGTTCATTATTTTTTCAGAATTCTAACGGATTTTCAGAAAATGTTTTAAACAAAGAATTTGCGAATGTTCTAAGTTTATCAAGTTTATTATCCTGATAAGAAGAATTGATGTTATTTATACTTAACATATCTGCGAATATATTTGGGAAGAATTTTTTCATATTTTGATAAAGTGGGTAATCACCGTGCTGGCTGTGAAATATAGGTGGATTTAAACAATAGTTTGATTGTATAATTGGACAAATAATAGAGTAACCATTGGGGGTTACGATTATTATTGAGTTTTCGGTTTGCGTGAAAGATGAAAATGATTTTAAAAAAAGTTATTTCCTAGTATTATATCGGGGCCTTCATATTTAGGGATATATAATTCTATTTTGATATAGCTATGGAACCGTATCGCGGGGTAAAATGTAATTGTCTATATTTGCATGCACGTATGTGAATGTTATTGTATGTTGTTGATTTCTTATTATTATCACTCTTCCCCCTTAGCTACGCTTTAAGGTAGGAAACGAATTAAAGCTGTGTTCTATGTCTCTGAAGTAGTCATAGAGGGTTGTGGTCGAGTGGTATGAGCCCTAGTCTTCTTAGAAAGCCTCGAGGAAAGATATGGCATGAACCGGAGACGTATGGATCAAATCCTAGGAGGAGAACAATAGAAATAATTTAAAGTCAGTATATTAGTATAATATGAAGCGTAATGGAACCTTATTAAGATAAACTTATAGACTATAGATACAGGAAGATTTTCAGAAAAAATGAAAGAAGATATTAAAGAAATAAAAAAATAAAAATAAAATTAAGAAGTCTAATAAGTTTAAACAATTTAATTTAGCTTTGACGTCAAAAATGGTATCAGAGCCATTTATTAATAAGCTATTCAAAAACTTATTGCTAATATCTTCTTAGAATTGGTTGACTACTTTAAGTTATTTCTTATAGGGCGAATGTATAAATTGATTTACTAAACTCACAACAAATACAATATCTGTTGTGAATGTGAAAAATATATCAACTTCCTCACCAATTTTTGATACTTAATTGTATTCACAGGATCACATTCCTTCCCATCTCTCAGTTTCCGATTGGGATGGAATTCAAGAGTTTGCAGGTCTACACCCACTCATCCTAATTTTCTTGAGAAGATCAAAAACATACTTTCGTTGGGATTCAACAATTTCTTTCTTGGATCGAGCGTCTTCCATGCTAAAAAAAATCCCTGAGATCCCAAGTCCATGATTTCAAAAATAGATGATACGGAAGTCTTCAAACGGCTCATCTCATATGCTTCATTTTTGGTGAGAACAACATCATTCACATATACATTTTCCTTTCATTTGAATG
Organism: Papilionanthe hookeriana x Papilionanthe teres; assembly: GCA_022702705.1. Lineage (NCBI taxonomy): Eukaryota > Viridiplantae > Streptophyta > Magnoliopsida > Asparagales > Orchidaceae > Papilionanthe > Papilionanthe hookeriana x Papilionanthe teres. The sequence continues at coordinate 24,113,297 of CM040427.1, forward strand.
TCTGAAGAACATTGTATGATCTCCTTGTCCTTGAGTATACCCCCATCTTTAACAAATTGTGTAAATTTCTTAAACCACGCTTTCGATGACTGCTTTTGACTCGTATAAGGATTTTCTTAGTTTACACACTTTTGTGCAGAACTTCTCACTGAATTCCGGAGGTGCATCCATATACACTTCTTTCTCCAAGTTTCCATTTAGGAAGACATTCTTTATTTCCAACTTCTAGGGGCCAATCAAGAATAGCTGTAAGTGACAAACAAACCCTTTCAGATTTCAATTTTGCGAGTGGGATGAATTTTTCTAAAGAAATCAATGTCACATGGCGAGTAAATCTTTTGGCAACCAGTAAAGCCTTGTGTCATTCTAGTGAGACATTAGAATTATACTTAATTGTAAACAACTATTTGCACTTGACGGTTGTCTTTTATCTTGGTGGATCAACTAATTCTTACTTGCCATTTTTTTTCTAAGAGTTTTCAGCTCCTTGATAATGGTCTCCTTTCACTTTGGGAATTTTGATACCATCATGCACATATATGAATCTTCATACACGTTTTGACGAAAAAGCACGAAATGAGTTAGAGTTTTTCATATAAGCATAATGGACAATGGATGTTGGGTGTAAGACCTTTCTCCAATGAAAATGTTAGACTTAAGAATGAATGTCACCTTTTTTGGACTTAGGATTCAAACTAGGCTTAGATTTTGGACTAGAAGGCGCAAAACTAGAAGATGAAGGAACATGGGTATAGGATTAGTGAGGACATTACTTGGGTTCATCGATTCTGATCAAGCCAAAATATTCATAGGCCTTTTCATTGAGTTGTCCTCTGCTGCGAGTAGACAATAACAAATGGTATCACCGTTGTGGTTCTTTTTCCTTTTTGTCCTTTGTTATGAACATCATAAGATGACATTGTATGGACTTCAATATCTAAAAGAGTCGGCACACTCTATCTTGATATAATATCTTTATTGGTTTTCAAGTTGAACAATCAAAGTTGGGGATAGACTATTTTGGGAGTCTTCGTTTTGAAGAAAATTCTAAAACTCAATTGATAATTCTATGTTTTGTTCTTCCCCTTCAAAGTGATGTGAAAAACATTGTAGTTAAAAAAAAAGGTGACATTCATGGTAACACATTTTTTTTTAGAATTGATATCAAACCATTTATACCCTTTTTGGTTAGGAGCATAACCAAGAAACGTATTTTTTTAGCTCGGGATTTAAGTGTTTCCATTGATTGTGAATGTGAATGAAAGCATTATACCCAAATATCTTTAGAGTTAGAGATGATGAGAGCCGATTTTTTAGATTTTTTTTTGTTGCAAAATATAAAAAGCATTTCAAATTTTAAAACCTTATTGGGTGATCTTTTATGAGAAATGTAGTATTAATGACAACTCCACTCCAAAGATATTTAGGCACTTGATTGGTAAAATAACAATGCCTGAGCTACCTTCAATAAGTGTTTGTTTGTTTTAGCCACGTGATTTTGTTGTGGAGTGTCGACATAAGAACTTTGATGAATTATTCATTTTTTGAGAAAGAATCGACCAAAAATATTTTTGAAATACTATAGGAATTATCACTTTGAATATTTATATGATTTTTTGAAATTGTGTGTATACTATCGTGAAAATATTTTTGATTTTTTTTTTAATTTCTAATTTTTCTTTCATTAAATAAATATAACTTAGTCTAATGTGATCATTATTGAGAGTTCACAAACTCTTTTCTTCCCAAAATGTGTAAAATTTTTACAAAGATCTCAAATATTACAATGAATCAAAGTAAATGATGTAGTTTGTTTATATATTTGTGGAGAAAATAATGCATGATGATGTTTAGCAAATTGACAAACTTCAGATTGAAACAAAGACTGATTTTTTTTCTAAAATAATTTGGGAAAGAATTATTTTATATACTAAATACTAGGCGATTGTCTTTAGAAGTAATAACATAATTTAAACTAGTACTTTGACGTTGTTTATTCGATTTAAGTCCATTGTCAAAAAAATAGAGTTCATCTTTTTCCTTGGCACAACCAATCATCGAAACTCACAATAAGAAGTTTAGAAGTTAGCTTGACATTGACGACCAACAATAATTTTACTAATTGTGCGAAGGATTAATAATGAAGAGAGTTCGTTGGTCATATCCCGACTATTATTAAGAGAAGCATTGATGATTTTGATTTTTTTTATTGCTTGCATAAGGTCTATAGGAGGAAAATAATTTAGAACAACAGTCTTTTGATCAACTGTGCTAGAATCATTATCCAGGAGGGAGAAAAATTAAGAACAATACCTAACAAAGTAGTGGTCAAGAGTTATCCATTTTGTACTAAGGAGCAAAACAGAGTCAGAGATAATTTTTAGATTGAAATAATTTGCACTCTTTAGTGAAAGGGATTGCATTCAACTTAGCAGGCAACTCCCTTGTTTCTTTAGCAAGGGCTTGATAAGCTTGATCTTCTTGCTTGAATTTTGATTTCTAATTTGGAGGTTTGCCAACATGTATCCTTCGTGTGCGATGATTTGGTTTCTTACAAACTTCTTTATTAGTATTAATCCTTTTTGACACGAGTTTAGTTCTCTTGTTCAATATTACAAGACGATTTGGTGTTGCATAGGATAATTTTTTTTTCTCAACTTCACGTCTAACTTCAGGAAAGACTTCTCAAATTGAGGGTTGAGATTTCCGGTCAAGGATTTCTCTTATTGATGGCAGAGGTTCCCTACTAAGGATTCGATCTCCGATTTCTTCTAAACTTCGATTAAGGCCAATTAAGAATTTGTAAACATGATCATTTTTATCTCTTTTGATGGCGAGCATAATCATTCGAACTCTCCAAAATTTCATCATAACATTGATCAATCTCTTGTCATAATATTATCAACTGATTGTAATATATAATAACATCACAGTTATTTTATTTGGATCTAAAAAATTTGCAAAGAATTCTAAAAGTCTGAATGGAGATCTCAAACGACTTGCTGGATATCTCGAGCAATGGGAAGGAATAGAGGAGGCTTTCCTATGGTAGATTTTATGGAGTTGATGAGGCATGCCATCACCAGAGAATTTTTGGACTGTCATTTTTTCAAATTTGGATTACTAATAGTAGGATTTGGAATTATTTTGGTTAAATGACCAATTTTGCCGCTCGTCGATTGCCAATTTTATGAGTTGAGTCTACTTGAGATAGTTGTGTTCATTAAGTTTTATAAATCTGAGGTAAAGTGGTAAATTCTAAGGAAAATAATCAGTTTATACACCCATGAGGGGAGTTGTAGGGTGAGATGAGATTGTTTTAGAATTACTAGAACTAGTTGTTGTGGTAGAATATTTTTGAACTCCCGTCATCATCATTGATTTGTACGACCTTCTCAAAATATGAGAAGAGCACCACGCATACAATGGCTACCTTGAGGTAGAAAAGAAACATACCCTATTTTGGATATTGGCTCGACATGCGCAGTTTTGACGCCAGAGGAATGATTAGAAATGCCTTTGGTCTCTAAATGTCGCGATCCAGCCGTTGCCTTTCCAGTCGGCTCTATGCGACAGTATCGCGTGGTTCTCTGAACATCACGATCTAGTCGTTGCTTTCTCAATGAGCTCTAATCGCGATCGTCTTGCGAAGGGTCTCTAAACGCATCGATCTAGTCATTGGCTTCCAAGTATCTATAATCAAGGTTGTATCATGAGGGGTCGGTCACAAAGACGGTGGTATTGGAAGAAATTGGGAGGGGCAAGAGTCACGCAATAGAACCCGCGGAAGATCTCAATGAGATTAGGTTGTTGTTTTGAAGGTGAAGATGGGCTCTGATATCATGTAGTTTTCGGGAGGGGAAAATTAATTATTCCACTTTTTTATTTCATACAAAATGATTGCAAGATAAATAGACGGGGTTGACTACTACTTTAGAAAAAATAATAAAATTAGCCAAACCCTCATGATAAAAGAAGTAAATAAAAATTATGACATACCAATAATGTTGCATTGTAATTTTAATAATGTAATATACTAAAATAAAAACTTCCTAAAAATCCAATAATTTTTTACTAGATCTAGGAGGATTTTGAGAACTTTTTTTTTGGGTATTTTTCATACGCTATTAATAGCATTCTTGAGAAATGAAAAAGTTCTGAAACATTGATTAGAACAAAATCAAGCCTTTATCCCACTAAGTGGGGCCGGCTACTTGAATCCTTTTTCTTTAGTCTTATTGAGTGTCATATTTCTTTTAATTATAATAAATTATGATCATATTTATACAACATGCCCTAGTATTTTTAGGTCCACCTTTATCTTTCTTAACCTAAGTTAAAGTTAAAACATCTACCATCTTAAATGACTCATCAACTAGTTGACGTTTAATGTGACCAAACTATCTGTAATTCCTAAAAGTTAATAACTAAATGTTGCTCTCTGAGTGTTGAAATAAAATTTCATTTTTTTTTCTTCTGTTAGTTGAACGAGTATTCTTTCAAAATATTGAAAATTATTTGTGAGAGCAGGTGTTTTTGGGTAATTTCTATTCTTAATCCTATTTTTAATTTGTTTAGTTATTGATATGTACGTGATTAAAATTTTGTCAAGCCTACTTCGAGCCGGATCCTATTTCATAGTGTGAACTTAATATTTGCTGAAATCGTATACTTGGTATTTATATTTCATGCGACGATTTAAATTTTTAAAAGAAATTAGTTTGTTGTTTTAACATTTAATGACACTTTTTCTTGCTACAGCTGAGGATTGATAACCTGCGGATTGTCATTTCTATGCATTTTCATCGTGCATCTCGTACAATATTGAATAAGTAACTCTCCCCTTAAACATCCTACATCAGCGATTGCATTGGGTAAAGAATTTGCATAATACTCTTTTGAGTTGGTAATTGAAGAAATGTTTTGATGTTATTGGAGCTTTGCTTGACTAGATGAGGATGCATCAGTGTATGATGTCATCAGTTGTGAATGCATTGAAAGGGACAATGCCAGAATGTTAGTGGATTCTTGTAAGGTTTTTTCAATTTAGTAGAATGAACATTAAAGTTAGCCGTTAATATGTTGATGAATATGAAGTTTCATAAAGCCATGAGCCTCTTTTATGATTGCTGAACATGGGGATTTTCAACAATGCATTAAGCGTCGAGTTCTTTCCATGAAGTCTCTCTTTTCAACATTAAGGGCAATTTGGGATCACTTTTGGTTTTTTTTTTTTTAATTTTGGTATGGTTTAATATATTCAATTATTTTTAATAATACTCCGAACAACTTTAGATGTTGAGTGTTTTTAAAAATAAGCTAATATGTTTTTTTTAAAGACATACAATAAATGCACTAAATAAACATGTTTCTAAAATAAAATTAAAAATAAAAAATAAAAGTGATCCTAAGCAAGCCCAATGGTTGTTTCAGATTTGGTTGTGCAAAAAATGTGCAAATTGAGTTGAGGATAATTGATAAAAGCGACCTGAAGGGAAGTTGATGTTGATACTGATGTTATCTATGGCTGCCTCACTTATTTTAAACAACGAGAACAACAACAACAACAAAAACAAGCCTTTATACCACTAAGTGTAGTCGGCTACATCAATCTTTTTTGTCCATTGCATCCTATTGAGTGTCATATTTTCATTTAATTCTAATAGAGATCGTTTTTTATACAATATGCTCAAGTCTTTTTTGGTCCACCTTTGCCTTTTTTAACATAAGTCGAATCTAAAACATTTACTCTCTTAACCGGATCATCAGATGGTCGATGATTAATGTGACCAAACCATCTAAGACAACTCTCTCTAATTTTGTCCCCCACTAGAGCTACGCCAACCCTATCACAGATGTATTTATTTCACATTTTGTCTCTAAGTGTCAAGCCACTCATCCACCTAGGCATTCTCATCTAAGCAACACTCTGTTTTATGCATCTCTTTTAAAGGCCAATATTTTGCACCATAGAGCATTGCAGGTCTCACCACGATCTTATAAAATTTTCCTTTCAGTCTAATTAGTACTTTTCTATCACACAATAGGCCTAATGCATTCCTCCACTTCAACCAACTAACTTGGATTCTATTAATAACATCCTCATCTATATCACCATCAGTTTGAACAATAGACCCGAGATACCTAAAATGTTCACACCTTTGAATGTTTTGATCACCCATAGTTACAACGCTGCTACTAGAGTTACTATTGCTAAAATTACATTCCATGCATTAAGTTTTAGTTCTACTCAAATGAAAGTTTTTAGACTCTAACGTAGACCTCCATAATTCAAATTGCTCCTGAACTCCTTCTCTAGTCTTATCCACAGGAAGGATATTATCAGCGAAAAGCATACACCAAGGTACATCCTCTTGTAAAGCCTCACTTTATTTAATACTTCTAAAAAACTTGTACCGATCCAGGGTGCCAGGGACATGATAACTTAAGAGTCATATGAATTCTGTTCAGAATTGTCAATGAAATCCATCATGACAATTTTTTTTTTTGAGGAACATATTTAGGTACCATGCTAGGAAGGTAAGAAGGTGGAATTCTGTTTGCATAAGTATATTGGCAAATCATGTAACTTCCACTTGTTACAGCATTTATGTTTTATAAATGAATAATTTACATACATGCCACTCAATTCCTAAGCATTTGCATATCTAACATCCAAACTTAAATTTTATTTGGATGACCGAAAAGGTTTATTTCACCTTTTCAGTTAAAATGGTTGTTTTCTTGTATGTGATATGAAAGATTTGGGTGGTACGAGTGTAAAAGATAAAATTGAGGTGTTAGATATGTAAATTCATAGAATTTGGGTGGTTTGTATGTAAAGGCCTCCCTTTATAATAGATATGCCTTTATTTTAAGGAAAAATCTTAGCCTTACTTTGTAGTTATTTTCAGAGCTTCCCATGTAAATTTTAAGCATTTATTTTGAATAAGGTTGCTTTCAGTATTTATTACTCATGCATGTTCAATTTTCTTAAACAATGGTGGTAATGGAAACCACAGCAATTTAATCTACTCTTAGATTATTGCATTACCTGATCATTTGGATGCCTAAATTATCCATAATGTCATGCAAATATTATTATAGCCTGCTTCCTTTAGTTTGTTGGGCATACAGAATTTAGTTGGCCTAGGTTATCCTTCTCTAATGAAGAATCATATAGCACATGTTTTACTTACAATAAGTACGATAATGCTTAGTAAAACTAAAGATGATTGGGATCATCAGGAAAAAAAGGAAAATTCTGATCCAAAACGACACTTTTGGCTGGCAAGCATATTTTAATGGAGGCTTCATGCTTGTTCTTATGCTCGCTTTATTTGTTATTCTGTCAACTAATAAAATTTTCAGTTGCTGTTTTTGCAGAATACCACGCTAACGATTTATTAAAAATAATGGTGATTTGTTTTGGTGCAGGTGTAGCCATAAGAATGCGCTCTGATTTCATCTTCAGTCATCAGTCATGCTATACAGCAGTCCTTTGACTGTACTTTTGGTAAAGTTCAGTAGCTTCCTCTGGAATAATCTGTAAACTTAAAAAATTAACTGGAATACTTGTTTGTGACATTATTTGGTTTTGAAATTTTAACTGATGATTATTGAAACTAAGTCCTTAAAACAGAATTTTCTATTTGGCTCTCTGTCTCTGGCTTTTCTTATATTACCACTAGTCTTATTATGTTTAAAATGGAGTTGAGAACTCGAGATTGGATTGTCTTCTATGAATTGAACTAAATCAGTGTAGAATCACAATACGGTACATGTATGAAGAATGTCTAAGCTGAGAATATGACCGCATAAAGAAAATTCTTTCATTTTAATTATGTTTGGATTAATAATAATAATAATAAATACGATTTACATGCATAACATTTAATTTCTATCTATTCATATATCTAACATTTAGTTTTTTCTATTAAATATATATCTCTATAATCTTTAATATAAATTATAAAAATAAAAATAAACATCCCACAGTTGGTGTAGAGGAATTTTGGTTCAGCCACCTTTGTGAGAGATGTCTCTTTAGTTCGTCGCGTCCACTCTATCATCGGCCACCATTTTTGCTTCCATGGTTGCATCGCCTGCTCATACGAGAATCATGATTCTATCTTCAGTTTCAATCATTGTTTGGGTTCATCTCCTTTCTTCAATACTTTGGCGGATATATTTTATAGTGAAATATAAATAAGCAATACAGTTTGGCTGTAACGATTCTTTATTTTTTGTCAAACCCTAGGCGACAGTTAGACAAGTGGGAGAGTGTGGGGGACGTTCAATTATTAAGAGTGTAGAATAAGAGGAAAACAGGACAGAGAATTCAGAACCGGCACTTTAGCTCTCCATGAGATCTCCTTCATAAACAGGGTTCTAAGTTCTGCTCTTCATGAGATACCTTATTTATAAATAGGGATTTAGGTTCTTGAGTACTAAAATAAAGTTAAAGAATATACCATACATATAATAAATATAGAAACTACAAAGAAAAATAAAGAATAAGCTACACATAATAATAATATAGAGTATAACAAAAATTGTTGAGGTTACTAGGACATGTAAGCAATTTTCTGAAGCCATTCAGCTATATTACTATGGGCTTCTCCTTCCACTTCTAACCCCGAAACCGTCATTCCTCCCTTCGCGCCACTTCGCCTCTCTCCTTGCATTGCCTCCTTCCTCCAATCTCAATTCTGTCGTTGGCCGCAGTAAAGCCCTGCCTCTATACCTGTGTTCTCGGTCACGGCGGCCGCTCATCTCAAAGCTCCCCTTCCTTGAATCAGCAAGAACAAGCTCCGTGTCCGAGAAGTAAGAATTCCGATTCCCACTGCGGCTACCACTCTTCCTGAACCCACCGGCGAACACTTCTCTTTCCGTCCTCGAAACAGCAACTGGGAGCTCCGAGTACGATCGGTAGGAACCCCGATTCCCTCCGCGGTCTCCGCCGCTACTGCGTCGATCAAAGTCGATATCGTTACGATTCCCACCGCGACCATCACGCTGAGCGAAGCCGCCCTTTTCTTTCTTCATATCCGAGTACGATCGGTAAGAATCCCGATTCCTGCCTCGGCCTCCGCCGCCACGGAGCCGATCAAATCTTCCGGCCATCTCGCGTCTCTGCATTCTGGAGCCAGCAAATGCAAGCTCCGAATGCGATTCATGATAACCCTGATTTCGGTCGCCTCCATCTCCCAGATTAAAGTCGCTCGCCATCTCATGTCTCTCCATGCTCACGCCATTAGCAGCCAAGTTCGATTGGGATCCTTGAGTGTACCGATACCTGCTGCGGCCACCACCGACACCACGCCGATCGATGCTTCCGGCCGCCAACTCGGGTCTCTCCATCCTCGAACCAGCGTTCTCAAGTTCTACCGAGCCAGTTGAACTCAAATTCGGGTCCCGGCTACCGCGCCTACCAAAATCGTCGGCCATATGGTCTCCATTCATCCTCGAACCATCAACCGCAAGAATCGAATCCGATCCATGCGAAACACGATTCCGACCAAAGCAGCCTTCCATCTCGTCTTTGACATTTCCAGAACCAGCAACCACGAGGTCCAGATCCGAGTTGGAAGATCCCCAATTTCCCACTTCCACAGGAACTGACTGTTCACTTTCCAGAGACCTTGAGTCCAGCAACACACTCGCACGCCTTCTTCTCTCCTTCCCACCCACCCCCTTCGCCCTCCAATCATCATGCTTCATCATCCTTTCCCCCTCCACCCTGCCGTCAGCAAGCTCTCCAGTAACAACGCCATGGGGTTTCAGGCTGTGGACGGCGCCTTTTGGAAATAAACGGACAGAGGGGAGATCATCTGTGGAACGGAAGAGTCGGGGGCCATCCCTCTCCGACCACATGTCGAAGCCGTTGGGGCGCTGGAAGCGGTCTGCAAGCGTTTTTATCTGCTCATCGGCGGAGGTGGAGAAGAGCACGGGGGCGCGCTCCACAACCTCCCAGGGACGCTCGAGCTCAGAAATGGCAGCTTTGAGCTCCGCTCGTTTCCGCATCTCGTAGAGCTGTCGTTCGCGGCACAGCCGAGCTTTGAGCAGCTGCTTCGACTTCTTAGCCTGCATTCGCTTCCACTGCCACTTAGAAACGCCGCCGGGGTAGGTGCGGGGACCGCCACCCATGCGGATGGTGGCCAGTGAGGCGTAGTCGCCGGCAGTTGTGAATGAGGTGGCGGCAATGGAGAGGGATTGAAATAGGTCGGTGCCGGTGAAAACCCCGCAGGAAGATAGGGATCGGTTGGAGGATCTAGGGATTGCGAGGGATGCTGGGAGGATCACGGCAGACGGCATCCTGGTTTGTTAGTAAACCCTAGGATTTTGATCGACGGCGAAGCCAGGAGACAGTGAAGCGATAGCTATTTTGCTTTGGGGATCAGCTTGGGATTTTGTGGACAATATGTCAAATACGCCGTTCAGTGCTTATATCTTACACGACTTTGGTTTTATCTTATTTACAAATTAACCAAGTGGACGAGTCAAGAAGTGGACATCAAAGGGATGAATTTGGAGCAATAGACATATGGGCAAAGATCAACTTCGAGTACCTAGGGTCTGAGTATTAGGAGTCAAGTGGCAGCGGTTGAATATGGATGGACTGTGAAGATCCCCTAAAGCAAAAAACTCCAATCATTCGCAATGTATATCATTTGACTTCAAAATATGAGATCTTACGATTTATCTGGTTGAAGTAAATAGAACACTCGAGTGCCGACTCTTTTTTATGACTCTAGAGGAGTATCTCCTACGATAGAACAATAACTTATCACCATGAGTAATCACTTCATTTGTGAAGTTTAAAAGAATATTTGTAGCACAATTCACCAATGTGTATAAACCCCATAAAAGTTTGCGAATGTTGCAACAAATATGCAAGAAGCATGGGGGGAAACCCGACATGCTTTTGTGACTCATTTCTGAAAGGAAATGTTAGCTGTGTGTGATCTTGAACCCATTGTCGCCCATGCTAGCCAAGCTCAAAGCCTAAGGCAAGGCCATTTTCTACTATGCGCTTGGCCTACAACACACAAATTGTTGGCCGAGTTGTTGAAAATGGCTAATGAACATATATTAGCCAAAAAAGTATAACTCGCCTTTGGTCCTCTCGTGTGCACAACATTTTCATTGGTCTCTCGAAGTGGAACTTTCATGAAGCAGAATGGAGGAAAAATTACCCATCCCCTCTCAGCTGACAATCATATCTAGGCTGAAGAAACAACATCATCGACCATTGCAAGGGAGAAATCACATGTCAGAGCGAGGAGCCCATCCCTTGGAACTTTCAAAGAGCCAAATAGAGAAAAAACGATCCACCCCTCCTCGCAGCTAATAACCAGACACAAGATCGAGAAACACCATTACTGGAGTGAGGATTCCATTCCCAGAAAGGGTGAGTTTCTTATTAAGATAGGCAGAAATATCATCACACGGAGAGAAGATCTCCTCCCTTGAAAAATAAGATACCCTATTATGCTATGTTAAATGTCTTGATGGCAAAAGTGATAGAAGCCATAAAGAATAAATAATGAAAGGCCATCCTGATGAAGACAAGTGGGCACATCCAAAATTCGAAATGGTACTGTGCATATTACGGACATCATGCGCATGATAAGGAGTGTCGCCATCTCTTGAGCTTGATTGGGAAGTTATTAAAGCCAAAAGTTGAAAGAGTTTGTGGCATCTAGAGTAGTTGCACAAAGATATGAAAAAAGCTCCAATTGTAAGAGATTGCAATGAACTTCTTGTGCCCAGGCAATCCACATTCTAGTGTTGCTCCAAAGATTGAGCTGAAGCCTCTTGCTAAACTATCATGAAGAGATTCTATTTGAGATAACTATGCATGGTGGCCTTGCTCCAAAGATAATTCACACCTCATTTATCCATCATCTTCACAAAGGAAGACTTGCCTATAAAGGACAACCGTATAGCGATGTCATCATGGTCATGATCTCAATCACCAATTTCCAAATTAATGTTATCCTTATTGATACAAGGAGTTATATTATTATTTAGTTTAAATCTATTTTTGATAAAATGAACTTCAGAGGCACACACTTGCTAGTGACATCAGGGTCACTTTATGGCTTCTGGAGTGAAAAGAAAAGCTATTGGAAGTCATAACCATGCCCATTATCTGGGAGAAAAGGTCGTGCAAAGTTTACTTCTCTGGACAAATTAATCATTATCGAATTGTAGTGACCTACAAATCCATCTTTTCTCAAAGCCTTCATCTTGACCCATCATGTAGCATTAAGGTTTTTTCAGGAGGAGGAGAAGTGATCACTATCTGAGAAACATTGGGCCATGCTCTTGCTATGTACGATGCATAAGTATTGTACATCAAGGGCCTTGGAGTTATATGTCCAATAGAGTGGTGGCCTAGAAACCAATGAAGTTATCAATGAGATCCCTATCATAATCGGAGATGCTGATAAGTTTTTTTTTTTAACAAATTGTGAATTATATGCAAGTTGTAGAGATGAGCTTATCAACAAAATTTACAAATATCAGAATTTCATCTTTACAAACATCATAATTGTGTTTGGTATCAACAGAGCCTCTGTTGATATCACTTGTCACATACTGCATGTTAACCTAAATCTTCAACCCATCTACCAAAAGATGAGATCCGTAGCACTTATGCTGGTGAAACCTATTAAAGAGAAAGTACAAATATTATTGACTTACATCAAAAAGATGCAATACTTGAACTGAGTAACCAACGTGGTGATGGCACAAAAGTTGAACAACTAATGACCAATGTGCATCAACTTTGCCACTCTTAACCCAACCTGCCCAAAGATAGCTACCACTTACTGTGAATTAACATAGTGGTCGACTCAACAGTTGGTCAGTCATCTTATCCTAAATGTTTCTCCTGATATCATCAAATCAAGTTGTACTCCTCTGGCACCGAAAAGACAACGTTGATCTCTAAGGAGGGAATAATTTTATAATGTGAAGTCTTTTATGCTTAAAAATGCAAGAGCCACTTATATAAAAAAAAAGATGTAATCTTTGCTAAGTAAAAAGTAAAAAAAGACATTTTAGGTCAATGTCGATGATATTCTAGTTAAAAATAAGTCATCTGAATAGCACATAAAAGATTTAAAAGAAAATTTTAATATATTGAGCAAAATATAACATGAAAATGAAACCGTTGAAGTGCACATTCAGAGCTAAAATGGGAAAATTTATAGGGTATCTGCTGATTCCTGATGGCATCAAAGCCAATCTTAACACTTCAAGCATTCATATGTTATCCCCTCACAACATCAAAGAACTGTACAAGTTGATTGGCTGAATCATAGGTCTAAATCACTTTATCTCCAGGTTTGTGGATAAATGTAAAGATTTCTTCAAAATTCTAAGAAATGCAAGAGATGATCGAGTGCCAACAAGCCTTCTAGCAACTACAGAGCTTCTTAGCGTCACAACCTCTATTCCAAAGCTAAAAACAAGCGAAGAGATGTTGTTATACTTAACAATCCATATAGTAACTTCAATGTGGAAGCTTGCATCCAATACAACTGATCACTGGCTATCCCCTCAAATCAATCATGGTCATGTTAGAGCATTCTGGATGATTCTTCAAATGGGCAGTCTAGTTGAATGAATTTGATCTATTATGCACTTCTAGAATGATGAATAACACATAGTTCATCACTAAATGACTTATAGATTTTTCTGAACTTAGTGACTATGAGGATGAGGCTTCAATTGATGGCCTAACTTGGGTTTAGCATGTGGATGGAGCATTAAGTCAAAATGAAACTTGATTTGGATTCACATTGAAAAGTCTGATTGAATACCACTTGTACCACTTGATAGACATCAAATTTGAGAAAACTAACAATCAAACCAAATATAAATCTCTCAGTGTTGGATAATGTTTCAATCATGGGATTGGCGTGAGACACCTCTTTGTGTGATCCAACTTATGTTTGGTAGTCAATCATGTAACTAAGTAGTTTGTGGCTAGAGAAGAAAACGACAAAATACTTTATAATGGTAAATATGGGGATTAGGGATTTCAAACAATTCAAATCAAACATATGCCCCGTGATGAGAACTAAGATGTGGATATCTTATCTAAATGTAACCATTTGGTTAGGACAGCCATAGACACTCACTTTCCCCACGATTAAAGAAGCTAAACTTATAGAGGTAGAAACTTAGAAGATTGGAAGCTAGGCAGATCCATATATCCATTTTGTAAAAACCAAATTACTCACAATTGGAGTAAGGGATAACAAATTATTCAAGATCAAGGAAGCACAATACCTCAGTTTGAAAAAAGAACTCCTTCAAAGGTTTGCAGCTTCATTGTACTTAAGATGTGTATGGGAAGATGAAGTGGCTAGTTTGGAAAATGAGAAGTCAAAGAAAAATCCAATTCTTAGGCTAGGCTACTTTTGGCTAACCCTTAGAAAAGATGCGAAGAATTTTTCTAGAAGATGTGAACAATAAAGAGTTTACTAACATGCAGCTTAAATCGTCCCACAAGCTACTGCATATTATGAGTCCTTAGTTGTTCACTGTTTTGGAACTTGACCTCCTTGGACCATTTTTTCCTTTAAGGCGAGCAAAATCATTTTAAGCACAATTGACTAATTCTCCAAGTCGATCGAAGCCAAAGCACTAGCTTGGACCACTGTTGAAGTCATTTGCAACTTCATCTAGACTAACTTTATTTGCTAATACAACCTACTTATGGTGATCATCACAAACAATGAAACATCATTTGCCGACTATAAAGATAAAACTTCTACTAGATTTAGGGAATTAAAATTTTGCCACTATTGTCATCTAATGGACAAGTTGAAGCCGCAAATAAGCTGATTATAAACTTATTGAGAAAATAGGTCAAAGGAGAGAAAGGTAAATGGGATGATCTTTCTTTATCTATTTTATGGACACTAAAGATGACACATTTAACCAAAATCGAGTAGACCCCATTCATGCTTTATATTAGGTAGAAACTATAATATTTGTTGAGTATAACTTGCACATCCAAAGGATAGTTTTAGCCATAGGATTTGGAAGAGAATAATTGTGATGAATGACAAAATAATGCAAAGAAGGGATGAAAATAATAGTCGACTTACTAGAAGAATAACAAGCCAAGTCCGCCTTCAAATAGGAGGGAATTAAGAGAACAATAATCATATACTATGGAACTCATGTTTGAGAGATGAATTTCAAAAATGCCAAGCTCATGTTGAAGATAGTTGATCCGATCCTGCATAACCAAGTAAGTGAAAAGCTAGACCAAACATGGACTATTTTGTTCATCACAACAAACAAGTCACCCATGAGGCTAGTAAGTTACAAGAATTCACGAAAAAATACCCCAAACATGAAGAACGATAGTTTACACTTATATATATATATATATATATATATTATCACTTTAAATTAGCCTAGGAAAATTAATCAGAAAAGTCATTCTTTAAGTTAGATTCACTTAAAATTTCATTCAATGAAGTCATTTAAATTATTAATAAGTCACAATGTTCATTCAAAAAGATAGTTGACTACTCCCTTAGGAGGGCCAAAAGTCTCAAAGCAATGAAACCTTCTAGAAGTAGCTCACAAAGACCCAAAAAATATTAGACCTTAAGGAGAGTTGAAAGTCCCATAGCAAGCTAAGGTTAATTTTTACGTAAAAGGATAAAACTATAGCTTTATTGTAAAAATGACTCAGATTAAATGAAATAAACGGGTTCTCAACCAATTTTTACGTACAAAACTATAAAATAAAACATTGACACTCTAACCCCTATGTAAATTAATAGGGATAGGAGACTCAGACTCTCGAAACTTACCTACCCAAAATCAAACACTACTCATTGAATACTCCTCATGAATTCAACCATGAGAAATTGAGAAATATGGGTAAAAAATTTACCAAGTCATACTCACATTGTTATTCTCGCAAAAAATAGAAAAGAGAAAGACTCATATATGAAGAAAGAAAAGCTTATTTCATCTCGAGTAAGGTGATCTACCTAAAAAATAACCACTTTTATGCCTTATTTATGATTCAATTCTTAAGAATATTATGCTTTAATGAAAGGTATTTTCATGTTTTTGGATGTAGATGATTAAAAAAAGAGTCCAAGAGGGAAAAACAAGAAAAAAGGAGAAAAAAGAGCAAAATGGAGCTTATGAAGCAAAATATTGAAATTATTGGCCTGGCGCCTAGGCGCCAGCTCGATACAGTCACTGTTAAGATTTTTTGATGACTTTGGACAGTTATTTTAACGGAGTTAAGCGGTCATTGGAGCTTCTAGAAGACTGGAAGTTACTCATAATATATAGGACATGTGATATAATGCATTTGGGCATAAGGAAGCGGTTTAAATCGTGAAGACGTGTGATCCAAAGTGAAGAGGTGCGAAGACCTGGTCACGGAGTCAAGCACCTAGGCGCTAGATCCCGGCGCCTAGGCACGACAGTTACATTCTAGAAGATGCATTGAATTTGGACGAATTTTGAAGAGGTGCCTTAAGCAAACCCTGGTCAAATTCATAGCTCTATAAATAGGAGCCCATTCTACAGAAAAAAATTGCACCCCCACTCCCCTTAGGTACTCTATAGTCCCTAAGCACCTTCTCTCCCCCTCTAGTTTTATTTAGTCTCTTCCACACTTAGGGTGCCTCTTTACTTTGTATCTAGTGAGTTTATTTTGAGTGTTTATTGTGTGTTGTTGCTGTTGGAGTCTTTCATCATTGCTTTGGAGTCAGTAAAAGTTAGTGGATCACTTGATGGAACACTTCAGATAAGTATTTGTACCTTGGTTCAAAGTTTTATAAATATATTTTATTGTGTGATTTCAATGTGTTCTGAGCAGTTAGTTATCTTTCTCCTTTCAACTATGAAAAGATAATAAATTAATTAAATTTTGTAGGGGAATTAATTTTAAAATATTTAAAACATTGTGATGATACTAATGCCTGATCTTAGTTTACTTTTTAAATTGGCCATTTAAATTGTTAAAACCTGTTGAAGAATTTTGAGACCTATCCAGAGATAAATTCTTAACTAGTAGATATAACATGAATCCTTGTGTAGTCGAAGGCTTTATGCGGCTTATTCAAGGTGAAGTGAAAATAAACAGGAAGATATGATTTATTGGGCGTAGAATTCATTGGTTTTTAGAGTGACAGACTAAATTCTAATAATTTGATTTATAGAAAGGGAACAGGTCACTGGTAGGCCGACCATAGCCACCCTTGGACATCTAGTAGTGTGAGCCTAGATTAACCCATTCTACTAATAAAACATCCTGAACCGATCTATAAATTAGTCAATGTTCTTTGCACCTGGACCAAAGGGTAAAGAATATGAATGCTTCTATTTGGCAGAATAACATAATCTAAATTCCCTACAAAAGATAATTATTCTAAAAATCTTGGATTAGTTGAAAAGGAGAAAGTCATTTTTATACTTGCATTGAATTTTAATTACTGCTTACTTTACTTTATTACTGATTACCGCTTACTTGCTTATAGTAAAAATTGTTAGCAACTTATATATATATATATATATATATATTACTTTTAATTTGATAAATTCCAAAATATTTTTTAAATTCCTTACTTTTTATCAAAACAATATCCCTGTGGGATCGATAACCAGGAGTCCACTAGAGCCCTGTATTACTGGAACGGTAGGTATACTTGCGTTTAAAATTGTGACTTTTACAATATTATAAAATTTAAATATAAGTAAAAGTAAACCTCGCACATCAAGTTTTTGAAGCCATTTTCTAGGAATTAAATATTCTAAAAAGTGATATCAAATTCTTGTATTTAAAAGCATATATAAAGTCACATCGCATCATAAGGTAAGCAAGTACATCATACTTAACCATTTGACAATATACACTCTTTCGATCATCAATTAATTTACATTCATTTTAAATTTATAAAGTAAAAAATGAAATAGGAAAACGCCATAGTGGATTGACCGACTCATGTGGTTGTCCTTCTGTTGAATTGTAAGGCTTATTTCTCATCACTTATTTTTAAATTGAGAGTCATCTCCTTGAGAACCAAATTTTGAGGGTGTTGACCTCACTTTTGGTTGAGGTCTAACCTTTCTTTAGAATAGCCTAGGGTCTAGCCATAGGACTTTCCTGGTGACTACCTTAGAGGACTAGCAATGGAACCCTTACCCCATATAAATTCAGAACACTTCTTTACTTCACTTGAAGTTTTCAAATGCTTAAAGTCTAACCTTTGAATGCTTAGGAGGATGAGACCAAACATTAGGAAGCTCAAGAGATGTCCCCTATAGGATGGTCAAGCATTAGAACTTACCGTGGGTGATCTGGGGGAGGCTCACACACACACTAACACATTACATTCTCACACACTACCACACAAAACTAAACCAAATTTCTCCACACTTGATCCCCTACTCCTTTGAAAACTCATGTGGGTGGTTTCCCCAAGCTCTTAGCCCCAAGTTAGGGCTTGTTTAGTACCAGCACATGGAGGGTCCAAATGTGACATTCCCTTAGTCCAGGGCTTAAATGGGTTATAAATCCCTCTCAACTCCAATTTTATAAAAAATCCCAACTTTTGACCCCTTGACCCCTAAACTCTACCAAATGACCAATTTACCTCTAAAAGTCCTAAATTTGCCCAAAACTTATAAAATAAACCAAAATTTACGAAATCCTCCAAAAATCATCCTAAAACATTCATCACCACTCAAAATACCCAAGACACCTCAAATTTACCAAAATTCTCAAAATACACCCAAAATACCTAAAATTACCAAAATGTCCCTCCTAGCCCAAAAATTCCAAAAATTCCCAAAACCCTCCAAATATTCCCAATTTCAATTTAAACCACTTTATTTGACCTTGACAAAATTTGTCCAATTTGACCAAAAGCCCCAAATTTCCCTTTAAGGCCCAAAATGCCCAAATCACCTCAAATGTCCACCAAATTGACTTCCATTTTCTTCAATTCTAGTTCCAAACTTTAATTCAACAACCTCAATCCCAATTGAAACCAAATTCAAGCCCAATTTGACCTACATTTGAACCCAATTTCAACCTAAAACCAAAAAGCCCCAATTTTGACCATATGACTAAATTTCCCCAAATTGAACCCAATGTCAATCAATTTCCCCCAATTTTGAATTCTAAACTCTTCATGACATTCCCTAAACCAAGTTAAACCATTAATTGCCCCAAATTTGAGCCTAAACCTCACCCAAGTCCAACCAAATCCAAAATCCCTGAATTTGCCCCAAATGTGTCACATGCCCAAAATTCATCAAATTGAATGTCCCAATCCCATAGTTTCCACCCAATTAATATCACGAACTCTTCCTAACATTCCCATAAACCATTTGGAACCATAAATTTTACTTTTGACCCAACCTTGGCCTAACATAAACCAAAGCTAACCCAACATGCCCAAAATTGACCAAATACCCAAATTAAGCCAAATTGATCCCCCAAGCCTTTTCAAGACCACTCCAATTCTCTTCTAAACATTTTATGACAATCATACACACCAATTTGAGCAATCAATTGGACCTAACCTAAGCTTGAACCCAACCTATCCCAATTTGAACAAAAGTGACCCAAATTAAACCCATTAGCCAAATTAGCCAATTCAAGCCAAATGTGACCAAACCAAGCTCACCATAGCCAGGCATTTGACCCCTAGGACTGAGCTAGATCCACCTAGCCCACTCTAGTGGAGCCATGAACCAAAGGTGGTAAAACTTAAAGAGACTTGTAATAAGCACTTAACCACTTAAGCTCACCTCACTTATGATTTGCCCTCTCGCTCACCTAACCTCTGGCCACCTCCCCTGGCCTGGCCAGCCGGCCTAGTTGACTAAGAAGCTAAAACTGAGAGTCACCCCACTTGATTCTTCACCTAATTGACCCATTGATCCCCTAATATTTACCCTTACGTTTTTCACTTTATATTTCTTTCCAATGATATTATCTTTTCCTTTGCAACATCGCTAAAAACTTGATTCCGAAACAAATAAGAAATATATTTTAATTATTTTATAATATGGAATTCTACCAAGTATATGTATCGTTTATCAAGTAATATAGGATTTTTTGATTAAACCCCGAATCGAACCCACAGGGAAATGTGTAAAAATATAAAGAAATAAGAAAATTAACTTTTTACTTTTTAAATTGATTTTGTAAAGTATGTTTTAAAATAAATAATTTGAAAATCATTTTTGATATTTTCTTTTAAGAAAAAGTAAAGCAAGCAACTAAAATTAACAAGACTACTAAATGATATGAAAGCAATGAGAATAAAATACATTTTTCCTCTTTTAATAAATCATTAATAATTATAAAATTTCGTTATGGAAGTATTTAAATGTGTTGTTTCAAATAGGAGCAATTATATTCTTTACCCTTACTTGGCTCTATAAAGAAAATTAGTTAATTTGAAGCTTTAAAATTTTGTAGAAGGGTTAGGTAGGGAAGATACCAACTCTCACGCTAGAGTTCTCTCGATTCCCTCCACCTGGGGGCTAACATCTCATAACAAAAGATTTCACCTCAAAACAATTTAAGGGGCTTTAGCCTGTCACTCTAAATTCCTTTAATTTTACTCCCCAATAAAAGCATATCTCCCTATTTATTTGCATTCAATTATATGGACTACAATTCTCATCCATACAATTGCATGTGATTCTTTCAAATTATTCATTGAGACAATAATGCATTGGATCTTACATAATCTCACAACAAATTTTAAAATCTTAACTGGCCAAATCAAGTAGTAAATTAAGTGCAAGGAAATAAATCATCACAACTTCTTCTAACATTAAGCATATATACTTCACACAACTTACTTATATAATTTAATTACTTCATCATTTAAAAGGAAAAAAATAAAGAAAAATACTCAGAACTTATGGAGAAAATAGACATAACTTTATTTGAAAGTAGAAATCATAGTGAAAACTCAACAAGTTTTACTTAAAAACCAAATGTAAAAATAAAGACAAACACTTATCTAAAAATCCTCTCAACAAGACTTTGGAAGTTCCTCTGAAATTTTTCTTTCCACTAAAATACTCCACAGAGGTTAGCATCCAAATCTGTTGACTCCAACTCTGACTTTAGACTCCAATACAAACTAGATAAATGGATGAAAGAAAATTAGTGAGAAGAAGGCTTCACACCAACCCCTTTCTCCTTAAAAACTCTCTTAAACTAAAAAGACTTAATTAACTGACTCTAAACAATAAGAAGAAGACTCCAAGAAGATTGAAAAGAAGACTAATAAGGACTAGAGGAAGACTCTAAACTTATTCCATGTCTTCATTTTAATAATTCTCCAAAATGTGCTTTTGTGTCTCTTCAAATCATGTCCAGATTTAATGTATCCACCAAAGATTGCATCTCTTCATTCAAATCTGTCGCCCAAAGTAAGTTTAGGATGTTACCATCATAAGTTGCTTCAAACATCCCTTGAAAATGGCGCTAAAATTTGATTTAGTTTGTATTTTTAAACTGCCGCGCCTATGCACCAACCATGCGACGCTTAGCTGCCACATGTCAAATTTTCACATAGCCCATTTCGCTCCAAATTTGATCCTCTTTTGCTCCTTTTCATCATAATCAATCATTTTAATCATACCTGCAAGAAAAACACAAAAATACCTTTCATTAAAGTGTAATATCATCAAAAATAGGTCTAAAATGTGCATAAAAATACTATATATTTTAGGTGTATCAAAATCCCCTAAACTAAAATGTTAATTGTCCTTAAGTGACACTAAAATCATATAAAAATCAAACATGAAATATGTAAATGAGTTTCTTTAGGAAGGTTTCAAATATTTGTTCAAGAGAAGATATATTCCAATTTAGAAAAAAATTTAGTAAATGAGACTAAATTAAAGTTTAGAAAGTTCTTAAGTAGAGGTTCATGAAAAATATAAGTTCCTATCTATTTCAGAAATACTTTTAGATTTTTCAAATTATAGGATTTAAACATTTTCTTTTCCTCACTTAAAAATTTTTATTTGAAAATAATTTCACTCACTATATTATAATCTTAAGCTTTAGATTTTCTCTAAACTTATATTTTAAACTTGAGGTATGGAACCAATTTTTGATTAGGCCCTTAAATCCTCAAGCTTCTACTCCATTTTTTTTAAATAAGGCAAGGAATACTGTATCTGGATAGGCCTTTAATGATTTTGAATTACACCCTTCCATTTAAAATAAAGATCTGATATATAACTTTCACTTAAAAGTCATAATAATAGTGTTGAAAATTATTTTTCAATAAAAGAAATTTAAGTTTTGAAAATTAAAAGTCAAATCTTCTATCTTTCCAAAAATACAACATTTCTTACTAAATATAGTTTAACTATATTTATCATTTCTTTATTAAGAAAATTTTAAACTTTAAAATTTTCATCATCACTATAAATTTTAACTAAATTCTCTTACTCATTTCTATATTCAAAATTTTGTTTCCCTAATATAACTTCATATACATAATTGTTTTCAATCAAAAATCAAATTTCATTATAAATACGCTTGAGAACAAATAAAGTTTTAGTTTTTTTTTGGAAAATTTGTTCTTAAAATTCCCCCCAAAACTTTAAAGTTTTAGTCAGGATTAAACATTTAAGCATAAAAAAATGATACATGGGTAAGAATTAAAAACTAAATAACATGCTAGAAGGAATTTTCATATCCTAAATATGCAAGTACAACGGTCTAAAAACAATGAGTAAAAAGAAATCAAATTTAGTTTTTCAGTTCAGTTTTTTATAAAATAAAAATTTCAAAGGACTTCTATAATAGTGGAGTTTTTCAAAGCAAATATACATCAACTTTAACTTGAATAAAATCACAACAACATTAGATAATATATGGTAGCAGATTTTTAAAAGTTTAAACATGAAATTTAATTAGGGGTTTCTAATAGTATTCTAAATTTTCCTAACAGTTTTGGAATTAAATTATACAATACTAAAAACTCAAACACTAGATACACATTTAAAACATTTACTACCACAAACATATCACAAACATACATCATAAAACATCAATTCATCACAAAAACATCTTAATGTGCATAACAGAAATAGTCCAACTACAGTCTACACAATATCAAAGTTCATATCAAAATAAAATAACAAATAAAATTCCAAACATCATATAACACAAATACATACATCACAAACTCAACAACACAAAAAAAAACAAAATCCTACTCATATTCCTCATCATCATCATCTTCATTCCAGTCTCTGGATGACACTTAAGGTATATAAAAAGGATGAGGGGACATCTCAGCACTGTAATCACCTTTAATCACTCTGTCCATGCACTACTGATAATTCTTCTCATATACATCATGTTTCACAATATACCTTTCAATATTTTCTATCATACCATCCATATCTAGAACATGCTTTCGGGTAAGACTCACTTTCTTTAAAATCTTTTATAATAAACCAGTTTGTGAATCTCTTGAAGATGATGCATGTGAAGTAGAAGCTCAAGAAGTAGAGTCAACAGAAGTAGAAGCACTGGAAGCTCTAACAGATCCTTCTTTCCAGTCAAATACTGAATACATAGTGTATGAGTTTACATTTACACTGGTAATGGGTTTAAGTGGCTAAAGAACTTCTTCCCATGTTTCAAACTTTACACCAGACTGTTCACAAAGTGAATGAATTAGAGAAGGAAATCTCATACCTGCAGTAGTAGTAGCTCTGACACAGTTCAAAACATAATAAAAATACTAACTCCAATGTCTAAAGGCTTTCCTTGCTAAATATAATAGTTCAGAACAACTCTTTCTCTCTTAACTTCACTAAAATGACTTGAAGGTAACAACTTTGATGAGATAAAGTAATGCCATGACTTTGAGGTGGCATTCAACTTAGAGGCCTGAAAATTTACTCTTCTTTCACTTTTTATCTTCCATAAATCTCTTCCATTAGTAAGAAAAGACATTATCTTATCTAACTCTACCTCAGAAGGATGATAGTTAGCATAAAAACAAAAAATATCAGGAGGCAATCAGTAAAAAAGTATTAATTATCGCAGGTTTAAAATCTACTTGCTGTCCTCTAACCATCACCATATTTTCTCTTGCTACTGGCAAGTTTGCGTAAAACTCTCTAACAACAGAAACAACAGCAATAGCGGAGAAGCAACAGTAAATTTCTAAATTTCTTCTAGCAATCATGTCTTCAATCTCTTCTCCCGGCTTACTAAAAACTCATTCTTGAATCAATTTATGCGACAAAAGTGTATCGACCTCTAGAACTGCCAAATTTGTTGGAATCAAATTTCGCATTTTCTCTCGATCGCATTGACTTTAGAGCCATCTCTAAAAATTCACCATAAATTTCAAAATCAAACTAAACTTACTAATTTAACTTCCAAAGGTAATTTCCACTAAATCCAAGAAATTTCTCATGCTTTTCTTCAAATTTTCACCATGAATAGTGATTTTCAGATTTTCCAATAATGCACTCAAAATACATGATGAAAATAAAAAAAATTTACTTAGGAGAGATCAAATCTAACAAATTTTGGTGAAATCGTCTCTTAAATGATCTAACTAAGTGATGCCTTAGCCTTTTATTTCACGAAATCGAGAGGTTGAAGGTGATGGGGGGGGGGGGGGTGAAAATGGTAAAATTTTGGGTTTTTAACTCTAGAAAACTGATTTTCGCGAACCGACGCTTATGCGCGGAGCATACAACGCATAGCCACTAAATTTGGCGCTTACGTGTCGAAGGTTTGGCGCTTAGTCACCAGTGCCCAAATTTTGATAATTAATTTTAATGGCACAAAATCACTTAGTTAATTTCCCTTATTAACTTTTAATACTTATTTTTTCCAATAAACTCTTCTAATACTCCAAAATTACATTAAAATTTCCATCGATTCCAAACAGATTTCACACAAACACACACTTATATTTCATTAATAACAAATTACACTTAATATAAACTAAAATTTCTATCCAAACATTTTGGATGAAATTTCCCAATACATAAGTTCATAACACATTTCATAAACACAAAGTTACACCATTAAAAGGTAACAAACATCAAATTAAAGTGCAACAAAACACAAACATAAATCACAAACACAAAACATTAAATACAGAAAACCAAAGCACAAGACTACACTTAATTTAATTCCAATCTCTAGTAGGTGGAATATATCCAGAATCACCATTATTTCCATTTGAACCATTTGGAATATTAATCTAATAAAAGGGAGATGATTAAAAACTCTCACATCTTCTTCTTATAACCATTTGTTTTTTAGATTCATCGCTCTATTTGCTTCTTCCACATGACTTGTATGACTGAATTGCATTTTGAGTTGCCATCGAATATGTGCTAAATGAGCGTTAGTTTCATTTACCTTTGTTTTAATTGACTCCACATCAGTTTCAATCTTTGCAATCCTTTCTGCAATTCTTTGAATACTAACTGCTAGGAATCCGTTGAATAATTCTTGCGCACTTTCACTAATAAACTTCTTCTTGTTGGCTTCTTCCTTATTCTTAACTTCCCTCTCCCAAGAAGAAATTTTTGCACTCAAAATACTCTTCTTTAGACTCAGGAGTGAAAATAAGAAATGGGGCAAGTATTTCTTTAATTTAGGGCCTTTTTATAGACAGGGAAGGCACGAAACAGACCCTAGACGTGTTAAAAATCCTCATTAACTCCAAAAACCACTTACCCACGACTTAGACATCTAGAAACCATGTTTTCACGTTTTTTGTAACTCCGACGCCTATGTGCCAATCTGTGGCGCATCGTCGCCATTGCTCAATTTAGCACAAGTCTGCTAAATGTCTGAATCTTCATTCAGACTCCTCGAAGCCATCAAATAAGGTACAAATAACACCTTTATAGCATATACTACCACATAATCATAAAATTAAACCAAACAAAGCACACACATCAAACTTAAAGTAAAGCACAACCTCCTACAAAGCACTTAGTTTATCGTCTTCAGCCTGACATACCCAGAGCTTATTCTGATTGACCCAACATCAGATTCTCATCAGGTTTAATTTGATCGATTGAAACATAAGGTTTAAGTCTAACCATTAACTTTAAATATTTTTCTAGTCTTAGGATCTTGAATATCCACAGCTCTATAGGAATAAACTTTCATCACAATAAATGGGCCCGTCCATCTGGATTTAAGTTTTCCAGCAAATATTTTCAATTTAGCATTATACAACAAAACGTTTTGCCTTGGCTCAAGATTTTTAGTAAGACTCTTCCGATCATGCCACTACTTCATCTTTTCTTTATAAATCTTAGCATTTTCATAAGATTCATTCCTTATCTCTTCGAGCTCATTGAACTGCAATAATCTCTTTTCTCCAGTATCTTTCAAAATAATTGAACTCTTTAATTTCCTGATTTCACAATAAGATTTCCAATGTCAACCGACCTTCTAGTTTGAATACAGAAATTCAAAATGGCGCTTTCCTTGGTCACCTTACTTATCTTCAATGTAGGGAGCAATTTTGCCGAAATGAAGTATTGTCACTGCTTCGATACCAGATTGAGAGATGCAGATGTGAAACTTATATATCCATTCTCCCTGATTTTCCATTCCTTATTTTCATCCGTCAGATACCGATACACGTCACTCATATTATCTCGATTTGCATTGAAATTTGAATAGTGGCAAATAGGAACATTTTCAATCATGAAGAGATCGTTGATTCGTGCAAGAGTGAATTGCACAAATCTACCATGCACGAACACAAACCCTTGGTTGATCTCATGAAGATTCACATAGAATTAATTCACGACGGGAACAACAACGGTGGCGGTAGTGAAACAAAGGACTTCCCAACATCTTTCCTTAATAATTTCTTCAGTTCTAGTTGAAGGATTTTCCATACCTCGATTAATGAAGCCTCGTTCCTCGATAATTCGACTTTTCACCATCACTTTGTTGAACAAACGCTGGGCTTCAAAACTGATGAAATTCCTCCTATTACAAACGCGAGATCGAGAGGTTTCAATGGCATAGGAATCCATAGAAACCGAATAGGTATTGGTGGTTTTCGTTTTTCTGAAGTTTAAAAGTAAAAAAATGGAGTTTGGGGAGTTTTAAGGACGAAAATATCGCCAAAAATCGCCAAAACTCGCATTTTGAAACTTAAAAACCATCAGGCAGATTTTGGGCGCCGGCGGCTCTTAAACATATAAGTTCAGTTGGGTATAAACGATTGGGCGCCGGCTGCGCCAGTGGTCGAAAACTACATCGAACTTCGTTTGATCCAAAATGTTCTAATATCTCGATTTGATCCATCATTTATCAATTTTTTTAAGTATTTAGGAGTAATTAGGATTAGGAAACAAATATCTAAAAAGCACAACTACAACAAACAAGCAAACACACCACAAAGATACATATGGGTTGCCTCCCACAAAGCGCTTGGTTTAACGTCATCAGCACGACAAACCATTTAGTTTATTAAGATGAATCAACATTAAAACCTCTTTGAAATCAGGTTGAAACCCATCAAAGTAAGGTTTTAATTGATGCCCATTAACCTTGAAAATATTTCAAGTATTAGGATCTTTAATATCAACAGCTCCAAAACAATTAACTTTTACAACTGTAAAAGGTCCTAATCATTTAGACTTGAGCTTTCCAGGAAATAAGTTCATTCTTGTGTTGTATAGTAAAACTTTTTATCCAAATTCCAAGTTCTTTTTCAATATCTTCCGATCATGCCATAATTTCCTTTTCTCTTTATAAATCCTATCATTGTGATAAGATGCATTTCTAATCTCTTCCAATTCATTTAATTGCATAAATCATTTCTCTCCATCATTTTTCAAATTAAAATTTAACTCTTTTATCACCCAATATGATTTATGCTCTAATTCAACTGGTAAATGACAAGTCTTACCAAACACCAGTCTTTAATGAGACATTCCTATAAGGGTTTTAAAAGCAGTTCTATAAGCCCATAAAGCAGTATCTAATCGAGCAGACCAATATACTTTATGAATATCCACAGTTTTCTCCAAGATTCTTTTAATTCCACGATTAGATACTTCTATTAAACCATTAGTCTAGGGATGAAAAGCAGTAGAGATTCTATGAATAATATTATATTTCTTAATTAATCTCTTAATTTGATTATTCCTGAAATGGGATCGACCATCGATTATGATCACTCTCGGCATTCCATATCTTGTAAATATATTTTTCATTAAAAATTTAAAACACTCCGAGCATCACATCTTGGTAAATCAATAACTTCAATCCATTTCAAGACATAATAAACAATGACCAATAGATATACAATATATATATATATATATATATATATATATATATATATATATATTCAAATGAAGGAGTAAATGGTCCCATAAAATCTAATCCCCATACATCAAAAATTTTAACTTCCAAATTATAATTTAGAGGCATGTCATTTCTTCTAGATATATTACCTACTCTCTGACATCGATCACATGATTTAATATATCTATAAACATCTCTAAATAGAGTAGGCCAATAAAATTCAGATTGTAAAATTTTAAAAGCAGTTTTATCAACACCAAAATGACTTCCAAATTCAGAATCATGATATTGTTGAATAATCAAATTTGTTTCTTCTTGTAGCACACATTTCCTAATAATCAGATTCTTACACCGTTTATATAGATAGGGCTCATCCCAAAAATAGAATTTTGTATCATATTTAAACTTTTTGAGTTGTTGCCTTGTTAAATAGGTGGTACAATATCGCTTACAATATAATTCACAATATCAACATACCAAAGAAAAATTCTTTCCATAATATTATAAAGTTGCTCATTAGGGAAAGTTTTTATAACTTCTTTTTCAAATTCAAATAATTTATCATTTTCTATTCTGGACAAATGATCAGCTATTTGGTTATCAGTTCCCTTTCTATTAAGTATCATAAAATCAAATTCTTGCAGAAGAAGTATCCATCGAATGAGTCTGGGTTTTTGTATCCTTCTTTTGCATTAAATATTTGATAGTTGAATGGTCTGTATGCACAATACTTTTAGTTCTAATTAAATAAGGTCTAAATTTTTCAAAAGAAAATACTATAGCTAATAATTCACTTTCATTTGTGGTATAATTAATTTGAGCCTCATTAAGAGTTTTACTAGCATAGTAAAAACTTTATCATACCTTTGCCCCAATGCTACTTCGATTGCATAATCACTAGCATCACACATGAGTTCAAATGGTTTCTCCCAGTCGTGTGAAACAATTATAGGTGCAGTGATTAACGTTTCTTCTAATAATTCAAAAGCTTTCAAGCATTCATCATTAAAATCAAATTTTCTATCATTTTCTAAAAGTTGGCACAAAGGTTTAGTAATTTTAGAGAAATCTTTAATATATCACCTGTAAAATCTAGCGTGTCCTAAGAAACTTCTCACCTCCCTCACAGTAGTGGGTGGCGAAAATCTCTCAATCACTCTAATTTCAGCAGGATCGACCTTCATACCATGTTTAGAAATTTTATGCCCAAGCACAATTCCTCCTGCAACCATAAATTGACATTTCTCCCGATTCAGAACTAGATTTGTTTTCTCACAAAGCTCTGACCAAAGAAAAATGTATTAAGAAATTCATACCGATTTTATATTAATTTTTGATGATATTGCACTTTAAAGAAAGGTATTTTCTATGTTTTATTGCAGGTACGAAGATTTATAGATAATGGAGCAAAAAGATAAGAAAAAGAGTGAATCTGGAACAAAAAGGACCAAAAGAGATAAAAGTTGAACTTGGCCACCGAAGGCGAGGAATAGGCGGCCGACGGCGTGTTTTTCCCGAGAGCATGCAAATATATTATAAAGGATCCCACCGACGGCGAGATCGATCCCGCCGACAGCGAGCCTGAGCAGTTGGCCT
Source organism: Papilionanthe hookeriana x Papilionanthe teres (assembly GCA_022702705.1). NCBI lineage: Eukaryota > Viridiplantae > Streptophyta > Magnoliopsida > Asparagales > Orchidaceae > Papilionanthe > Papilionanthe hookeriana x Papilionanthe teres. Next base: position 24,143,268 of record CM040427.1, read on the forward strand.
ATGTTCTAGAAGCCCGCCGACGGTGCCAACGAGCCCGCCGATGGCGACAAGGTCGGTTCAAGCAAGATTCATTGAATCTGAACACTTTTTGAAGAGCTGCTTAAGCTACCTTTAGAAATATTTCTCCCTCTTTAAAAGAGACAAATTTAGGCCGAAGGTGTGCCCTTTTTAAGTTTCTTATTAGTGTCTCCAAAGTGTCATTAGTGTGTGTAAGTGTGTTCTAGAGAGTATAATAGTGAGTTTAGTTGAGTGTGTTGTGCAAGAAGGAAGAGTTAGAGGAACTTCAAGGAGTTTGCTTAGGGAGAAAAATTGAGATAATTTGTTTTTATTATTTTGTAACTTTGATTTTATATGAAATCCAAGTTTTGTGTTATTCTTCCTATGTATGTTGACCTCATTTTTGATGAGGTCTTTTGCTTCTATTTAGTACTTAGGATCTAGCCTTAGGCTTTTTCTTTGACTAATCTTAGAGGACTAGAAGTGGAACCCAACCTTTAGAAATTCAAACACCTCTTAACTCCCTGAAAACCCCACAAGCTTGATTGTAGACCCCTAATCACCTAGAGGGTTGAAATCAGATGTGGAGGTTTAAAGGATGAGTTCCCTATAGGACCTTTCTGGCCTTAGGAATACCCTAGGTAGCCTGGCCTGGTGAGGGTTGACTTGCACATACACTACACTATCACACACATTCCAAGTCCTAAAACCACACTCTCACCCAACTTGACTTCCTGACTCATGTAGATAATTCACATGGATGGTCCTTAACCCCTAAGCCCCTGGCTAAGAGGGTTAGGAACAATATAGCGAATGCCTCAAATGAGTCCTCTCATGGCTTATATGGGCTTAATATGGCTTCATGGCTCAACCAAAATGATTCCATTTCACTCACACTTGATCAATCTTCCTTTTTTTAAAATTTCAATTTTTGACCCCGGGGCCCCGGACCCACCAAACCTACCAAATACCCTTGAAATGACCTAAAATTTGCAAAATTACCTAAATTACCCAAGATCCCTCAAAATCAATCCTAAACACTTCCCAACATTCAAATTGACCATCTTTGGCCATAATACCAAAATTTCCAAAAATAACCCTAACCCCCCCCCAAAATCCAAAAATTCAGAAAATTCCCAAAAATTCCAGAAAATCCCAAATATTCCCAATTTTATTTTGTTCAACTACACCATGGGTCAATTTTTCCAATTTACCCCACTTCTACCAAAACCCCCAATTTCACCCATTTTAAACCCAAGTGAACCCAATGTCAAACCAAGCCACCCCAATTGACCTCAATTATGGTCCAATTCAATTCTAAACTTCAATATAACACCCCCAAAATTAATTTAGACCAAATCCAAGTCCAATTTGATTGACATTTGAGCCCAATTTCAATTTGAAACCTAAGGCCCAATTTTGGCCCATGACCTAAACCTAGCTCAAACCAATCCAATTCAACCCCAATTGGTCCCAAATCTTTTCTAAACACCCCCATAAACAAAACACTAACTTGATTTGCCCAAAAATTAAACCTAAACTCCACCCAAACCTAACCCAAAACCAAAATCCCTTAAATTGACCTAAGCCCAAACCTAACCCAAATGGGCCCAAATCCCAAAATCAAAGCCCAACCAAAGTTGAAAACTCTTTTTGACACTCCCATGAACATTTCTCAACATTAATTTTACATCAAATCCAACCTTAGCCCAACCTTAGCCCAAGTTAGCCCAATTTGGCCCACCTTGGCCCCTTTACCAAAAAAGCCCAAATTCAACCCAATACAATTCAAAATCACTCTAAACGTGTTCCAAACCACTCATGACACATGCCTAAACCAATTGCAACATTTATTTGACATGGTCCTTCACAAAACTTTCATCCAAAAACCCATTTTAAAATCCAAAAGCCCACTTCCTTAAACCACTTTAAAAGCCCATCCAAAACCATTTCAAAAGCCCAAAATCTATCCTAAAGCCCACATGATATTTTCATTTGTCATCCTTTTAACCAAAATCAACCCTTAAGTTTCAAATCCATGATCAAATGTTTCCAAATCAAGCCTCATGCCGAACCACCCCTAAATGCCAAAAATCCCTAAAACCCATTTTCATGAAACTTGGCTAAGCCATTCCCAAGCCACATGAAACCATGAAGCCATCCTTAAGCCCCATGTAAAGCCATGAGAAGTTTGACATGTGACCATCCCATAAATGGTAAAAGGAGGAGCCTCTTTAAGGATTCTCTTAAAGGGGATTAAACCTTTTCATGCTTTCCCTAAACTATGTTTAAACTTAAACATGCTTGGATAGTGACTTCTCCCCACTAATCTAGCTGACTCACCTAACCTCCCTCAGCCCGAACCAGAGCTTGGAGAGGTGAACCCAACCCATTTGCATGACTTAATCCATTTGGATCCAAAATCACCCCTCTCCCCATACCACTTAAAGCTAAACTCTTTACACATGTCCATGGCTAATTGACTGCACCATTGCTAATCCCTGATCTTTTTGATCAAGATGGTGACCTAACCCTGCCGGCCAGCCGCCTGGGTCGCCGGAAAACACCATGGCCGAGAGCTCCATATGAGCCAAAATTTTCAATTCTCCCAAACTGAGTTGTCCCAGTCCAATTGAACACCATGGCTGGTCTTCTCTTGCATAGAGCAGCTGATCCCAAGCATCAAATCCCCTTGAGAAGCCCTCCAGCCATGTCTATTTAAACCCACCACCCTCTCAGCCAAAAGAAGAGTCGAACCAAACCTTACCAAAACTCTTCCAAAATCACTCCAGACTTCTCTCCAGACATAGAGAACTTGATCCCCACTAAAATCTAGCCCTAAAACCCTCTCTGTGAGCTCAATTTCTGAGTTGAGAATTCACCCAAAAAAACTGGACACTTCACCACAGTGAGCCAATCTCTAAATTGATTGATCCTACACCTTCACCAGACCTAGAGGAGAAGTTCCCCAGCAAAAGCCCCCTCACCAGGCCAGCCATTGCTTCCACCTCTAAGCTTTGTGGATGGGCCTCGGTCACTTTCATACTTAGAGAATTCCCCGCAGCCGGAGACTTCATCTGAAGCTTGCCTGGACTCAATCGAAGGTGACACAACTCTCAGATCGAAGCTTCACTTCTCTGAGCAAAGGTATGAACTCATTCTTCCTCCCGAGCTTCCAACGATTCTCCATTTTGTTTGGGTTAATTTCATAGCCTATAAACCGTATGGATGGGTTCGTCTCTTCAAGACGAATCGATAGAGTATAAGAACTCGAAAATCCATTGAGAATCGAGAGAGATATTAGGGTTTGAGCGTGGATGGTCACGAGTGCACACCAGTCGTAGACAATGACCAGGAGCCGTTGGATCGCGCGTATATCGAGCAGAGGTCGAGATCAAGAAGGACAACCAATGGTACATGAACCGCAGGCCCCTGGAGAGCTGAGTCAGACGGCTGCGCCGAATCACAGCGCGACGCGTGGGCTTTCGGAGCTGCCGAGGTTGACGCGGCGCCGCGTGGATAAGTAGAAAATTAGGGTATTTTTCAATTATTTAAATGCCCTGAACTTCAAAAATTCATATCTTTGCATAGAAAAATCACAAAAATAAAATAAAAATACTCTCTTGCTCAGTGACCAGAGGAGAATAATGTGGAAAAGAAATTAAGTTAATTGGATGAGCATTTTATTTTTAATAGTTTATTTACTGTTTTCAATGTTTTAATTCTTCATTTGCATAGATAATTCACCATGGCATGAGACCATAGGGCTTTTGAAGCCTCTGATCTTGGGAACATTCCCTGAATTTTTTACGGTCAGAGGCCATCTCTGTGAAAAGTCATTGATTTTTCAAGTTCATGTCACTGTTTTAGGTATTTTAATTCCAATAATTAACATCTTGTAAAATAAATTTTAGGAAAATTTGGTGATGTTTCTTAGGACCAGGGGACCCTATGAAAAATATATTTTGAGTTAACTCATTCATAATAACCTTAATTGGCCTAAACCCCTAAAATTGAATTTGAATTAATTAGGGTTAACCACACATCAATTTTACTTGAAAATAATTCTCCATTACTCTTTAAGGTTAGAGAAACCTTACATAAAATTTTGAAATCAATTGGACTTGATTTACCCCACCAAATGGATTGATTAAGCCTCACAAGCAAAATGAAACTTTAAAAATTCATAACTCCAAAAATACTTTTAAAAAATTCACAAAAATGATTTTGGAGCTTCTCTGATATCAGGGGAGTTTAGGAAAATTAAAATTGAAATTTTCTAAAAAAGTTGATTTTTCACAATATTTTAATATTTTAATAATTAAAAAATAATAAAAAACATGAAAATATTAAAAATCATAAAAATGTCACATTTTGACTCCTAATCATTTAGGAACAAACCAAATATTTTTCCTAAGTCCCTAGGATAGATATTGATTTTTAAAGGCTTAATGTAATTTTTAATATTAAAAAATGAATTTTCAACCTTCTTCACTAAAATAATTCTAATAAATCAAAGAAAAATTAGAATATTATAAAATTTTTTTCTATAGACTCCTTGAGGTCAGAGAAATTTAAGAAAAATATAAAATATATTTTTCAATTTTTATTTTATTTTAAAATTAATTAATACTCTAAAACTCAAAATAATTATAATAAATAGAATATAATTCAAAAAATCACAAAAATTGGTCCAAGTGGTCCTCTGGTCATTAGGAATTTTCTTAAGGATAGAAACCTTTCCTTGGTCATGTTGTTGAATTTTCTTTGAAAAGCTCTATTTTCTACTAAAAATAATTATATAAATAAATTAAATTCATAAAAATCACATTTTCTCCTCTAATGTCTTAATCGACATGTGAGTGAGGTGACATAAAAATTTCAAATTCATTTGAGCTCAATTTAGTGAGTTATGAAATAAATAAGCTTAAAAGGGCATAAATGTAATAAAAAATTTTAACCCTTAATTAAAGCTTTAGGTTTAATCAAAATGGGGGGGAGGGTAAAATATTTGATTTTAACTTTCTCTTGGATGATTGAAACTTAGGGAAATTTAGGGGTAGAAACCCACTAAACACTTTGAAAATATCAAAATGAAACTTTAATTAATTAAATGATTTAAATTTTGGAAATGATATATTTAAAATTTGGATTATTAAAATAGGGATATTATTAAGAGGATATTTATTCTTTAATTTAAAAATCCCTAAATAAGTCACTTTAACAATATTTAGTTCTTAATTAAAATTAAAATAATAATCCAAATTAACAATTAAAACTAAAATTAAAATTAAATTAAATTAAAATTAAATTAAAATTAAATTAAAATTAAACAAAATTTAAATTAAACTAAATTTAAGTTAAACTTAAATTAAATTAAACTAAAATTAAATTAAATTAAAATTAAATTAAATTAAAATTAAATTAAAATTAAATTAAAATTAAATTAAATTAAATTAAATTAAAATTAAATTGAATTAAATTAAAATTAAATTGAATTAAATTAAATTAAAATCGTTTAACAATAAACCTAAGTGAAATCATTAAGAGTTAAATCAAAACATATCAATAATTTCAACACTTCTTTCTATCTAAGTAAATTTTAAACATGAACATCAACTTGAAATACCAAGATAATTAAAAATATAAAAATTTAAAACAATTTGAACACTATTCCAAACTTAAAATTATTAATTAAAACCTCATAATTAAATTAAAACATTTTGAATCATTAACTCAAACTTTTAAATTAAGAATGATTAAAATTCTCGATAAACCAACTTGCCTTTAAAGGCTTTAATTATTATAACTCTTAAATAGAGTATTAAGTGAGATGTCACTTCATTCATCAGGTAATCAAATACCCAAGTTCACTGAGCAAGAGACAAAGTTTAACTAAACTCCTAGATGATTAATTCATATGTGCAACTAAATTTACTTGGACTCAAAATAATCTCCAAAATATTGAAAAGATGTTTATGACTCGTCCTAAGCACTTCCTCAATATGACGGGATGTTTTAGAAGAAGTTTTGAATCTAATTATTCTTTGATGAAGAAAATCATCCTTAAACCAAACCAACAACCTAGACGTCATAGGAAATGACTAGTTATAGGATTAGGAATTTGGTAGACAACCAAAACCCTTCCCTTAGCTTTACCTAGGTATCCGTTGAAATATTTAAATGACTTAACATGTGTTTTAAGTGCAGCTTGGGATGACGGAAAGACTCTCCAGGTACGCTTTTATTTTATTGCAATTTACTTGCATGCACTGTGCTTTACTTTTCTTGCATGATAAATAAAACTGTTGCATGAAAACCAAAACTTTTAGGATAGTCCCTAAACTGAAACCAAAACTAAATTAAAAGTCATCGCAAGATAAAATTCACCGCCACAACATTCCAAAATATAAAACAACTCAAAATTTAATCACAAACAGAACAACAAAACTACAATTGCAACTAAATTAAAACGTCTCGTTGAATGATCGGGAATACCTCTGATGATGTAACCCACGTGTTGCTAACGGGATTTCCCATAGTCTAAATGAAAGTGTGGAACTCATTTAGTTGAGTTTAATAAATTCATCTGGACTAAGTGAATTCAATGAAAATAACGGTGCCGGGATGACGAAACCGTGGGATCTTAATCGGTTCCGTTTAAACAACTTTAAGATTTGTTTTAATTAAAATATTAAAAACACTTGGATTTTAAGATTTTCTTTAAACCAAAACACTTCTCTCATCTCTTGATTTATGACTCCTAAAACTAAACCTCTTCAACAACAAGGAGCTTGGAGCATAGTGGGCAGCACGGCCATTGTCTTCAGCAAAACTCAGATCTACACCAGCTAAACCTTTCCTAGTTTTAAATAACCAATCCAATATGATTTCGAGGTAGTTTGCCTAGTGCGACCTAAACCCTCAACTTCTTGTTAGGCATTTGCATAATCATGTCATGTAAATTAAGCCCTAACTGGTCTTAGGACTCCCAGATAGTCGTTTGGTACAACATAAATTCTCACATCTTCGAGGCGATTTGTATGATCATATCATCCAAATATAAGTCCTAATTAATTAAAATTGGCAAGATTGAAATATTAAATATATTCTCAAATTGAAGCCAAACAATAGGATAGTTTGAGAAGTTTTCAAGATTCTTCTTGGATCCTTAACTTCTCCTACTTTTCTTCCTTTGAACTCCTGAAATAAATTGTTCCAAATTTGATCCATTCCCTTTTGAATTTCCAAAATTCAATCCTTCGAAAACCTTAAACTTTGAAATTCTCGAGAGCAAAACCACTCGATCATTATCGAGAGTTTTCTTAAATGATTCCCGTCATTTAAGATATAATTAACTATAGGGGCTTGCCCTTATAGGGAACTTTAAGAACCCAGGTAATATAAACCCTGCTTACTTCCTTTATATTAAGCAGGGGAACTTGTCGGCTTATAAAATTGGTTCGCAGATCAAACGGATGTCACAAATCTTATATTTTATTTAATCGAGCCCCATCATCAAGTAGTGTGTCAATTCTTCGGGATAGATACATAGCTTGTGATGTGGCGCTCATTTATATAAACTATTTGGGATGTGAGGTCGGTTTGATTTCATATCTTAAAATTTTCAAATTTAAAATTATTTTCAAAATCAAATGGTACTTTTCAAATTATATATATATTTAAATTAAAATTAAAATCTAAAAAATCCGCTGACAAGTTCTGTTTGGCGACCCCTTCTCAAAATACAACACACAACCTAAAAATAAGCCGTACAATGTATTCTGAGTAGTCTTCTCTGTCTTTCTCCTTGTTTTGAGATTTTGTGAAATGAAAAATTGAATTAGTTGTGCCTAAAATATTCAGTAAAAATTGTGATAATCTTTTTACTTAAATCTTAATTTACTTTCAATTTGGCTAATTGATCTATTAAAATCTGTTGATTTCACAACTAAAGTAAAGATTACAACCGAGATTTGGGGAGGTCAAAGTCCTTAAAAGGAGGGTGCAAATAAATAGGGAAATATTATTTATCGGATTGGAGATTTTAGAGTGACAGACTAAAATCCTCAATTCGGTCCTATCCTTTGGGTGCTGAAGTGTAGATGTTAGCCCTCAGGCAAGGGGAACGTGGGAGCTCCGAAGTGAGAGCCAGTATCCTCCCAGCCTAGCCGCAGATTCATTAACCAAGCATAGGATTAGTCAATATTCTTTATGCCTGGTCCAAAGGGTAAAGAATATGAATGCTCCTATTTGACACGATATAATTCTAACTAATTTGATTATCCATTCACTTAATTCTCTTAACAAGGGGAGAGATACTTTTCTATATTACAACTTCCCATTCAAGATTAGTAGTAGAATTTAGTATAATTGTTCTTTATTTATGTTTACTAGATAGTAATTTCAACTGCTGTAATTAGTTCATAATCTCTAACTTCTCTGTGGGATTAATATCTAGGGCTCCATTAGAGCCCTGTATTACTTGAACGATACGTATACTTGCGTTGATAAGGGGTAACTTTGCTATTATTGAATATTATCTTATTTTTATATTTGTTAACACTTATAAATTTACGCACCAATACCCCTGTGTCAAGTTTTTGGCGCCGTTACCAGGGAAGTAAAGTAATTATTAAATTAATTAGTAAAATAATTATTAAAATAATTACTAGAGTAACAGACTATTTTAAAATTACTTAAGTTTTAATTTATATTGTGTATGCGTAAATTTGGAACTGAAAAATTAATACCTTACGATTTAGAATTAGAATGTAATATTAAAAGAATTAGAAAACAAAAAAGAGAAATCATAAATTTAAATCAAATGACAAATAATCAGCAATTGAAAATACAAATCAACCGAGACCTTTAAGAGATTACGCTAACCCTACATTAGATGAAATTCACTTAACTATCCAAAACCCTGATGTAGCGACAAATTCATTTGAGCTTAAACATGCAATTATCCAAATGGTACAAAATAATCAATTTAGTGGTTCACCAAATGAAGATCCTAATTTACATCTCGCTAGTTTTTTAGAACTTTATGTTACTTTTAAATATAACGGAGTATCTAATGATGCTGTTAGACTTAGGCTTTTTACTTTTTCTTTAAGGGATAATGCTAAGATGTGCTTAAATTTGTTAGCACCTGGATCTATTAGAACTTGAGGAGAATTATCACAAAAATTTCTGTTAAAATACTTACCTCCTTCAAAAACTGCTAAGCTTAGAAATGATATAACCGCTTTTAGTTAGTTTGACGGAGAATCGATATACGAAGCTTTGGAGAGATTTAAAGATCTTCTTAGGAAATGCCCACATCATGCGTTACTAGATTGGTTAATGATTCATACTTTTTATAATAGATTAGTAGGATCTCTTAGATCTATTATTGATGCGGCCGCTGGTGGTTCATTAATGTTAAAACCATTTGATGAGGCTTATTCGTTAATTGAAGAAATGGCTACCAACAATTTTCAATGGCCTTCAGAAAGGCTAAATCCTAAAAAAATAGCAGTATCCATGATTCTGATGCAATATCTATGTTAGCTTCTCAGATTGCTGCTATATCTAAGAAATTAGATCATTTTGGAATGGAGTATTCTCATACTATAAAAGAAGAAAATTCATCTGGGCAATTTGTGGATGTTCAACCTTCTTATGAAACTTTAAATGCTATTAATAATAGAACAAATAATCCTTATTCAAATTATTATAACCCTGGTTGGAAGAATCATCCAAATTTTAATTGGAATAAAAATTCTGCTAATCAACAATGGGTGAACAACTCAGTAAACCTATTAGGAAATTCATCTAACCAAGGAAATTCTAATTATAAACCTTCTTATCCACCTGGATTTAACAACAACTCTCAATTTAAGGAAAAGAAGTTATCTATGGAAGAATTGATATTAAATATGGGTCAACATTTATAGAATTAAGGAAATCAATTACAAATTCAAGGAAACCAATTACAAAATCAAGGAACTACTATTAAAAATATTGAAACTCAACTTGGGCATATCGCTACTGCACTTAATAACCGAATTCCTGGAACTTTTCCTAGTAATATGGAAATCAATCCTAAAGACCAAGGAAAAGAACAAATCAAAGCGATAAAGTTATGAAGTGGAAAAGAATTAGAAACAAGAGTACAAAAAAAAAGAAATTGAAAAAGAGAAAGTGGAAACTAAAAAAGAAAAGGATCGGCGAGATCAAGATTTAGAACATCCACTAATAACAATGACATTTTCTGTAGAAAAACCACCATCACCATTTCCTCAGCGATTAAAGCAACATAAAAAGGATAAAAAATTTTCTAAATTCCTTGAAATCCTGAAGAAATTAATGGTGAATATTCCCTTTGTAGAAGCATTAGAACAAATGCCCAATTATGTGAAGTTTATGAAAGATATTTTAAACAAGAAGAGAAAGTTCATAGACAATGAAACTGTTGCACTTAGCAAAGAGTGTAGTACAATTATTCTCGAGAAATTGAAAGATCCTGGTAGTTTCACTATACCTTGTGCTATTGGAAAAAAATTTTATGGAAAAGTTTTATATGACTTGGGAGCTAGCATTAATCTTATGACTCTATCCGTTTTTAAAAGATTAGGTTTGGGAGAAGTCTCACCTACTTCAGTAACTCTTCAGTTAGCTGATCGTTCAGTGACATATCCTAAAGGAGTTATCGAAGATGTGTTTGTAAAAGTGGTTAAATTTATCTTTCTTATGGATTTTATTATTTTAGATATGGAGGAAGATAAAGAAATACCCATAATTTTAGGAAGACCTTCCTTAGCTACTAGAAGAGCTATGAATGATGTTCAAAAATGAGAACTAACTATGAGAGTAAATGATCAAGAAGTAACTTTCAACATTGCAAAATCAATGAAATACCCTACTATTGAAAAAGATGATGAATGTTTTCGAATGTAAATTTTTGAACATCTGCAAAATGAACATTTTAAAGAATATTTTGAAGATAAACAAAAAATAGAAAAAGTAGAATTATTTGAAGAAGCAGAAATTGAAGAATTAGACAATATACAAGAAATATTTGAGATGCTGGATATTATAGAAAATGTTGAAAAGAATATAGTTCCGTCGATTATAAAACCTCTTGAACTTGAGTTAAAAATTTTACCTACTCATTTGAAGTATGCATCTTTGGGAAATTCTTTAACTTTACCGGTTATTATATCGGTAGAATTAAATGAATTACAATAGAAAAAACTTTTAGACACATTAAAGAAGTATAAGAAAGCTTTTGGTTGGATTTTAGCAAATATTAAAGGAATTAGTCCATCAATCTGTATGCACAAATATTTTGGATAATGAACATAAACCAAGAGTTGATCCCCAAAGGAGATTAAACCCGATGATGAAATATGTAGTCAAGAAATAGATATTAAAATGGTTAGACAATGATATTATATATTATATTTCGGACAGTGCTTAGGTAAGCCCAATTCATTGTGTTCCTAAGAAAGGAGGAGTGACTGTTGAAGCTAATGAAAATAATGGTTTGATACATATCAGACAAGTTAGTGGATGGCACATATGTATTGACTATAGAAAATTAAATGCGGCCACCAGGAAAGATCACTTCCCTTTATCATTCTTAGATCAAATGTTGGATAAACTTGCTGGGCACAAATACTTTTGTTTTTTAGATGGATATACTGGCTACCATCAAATTCCTATTGCTCCTGAGGATCACGAGAAAACTACATTTACTAGTCCTTATGGAACGTTTGCTTTTCGAAGGATGTCTTTTGGACTATGTAATGCACCTACAACATTTCAAAGATGTATGATGTTTATATTTAGTAAATTAAATGATGATGGAATAGAAGTATTTATGGATGATTTCTCTATATTTGGAACATCATTTGATGCATGCCTGGATCATCTTGAAAAAGTTTTGGAGCTATGCGAAAAAACTAATTTAGTTATAAATTGGGAGAAATGTCAGTTTATTGTTGCAAGAGGAATTGTATTAGGGCATAAAATTTCGGAAAATGGTATGGAAGTAGACCCTGCAAAAATTCAAGTTATAGCTAAATTACCACCTCCTACTACAGTGAGAGGGGTAAGAAGTTTTTCTAGACATGCTTTTTTTTACAGACGCTACATAAAAGATTTTTCAAAAATTACCAAACCTCTATGCAACTTTTAGAAGAGGACAAGAAATTTGAATTTACTAAAGAATGCTTAAATGCTTTTGAATTATTAAAGGATAAATTAATCACAGCACCTACAATAGTTTCACCTAATTGGGAGAAACCATTTGAACTTATTTGCGATGCTAGTGATTATGCTATAAGAGCTGTTCTTAGACAAAGATATGATAAAATTTTTAAAGTTATATACTATGCCAGTAAAACTCTTAATAATGCTGAAATTAACTATACGATTCATGTAAAAAGAATTATTAGCAATTGTATATGATTTTGATAAATTTAGATCTTATTTAATTGGAACTAAATGTATTATGAATACTAATCACTCAACTATTAAATATTTAATGCAAAAGAAGGATACCAAACCAAGATTAATTAGATGGATATTACTGATGCAAGAATTTGATTTTGAAGTAATAAATAGAAAGGGAACTGATAATCAAATTGCGGATCATTTGTCAAGATTAGAATATTGCGATCGACAATAAAATTACGTACGCTTCCCGATGAACAACTTTATAATATAAATGAGTGGAAAATACCTTAGTATGCTGATATAGTTAATTATATTGTAAGTGATATTTTACCACATATGCTAACTCTGCAACAACAAAAAAAATTCATTCATGATGCTAAAGAATATTTTTGGGATGAACCATATTTATATAAGCAATGTAAGGATCTTTTTATTAGAATATGCGTGCCTTATGAAGGAACTGAACAGATTATTCAAAAATGTCACGATTATGATTTTGGAGGACATTTCAGGACTGACAAAACTGCACATAAAATTTTACAAGCTGGATTTCATTGGCCTAATCTTTTTTGAGATGTTTATAGATATATCAAAACTTGTGATAAATGCCAACGAGTAGGTAATATATCTAGAAGAAATGAAATGCCTCTAAATTTCATATTATAAGTTGAAATTTTTGATGTTTGGGGATTAGATTTCATGGAAACATTTATTCCTTCATTTGGAAACTCATATATATTAGTTGTTGTTGATTATGTTTCTAAGTGGATTGAAGCACAAGCTTTACCTCGTTGTGATCCTAAGAGTGTTTCAAAATTTTTAATGAAAAACATTTTCATAAGATACGGAATGTCGAGAGTGATTATCACTGACGGAGGATCCCATTTTAGGAATAAATATATTCAAAGATTGACAGAAAATTTTAATATTATTCATAAAATATCTACTGCTTATCATCCACAGACCAGGGGATTGGCTGAAGTTTCTAATCGAAAAATTAAAGGAATTTTAGAAAAGACTGTAAACCTTAGTCAATTAGATTGGTCCACAAGACTAGACACTGCATTATGGGCATACAGGACTTCTTATAAAACTCCGGTTGGAATGACTCCTTACAGCTTATTTATGGAAAGATTTGCCACTTACTAATTGAATTAGAGCATAAAGCATATTGGATAATTAAAGAATTTAATTATAATTTGAAAGATGTTGGTGAGAAGAGATTGTTGCAGATGAATGAATTAGAGGAATTAAGAAATGAATCTTATAATAATGATAGAATCTATAAAGAGAAAATAAAGATATGACATGATCGGAAGGTTAACCAAAAGTATTTTGAACCAGGACAAGAAGTATTGTTGTATAATACAAGACTAAAATTATTTCCTGAGAAATTGAAATCTCGATGGTTAAGACCTTTCACTATAACTCAAATATTTACATACGGAGCTATTGAAATTAAAGATCCGAAGATTGGAAACAGATTCAAAGTAAATGGACATAGATTAAAATTATATTTTAAGGGTAAAAGACCAAATTTTAAAGAGGTTTTAATGCTCAGTCAACCTGATTAACACCTTGAATAGGTCGGGCTGACGACGTTAAACCAAGCGCTCTATGGGAGGTAACCCATAGTTATCTTTATATGCAATAATAGTATATCCGTTTGATTTATTAATAGTTTGTGGTATGAATGAATTCTACTACTCGAATTTATCCCTATGATCATCACGATAATTGGATCCATAGAAAAATTTGGAACTCATTCGGACCAGAGCGAAACTGGGCAGTTTTTGCCTTGGCCACCGACGACGAGTTTTTCCCGCCAAGTTTAGTTTGTGTTATTAAAGAATCCCGCCGACGGGGAGTTCGGCGAGTGGACGGTTCAGGGAGTTATTTTGACGGTTTCTAGCGATTCTAAGTGGTTTTAACTCTTTAAAAACTCCTAGAACTCGAATTGTAACTATCTATCTCCTAAAAAGAATTGAAACTCCACCAAAACTCATCATTATGGCATCCAATCACTCTGAAATCCCTAGATCTCGTGTGTTCAATAGAAGAAAATTTATCAATTGCGAGGCCCAGCGAATCTTCAATAAGGTAATGATGAAAAAGAGATTGATCAAGGAACGAGGATTTGTGAATAGAGGGTTGGAGAATTCGACGACGCCTATCGAAGAGATGATTGTGCGACTACGTTGGGAAGTATTGTGCTCTACCACCTCTGTAGTAGTCATCCTTGTGGTAAAAGAATTCTATCACAATCTACACGAAATCAACAACGGAGTCATCTATGTGCGAGGCAGATGGGTAACTTTTACTCCTTCTAGAATTAATGAGTTATATTCGATAGAGAATACATCTCCAACTTTGTCCCTACAAGGAATAATGTGAATGAATTCTATCGTTACTTGACTGATGAAGCATGAGATTGGGAAACAAGAGAAAACGGGTATGTTAGTTTTTCTGCATCACTTCTAAACCCCGTTTCTAAACACTGACACTTCTTTATTTCTTCAAAATTGTTACCCACTATGAGGGTCAATAAAGTTTCTAAGGAGTGTGTGATTCTGAACTATTGTATTCAAGCAGAACCACCTATTGATGTTGGTTCTATTTTTGTGAAGTCTGCTTTAGGCCTGATTGTTCATGGATCAATTTATGGGCTTGGACATCCTTCTACTAGTTTTGTACTCTGCAGTCAATACCAAGTTTCATATGAAGCCTGGGAGAAGGTACTTCTGCCTTGGAAACCTTTAGATCCAACTGATATGTTTCCTACGCTGGATGATGATAACGATAGAGCCATTATTGTGGATCAAACATCTCAGAGTTCTTTTTCAATTAGGCCCTTGACTGATAAAACTGATATGTTCTTACAGAAACTCAAAGGACTAGAAAAATAGGTACAAAGTGTGATGACTTCAATTAACAACATCTCTGACTTATTTGATCATATTGACTGGAGGATGAAAGAACACTTCGATTATTCTGGACATCTTGAGGCTAGTTTCATATGGCTTATGAGAAAGAAAGGATGGATAAAAGAAGATTCTACTGAAGAGTTTCCTTACATACCCTTCTACAATCTTTTTGTTCATTTAGGTTCAATGGGTGATATCAGAGATGGATTTAGCACTGATCCTGACGAGTAGAAGATGTTCATATCTGCTTATGTGTTGAATTAATTTGAATTTAAATTTGTGTAATCTACACTTTTGTTATTTTAGATTTTGATATTTGATCTCAGTATAGATGAGATTATGCATAGTTTGTTTGTTTTCAGCGTTTTGAGTGTTGTGGTTTGGATTGCGACAGTGAATTTTATGTATTAAGGTTAAGAAAATACCATGTTATAATGTTGTGTATGAATATTGTAAACACTTGGATTTTATATAAAAATTGTGATGTTTGTGTTGTGTGAATTTATTTGAATTAAAATAATATCTAATCACAGTAAAATATGTTTAAATCGATTGATTGGACGTTAATGAGGCTTAAAATGAATTAAAATTACAAAAAAATTAAAAATTTAAAGTTTTCTATGAAAAAGCCCACCGACAGCGCCCTCGATGCCGCCGATGGTAGATTTTTCCAGAGACTTGAGCCTATTTGAATTAATTAGCCCTCCGACGGCAAGATTTTGCCCGCTGATGGTAAGGACCCAAAAAATACCTTTATTTGACCGGCCAATCGCCACTATTCATCGTCCCTTACCTCTAAACTTCGAAAAAACTGATGTAGGACTTGAGAGATCTTAGATTTGAAGCATTTTCAACCCATTTTGACAATGCATTTCATCTTCCCTTGGTAAGAGCTTCACTCCCATGCAAAATTTTTTGATTTTCACCATGTATTTCTTCCACATTTAGGAATTTTGGAAAAATCGAAATATGGAGAAAATAGTTGGAAGAAATTCATGGAATTCATTTTAGATTACTTTAAGTCACCTTTGGAAGCCATTCTAGTATTATTTTAGAATTTAGTTGAGATTTTTGTAAATTTGATAGATCGAGAAATGGCTCCATGACAAAAGAGGCGACTTGACTTTGACGAGACTCGATTTGTAAACACTAAGGCTCAGTTATGGTACGACTCTATCATCAAAGCGAAAAAATGCATCCAGGACAAAGTTTTAAAGAATCCAGGAGGAGAAGTGGAACAAATAATTAAAGAGCGAAGATGAGAAAATTTTTGTTATTCGACAAACAGAGCTGCAGTAGAAGTTGTAAAGGAATTTTACGCCAACCTGACTCAGATAGAAGATGGACCTATAAAGGTTAGAGGATTTTTAGTTGATTTTAATGTTGCTCAGATAAATTCTTTCTACGAAGTGCAAGATCCTTATACCAGCGATTATGAGACGTTTTGAACAATGGAAGGACCACTGGAGGATGTGATTAGCTTTCTCACTGATGGGAAAGGGACTTGGAAAAGGAAGTAGCGTGAACGGATAAACTTTCCTCTTTCTATGTTGAATGCAACCTCTAAGGCTTGGCACTATTTTATTTGCTCTACTTTTCTACCTACTTATCATCATAGTGAAGTTTTAAGTGATAGAGCAGTTTTGAATTTTTGTATTCAGAACAACAGAAGTATAAATGTGGGAAATATTATTTATAAAAACATAATAGCCATTGCAAAAAGTGAAACAAGAGGAGAACTAGGACATCCTGGTCTAATTTATGCACTCTGCCAGTTGTCTGGAGTAGAGGATGGAGATGATGAGGAATGGGTTGAACCTATGAAACCCATTACAAAGGCTAATATAAAGACTTACGAATCCCATGAAAGATGGAGATCTGGGACTAGGAGCTCTGCATCTTCGACTAGTAGGGATATTCCCTCTATTAGTCATGACCCTCCTACATATAGTTCTCCTACACTTTATGACTTGATGAATGAACTGACTTTGCAGCAGAAAAGTTTTGAGAAAATTGATTAAAGGTTGGAGCATATAGATCAGAGGATTGGAGGATTAGAGCGGAGGCACGATTATGACAATGAATATCTCCAGAGGCATTCTGAGTTTGAAATAGCTTACTATGATGCTGAGAATCACTATAGGAGAGAGGAGCTTGATGTTATATTTCCTAAGTGCCCTCGTTATACTCACTAGCAGCCCACTCCACCTACTGAACAAGGATAGTTTGGGATTTTGATGCTGAAAATTAGATTCTATGATTAGATACTAGTGTTATGTGTTTATTTGTTTTCTTCAATTTAGTATTGTTGTTTAGTTTATGTATTTTGATTATTATGTGGTGTAAGTTATTTACATTAGTGTAGATGTTGAGCTTTTATATTTCAGACTGTGATTGTAACTCTGAAATTAAATTAGTAAAATATATGTGGATGTTGTGTTAATTGTGCTTAGTACTTTAATAGGTAAAGTAATTAAATGTAGCAAAATTGTGTTAGAATTTTGTACTTATTTCAAAATTTTCTTACCTAGCAAATTCTCTAAATGTTATATGTGTGTAGAAAGTCTTAAAAGTACAGGTTAAAGTGATGAGAGGAACCTGTAGAACTTCAAAAAGAAATACCTAAAATACCGAAGGTATGATTTAAATTTACAGTATTTTTTTTCTCTTTCCACCTATATGATTAGATAGAAAAATTTAACTTTGGGGGAGAGAAAAACAAAATTTAACTATTAAATGTTCTCAATTAAATATTTTCAAAAAAAAATATTATAAAAATGATTTTCTGTAGTGAATTTAATTCAGTAAAACTAGAATTAATTTATTTAACTATTAGAGAAGGTTAAAAGAAATATTTTTAGTAATTAAACTAATTTTGCGGATTAAGATATTTAGAATAAAAGGATAAGAATAGAGTTAACTATTTAAAGTAAGGAAAACTATATTTTAAAATATTAAATTCTTAAGTATTTAGTTGAAAAAGAAAAGATTGAAACTCAATTATGTAAAAACCATGAACTACATATAAGGTAAAGAAATATTTCAAGTTTCAAATTTAGGAAGAGGAAAGTGAAGTTCAAAATTATTAACAGGCTATCCAGATATAGTAATCCTCACTTAAAAAAAAAATAAGGATTGAAACACAATCCAAATAAAAAGAAAAAGTAAGTGAGTAGAAGCTTGAGGAGATGCCTTATAAAAAATTGGCTTCATTTGAATCAACCTAAAGGGTAAACTCAGTTACATTTCTAAACTTATATATATGGATTAGTATTTTACTCAGTAGTTTTTTCATGAATTTCCTATCATCTGAATATCCTAAGTAATTTAATATTGTAACATATAATCATTCTTGAAATAAATGGAAGACTAGAAGTCTTAAACTTGATGACTAAATAACCTTACATCTATAGAATTAATTTAATTATCAAAAAATCTTTCTAATAAGCTTTATTATAATATTTATTTAAATCAAATTCATAGTATTTCTGAATTAAAGCTTTACTACAAATAATCATTACTTTTATGTAGTATCAAGATTACTTGAGGACAAGTAATAGTTATGTTTGAGGGATTTTGACCAAAGAAAAATGTATTAAGAAATTCATACTGATTTTATATTAATTTTTGATGATATTGTACTTTTAGAAAAGGTATTTTCTATGTTTTATTACAGGTATGAAGATTTATAGATAATGGAGCAAAAAGATGAGAAAAGGAGCGAATCTGGAATAAAAAAGGACCAAAAGAGACAAAAGTTAAACTTGACCGCCGACGGCGAGGAATAGGCCGCTGACGACGTGTTTTTCCTGAGAGCATGCAAATATATTATAAAGGATCCCACCGATGGAAAGATCGATCCCGCCGACGGCGAGATCGATCCCGTCGACAGCGAGCCTGAGCAGTTGGCCTATGTTCTAGAAGCCCGCCAACGGCACCAAAGAGCCCGCCGATGGCGAGAAGGTCGGTTCAAGCAAGATTCATTGAATCTGGACGTTTTTGAAGAGGTGCTTAAGCAACCTATGTAAATATTTCTCCCTCTTTAAAAAGAGATGAATTTAGGCCGAAGGTGTGTCCTTTTTAAGTGTCTTATTAGTGTCTTTAGTGTCTCCAAAGTGTCATTAGTGTGTGTAAGTGTGTTCTAGAGAGTATAATAGTGAGTTTAGTTGAGTGTGTTGTATAAGAAGGAAGAGTTAGAGGAACTTCAAGGAGTCTTCTTGGGGAGAAAAATCAAGATAAGTTGTGTTTATTATATTGTAACTTTGATTTTATATGAAATTCAAGTTTTGTGTTATTCTTCCTATGCATTCTAAGCAGTCTTCTCTGTCTTTCTCCTTGTTTTGAGATTTTGTGAAATGGAAAATGGAATTAGTTGTGCCTAAATATTCAGTAAAAATTGTGATAATCTTTTTACTTAAATCTTAATTTACTTTATATTTGGACAATTGATCTGTTAAAATCTGTTGATTTCACAACTAAAGTAAAGATTACATCCGAGATTTGGGGAGGTCAAAGTCCTTGAAAAGAGGGCTCAAATAAATAGGGAAATATTATTTATCGAGCATAGGATTGGAGATTTTAGAGTGACAGACTAAAATCCTCAATTCGGTCCTATCGTTTGGGTGCTGAAGTGTAGATGTTAGCCCTCAGATGAGGGGAACGTGGGAGCTCCGAAGTGAGAGCCGGTATCCTCCTAGCCTAGCCGCAGATTTAGTAACCAAGCATAGGATTAGTCAATATTCTTTATGCCTGGACCAAAGGGTAAACAATAGGAATGCTCCTATTTGACACAATATAATTCTAACTAATTTGATTATCCATTCACTTAATTCTCTTAACAAGGGGGAGAAATACTTTTCTATATTGCAACTTCCCATTCAAGATTAATAGTAGAATTTAGTATAATTGTTCTTTATTTATGTTTACTAGATAGTAATTTCAACTGATGTAATTAGTTCATAATCTCTAACTTCTCTGTGGGATCGATATCTAGGACTCCATTAGAGCCCTGTATTACTTGAACGATACGTATACTTGCGTTGATAAGGGGTAACTTTGCTATTATTGAATATTTTCTTATTTTTACATTTGTTAACACATATAAATTTACTCACCAACACCCCCGTGTCAAGCTACAAAACTTTTGCTAAGTTCTCCAGACAAATTTCAAATGAAGTCCCAAATACAAAGAAATCATCCATAAAAACTTCTATTCCATTATCTATCATACTATTGAAGATAGACATCATACATCTTTGAAATGTTACAGGCGCATTACATAATCCAAAATGTATTCTTCTAAAAACAAAGGTTCCATAGGGGCTTGTAAATGTTGTCTTTTCTTGATCCTCAGGAGCAATAGGTATTTGGTGGTAACCAGTATATTCATCCAGAAAATAGTAGTACTTGTGTCCAGCAAGTCTATCTAGCATTTGATCGAGAAAAGGAAGAGGAAAGTGATTTTTTCTGGTGGCGGCATTTAATTTTCTATAGTCAATACAAATTCGTCATCCATTAATTTTTCTTGTAGTTATAATTTCATTATTTTCATTCACTTCAACAGTCACTCCTCATTTTTTTTTGGCACACAATGTATTGGACTTACCCAAGCACTATCCGATAATAGGATAAATAATTCTAGCATCCAACGATTTTAAAATCTCTTTCTTAACTACTTCTTTCATTATAGGGTTCAGTCTCCTTTGCGGATCAACTCTCGGTTTATGTTCATCATCTAATAAAATCCTGTGCATACAAATCGAAGGACAAACTCCCTTAATATCTGCCAAAGTACATCCAAAAGCTTTCTTGTATCTTTTTAAAGTTTCCAATAGTTTTTGCTCTTGATAATCATTTAATTACGAAGATACTATAACTGGAAAGGTAGAAGATTTTCTTAAAAACATATACTTTAAATGATTGGGGAGAATTTTCATCTCAAGTTGAGGTGGTTTTATGATAGATGGAATTAAGCTTTTATTTCCACCTTCCATAGTATCTAATATTTCAAATCTCTCCTGAACATACTCTAATTCTTCATTCTTTTTATTATCTGAATTTTCATCATCTTTAATTTCTTCTTCAAATATCTTTTTATATTCTTCTTATTTTTTAAATATGTTCTTGAAATGATCGTTTCTCAGATAATCACAGACCTCCATCCTAAAACATTCATTATCTTTTTCCACTGAGGGATACTTCATAGATTTTAAAATATTAAAGGTCACCTCTTGATCATTAACTCTCATAGTTAATTCTCCTTTTAAACATCTGTTACCGCTCTTCCAGTAGCAAGGAATGGTCTTCTCAAAATGATTGAAATTTTTTATCTTCCTCCATATCGAGTACAATAAAGTCCACATGAAAGATAAATTTATCCACTTTTACTAACACATCTTCCACCACTCATTTAGGGTAAGTAATGGAACGATCGACCAACTGAAGAGTCACAGATGTAGGAGAAATTTCTCCTATTCCTAACCTTTTGAAAGTTAATAAAGGCATAAGATTAATACTCACTCCCAGATCACATAAAGCCTTTTCGAAAAAATTTTCACCTATAGCACACAGAATAATGAAACTACCAGGGTCTTTAAGTTTTTCAGGAAGCTTCTTCTGAATTATTGCACTACACTCTCCGCTAAGTGCAATAGTTTCATGATCTGTAAACTTTCTTTTCTTTCTCAAAATATCCTTCATAAACTTGGCATAGTCAGGCATCTGTTCAAATGCTTCAACAAAAGGAATATTTATCATTAATTTCTAAAGGATCTCCAAAAATTTGTTTTTTTAATCTTTGAGGTAATAGAAGTGGTGGTTTTTCAACAGTTATCTTCATTGGCTCAAGAGGACAATCCAAGTCTGGATAAATCTTGTTTGAAAATTTTTCAATCTCCACATTCTCCTTTTCTACTTCAACTTCTTTTTGCACTCTGATTTTCAATTCTTTTCCACTCCTTAATTGAATAGGCTTAAGTTGTTCCTTGTTTTGATCTTTTGGATTGATCTCCATATTGCTTGGAAGTGTTCCAGAAGGTCTATTATTAATTGCAGTGAAAATATGTCCTAATTGATTTTCAATATTTTTCATAGCAACACCTTGAGCTTGTAATTGATTTCCCATATTTAGAATCATTTCTTTAGTAGACAACTTCTTATCCTTAAATTGTGGGTTACTATTGAATCCAGAGGGATAAGATGGTCTAAAATTAGGATTTCCTTGATTGTTCGAATTTCCAATTGGGTTCATAGAATTGTTAGCCCAGTGTGGGTTAACATTAGCATTGTTATTATTCCAATTGAAATTTGGGTGATTCTTCCAACCAGGATTATAATAATTCGAATAAGAATTGTTAGGTCTATTAATAAGCATTTAAAGTCTCATAAGGCGTTTCGAGATTCTCGTTATTCGTCCAAATGAATTTTTCTCCAACACTTGAGGTGGTTGAGAATAATTCATTCCATATTGATCTATTTTTTTAGAAAGGGCTGCAATTTGAGAAACTACCATAATCATCATATCTGAATCATGAACACTAGCTACTCTCTTAGGTTTTACCCATTTAGAGGGCCATTGAAAATTATTAGTAGCCATTTCTTCAATTAATGTGTATGCTTCATCAAAATGTTTTGACATTAATGATCCACCAGCAACAACATCTATAATAGATCTTAATGATCCCACTAATCCATTATAAAATGTTTGAATTATTAACCAATCTGTAAAGCATGATGTGGGCACTTCCTAAGAAGATCTTTAAATCTCTCCCAAGCTTCATATATTGACTCTCCTTTAAACTGAAAAAAAGATGTAATATCATTTCTTAACTTAGCAGTCTTTGAAGGAGGGAAATATTTTGATAGAAAATTTTGCGATAATTCTCCCCAAGTTCTAATAGATCCAGGTGCTAATGAGTTTAACCACGCCTTAGCTTTATCCCTTAACGAGAAGGAAAAAGTCTAAGTCTGACAGTATCACTAGACACTCCATCATATTTAAAAGTAGCACACAGTTCTAAAAAACTAGCGAGATGTAAATTTGGATCCTCATTAGGTGTTCCAGCGAATTGATTATTTTGTACCATTTGGATAATAGCAGGTTGAAGTTCAAATGAATTAGCAACAACATCAGGATTTTGAATAGTTATATGAATTTCATCTGCTGTTGGGTTAGCATAATCTCTTAAAGGTCTTCGCAAATTTCCAATATCATTTCTCTGATTATCTTGAATATTCGCCATTTCGCAATAATTTTTGATTTTTTTTTGTTGTTTTCTAATTTTTCTGACAGTACGCTCTAACTCTGAATCGTAAGGCACTAAAACTATATATCCACTACTATGCATATACAATCACACAAACACCTTTTTTTCTCTACTTTGACTTCGTTACCCTCCCTGACAACGATGCAAAAAACTTGATGCGATTGGATTGAATACACGAATTCGACACCACTACTAGGAGATATAATCTTCCAGCAACAACGCCAAAAACTTGATGCAACTAGACTTTACTTTTATATTTTTAAATGCAATATTTTGTTAACTTCAAATTTATATATTTATAATGATTTTGTAAAGTCCAAGCATTCAACGCAAGTATACGTATCATATCAAGTAATACATGGCTCTAGTGGAGTCCTGGTTTCGATCCCACAGAGAGGTTTTATGTTGAAGCAAAGTAAAAGTTTTAACAAGTTAGAATAAAGCCCACTAGAACTTTCTTCTTGAGTTTTAACAAGTTGTGTGTGTGTGTGTGTGTGTGTGTGTGTGTGTGTGTGTGTGAGGGGGGGGGGGGAGAGAGGAAGATGCCTAATTAAAAATTGGTTTCACTTGAATTATCATAAAGGAAGAAACTTATTTACATTTCTAAACTTACTCTTAAAATTAATGTATTAAGTCAAATTTATAATTGTAGAGTTCTCATATAATTCTTTCTTTAAAAACTTCTAAGATTCCTAAGTTTGACAAATTACAATTATTATTGAAATGAATAGCAAATCAGAGTTCTTAACTTAAGAACTCAATATTCTTTTGCCTTAGCTCTATCTAAAGTTATTGAAAATTTTTCTAAAGTTTCATTATCATATTATGGAGCAAAAATATAGTAACCTCTAATAAAACCCATTACCACAAGTTAAAGTATTTATTTTTATGAGTTACTTGAGGATAAGTAACGCTAAAGTTTGGGCAAATTGACACGCTTTAAAATTACCTATTTTATATGAGCATTTATGCTCATTTTTAAGAATATTGCGCTTTAATGAAATATATTTTGTGTTTTTTTATTGCATGTGCAAAACATAGAGTTTAAATGAAAAGGAGCAAAAATAGAGCAAAATATGTCATATGGAGCGAAATGAATATTGTGCCTAGGCGCTAGAGCTGGCGCCTAAGCACCAATAGATACAAGACCCACCAAGAAGGATTGTGCCTAGGCACCACAGTTGCACGCCTAGGCGCCAGAATGGTTACCCCTTTTATACATTGAATTTGGATGAATTTTAAAGAGGTGCCTAAAGTGACCTTAATGATTTTCAGAGCTTTATTAAAAGGATTTTCAAATGAATAAGTGTGTGTGTGGAGTCATTTTTGGGTGGGTTAGACTCCATTACAGTGGGAGGCAACCATAGTGAGAGTGTGGTGAGTCTTTGTGATTGTGTGTGTTCTGTGAATCTTATGTGAGTCTATTTAAGTCAGGGACAATCAAGGATCTGCAGAGGATTGCTTGGGGAAGAGTTTGAGATAAGTGTATGTACTTTTTTTTAAATTTAATCTTGTACATTTGATTTTTAGTGTAATATTTTTTTTTTGTTTTCCCCATGAATTCTCAGTATATTTCATTTTATTTCTCCTTACAATAAGTAGTAATCATGTGGAGAATTTGATGTATTTATAGTTTTTTTATTCCAATAATTGTGATGGTATCTAGTTCATCATTTATTTGCAAATTGGCCACTTGTAATGTTAAAAGCCGTTGCGAAACATAATGAACTGGAAGTGCTATTATTTCACTCAACTAGTAAATACCACATTAACCTTTAGGAGGAGAAGACTCAGTTTATTGGTTGGTGCAAATAGATAAGTAGATAGAATTTGATGGGCGTAAAATTGGTGTTTCTTAGGTGATAGGCTAGATCCTTTGCCAATTTGGTCTAGAATTAGAACTTGAGTCCCTGGTTAGTGCTATAGAGAGGGTATAGTGGGTAATCTAGAGGCGAGGCTAGAAATCTACTTAGCATAACCATACAATCAGAAACTTAGTTTAGACTAGTTAATGTTCTTTATGCACTTGGGACAGGGTAAAGAACATTTATGGTCCTATTTGTCACAAAACATCATTTAAATCTTTAAACATTTGATTCCTTCACTAATTATGAGTTCATTGCAAGGGGAAAGACTCTTTACATAATTTGAACTTTTCTACTTATAACTAGTTTATAAACATTTACAATTTCTTTAGATTTTAAACTAAATTTGTAGGTAGTGATTACTTCCTGTTATCATATAAACTATCAATCTTATTTTCTTCTTTAATATTTACAGTTTTAAGTTAAAGCTTTACTAAGTTATTATAAAGAGTTACAATTTCCCTGTGTGATCGATGCTGAGGTGTTTATAAAAAACTCTATATTATCTGAAACGATACGTATACTTGCATAGTACCATAGTGCGAATGTTATTAATCTATATTCTAAAACATTACATTTGTTCACATTAGCCGTTAAATATAAATTGGGTTAAGTTTTTTACTATCTTTTGGAATATAAATATCTGCGTAATTGTGGGTCGGGCCAATTAGCTACAACTTTTATCAAGATTAGAAGCTAGTTGACCTAAAACCGCCCTTGGAGAAGATCAATATCCATCTTGCTAAGAGATAGATTCATCCTAACTCTCATACCAACACTGCTAATCACCTCATGATAACTACTTACAAATCAGAAGGCTCTCATAACTACATACTCCACAAGTGCATCATATGACCCTCCCTCCAAAAGGTGAAATAAATATCAGATTACAGTCAGTCACCCTCTGCCTGATAGCCTAGACACATCCCTGAAACAGGAGCGCCTCATATAGGGGTCAATAATTAACAACTGGACCGAAATAACCAATCGTATGACTCAAGCTGGCCAAGCGAAGTTCAGACGATTGAAAGACTGTCAGAGCCTACCCACTACCCAGCTCAATAAAGCCAACCAAGAAGACCTTGCTGACCCAAGGACCACCAATCCCAGTCATCATACTAATAGAGTAGTCGGACTATAGGCTTATTTATTTATTTTACCTAGCAAATCTTATAACGTCCTCGTAAAGGTAATGTAAAGCATGCAATTCCACGTTATACTGCCCTTGTTTGCAAATGAAGGGAGGTCATTTCTACAGTAAATGGTTAATTGGTCATTCAATAGAGAACCAGTTTGATACTGCTCTCTCTCTCTCTCTCTCTCTCTCTCTCTCTCTCTCTCTCTCTCGCTCTCTCTCGCTCTCTCTCCTCCTGTTTATGCTCCTTTCCTTGGGTGTGATTCACAGATTTGATCAAGATTCAATAATTATATTATTGGAGACTTGGTTGCTTCACTAACAATCAAATTGTATCTTCAACAACAACAACAACAACAACTACAAAGCCTTCATTCCGCTAAGTGGGGTCGGCTACATGAATCCTTTTTCTCCATTGCGTCCTACTCAGTGTCATATTTTCATCTAGCACTCTTTGCATGTAACATATTGTATCTTCAATTAAGGTTAATCCTCTCTTAAATAATAACTGTGATTAAATTTCATGAAATGATCTCCTCAACCCTAGGTTAAAAAATTTTCCGGTTTCTTATTAGAAGAATGCCCCATTAATTACATGGCATTTTTTTATGTCGCATGTAAACTTTACCAACTGAAATTCTAAATGTGCTTGAGTTTGTATTTTGGATGGGCTTAACTGTACATATATTCCTAGATCCTAAAATGTCAACATAAATAGCACTTGTTGCTTCTAAAATACTGATCTGGATACTAAAAACCATCTTTATTTTTAATGCCACACCTTTTTTACGCCCCTTATAAGATTTCTTCCTTGGGCCCATGCTTACTTATTTAAGCCCATTGTGATCAAAATTCTTAGTCACATAAGTGAAATACAATACTAATGTTATTACCAAATGCTTCTACATTTTGGCTACTCGTTATATCATCTATCATATCTAAAGTGAAGGAAATAATAGAATATATGAGAATAATTATTATAGCTCGTCTACCAGTTTATTTAGAACATGAAAGGCTATCCTCTTCGCAATACAAAAATGGAATAAAAGGGATCACATTCAGAATGAAATTATTTTCTTTTATAACTTTTTAACTCGTATCCCTCATTTCTCGGCGCTTTCTTACCTATAAATGGAATAAAAGGCATCACACATTTAATATTTCTTCTCCAATGCTTCAGATTATTATATCATATATAAGATGTGACTTCAGAATAATGGGAAGTTGGTTCTAAGGAGGAACGTGGTGTACCTGCGTTGAATGAAATGGACTTAGTTGAGATATATGTCTGAAGTATCCCCTTTGCCTTGCCATCCCGGCTCTTTGTTACAGCTGTGTTCTTTCTATTGGTTCTGAACATTATGGATTTGCTTACTTTCTCTGGATTCTTATATGATCATATGGTTCTGCAAGGTGATGACATTTCATTTATTTTTTTGTTTATATTACATATCCTGGTGGATGGGGCACTGTGGATAGTATTTTATTTCAGCAATGTTTGTCTTTTCTAGTTCACTTGAAATGCCAAATTTGTTCTTGCTCTGGGGCTTCGCATTTTTTTTAATCACTATGTTTCTATGATCTTCTTTTTTTTATTTTTGGATCTGAGCTCCGGTTTATGATTTTGTTAATTACTCCTCATTTTCCAGTTTTTCTTATGTAATCTTTGTCGTCTGTTTCACTATGTATACAAAATCCTTTAAGAGATATTATCGACACACGTACGTGAAAAAAAATTAGATCAAGATTTTGGATGCATCGAAAGTCTAATGGTTAGGTATCATGTGCAGAGAGTCCCACCAATTTTAACACTAATCAATACCAGTTTATAGCGGTGCGGCCCACTTGCCACGTGACGACCCACTTGAACTCCGGATGCATATTACGTGGAGTCCTAACATAATATTTTTTCCTCAAACACAAACAGATTCCCTTGGGGCATTTTAAATATGTTACAGCTGCCAATAACACGAACATTCGACTATTTTAATGGGTCCTTCTCATATCGATAAAGATGCCGATTATAAGATTTATTAGGTCAACCCTCTTTATAATGGCAATTACAGCTACGTGATAGATTACTATATCGAAGTTATATAAATATTATGCTTTTGTTCTTATGCATTGTTGGCAGTTATTGACTGCAGAACATTTATTAAAAATATTATATATATATTATTTCAAAAATAAAATATGTATAACTTAAATGTTTCATTTACACAATGATTTTTAATATTAACATTTGAAAATAACGTTTCTCTAAGAAGCAAATTAACCGACACCATGAATGCCTAATCATCTAACGCTATCTTATTTTTCATTCTACAATGATTATTATATTCCTTTAGAAAATACTTACAGTAAATCATTTTAGAATGAGTTGTTAGATTAGAGATTTAATGCCTTTTTTGTTCTGGGTATGCTCCCTTCATTCTGGTGAAGAAATCAGCCGGTCTGAACCAACTCTAAATTTTCAATCAGATTGCGTCACTAATGACGAAATTAGCATGCTGGGGAGGGGTTGGCTGATATGCTGAATATAAAAGTTCTTTTGTAATCTTGTATATTACCAGCCGCTCTGTAACTGATAGTTTAACACCTAAAGCTCATCGTTGTTAATTGCTTAAAGAATTCTGCAAATTTGACTTGCAGTATTAATGCAAATAGGAAGACTTTTATTAATTTTTCAAAAAATACTTCGTTTTTGGAGTTTGGATGAAAAGTGCAACATACAACGCGATTGAATTCTGAACTGTCCGTGAATCACACCTTAAGGGTTAGAGCATAAAATAGGAGAGAGCGGGAGAGAGAGACATAGAAAGAAGTGCACCATAATGAAAGTAATTCTTTCTCCTTCGTTCATAAAATGATCTCCTATTTCTATGGGAGAGTGTACACTATGTTAATTTACACGTTTGACCCTGCTTTAGCGGGGGCTTCAGAAGATATTTTAGGTTTTTGCATGGCTCCATGGCTCAGCTACATTCTGGCTTGGACAATTGAGCTTGGTAGCTTCAGTTCGGTGAGGCATGCTCGTTCCAGTTTGAATATAGTAGAAAGATGTCCAAGCCCATATTTTGATCCATGTACAATCAATTTCAATACTGATTTCACAATTATAGAACCAATATCAATCGGCCTTCCAGTTTGAATACAGTAATTTAAAATGACACTTTCCTTTGTCACTTTGTTGATTTTCATAATAAGAAGTAACTTTGCAGAAATAAAGTAATGTCATTGCTTTGACAGCGGATTTAAAGATGAAGTAGAAAAACTTACAAATTCGTTGTCTCGTATCTCCCAATCATCACTTTCATCCGTCAAATAACGATAAATTTCATTCATATTGTCTCTCGGCGTATCAAAATTCAGATAATGGCAGATAGACATGTTCTCAATCATAAAAAAATCATTAATCTTCGAAGGAGTGAATAGTACAAACTTGTCTCACACATAGAAGAATCCTTGGTTGATTCCATGGAGATTTACATAAAACTCTTTCACAACCGGAAAGACTACAGCGGTAGTAGTGTAGCATAACACTTTCCAACGCCTTTGCACAATAATCTATTCTACATGAGTATTTGGAGTATCCATACCTCGATTCATAAAGCCTCTTTGATAATCCTCCTCTTCATCATCATCTTGTTGAATAATCGCTGCGCCTCGAAATTGATAAAGTTTCATCGGTTGAAAACTCTAAATCTCGAGGTTTCTATGGAGTTGGAATACTTTGGATGCGAATTTGGAATGAATCCTTTCACTTTTCTGGAGTTTAGGGGGTTAAAGACACATTTTGGGGAGTTACGAGGACGAAATCTTGCCTAAAATCGACAAAAATTGTATTTTGAAACTCTAGGAACCGTCTCCAGAACTTCGACGCCGGCGGTGCCTAAATCTTGAAATTAGGTGCATCTCTCTGGAATAAGACACCGGCGGTGCCAATGTTCAAACTTGCACCAAACTTTGTTTTGGTCCGAAATATTCTAATTCTTCGATACGATCCAATAATTTTCGATCATTCATGATATTTACGAATGAGTATGACTCAAATATTACTAACTACAAGCACAACTACTAAAAACAAGCAAACAAACTTAACAAAGATAAATACGGGTTACCTCCCACAAAGCGCTTGGTTTAACGTCGTCAGCCGACAAACATTCAGTTATTCAGAATGACTTAACATTAAAACCTCTTTAAAATCTGGTCGAACCCTTCAAAATACATTTTAATCTATGCCCATTAACTTTAAATATCTTTTCAGTTTTAGGATCATCAATATCAATAGTTCTAAAAGAATAAACTTTCATAACAGTAAGAGGTCCTATCCACCTAGACTTTAGTTTTCTAGGAAATAATTTCAATCTTGTATTGTATAGCTAAAATTTCTGCCCAGGTTCAAATTTCTTTCTTAATATCTTCTGATCATGCCATAATTTCATTTTATCCTTAAATCATGTCATTATGATAAGATTCATTTCTAATTTCTTCAAGTTCATTCAATTGCAAAAATCTCTTTTCACCTGCATCCTTTAATTTAAAATTCAACTATTATATCGCTCAATATACTGTATGCTCCAATTCTACATGTAAGTGGCAAGTCTTTCCTAATACTAGTCTATAAGAAGACATTCCGATAGGGGTCTTATAAGCAGTCCTATATGCCCATAATACAGTATCTAATCTCACAGACCAATCTAATTTGTGAAGATCCACAGTTTTCTCCAAAATTTTTTTAATTTCATGATTAGACACTTCTGCTAAACCACTAGTCAGGGGATGATAAGCAATAGAGATTCTATGAAATATTTTCTAACCAATCTCTGAATCTGATTATTCCTAAAATAAGATCGGCCATCAGTTATGATCGCTCTCGGCATTTCATATCTTATAAAACTATTTTTCATTAAAAACATTGAAACACTCTGAGCATCACATCTAGGTAAATCAATTGCTTCGATCCATTTTGAGACATAATCAACAACGACCAATATATATAAATTTCCAAATAAAGGAGTAAATGGTCCCATAAAATCCAATCACCATACATAAAAGATCTCAACTTCTAATGTAAAATTTAGAGGCATTTCATTTCTTCTAGAAATATTATCTACTCTCTGACATTGATCGCATGATTTTATATATTTGTATACATCCCTAAAAAGAGTAGACCAATAAAATCTGGATTGTAAAATCTTATAAGCAATTTTATCAGTACCAAAATATCCTCCAAAATCTGAATCATGACAACTCCGAATAATTGGTTCAATTTCTTCATATGGCACACATCTTCTAATAATAAGATCCTTACACTGTTTATTGTTGACCTCATTTTTGATGAGGTCTTCTCTTCTTCTCTTTAGTACTTAGGATCTAGCCTTAGGCTTTTCCTTTGACTATCTTAGAGAACTAGAATTGGGACCCACCTTTTAGAAATTCAAACCACTTCTTAACTCCTCGCAAACTCCACAAACTTAACTCGTAGACCCCTAATCACCTAGAGGGTTGAAATCAAATGTGGAAGTTTAAAGGATGAGTTCCTATAGGACTTTTTGGCCTTAGGACTACCCTGGGTGGCCTGGTCTGGTGAAGGGGCTGACTTACACACACCACATTTATACACTACACCTACACACTACACTTCCACATACCTCATAAAACCACACCCATACCTAACTTGACCTCCTGACTCATGTAGGTGATCCACATGGATGATCCTTAACCCCTAAGCCCTCGCTGAGGGTTAGGAACAACATAGATGAATGCCTCAAGTGAGTCCCTTCATGGCTCATGTGGGCTTGATATGGCTTCATGGCTCAACCAAAATGACTTCTTTCCACCCAAATTCACCCAATCTTCAATTTCCCAAATTTTCAATTTTGACCCCGGGACCCTACACCTACTAAACCAACCCAAAACCCTTAAAATTACCCAAATTTCTCAAAAATTTCCAAATTACCCAAAATTCTCCAAAATCAATCCCAAACATTTCCACGTCACATAAACTGATCATCCATACCCAAAAATACCAAAAATTCCAAAAATACCTCCCAATACCCTCCAAATACCCAAAATACCCCTCTTGGCCTAAAAATCCAAAAATTCAGAAAATTCCCAGAAAATTCCAAAAAATCCCAAATATTCCCAATTTCATTTTGTCCAACTACACCATGGGCCAATTTTTTCAATTTACCCTACTTTTGTCAAAACCCCCAATTTGACCCATTTTAACCCTAAGTGAACCCAATGTCAAACCAAACCTACCCAATTGACCCCAATTTTGGTCCAATTCAATTCTAAACTTCAATTCAACATTCCCAACACCAATCTAGACTAAATCCAAGCCAAATTTGATTGACATTTGGATCCAATCTCACTTTTGGCCTTAAAGCCCAATTTGGACCCATGACCTAAACCTAACCCAAACTCACCCAACTCAATTCCAATTAACCCCAAATCTTTTCTAAATCTTCCTTAAAATTCCCACAAACAAAATACTAACATGATTTGCCCAAAATTTAGACCCAAACCCCACTCAAACTCAACCCAAGGTTAAAAGGCCCATTTTTGACCTAAACCCAAACCTAACCCAAATGAGCCCAAACCCCAAAATCAAAGCCCAACCAAAGCCAAAACCTCTTTGAAACACCCCCCTAAACATTTCTCAACATTGATTTTACATCAATTTCAACTCTAGCCCAACATTAGCCCAACGTGGCCCACTTGGACCTACATAGGCCCACTTACCAAATAAACCCAAATTCAAACCAATTCAACTCCAAATCACATCAAATTAATTCCAAGCCCTTCATAGAACATCCCTAAACCAATTATGACATTTATTTGACAAAGTTCTTCACAAAATTTTTTATCCAAATGCCCATCCTAAAATCAAAAGCCCATTTCCCTTAAACTTTCCTAAAAGCCCACTCCCTTCAAATTCAAAAGCCCAAATTCATCCAAAGCCCACATGACACTTCCTTTCATCATCCATTTAATCAAAATTGTCCCTAAGTTCCAAAATCATCAATCAAATAATTCCAAATCAAGCCACATGCCAAATCACCCCAAAATATCTAAAATTCTTAAAACCCATTTTTATGAAATTGACCCAACCTTTTCCCAAGCCAAATGGAGCCATGGAGCCATGCACAAGCCATATGCAAGCCATGAGAGCCTCTTTACATGTCACCATGCCATTTTGGGCAAAAGGAGGAGACTCTTTCCTTAATTCCTAAAGGTGATTAACCACTCCCATGATTCCCCTTAACCATGCTTATGCCTAATTGTGCTTGGATGGTGACTTGACCCTACAGATTATGCTGAGCCAAATCACTTTTCCCTCAGCCAAAACCAGGCCTTGGGTGGTGCACCTAGCCCAAATGGGTGGGTTGACCCATTTAGGTTCAAATTTAGCCATGCCCCCATTCCATCTAAATCAAACCCTTTACACATGGCCAATGCTAATTGATTGCACTAAGCCCCGACCTCGACCTCCCCGACCAAGATGGTGACCAATGCCCGGCCGGCCGACCACCGAGCCGCCGGAAAACACCATGGCCGAGAGCTCACATGTGAGCCAACATCGAAATTCTCACTTGCCGAGCCGCCCCATGCCTAGTGGTCACCATGATCGTTCTTCTCCTCACTCGGAGCAGTCGATCCCATGCCTCAACTCCCCCGGGAGGCCCTCCACCCTCTCCTATTTAAACTCCACCTCTCTCGGCCATGAGAAGAGCTAAGCACAAACCTTGCCAAAACTCAGCCAAAATTGTTCCAGACTCCTCCCCATACACAGAGCATTTGATTCCCAATGAGATCCCCCTGCCATTTCTCCTCTCGCGAGCTCGATTTCGTAGTTGAAATTCCACCCAAAACCGGGACACTTCTCCACGGTGAGCCAATTCCCAAATCGATTGGTTCTACACCTTCACCGGACCGAGGGAAGGTGTCCACCGACAAAAGCCCCATCTCCAGTGCCACCCGGCTTGCTCACAGCCTCCAAGCTTTGTGATCGGGCTTGGTCGAAATCACATCCGGACAATTCACTGCGACCGGAGACTTCATCCGGAGCTTGCTAGGATCCAATCGAAGGTGCAACAACTCTTAGATTGAAGCCACACTTCTCCGAGCAAAGGTATGAGCTAATTCTTCATCCCGAGCTTACGGAGATTCTCCATTTCAAATGCCTTATTTTCGATGCATGTTAACCGTATAGATGTGTTCGTCTCTTCAAGACGAATCCATGAAGCATAAGAACATAAAAATCCATTGAGTATCGAGTGAGATCTTAGGGATTTAGTGTGGACGGCTCTCGGGTGAGGACGCTCGGGGACGATGAACGGATGTCGTCCATTCAATACACGCGCGGACGAACGGCTCAGATGGCGTCGGACCAGGAGACGGTACGAGAACCGCGGGGCCCGGGCTGCTGACTCAGGTGGCGGCGTCGAATGGGAGCGCGACGCGTGTGCGTTCGGAGCCGCCGAGGTTGACGCGGCGCCGCGTGGATAAATAGAAAATTAGGATATTTTTCTATTTATTTAATTCTCTAAACTTCAAAAATTCATATCTACGTGTAGAAAAATCAGAAAAATAAAATAAAAATACCCTCTTGCTCGAGTGAACGTGAGGAGAATAATGTGGAAAAGAAATAATTTAATTTCATCAAGTATTTTATTTTTTATAATTTATTTACTCTCTGCATTATTTTAATTCTCCATGCATGCATACAATTCACCATGGCATGAGACCATAGGGCTTTTGAAGCCTCCGAATTTGGGAACATTCCCCGAATTTTCCAAAGTCGGAGGCCATCCCTATGAAAAGTTATTGATTTTTCAAATTCGGAGTTACTTGTTTTGAGTATTTTAATTCCAATAAATAGCATGTTGTGAAATAAATTCTAGGAAAATTTGGT
The DNA here is from genome assembly GCA_022702705.1 of Papilionanthe hookeriana x Papilionanthe teres. Classification (NCBI taxonomy): domain Eukaryota; kingdom Viridiplantae; phylum Streptophyta; class Magnoliopsida; order Asparagales; family Orchidaceae; genus Papilionanthe; species Papilionanthe hookeriana x Papilionanthe teres. The sequence goes on from CM040427.1 coordinate 24,178,823, forward strand.
GATGTTTCTTATGACCAGAGAACCTTAGGAAAAATAGGTTTTGAATTAGTTCATTTAAAACAACCCTAATTGGCTTAAACACCCAAAATAAGTCTCTAATTAATTAGAGCTAACCATACATCAAATTGACTTGAAATCAATTCTCCACTGACCTTTAGGATCAGAGGAACCCATCATAAAAATTTGAGGTCAGTTGGACTTGGTTAGCCCCACTAATTGGGTTGATTAAGCCACTTAGCCATTTTAAACTTTAAAAATTCATAACTTTTAAAATACTTTTTAAAAATTCACCAAATTGGTTTTGGAGCCTCTCTGATATTAGGGAATTTAAGAAAATTAAAATTTCAATTTTCTAAAAAAGTTGATTTTTAATATTATTTTAATATTTTAATAATTAAAAATTAATAAAAATCACAAAAATAATAAAATTCACCAAAATGTCACATTTTGAATTTTAATCACATAGGAACAAATCCCACATTTTTCTTAGGTCTATTTAGTGAGATATTAAATTTTAAAGCTTTAAGGTAATTTTAAAATTAAAAAATATGTTTTCTAGCTTTTTCACTAAAATAATTATAATAAATCATAGAAACATCAGAAAATTACAAAATTTGATTCTCTGATTTCCTTGATATCAGAGAGATTTTTGAAAAATATAAAATTCATTTTTCAACATTTATTTTATTTTTAAATTAATTAACACTCCAAAACTTAAAATAATTATAATAAAAATAATATAATTCAAAAAATCATCAAAATTGGTCCAGGTGGTCCTCTGGTCATTAGGAATGCCCCCTAATTTTCTTAAGGACAGAAACTTTCCCTTGGTGATGTTATTAAATTTTCCTTGAAAATCTCTATTTTCTACCAAAAATAATTATATAAATAAATTAAAAACAGAAAAATCACATTTTCTCCTCTCATGTCTTTATTGGCATATGAGTGAAGTCACATAAAAATTTCAAGTTCATTTGAGTTCAATTTAGTGAGTTATGAAATCATTAAGCTTAGAGGGTAAAATGGTAATTAAAATTTTAATTCTTAATTAAAACTTTAGGTTTAAAAAAAATTAATAAGTAAAATATTTGATCCTAATCTGATTTGGATGATTGAAATTTAAATAATTAAAGAGTAGAAACCCATTAAACAATTTTAAAATAATTAAACCTTAATTAAATAATTGATTAAATTTGGAAGAATAATAAAATTGGAATTATTAAAATAGGGATATTATTAGGAAGAAATTTATTCTTTAATTTAAAAATCCCTAAATTAATCATCTCATTAATATTCAATTCTTAATTAAAATGATAACTCAAAATTCAAAATATTAAAAGACTTAATCATTAAACTAAAATTAAATTATTAAACTCTTTTAAAAAAAAATTCAATTAAAATTAAAAAAAGAATAAAATTAAATTAAAATTAAATTAAATTAAATAAATTAAATTAAATAAAATAATTAAATTAAATTAAATCAAATTAAATTAAATTAAATAATTAAATTAAATAAATTAAATTAAATTAAATTAAACAATTAAATTAAACTAAATTAAATTAAATTAAATTAAATTAAGTAAATTAAATCAAATTAAATTAAATTAAATAATTAAATTAAATTAAATTAAATTAAATCAAATTAAATTAAAATTAAATCAAATCAAATTAATTAAACATCAAATCAAGTTAAATTGAACTATATTGAATTAAATTAAATTAAAACTCAATTAAATTAAATTAGATTAAATTAAATTAAATTAAATATAACATCACCTAAGACATAAAGAATTCAAAATAAATCTAAAATAACTTGAACACTATTCCAAATTTAAACTCATTAATGGAAATTAAACTAAATCACAAACCATTTGAACACCAATTTACCCTCGAAAGCTTTAGTTATCATAACTCCTAAATAGGACATTAAATGAAATGTTACTTCACTTATAGGATATTCAAATGTCCTAGTTCATCGAGCAAGATAACAATAAAACTTGAAATTCTTGGACGATTAATTCATTTGTATAATTAAATTCATTTGGACTTAAAACAATCCTAGAAATATTGAAAAGATGTTTAAGATTCCTCTTAAGCACTTCCTCAATATGATAGGACATTTATAAGAACAAATTGGACTTAATCGTTCTTTGATGAAGAAAATCGTCCTCAAACCAAAATACAAAGAACCTAGACGTCATAGGAGATGACTAACTATAGGATTAGGAATTTGGTAGAAAACCATAACCCTTCCCTTAGCTTTACCTAGGAACTTGCTTAAATATTCTAATTGTGTTTTAAGTGTAGCTTGGGATGACGGGAAGACCCTCCAGGTACGCTTTTATTTTATTGCAATTTACTTTCTTGCAATTTACTTTCCCGCAATTTACTTTCTTGCAAATGTACTTTATTTTTCTTGCATGATAAAACAACGGTTAGATGAAAACCCACACCTTTAGGATAGACCACTAAAACTCGAAACCAAATTAAGTTAAAAGTCATTGCAAGATAAAATTCACCGCCACAACATTTCAAAATATAAAACAACTCAAAATTTAATCACAAACAGAACACAAAACTACAATTGCAACTAAATTAAAACGTCCCGTCGGATGATCGGGAATACCTCGGATGATGTAACCTACGTGTTGCTAACGGGATTTCCACGGTCTAAATGAAAGTGTGGAACTCATTCAGTTGAGTTTAGCAAATTCATCCGGACTAAGTGAATCCGATAAAAATAATGATGCCGAAGGATGGAACCGTGGGATCTTAACCTAGTGTCGTTATAATCAACTTTAAGATTTGTTTTAATTAAAACACAAAAACACTTGGAAATTAAGACTCCTCTAAACCAAAACACTTTTCTCATCCCCTGATTTATGAATTTCTAAAACTAAACCTCTGCAACAACAAGGAGCTCGGAGCATGGTGGGCAGCACGGCCATCGTCATCAGCAAAACCTGAGTCTACTTCAGCAAAACTTTCTTAGAATTAAAATAACCAAGCCATAGGACTTCGAGGTAGTTTGCCTAGTGCAACATAAACCCTCAACCTTTGTTAGGAATTTGCATGATCAGGTCATGTAAATTAAGCCTTAACCTGTTTTAGGATTCCGAGGTAGTTGTCCGATACGACATAAACCCTCACATCTTCAAGGCTATTTGTGTGATTCTATCATATAAATATAAGTCCTAATTAATTAAAATTGACAAAATCAAAACTTTTAAATAAACATTAGGATTTTCCTAAATCTAAGCCAAACAATAGGATAGTCGGGAAATTACCGAAGTTCACTTCGAATCTGTGATTTCTCCTACTTTTCTTCCTTTGGATTCACAAAACAAGATGTTCCAAGTTTGATCCATTCCCTATTGAAATTCCAAAATTCAATCCTCGAAAACTTAAACTTTCAAATTCTCGAGAGCAGAATTATTGATTATTATCGAGAGTTTTCTTAGGTGATTCCCGTCACTTAAGATGTAATTAACTATAGGGGCTTGCCCTTATAGGGAATTTTGAAGAACCTGGGTAATATAAACCTTGTTTAATGTTTTCATATTAAGCTGGGGAATTTTGTCGGCTTATAAAATTGGTTCGCGGACCAAACGGATGTCACAAATCTTCTAGTTTATTTAATCGAGCCCCACCGTCGAGCGATGTGTCTATCCTTAGGGATAGATACACGGTTTGTGGTGCGGTGCTCGTTTATATAAACTATTTGGGATGTGAGATCGGTTTAGTCTCATATCTTAAAACCTTCAAATTTGAAATTATTTTCAAAATCAAATACTACTTTTCAAATTATTTATTTTAATTAAATTAAAAATTCGCCGACAGATTTCTGTTAGGCGACCCCTCTTCAAAATAAAACACAACCTAAAAATATGCCGACATTTACATAGGTAGGGCTCACCCCAAAAGTAAAATTTAGCATCATATCTAAATTTCTCTTGTTGTTTCCTTGTTAAATTAGGTGGCAAAATATCACTTACTAAATAATTCACAATATCAGCATACCAAGGTAAATTCCTTTCCTTAATATCGTAAAGTTGCTCATCAAGGAAAGTTTATGTAATTTCCTTCTCAAATTCAGATAGTTTATAATACTCTAGTCTAGAGAAATTTTTAGCAATTTGATTATCAGTTCATTTTCTATCAATTATCACTAAGTCAAATTCTTGCATTAGAAGTATCCATCTAATTAATCTCAGTTTGACATCCTTCTTTTGCATTAAATATTTGATAGCTGAATGGTATGTATGCACTATACATTTAGTTCCAATCAGATAAGTTCTAAACTTTTTGAAACCATACACAATATCTAATCATTCTCTTTCCGTAGAGGTATAATTAATCTAAGCTTCATTAAGAGTTTTACTAGCTTAGTAAATAACTTTGAACATTTTATCATACATTTTCCCTAAAGCAACTTCAATCGAAAAATTACTAGCATCACACATAAGTTCAAATCATTTCTCCCAATCAATTGAAACAATTATAGGGGCAGTTATTACATTTTCTTTTAATAGTCCAAAGGCATTCAAATATTCTTTATTAAAATCAAATTTCTTAACTATTTCTAAAAGTTAGCAAAGAAGTTTAGTTATTTTCGAAAAATCTTTAATGCAATGCCTGTAAAATCCAATATGTTCTAAGAAAATCCTCACCTGTCTCACTGTAGTAGGAGGTGATAATTTCTCAATAACCTAAATTTTTGCAGGGTCAACCTCTATTCCAAGTTCCGAAATTTTATGCCCAAATACAATTCATTCTGCAACCATAAATTGACATTTTTCCCAATCTCACAAAGCTCCAAAACTTTTTCTAAGTTAGTCAAACATATGTCAAATGAAGTTCCAAATACAGAAAAATTATCCATAAATACTTCTCTTCCATTATAAATCAAATTACTAAAAATAGACATCATACATTTTGAAACATTGCAGGTGCATTACATAGTCCAAAGGACATTCTTCTAAAAGCAAAAGTTCCATAAGGGCTAGTAAATGTAGTCTTTTCTTGATCCTCAGGAGCAATAGATATTTTATGATAACCAGTATATCCATCAAAAAAATCAATAGTACTTGTGTCTGACAAGTCTATCCAACATTTGATCTAGAAAAGGAAGAGGAAAGTGATCTTTCCTAGTGGTTAGTTTTCTATAGTTAATACAAATTTGCTAGCTGTTAACTTATCTTGTTGATATAATTTCATTCCGTTTATTTACATCAACAGTCACTCCTCCTTTCTTAGGAACACAATGAATTGGACTTACCCAAGCACTGTCTGAAATTGGATAAATAATTTGAGCATCAAGCCATTTTAAAATTTCTTTCTTAACTACTTTCATCATTAGATTTAATCTCCTTTGTGGATCAACTCTAGGTTTATGTTGTTCATCCAACAAAATTTTATGCACAAAGATCGAAATATTGATTCCTTTAATATAGGCTAAGGTCCAACGAAAAGCCTTTTTGTATCTTTTTAAAGTATCCAATAATTTTTATTCTTGATATTCATTCAAATCCGAAGATACAATGACTGGTAAAGTAGATAATTCTCCTAAAAAATGTATTTTAAATGATTAGGAAGAATTTTCATTTCCAGTTCAGGAGGTTTTATGATAGATGGAATTAATCTTTTATGATCACTTTCCATCGTATCTAACATTTCAAATCTTTCCTGAGCATAATCTAAATCTTCATTCTTCATATCATCAAAATCATCTTCTATTTCATTATCATCCTCACATTTTAAATTTTCATATTCTATTTTCTCTTCAAAAATTTCTCTAAAATGTTCATCTCTCAAATAATCACAAATTTCCATTCGAAAGCATTCATCATCTTTTTCTGTTGAGGGATATTTCATAGATTTCAAAATATTAAATGTCATATGTTGATCATTAACTCTCATAGTTAAATCTCATTTTTGAACATCAATCATAGAAATGGTCTTCCCAAAATAATTGAGATTTCTTTATCTTTCTCCATATATAATACAATAATGTCCATAAGAAAGATAAATTTATCCACCTTCACTAGTACATCTTCCACAACTCCTTTAAAGATAAGTAATGAAATTATCAACTAACTAAACAGTCAAAGAAATAGTTGAAATTTCTCTTATTCTCAATCTTTTGAAAGTTGATAAAGGCCTATGGTTAATACTAGCTTCTAGATCACATAAAGCTCTTCCAAAAAATTTCACCTATAGCACAAGAGATAGTGAAACTACGAGGGTCTTTATGTTTTTAGGGAAGCTTTTTCTGAATAATTGCACTACACTCTCTACTAAGTGCAACGGTCTCGTGATCTATGAACTTTCTTTTCCTTTTAAGAATATTCTTCATAAACTTCGCATAATCAGGCATCTGTTCTAATACTTCAACAAAGAGAATATTTACGGTTAATTTCTTAAGCGTTTCTAAAGTTTTCGTAAATCAGTTATCCCTATTTTGTTTTTTTAATCTTTGAGGAAATGGTGGTGTTTGTTTTTTGACAGTAATTTTTGTTGGTTTAAGCAGATATTCTAAGTCTGGGTATATTCTATTGATTTCTTTTTTTCAATTTCAATATTCTCTTTCTCAGTTTCAACTTCTTTTTGCACTCTCGTTTCTAAATATTTTGTACTCCTTTATTGAATAGCCTTAATTTTCTATTTTTTTTGATCTTTTGGATTGATCTCAACATTACTGGGAAGAGTTACTGAAGAGCTATTATTAAGCGCCGTTAAAATATGTCATAATTGATTCTTAATGTTTTTAATTGCAACACCCTGAGTTTGTAATTGATTACCCATATTTATAACTAATTCTTGAGTAGAAAATTTCTTTTCCTTAAATTGTGGGTTACTATTAAAACCTGGAGGATAAGAAGGTCTAAAGTTTGTGTTGCCTTAGTTGTTCAAATTTCCTACTGGGTTCATATAATTGTTTCCCTATTGCGGGTTAACGGTATTGTTATTATTTTAGTTAAAATTCAGATGATTCTTCTAACCATAATTATAATAATTTGATTAAGGATTGTTGGGTCTATTAGTTATGTCATTTAAGGTCTCATAGGGTGTTTGAGATTCTATGATATGTCCTAATGAATTTTCCTCTAGCACTGGGGGTGTTTGAGAATAATTCATTCCGTATTAATCAATCTTCTTCAAAAGGGCAACAATTTGAGAGAGTATCATAGTTATAGCAATAGAATAATGAATACTAGCTACTCTATTAGGATTTACCCGTTTAGAGGGTCATTGAAAATTGTTAGTAGTCATCTATTCTATTAGTGAATATGCTTCATCGAAAGGTTTTGGCATTAATGATCCACCAGCAACAACATCTATATTTCTCAGAGATCCCACTAATTCATGATAAAATGTTTGAATTATTAACCAATCTGGTAAAGCATAATGTGGGCACTTCCTAAGAAGATCTTTAAATCCTTCCCAATCTTTATATATTGATTCCCTTTCAAACTAACCAAAAGATGTAATATCATTTCTTAGCTTCACAGTTTTTGATGGATGGAAATATTTTGATAGAAATTTTTGTGAAATTTCTCCCCAAGTTCTGATAGATCAATGTGCTAATGAATTTAACAAAGTCTTAACTTTATCCCTTAATGAAAAAAGGAAAAAATCTAAGTCTGATAGCATCATTCAACACTCCATCATATTTAAAAGTAGCACACAATTCTAGAAAATTAGCGATATGTAAATTATGATCTTTGTTAGGTATTCCTCCAAATTGATTGTTTTGTACCATTTGGATAATAACTGGTTTATGCTCAAATGAATTAGCAGCAACATCAGGATTTTGGATAGTTAAGTGAATTTCATCTGTTGTTGGGTTCGCATAATCTCTTAAAGGTCTTGATATATTTGATTGTTCGCCATTTTTTAAGGATTTTTAGATTTTTTTTGTTGTTTTCGAACTTTTTTCACAGTACGCTCTAATTTTGAATCGTAAGGCACTAAACCTACAGATCCAATCCTACGCATATAAAATCACACAAAACACAATAAAAATTAAGCAAGCACACACACAATTGCAAAATACAAAAGTAAAGGTTTTCAAATACTACAAATTTAACAATTATCTTTTTATATCTTCCCCGGCAACGACCAAAAACTTAACTCGGCCTACTAGTGTCGGGTGCGCTGCCTCTAATGTTAAAATTCAAAAGATAGTTTCAGTTCAATTTCACAATAAGATCAATTTAATAATGAGGCAGTCACTCACATACGCAAGTATACGTATCATTCACTTAATACAGGGCACTAGTGGAGTCATAGTTATCGATCCCACAAGGAAGGTAGGAACTTTATCAAAATATAACAAAGATTTGAAATCCAATACTCATAGTGCAAAGATAACTACGGCTAAGTTAACTACAATTACTTTCTAAATTTCTAAACAAAATTAACTAAAACACACTAAGTTTTGTATTGTAAGGTTCTAATATGGAAAAGATTCTTTCCTCATGCAATGAGTCTGTGATGAGTGAATGATATAGATTTATAATAAATTTGTATTGTTCCAAATAGGAGCAATTATATTATTTACCCTCGTCAGAGTGCCCCCTCTTCTAAGTATGAAAAGAACATTGGCAAATCTTAAGCTTAGTCACTAAATCTAAGGTTAGGCTGAGAGGACGCTGGCTCTCACTTCCGAACTCCCACTTCCCTTCACCTGAAGACTAACCCTCACTTTAGTTACCAAACTCTAGGACCAAATTAGAGATTTCAGCCTGTCACTCTAAAATCTCCAATTCGATGCTCATCAAACCATATTTCTCTATTTATTTGCACTCAATTTGTATGAACTACGCAACTCATTCATGGACATGGAATGGATTCTCCACTATTGTTGTAGAACACTTAGTCCTTTTGGATTGAATGTTTCACAACAAGTTTTAACAATCAATTGGTCAGATCAAAAAGTAAATGAAGTTCAAAGTAAAAAACCATCACAATTTCTTAACATTTTATGGTACATCAAATCTACATCAACATTTCATCACATCTCATTGCAAGAAGAAAGACAAAGAAGTTTATTCAGAATTCATGAGGAATAATCAACAAAACATTGATTTTATATATAAAAGCAAAGTCATACAAACTACAAAAGTAAATACAACTTATCTCAATTTCTTCCTCAAGCAAATTCTTTGAAGTTCCTTTGAATCTTTTTCTCTCTTCTCTACAACACTCAATTCTCTCTTTAGAATAGTAAGGAAGAAGCAAACTCTCACTTTTTTCCTTTTCCTACACTCCTTAAAGAAGAATTCCTCACAAAAAAAAATACTTAACATACACTCTCTACAAACCCTAACACATTATCTTCACTTCTCTTCCTCTCCTCTTACTACACACACCACTTTCTTGGGCATTCATAACTGTCTATAAAAGTTTAGAAATGAATTTCCCAAGATTTTATTCAATTAACCCTTCAAATAGCATCCAAACACATTGAATTTTGAATTCCACTGACATTGGGCGTCGGCGGCGCTCGATAAGGCACCGGCGGCGCTGGGTCGCTATCTAATTCTGAACTCTCTGGAATTGGTCGCAGGCGGGTACAAGTTGTATAGCAAAAACCTAATATATTTTTGGTGCGTCATATGGCAACAACTCTCTCTCTAGCTATTGGATATAAAACCTTTCCTGACACAAAAATATTGCTTTAGCTTTTTCTTTGAGAAAGAATATAAGTCACATAACATTCCTTCTTAAAATCAACATATCGACATTTGACATTTTTGAGAGATGTTATGACATCCAGTCTCTCTCCAGCTATTGGATATAAGACCTTTTTTGACACGGAAATATGACATTCCTTTAGCTCTTTCTTTGAGAAAGGATATAAGTTGCATAACATTCCTTCACAAAATCGACATATCGACATCTGACATTTTTGAGAGAGGATACGACATCCACTCTTTCTCAAACAATTAGATAAAAGACCTTTTCTAAAATGGAAATATGACATTCCTTTAGCTCTTTCTTTAAGAAATGATATAAGTCACCTAACATTCCTTCTCAAATCGACATATCGACATCTGACATTTTCGAGAGATGGTATGACATCTACTCTTTCTCTAGCTATTAAATATAAGACTTTTCCTGACACGAAAATATGACATTCCTTGAGCTCTTTCTTTGAGAAAGGATATAAGTCATATAACATTCCTTCTCAAAATCGACATATCGACATCTGACATTTCTGAGAGATGGTATGGCATCCACTCTCTCTCCAGCTATTGGATATAAGACATTTCCTGACATAGAAATATGACATTCCTTTAGCTCTTTCTTTGAGAAAGGATATAAGTCGCATATCATTCATTCTTAAAATTGACATATCGACATCTGAATTTTCCAAGAGATGGTTGTTTACCTGATTTTTGGTAAGGTCTGATCTTCCTCTTAGTGCTTATGATCTAGCCATGGGACTTCTCCTTGACGATCCTAGAAGACTAGAGTTGGAGAACAATTCTCAGCCACTTCTTGACTCCTCTTGGGACCCCACTTGGATGGTTGCAAACCTTTAAATCACCTTGGAAGTTTAAAACCACAATATGGAAAACCAATAGTGAGTTCCCATAGGAATGCTTGGACTTAGGCTAACCTTGAGTGATTTGAGCTTCTCTTGCACACACACACATCCCTAAGCCAATTGACCCAAACCTTAAACCCTTTCCTTCTACCCTTTAAGAAACTCATATGATTGAACCAAAGCCACTAGTCTTTGATTAAGATGGCTAGGGTCAATATGTGAAGGATCATAAAGTGGTTACAATTTAGCTAGACTTGGTCCCAAAGTGGTTGGACTTGGCCAAGGTCCATGGCTCATACTACTAAAACCTAATTCCATCCCAAATCACTCCTACTCAATTTTGACCCCACTCAAATGGTTCCATTCTTCCCTATTTAAACCCCCTTCATTTTTTCCAAAATTCTAAATTTTGACCCCGAGTCCCTAAACTTACCCAAAATTACTGAAATTGCCCCTAAAACCACCAAATCAACCAAAACTCCCCAAAAATTACTCAAATATTACCCAAAATTCCTCAAAATCATTTAAAAACATTTCCCACCTCTTAAACCCACCAAAATACCCCAATACACTTCAAGTAACCTCCATATACCCTAAATACCCCTCTTAGCCCAAGATTTTAAAAATTCCAAAAATTCCCAAAAAACTTCCCAAATATTCCCAATTTCATTTTCTTCAACTATCACATACACCAATTTTTACAAAATCCCTAATTTAGTCTATTTAACCCAAAAGTGCCTAAATTAACTCAATCTTGACCCAATTGACCCCAATCATGCCCAATTTCATTTCCAAACTTTAATTCAACATATCTAATATTAATATAAACCAAATCCAAGCCCAATTGGATCCACATTTGAATTCAATTTCACTTGGAATCCAAAATACCCAATTTTTGCCCTAAATTACCCATGAACACAAACATTCCCAAATTCAATCCAATTCAACTCAAATTCTCTTCAAAAGTGTTTTAAAACCTTCATAACACATTCCTATACTAAACAAAAAAAACTATTTGGCCAAAACTTCGATTGAAATCCCTTGCAAAATCACTTGAAACCAAAATCCCCAAATTTATCCTAAAATTTCCACATGACCTAAAACCTCAAAATTGAATCCCTTAAACCCAAAATTTCCACCCAATTTCTATCTAAAACCTTTCATGACAATCACCCACATCCTTTTGAACCATTAATTGAGCCCTAGCCAAGCTCTAACCAAACCTAAATCCAACTTAACCCATGGTGACCCAAGTTAATCAAATCACCAAAATCCATCAAATCCACTTCCCAAATAAATTCCAATTCACTCCAAACTTCTTTCATAAGCTTTGTGACAATCATTTAAAACATTTTGATCAATCAATTTGATTCCAATCAAACCCAAACTCAAGGTAGCTCAATCTAAACCCAAACTAACACATTTGAACAGATGATCCAAATTGAACCAAACCAAGCCAAATTAGACCAAACCAAGTCCATAGTAGCCAACCCTAGACCTTCTAGGGTGGGTTTGACCTGACCCAACCCAAGCTCCTTGAGCCATGGACCAATGGTCCACCACTTTGGACCATTGGGTCTAGCCACTTGGCTAAGGCTAAGTCACATCTCTAAACTCACCTTAAGCAACCTCTCTACCCAAATTAATGCCACTGAACTCCTCCTCCACTCCTCCTCAGCTTGCCAGCCACCCCAGCCACTGGAACAGGCACGCCTGAGTGCCCCCCATGGGCTTAAAACCCAAAATTGGGCAAGGCCAGTGAGCAATCCCCTCACCAGCCACCGGACCTGCTCAACCCTCACCCTAAGCGGCCCAGAGCACTCATTGCCTGGCTCTGAGCTCCCCTCTCCAGCCATGGCTATAAAATGCCTCCCTCACGGCCGAGTTTGGGTGTTGAAAATTTTCTCATGAATCCCTCTCAAATTGCTCCCAGACCAAGCCCCAGCCAGGAGAAGACGATCCCCACCATTCTCCAGCTCTCAAACCCCCTACCTGAGCCCAATTTCTCAGCCCAAATTTGAGTCAGAAATAGGACACTCCTGGAAACTCCACCAAAATCAAATTAATTGCACCCACACCATCCCCACACAAAGAGAAGAAGCTCCCCAGTGAAAGCCCCATCACCAGGCCACCCATCTATTTTATCGGCTAGTGCTCCAAATCGAGTTTGGACAAACTTGGGTCTAGGTAATTCACCACGACCAGAGGCTCAATCCGTAGGTTTCTGGAACTCCAACAAACTTGCAAACATCTCTGATTGAAGCCTCACCTCTCAGAGCAAAGGTATTGAACCTTTCTTCCTCCCGAGCTTCCAACGATTCTCCATTTCATTTTGCTTGATTTCAAAGCATTTTAGTCGTATGGATAGCTTCGTTTAGGCTAGACGAGCATGTAGAAACAAACCACACTCAATTTGTTGAGGTATAGCTCGATATCTTAAGGTTTTAGCATGGATGGCTCTCGATTTGAACCAGACAAGGATGATGCTCAGCAATCATCGGATGGTGCGTGTATAGGATGGATGACGGAGATCAAGTCGCACAGGAGCTATGTACGTAAAGCGCGCGCTGACTTAGATGGCGGTACAAAATTGGAGCGCGCCGCGTGTGCTTTCGACGCCGCCGAGGTTACAGTCAGCGCTGACTGTGTTAAGTAGGAAATCATGTTATTTTCTATTTGTTTAAATCCAAGAACTTTAAAATTGTATATCATTGCATAGAAAAATCCTAAACATAAACTAAAAATACCTCCTTGTTCAGTGAACAGAGGGGAATAATGTGGAATTAAAATCAAAATATTTTGTTGAATATTTTATTTTTAATTATTTATTTACTGTCCTAAGTGTTTTAATTCTCCATTATCATGCATAATTCACCATGGCATGAGACCATAGGGCTTTTGTAGCCTCTGATCTTGGGAACATTCCTTAAATTTTCTAAGGCTAGAGGCTATGTCTATAGGAAATTATCTATTTTCTAAATTCAGAGCTATTTTCTTGAAAAACTAATTATGAAAATTAGCATGTTTTTCATAAAAATCTAGAAAAATTAGGAGAAATATCTCTGGAATAGAGGACCCTAGGAAAATTATGGTTTGATCTAATTCACTAAAAATAACCTTAATTTGGCCAGATCCTCAAAATTGAAATTAAATTAATTTGGAACAACTACACATTAAAATGACATAAAATTAATTCTCTATTGTCCTTTAGGATTAGGAGAACCCCAAATAAAAATTACAAATCAATTGGAGTTAAATTAACTCATTAAATGGATTAAACAAATGACATAATAATATTTTAAATTAAAAAATTCATAAAATCCAAAATATAACTCAAAAATTCACCAAATCAATTTTAGGGGTTCTCTGAGGTCAGAGGAGTCTAAGAAAATTAAAATTGGAATTTTCATAAAATTTTCATTTTTCACCTATTTTTAAATGTTTTAATAATTTTAAAATTACAAAAATCATAAAAATATTAAAATTCACCAAAATATTACATTTCATCTCCTAATCACTTGGGAACCAGTCAAATACTTTTTCCTATGTCTCTAAGTAAAGATAATGAATTTTAAAGGCTTGGGGTAATTTTTAATATTAAAAATGGATTTTTCAACCCTTTCACTAAAATAATTGTAAAAATTCAAAGAAAACTTAGAAAAATATAAAATTTGTTTTTCTGAGTTTTTTGAGGTTATAGAGATTTAATAAAAAGATAAAACCTATTTTTTCACTTTAAATTTATTTTATAATTAATTAGTACTCAAAAACTTAGAATAATTATAATAAATAGAATAAAACTCAAAAAATCACCAAAATTGGTCTAAATGGTCCTATGGTCAGTAGGAACTTCTCATAAATTTCCTAAGGACATAAACTTCATCTTGATAATGTTGTTGAATTTTCATTGAAAATTTCTATTTTCCACTAAAACAATTATATAAATTAAATTAAAAATATAAAAAATCACATTTTCTCATCTAATGTCTTAATTGACATGTGAGTGAGGAGAAATAAAGATTTTAAGTTCATTTGAGTTTAATTTAATGAATTATGAGATGAATAAGCTTAAGATGGCATAAAGGTAATTAAGGAATTTTAGCCTTTAATTAATATTTAGGCTTAACTAAATGGGAGGGTAAATACTTGATCTTGATTTTCCTCTTGGATAATTGAAACATAGGGAACTAAGGGGTAGAAACCCATTAATCACCTTTAATGTTAAAGAAGAAACCTCAATTAATTAAATCATTAAACTTTGGAAGATAATTAAAACATACATTGTTAAGGTTAAGAGATGTGATATAATAGGATTCTAATTCTTTAAATTGAGCCTCTAATCAATGAATTGATTCAATATTATTTAACTCTTAATTAGTGGAAACATAGAAATGATGATTGAAACTAATAATAATAAAAAAAGGGGAATAATACTGAAATCTTATAATCAAATTAAAACTTAAAGATATTAAAATCAAATTACAATAAACTTAAAATATTAAAACTAATCTGAAATTATTTAAAACTAAAATTAAAACAAATTAGAAATATTAAGATTAATTTGAAACAATTCATAATTAAAACATTATAATTAAACTAAAATAATTTAAAATATTAAAATTAATCCGAAATATTATAATTAAATTAAAAAAATTTGAAACATTAAAACTTAACTGAATCAAATAAATTAAACACCTTTTTTAACCTAAATAATTTAAAATATTTAAACCAAAACTTTATAAGTAAATTAAATCATTAAGAATGGTTAGGTTCTTTAATGAACTAATTTGTCCCTAAAGGTTTTCATCATCATAACTCTTAAAAGAAGCGACAAATGAAATGTCACCTTACTTATAGGATAATCAAACATCCAGGTTCACTGAGCAAGAATCAAAACTTAACTAAATCTCGGATGATCGATTCATCCCCATAATGAAATTCATTTGGACTCAGAACAATCCCAAAGACATTGAAAAGATGTTCAGGACCCGTCCTAAGCACTTTCTCAATCTGATGAGATGTTTTAAAAGAACAATTGAACTTCATTGTTCGTTGATGAAGAAAATCATCCTCAAATAAACATATCGAAGGAATTGACTAGTGATAGGATTAGGGCTTTGGTAGACAACCAGAACCTCCCCTTAGCTTTACCTAGGTATTTTCTTTTAAATATTAAAATGCCCTAACATGTGTTTCAAGTGCAGTTGAAAATAACGGGAAGACCTGCCAGATACATTTTTATTTTATTGCAATTTACTTACATGCGCTGTATTTTATTTTCCTTTCCTGCAAGCATGCATGTTAAACAACAATGGCATGAAAAACTAAAAACTATAGGATAACTGCAAAACTGAAACCAAAACTAAATTAAAATTAAAATAAGATAAAACTCACCACCACAACATTCAAAATATAAAACAACTCAAAATTTAATCACAAACAAAACAATAAAACTATAATTGCAACTAAATTAAAACATCTCATTGGATGATCGGGAATCCTTCGGATGATGTAACCCACGTGTTGCTAACAAGATTTCACACGGTCTAAATGAAAGTGTGGAACTCATTCAGTTGAGTTTAGCAAATTCATTTGGACTAAGTGAATCCGATGAAAATAGTGGTGTTCGGATGATGGAACCGTGGGATCTTAACCGGTTCTGCTTAATCAACTTTAAGATTCCCCTTAATAAAACTTAAAACATTTAATTTGAAACTCAACCTCTAAACCATGACACTTCTCTCATCTCTTGATTGTCACTTCTTAAACTAAACCCTTACAACAACAAGGAGCTCGGAGCAAGCACGGTGGGCAGCATGACCATCTTCTTCAGCTTATCCTTTCTTTAGAAATAAATAACTAAGTCATAGGATTTCGAGGTTGTTCGCCTAGTGCGACATAAATCCTCAACTTCTCTTTAGGCCTTTCGTATAGCTCTGTTGTACAATATAAGCCCTAAACTCTTCTTAGGACTCTGAGGTTGTCGTTCGTTATGACATAAACCCTCATAATTTCCAGGTTATTCATATGATTATGTCATACAAATATAAGCCCTAATTATATAAAATTGGCAAGATTGAAACATCAAATAATATCTCTCTAAATCGAAGCCAAATCATAGGATAGTTGGGAAGTCATCGAAGTTCACTTCGAATCCATGACATCCTCTATCTTTCCACTCCTTTTGACTCTTAAAATAATTGTTTCTAATTTGATCCATTCTCTTTTGGTTTCCAGCATCCAACCTTGAAAACATAAACTTTAAAATTCTTTAAAGCAAAACCACTGATTTTAATCAAGAGTTTTCTTAAGTGATTCCCGTCATTTAAGATGTAATTAACCATAGGGGCTTGCCCTTATAGGGAATTTCAGAACCCAGCTTAATATAAACCCTATTTAATTCTTTTGTATTAAATAGGGGAATTTTTCAGCAAATAAAAAATGGTTCGCAGACTAAATGGATGTCGTAAACTTACTAGTTTATTTAATCAAACCCCATTATTAAGCAATGTGTCTATTCCTCGGGATAAATGCATAGCTTATGGTGCGGTGTTCAATTATTTAAACTATTAAAGATATGAGATCGGTTCGGTCTTGTATTTTCAAAATTAAATATATTTTTTTAAAACTATTTAAAACTTTATATATACTTAAATTAAATTTTTAACGGTCGACAATAGTATGACATCAACTCTCTCTCCGGCTATTGGATATAAGCCCTTTCCTGACACAGAAATATGACAATCCTTTAGCTCATTCTTTAAGAAAGAATATAAGTCACATAGCATTCCTTCTCAAAATTGACATATCGACATCTGACATTTCCGAGAGATGGTATGACATCCACTCTCTCTCTAGCTATTGGATATAATACCTTTCCTGACATGAAAATATGACATTCCTTTAGCTCTTTCTGTGAGAAAGGATATAAGTCGCATAACATTCATTCTTAAAATCGGCATATCGACATCTGACATTTCTGAGAGATGGTATGACACCCACTCTCTCTCCAGTTATTTGATATATGAGCTTTCCTGACACAAAAATATTGTATTCCTTTAGCTCCTTCTTTGAGAAAGGATATAAGTCACAACATATTAACATCTGACATTTCCGAGAGATGGAATGGCACCTATTCTCTCCCTAACTATTGCATATAAGACCTTCCTGACACATAAATATGACATTTCATCCTGATAAAGCAGGAACCCAACATTGACATCTCTGAGAAATAGTATAAGACCTCCTTAAGTGGAATATGACATATATTCTCACTTGTTATTGGATATGAAACTTTACTGACATGGACTTATGGTTTTCTACTAGCTATTCCTTTGGGAAAGGTATAAGTCTCCAAACATTCCTTCACAAAACCAACATACAAACATTGAAATCTTTGAGAAATAGTATAAGACCTCTTTTAATGGAATATGACATCCATTTGCTTTCTTGCAACTAGATATAAGACTTTCCTGACACGGAATTATGGTTTTTCTTTAACACTTCTTTGGAAAAGGATATCAGTCTCCTAGTGTTCCTTTCCAAAACCGACAATATCGACATTTGAAATTTACGAGATGGTATAAGACCTTCTTTAATGGAATATCACATCCACTCTCTCTAGTTATTGGATGTAAGACCTTCTCGACACTGAAATATGACATTCCTTTAACTCCTTCCTTAAGATAGGATATAAGTCCTATTGCATTGCATTCCTTCCCAAAATTGAAATATCGACATTTGACATTTCTGAGATGGTGTAAGACCTTCTTTAATGGAATATGGCATCCACACTCTCTGCTGCTTTAGATGTAAAGCCTTCCTAACATGAAATTATGGTTTTTCTCTAGCTTTTCCTTTAGGAAAAGATATAAGTCTCCAAGCAATCCTTCCCAAAGCTGACATACAAACATTGACATCTCTGAGAAAAAGTTTAAGGCCTCCTTAAATGGAATGTGACAACTAGTCTAACTTGCTATAGGAAAGCTTCCTAACATGGAATTATGGTTTTCCTTTAGCCTTTCCTTTGGGAAAGGATATAAGTTTTCAATCATTCCTTCCCAAAACTCACATATCAACATTGGATATATTCTAAGAAGTAGTATAAGACCTCCTTCATGGAATACGACATCTACTCATTTTTCATTCAGATAGGATATAAGTCTCATGCTATTCCTCTCAAGACTAACAATACCTACATTTGACATCTACAAGAAACGGTGTAAGACCTCCTTTAGTGAAATATGACATCCATTTTCTTTTTAATTATTAAAAATGAATTTTTTCTGACAATAAACTGACAACTCTGTTAGGTTATCATGGCCGTTTCAGTCAACGCCAATATGTGTGGCATACTTTTTCAGTATTCCACACATATTCGGGGACCATTTGTTGACTTCACTTTTGTGAGGTTCATTTATAAATCATCTTGAGAAAAGAATTCTATCAATATTGACCTCCTAAATCTTACCAATAGTCACTAAACCCTAATGTATAAGGTAAAACTCTAATGAAGTCTTTTTAACCCAAATCTTTATGATATCTTAAAATGAAGAAATCAACAATGACAATCCCTGATTTGGTCAACCCTTGACCTAAAATGGTTAAACTTGGTCAAAATGGTCAATCTTGGACCCAATGACCACCACATTCACCATCTGGTCAACCCTTGACCTAAGATGGTTAAATCTGGTCAAAATGGTTAATCCATGACCTAATGACCACCAAATGACCTTATGGTTAAACCAATGACCTAAATGGTCAATCCATGACCTAATGACGACTACATTGACCCAAAGGTCAACCCTAGACCTAAATTGGGCAATCCTAGTCAACCTTGGTCAACTCTGGTCAAACATGGTCAACCTTGGTCAACTTTAGTCAGCCTTGGTCAACTACAGTCAACTTTAGTCAACTTTGGTCGACGTTGGTCAATTTAGGTCAAAATAGTCAATTTTGAACCAAATTAATAAAATTACTCAAATGGTCAACACTAAAATTATTTTCACCAATTTATTGGTTAATATTATAATTTCATACATTTTTAATTAATTACATAATTAATTCAAAATGAAATTATAGTCACATAACCCTAAAATAAAATGAATGACATCACATATGACATCACACATGATATCACATATGACTTCACATATGACATCAAATATGACATCACATATGACATCACACATGACATCACATTTGACATCACACATGACATCACAGATGACATCACACATGACATCACATGAATGACATCACATATGAAATCTAAAACTCATAAATGATTTTCAAAATCAAATTAAACACATGTAGGGTTGTCCATGGGTCACTCATGACCCATGAGACCTATTATAGCCCATGACACATCATCTTTAACAAAAGACAAAAAATCATCATGAAGCCAACATGAAGGCGGGAATGATGTGACATTCCTTCATGAAACATGAAATGAAGATGTGGTGAGGTCATCACTCACCTCCATATTCATCCAATGAGAGAAAAACCTATCTAAACCCTTATCCAATACATGATTAAGGTCATCATGATCATAGCATAAAAAATGGAATGAAAAGGGATATGTGTCACCCCTTTGACAAAAGACAAAAAATCATTATGACACCATCATGAAAGGAATAATGAGATATCATTCCCTCATGAATTTTGAATAAGGATGAGGAGAAGTCATCACTCACCTCCCTCCTAATTCAATGGAAAAAAAGAAACTTAGCCATGTCATTCTCCCCATCATAATTAGCCTAATCATTACATTCCATGGAAGTGAGGAAAGAGAAGACCCATGTGTCATCCTCTCCACAAACTTATTAAATGATCGGTAAGAAGTGTATGGAGAAGGTCTTCCTAGCATATCTTAAACTCTGATCCATTTTATGAGCTAAATAATGGAAGGAAGCCAAAATTACATTCCAAATCTTCACCATGGTTAGGTTCATCATAACCAAGCCATGAAAGAGAGGGAATGATAAGCTTATGTGTCATTCATTCATGAAATTTGGAATGAAGATATGGTGAGATTATCACTCACCTCCACCTCAAACCAATAAGAGAAAGACCCATTTAAACCCCTACCTAAACATAATTAGGGTCATCATGACCAAATTATGAAAATTTGAAATAAGAAGGCATATGTGTCATCTCATTCTCAATTCATTAAATTACCCTAAATTGAATTTGAATTTATGACATCATACATGACATCAAAAACCCATAATTTATTTTATAAAATTAAATTCAACTTATGGAGGGTCACCCATGGGTCACTCATGACCCATGAAACTTCATCATGACATGATTAACCCCATGACAAACCCATGAGCCACCATGTTTAACCTAGGTTAAAGCTCATCATAACACCATCATGAAGGGATAAAAGAGGTGTCACCCCTTTATGAAATGCTTAAGAAAAGACATGGTTGAGTCACCTTTCACCTCCCTTCTTCACCCAATTTGAAGAAAACCTCATCCACATAATTCTCTCCTTCATAATTAGTCTCATCATGACATCTCATGGAAATGAGAGGAGATGAAGCTTATGTGTCATTACTTCATAAAACATGGAAGGAAGACATGGTGAGATCATCACTCACCATCATCTCTATCTAATAGGAGAAAGACTCATTCAAGCTGTTATCCTATCCATGATTAAAGTCATAATGACTAAGTTATGGAAATGGGGAAGAGAGTGCTTATGTATCATCTCATCTTCAACTCATTGAATGATTCATGAGCTCATATAAGGAGGATAATGTAGATCATTTTGAGAAGCCTTGTCCACCTCTTGAATTATCCAATGGAAGAGAGCCAAAAATAGGATCCAATCTTCACCCTAATGGAAGCTCATAATGGAAAGCTTAGGAAGACTCACCAATGGATATCTCAAGCCAGGGAACTTGTCCTCATGCCATCAAGAGGTTGTTACCTTCTTCCCCAAGTAAACCCTAGCTCATCCATGGCTTCTTCAAGCTTATAAATATGGCCAACCCGAAAGGCCCAAAAGAGGTGGAGACCCATACACAATCCTTAATTCCAAAAACTTTCAACAACAAAACTCTTCCCCATGACTTAGGCAATTGATTCCTCATAGAATCAAGCTTTGAAACCCATTGTCTTCTCCCAATTTCATGCCACAAAATTAGGAGAAGTTTTCAGGTCTGCATGAAACCTCATTAATCTTCAAGTTGATTATTCCTACACCACCCATGACCTAAATGAAGAAGTTTCCAGTCAAAATTGGAACTTACAGATCAAGTCGTGGACCAATTTCATCAAGTTCATACATGGGCCCGATCTCACTTCAGTTTGATTGAAGTCACACCTCACCATTAACAGGTATGACCTTTTCAACCTAGGTTAGACTTGGGACTGAAGGTTTGTGAAGTAAACCACTTCACAATCTATAAGTTGTCGTATGGATGGGTTCTGTTCTCTAGATGAAGCACTAGGAAAAAAATTTTGTTCGAATCTATGAAGAATCGAGGGAGAAAGTGTGCCTAGATCATGGACGGCTTGCAGATTTAGACCAGATGAAGGAGATGAACGGATGATGCTCATTTTAGTGTTCTGGAAATGGAGGGCTCTGATTAAACTGAAACAGATCCCGTGTGATGAACTCCATAGCAGATCGAGCGTGTTTTTGATGCATACGAGGATACGTGTCTCTTTAAGTCTTTTTATGTTTAGTAAGGATATAATTAAATCCAGGAAAACCTTAAAAACTTCAAAAATTTAAATCTTGACATAGAAATATCATAAAAATATGACTAAAACACCCTTAGACTCAGGAAAGTAAGGGAAAATTTCTGAAATCAAAATTTGAAATAAATGAATTATATATAATGTTTAATTAATTAATTACTCTCTTGAGTAAATTAATTATTAAAAAATATTTATAATTATAAAAATTCTTAAATTTTCACAGATTGCCACTTTCATCCTTAGAGATATCCCCTATTTTTTCTAATGCTAGGAGAATTCTCAATTTCCTAATTTCTATCATACATTGTAACTATTCCAAAAAAAAATAATTATAAAAATCAAGAAATTGGAAATTAAGTTTATAAATGGTTAGAAAACTTAGAGTGACACTTTTAAACTTTAAAATGACAATTTTTAGCCATTTGAAAATTTAATACGACATCTTCATCACTTAGGGACAAAATTGTAAATTTCAAATCTACTTTTTAAACTCTAGAATTTTTAGGCTTAAACTTTAGCCTTAAATGATAGATCGGATTGACCAAATCCTATGCCTTAGGTTTGATTAGATCTAGGGTGAATCTAAACCCTAACTAACATAGAGTTTATTCACCTTCTCAAGACTATTGGGGGTAGTTTCTATAGACCCAATGACAAAATCTCAAGTATTAAATGCAAACTCACATAAAACTTTAAGTAAAACAAATATAGACTCAAGTCAAAATCTGAATCCCACTCCAAATGGATTCAAACCAAACTTAGACATTTGGGTTCAACCCAAGTGAACCCAAAAACCTTAATTAGGTCTAAGAAATCAATTAGACTTGATTAAACTCAGTTAAGCCTTAATCACATTAGGTTTAACACCATAAATCCTAAGTAGGACTAAGAAATCAATTAGACCCGATTAAACCATATTAAGCCTTAATTACATTAGGTTTAACACCATAAATCCTAATTAGGTCTAAGACACCAATTAGATCTGATTAAACTTTGTTAAGCCTTAATCACATTATGTTTAACACCATAAATCCTACTTAGGTCTGAGACACCAATTAGACCTGATTAAACCCTGTTAAGCCTTAATCAAATTAGGTCTAACACTATAAACCCTAATTAGATCTAAGACATCAATTAGATCTTTTTAAACCCTGTTAAGCCTTAATTACATTAGTTTTAACACTACAAACTCTAATTAGGTCTAAGACTTCAATTAGACCTGATTAATCACCTTAAACATTAGTTACATCAGGTTTAAGACATATCAAATCCTAATTAGATCTAACCTCTCATTAGGCCTGATTAATTATCTTAAACCTTAATTACATTCAGCTTAAGACCAATCATGGTCTAACCCCTTATTAGACCTGATTAATTACCTTGAACCTTAATTACATTAGGTTTAAGAAAAATCAAAACCCTAATTAGGTCTAAACCCTCATTGGATCTGATTAATCACCTTAAACCTTAATTACATCAAGTTTAAGACAAATCAAACCCTAACTAGGTCTAACCCCTCATTATACCTGATTAATCACCTTAAAACTTAATTACAATATGTTTGAGACAAATCAAACCTTAATTAGGTTTAACCCCTCATTAGACATGATTAATTACCTTAAACCTTAATTACATTAGGTTTAAGACAAATTAAACCCTAATTAGACCTAACCTTAATTAGGTCTAATTAATCCAGTTAAACCTTACCTAAATTAGGTTTAAGTAATCATAAACCCTAGATAGACCTAACCCTAATTAGGTCTAATTAATCTAATTGAAACACACCTAAATTAGGTTTAATTAATCTTAAACCTCAATTAAGTCTAACCCTAATTAGACATAGTTAACTCTTAAGCCTTACTTACATTAGGCTTAAGTAACCTTAAACCCTAATTGAGTCTAACCCTAATTATACTTAGTTAACTCTTAAGCCTTACTTACATTAGGCTTAAGTAACCTTAAACCCTAATTAATTCTAACCTTAATTAGACTTAATTAAATTATAAGGCTTACTAACATTAGGCATAAGTAACCTTAAACCTTAATTAAGTATATCCCTGATTAAGAAAAATTAAACCCTAATTAGACCTAACCCAAATTAGGTCTAATTAACTCAATTAAACCTTACCTAAATTAGGTTTAATTAATCCTAGACCCTAATTAGACCTAATACTAATTAGACCTAACCTTAATTAAGTCTAATTAATCCAATTAAACCATACCTAAATTAGGTTTAATTAATCCTAAACCTTATTTAAGTCTAACCCTAATTAGACTTAGTTAACACGTAAGCCTTACTTACATTAGGCTTAAGTAACCTTAAACCTTAATTAAGTTGAACCCTAATTAGACTTAATTAACTCTTAAGTCTTACTTACATTAAGCTTAAGTAACCTTAAACCTTAATTAGACTTAATTAACTCTTAAGCCTTACTTACATTAGGCTTAAGTAAAATAAACCCTAATTAGATCTGACCATAATTAGGCCTAATTAACCACATTAAGCCTTACTTACTTTAGGCATAATTCAATTTAAACCCCATTTAGGTCTAACTCTAATTAGACCTAATAAAACTAATTAAACCTTACCCATGTTAGGTTATATTAAACTTTAAATCAAATCAAACTCTTAGGTTCACCCAACTTGAACCTAAATTAAACCAAACTCTTAGGTTCACCCAACTTGAACCTAAATCAAATCAAACTCTTAGGTTCAACCCAACTTGAACCTAAATAAAATCAAACTCTTAGGTTCAACCCAACTTGAACCTAAATCAAATCAAACTCTTAGATTCAACCCAACTTGAACTTAAATCAAATCAAACCTTTAAAACCTAAATTAATCTTAAGTCCTACCTACATTGGACTTAGAATAATTTCAAACCTTAGGTTCAATTCATATTAAACCTAAGCCAACTTTAGATCCTACTTACATTGGATCAAATTACAATGGACTTATGGCCATATCAAACTTTAGATTTTATTCATATTAAACCTAAAACAATTTTAGATTCTGCTTACATTGGATCAAAATTAACCTTATATCCTACCCACATTAGACTTAGAACCATTTCAACTCCTTGGGATTTTGAACTTAAATCAACTTTAGGTCCTACCCAAATTGGACTTAAAATTATCGTTAACCTTAGGTTCAAGTCACATTAAACATAAACCAAACCTTTAACTTAAGATCAACCCAAAATTGAACTTAAGTTAAAATCCTTAACTTAGGTTCAATCCACATGGAGTCTAAAATCAAACATTTAACTTAGGATCAACCCAAAGTTAAACTTAAGTTAAACATCAACCTTAGGTTCAACCTACATTGAACTTAAACTAAACATTCAATCCACATTGAATCAATCCCAACCAAATCTTTAGGCCCAACTGACATTAGGACCTAAAACTCCAAGTCTAACCTAAACTAGGCTTAACCAAATTTTCTTAGGTCCAACCAACATTAGGACTTAAACATTAAGTCTAATTTACATTTAGACTTAGTTAAATTTCTAAAAACCTTTAGATTCAAAAGACATTGAATCTAAATTTCTAAATCTACTTCATATTAGATTTAACTCAAAAATATTTGATTCAAACGACATTGAAATCTAAATTCCTAATTCTAATTTATATTAGACTTAATTCAAAACCTTTAAATTCAAAAGAAATTGAATCTAAATTTCTGAATCTAATTCATATTAGATTTAACTCGAAAATATTAGATTCAAATGACACTGAATCTAAATTGCCAAGTTTAAATTACATTAGAATTAATTCAAAACCTTTAGATTCAAAAGACATTTGAATCTAAATTTCTAAATCTAATTCATTTTAGATTTATCTCAAAAATATTAGATTCAAATGACACTGAATCTAAATTTCTAAGTCTAATTTACATTAGACTTAATCCAAAACCTTTAGATTTCTAAAGACATTGAATCTAAATTCCTAAATTTAATTTATATTAGATTTAGTTCGAAAATATTAGATTTAAACGATACTGAATCAAAATTCCCAAGTCTAATTTATGTTAAACTTCATCCAAAACCTTTAGATTAAAAAGTCATTCGAGTCTAAATTCCTAAATCTAATTCATATTAGATTTAACTCAAAAATATTAGATTCAAACGACACTGAATCTAATTTCCTAAGTCTAAATTACACCAGGCTTAATTCAAAACCTTTAGATTCAAAAGAAATTTGAATCTAAATTCCTAAATCTAATTCATATTAGATTTAACTCAAAAAGATTAGATTTAAATGACACTAAATCTAAATTCCCAAGTCTAATTTATACTATACTTAATCCAAAACCTTTAGATTCTAAAGTCATTTGAATCTAAATTCATAAATCTAATTCATATTATATTTAACTCGAAATCATTATATTCAAAGGACACTGAATCTAAAATTCTCAAGTTTAATTACATCTTATAGACATTGGATCTAAATAAACTTGACTCCTTTCTCTAGGTTTAAATACATTAGACTTAAATAAACAAATTAAACCCAACATATAAAAATCAATCAAAATGAAACTTGAAAAATTTTAATTGGTTAATAAATCGTAAACAACCTAAAATTTTCTAACCTAAAATCTGAAAATACATTAAAACTTAAATGAAACCCTAATGAACAAAGATCGCCAAATGCAACTTGAACCACAACATTCTTGATCTACGAAGATTTCTTGGACGATGCAATCCTGGTTGTTGACATGAGTCTTTAGGTCCTGGTTTAAAAACTTTTTGGACTAAGTAGATCAAGGCATCTAACAACCCTGAGACGACAGAGCCATGGACATCTTGACCGAGTTGTCTAAAAATTTAACTATCTAATTCAATAAAATCGACATTATTTATTTTGTAAAAATAACTCTGACACTGTTTTTCTTGTAAGTTGAAGATAAGTTCTGTTTTAGATTTACTTTGTATCTTATTAGGATGTGCTAACTCTGTTTTGTAGGCGACATTCTGAAGATGGGACAGTAAACTTCTAGACAAAATAATGGCATAAAAAATAAAACAGAACAAAACCTAAAAGACATCAAAATAATGACATCCAAAATAAAACAAAACCAGAATGACATCAAAACAACGACAACAAAACAAAACAACAACAACGAACAAAACAAAAAAAAGACATCGACAAAACCAAATGACATTGACAAAAGCAAACACCATAAAAAAAACCAAACGACATCAACAAAACCCAATGACATCAACAAAACAATGATAGAAAAACAAAATGATCTTATGACATGACTTACAAACATAAAACAACATCACAACATAACAAAAAAAAACAAAATTACTAAATGATAAAATAAAACTGAATCTTTAGGATAGTACACGACATTTAGAAACATATCCCCCCCCAGAAATGAACATTGATATTTCTTTCCTTGAGCTTAACATTTGAAATTTCTTTGAGAACAATTATTTAACCTTAATCGGGCATTTTCTTGAGTGATTAATCACTTAAGATGTAATTAATTATAAGAGCTTGCTCCTATAGGAGAATTAAGAACTCAGAATAGGGATCATACCTAAAACCTCTGGTTATTAGGTTTTCATGTGGTTTTCCTTATACAAGAATCCCTGGAATCGAACATTTTAGAGTTTTCTCAGTAATATTCACCAAAATGAAACTATCCCGACATTTTCATTTCTGATTAGCCCTTTCCTTCTTTCTCTGATTTTCTTAATGTCTAAGGATCCCTTATATGATCCAAAAGAATAAGATTTTTAGAGATCAGGGCAATGTGATAGATAAACAGAGTGGCGACTCCTTGACAATAATGACAACAACAACTAACTGATGGAGAATTGATCAGCGACACGACACCAGAACAATGACGAGGATGACAAGTCGGAGCTATCAGCTCCGCATCATTCATTCCATTTCATTATGGACGCCATCAAAGGAGTTATTTAATTTTTGGCGTGATTTTGAAGAGGTTTTTGATGCATCTCTTGGTAAGAATGAGGATAACTTCCTATTGGCACCAAATTCATTTCAAAATACTCTTGAATGGATGCATCTTTTGAAATATACATTGAATCTAGACCCAATTTGAAGAGATACAAAGGCACCTGTTGAAGAAGTATTAAAAAGAAGATTTGAAGATCAGTTAGTGTGTGTGTGGTTAGAGCTGTTAGAGAGTCTAGTGAGAGAGTAAATTAGAGTGTTTTAGTGTGGTTGTTGTAAAGTGTGTAATTAGTGTAAGAGTTTATTTCATTAACTACTACTTAACTTCACTATTTCTACTTAAAAATCAATTTTGTATTAGGATTAGATTAGAGAATTTGAGTCCTCAAATTTTGGCGCCAACCTCTAAGGAGCATTGTAAAGAAAAACAAAGTTTCAAAAGAACTTAAAGTGTGTTATGGAGAGGATTTACAGATAAGTATTCATCTTTGTTATTACATTTGGTTTTTTAAATTAAGATTTCTTATGTTTTCACTATGATTTCTTCTTTTAAACCAAGTTGTGATTGAATTTTCTCCATGGATTCTGAGTAGTTTTGTTTATCTTTTTCTTTAATATGAAGAAGTAATAAAGTTATGGAAAAATTTTGTGTAAAGTATAGGGTTTCAATGTTGGAAGAAGTTGTGATGTTTCAAAACCTTGCACTTAATTTACTTCTTGATTTGGCCAATTAAGATGTTAAAATATGTTGTGAGAACATGTAAGAACTGGTATGGAATTGTCTCAATCAATAATTGGAAAGAATCACCTGAGATTTTATGGATGAGAATGTAATTCATATGGTTGAGTGAAAATAAATAGGTAGATATATTTCAATGGGTGTAGCATTAGAGGACATTAGAGTGACAGGCTAAAGCCCTAATTGGATTTATTGTTTTATGTTTTGAGATGAGATGTTAGCCCCCAGGTGGAGGGAATCGAGGAAACTCTAGAGTGAGAGCTAGTATCTTTCCTGCCTAACCTATCTTTATGATTTATAAAACAATATATTAACCTATGTTCTTTATAGCATCTCTAGTAAGGGTAAAGAAGAAAGTTGCTCCTATTTGACACAACACATTTTTAGATACTTCCATAACAATAACTTCCATAACTTGTTACTAATTCATAAAAAGGAAAAAGATATTTTACTTACATTTTCTTACATCTTATAAAAGTTAGTTAAAGTTGTTGTTTACTTTCATTTCAAATTATAAAAATTTAAAAAAAAGAATCAAATTTTCTTTTCTATATTATTATCTTTAGTTTGAGTAAGATCTTTCTTAAAAAGTAAAGTTTATTTTTTGTTTCGTTGTTTAATATTTTCTCTGTGGGTTTGATATCTTGGGGCTTAATCAGAAAGTCCTATATTACTTGATAATGATACATATACTTACGTAGAATCCCATATTATAGTATCATTAAAGAGAAGCATCAATTCATATATAAAATGTAAGAATAAATATCTAGGGAAAATATTATTTTTAAATTTTAAAATATGAAATCAAACTGATCTCATATATCTAGTAGTTTAAATAATCAAGCACTTCACTACAGGCCTTGTATCTATCCTAAAGAATGGATGCAATGCTTGGTAGTGAAGCTTAATCAAATAAATTAAAGACTTATGACATTCATTTGGTCTACGAACCATTTATGTTGACCGAAAACTTCCCCTATCTAATATAAAAGAATTAGATAAGGTTTATATTAATCTGAGGTCTTTAAGTTTTGTATAAGGGTAAGCCACTAGAGTTAATTACATCTTAAATGACCGAAGTAACCTAAGAAAACATTTGATTGAGATTAAGAAATATTATATTCATGACTTTCAAAAGGTAGGATCTTCAAGAAAATGTGATAATAGGAAATCTAATAGGTGAGTGGCTCAAGTTTCATAACAGTTATTGTAGGAGTCCAAAGGAAAAGAGGACTAGGGGATAGACATAGAACCGAAGAAAATCTCAGTGTTTTCCCAAACTATCTTATGGTTTGACTCCTATTTGAGATAGGTATTTAGTGTTTCATTTTGTCAATTTTATTCTTTAGGGCTTACATTCACTTGATACTGATCATGTAAACAACTTGAAAGATAGGAAGATTTATGCCATATTGAATGAAAATTTTGGAACCTAAGACTAGTTTGGGCTTATATTGTACAGGTTGCAAAGGCCTAAAGAGATAAAGTGAGGATTTATGCTGCACTAGACAAGCTACCTCGAAGTCCTATGGCTTGTTGTTTATTTCTAAGGACTATTGCTATTGAAGATGGTCATACTGCCCACTATGCATGCTTCAAGCTCCTCGTCGTAGCAGGTTTAGTTGTAGAAGTGTCAAATCGAAGAGATGAGAAAAGTGTCATATTAAAGAAATATTTAAATTGAGGTGTCTTAATGTCTTATTAGGGGAATATTTAAGTTGAATATGACGACGCCGGTTAGGATCCCACTGTTCCCCCATTCCGATACCACCAGTTTCTTCAAATTCACATAGTCTAAATGAATTTACCAAATTTAACTAAATGAATTCAGTACTTTCATTCAGATTGTGGGAAATCTCGTTAGCAGCCGTAGGTTGCCTCCTTTAAGAGATTCTCGATTATCCAAAGAGACGTTTTAATTTAGTTTCACTTGTGATTTTTGTTCTGTTTGTGATTAAATTTTGAGTTGTATTATATTTTGATTTTATGACGGTGAATTTTATCTTGTTTTGTTTTAATTTAGATTTTTTGTTTCAGTTTTGTGGCTATCCTAAAGGTTTTGGTTTTCACATGCAGGGTGACATTGCTATTTAACATACAAGCTTATAAGCAGGAAAAAGTAACGCAAAGAAAGTGCAGAAAAAGAAGGTGTTGTAAACTATGAAAGTGTACCTACCGGGTCTTCTCGTTCCTCCAGCTAAAACTTTACTATCTTTTGCAGTAAACATTTATAATTTTTAGTAAAGTAAAGCCTATAGATTGGTTTGTCATGGGGCTACCAAATCCTATATCATAACTTGGTGGGTCTTATTTTAAATGTATAGATCATCTCTCAAGAAAGGCATAGTACGTTTAATTGTTCTTCAAGATATCCAAAAGTTTATGAGAAAGGTCCAGGGACCGAGCCCCCAACACCTCACAGTCTTCGAAAAGTCTCAAGTTCATTTAAACTTATTATGTTGCTTGACGACTCATCCCTATCAAACCCTTATGCTCAATGAACATTGATGTTCTAACCATCCCAAAAGTGGGTAATTATCACTTGAAATTCTATTTGTAAATTATGTGAGTAAAGGCTCTTAGGGGAAAATTGATTTATTAAGAATTTTAATCAATTTAATTTTTAGAATTGGGTTTGTAGTGTTTGAGATATATTCACAATTAATTTTATCATCCTTTCTAATCCATAATAGTTGAGTTTGATTGAGCCTAACTCACTATCAAGCCCTTAAGAATTAATGAGTGCATCTACAATTTTAGGAATAATTAACTTATGTGATTATGATTTAAATCCTTATTAAAGTATTGAATTTATCATAAAACACCAACTAGGGGTATTAGATTGATGAATTATAAACTTCCAAAATCAATTCCCTGACTTTGGGATCAATTAATTTTGATTATTTTTAGAAATTAAAACAATTAGGGAAATTGCATATTTATCTTTTCTATGACAAAAGGTGATGTTAGTTGCATTTTAATCATCTATATATTTCAGTTATGATCAATCATTATCTACTTCCCTTTAATTTGTCTTAAACATTTTAATTAAGTCTTAAATTCTTTAATTACAATCTTGCCTCTATAAGCCCTATCACATTATAATTTATTAAATATAACTCAAATGACTTTGAAATTTTTATGTTACCCAACTCATGGGTCAATTAAAACAACAGAGGAGAAAATAAGATTTTCTAAGAATGACTTTTAGAGCTCCATGACAGAGCTTTTGGTCCAAATGAGAGTTGTGTAAAAGGGAGAGAGTTGCTGCTGGGGAGAAGATAAGGTTATTTGTAAGTTTAACATTTATTTATTTCTTGCAATGAAATTATTTATAATTTGTTTGCTATGATTTTTTCGACGATGCGTGGCTAAATTCTTCTTCGTGCCTCTGTGATGTAGGGTTAGTAGATTTAATCATAGTTTTCTAGGATGTTTTTTTCCTATAGAGTTTTCTTATGCTTTCTTGGCCTATATTGTTAATTAACCTATGAACTTTATTTACTCCTAATCTAGTCAACTAAAATGTACAAATATTTTGTGCAGCTATAACCTCTAACTATTGCGTGGTGGAAATAAAGGGTAAACCATACAATTCCGAGATGATAGATATTATTCTAGTGGGGATTTGCATGATTTTCATGAGATCGAGACATTCATGTGGAAAGCAATATGGATTGAGGGAGCCTCAACTTCATTGATTCTGAGCTTCTTTTGACCTGGACATGGGATTGATAAGTAATATATCCCCGATTGAGAACAATAACGTTGGAATACATTTAGGAAATTCAGGATTACCACTATCCCTAAATCACAGAGGCACAAGCCTCATCATTTTTGAAAGAACTCTTGAGATTTTTTTCATTTTTTTTTTGTTTCTTCTATCTAAAATCTACTTTGATTTTATTAGCATTTTAGGATTTAAAAACTGTTTTACAATACCATCAAGCGAGGTTCATCAGATTCCTAAACCAAAAAATTTTCTACAGAAATTATTGTTAAACATTTCCTCGTGGGATCGATATGCAAACTCTTAAATCACATACTATGACACGTGCACCTGCGTTGTATGACCGCTTTACTTTGTGATAAGTTTTGGTGTGTTAACTGACATTCAAGTAAAATAGCTGACCGACATCAGGTTGATCAATCAACTCGAGGACATGTTGACCAAAAGATCCAGGTACCTTTAAGTTGGCCAAAATTAGTTACGAATACAAAAAGACACGGTACAAGATAATAATGTCCTATAACCCCTCTATTAAAGCAGGGCATATGTGTAATTTTTTTATCTTTCTTTATCCTCTATCTTTTATAAATAGAGGGTCCATAGTATGTATTAAGAGATTTTTAGTTCTTCTCATCAGACCCATACTCTGAAGGAGAACTCTCTCTCATTTTCTCTTGTAATCTTCCAGTTATAATATATAAAATGAGGGCCGAGAATACCATAGTTTGCCTTTACGGGACAAGTCTATGTGTGCACTTTTATTTCTTTCTCCCTCTCTTGAGTATTTCGCACACGACAAATCTGGATTCAACAATATAATTTTATGAATTTATATTCTCATTTGCACTTTTTGAAATGCAAAACTTATACGATCATTTGATAAATACTGTATACAAACGGAAGCTAATATACTCTTGATATGTTTCCTTGACGGGATTTTTTATTTCTTATTTTTAAGTGTGCTAATGAAACAGACTAATTTTTCTATCATTTTTCTCCTATTATATAAAGGGTACGTATCAAAAAAGTTTGATCAGCTCAATTGCCATTTGTTCTAATTTAAAAAAAATGAGGGGAGTATTGGAATCACAGTTTAGGTGGTTCAACGATTTCTAAATTAAACTCTCAATAAAATATAAAAATGATTTTCTTTTTAAAAGAAAATCGAAAAAATTTAAATATGCATCATACACTATTTTTATTTTACTCCTTCAAATAGTATGAATTTAAATTACGACTGACCAAACAAACCTTAGATTATATTAGCCAACAGCTTTACATCATGAGCAGCTTTCTAGTAGCTTTAGCTACAGTTATAATATATTTATTTTGTTAGCTTATTTTTTATCAATAATTTATGTTTAATCAATAGTCGAAGTCAAACTAAATATAATATAAATTTTAACAGATCCTTCATAATTTGATCAAGATATCTTAGCCAAAATTTGATCAAGATATCTTTATCAAAAATCTTCCCTCAGCAAAAAAGATAAACTTAAGCACAGTGGCCAAGGATTCTGCTAAGATTGTCCAGCTCTGATTTGTTCTTCCAGGAGGCATAGAGATGTCGTTTTATAATGCTTATTATTAAAAAAAAAGCTGGAAACGAAGCTTCCATATTTATCTCGTCTTTTGGGTGCTAATTATCAGCTATGTGGTATTAATACGAAGGAATAAAATAAAAAGAAAAGCTCCCAAGAAAAAAAAAGAGGATCTTTAAATGTGACCATGTAGAAAAAGATAAAGAAGAATAAAACGGGACTGTTATAAAGTATTAAAGAACACAAAGAAAAAGAAGTTCAATTTTCAAAAGCAAATGCTATGCTAAACTTATCTTTAAAAAACATTACACGATACTATTAAATTTCATTATAATATTTTTAAAATTCATGGCGGAAAATAATGTATCGGAAGTGATCCAAAGCCATCGAAAGCACATTTTTTATTCGCTCCTCTCGGACAACTACAGCCATATAGATGATTGGTATCAAAGTTGAGATTGGGTTCCATGAACTATTCCTTATTGTGCCTTATCGCATGCGCAAAATCTCAAAAAAATTTAATAAGAAAGTGACGGGTCATCTTAGATATTATTAAGTATGCACGCAAAACCAAGTTGAAGTTTGCGTTGATTTACGTGTACTTATAGATTTAATAATCATCTTAAGAGATTATTATTTTTATATTTTTTAACGTATTACTATCAAACTAATCAAAAAGAAAAAAAATGTGGCTGGTTTTTTCTTTTCTCTTACAACAAGTTAAGAGTTAAAAAATGGATTTTAAGGGTACATTTCTGTCAGCTCGTGCGTTTCAGAATAAACAGTTTATCTTGAAACACGGCTCATAGGTCGACCACAGGGTTCGACCTGCGGACTGCGTTTAGTGTAAAAACCCAACCACATTTTCAGATAAACTGCTGAAACACGCGAAACAAACAATACTACGGCGTTTCCAAAAACGTCCCCGCACTTATAAGTTGCCCCAAACGGACCCTAAGACTAGGGCCGGAAAGAAGTGTCCCACAATCATATAACTCTCTCCGATGGAAGAACGGAAGAACAAAAAAGCATGACTTATTTCTCTCAATATCGATACATGTGAAAATTTTGATGGACAAATACCCCAAGGATTAAAAGTTACCCGACGTAGTCTTATAATGTTGTGCAGGTCAGGCTAGTCAATATAGCCCTAACCAATAAATAATGAGTCTAATTAGGTGGAGAAGTATACTTTCTAGGGATATGATATGATACATTAATATATATCCATAATATTCATACAATTAATGTGCAGAAATTCGCCCATGAAATGCATGTTAGTTAAGCCTGGTCAATGCTGGAAAGAACTCATTTGTGACAGGTACATGAAGCAGAAAATTCAACCTGCAAATTTACAGTCACATTATATATATATCTAAACCTTAAAACTTTACCAAAGTTAGTCATTGGCCACGCAAATAAATAAATAAAAATAGAGGCGTAAGCCTAACATTTTTATTTCTTTAATTGTCAAATTATTAGATTTTGAATAAGGCAACGTTTAATCCTGAGAGCTTACATGCACGCATGAGCCCAAATAAACATCAAACGGAAATAAAACAAATAAAAGCAACACAAACATAAAAGAAAAATTAAAATAAAATCAAAACTATCACTCAAAGAAAGTATGTCAATTTCGACGGATTGGTCAGTTGGAATACTGGAAATTTACTTTGAGATTTCAATTTTTCGATGTATATATCTCTGCTGGAATTTCTTTGGTCAGAAATGCATTATGATGGCAAAACTGTTTATGATGGCTTTTCAGCTGATTAAACGGCCGCTGAATTTCTGACTGAATTCCCATGGGGTGTGTATCGGCACCTCAATATATATACATATATATAACCCTCAGCACATCACAAAATATAATATAATTAAACTTATTTTATTTCAGAGTAAGGTAGAATGGTATAAAGACAATCGCAATTTATTAAACAATATCAAATGAAATAATAAATACACTTATGCCTCAAGAGAAAATGTACATACCAATAAAAATGATAGTAGTTATCTGAGTATAAATTCTATATCTACTCCTCATTAATCTCCTCATTCTGATCATCCTCCTCGTTATCGACCTCCATCGGTTGCTTCTCTTGCTAGCATACCTCACGTTGTAACGCCTAGAGCTTGCTCTTCATCCTCCCCTCCATTTGAGCTAGCTGAGCGATGATTTGGGTCTCTATGTTCGATGATTTGGGTCTCTATGTTCTTAATGGATACTATGGCCCGTCCGTGAACTTCAGCATTAATGGATGTTAAGTTCTCACCTTAGGAGTACTGTGGGTTGTTTGCAAGTTCATATGAATCCAAGCCATATATTTTTCCCTTAATTGTTTCTCCCAGTGAATTTTCTCCATATATCAAAATTTGAGTTGTTAAACAATGGGGAGGAGCTCCTCGCGGGCTCAGAGTCTAAACATTTTCAACTCCAAAGTAGTCCTCCTACAAAACATTGTAAAAGCTAATTTGAGGCAAACTGATTTTTCAAAATAATTTAAACGATACAAAAAGATTATTATGCCTCTTATATTGGTTTTCTGAGATATGGAGTCAACTCACCAATGGTCTACTTGATAATAATGCATACGAGCTTGCAACTCAGTAGTTGTGGGCTCTCATCCAAACTGCTGAGTTTGTTAGCAAGTGACAAAGATATTTAATAATAAATATACATTAAAACTTAATGCATAAATTAGTTCTTATCATTCTCCTCCTTTTCTCAGCATGCGAAACTGAGCCTCTAGTTTATATGAAGATGTCCATGCTCCCATTTTCTAAATCTCAATTCTTCTTTGTCTACTCCCACTTTCTAACGTAGTCAAGAGAGGCCCAAGTTCAACAAAACTGATTCCTAATGTCCTCCTCGATCCATAAAGGTCTTTGACCTATCTTGTGCAAGTCAGTGAATATATTACGCAAATGGGCTAACCTTTGGTCATGAAATTGTGCTTGATCTACTTATGTCGCTTGGGGAATTGGAGAGCTCTTTTTTACATTAAGAATAGCTAGATAGATATATTTATAGACTTAAAATTACTATTTATGATTTATCTTTAACTCTCTAAACCACATATCCCGAACTTCAATCGAGTTCTCCATCCAAGCCAAGTTGGGATCATCATTCTTGCTTCTAATAATTGTCTGATATAGTGAACTGCATGTCTGGATGGATAAAACTTGCAATATATATATATATATAGTAGAATCAAATAGGAAATAAAGTGCATTTTATTATGCCTTAATTTACTTAACTATTTCCATCAAGGTCAATGTCAATACATCCTGTGATGCCTAAAAAACCTACATCTACACAAGTAGAGGGACTTACCTGAATTGTGGGCAGTGGTGGTGGTGATACGATGGCAAACAATGGAGTATGAGATATTGGTGAATGAAATGGTGAATCTATCTTCCAAACCAAAATAGTTGTGGAGATCATGGTAGTTACAATCATAGTAGAACTAGCCTGTATGGCGTGGTATTATGAAACTCCCTTCTTTTATCTCTTGAACATGTTGATGATACTCCTACAAGGAGGGAAATCATCTCCGTTAAATAAATCCATCTACATTAAAAGTAGATATTTAATCAGAATGTATTATATATATATATATATATATATATATATATATATATATGAAAGAAATAAAAGTAGTAACAACAAATAATAAAAATATAAAGTGTAAAGTAAAATAAGTAAAAATAATAAACAAATGAAATAAAAAAAGCATAACGCTAAAGAGAAAATTGTTGATGTCATTGTTAGCATGTTATTTATGCCATCATTTCTTAAGAATACCCTAGAATTCATTTCCTTACCGTGTGGAGGTAAAACATGCACAATTTGACAAGTTTGAAATTGGCACTGTGACCCCTGCCCTGGTTGTCACAACGCAAAAGCTAATTTCACCATGTTCTTATGTGTACATAAGTCACAGCTTTGATACGCTAACCCTGCATTGCAGTGGTGTTGCCTAGCATCGTGGTGCTAGGCCACTTTAAAGGATGGTGGAGATCACTCTATGAAAGCGATTGCATGGTTTTATTGTAGGTTAACCGAATCTCGACCTTGATTGTGATGCTGCTCTTTGTCTTCAAGGCACCTAAAAATTACATTTATGACAAGGATGCAAAATTTTGTTTCATTTCTACTCCCTGCTTCAAGACTTTCATGAATTTTCTTTGACGGAGAGAATTATACGTCGCCATTGCGCAAAGGGGATAAGGCTTGCTGATGGTCACTTTGACATCCAGCATGTCGTTGGCATCAAAGCTCGAAATAGAAAGAAGAAACAAAATCTAAGGGCTCTATTTTGAGGAGCTGTGTTTGAGCTCCTGGGAACACAAGGGACGTCGATCCTTCTACCTCTTATATCACTCATTTTCCTCTTATCATTCCCAAGAAATTTTGAGAGATATGAAACAGTGACATTGAGACACATGAAGAGGTGTACTTTTTCAAACATCACTTTAGCCATATCAAAGAGTGTGATTGGCTTGCTCAAGTCATTAGCAACAATAAGGGGCTTCCAAGCCTCCTTTTTACCAGTTCTATACGGCATCAAAGTCAAGTGTGATGCCAATAGAGGATGAGAACTTCAACACTTACATAGGAGATCGATCGACATCCATACCTCCATTACTATTTTGTATTCCTTTTATGCATAATTTTACTCATTTTAAAAAATGTAACTAGATACATGTAAAGGAAAATATGTGTACACACTTAAGACCAAATCAATGAAAAATATTAGTTCATTTTGTGGTTTAAATACCACTCCTTAATGTAGACAACTTGAATGCACACTGTTTGTCATTTTTAAAAAGTGTGAAACTCTAACACTAGTTTGACACCTCAGTAATTATTCCCAGAGCCACAACACTCGACCTTGGAGCCATGGCATAAAGAAACCTGAGATTTTTAGAGTCTCGATATTTAAACCACAACATAGCACCACTCCTCAACACCACGGAACCCAGCCCAAGCTTAGGCACGTAAGTTCAGCACCAAGATGCCATCGTATGGCCATTATTAGCTTTTATGGCATATGGCATGTCATAAAAGCTATAGTTCTAGGTTGGACACTGTAGTTGCATGTGCCATGTGACAGTTGAAGGTCAACCATTTAGGTTCTAAGAGCAATGACTGATTGGAAGGGAGTTAGAGCACAACATCAGTATAGCGGTGCCACCTGGTAAACACTGCAATGCCATGATAACATGTATCAAAGGCTTTGAGGTATAAACTTTATTTTATCGACCTACGTAGCACTATCCACATCAACAACGCCTAGGCTCCTTGTTTTGATGCCTACAAGCCATGTTGCGCCCTTGACATATGTCAGTAGGTAGTAGCACGTCGTTTGTCATATTAGATAATCTAGCATTTCCTTTCATTGATTATTTGGCATTTACCACATTAATAGAACCGCAATGTCACTAACGGGCATCTTAGCGCCAAGGCTAAACAAATAATTTCATACCTGGTGTGTCATGAGGAGAATGTTTCACACCTAATGCTTTCCATGTCAGTGATGGCACAATTCCATAATCCAGCACCATGGTGGCATACCTGAATTTTTACCTTTAAAAGAGGAAGCCTTGAGATACACTAAGGTTTGGAGTTTTGTGGTTGTTGAATTCATATTTTCATGAGGTCTACCTTTCTTTTTCTCTCTAGAATTTAGGGTTTATCCTTAGGACTTTTTTAGAGGACTAGTGATTACACCAATGCTTAGAATTTGAAGCATCTTTTAACTCCTTATAGTTTCATATACTTGACATTTAATCATTAATCTTTGGTTGTTGATTGTGGTCAAGTCATTGAAGCTTAAGCTGAGTTCATATTGGCTTGAAATTGCCCTAAGTAATCATTTGACCATAGAGACTTAGATCTTCGACTTGATTTTTTTTAGCACCTCACACTCTCCTTGAAAATTTCCTCCTTGCTTAGTTTATAAAGAGTCTATTGATATGAGATTCACCTTGAGCTCAGAGAGAGCTTATCTCTTAATAAAACAGAAAGACGAATAAAATAAGAAAGTCATAAGATAAAATGAAATTCAATAAAATTACAAATTAAAAAAAAAGTGAAATCAAATTCATTAAAAGATTAAATGTTCAAAATTAAAAATAAAATTATCAAAATTTAATAATAAAATGAAAAAAAGAAAAAAAAATGAAAATCATCAAAATATTAAAATTATTTCAAAAAAAAATAAAATTCAATGAAAAATAATAAAATTTGAAAATAAGAAAAATGAAATAAAGTTTCACAAAAAGATAAGTATAAGAATAAGCAACAAAAAAAAAACAAAAAATAAATTTCTCATAATAATCTATAATAAAATTCAATAAAAATAAAAATAAATTTAAATAAATAATAAAATAATACTTTTTAATTTTCTCTCATCATTTTATCTCTCTACCTCAAAATTTGTTCAAACCACCTTCATAATTCAAATAAAATTATTCAAGCTCATTTTACTCACTTAATACTTCATAAACCATTCAAAATCACTACACAAATAATCACAATATTTAAATCCTCAAAATTTCAAAATGAAACTAATTTATCAAAATTTTCACTCACTCATACACCCTTCCAATGAACAAATAACCTCAAATCAAGATCCCCCAATTTGAGCCTTCTCATTGACCAATCCATTCACAAAAATCTCACTCGAATTTGACATTTAAACCACTAGCCACCACTTACCAAATTCAAAACAAATCAAGTTGTTTTAGTTAAATACAACTCTCCCAAGCCAAGCAATTCCATGACCAATACCAAGCAATATATTTCAAACCTTTGGCTCACTTCCAAGCCATGACTTCCCTGAACTCTTAGTGAGCCTAAACAAACCAATTACTAGCCTTCTTCAAGCTAATTTTCAAGTCTAATCCAAGCCATGGTGAGCCATTTCCAAGCCATTCAAGATTGATCCTAATACACCAATTATTGGTGCTAACTACCTCAACACATGCCAAAACATGATTGACTCATTCCATAACCAACTCAAAAAGATTTAACCACCTAATTGAGTGCAATTAAGCTAGTCTAAACTACAAATCTTTTCTTGGAAGCCAACCTATTTTCAAAGAACACATGCACCTTATCCAATTGGCGGGCACACAAATTTTAGCCATCCACTTGACCAATTCTCATTTTCCATTGAATGTTGACCTTGCCACCTCAAGAAAATACCAATTATTGGTGCGCCTAGCCCACTTGAGTTTAATCTGAAGCTAATAGCTATAAATATCTCTTTTTGGTTTGAGTTAAACATAACCCAAGTCCCTTGATAAAGCCCTTCCAAAATTGGATCTAAAGCCTCAGCCAATTTCAAACCTCATTTTCTCCTTATTTCCACTGCAATACACCATTAATTCACCATCTTTAGACAATGGTGGATGCAGAAGTCAAGCCAATCCTAGTGATAATCCATTGAATTTCCATTTTAAACCTTTCATTAGCTTTCTTCAGGCATAAATCACTTTCCCCACTAAATCCCTTCTTTTCAAAGCTTTCTAAACCATTTTATGACCAAACTGTGGATGACGTATCAAATTCATACAAGGAGCTAAAGGGAATTTGATTGGAACTTGGATAAAGTTTGTTGTACCCAATTCAAGGTGACACAATTGTTTAAGGAAGGAGAATCATCTTGGATCAAGGTATTGCTCAAAATTTTACAAATCAAGTTTGGTGTGTGGTCATGAAATGAATTTTTAATTCAATTTATCATAATCGTAGGATATGCCAATAATATCTAGATTTACTTTTAAGCACAAAGCATATTAGTTTGGAGCATAGGATCGTGTGGATCATGCAGTTATTGCAAACGACTCCTGTTCATCCTCTCCTAGTGAACGATGAATCCATGTTGTCCATTTTCTTTTAATAGAAATGGATGACTTGGATTGAAGGGCGAGGACGCCCCATATTAGTTTAGTGCACCGGATCTCAACTGATGAAACAGATCAATCATTGGAGCGCCAACCGGTTGTGAATACATGGAGAAGCTTTATGGTGCTTTGCTGAGTCAGT
Organism: Papilionanthe hookeriana x Papilionanthe teres; assembly: GCA_022702705.1. Taxonomy (NCBI): domain Eukaryota; kingdom Viridiplantae; phylum Streptophyta; class Magnoliopsida; order Asparagales; family Orchidaceae; genus Papilionanthe; species Papilionanthe hookeriana x Papilionanthe teres. The sequence continues at coordinate 24,221,090 of CM040427.1, forward strand.
GGCCATGTGTGTGTGCGTACATGGGTTTAATGAGAAAATAGGTTTTAAACAATTAAAAAAAAAACTTAGAAAGCAATGATATTGGAAAATTCATTAAATAAAAGTCTATAAATTCAGTAAAATATAGAGAATAAGAGAAAATTAAAATTAAAACCTAATAAACTTGGATTATTTCTGAATTTAATTAAAACTCTTTAATCAATAACAAATCATTTAAAAACGAAAATAAATAAAAAAAAATTAATAAAATTGAGCCACTGAGGCTTCTTTACCTTAGTGTGCTTCACTGATTTTTCCATGAACATAATCCATCATTCAATAAAGAAAATTGAGTTTCTTATATAATTTGCAATTAATTGAAAGAACAAAATAAAATAAATAAGATAAAATCTCTATGAAAATTTTTAAAATCATGAAAATAAAAGATTTATGCAATAAAATAGTGTTATCATGTGATTTAAATTCATTTAAATCATTTGAGAAAAACAAGGGTGTATTTGTAAAGTGCTCATTTGCATTTTAAAACTTTAATTTTCAAATTCTACAAGAAACAGAGAATTAAGCTTTCAAATCTTCCAAATATGATTCATTAAACAATTGCAATGATGTGATTAAGTTGGATCTTGAAATGGATAAATATATTGCATAAGAAGGTAAATTTGTAATAACTTGAATGTTGAGTATTTTAATTTTATAAAATTTTTTAAAATTCCAACTGATGCAAATTTTTGTGAGAATGTTCAATTTACTGATTTGCTTATTTTCTAAAAATTTGGTGAAATTAAAAATTCAAATTGGGTAAAACTTAAATGAAATTGAGTAAAAAGAACAATTACAAATATACCCTAAAGAAAATTTTGAATATTTCTGATTAAAAAGTATTAAGAAAACATAAAGAATGAGATACTAGTAAAACTAAGAAGAGGTTCGTTTTTAATTTCATCAAAATTACAAATCTATCCTTCTTTATTTTTAAACCTCCAATTTCAACATTTAAATATGAAAATTTCTTGAATTTAAGTTCAAGTAATTAATAATCAACAAAAATAGCAAAATTCACTAAAACTCAAAATTAGAAAAGTAAAAAAAATGGCATATTTGTGATTTCTCTTAAATTAATATACCATTTTATTATTTTAAATCATTAATTTGAATGATTAAACTTTGAAGATTGTAAAATTTAGTTCAAATGATGAATAATCAGTCAAACAATAAATTTGTAGTGAATTTTAAAAATTTTAAAGAAATTGGATGCAGATATATTATTATTGCTTTTAAACTATCAAAATGAACTTCCAAAACATAAAACATTTTAAATCTGATTTGAAATCATTAATAAAAGTTCAAAAAACAAATAAATTTTAAAATTCATGTATTTTATCTTGAACTTTTGGTACAAGTCTAACTTTCCCTAAAATTATAAACATACCATTCTCATTATTAAATTTAATAAAAAAAATTATAAAAATAGAAATATCAAACAACTAAATCAAAATTACTCATTAAATGGAAAAAAGAATGAATAAAAGTTCTTTTGAACTTGAAATGAAGTGGTTTAGTAAAATAACAAATTTATAAATATAACCTTCTAAACCACAACTTTAATGAATTATCAAGAATACTTCGATTTGAATAAAACTTTAACCAATAAATCAAGTGAATAAAAAGAAATCAAGATTTAAGAAAATTTATTCCATTTGATCATATTTTATAATATTTTAATAATAAATTAATTAATAAAATCAATAATTCATAGAAAGATTAAAATGAACTTAGAATAATTTATGAAATTTTCTTGTTTTTTTAAATTGAAGTTTTAAATATCTTAGTGAAAATTTAAAAAATTTAGAAGTCATTTGAATTTATTATGAATTTTTAACCAAAAGTACCATTAAAAATCAAATAATTCTAATATATTAGTAAAAATTAAAAAATCCATAAGTTTATCACATGAAGCTTTTGATCTCAATAAAAATCTCTAAAAATAAATTTAAGGTAATTTCAATTCATTTAATTTAAAATATTTAAAATCCTAAATGTCCTAAAAAATGAATTAATTTAAATCGCAAAAAAATCATGGAACTTTAAAAATTACTAAAATTTTATATAACTGAACCTATATTATCTATCATAGCTTTTCTAAATAATCTATAGTATATTGTAATTATTAGTAAAATTAAATACTTGTATATGAATTATAAGCATATATAAGTTATTAATTAAAAATCGAAATAAAATTCAAATAAAAATATATAAACCCAAATAATTAAAAAAAAAAAGTTCTTGATTAAATTAAAAACCAAAAAAATTTAACAATTAAAAAACTTGAATATAAGGCCTAGGTTTGGGGTCTTTTTTTCTAACTCACTAACTTCAGACATCATACAACAGTAACCCTAATTTTAGGATTTTGTTGTGGTGAGGTTGATTTGTGGTGTTTGTGTTATTATGTATATTTTATTTTCTTGGTAAAATTTTTTTATTAGAGTTGTTTTTCTTTGCTAGACTTAATGTTTAGGATGAATAAATAATTTTGTTTCCATTCATTGCGAAGTAAACACATGTTTATTTTTCTATAATGGTTTTTTCTTTTCTTGATTTAGAGTTTTTGTCATAGTTGGTTAACTATTGACATCTGAATCATCCAAGAGAAAATGAACCAATAATCTTATTCAGATAAATTTTTTACCAACGAGTCTGACGTAGGTCTTGGTTTGGTACCCTTTATTGTCCTTCTTCGTCTTATTTATTGGTTTGTGCTCAATAGTTTTGCCTAAAATTCAAGTCGTTGCTTTGTGTGTGTTCATGCTTGAATTTTTGATATGCTAGTTAAAGACTATTTTTTTTACCCCAATGTAGCAATTTAAACATAATATTTTAAAATTAAATGAACTTCATAATCAAAACCAATATAAAAAAAATCATTGTATTCACACTTTAGAATATCATGTATTTAAAACAACAAAATTGACAATAAAAAATAGAGTAGAAACCTCTTTACAGTTTAAGAATAACAACGAAAAGAACGTTTAGGAATATTTATGCATTACATATAAATTATATTCCTTTTTTCAGTTCCGCGCTCATTGGATGAAAATAGGTGATTTATTCTTTAAGGATCACTGCCTTATAAAGTGATTTCAGTCCCTGCATGATGTTTATGAATTGACCTAGTTAGGATAAAAATTAAAGCTTCAAGAATTAGTATTTTGATCTAGTTTTTGAAATGACCTAGTTTTATGTGGGATCAAGATCTTCAGCTCTAAATCGGTACATTTTTTTATTGACACATATACCTCCATGGAACGCGTGTGTCGTTGCACTACGGATCAACACACCCTATCCTCTCATATAGATAACGAGACATTATTTATAATCTTTGAGCGTGTTGCTTTGATAAATTTAGCCAAATCCTAATGCACTCTTTCAAACAACTTATAATAATTTCTCTCTGCATAGGCTTTTCTTTTAATACTTATGTCGGAATGAATTAAAAATTCAGTGATTTTAAGCTTGTGAATTCTCTCAACGATCAAGACATTTTATTTGAGCTCTCAATTAATAAATTGAAGTGTTTTATCTTATTTATAGTGTTGATCTACATTTGTTTGAGCTCATATTAAGTTTCTTTTAGTATCTTTTGAACATTTTGTTCATATATAAGTTCTGCTAAATCAAAAATAATATATGATCTTGAAGTTAATTAAAATAATTTTCAACTCCAAACTTTCACCAACCTTACTTTTTGATTGGATGAATTTTAAGAATGTATCAATTGTCTGTGGTTAGAATGATCCATGTGTTTATTTCAATGATATTTTTATTAATAAATCTTATGCGTTAGAGATTGATTCTCATATTTTTCTACTCCCTACTCAATATAGATTATTAGGAATGTTAATCCTCAAAATTATGCATTTTTCCAATTTTAATTTCTTAATTAAGGTCCAATCATTTGATATTCTTGTTCATAATTAGGTTATGTTTTACTTTAGAATCAGATTTTAAATTGTCTTATTATTTTCCCAAAAAAAATAACGAGCTCGATCACATTAATTGCTGTAAAAAAACTCATTGTTTTCAAACAGCTCATATTCGACTTGTTAGAAAGTTCGTGTTCAAATTGTTCATTAACCTGACCGAACACAAACAACTCTTTGTTTGATCATATTCGGCCCATTTTACCTCGAAAAAAGAATTTATATTTATTGTTTATTGAAATTATATTTATGGAGAGTACATATTTAAATCCAATACTCTCGATATCTATTTTTTAAATTAATTTAAACAAGACAATTTTGAATTGTAAACGCAGTCTTCATGAAAATTTTGGGCAATAAAAATTAATTTTGACTGGTTGGACACGGGCAATTCTCATCTCGCTCAAAGCCCTTGCCACGTTGCATTGCTTCCATAATTTTCTTAAACGGGTCCCCGGGCTTCTCGCAGTCTGTGCCATATGCGTCTGACCGCAGTTTCCACCTCTACACCTATGGCGTAACTTGATGCCTGCTAGTGCAAGCAAAGCAAGCTCCTCACGCTTTATTCCTCCAACTTAATAAATCTGTTATATCTCTTCAAAAATCTTCCTCTCTTCATTCTCTAATCTTTGCCTGTTTATCTTGTGCCTTTATTACATCTCCAAGACTGAGATTTAGCTTTATCTGAACATCTTGCTCTTCATATGCTTTCCGTCTCTTATTTTCTCCCACTATCATAGTTTGTTTCTCTTTGGCAACTCAGATCCGTCTGCCTCAAAAGAATTCTTCCAACCTAACAGTTCAATACTGTGCAATCCGGTGCTATCTTTTCATATAGAAGCTCTAGTTCTTCCTAATCAGCAGCCATCGACAAAAAACTAACTGAAATTTTAAATATTTTTGTTTAATTTCTTAGGCACTGTTCCTATTTTTGCGCTGACTTTATTGGCTGAAAAGTTCAGTCGTCTTGACTTGGGAGGGATATTGTTTAAAGTATATCTGATTTGAGATTCAGGTTATTCGATAGGCTTCTCAAAGAAAAGAATCAAAAGTATAGAGGAAAACCCTTAAAAAATTACTCTTTTCTTCCTTCCCTTAGATCCATCTTTTAGCATTAAGGAGATAATGCGAAAATCAAAAACCGAGTTGATAATTTCTTTCAATTTGTGTTCCAAGATTTCATTTTGATATCTGTGCAACCATTCTACCACTTTTGATCTCAACAGGTCAGAAGAGCACATAGATAGAGAAGAAGAGAATGGATTTTTCTGGCCATGAAGGAGAGATCCCAATCCCAATAACCAGCACTTTTCTTCTTGGTGGTGGAGCTCATTGCCAGAGCCAGAGCAACGTCATTGGCCCACATGCTCCTCCCGAAGCTCTTACTCCCCGCACTTTACCAACTCCAGACAACAGCAAGAAAGGAGTTGTAGTAAAGTACAGAGAATGCCTCAAAAACCATGCAGCCTCTATTGGTGGGAATGCTACTGATGGTTGTGGAGAGTTCATGCCCAGTGGAAAAGAAGGTACCTTGGAGGCTTTCAAGTGCTCAGCTTGCCATTGTCACAGGAACTTCCACAGGAAAGAGTCTGAAGGAATATCATCATCCTCTTGTGACTGCTACCAGAACAACGGTGGGAGGAAGATGATGGAAGGATACATTACAGGTACAAGACCTTTTCCTCATCAAATGATAATGCCACTTGGTGCTATACAGACCTCAGAGTCTGACGAGATGGAAGATTACATGACGAGGACACCGATAGTGAAGAAGAGGTTCAGGACCAAGTTCAGTGTTGAACAGAAGGAGAAGATGTTGGGATTTGCGGAGAAGGTGGGTTGGAGGTTGCAGAAGCAGGAGGAAAGTTTGGTACAGCAGTTTTGCCAGGAGATTGGAGTTAAAAGGAGGGTTCTGAAGGTGTGGATGCATAATAACAAGCACAACTTGGCTAAGAAAAGCAGAAATCTTCAGCTAGATTGGAGTACTAGTACTACTACTGTTACTGATCTTTGATTTTTGTTTGTTATTTTTTGTTACTGAGGTGAGTTTGATAGATTAAACGTTAGTTATCATCTGTTTCTGCTACCTCTTTGAATTTTTTCTTTTCTTTTTTCTACTCCCACATTCTGTGCCATTGTGGTAGAGAAATGCAGATTGGCTTTGGAGAGGCAGACAGTACTTGAAAGTGATTTCCTTTACTATTTTCTTTTTCTGATATCTTTTGCTTGAGTGATGGCATACTTGATTTGTTAGAACATTATTTCTATATAATCCAATCTGTGTTTAGCTTGCGTTAATTCGCCATTTATGGAATCCAGAAGTATAGCTTTATGTAGAACCAAAAAAAAGACGTGTAAATATTGACTAAAATTTGTGCTATTTAACCTCGTTTGTTGAATTTTCTTGTGCAACAGTAATAACCAAGGAATTTACTTCACATATGCGACAACAGGAGACAGCACAACAAAGTGAGCTTTATTTCCCTGAAGTACGATCATATAGATTTTGTACCACATTTACTCTATGTAATAATTAACATTTATTACTCAATAGTAAATGTAGTACATATTTCACGAAATCCAACCATCATCCCTCAAATTGATGGAAAATGCCCGCAGCGGTAAAGTATACATCTGCAAATATTATCATTCGATTCCTTATAAATGCAAAGAGCTGGATTAGACCTATCCTTGGTAGATAAATTAAATTTATCGCTATATATATAGAGAGAGATATAGGAAAATGATGTATAAAAGAGTCGACGAATCGTCCTGGTACTAATAATACCTAACTGCATAACTTTCATAGATGGAAGGATTGCAAGCTTTGAAGCAGGATGTACGTGATCACTTCTATGATTTAGTTCAGGAACTACATGTGCTGTGTTGTGCTTTCTTGTAAAGCGAAGCTTGCAGGTCTGCATGTGCTTGCAGGTATTACGCAGGAAGCAACGTCCACTGGCCTTTGATAATGAGTACAGAAACTCACGAGTCTTCAGTGCTGCTTAGTTTTTGTCCTTTTCTTAATTTTAGTGGCAATCAGTCCTGTTAAGAACTCCTTTATTTTGGGATGAGTTGATGACTAATGGGAGTCATTTTCACTACTAGCCTGACTAATCTTAAGTACAAATAGAAGCCTGCACCTGCAAATTTAAGGGTTAATTAGAGCAGTGTTCATCGTTTGTAAAGTGGTGCAGTTGCTTATAGCAGTCGCCAGGCTTTTTTTTTTCTTTCTTTTTTTCAAAAATGTTAAGCCTGCATTGAAGATAATTTTATAACAATATCTTTTGAATGTATATTTCAACTATTAAAATAAGTATTATTTTATCCCTTAGCGATTATAGATGGGCATAGATCTTTATTTATGTGATGCTTATAATGATGAAGTGAAAGAATTTTACATATGATATCGTCGTTTTTACTGTTTTACAAAAATCGAACCCAGATATGATTTACCAAACTTTCTTAACAAAACAGCTCAAGCTACAATCTCATTAATGAATAAGAATTTATGCACGGTAAATGATATATATATATATATATATATAGATAAAGACTGTATACACCAGAACTATCAGTATAAATCTCCAAAATAACGAACGACTGAGAATACAAAGCTTCCCAAGTGATGCATAGGCTATTCAACACAAAGCGTGGAAGCAGAGCCTCTATACCTGCGATATGTCAAAACCCTGGAGATGGTTCCTGACTCGGCAGTGACGAGATTCGCTGAGGTTGAGGCGTAAGTTATCCCGACTGCGAGTTTCGTCTGATATCCCACATAGACAATGACAAGATCCGCCCAAGACCTTGTGAGATGGGAGATCCGGCTGAGGCGACGAACTGAATAGGCCGACTAGACACAGGTCCTGTAAGACTAGGGCCAAACAACAAGTTAGCTACGACTGACCCAACAAAACAAATCGACCCATTAGTTAATCGATTGACCGAGGCAACATGTCTAGCAGAGCCTATTGGCTAGACATCTTGACAAAATGACAACCTTATTCAAACCAACCGATTACGCCATTTAAGTATAAGCAGATTTTAGATGGCCAACTAATACGATCAGTCCTCAGCCGACCGAAAACATTCACTTAAATTCATAAGTCATTGTAAACCGTTATTATTTGTCAATATTATGATGATTATTAATTCTATTGAAGACGGTTACTATAACTGCTCCTACCTTCCTTAATTGTATGGATTATACCCCTTTATATAGGTGGTCTCAAGAGGAATAAAGGGAATTCTGACTTGATGGGTACTTCTAATGTAAGAATTTGACTTTATGATAGTGGATAAAAAAGAAACTAACAATCAAATAACTAATCATTTATCTAGGCTGGAACAACATGAATTATCTGATTTGAAGATGAAATTACAGAAACTTTCCGAATGAACAACTTTATAATATTAACGAATGGAATTTACCATGGTATGCTGATGTTGTGAACAATATTGTAAGTAATATTTTACCACTTGAATTATTAAAGAAAAAACAGAAAAAAATTATGTATGATGCCAAATTTTAATTTTGGGATGACACATATTTATATAAACCATGTAAGGATCTTGTTATTAGGAGATGTGTGTCTTATGAAAAAATTGAACGAATTATTCAGAGATGTCATGATTCCGAATTTGGGGGACATTTTGGAACTGACAAAGCTGCACATAATATTTTATAATTTGGATTCTATTGACCTACTTTTTTTAGGGATGTTAATAGATATATTAAAACATGTGATCATTGTCAGTGAGTAGGTAATATTTCTAGAAGAAAGGAAATGCCCCTAAATTTTACAATAGAAGTTAAGATCTTTGATGTTTGGAGATTAGATTTTATGAGACCATTTATTCCTTCATTTGGGAATATATATATATTGATTGTAGTGGACTATGTATCAAAATGGATTGAAGAAATAACTTTACCCAAATGCGATGCTCAAAATGTTTCAAAATTTTTAATGAAAAATATTTTTACAAGATATGGAATGCCGAGAGTTATCATTACTGATGGTGGATCTCATTTTAGAAATAATTTGATTCAGAGATTGATTGAAAAATATAATATTATGCATAGAATCTCAACCACTTATCATCCTCAAACTAGTAGTTTAGCTGAAGTATCCAATCGCGAAATTAAACGAATATTGGAGAAATCTGTAAAAGCCTATAAATTAGATTGGTCTGCTAGATTAGATATTGCATTATGGGCATATATGACTGCTTATAAAACTCCAATAGAAATGTCTCATTATAGAATGATTTTTGGAAAGACTTGTCATTTACCAGTAGAATTGGAACATAAACATATTAGATGATAAAAGAGTTTAATTTCAATTTAAAGGATGCTGGTGAGAAAAAATTATCACAACTTAATGAATTAGAAGAAATTAGAAATGAATCTTATGATAATGATAGAATTTATAAGGAGAAAATAAAGATATGGCATGATCGGAAGATTATGAGAAAGAGATTTGAACTTGGATAGGAAATTTTGTTATTTAATACAAGATTGAGATTATTTCCTAGAAAACTAAAGTCTAAGTGGATAGGACCTTCACTGTTATCAAAGCTTATCAATTTGAAGCTATTGATATTGAAGATCCTAAAACTGGAAGAATATTTAAAGTTAATGGGCATCGATTAAAAATATATTTTGAGGGGACAACCAAACTTTAAAGAGGTTTTAATGTAAGTCATCCTGAATAAACTAATGTTTGTCGGACTGACAACGTTAAACCAATCATTTTATGGGAGGTAACCCATAATTATCTTTATTTTTTAGTTTGTTTGAATTGGTTATAGTTGATATTATTATTATTTAATCGTATATTTCCTACTCACTCATAAATATCATTAATGGTGATATTTATTGGATTGTATCGAAGATTCAGAGTTTATTTAGACCAAAACGAAGTTGGAGCAAAGCTATGTTCTGGCGTCGACGAAGCCAAAATGGGCACCGACGGCGCGTTTTCCAGAGAGCATTGTCTAATTTCGAGGCTTGGGCATCGATGATGCCCTATCTAGCGCCGACGGCGCTGAAGAAATGAGTTACAATTTTTGCGGTTTCAAATGGCAGATTTTGGCGGTTTTGAGCGGGAGTTTCACCCCTATAACTTTCCAAACTAATTTTGAAACCCATGAACTCCAAAAAACCAAAAAGTTAGTTCCAATATTTGTATTCCATGGCTTCCAAATCCTTAGAATCTCCAAGATTTACAGTTTTCAACAAGCGAAAGTTCATCCGTTTCAAGGCGCAACGACTTTGAGACAAAGTTCTTATAAGGAGGAGGCTAATAAAAAAACAAGGCTTTGTCAATCGAGGTATGAATGTTCCTAGAACTCGAGTAGAAGGAATTATTATGCAGAGCAAATGGGAAGTGTTTTGCTACACTACTGACGTAGTAGTCATTCCTGTGGTGAAGGATTTTTATGCAAATCTTTATGGAATCAACCAAGGAGTCGTCTATGTGCGAGGTACGTGGATACCATTCACTCTTACAAAGATTAATGAACTTTACATGATAGATAATGTGCCAATCTATCATTACACAAATTTTTCCCTTACAAAAGACAGCATGAATGAAATCTATCGATATTTGATAAATGAATGTGAAGATTGGGAGATAAGAGACAACGGGTATGTAAATTTCTCTACTAACTCATTGAATCCTGTGTCGAAGTAATGATATTTCTTTATATCTTTGAAATTATTCCCAACCATGAAAATTAGTAAAGTGACGAAGGAAAGTGCAATACTGATTAATTGTATTCAAACTGGAAGGCATGTTGATATTGGCACCATAATTGTGAAATCTATTTTGGGCTTGATTGTGCATGAACAAGTTATGGTTTAGGACATCCTTCCACTATATTTCTTCTCTGCAGCCAGTCACAAGTTCCATATGAAAGCTGGGAAAAAGTACTCTCTTGGAAGCCCATAGACCCAACTAACATTTATGAATGTCCAACAACTAGGGATGAAAATGATCTGAGAATAATTGTAGACCAACCATCTCAGAGTTTACTACCTATTTAACCTCTCTTTCTTGAAAGTTTGCAGTTGATTTTGAAAAAGATCAAGAAACTGGAGAAAGAGGTACAAAATCTTATAAATGCATTTAATAATATTTAAGAATTATATGATCATCTAGATTGGAGGATGAAGGAAGAATTCAATCATACTGGGCGTATTAAAGAAGGCTTGATATGTTTAATGAAGAAAAAGACTTGGATTGAAGAGGATTCGATTGATGAATTCCCATATCGACCCTTCTACAATTTGTTCGTGCACCACCAATTCATGGGAGATATTAGAGAAGATAGCACTGACATTGATGAAGAGTAGTGATTCTCTATTTTAACTAGTATTTGGTGTTTGACCTTTATTATGCTCAGATGTGTTTAGTATTTGGCTTGCTTTATTGTGTGATTTCAGACTTATTATGCTTGGGATTTGATTTTATGTTTAGTTTTCAGTGATAGAGTGTTGTGGTTTGATTGTGACGTTGAATTATTATGTGGTAGAATGATTTATGTGTGAAAGTTTGTAATAGTGGATTTTATATTTAAAAGTGATGTTTTCTGTTGTCTGTGTAAAATTTGTATTAGTTAATCACTAAATTATAAAAATAGATGCTTAAAAAGGCTAATTAGATGTCAACGTGACTTAGAAACGATTGTAATCGCAATAAAATTTGGGACCTTGAAAATCAGTCTGGCGCCGATGGCGCCAGAATGGGCACCTACAGCGCCCAAAACCTGAAACCTAACCTGGACCTTTTAAAGTCAAGTTTTTGAGTAGTTAACCTTATTTGACCACCTTCAACTTCCAGCCAAGGTCGAAACTGCTCCTAGGGCTTGCTTGCATTTGAATTTGAGGTGATTTCAAGGCTTTTAGAGGTTGGATCTCATCTTCTCTTGGTAAGAGCTCTACTTTAAACTAAAATTTTTTTATTTTTGCCATGTAACTATCCTACATTGGGGAGATCCAAAAATTTGATATTTTTGAAGAATTCTTTGAGATAATCCATTGTGAAATGTTCTTACCTATTAGATTTGATTTTAGAGTCTACTACATTGCAAATTTTAGAATTTATTGGGATTTATTTTCACATTTTCTAAAACTTTTGAAATGGCTCCAAGGATGTTTAAGGGGAAGAGGAAGCTGGATTTTGATGAAAATAAGTTTGTAAATATTAAAGCACAAAACTATTTCAACTTTAGCCTTCGAAGTAAAAAGTGTATACAGGATCAAGGATTTGAAAATTCGGGTGGAGTTGTGGAACAAGTAATTGCTGATCGACACTGGAAAATATTCTGTTATTTTTCTGCTGTTGTAATTGTGGATGTAGTATGTGAATTTTATGCTAATATGTGGTGGACTGAAGTTAATCACGTTCTTGTTCGAGGAAAATGGTAAAATTTACTCCTAAACGAAGCAATGCTTTCTACCAATTGAGGGATCCATTTTGTGAGTATGAATCCTTTGGTACAATGGACACTGATTTAAATGAGGTAATCACTTTTCTTACTGATGGAAAATGGGGAATGGAAAAAGAAGCAAAGGCAAAAGGTAAATTTTCCTTCTTCCACTTTAAATGTTACATCTAAAGCCTGACACTATTTTATTTCTGCAATATTACTACCTACCTATCATCATAGTGAAGTTTCTAGAGATAGAGCTATTTTGAATTACTGTATTTAAAATATGAATATGATTAACATTGGTGCAATTATTTATAAGAGTATTCAGACTATAGCTAAAGGAGAAACCACTGAAGGATTATGACATCCTGCCCTGATTTACACATTATGTGTACAATAAGAAGTTGAGGTTGATAATAGTGAAGAGTTAGTCCATCCTTTAAAGCCTATTAGTAAGGCCAACATTTGCATTTATGAATCTCATATAGGATGGAGAGATGGAAGTAAGAGTAGTGAGGTTCCCTCCACTAGTCATGATATACCTTCTACCTCTAGAACTCCTACTATTTCTGATGTTATTAAGTAGTTAATGATACAACAGGGTGATATTGAGAGGCTTCATAGCAGAATTGATGGAATAGAAACTAGAAATAATATTAATGATAATTGTCAGAGGAGAAGAGTTGAGTATGATATAGCTTATCATGAAGCTCAGATGAGATCCATGAGGGGAGAATCTGGTGTGGTATTTCCTACTTACCCCACTATATTCCATACCAGCCTGAAGCGGAAGAAGAAGCAGAAGACGAAAGAGAGGATGAATGGAAGAGTAGTGTTCATTTAGTTTTTTACTGATGTGTAAACTTTTGTGTTTGTTATTTGCTTTTTTATAATTGATGTGTGTAGTGATTGTACTCTGTTATGTTAGTTAAGTTGTAATGAAACTTATGTTGGTTTGTTTATTAGTTGTATTGAGATTGTAATGGATGTATGTTTGTATTAGATGATTAAAGTTTATGTTTTTAAATTTTCTTCGCCCTGCAAATCTCTGAGATATTATGTGAAACAATGCTTCTAGCTATTTTATGCTTGTTAGTTTAAATTTTTTATTAATACCTGGATAGCTTCAGAAGTATCAAAAGCTCGACACAAAAATGTTAGTTTTCTTTTTGTTTTCTCTCTCATTTACTAATTTGATATACACTGAAAAACTTAAGTTTGGGGGAGGAAAGATTAACTTTTATTTGTTCTCAATTTAATATATTTTTAAAATTATTTCAAAATGACTTAAGGTAGTAGAGCTTAACTTTATATAACTAAATTTTTATTATATTTAAATATCATAGTAGATTAAATGAAAGGTTTTAGTAATGAAGGTTAACTTTATGGGCTAGGATATTTAGTATAAGCAGATTAGACTATAGTTGATTATTTAAAGTAAAGAACATTTTAGTTTTGAAATATTAAGAGTCTTAGAAATTTATGTGAGGAGAAAATATTGGGACTCTATGATGAATCATTTAAAAGCTAATATATATAAAAAGTAAAGAGATGTTACAAGTTCCAACTTCAGGGGAAGGAGAGTGAAGTTCAAAAATTTTTAAAAGCTATCCAGATATAGTAATCCTCACAAGAAAATAAAAAAAAAGAAAAATGAAAAAGAGGATTGAAAAGAAATCCCAAAAAGAAAAGAGAAAAGAAAGAAAAAGAAAATATATGTGAGGAGAAGCTTGAGGAGTTGCTTAATAAAACATTGACTTTACTTGAATCAACTTAAGGGAAGAGCTTAGTTGCATTTTTTAATATATATTTAAGTATTAGCATACTTACTAATAGAGTTCTCATGAGCTTATTTTTCATATAATCCTTCAAAGCACCCTTAATGTGACAAATTATGGTTATTCTTGAAATGAACAACAGACTAGAACTCTTAGACTTGATTACTAAATGTTCTTACACCTATAGTTTTGACCTAAGTTACTAAAAATCTTTCTAAAAGTCTCACTACTATATTCATTTAAATAAAAAATCATAGTATTCTTAAGTAAAGTCCACTACTATGAGTCATATTTTTATGTAGTAAAAGGATTACTTGAGAAAAAGTAATAGTTTAGCTTAAGGGATTTTGATGCACAAAAAATATGTTGGATTTTTCATATATTTTTTGTACTCTTTTTTGGTGATATTGCACTTTAAAGGAAGATATTTTTCATGTTTTACTGTAGGTATGATGATTTTAGGAAATTGGAGTAAAAAGAAGCAAAAAAAGAACGAATTTGAAGCGAAAAGAGGCAAAAACAGAAGTTCTGCATTCTGGTGCTGACGTCGCCATTTTCCATAGAGCTATGCATATTAAGTGTGATAGGGAACTAACGTCGCCTAATGTTAGTGGAGGCTACATTCAATGAATTTGGATGACTTTTGAAGGGATTCTTTAGGCATCTCTTGGAGAATTCGTCCCTAGGCTATTTCGAAGAGAATTTGGTGCCAAAAAAATTGGTGTGGGTTTGGAGAAGTAAGAGTTTTGTAATTATTGAGAGTATAGAGTCTAGGGTTTGGTGTAAAAATGTTGTTTTGTGAGGGATTATTCTCAAAGAGTTGTAGGAGGAGAGGGAAAGTGAGATATTGCTTCTTCCTTACTATTCTAAGAGAGAATTGTGTGTTGTTGTGAAGAGAGAAAGAGACTCAAAGGAACTTTAAGGGATTTGCTTGGGGAAGAAATTGAGATAAGTTATGATTACTTCTTATTATTTGTATGACTTTGCTTTTATATATAAAAACATTGTTTTGTAGTATCTTCCTCATAAATTCTGATTAAATTTCTTTGTCTTTCTCCTTACAATGATAAGTAGTGAAGTGATGATTTAGATTGAATGTGACTTATGAATGTTAAGAAATTGTGATGATTTTGCACTCCGTACTTCATTTACTTTTCAAACTCACTTATTGAATTGTTAAAATATGTTGTGAAATATACGATCTGAAAGGACTATGCGTTCTACAACAAAAGTGAAGATTAAACTCAATGTCCATGAATGAGTAATGTAGTTCATGGAGTTTGGGTGCATATAAATAAGGAAATATGGTTTATTTGGCATAGAATTAATGATTTTAGGGTGACAGACTAAAATCCCTAATTTGGTCCTAGTATTTGAAAACTAAAGCGAGAGTTAGCTTTCAGGCAAAGGAAAGTAGGAGCTATGAAGTGAGAGCCACTATACTCTCAGCCTAACCACGGATTTAGGGACTAAACCTAGGATTAGCCAATGTTCTTTATAGCACCCGAAAGAGCTTAAAAAATAAGTATGCTCCTATTTGACACAATACAAGTTTTTTACTAATATTTATCATTCACTCACCATAATATCATTGTAAGGGAGAGGACAATTTATCCAAATTTGAACCTATTATCCTTTGCTAGTTTTTAGAAAGATAAAGAAATTTACTCAAAACTCACGAGGAAAAGATGACAAAACATGAATTTTATATATAAACACAACGTCATACAAACAAAGTAAAGTAAATACAACTTGTCTTAAACACTTCCCTAAGCGAATCTCAAAGAATTCCTTTGACTCCTCTTCTTTCTTCACAACAACACACAATTATCTCTTTAGAATAGTAAAGAATAAGAAATCTCTCACTTTCTCTCTCCTCTCACACTCCTTAGAAGAGAAAACACAACCCTAATTCCTACACAAAATAGAAAGAAAACTCTCTCTAAACTCTAAACTCTTCTCTTCCTTTCTTCCCTCCTTTGAAAGTTGGCTCCAAAAGTGTTTAAATTCGGCCAAAACTGAATTATCAAGAATTTCCTCAAGCAACCATTCAAAATTTGGCCAAATACATTGAATTTAGTTCAAAATTGGGATATGGCGCTGACCGGCGCTGGTAGAAGCGCCGTTCGGCGCATTATTCTGCCAAAACGTCGTAACTCTCTGGAAACTAACACTGTTCGGCGCTGGTGACAGCGTCATTCGGCGCTAGTTCAATAAAATACACTTTTGTTTTTTATCGCTCAAAATTTGCTCATTTTCAGTTCCTTTTGCTCCAAAGGCCTAAAATCATTGTACCTGCATGAAATCATCAAAAATACCTTCCTTTAAAGTGCAATATCATCAAAAACAGGTATGAATTAAATAGTAAAAAACTATCAAATTTTCAGTGGATCAACAGACATTATTCACTTAAACTCATAAGTTATTTTAAAACTTTATTCTTTGTCAATATTATGATTGTCATTAATTCTATTAAAAGTGATTACCATAATGGTTCCCATATTTCTTAATTGTAATCATCATACAACTTTAAATTGACAGTCTCAAATGGATAAAAGGGGCTCTGGCTTTTTCCATAGAAAACTACAATGTGCTTTTACTCTCTCTTTTTGCCTCATTTGATTCCGACCCGCGAGATAAGCTTACAAAAAGATAAGTTAGGATTCAAAATAGATATATCTATATCTATATATATATATATATATATATATATATATATATATATATATATATATGAGAGAGAGAGAGAGAGAGAGAGAGAGAGAGAGAGAGAGAGAGAGAGAGTAAATAAATGATGAAAATAACAGAAGGCAGGTTATTTCAAGATTTTGTGAAAATTCTTATTCATGTTTCAGATGTACATGACATTTAAAAAACAAACTTTAATTACATTTTGTGAAAATTCTGATTCATGTTTCAGATGTACATGACATTTAAAAAACAAACTTTAATTACCTTGTAAGTAGTTGAAGCACAAATTCAACGACGGATCGCTCAATTCAATGAATGGAGTCAGAACCATAAATAAGGAAAGATTTATTATGCGCATGATTTTTGTCGACATGTTTTATTGTTCATTCAATGCATGCAACAGCTATTAGTTGAGTTGACACCCACCGGCATCAAAGTTGGACTTTTATGTCCTAATTAACCTTTCAATCATGATAAATTCATTATTATTTTAATCATATATGTTGAGGGAACATTCGTATAGTTAGCTCAATGGGCCCCTCCGGATTAGGGAAAAATAATATGATTAGCGTGCTTCATAGGCATCTTCGACATGTGGTTAATAAAGCAAAAGGAAGAAATAGAGGAAGAAACAAAACTGTACTGAACATGCATGACAAATAACAAACTAAGCTAACTACGTAATTATAAAAATATAATCAACCTTCTTTGATTATTATAAAAACATAATTAATGCTTGACTACCGGATGCAAATATCAAATTTCCAATAGGTAAAGGGCAATAAATTCATATGGGGCCCGCTGCTTTATTCTGTTAGTGTTCGATGAATTTTTCTGTGCTTCTGAACTTGCCGGTAGGGTTTTGAATGAATGGGATGCGTAAAAGGGTACTATTTTGTCAAAGTTTATTATTTATTTATTTTATTTTGTATTGAATTCGAGACAATTTTGAATATAATCTTGATTTTTAAATTTTGTTCAACTAGTATTCAGACATATTTATTCAAAGAACAAACTTTTAAAATATTTTTGTAAGTACAGTAAGATATACAAATAAATAAATAGAAGCAAATCCTGTATCAATAAATATTAAATTTTTAATTAAATTCTCAAATTCATTTATAGCCCTACGCTTCTTAAATAATTTTCTAACCAGTTAATTGATGTTTTATACTTGTAATTATAGACTATGGGCCATGACTTTGATTTCAATTAGCCCTATTTTGGGAGCAACCCGTATTTTGCTCGTTAATTGCACGTGCTCGGTTCATACACAAATAATTTTTTCTATGTTCGATACATAAACGAGTTAAACACGAATAAATATTAGTTTGTTTGTGTTCGATGCATATATATATATATATATATATATATATATATATATATATATATATATATATATAGATATATAAAATTGGTATTATTTTTAAATAATTTAATTGACTATAAGGCTAGAAATATCTATAATCAATTAAATTATTAACTAAAAACTAGAATAAAAATATATAAATTATATTTAAAGGAATATTTTAGTATAAGTACTCGAATTTAAATCTCGCTGTTAGACTTAACTTCTTATGATTGCGGGACTAGAGTACTGTCAAAATGGCTCGTTGTTCGTGGACATATCTTGTTCAGCTCGCTAAACATAGTAGCCGAACACAAATAGTGATATTTTTTAACAAGCAGAGCACGAGCCTGTCGGCACAAAAGGTTTTAAAATATGGATTTGATTTAATATATATATATATATATATATATATATATATATATATATAATTTAAGAAAAATATCATTTTAAATTTTGAAAATATGAAATCAAGTCGATCTCGTATATACAATAGTTTAAATAATCTAGCACTTACTACTAAGCCATGTATCTGTACTGAAGAAGGGATACATTGCTTGGTGGTGAGGCTTGATCAAATAAACTAAAGACTTGTGACATCCAATTGGTCTGCGAACCATTTATGTTGACCGACAACTTACCCTATATAATATAAAAGAATCAGCTAGGGTTCATATTAATATGGGGTCTTTAAGTTTCCTATAAGGGCAATCCCATATAGTTAATTACATCTTAGATAACCGAAGTCACCTAAGAAAACTCTTGATTGAGATCAGGAAATATTGTATTGATGACTTTTAAAAGGTAGGATCTTCAAGAAAATATGACAATAAGAAATCCAATAGTTGAGTGGCTCAAGTTTTCGGAACAGTTATTTTAGGTGTCCAAAGGAAAAGAAGACTAGGGAAAGACATTGATCCAAGAAAATCGCAGGTGTTTTCTCAAACTATCCTATGATTTGGCTCCAATTTGAGATAGTTATTTAATGTTCAATATTGTCAATTTTGTTATTTTGGGCTTACATTCACTTGATACCGATCATGTGAACAGCCTAGAAAATAAAAGGATTTATGTCATATCGAATGACAACCTCAGAACCTAAGACGAGTTAGGGCTTATATTGCACAGGATGCAAATGCCTAAAAGAGAGAGAGTGAGGATTTATGTTGCACTAGGAAAGTTACCTCGAAGTCTTATGGTTTGTTGTTTATTTTTTAAGGAGTTTTGCTGTTGAAGATGGTCGTGCTACCCACTATGCATGCTCCAAGCTCCTCATCGTAGCAGGCTTAGTTGTTGAAGTGTCAAATTGAAGAGATTGGGAGAAGTAGCATGTTTTAGAAATATTTAAATTGAGTTGTCTTAATGTCCTATTAGGGGAATATTTAAGTTGATTATGACGACACAGGTTAGGATCCAATAGTTCCATCATCCTGGCACCATCATCTTTCTTTGGATTCACTTAATCCAGATGAGTTTACTAGACTCAACTTAATGAGTTCCATACTTTCATTTAGACCTTGGGAAAGTTCGTTAGCAACAATAGATTCTCCTCTGACGTACTCCCGATCATCCGATATATACATTTTAATTTAGTTTCACTTATGATTTTTGTTCTGTTTATGATTAAATTTTGAGTTGTCTTATATTTCGATTGTTGTGGCGGTGAATTTTATCTTGTTTTTATTTGATTTGATTTTGGTTTTGGTTTTGTGGCTACCCTAAAGGTTTTGGCATTCATGCTGGGTGACATTTTTATTTAACATGTAAGCTTATGAGCAGGAAAAGTAAAGTAAACAAAGTACAGAAAAGGAGGTACTATAAACTTATAAAAGCATACTTATCGAGTATTCTTGTTCCGCCACCTGAAACTTTAGTATCATTTGCAATAAACATTTTTAATTTGCAGGAAAGTAAAGCCTATAGATAGGTTCGTCATGGGCCTATTAAGTCATATGTCATAAACTTGGTGAATTCCATTTATTCATTTAAGAGATGCTTTTCTTTAATAAGTATGATAGGTTCAGTTGTCCTACAAGATGTCAAGAAGACTTATAAAAAGATTTAGAAAATACCTAGATATTTCACAACCCTTTTGAACATTCTTGAGTTCATTTGAACTTATCATACCCATTAAATGATTCATCAATTTCATACCCTTATGCTCACTAAACTAATATTTTAATCATCTCAAAGAGTGGTGTAAATATCACTTGATATTTTGTTTATGAATTATGTGAGTAAAGGTCTCTAGGGCAAATTTAATTTTAAAGTTGAGTTTGTAGTGTTTCAAAAAGTGTTTGATATTAGTTAAGCTTCTTTTCTAAACCTCATTAATCAAATTTTAAATAAGTCTAGTTCAACTACTAAGTCCTTAAGACTTTAGTGGGTATATTTAAATTTTAGAAAAAGAAGTTAAGTTGGCTTTTATGATTATGATTCTTTTTAAAATATTGAATTATCATTAAACCACTGATTGGAGGGGGTTTAGATCATTAAATATCATCTTTCAAAGATGAAATCGCTTAGGATCATTTAATTTTGATTATCTTCCAAATTAATATAATTAAAGAAATTGCAAGTTTACCCTTTAATATGACAAAAATGATATTGGTTTCCACCATTTATCCCTTTATTTAAAAATCATTTAATCATGTTAATTAATATAATTCATTGCACATTTCCCACTTTAATTAAGCCTAAATAAAAATTATAAATTTGCCCATAAGGTCTTAATTCTTCATAATTAATCAAATTTAACTCAAATGACTTTGAATTATTTATGTTACCCTACCCATGGGTAAATTAAAACACCAGAGGAGAAAATATGATTTTTTCTAAATTATATTTAATTTATATAATTATTTTAATGCCAAAATAAGGATTTTCGATGTTAATTTTATAACTTGATCAAAACAAATCCTTTAATCTTAAGAAAATTAGTGGAGGTTCACATAGAAAAGAGGACCACTTGGACCGAATTTCATGATTTTTTGTATTTTATTTTAATTATTTAATTATTTTAATTTCTGGAGTATTAATTAAATATAAAATATTATTTAATTTAAAAATTAAGTTTTATATTTTTATTAAATTTCTATGAGGTCAGGGGATACAAAGAAACAACTTTCTAATTTTTTTTATTTATATTTTAATTATTAGAAATATTTTAGTGAGAAATTAGGAAAAATCTATTTTTAAGCTTAAACAATGTTTTTAACTCTTTAAAATTCAATATATTTACTTAGAAAATTAGGAAAATTATCTCAATTGCTTCTCAATGATTAGGAGACAATTTAGAATATTTCCACAAATTCTATTATTTTTATGATTTTTGTGAATTTTTAATTATTTAAATATTTAAAGTGGCCTTAAAAATGAAAATTTTATTTTAATTCCAATTTTATTTTTTCTTATGTTACTTTGATCACAAAGAACTCCCAAAACTAATTTCATAATTTTTCAACTTTTATTTTATTTTTTACAAATATTTTAATACCAAAAATATCATTTGATTTAAAAAAATCCATTTGAGTGGTCAAATCAACTCCAAATGACTTAAAATATTTATGGGGAGTTCCTCTGATGTTAAATTATAGTGGTGAGTGATTTTTATGTTATTTACTTTTATGTTCAGTCCAATTTAATTTTACTTCATTTTAATGAGTTAATTAAGTTAGAGTCAGTTTTAATGAATTAAATTAATTTTGCATTTTTCCTCTGGTCCTCTAGTCACATGGAACCTAATAAAATTTAATTTGCATTCTTCTAATTAATATTTCAATTATTATAATTTTTATACCAAAATAGGGGTACTTATCTTAAAAATTAGGGATCTCTTCATAAGGATTTCCCCTGACTTTGAAAAAATCAAGGAAGATCCTCCTTGACAGAGGGAACAAAGGCCCTAAATTTGAAGCCATGGTGAAATGTCTGAGTGAATGGATAATAAAAAAATTAAATAATGTATTTAATTAATTAAAAAGAAAACACACATCAAATAAACTTGAAACCATTTCCACATTGTTCTCATCTGTTCACTGAGCAAGAGAGTATTTTTCTTTTGTTTGTTATGATTTTTTTACACCAAGTTATGAATTTTTGAAGTTGGTCTGATTTAAATAATTCAAAAATAACTCTAATTTCCTACTTATCCAGCGCGGTGCCGTGTCATCCTAGGCAGCTTTGAACTCCCACGCGGTGCTTCGCCAATTAACGTCGCCTTCTGACTCAACAGCCACACGCTCCACACTTTATATGTCGGGGTCCCGTCTAGCTCAATCAGAGCCATCCATCCAATACACGTTTAATCCAATGGCGCTCCTTCATTGTCTTCGACTGGTTCATCCCAAGATTCGTCCACCTTCTAGTCTTAAGAACTTGAGTTAGACAAACTAAATTGCATGGGGTTTATTTCTATGGACTCATCTGACTTAAATGAACTGATTTATACGGTTAACCTAGCCTAAAATCAACCTAACGTGCATGGAGACCTTAAACAAGCTCAGGTAGAGGGTGAATTTCAATACCTTTGTATGAGAGAGGAGGCCTCAATCAGATGGTTGTAGTAGCTTCAATTCGATCCAACAAACCTCCATATGTAGCCTCTTGCTGTGGTGAAATGCCCAGACCTGAATTCGACCAAGGCCGATTTCAGGTGTTGATCAAAGTCTGGAATGGAGGCTCTCTGTGATGGGGCTTTGATGGCGAAACTTCTTCTTTCAGTGTGGGGATGTTATGAGTGCAATTAATTTGGATTTGGTGCACTGTGGACCTGTGGTGGGGTGTGTTCTGGTTTCAGCTGAGAATTGAGCTCTGAAATTAGCTCCGGTCAGTGGGATTCAATTGTTAGGGTTTACACTCAGGGGGTCTTAGAGAAGCTCAGGCAGCAATCTTGCAGAGTTTTCTTAGAAAAATTTCAGCACCCCCATTTGGCCATGAAGAGCTCAATCTATAGCCATGGCCATTGGGGTGAGCTCAAGGGTGCAATTCAGGTGCATTAAGCCACTTAGGTGGAGGGCAGATCAGCTCTAGTGAGCAATCAGAGCTTGACACGTCATGTGGGCTCAATTTGGTTTTAGTTTGGGTGGGTGGCTCTCTGTTTTGAGGTGCTCCGGTAACTAGGCTGGATGGCCAGGCCAGGGGAGGTGGCCAGTGGTCAAGTTAGCCAGAGGTCAGACCAAAAATGCAGTAAGTTTAAGTGGTTAATGATTCATTGCAAATATCCCTTAGGTTTACCCATTTAAGGAAGGGGATCCATTAATTTGAGGGACTCTTGGTCCATGGCTCAAATAGAGTGGACTAGGTGTTTCTAGGGTAGTTCCTATGGTTCACTTAATGGTTGTAGTGGACTTAGCTTGGTCACATTTGGCTTGATTTAGTCACGCTGGGTCATAGGTCCAATTTGGGTCACTTGGGTTCAAGTTGGGCTAGGTTGGGTTTAAGCTTAGGTTAGGTTCAATTGAATGTTCAATGTGGTGTGTATGATTGTCATAAAGTGTTTGGGAGAGGATTAGAGGGGGTTTGAATAGGTTTGGGGTGTTAATTTGGCTTGATTTGGGTATTTGGTCAATTTGGGGACATTTGGGCTAACTTAGGTTAAGGTTAGGCTAGGGTTGGATCCAAGGCCAATTGAAGGTTCAAAATGGTCTATGGGGATGCTATAAAGAGTTCTTTACATCAATTGGGTGGCAATTTTAGGATTAGGGCATTTAATTTAATGGATTTTGGACATGTGATCAATTTGGGGTAAAATTGAGAATTTTGGATTTGGTTGGACTTGGGTGAGGTTTGAGCTTAAATTGGGGTCAATTGATGGTTAAATTGCATTTAGGGGAATGTCATGAAGAGTTTAGGATTCAGAGTTGGGAAAAATTGATTGACATTAGGTTTAATTTGGGGAGATTTTGTCATATGGTTAAAATTGGGCTTTCTGGCTTAGATTCAAATTGTGTTGAAATGTGGATCAAATTGGGCTTGAATTTAGTATTAATTAGGATTGGATTTTTTGAATTAAAGTTTTGAATTAGAATTGGGGAGAATTGAAGTCAATTTGGGGGACATTGGGGGTGATTTGAGCATTTTGGGCCTTAAGGGGCATTTTGGGGGTTTTTGGTCAATTTGGGCTAATTTGGTTAAATTGAGTCAATATGGTGATTCAAAATTGAAAGTCGGAATATTTGGAGGGTATTAGGAAATTTTTGGAATTTTGTTTTGAAATTTTTGGGCTAGGAGGGGTAATTTGGCAATTTTGTGGCTATTTTGGGAATTTTGGTAAATTTGGTCGATTTTTAGGAATTTTTGGCAAATTAAGGGTTTTAGGGGTAATTTGGTAATTTGGTAGAGTTTAGGGGGTAAAGTAGTCAGAAGTTTGGATTTTTGGTAAAATTGGGGTTGAAAGGGATTGATAACCATTTGAGCCATGTACCAAGGGAATTTCCCATTTAGACCCTCCATGTACTAGTACTAGCCAAACCTTAGTCTGAGGCTAAAAGCTTGGGGAAACCACCCACATGAGTTTCCAAAAGAGTAGGGGATCAAGTATTAGGAAGTTTGTTTTAGGGTTGTGAACCACTCTGCACACTTAGTGTAATTTTAATTTTTGTAACAAGTATATAATATATTTTAAAAACGCAGAGTTATTATTCAATGCAAGTATATGTATCACTCAAGTAATACAGGGCTCTAATGGAATCATGGATATCGATCCCACAGGGAATATCTTAGAGGCTACAGACTAGGATTATAGAAATCAATTCAGAATCACAACTTAGAAATCGAAATTGCTTATCTGTCACTAATATGCAATCGAAAACAATATGAATACTTAATAAAATAATTCTACTCACAAATAACTAATTCTACTAATAAAGTAAAGTTTAAATATATAAGCAAGAATCCTTCTCCTTTGTTAAGAAATTAAAGTGAATAGATAATTAGAATTAGTTTAGAATGTGTTGTGCCAAATAGGAGCATAACTATTATTTACCCTTTGGTCCAGGCAGAAAGAACATTGACTAATCCTATGCTTGGTTACTGAATCTGCGGCTAGGTTGGGAGAATTCCAGCTCTCACTTCAGAGCTCCCATGTTCCCCTCGCCTGAGGGCTAACATCTACACTTCAATACCTAAACGATAGGACCAAATTGAGGATTTTAGTCTGTCACTCTAAAATCTCCAATTCTACGCCCGATGAGTATTATTTCCCTATTTCGGGTAGGTTCTGTCATGATATTACAAGGAAATGGAGCAGACATCGCAAAACATTGTATACCGGGAGTGCCAGTGGAGCGGATGTCCATCACTTTTAGAAGGATGGACGACAGAAAGGCGCCTTACCACTTCCGGCCGGATCCGGAATTGGAGAATCTCCGGCCTACGAGCTGTGAGTTACACGGGAAATAGCACACCTCCAATGCACATCCATGCGGCATTCCTGCCAAGGGTGACTTGGAAGGTGATGTTATTACCCATGTTTCTTACTATTCAGACATGGATTTTTTGACAGACGCTTTTGGATACATCAACAAGAAGTTCACACAGTCCGTTTTGGATTTACATGGATTGTATAAGACATAAAATTTCTGAGGATAATTTCATCATGACTAGATCAAGTTGTATGATGTACTTTCAGCAAGTTGAAATGAAAATGACTACGTCATATTTTGCCTTCACCTCTTTTTGTGCAAATTGACTGGGAAACGCCATTAGAGTTAAATGAACTTTGAACGAAGAACAGAAGAGAAAATAAATAAATAAGAACTTTTCCTAAAAATCTAAAGAGTAAAATGAACTTCAAATTCACATGAACACTAAATAAACAACAAATAAAAAAAATGGGATCGTTAAAGGACAAACAAAACAAATCTAAATCTCAAATTGAATTCCAGTCTAAATCCATCTTTTCAAATCCTCCAATGCATCTTCAAATCAAGATCTACTTCAGACCTCCTTTGAAACCTTCTCTCGGGATGATTTCAGAACTACGAAGAATTTTCAATTTGATTCGGATGGCATGGATTCGTACATTTCGCCAAATAGTCAAACTTTGGTTGATTCTCATGGGATGTGGAACACTTTCATATCTCATTTCGATCTCCCGCTAAATCCAAATCTCCACAGTACATTTCAATTCAAAATTTCCGAGACTGGTACCTACATTCCAGTTCTCATTTTGAGATCGATACCTAAATTTCGATTCTCATCTAAATTGATACCTAAATTTCAATTCTAAATTTCCGAGACTGGTACCTACATTCCAGTTCTCATTTCGAGATCGATACCTACATTTCGATTCTCATCTAAATTGATACCTACATTTCAATTCAAAATTTCCGAGACTGGTACCTACATTCTAGTTCTCATTTCGAGATCGATACCTACATTTCGATTCTCATCTGAATTGATACCTACATTTCAATTCAAAATTTCCAAGACTGGTACCTACATTCCAATCCTCATTTCTAGATCGATACCTACATTTCGATTCTCATCTGAATTCATACCTACATTTCAATTCAAAATTTCCGAGACTGGTAGCTACATTCCAGTTCTCTTCATTCGAGGTCGGTACCTAAATTCCAACTCTCATTCGAGATCGATACCTAAATTTCGATTCTCTTTCGAATTGATACCTAAATTTCAATTCTAAATTCTTAGGCTGGTACCTAAATTCCAGTCCTCTTCCTTCGAGGTCAGTACCTAAATTCCGACTCTCATTCGAGATCGATACCTAAATTTCCATTCTCTTTCTAATTGATACCTAAATTTCAATTCTAAACTTCCGAGATCGGTACCTAAATTCCGACTCTCATTTCGAGACTAGTACCTAAATTCTAGTTCTCATTCCGAGATCGCTACCTAAATTCCGATTCTCATCCTTTTAGAGGTCGATACCTAAATTTTGACTCTTTTCGAGATTGATACTTAAATTTCAATTCTCATCCCTTTCGAGATCGATACCTAAATTCGATTCTCATCCGTTTGATCGACACTTAAACTCCGATTCTCACTCCGAGGCTGGTACCTAAATTCCAGTTTTCCTTGCAATCCTGAGGTTGGAGCCTAGGTTTCAATTCTCATTTCAAATCCAAATTTCCTCAAATTGATTTTAAATCAAACTTCAATCTAAATTAAAACTCAAAATCTAAACTTACACATCAAAACTTAAACATAAAATGAAACGAAATCTAAACCGAAGTTCTCCAAATCTTGTGATTTGGAATTCACCTCCTTTTCCTTTCCTCAGCTAGAGTTCAAGAACCTCCAGTTTTGGAAACATACTTGATACTCCCCAACGGAAACTTTTCTACTCTGTTCTAAGTTTGTCACTTGCACATCCGTATTGGTTTGTTGATCTCTTCGATCAACGCCAATACGCGCGGTGTACTTGGTTAGCACACCACACCTATTAGGGGTCCATTTGTTGACCTCATTTTTGATGAGGTCTTCCCTTTTCTCTTTAGTGCTTAGGATCTAGCCTTAGGCTTTTCCTTTGACTATCCTAGAGGACAAGAATTGGGACCCATCCTTTAGAAATTCAAGCCACTTCTTAACTCCCTCGCAAACCCTATAGGCTTGGTTGTAAACCCCAAGTCACCGCCCTCGAGTCACTTGGAGGGTTGAGATCAAATGTGGAGGTTTAAAGGATGAGTTCCTTATAGGACTCTTTGGCCTTAGGATTACCCTGGGTGGCCTGATCTGGTGAGGGCTGACTTACACATATACTACACTCTCACACACACACTCCAAATCCTAAAACCCACACTCTCACCCAACTTGACCTCTTGACTCATGTGAGTAATTCATATGGATGGTCCTTAACCCCTAAGCCCTTGACTAAGAGGGTCAGGAACATGTTGAATGCCTCAAATGAGTTCTTTCATGGCTCATGTGGACTTAATATGGCTTCATGGCTCAACCAGAATGATTCCACTTCACTCACACTTGGTCAATCTCCATTTTGCCAAAATTTCAAATTTTGACCCCCGGGACCCCGGACCCGCCTAACCTACTAAAAGCCCTTGAAACTACCCAAATTCTTCAAAATTTTCAAATCACCCAAAATTTCCTAAAAAAATCTCAAATATTTCCCCCACTACTCAAATTGACCATCTCCTACCTAATATACCAAAAATTCCAAAAATACCCTCAATACCCTCCAAATTACCAAAATGCCCCTCTTGACCCAAAAATCCAAAAATTCAGAAAATTTCCAGAAAATTCCAGAAAATCCCAAATATTCCTAATTTCACTTTTTTCAACTACACCATGGGCCAATTTTGTTAATTTAATCCACTTTTGTCAAAACCCCCAATTTGACTCATTTTAACCCAAATGAACCCAATGTCAAACCAAATCACCCCAATTGACCCCAATTTTGGTCCAATTCAATCCTAAACATCAATTTCAATATCCCCAATATCAATCTAGACCAAATCCAAGTCCAATTTGATTGACATTTGAATCTAATTTCACTTTTAAGCTTAAGGCCCAATTTTGGCCCATGACCCAAACTTAGCCCAAGCTAACCCAATT
The DNA here is from genome assembly GCA_022702705.1 of Papilionanthe hookeriana x Papilionanthe teres. Classification (NCBI taxonomy): domain Eukaryota; kingdom Viridiplantae; phylum Streptophyta; class Magnoliopsida; order Asparagales; family Orchidaceae; genus Papilionanthe; species Papilionanthe hookeriana x Papilionanthe teres. The sequence goes on from CM040427.1 coordinate 24,249,859, forward strand.
CAACTCCAATTAACCCCAAACCTTTCTAAACCTTCCCTAACATCCCCTAAAATAAAATACTAACATAATTTGCCCAAAATTTGGACCCAAACCCTACTCAAATTCAACCCAAACCCAAAATCCCTTAAATGGGCCTACACCCAAACCTAACCCAAATAGGCCCAAATCCCAAAATCAAAACCCAACCAAAGTTGAAACCTCTTTGAAACACTCACATAAACATTTCTCAACATTAAATTTACATCAAATCCAACATTAGCCCAACCTTAGCCCAAGTTAGTCCATTTTGACCTATTTTGACCCTATCACTAAAGAGACCCAATTTAGACCCAATTCAATTCCAAACCACCTCAAGCTTGATCTAAATCACTCATGACACATCCCTAGACTAAACTCAACATTTATTTAGCCCAATCCTTTACAAAATTTTCACTTTCCAATTTGTTTTTAAACTTAAAATCCCCATCCCCTTAAGCCATTTTTAAAGCCCACCTTTACCAAATTTTAAAAGCCCGAAACTTCATGCTAAAGCTCACATGACACTCTATTCATCATTTCATTAATTAAAATCATCCCTAAATTATAAATCAATAATCAAACCTTTCTAAATTAAGCCATATGACAAACCATCCAAATTTCACACCAAAATACCAAAATTCCATAAACCCTTTTCCATGAAAGTTGACTTGACTTTTCCCAAGCCATATAAGAGCCATGAAGCCATCCTTAAGCCCCATGTGGAGCCATGAAAACTTTGACATGTGACCATACCACATTGGGCAAACGGAGGAAGCCCTTTCTAGATCCCCTTAAGGTCATTAGCCTTAACCATGATTACCCTTAACCCAAAATTAATCCAAATATGTTTGGATGTGGACTTCACCACACATGTGAGCCTGACCCACCTGACCTCCTCAGCCCAAAATCAGGCCATGGGGAGATGAACCAAACCCAAAACCATGGCTTGGACCAAATCAAGCCAAAATTGACACTCCTCCATGCCACTTTGATCCAACCCCTTTACACTTGGCAAAACTCAATTGAACCCACAGGAATCAAGCCCTGACTTCCCTGAGTCTGAGGTTGACCTGACCCTGGCCGGCCAGCCACCACAGCCGCCGGAAAACCCCATGGCCGAGACCTTGGGAGGAGCCCAACATTGAAATTCTCCCTTGCTGAGCTGTCCTATGCCTAATGGCTGCCATGGTTGTTCTTCCCATGACCTAAGCAGCTGATCTAAACCATTAAACCCCCCTGGGAGGCCCTCCAGCCACTCCTATTTAAACACCACCTCCTCTCGGCCAAAGGGGGCATTGGAAAGAAACCATACAGAAACTCTTCTAAAATCATTCCAGACTCTCCCCCACACCTGGAGAACTTGATCCCCACTGAAATCCCCCTGCCATTTCTTCTCTGTGAGCTCAATTTCAGAGTTGAAATTCAAGCCCAAAACCAGGACACTTCACCACAGTGAGTCAATCCTCAAATTGATTGACTCTACACCTTTACCAAACAAAGATGAGAAGTTTCCCAACAAAAGCCCCCTCACCAGGCCAGCCATTGCTTCCAGCCTCCAAGCTTTGTGATCGGCTGTGGCCACTTTTGTACCTAGGCAATTCACCAGGCCAAGGGACTTCATCTGGAGCTTGCTTGGAGAATGTGACACAACTCTTAGATCGAAGCTTCACTTCTCTGAGCAAAGGTATGAACTCTCTCTTCCTCCCGAGCTCCTGGAGATTCTCCATTTGGTATGAATCGATTTCAATGCATGTTTATCGTATGGATGTGTTCGTCTCTTCAAGACGAATCCATAGAGCATAAGAACACAAAAATCCATTGAGAATCGAGTGAGTTCTTAGGGTTTTAGTGTGGATGGTCACGGGTGCACACCAGTCGTAGACGATGACCGAGAGCCTGTCGGATCGAGCGTGTATCGAGCGGACGGTCGAGATCGAGCCGGACGACCGCAATGGTACATGAACCACGGGCCCTCGGAGTGCCGAGTCGGATGGCGGCGTCGAATAGGAATGCGCCGCGCGGGCGTTCGGAGCTCGCCGAGGATTGCGTGGCGCCGCGTGGATAAGTAGATAAACAGTGGAATTTTCTTATTTATTAAATACCCGTAACTTCAAAAATGCATAACTTTGTGTAGAAAAATCCTAAAAATAAAATAAAAATACTCTCTTGCTCAGTGAACAGAGGAGAATAATGTGGAAAAGAAATCAAGCCATTTCATCAATTATTTTATTTTTAATGATTTATTTACTCTGTGTGATATTTTAATTCTTCATTTGCATAGACAATTCACCATGGCATGAGACCATAGGGCTTTTGAAGCTCTCGATCTGGGAACATTCCCTCGAATTTTCCAAGGTCGTAGGCCATCCCTACGAGAAGTAATTGATTTTTCAAGTTCATGTTACTCGTTTTGAGTATTTTAATTCCAATAATTAGCATGTTGAGAAATAAATTCTAGGAAAATTTAGTGATGTTTCTTATGACCAGAGGAACTTAAGAAAAATAGGTCTTGAGTTAATTCACTTGGAACAACCCTAATTGGCCTAAATACCCAAAATTGAACTTTAATTAATTAGGGTTAACCACACATTAAATTGACTTGAAAATAATTCTCCACTGATCTTAGGATCAGAGGAACATCACATAAAAATTTGAAATCAATTAGAGATGTTTAACCCCACTAAATGGATTAATTAAGTAACATAACCAAAGTTAAACTTTAAAAATTCATAACTCACAAAATACTTTTCAAAAATTCACAAAAATGGTTTTAAAGCTTCCCTGATATCAGAGGAACTTAGAAAAATTAAAATTGTAATTTTCTAAAAAAAGTTGATTTTTATCATTATTTTAATATTTTTAATAATTAAAAAATAATAAAAATCATAAAAATATTAAAAATCACTAAAATGTCACATTTTGAATTCTAATCATTTAGGAACAAACTAAATACTTTTCTTAAGTCTCTAGGGTAATATATTGAATTTTAAATGCTTAATGTAATTTTTAATATTAAAAAAATGTATTTTCCAACCTTTTCACTAAAATAATTCTAATAAATCAAAGAAAAATCAGAAAAATATAAAATTTATTTCACTAGACTCCTTGAGGTCAGAGAGATTTAATAAAAATATAAAATCCATTTTTCAACTTTAATTTTATTTTAAAATTAATTAATACTCCAAAAATCAAAATGATTCTAATAAATAAAATATAATTAAAAAAATCACCAAAATTGGTCCAAATGGTCCTCTAGGTATTAGGAATATTCTATAATTTTCTTAAGGACAGAAACATTTCCTTGGTCATGTTATTGAATTTTCCTTAAAAACCCCTATTTTCCATTAAAAATAATTACATAAATAAATAAAACACAGAAAAATCACATTTTCTCCTTTAATGTCTTAATTAACATGTGAGTGATGTTACATAAAAATTTCAAATTCAGTTGAGCTTAATTTAGTGAGTTATAGAATTATTAAGCTTGAAGGGCAAAAGGGTAATTAAAAATTTCAACCCTTAATTAAAATTTTAGGATTAATCAAGAGGGGAGGGTAAAATATTTGATTTTAAACTGATTTTTGGATGATTGAAACTTAAATGATTAAGGGTAAACATCTACTAATCATTTCAAATATAATTAAAGTAAAACTTTAATTAACAAATTAATTGAAATTTTGGAAGAATAATAAAAATTGGAATTATTAAAGTAGGGATATTATTAAGAGGATATTCATTCTTTAATTTAAAAATCCCTAAATAAATCACTTCAATAATACTTAAGTCTTAATTAAAAAATTAAAAGAATAATCTCAATTAAATTAAAATTAAAATTAAATTAAATTAAATTAAATTAAATTAAATTTAATTTAATATCAAATTAAATTAAATTTAAATTAAAATTAAATTAAAATTAAAATAAATTAAAATTAAAACTAAATTGAATTAAATTAAATTAATACTAAAATTTAATTAAATTAAATTAAATTAAAATTAAATTAAAATTAAAGTAAATTAAATTAAAATTAAAAAATTAAATTAAATTAAATTAAATTAAAATTAAAATTAAATTAAAATCAAATTAAATTAAATTAAATTAAATTAAATTAAAATAAATTGAAATTAAATTAAATTGAATTAAATTAAATCAAAATCATTTATCAACAAACCTAAATTAAATCATTAAGAAGTAAATCTAAAATAACTTGAACACTATTCCAAACATAAACTAATTTTTATAATTAAGTCAAAATTAAAATTAAATCGTTAAGTTTAAATCATTAAAAATACTTAATAAGTTGATTTGCCCTTTTAAAGCTCTTATTATTATAACTCTTAAATGAGGTATCAAGTGAAGTGTTACTTCACTCATAGGATATTCAAATGTCCTAGTTCACTGAGCAAGAGAACAAAACTTAAACTCCTGGATGATTAATTCACTTGTATAATTAAATTCTCTTGGACTTAAAACAATCCTAGAGGTATTGAAAAGATGTTTAAGACTCGTCATAAGCACTTCCTCAATATGATAGGATGTTTATAAGAACAATTGAATTTAATTGTTCTTTGATAAAAAAAATCATCCTTAAACCAAAACACAAGAACCTAGACGTCATAGGAGATGACTAGGTATAGGATTAGGACTTTAGTAGACAACCAAAACCTCTCCCTTAGCTTTACCTAGGTACTTGTTGAAACATTTAAATGTCTTAACATGTGTTTTAAGTGCAGCTTGGGATGACGGGAAGACCCTCCAGGTACGCTTTTATTTTGTTGCATTTTACTTTATTGCAATTTACTTACATGCACTGTACTTTACTTTTCTTGCATGATAAACAACTGTTGCGTGAAAACCCAAAACCTTTAGGATAGTCCCTGAACTGAAACCATAATAAAATTAAAAGTCATTACAATATAAAAAATCACCGCCACAACATTTCAAAATATAAAACAACTCAAAATCTAATCACAAACAGAACAACAAAACTACAACTTTAACTAAATTAAAACATCTCGTTGAATGATCGGGAATACCTCGGATGATGTAACCCACGTGATGCTAATGGGATTTCCCAAGGTGGAAATGAAAGTGTGGAACTCATTCAGTTGAGTTTATCAAATTCATCTGGACTAAGTGAATTCGATGAAAATAACAGTGCCGGGATGACGGAACCGTGGGATCTTAATCGGTTCTGTTTAAACAACTTTAAGATTTGTTTTAACTAAAATATTAAAAACACTTGGACTTTAAGATTTCTAAATTCCAGTCCTCTTCCTTCGAGGTCAGTACCTAAATTCCGACTCTCATTCGAGATCGATACCTAAATTTTGATTCTCTTTCGAATTGATACCTAAATTTCAATTCTGAACTTCCGAGACTGGTACCTAAATTCCAGCTCTCATTTCGAGACTAGTACCTAAATTCTAGTTCTCATTCCGAGATCAGTACCTAAATTCTGATTCTCATCCTTTTCGAGGTCGATACCTAAATTGCGACTCTCTTTCGAGATTGATACTTAAATTTCAATTCTCATCCCTTTCGAGATCAGTACCTAAATTCTTATTCTCATCTGTTTCAATCGACACTTAAACTCTGATTCTCACTCCGAGGCTGGTGCCTAAATTCCAGTTTTCCTTGCAATCCTGAGGTTGGAACCTAGGTTTCAATTCTCATTTCAAATCCAAATTTCCTCAAATTGATTTTTAAATCAAACTTGATCTAAATTAAAACTCAAAATCTAAACTTACACATCAAAACTTAAACATAAAATGAAACGAAATCTAAACCGAAGTTCTCCAAATCTTGTGTTTTGGAATTCACCTCCTTTTTCTTTCCCCAGCGAGAGTTCAAGAACCTCCAGTTTTGGAAACATACTTGATACTCCCCAACGGAAACTTTTCTACTCTGTCCTAAGTTTGTCACTTGGACATCCGTGTTGGTTTTGTTGATCTCTTCGGTCAACGCCAATACGCACGGTGTGCTTGGTTAGCACACCACACCTATTGGGGGTCCATTTGTTGACCTCATTTTTGATGAGGTCTTCCCTTTTCTCTTTAGTGCTTAGGATCTAGCCTTAGGCATTTCCTTTGACTATCTTAGAGGACAAGAATTGGGACCAATCCTTTAGAAATTCAAGCCACTTCTTAACTCCCTGCAAACTCTATAGGCTTGGTTGTAAACCCCCAAGTCACTGCCCCTGAGTCACTTGGAGGGTTGAGATCAAATGTGGAGGTTTAAAGGATGAGTTCCCTATAGGACTCTTTGGCCTTAGGATTACCCTGGGTGGTCTGGTCTGGTGAGGGCTGACTTACACATATACTACACTCTCACACACACACTCTAAATCCTAAAACCCACACTCTCACCCAACTTGACCTCTTGACTCATGTGAGTAATTCATATGGATGGTCCTTAACCCCTAAGCCCTTGGCTAAGAGGGTTAAAAACAACATGTTGAATGCCTCAAATAAGTTCTTTCATGGCTCATGTGGACTTAATATGGCTTCATGGCTCAACCATAATGATTCCACTTCACTCACACTTGGTCAACCTCCATTTTGCCAAAATTTCAATTTTTGACCCCCGGGGCCTTACACCTACTAAACCTACTAAAAACCCTTGAAACTACCCAAATTCTTCAAAATTTTCAAATCACCCAAAATTTCCTAAAAATAATCTCAAACATTTCCCCCACTACTCAAATTGACCATCTCCAACCTAATATACGAAAAATTCCAAAAATACCCCAATACCCTCCAAATTACCAAAATGCCCATCTTGACCAAAAAATCCAAAAATTTAGAAAATTCCCAGAAAATTCCAAAAAATCCAAAATATTCCCAATTTCACTTTTTTCAACTACACCATGGGCTAATTTTGTTAATTTAATCCACTTTTGTCAAAACCCCCAATTTGACCCATTTTAACCCAAATGAACCCAATGTCAAACCAAATCACCCCAATTGACCCCAATTTTGGTCCAATTCAATCCTAAACTTCAATTGAATATCCCCAATATCAATCTAGACCAAATCCAAGTCCAATTTGATTGACATTTGAATCTAATTTCACTTTTAAGCTTAAGGCCCAATTTTGGCCCATGACCCAAACTTAGCCCAAACCAACCCAATTCAACTCCAATTAACCCGAAACCTTTTCTAAACCTTCCCTAACATCCCCAAAAACAAACCAATAACATAATGTGCCCAAAATTTGGACCCAAACCATACTCAAATTCAACCCAAACCCAAAATCCCTTAAATGGGCCTACACCCAAACCTAACCCAAATAGGCCCACATCCCAAAATCAAAACCCAACCAAAGTTGAAACCTCTTTGAAACACTCACATAAACATTTATCAACATTAATTTTATATCAAATCCAACATTAGCCCAACCTTAGCCCAAGTTAGTCCATTTTGACCTATTTTTACCCTATCACTAAAGAGACCCAATTTAGACCCAATTCAATTCCAAACCACCTCAAGCTTGATCAAAATCACTCATGACACATCCCTAGACTAAACCCAACATTTCTTTAGCCCAATCCTTTACAAAATTTCCACTTACCAATTTGTTTTTAAACTTAAAAGCCCCATCCCCTTAAGCCATTTTTAAAGCCCACCTTTACCAAATTTTAAAAGCAAAAAACTTTATGCTAAAGCCCACATGACACTCTATTCATCATTTCATTAATTAAAATCATCCCTAAATTCTAAATCAACAATCAAACCTTTCTAAATTAAGCCATATGACAAACCATCCAAATTTCACACCAAAATACCAAAATTCCATAAACCCTTTTCCATGAAAGTTGACTCGACTTTTCCCAAGCCATATAAGAGCCATGAAGCCATCCTTAAGCCCAATGTGGAGCCACGAAAGCTTTGACATGTGACCATAATACATTGGGCAAATGGAGGAAGCCCTTTCTAGATCCCCTTAAGTTCATTAGTCTTAACCCAAAACTAATCCAAATATGTTTGGATGTGGACTTCACCACACATGTGAGCCTGACCCACCTGACCTTCTCAGCCCAAAATCAGGCCATGGGGAGATGAACCAAACCCAAAACCATGGCTTGGACCAAATCAAGCCAAAATGGACACTCCTCCATGCCACTTTGATACAGCCCCTTTACACATGGCAAAACTCAATTGAACCCACAGGAATCAAGCCCTGACTTCCCTGAGCCTGAGGTTGACCTGACCCTGGCCGCCGACCACCACACTGCCGGAAAACCCCATGGCCGAGACCTTGGGAGGAGCCCAACATTGAAATTCTCCCTCGTCGAGCCGCCCCATGCCCAATGGCTGTCATGGCTGTTCTTCCCTTGACCTAAGCAGCTGATCTAAACCATTAAACCCCCGGAGGCCCTCCAGCCACTCCTATTTAAACACCACCTCCTCTCGCCAAAGGGGGCATTGGAAAGAAACCATACAGAAACTCTGCCAAAATCATTCCAGACTCTCCCCCACACCTGGAGAACTTGATCCCCACTGAAATCCCCTGCCATTTCTTCTCTGTGGGCTCAATTTCAGAGTTGAAATTCAAGCCCAAAACTAGGACACTTCACCACGGTGAGTCAATCCTCAAATTGATTGACTCTACACCTTCACCGGACCAAGAGGAGAAGTTTCCAGCAAAAGTCCCCTAACCGAGCCAGCCATTGCTTCCGGCCTCCAACTTTGTGATCGGTTGTGGTCACTTTTGTACCTGAGCAATTCACTGTGCCGAGGGACTTCATCTGGAGCTTGCTTGGACCCAATCGAACGTGACACAACTCTCAGATCGAAGCTTCACTTCTCTGAGCAAAGGTATGAACTCTCTCTTCCTCCCGAGCTCCTGGAGATTCTCCATTTGATATGAATCGATTTCAATGCATGTTTACTGTATGGATGTGTTCGTCTCTTCAAGACGAATCCATAGAACATAAGAACACAAAAATCCTTTGAGAATCGAGTGAGTTCTTAGGATTTTAGTGTGGATGGTCACGGGTGCACACCAGTCGTAGACGATGACCAGGTGCCGTCGGATCGAGCGTGTATCGAGCGGACGGTCGAGATCGAGCCGGACAGCGCAATGGTACATGAACCGCGGGCCCCTGGAGTGCTGAGTCGGATGGCGTCGTCGAATAGGAATGCGCCGCGTGGGCGTTCGGAGCTACCGAGGATTGCGTGGCGCCGCGTGGATAAGTAGATAAATAGGGAATTTTCTTATTTATTAAATACCCAAAACTTCAAAAATGCATAACTTTGTGTGGAAAAATCCTAAAAATAAAATAAAAATACCCTCTTGCTCAGTGAACAGGGGAGGATAATGTGGAAAAAAATCAAGTCATTTCATCAAGTATTTTATTTTTAATGATTTATTTACTCTCTATGGTATTTTAATTCTTCATTTGCATAGAAAATTCACCATGGCATGAGACCATAGGGCTTTTGAAGCCTCTGATCCAGGGAACATTCCCTGAATTTTCCAAGGTCAGAGGCCATTCCTATGAAAAGTTATTCATTTTTCAAGTTCATGTTACTGTTTTGAGTATTTTAATTCCAATAATTAGCATGTTGAGAAATAAATTCTAGGAAAATTTAGTGATGTTTCTTATGACGAGAGGAACTTAAGAAAAATAGCTTTTGAGTTAATTCGCTTAGAACAACCCTAATTGGCCTAAATACCTAAAATTTAACATTAATTAATTAGGGTTAACCACACATTAAATTGACTTGAAAATAATTCTCCACTGATCTTTAGGATCAGAGGAACATCACATAAAAATTTGAAATCAATTGGAGATGTTTAACCCCACTAAATGGATTAATTAAATCACATAACCAAAGTTAAACTTTAAAAATTCATAACTCACAAAATAATTTTCAAAAATTCACAAAAATGGTTTTGAAGCTTCCCTGATATCAGGGGAACTTAGGAAAATTAAAATTGTAATTTTCTAAAAAAGTTGATTTTTATCATTATTTTAATATTTTTAATAATTAAAAAATAATAAAAATCATAAAAATATTAAAAAATCACCGAAATGTCATATTTTGAATTCTAATCATTTAGAAATAAACTAAATACTTTTCTTAAGTCTCTAGGGTAAGATATTGAATTTTAAAGGCTTAATGTAATTTTTAATATTAAAAAAATATATTTTCCAACCTTTTCACTAAAATAATTCTAATAAATCAAAGAAAAATCAAAAAAATATAAAATTTATTTCTCTAGACTCTTTGAGGTTAGAGAGATTTAAGAAAAATATAAAATCCATTTTTCAACTTTAATTTTATTTTAAAATTAATTAATACTCCAAAACTCAAAATAATTCTAATAAATAAAATATAATTCAAAAAATCACTAAAATTGGTCCAAATGGTACTCTGGTCATTAGGAACATCCATAATTTTCTTAAGGACAGAAACATTTCCTTGGTCATGTTATTGAATTTTCCATGAAAACCCCTATTTTCCATTAAAAATAATTACATAAATAAATTAAACATAGAGAAATCACATTTTCTCCTCTAATGTCTTAATTGACATGTGAGTGAGGTTACATAAAAATTTTAAGTTCATTTGAGCTTAATTTAGTGAGTTATAGAATTATTAAGCTTAAAGGGCAAAAGGGTAATTAAAAATTTCAACCCTTAATTAAAATTTTAGGATTAATCAAAAAGGGAGGGTAAAATATTTGATTTTAAACTGATTTTTGGATGATTGAAACTTAAATGATTAAGGGTAGAAATCTACTAATCATTTCAAATATAATTAAAGTAAAACTTTAATTAACTAATTAATTGAAATTTTGGAAGAATAATAGAAATTGGAATTATTAAAGTAGGAATATTATTAAGAGGATATTTATTCTTTAATTTAAAAATCCCAAAATAAATCACTTCAATAATACTTAAGTCTTAATTAAAAAATTAAAAGAATAATCTCAATTAAATTAAAATTAAAATTAAATTAAAATCAAATTAAATTTAATTAAATTAAATTAAAATTAAATTAAATTTAAATTAAAATCAAATTAAATTAAATTAAATTAAATTAAAATTAAATTAAAATTAAATTAAATTCAAATTAAAATTGAATTAAATTAAATTAAATTAAAATTAAAATTAATTAAAATTAAATTAAATTAAATTAAATTAAATTAAATTAAAATTAAATTAAATTAAATTAAATTAAATTAAATTAAATTAAATTAAATTAAATTGAAATAAATTGAAACTAAATTAAATTTAATTAAATTAAATCAAAATCATTTATCAACAAACCTAAATTAAATCATTAAGAATTAAATCTAAAATAACTTGAACACTATTCCAAACTTAAACTAATTTTTATAATTAAGTCAAAATTAAAATTAAATCATTAAGTTTAAATCATTAAAAATACTTAATAAGTTGATTTGCCCTTTTAAAGCTCTTATTATTATAACTCCTAAATGAGGTATCAAGTGAAGTGTTACTTCACTCATAGGATATTCAAATGTCCTAGTTCACTGAGCAAAAGAACAAAACTTAAACTCCTGGATAATTAATTCACTTGTATAATTAAATTCTCTTGGACTTAAAATAATCCTAGAGGTATTGAAAAGATGTTTAAGACTCGTCTTAAGCACTTCCTCAATATGATAGGATGCTTATAAGAACAATTGAATTTAATTATTCTTTGATAAAAAAAATCATCCTTAAACCAAAACACAAGAACCTAGACGTCATAGGAGATGACTAGGTATAGGATTAGGACTTTGGTAGACAACCAAAACCTCTCCCTTAGCTTTACCTAGGTACTTGTTGAAACATTTAAATGTCTTAACATGTGTTTTAAGTGCATCTTGGGATGACGGGAAGACCCTCTAGGTACGCTTTTATTTTGTTGCAATTTACTTTATTGCAATTTACTTACATGCACTGTACTTTACTTTTCTTGCTTGATAAACAACTGTTGCATGAAAACCCAAAACCTTTAGGATAGTCCCTAAATTGAAACCATAATAAAATTAAAAGTCATTACAAGATAAAAAATCACCGCCACAACATTTCAAAATATAAAACAACTCAAAATCTAATCACAAACAAAACAACAAAACTACAACTTTAACTAAATTAAAACGTCTCGTTGAATGATCGAGAATACCTCGGATGATGTAACCCACGTGTTGCTAACGGGATTTCCTACGGTCTAAATGAAAGTGTGGAACTCATTCAGTTGAGTTTAGCAAATTCATTTGGACTAAGTGAATTCGATGAAAATAACGGTGCCGGGATGACGGAACCGTGGGATCTTAATCGGTTCTGTTTAAATAACTTTAAGATTTGTTTTAATTAAAATATTAAAAACAGTTAGACTTTAAGATTTCTAAACCAAAACACTTTTCTCATCTCTTGATTTTCACCTTCTACAAATAAACCTCTGCAACAACAAGGAGCTTGAAGCACGGTGGGCAGCATGGCCATCTTCGTCAGCAAAACAACTCTACATCAGCTAAACATTCCTAGAATTAAACAACCAAACCGTAGGATTATGAGGTAGTTTGCCTAGTGCAACATAAATCCTCAACTCTTTGTTAGGCATTTGCATGATCATGTCATGTAAATTAAGTCCTAACCGGTGTTAGGATTCCGAGGTAGTTGTTTGGTACGACATAAATCCTCACATCTTCGAGGCTATTTGTGTGATTATATCATACGAATATAAGTCCTAAATAATTAAAATTGGCAGGATCAAAATACTAAATAATTCTTCCTAAATTGAAGCTAAATAATAGGATAGTTTGGGAAGTTGCCAAGATTTCTTCTTGGATCCTCAGCTTCTCCTACTTCTCTTTCTTTGGACTCTTAAAATAAAGCAGTTCCAAATTTGATCCATTCCCTATTGAAATTTCCAAAACTCGAATCCTTTGAAAACCTTAAACTTTGAAATTCTTGAGAGCAAAACCACTGATCATTATCGAGAGTTTTCTTAAGTGATTCCGGTCACTCGGGATGTAATTAACTATAGGGGCTTGCCCTTATAGGGAACTTTAAGAACCCGGGTAATATAAACCACCGCAATTCCTTTATATTAAGAATGAGAACTTGTCAGCTTATAAAATTGGTTCACAAACCAAACGGATGTCATAAATCTTCTAGTTTATTTAATCAAGCCCCATCATCAAGCAGTGTGTCTATTCTTCTGGATAGATACACGGTTTGTGATGCAGTGCTCGTTTATATAAACTATTTGGGATGTGAGATCCGTTTAATTTCATATCTTAAAATTTTCAAATTTAAAATTATTTTCAAAATCAAATACTATTTTTCTAAATTATATATATAGTTAAATTAAATTTAAAATTTAAAATTCACCGATAATTTCTGTAGGAGACCCCTTTTAAAAATAAAACACACAAACCTAAAAATATGCCGTACAAGAGGTGTTTAAGCACCCTTTGGACCTTCGCCTACCTCTATAAATAGAGGCCGAATTCTAGTGTCTAGAGAGAGTCTTAGTGTCTACTTGGTGTCTATTTTTAGGAGTCATAGAGTATTCTATTAGTGTGCTTTTGAGTCTAAGTTGAAGTTTAGTGTGAGTAGTGATAAGAAGTGTGTTGTACTAGAAGAAAAGTCAAAGGAACTTCAAGGAGTCTGCTTGGGGAGGAAATTGAGATAAGTATCTTTGTTTATTGTTGTTAACTTTAAATGAAATTCATGCTTTGTTTAATTCTCATGCATTAAGAGTAGTTTTCTTTGTCTTTCTCCTTGTTTATGAAATTATGTGAATTGATGAAATTAAATAGAAGTGCCTAATATATTAAAATAAATTGTGATAATCTTTTACTTAAAACTTAATTTACTTTCAATCTGGCCAATTGAATTGTTAAAATATGTTTAATTATCAACTATAGTAAAGATTACATCCAATACTCAGGGAAGTCAAAAGCCTTGGAAGGAGGGTGCAAATAAATAGGGAAAGATTATTTATCGGACGTAGAATTAGACATTTTAGTGTGACAGACTAAAATATTCAATTTAGTCCTATTGTTTGAGAGCTGAAGTGTAGATGTTAGCCCTCGAAGTGAGGGGAACGTGGGAGCTACGAAGTGGTCGCCGGTATCCTCCCGACCTAGACGCTTGATTCAGTAATCAAGCATAGGACTAGTCAATGTTCTTTGCACCTGGATCAAAGGGTAAAGAATAGGAATGCTCCTATTTGTCACAATACAATAAAAAAATCTATTTGAATTCATCATTCACTTAAGTTTCTAAAAACAAGGGGAAAGATACTTTTTCTAAAATCTTTAAATCAACTTTATTTAAAGCATTAGTTTACTTTAGATCGCTTTAGTTAAGTATTCCAAATTCCGTATACTATCTTAGTAAGTAAATCCTTTAAAGTTTAGCTATTACAAATATTTTAAAACTTCCCTGTGGGATCGATAACCAGGACTCCACTAGAGCCCTGTATTACTTGATACGATACGTATACTTGCCTAGAATCCACATTATACATTCCATCATAAAATTAAATATATATTAAGCGGGATCAAGTTTTTGGTGTCGTTGCTATTTTTTGTAAACATTAAAAAGTGGGTTAAGTTTTTGGCGCCGTTGCCGGGGAAGTAAAGAAATTATTTACTAGAGTAACAGACTATTTTAAAATTTTTTTTTACAAAATTGTATGTGTAAATTTGGAAACTAAAATTTAATACCTTACGATTCAGAATTAGAGCGTACAATTAAAAGAATTAGAAAACAAAAAAGAGAAATTATAAAGTTAACACAAATGGCGAATATTCCTGAAAATGAAAATATCAATCAACAGAGACCATTAAGAGATTATGTCAACCCTACATTAGATGAAATTCATTTAACTATTCAAAACTCTGATGTAGCTGCTAAATCATTTGAACTTAAACCTGCAACTATCCAAATGGTACAAAACAATCAATTTAGTTGTTCACCTACTGATGATCCTAATTTACATCTTGCTAGTTTTTTAGAACTATGTGCTACTTTCAAATATGAAGGAGTATCTAACAATGTTATTAGACTTAGACTTTTTCCTTTTTCTTTAAGGGATAAGGCTAAAATGTGGTTAAATTCGTTAGCACCTGGATCTATTAAAACTTGGGGAGAGTTATCACAAAAATTTCTATCCAAATATTTTCCACCATCTAAAAGCTCGCTAAGCTTAGAAATGATATAACTTCTTTCAGTCGAGTTTGATGGAGAATCAATATATGAAGCTTGGGAGAGATTTAAAGAACTTCTTAGGAAATGCCCACATCATGTGTTACCAGATTGGTTAATTATTCAAACTTTCTATAATGGATTAGTAGGATCTCTTAGATCAATCATCGATGCTGCTGCTGGAAGAGCATTAATGTCAAAACCATTTGATGAAGCCTATGCACTAATCGAAGAAATGGCTACCAATAATTTTCGATGGTCTGCTGATAGAATGAATCCGAAAAAGATAGTCAGTATTCATGAAAATGATGCAATATCTATGTTAGCTTCGCAAATCGCTGCTATATCTAAAAAATTAGATCATTTTGGAAGAATTACTCTCCAACTATATTAGAAGAAAACTCATCTAGACAACTTATAGAATCTCAACTTTCATATGAAACTATAAATGCTATTAATAACAGACCCAATAATCCTTATGCAAATTATTATAATCCTGGATGGAAAAATCATCCTAATTTTAATTGGAATAATAATACAACTAATCAACCATGGATGAACAACATAACACAACCATTAGGAAATCCCTCCAACCAAGGAAATTCTAATTATAAACCTAGTTATCCACCTGGATTTAATAATAATAACCCTCAATTTAAAGATAAGAAATTATCTATAGAAGAATTAATATTAAATATGGGTAAACATTTACAAAATCAAGGACATCAATTACAAAATCAAGGAAATCAAATACAAATACAAGGAAACCAATTACAAAATCAAGGAACAGTTATTAAAAATATTGAAACTCAATATGGACATATCGTTACCGCGCTTAATAATAGAATACCTGGAACATTTCCTAGTAATGTAAAAATAAATCCCAAAGACAAAGGAAATGAACAAATTAAAGCGATACAATTACGAAATGGAAAAGAATTAGAACCTCGAATTCAGAAAGAACTTGAAAGTCAAAAAGAGGAAGTGAAAATTGAAAAGGAAAAGAATCAACAAGATCCGAACTTAGAAAATCCTTTAGTACCAATGAAAATTTCTGTTGAAAAACCTCCACCACTATTTCCTTAACATCTAAATCAACATAAAAAAAATAAACAGTTTGCTAAATTCCTTGAAATTCTGAAGAAATTAACAATAAATATTCCTTTCGTAGAAGCTTTAGAATAGATGCCAAACTATGTAAAATTCATGAAAGATATTCTAAATAAAAAAAGAAAATTTACCGATAATGAAACGGTCACACTTAGTGAAGAGTGTAGTGCTATTATTCAGAAAAAGCTTCCTGAAAATTTAAAAGATCTCGGTAGTTTCACTATACCCTGCACTTATTGGAGAAAAATTCTATGGAAAAGCTTTGTGTGACTTAGGAGCAAGTATCAATCTAATGCCTCTATCAATTTTTAAGAGATTAGGATTGGGAGAAATTTCACCTACTTCGGTAACCCTTCGATTAGGCGATCGTTACGTTACATATCCTAAGGGAGTTATTGAAGGTGTTTTAGTAAAAGTGGATAAATTTATCTTCCCTGTAGATTTTATTATTTTAGATATGGAAGAAGATAAAGAAATTCCTATCATCTTAGGAAGACCATTTTTAGCCACTAGAAAAGCTATGATTGATGTTCAGAAAGGAGAATTAACTATGAGAGTAAATGACCAAAAAGTTACCTTTAATATTGCTAAATCAATGAAATATCCTACACTAGAAAAAGTTGATGAGTGTTTTGGAATGGAAGTACTCGATCATTTACAAAAAGAACATTTTAAGGAATATTATGAAGAAAAATTAGAAAAAGAAAATACTAAATTAATTGAAAAAGCCGATATAAATGAAGAACTAGATTATATTCAAGAGAAATGTAAATTTTTGGATAATACAGATAACACTAAAAAAATATAGTTCCATCAATTATTAAACCTCTTGAACTTGAGTTAAAAATGTTACCTAATCATTTGAAATATGCTTACTTAGGTAATTCTTCAACTCTACCAGTTATTATTTCATCTTAACTAAATGAATCTCAAGAACAAAAACTTTTAGATACCTTAAAAAAATATAAGAAAATTTTTGGTTGGACTTTAGCAGATATTAAAGGAATTAGTCCTTCAATCTGTATGCATAGAATTATTTTAGATAATGAACATAAGCCTAAAGTAGATCCCCAAAGGAGATTAAACCCGATAATGACAGAAGTAGTCAAGAAAAAAATTCTAAAATGGTTAGATAATGGTATTATATATCCTATTTCTGACAGTACTTGGGTAAGCCCAATTCACTGTGTGCCTAAGAAAGGAGTGACCGTAGAAGCTATTGAAAATAATGATCTTATCCCTATAAGACAAGTTACTGGATGGCGAATATGTATTGATTATAGAAAATTAAACGCAGCCACTAGGAAAGATCACTTCCCTTTACCATTTCTAGACCAGATGTTAGATTAATTAGCCGGACATAAGTATTTTTGTTTCTTAGATGGATACACCAGTTATCATCAAATACAAATTGCTCCTGAGGATCAAGAGAAAACTACATTTACTAGTCCTTATGGAACTTTCACTTTTCGAAGGATGCCTTTTGGATTATGTAATGCACTTGCAACATTCCAGAGATATATGATGTCTATATTTAGTAAATTAATTGATAATGGAATATAAGTATTTATGGATGATTTCTCTGTATTTGGAACATCATTTGACACATGCTTAAATCATCGTGAAAAAGTATTTGAAGTATGTGAGAAAACTAATTTAGTTCTTAATTGGGAGAAATGTCAATTTATGGTTGCGAGCGGCATTGTATTTGGGCATAAAATTTCGGAAAAGGGCATGGAAGTAGACCTGCGCAAAAATTCAAGTTATAGCTAAATTACCACCTCCAACTACGGTGAAAGGGGTAAGAAGTTTTCTTGGACATGCTTGGATTCTACAGACGTTATATAAAAGATTTTTCAAAAATTATTAAACCTCTATGCCAACTTCTTGAAAAGGACAAGAAATTTGAATTTACAACTGAATGCCTTAATGCTTTCGAATTATTAAAAGATAAATTAATTACAAAACCTATAATAGTTTCAACTAATTGGGAGAAACCATTTGAGCTTATGTGTGATGCTAGTGATTATGCTATAGGAGCAGTTCTTGGGCAAAGATATGATAAGATCTTCAAAGTTATATATTATGCTAGTAAAACTCTAAATGATCGTTGAAATAAATTATACGATTCTTGAAAGAGAATTATTAGCAATTGTATATGCTTTTAATAAATTTCGGCATTATCTAATAGGAACTAAATTTATTGTGCATACTGATCACTCTGCTATAAAATATTTAATGCAAAAGAAGGATTCTAAACCAAGATTAATTAGATGGATGTTATTAATGCAAGAATTTGATTTTGAGATCGTTAACAAAAAGGGAACTGATAATCAAATTGCTGATCATTTATCAAGATTAGAATATTATGAATTATCTGATATTGATAATGAAATTATAGATAGTTTTCCTGATGAACAACTTTATAATATAAATGAGTGGAAAATACCTTGTTATGCTGATATAGTAAATTATATTTTAAGTGACATTTTACCACCTATGTTAACTTTGCAACAACAGAAAAAATTCATCAATGATACTAAAACATACTTTTGGGATGAAGCATACTTATATAAGCAATGTAAGGATATAATTATTAGAAGATGCGTGCCTTATGAAGAAACTGAACCAATTATTCAAAAATGTCATGATTCTGATTTTGGAGGACATTTTGGGACGGATAAAACTGCGTATAAAATTCTACAATCTGGATTCTATCGGCCTACTATATTTAGAGATGTATACGGATATATAAAAGCTGTGATAAATGTCAAAGAGTAGGAAATATATCGAAAAAAATGAAATGCCTCCGAATTTTATATTAGAAGTTGAAATTTTTGATGTTTGGGGATTAGATTTCATGGGACCTTTTATTCCTTCATTTGGAAACTCATATATATTAGTAGCTGTTGATTATGTTTCCAAATGGATTGAAGCACCTAGGTGTGATGCTAAAAGTGTTTCAAAATTTTTAATGAAAAATATTTTTACTAGATTTGGAATGCCAAGAGTGATTATCACTGACGGAGGACCTCATTTTAGAAACAAATATATTCACAAACTAGTAGAAAAATATAATATTATTCATAAGATATCAATTGCTTATCATCCACAAACTAGTGGATTAGCTGAAGTTTCTAATCGAGAGATTAAGCGTATTTTAGAAAAGTCCGTAAACTCTAATAGATTGGATCTGGTCTATAAGACTAGACAACGCATTATGGGCATATAGGATCGCTTATAAAACTCCGATTAGAATGACTCCTTACAGGCTTATATATGGAAAAACTTGCCACTTACCAGTTGAATTAGAACATAAAGCATATTGGGCGATTAAAGAATTTAATTATAATATGAAAGAAGCTGATGAGAAGAGATTGTTGCAATTAAATGAATTAGAAGAATTAAGGAATGAATCATATGATAATGATAGGATTTATAAAGAAATGATGAAATTATGGCATGATCGGAAGATTAATCGGAGAAATTTTGAACCGAGACAAGAAGTTTTGCTATATAATACTAGATTGAAATTATTTCCTGAGAAATTGAAATCTCGATGGTTAGGACCTTTCACTATAACTCAAATATTTTCATATGGAACTATAGAAATTGAAGATACAAAAATAGGACATAAATTTAAGGTAAACGGACATAGATTAAAACCATATTTCGAAGATAGAAGACCAAATTTTAAAGAGGTTTTAATGCTTAGTCAACCTGATTACTAACTGAAATTAGGTCGGGCTGACGACGTTAAACCAAGCGCTTTATGGGAGGCAACCCATAGTAGTATTTTTTTTTAATTGTATACAAATTAGTGAGTCTGTAATATTAAAATAAATCTTACTATTCAATTTTTAATTAGAATCATCACAAATTCAAACCTATATGATGAGATCAGAAAATATTCGGACCAGAGTGAAATTGGGCAATTTTACCGAATCTCGCCGACAGCGAGCCCGAGCCCGCCGACAGCAAGATCGTGTGCCATATCTTTAAATCAGTTTTATAACTAGCTCGCCGACGGTGAGAAACTTCCCGCCGACGGTGAAGCAGTTGAAAAATTGGTTTCTTAAGTTTTATGTGCGGTTTTGGACGGTTCTAAAGCCATTTATTTGTAGAAAATCATCCCAAATTCATTTTTACATTGTTTTCTTCCCAAGAAACGACTAGAGACCATTCCTTTCCATCTGAAATGGCCACCAAACTCTTAGAAACCACAAAAACTGGAGTTTTCAACCGAAGAAAACTCGTCAGTTCGGAGGCGCATCGTATTGTCAACAAAGTTTTGATGAAAAAGCGACTTATTAAAGAAAGGGGATTTGTCAACATAGGAGTAGAAAATTCCACCACAAAAATTGAAGAAATGATCGTGCAACGACATTGGGAGGTATTTTGTTATACGACATCCGCTGTAGTTATTCCTGTAGTTAAAGAGTTTTACTCTAATCTTCATGTGATCAACAATGGAAGTGTCTACGTTAGAGGAAGATGGGTAACATTTACTCCTTCAAGGGTAAATGAATTATTTTTATAGAGAATACCCCTATCTGTCATTATTCAAACTTTATTCCTTCAAGATACAATATGAACGAGATTTATAGATACCTGACCGACGAACTTGATGATTGGGAGTTGCGCGAAGACAGGTATGTCAGTTTTTCTGCATCACTTCTTAACCCTGTCTCGAAGCATTGGCATTTCTTTATCTCATCAAAATTATTACCCACTATGAGGGTAAATAAGGTTTCAAAGGAATGCGCTATATTAAATTACTGTATTTAAATTGGACTACCTGTCGATGTTGGATCAATTATAGTAAAGTCTGCATTGGGATTAATTGTGCATGGGCAGTTCATGGACTTGGACACCCATCGACTATATTTGCTTTATGTAGTCAGTACCAAGTTTCTTATGAGGCTTGGGAAAAGGTACTTTTGCCATGGAAACCACTCGATCCTACGGATATGTTTCCAACTTTGGATAACAATGATGAGATTACCATTATTTCTGATAGAGCATCACAGAACAATCCTTTAGTGAGGCCCCTTATCGATAAAACAAATTTCATTCTGAAAAAGATTAAAGGATTAGAGAAAGAGTTGAAAAATGTGATGAATTCCATTGATAATATCTCTGATATGTTTGATCACATTGACTGGAGGATGAAGGAGCACTTTGATCATACTAGACATCTGGAGGCCAGTTTTATTCATTTATTGAGACAGAAAAGGTGGATTGATGAAGAATCCATCGCGAATTCCCTTTCGAGCCTTTACGCAATCTATTTGTGCACCTGCGTCACATCAGGAATATCAGAGAAGATGTTAGTTCAAACACTGAGGAGTAGTAAAGATTTCTATCTTATGTTATATTTGTGTGTATATGTGTTGATTTAGATTTAGGTTTTATTATGATTTAAACTTTAAATTTGATCATCTCAGATTTGATGAAATTATATGTATTTGTTATGTCTCAGCATTTAGAGTGTTGTGGTGTGGATTGCAATGCTGAGTAATTATGAGAGTTTGAAGTATTGAAGTCTTTAGTATTAGTGTTTAAAAGTGTGAAGTTTGTAAATATTATGGATTTCATATATAAAGTTATATTGTTTATGTAAACTTTTTGTGAGTATAAGTAGCTAATCTTCATACTAAATTATTAAATTAAGTGATCAGAAGATTGATTAAGGGCAAATCGAGGTTGAAAATGATTGACGAATTTCAAAAATTTAAAATTTTGAGATCTCACCGACGACGAGAATAATCCCGCCGATAACGAGGGAAAACCCACTGACAGCGAGAGCGATCTCGCCGACAGCGAGTTTTTCCGAAACTTTGGCCTTGGTGAGTTAATTAGCTTGCCGACAGTGAGACCGCGAAATGTCCTATATTTGACCAGTCAACCGACACTAGTCATCATCCCCTTCCTCAAATCTTCAAAAAAACCGACCTAAGGCTCGTGAGATCTTAGATTTGAGGTGATTTCAACACTTTTTGACACCAGATTTCATCTTCCCTTGGTAAGTGCTTCACTCCTATGCAAAAATTTTTTATTTTCACCATGGATTTCTTCTACATTGGGAAATTTTGAAAAAATTCGAAATGTGGATAAAATACTTGGAAAAAATTCATGGAGATTGATTTAAATGGATTTTAGATGTTATAGGAAGCCATCTTAGTAATATTTGGAAGTTTAGTTAGAATTTTTGTGATTTTCATAGATCGAAGAAATGGCTCCACGACAAAAGCGACGGTTGGATTACGACGAAACCCGATTTGTGAATGCGAAAGCACAATCAAGATATTTTCACAACATTCAATCAAGAAAATGCATTCAAGATCGAGTTTTTAAGAATCCAGGAGGAGAGGTGGAGCGAGTAATAAAGGAACGAGGATGGGAGAATTTTTGCTATGCTTCATACAGAGCAGCTGTGTAGGTAGTTAAGGAGTTCTATGCTAATTTGACTACAATTGATGATGCATCAATCAAGGTACGGGGATTTTTGGTAGAATTTTGGGACGATGGAAGGACCTATGGAATAAGTTATAGACTTTCTAAGTATCGGGAAAGGAGTTTGGAAGATAAAGCAGCGAGAACGAGTAAACTTCCCTCTTTCTATGTTAAATGCATCATCTAAAGCCTGGCACTATTTTATTTGTTCTAGTTTGTTACCTACTTACCACCGTAGTGAGGTAACAAGAGATGAAAGCAGCTTCGAATTTACGTATTCGGAACCAAAAAAGTATTAATGTGGGAAGTGTAATTTATAAGAATATATTAGCCACCTCAAGAAGTGAAAGTGGAGGAGGACTAGGACATCCTGGTCTTATCTATGCACTCTGCCAATTTTCTGGGGCAGAGGCAAGAGATGTTGAGGAATGGGTTGAGCCTATGAAACTCATTACTCTAGCTAATATTAAGAAATATGAATCCCACGAAGGATGGAGATCTGGGACAAGGAACTATGTACCTTCTTCAAGTAGAGATATTCCCTCTACTAGTTATGACCCACCTCCCTATAGTACTCCTACCCTTCAAGATTTGATGAATGAGATGACTCTACAGCGAAAAAGTTTTGAGAAAATAGAAGAAAAACTGGAGCATATGGACCAAAGGATTGGAGGCTTGGAGAGAAGACATGATTATGATAGTGAATATCTCCAGCGACATTCAGAGTACGAAATTGCATATTATGAGGCTGAACGTCGTTACAGGAGATGTGAATTAGATGTTGTCTTTCCTGAATGCCCCCGCTATACACAGTATTAGCCTGCTCAGCCTTCTCAGCCTAGAGATCAGGGAGATGATATAGTTTGGGATTTTGATGTGGAAGATTAGAGACTTTATTTGGTTTGTTTAGGTTAATTGTTATTTTAAGAACTTTATTACTTTTTGTGTAATTGTTATGTACTTTCTGTGGACAGAGGAGTTGGTTTGTTTGTTTTAAATTGTTTAAGCTGTTATGTTAGACTTTTTATATATGTTAAATTAGTATGCAAATTCTCTATAAAGTAGTATGTTAGTTTTTCTTTAAATGTGTTGTTTAAGTTTATAAATTGTGAACTTTAATTTTAGATTGTTTTAGTAACCCAGTTGATTGGATGTGTAATAGTAGATTAATTTTTAATATGTTTGTGTTTTTATACTTATTTCAAAATTTCTTTACCCAGCACTCTCTTTTAAATACTATATATATGGAAGAATACTAACAGTACATGTTCTTTAAATAATGAAAAAGCCTGCAAAAATTTCAAGGAAAAGAAATACCTAAAGCTCAAAGGTATGATTCATTGTATATTTTCCTTTTCACCATTTAGAAATAGATAGAAAAATTTAAGTTTGGGGGAGGAAAAATACAAATTTAATTATTAAATTGTTCTCAATTTCTATGTTTAAAAAAATTATTATTATTTGATTTTATGTAATAATTTTTAATTCAGTAACTTGAATTAATTTATATAATTATTATAGAAAGTTGAATAGAATATTTCTAGAAATCCAAATTAATTTAATAGAATAAGATATTTGGTTAAAAGAAATAAGAATATAGTAAACTATTTAAAGTAAGGGAAACTATATTCTAAAATTGAAATTCTTAAGAATATATGTGAAAAAGAAGAGATTGAAACTCAATGAAATAAAGGCTATAAAATACATATAAGCAAAGAAATATTTTAAATTTCAAATTTAGGAAGAGAAAGTTGAAGTTCAAAATTATTAACAGGCTATCCAGATATAGTAATCCTCACTTGAAAAAGAAAAAGAGAAGGATTGAAAATCAATCCAAAAAGAAAAAAAGAAAAAAAAAGAAAAAAGAAAAGAAAAGAAAAAAAATATAAGTGAGGAGAAGCTTGAGGAGATGCCTTATCAAAAAATGGCTTCAATGGAATCAACCTAAAGGGTAAAACTCAAATATATTTCTAAACTTATATATATGGATTAGTATTTTACTAAATAGTATTTTCTTGAACTTCCTATCATCTAAATATCTTAAGTAAATTACTCTTTTTAATATAGTCTTTCTTGAAATAAATAGCGAGCTAGAAATCTTAGATCTGATAACTAAATAATCTTATATCTATAAAGTTAATTTAATTACTTAAAAATATTTCTATTTAACTTTACTATAGTATTATTTAAATTTAATTCATAGTATATCTGAATTGAAAAAGTCTATTACATAAATCATTATTTTTATTTAGTATTAAAATTACTTGAGGACAAGCAATAATTAAGTTTGAGGGATTTTGATCACAGGAAAATATTTTGATCACAGGAAAATTCATACCCATTTTTTATGAAATTGCACTTTAAAGGAAGGTATTTTCTTTATTTTATTGCAGGAATGAAGATTTATAAGTGATGGAAGCAAAAGCATGAAATGGAGCGAATTTGGATCAAAAAAGGAAGAAATTCATGCAAAATGAACTAAGTCGCTGACGGCGAGATCGAGCCCGCCGACGGCGAGATCATGAGGAGAATTTTTTAAGGATTTGCAACTACCTCGCCGACAGCGAGCCCAAGCCCGGCGACGGCGAGATTGCACGGTTTGGAGACCTTCTAGAAGCCCAGCCAACGGCGAGGTCGTTTCTCGCCGATGGCGAGACTGTTAAAAATGCCAGGTACATTGAACCTGGACGCTTTTTGAAGAGGTGTTTAAGCACCCTTTGGACCTTTGCCTACCTCTATAAATAGAGGCCGAATTCTAGTGTCTAGAGAGAGTCTTAGTGTCTACTTGGTGTCTATTTTTAGGAGTCTTAGAGTATTCTATTAGTGTGCTTTTGAGTCTAAGTTGAAGTTTAGTGTGAGTAGTGAGTTAAGAAGTGTGCTGTACTTCAAGGAGTCTGCTTGGGAAGGAAATTGAGATAAGTATCTTTGTTTACTATTGTTAACTTTAAATGAAATCCATGCTTTGTTTAATTCCTATGCATTCTGAGTAGTTTTCTTAGTCTTTCTCCTTGTTTATGAAATTATGTGAATTGATGAAATTAAATAGAAGTGCCTAATATATTAAAATAAATTGTGATAATCTTTTACTTAAAACTTAATTTACTTTCAATTTGGCCAATTGAATTGTTAAAATATGTTAAATTATCAACTATAGTAAAGATTGCATCCAATATTCAGGGAAGTCAAAAGCCTTGGAAGGAGGGTGCAAATAAATAGAGAAATATTATTTATCAGATGTACAATTGGACATTTTATTGTGACAGACTAAAATATTCAATTTGGTCCTATTGTTTGAGAGCTGAAATGTAGATTTTAGCCCTCAAGTGAGGGGAACGTGGGAGCTCTGAAGTGGCAGCCAATATCCTCCCAGCCTAGCCGCAGATTCAGTAATCAAGCATAGGACTAGTCAATGTTCTTTGCACCTGGACCAAAGGGTAAAGAATAGGAATGCTCCTATTTGTCACAATACAATAAAAAAATCTATTTGAATTCATTATTCACTTAAGTTCCTAAAAACAAGGGGAAATATACTTTTTCTGAAATCTTTAAATCAACTTTATTTAAAGCATTAGTTTACTTTAGATCGCTTTAGTTAAGTATTCCAAATTCCGAATACTATCTTAGTAAGTAAATCCTTTAAAATTTAGCTGTTACAAATCTTTTAAAACTTCCCTGTGGGATCGATAACCAGGACTCCACTAGAGCCCTGTATTACTTAAAACGATACGTAAACTTGCATAGAATCCACATTATACATTCCATCATAAAATTAAATATATATTAAGCGGGATCAAGTTTTTGGTGTCGTTGTTATTTTTGTAAACATTAAAAAGTGAGTCACCTGGAAATAAAGATATTACTTTTGAAGAGATCTTTGCTAAATATCAAATCACAAAACCTCCCAAGAAAGAAAAGAAAAAGAAAATCAAGAAACTGAAAAAGATCAAAGGTCTTCCAAGTATAGGGGCTGCAACTCCTTTTGTACCTTCTAGTTCATTTTCCTCTTGTACTAGGATAGTTATGTCAGGTGAAGGACGAAGAATCCTCGAACCGATAACTTTGTATGACTTCCTTGTTACTATCATGAATAATAACAATCCTAGTTTTGCTTATATTTTGTCTATTTTGGGCGATGTTTCTGAGAATAATCATTTGAATTCTAACCCTATAGACGATACTCAAATTGTATATGATCAATCTAAAGACAACCAAAATAATGAAAATATGGATGAAAAATCTGACAATGATAATGACATTGCTACACTCCAACTACGAGGAACTTCGATTTCCATAGAATTGGAACCCTCAGACTCTGAGACAAAAGAGTCGGAAAATCAACTTCAAGAAATAGTTTAAATTAATTTAAGGAGTGGAAAAATTTTACCTCCTAGGATGATTCCACAAGAAAAAGAAAAACAAATAATCACACCAGACAAGATCATTCCTCCAATACATCCCCAAACCCCTGAAAGAAATAAGAACAATCTTCATAAAAAAGTAGATTATAACGCACTAGGTCATTTGAGAAAATTACCTGCGAAGTTAAGCATCTATGACTCTCATACTTTCCAAAGAAATGAGAAAATCATTAATAAAGGCCCTTTCGGATCTAGATATTTGCTTAACTCAACTTGCTAGTATTACTCAGAATGAAGCTTACCAATTAGACAAATCAACGAAGATTACCTTTTCAGACGTTGACTTATTGCTTGGAACAACTGAACACAATCGTCCACTGTATATTACGGTGAACATAAATGATACAATACTTTCAAGAGTTCTTATTGACCCAGGTGCTTCAATCAACATTATGAATTTAAGAACTCTTGCATATTTGGACATTGATGCCTCTCAACTATCAAGGGATATGATGATGTTAAGAGGATTCAATCAGCAAGGAGAACGGGCCCTTGGATCAATAACATTACTATTGAAAAAAGCTGACTTGGCAACGACAACAAAATTTCATATTATTGATTCAGACACCTCTTTTAATGCCTTACTTGGTAGACCTTGGCTTCATGAGTACAAAATGGTTCCTTCTTCCCTGCACCAATGTATAAAATACCTATGAAAAGGACAGAAATGTCGTATTATAGGAGATCTGTAACCGTTTTCAATTCATGAAATCGGTATACATGAAGATGCAGCATATTATGCTCCTATAAATAAAACAATGTCTTCCAAAGAAACAATGGTGGATGTGGAAGAAAAGAATAAAGAAAAGAAAATAAATGAAAATGATCACTCTTTTTCGATAAAGACAAGAAGAACTAATTCCCATCAAACTCAAACTCGAGGTCGAGGACGAGGATGAGGATGAGGGAAAGAAGATCCAACCGTCACAGTAAAGAAACCACTGAAGTTCAAAATCCACCTTGATTCTGAAGAAGAAACAACATCTATGGTTTTGAAGGAACCTCAATTCAAAATATCTTTGGAAGAAGAAGATAAAGAAAGACAATTTGAATCTATGTATGATAAAATCAGTCATTACATACATTCTATGACTTTGACTCCAATCTCCACTACTAAGATTGAGAATCTGATAGTCAAAGAAGTATGTAATGATGACAAAAAGCCAATTAAGTTTGGACTTGGCTCTACTTCCTCTTATACTGAAAATAATGTAAAATAGAAGATGAAAATCCTCCACAATCAATGAAAATTCCTTTTGAGTTGTAATCTCCTTAGGCACAAAAATTTATTCAAAATAGTTTAATGCTCAAACAATGGTCTTTAAAACAACCACATTTCATCGAACAAATGTGGAGTAATAATAAACGAAATTCTAACTCCAAAGAAGGTATTGGATTTGGAACTCTAGGACCATTAGATGACACAGAATTTTGTCTAACTATCAATGAAGAATACGATTCTGAATCATTACCTGATCTTCCAATTGAAGATGCTCCTCCAGAATTGGAAGAAGAAATTAAATCGACAATTGATGAATTAAAAGAAATAAATTTAGGAACTAATAAAAATCCAATACCAACTTTTATTAGTTCATTCCTTAATGATGAGGAAGCAAAGGATATAACTCAATTGTTGATAGAATATAAAGACTGTTTTGCTTGGACTTAAAACGAGATGCCCGGTTTGTCTCCAGAAGTCACAGTCCATAAACTTGGGATAAACCAAATTATAACCCTAGTTAAACAAGTTCCAAGAAGGATGCGTGTCGAGATAGAGCAACAAGTCATTGCATAAGTCAAGAAATTGATAGAAGCTGACTTCATACGAGAAGAAAAATATCTAACATGGTTAGCCAATGTGGTACCAGTTAAAAAGAAAAATGGACAAATAAGGGTCTGTATAGACTTTAGGGACTTGAACAAAGCATGTCCAAAAGATGAATTTCCTTTACCAATTCCTGAATTAATGGTTGATATAGCATCAAAACATGCAATATTCTCCTTTATGGATGGATCATCAGGATATAACCAAATAAAGATGTTTTCGGAGGATGAAGCAAATACAGCTTTCCGAACACCCATGGGGATATATTGTTATAAGGTTATGTCATTTGGGCTAAAAAATGCCTGTGCAACCTATCAAAGAGTCATGACATGGATTTTTGATGAATTAATACATAATCAAGTCGAGTGTTATGTCGACGATCTGGTTGTCAACAGTAAACAAAAAGATGATCATATATACGATCTGAGAATTGTCTTTGAACGACTACGACAATACAATCTTAAAATGAATCCTTTAAAGTGTGTCTTCGGTGTCACTTCAGGAAAATTTTTAGGATTTGTAGTTCGGCGTCGTGGGATAGAAATTGATCCACTCAAAATTGAAGCTATCCTAAATATGCCTCCTCCCAAAAATTTAACGCAATTGAGATCCTTCTAAGGAAAATTAGCATATATACGATGTTTCATTTCCAATCTATCGGGTAGATGTCAACCTCTTACTGCCCTTACTAGAAATGATACCAAATTTGTATGGGATGAAAAATGTCAGCGCGCCTTTGAAGACATTAAACAATATCTGACAACCCCTCCTGTCTTAGCAGCCCCTGTATTAGGAAGACCTCTAATCCTTTACACCGCAGCATTGGACAATTCACTTGGAGCTTTATTAGCACAAGTAAATGACGAGGGAAAAGAAAATGCATTATACTATTTAAGTCGTTGTTTAGTTCCAACGGAAATAAAATACCTGGCAATTGAGAAGCATTGTTTAGCATTGATTTTCGCAGTTCAAAAACTAAGGCATTATATGCTTTCTCATAAGGTAACTCTTATTTCAAGATTTAATTCATTACAATATTTAATAACACGACCAACACTTTCTGGGAGATTAGCAAGATGGGCAATGATCTTACTCCAATTTGATATAACATTTGTGTCGTTACATGCTGTCAAAGGACAAATCCTGGCAGATTTCTTAGCAGCACATCCAATTCCAACTGGATCACCTTTTAATGACGATTTACCTGATGAACAAATATCAGAAATAAAAAATTCCAATGTGCAACGATGGGAACTCTACTTTGATGGGGCATCATCTGCATGGAAAGACAAAGACAAACAGACAATCATACCAGGCAAAGCTGGAGTAGGATTAATTTTCATTACTCCAGACAAAACAATGATGCCTTTTTCCTACCATTTGACAGAACCATGCACAAATAATGAAGCTGAATATGAAGTGCTCATAACCGGTCTAGAATTGACAATATTAATGGAAATTAAAAATATTGATATCTACGGGGATTCCCAGTTGATTTTCAATCAAATCGCTGGAAAATACAAGACTTTGAAACCTCGACTTGAACAGTATTCTCGTTACACTCTGAAACTGCTTCAACAAATTCCTGATGTAACATTCTTCTTAATTCCGAGACGAGACAATTCTCTAGCAGACACTTTAGCAAAACTTACAAAGGAATTTTCCTGTCCAGAAGAAGATGACATACCGATCTCTATAAGAGGACGACAAGTTCCTTCTCAAATTGATATGGATAATTTACATAAAATCGGTGAAAATATGACAATAAATGACAAAAATGATGATTGGCGACAACCAATCATCCAATATTTACAAACTGGAAAATTACCTGAAAACACTTCTATTGCCAACCAAATCAAACAAAGAGCATTATCATATGCTCTAATAAATGATATTCTTTACAAACGATCTTTTGATCAGATGTGGTTAAGATGTTTAAACCAAGTTGAAGCTCAAGAGATTGTTAAGGAAGTTCATTCAGGTTTATGTGGTGCACATCAATCTGGACCCAAAATGAAAATGAAAATAAAAATAATGGGTTATTATTGGCCAACAATGATGGCCGATTGCCTTGACATTGCAAAGAAATGCCATCAATGTCAAATACATGGGGTAGTTTTACATCAACCTCCGAATGTCCTACACCCAACTATTGGATCATGGCCATTTGAATGTTGGGGTACCGACATAGTGGGCCCTATAGATCCTCCATCTTCCAAGGGTCATAAATTTATTTTGGCAGCCACTGACTATTTTTCCAAGTGGGCAGAAGCAATACCACTTAGAGAAGTTAAGGCAGAAAAAGTTCTTCATTTCTTTAAATTACATATCATTTATAGATTTGGAATTCCTCGAAGGGTCATATCAGACAACGGATTAGCCTTCAAAAACACGAAAATGAATAATTTCATCCAAAGACACGGAATTGATTGGAGGTACTTCACAATTTATTACCCTAAGGCCAATGGATTAGCCGAAGCTTTCAATAAAACATTGGTTTAAATCTTGAAAAAGACGTTGAATAACAGCCCGAGACAGTGGCATGAACGATTAATAGAAGCTTTATGGGCTTATAGAACTACATACCGAACTCCTACACAGTCTACACCATTTGCTTTGGTATATGGTTCTGAAACCATTTTACCACTTGAAGTCCAAATTCCTTCTCTCAGAATTGCGATAGCAAACAAAATAACTGAAGAAGAAAATGCTAGACTACGACTTGAAGAACTTGAAAGTTTGGAAGCCAAACGTCTACAAGCCCAACAAAATCTCGAACTATATCAAGCAAAAATGATACGAGCTCACGACAAATTAGTTCGCCCCAGAACCTTTCGAATCGGTGAATTAGTTTTAGTTCTTCGAAGACCTATACTAGCTCATCGAAAGATAGGTGGTAAATTTGAACCAATATGGGAGGGCCCATATGTAATTGAAAAGACATATTCAGGAGGATCCTACCAACTGGTGGATTGTCAAGGAGAAAGAATCCTGCCTCCAATCAATGGACGTTTTCTAAAGAAATACTATGCAACATAAAAATAAAAATGAATAACGACTTATTTATAAACTGGGACAATAAATTATTCTTTCCAGAATCATCTTTGATTTTTCTTTATGACATCTGTTTCATTCGCTGAACAAATGTTTAAAAGGCTAAAATTTCATTTTGTCTTATTATTTTCAGGAAAAATGTCTGAAGACAGATTATTTTTCTCGTTTCAAAATAATATGACTTTCGCCTTGGACCGTCGACACATGGACGAGGGAACCAGAATTCATTTCAACTTTGACCTGTTGCAGGTTGAATCCATATATCATGGATCGTTACTTTATCTGGTGAATCATAGTGAAGTTAATCTGCAAACACCTTTGATAGAATTCAAACTCCGACAACACAAAGAATATGACTTCACAATCAGTGATAGCTCAGATGAAGAAGAATTCATGACTACTTCAGTACAAGGAGCATCCACATCAGGTACAAAAAATATGGCGACAGGACTTACTAGATCACAAAGACAAAATTATAATAAACGACTGAAACGACAAAAACAATTACAAGGAAAACAAAACATGGAGGATATTAGTCAATCGAAATCACAAACAATTAACACTCCATTTGAGGAAATAAACTCTGCCTCAGAAATGACAGATCTAGACCCCGGAAAGAAAAATGAAAATGGAAAAGCAGTTATCACCTCACCTGCTCAGAGTTTGAAGGTGTCAGATAAAAAGGTTGATGAAAAAAGTCACTCAAGAGAAGAGGTGCGACGAATTCGCGCTATCGAGTGGATAACTTTTGAACAATACAAACATATGAATAAAAGGACAATAAATATTATGGATGGCCTTAAATTGTTTACCAGAATATTTGATGAAGCTGAACAAACTGCTATCATTGATCATATTATAAAAGCCCAAAATCAAGGTAAGGCTGGACTCCTTCAAAGGAGAACCTATTCTGAACCTAATAAATGGATTCGTGGCAAGGGTAGACAAACCCTACAATATGGATGCTACTACAATTATGCAAGAGACAGAGAAAGAAATCTTCCTGGAATTTTGCGACACGAAACAGTCGATCCTTTACCCACTGTGATAATCCAAGTTATCAAACGACTTGTCACTTGAGGGATTTTACTGCAGATCGTATTCTCGACGATTGCATTATCAATATATATGATAAAGGAGACTGTATCCCTCCTCACATTGACAGCCATGATTTTGAGAGACCGTTTTGCACCGTGTCACTAATGAACCGATGTTCTGCTATGTTTGGAAGAGAGATACAAATCTTAGGACCTGGAGAGTTTGAAGGTACGTGTCGTATTCTTTTAACTCGAGGATCAGTTCTCCTGTTTCAAGGGAACGGTGCAGATTTTGTAAAACACTGCATACCCAGTGTCAACAAGCCGCGCATCTCAATTACCTTGCGACGGATGAAGCCCGATAAACGACCTGTAGGATATAAAGTTATACCAGAACTGGAGAATCTACAACCTTTGGAATTACCATAACTCCATAAATGTCTAAACACCTGAAACATGTTTGATAAATAATGTTTTGGAGTGTAGGACGTTTATGGACAGTCTGTTAATATCCAAAGCTATGTTACGACATATAAGAGCTTTTGACATTTGATATATCTATAGTTGTCGATGTGTGATATATCGGTAGCTGTTGGTATGTAAAATATCAGTAGTTTGTTGTAGCACGCTATATGATATGTGCACATATATGTACCGTTAGCTTTTGCTTGCGATAATATGTACTGGTGACCTTTTTATGGAAATAAAATGAAATGTTGGAAAAATGTTCCCCCTTGACCATGATATGTCGACAGGTCCTAAAAATAATAAATTTTAATAATGAAATGAATAACGTGTGATAACTAAACATAAGAATTATCTTTCGACCTTTATAGGTCAAAACCCCAGCAGATATTTCCACCAAAAATATTAGTGAGTTCGCCACTCTCTCCGGTTATTGGATGTAAGTCCTTTCCTGACACGGAAATCATAGCTTTCCTCTAACCAAATCTTGACATTGACATTTTGAGGAAAATAGAAAATGACATCTATTCTCTCTCCGGTTATTGGATGTAAGTCCTTTCCTGACACGGAAATCATGGCTTTCCTCTTACGAAATCTTGACATTGACATTTTGAAGAAAATAGAAAATGACATCTATTTTCTCTATTCGGTTATTGGATGTAAGTCCTTTCCTGACACGGATATCATGGCTTTTCTCTAACCAAAATCTTGACATTGACATTTTGAAGAACATAAAAAATGACATCTATTTTCTCTCTCAGGTTATTGGATGTAAGTCCTTTCCTGACACGAAAATCATGGCTTTCCTCTAACCAAATCTTGACATTGACATTTTGAAGAAAATAGAAAATGAAATCTATTTTCTCTCTCCGGTTATTGGATGTAAGTCCTTTCCTGACACGGAAATCATGGCTTTCCTCTAACCAAATCTTGACATTGACATTTTGAAGAAAATAGAAAATGACATCTATTTTCTCTCTCCGGTTATTGGATGTAAGTCCTTTTCTAACACAGAAATCATGGCTTTCCTCTAACCAAATCTTGACATTGACATTTTGAAGAAAATAGAAAATGACATCTATTTTCTATCTCCGGTTATTGGATGTAAGTCCTTTCCTGACACGGAAATCATGGCTTTCCTCTAACCAAATCTTGACATTGACATTCTGAGAAAAATAGAAAATGACATCTATTTTCTCTCTCTGGTTATTGATCGTAAGTCCTTTCCTGACACAGAAATCATGGCTTTCCTCTAAACAAATCTTGACATTGACATTTTGAGAAAAATAGAAAATGACGTCAATTTTCTCTCTCCAGTTATGGGATATAAGTCCTTTACTGACATGGAAATCATGGCATTCCTTTAACAAAATATCGACATTGACATTTTTGAATATGATATATGTTTTCTCTCCCAGTGAATCCCTTCTCTAAACACAAGAAAAAACGTTCCTTCTCAGAACCAACAGACAAGACATCTGACATCCATTAGGAGCGGTATGATACCCACTACTTTCCAGATTGTCATAAAACATTTCCTATACCATTTCGGTCAACGCCAATATGTGCAGAATACTTATGTAGAATTCTACACATATTGGGGGCCCTTTTGTTGACCTCATTTATCATAGGTTAACCTTTTGATCTAAAAAGTCAACTTTAGTCAAATTGGTCAAACCAGACCCAATAACCAACCCAGTTGACTCCATAGGTCAACCTTTTGACCTAAAAAGTTAACTTTGGTCAAATTGGTCAAACCTGACCCAATGACCAACCCTGTTGACCCCAGTTAACCTTTTGACCTAAAAAGTCAACTTTGGTCAAATTGGTCAAACCAAACCCAATGACCAACCCTATTGACCCCATAGGTCAACCTTTTGACCTAAAAAGTCAACTTTGGTCAAATTGGTCAAACCAGACCCAATGACCAACCAGTTGACCCCATAGGTCAACCTTTTGACCTAAAAAAGTCAACTTTGGTCAAACTGGTCAAACCTGACCTAATGACCAACCCTGTTGACCCCATAGGTCAACCTTTTGATCTAAAAAGTCAACTTTGGTCAAATTGGTCAAACCTGACCCAATGACCAACCTTGTTGACCCCATAGGTCAACCTTTTGACTTAAAAAGTCAACTTTGGTCAAATTGGTCAAACCAGACCCAATGATCAATCTTGTTGACCCTATAAGTCAATCCTTTGATCCAATAACATGTTTAAAACCCCACAATGACAAAACTACAAATACTGTGATCAGATCAACCAGGACAAGGTTAAAGAGATCACATTGGACATTTTAAAATTAAATTGATCAACCTAGGCTGACTTGAGTCAACCTAGGTCAAATTTGGTCAACACTTATCTATTTTAATCAAAATAGATAAAAATGAAATAAAAACAATAAAAATCAAATAATTAATTTCAAAATTATTTTGGTTAATTAAAATGATTAATGATTTAATTTTGAATATTTTAATTAAATGACATAATGAATTAAAATGAAAATTAAATTAAAATCATAAAACAACAAAAATAATAAAATTAATCAATTAATTAATTTGAAATTATTTTCAATTAATAAATTGATTAATAAAATAATTTCCAATATTTTTTTAATTAATAAACATGATTAATTAAAATGGAAATTAAATTAAAAAGAGAAAAAGAAAAGACATTTTTTTCTTCTCATAATTAATTAGGCTAAGATCAAATTAAACTCACCATGAGATGTATTACTACATAATAAGGCTTAGCTTAAATTAATTTAACCATGGGTTAACACCCATCATGAAGGGTAAAGTGAGGTGTCTCTTCCTCCTTCACCCTAAACCATGACTCACCCCCACCTCCCATGCTAGCCAATGGAGAGAAAATCAAACCTAAACCTACCCCTCACCATGGTTAAATGGAATCATGAGAGGAGAGCATAGGTGTCACCATTTGCTAAGGCTAGAGGGTGATGTGTAAGCTCATAAGAAGAAGAAATTACAGCTCACATGTAACCTCTTGCATGATCCAATGGAGGAGAGCCAAAACATTAAGCTCATCATGGAAAACTTGGGAGAAGCAACTATACTTATCCTCTCAGCCGAATTCCTCCTCCAATGGGCTAAAAGGGGAGATAACAACTCCTGTAGAACAATTTAAGCTAAGCCATGGCCTCCCTTTTGCTATAAAAGCAGCCCAAACTAAGCCTAGTGAGGAGAGAAGAAAAAAATTAGAGAGACCTATAGGCTGCTCAATCCACTTGTTCCCAACATAAAAACTCTTCCTAAGAGTCTTGACAATCCATTAGGATCAAATCCAAGCCTCAGATTGAGCTCAATCGAGCAAATTTGATCAAATTTCAAAAACAGCCCAAATCAGCTACATCTTCAAAATTCTCATTTGAGTCCGACTTCTGGATCAAATTGCTGCAGCAATAATCTTCCATTGGGGTCCTAGAAGCCAACTACAAGGTCTGATCTAGCTTGGTTTGCTTATAGTAAAGGTATGGAATTATTTTTCACAAAATAATTCGAATTTTTGAAATATCATGTGTTATACTAGTCCAGAAATGTTACATCACCGTATGGAAATATTCTACATGTTTAGATGATTCTATAGGTTTAAAAATCACTCAATTTCATCAAGAAATGAGTGAGATATTAAGCTTTGAAGTTTAACGGTTTAAAATAATTCGATTTTTTTTTTGAATTATCTCTGCCGTCCGTTCCCGTGTTTTGGAACGGACGACGCTGATCAAACCCTCCTGTGTACTCTGTTCCGCGCCGCACACAGGATCGTCCCGCCCGTTCGACGCGTACAAGGACACGCGTCGACGGTGGGAATTTCTAAATTTATTAAATTTCAGAAAACCTTAAAAACTTCAAAAATTGATATCTTTTTATCTAGAGGTCACAAAAATATGATAAAAATACCTCTTGAAAGCTCTTGAAGAGGAGAAAATTATGAAATAACAATCATAATTTTATTTCCATTATTTAATTTTTAAATAATTAAATACTCTCTGGAGTATTTTAATTATTAAAAATTATTTATAAATCAAAAAAATATGAAACTTTGAGGCATTTATCTTTATGCTCTTAGAAATCTTTCATAATTTTTCCAAGGACAGAAAACATGTCTAGGGTACTTTTCTCTAATTTTCAAGTCTTTTTGTAATTATTTTAAATAATAATTATAAAAATTGAAAATTAAGAAAAATAAAAATGGAAATGGCTAGAAATACTAGGGCAACAGACAATAACTCTAAGAAAACCATTTCTAAGTCATAGCAATAATTTTGAATAACATTTTTGAATTTTAGGATTAAAACCCTTTATTATTTAAAGGATTTTTAATCCTAAAATAACCTTTTATAAACTTAGCTTATTTTCCTTAATAATCTATGTTTGAAATAAATTTAGTCTATGATAGGCTAATGGAAGACCTTAATTAAGTTTAAAATGACAAAATTAGACTTAATTAGGTTTAAAACATTATTTAAATCCATTAAACCCTAAATTTAATTAATTAAGTTTAAAATGACAAAATTAGACTTAATTAGGTTTAACACATTATTTAAATCCATTAAACCCTAAATTTAATTAATTAAGTCTAAAATGACAAAATTAGACTTAATTAGGTTTAAAACATTATTTAAATCCATTAAACCCTAAATTTAATTAATTAAGTCTAAAATGACAAAATTAGACTTAATTAGGTTTAAAATATCATTTAAAACTATTTAATCCTAAATTTAATTAATTAAGTCTAAAATGACAAAATTAGACTTAATTAGGTTTAAAATATCATTTAAACTTATTAAACCCAAAATTCAATTAATTAAGTCCAAATGATAAAAATTAAACTTAATCAAGTTTAGAATATCATTTAAACCTACCTAATTAATTAAATTAAGCCTTACTTAAATTAGGTTTAATTAACCTTAAATAATTAGACTTAACCCATAATAAGTCTAATTAAATCAATTAAACCTTACTTAAATTAGGTTTACTTAAATAATTAGACTTAACCCATAATAAGTCTAATTAAATCAATTAAACCTTACTTAAATTAGGTTTAATTAACCCTAAATAATTAGACTTAACCGATGATAAGTCTGATTAAATCAATTAAACCTTACTTAAATTAGGTTTAATTAACCCTAAATAATTAGACTTAACCCATAATAAGTCTGATTAAATCAATTAAACCTTACTTAAATTAGGTTTAAGTAACCCTAAATAATTAGACTTAACCCATAATAAGTCTAATTAAATCAATTAAACCTTACTTAAATTAGGTTTAATTAACCCTAAATAATTAGACTTAACCCATAATAAGTCTAATTAATTCAATTAAACCTTACTTAAATTAGGTTTAATTAACCCTAAATAATTAGACTTAACCAATAATAAGTCTAATTAATTCAATTAAACCTTACTTAAATTAGGTTTAATTAACCTTAAATAATTAGACTTAACCCATAATAAGTCTATTCAATTCAATTAAACCTTACTTAAATTAGGTTTAATTAACCCTAAATAATTAGACTTAACCCGTAATAAGTCTAATCAATTCAATTAAATCTTACTTAAATTAGGTTTAATTAACCTTAAATAATTAGACTTAACCCATAATAAGTCTAATCAATTCAATTAAACCTTACTTAAATTAGGTTTAATTAACCCTAAATAATTAGACTTAACCCATAATAATTCTAATTAAATTAATTAAACCTTATCTGAATTAGGTTTAATTAACGTTAAATAAGCGAAACCAAACTTAGGTTTAACTCAACATAAACCTAAGTCAAACTCAAACCTAACTTAAGTCTAACCTACACTAGACTTGAGTCAAACCAAACTTAGGTTCAACTCAATATAAACCTAAGTCAAACTCAAACCTAACTTAAGTCTAACCTATACTAGACTTAAGCCAAACCAAACTTAGGTTTAACTCAACATAAACCTAAGTCAAACTCAAACCTAACTTAAGTCTAACCTATACTAGACTTAAGCCAAACCAAACTTAGGTCTAACTCAACATAAACCTAAGTCAAACTCAAACCTAACTTAAGTCTAACCTACACTAGACTTGAGTCAAACCAAACTTAAGTTCAATTCAACATAAACCCAAGCCAAACCTATACTCAACTTAAGTCTAACCTACATTAGAGTTAAGTCAAACCAAACTTAGATTCAACCTGACATGAATCTAAGTCTAATCCAAACACAACTTAAGTCTAACCCATGTTAGACTTAAGTTAAACTAAACTTAGGTTCAACTCGACATGAACTTAAACTCAATGTAAGTTCAACCCGTATTGAACTTAAGTCAAATCTTAACTTAAGACTAAACTATATTAAAATTTTAATCCAACTAAATTCAATCTTAAATTCAACATAAAATTTTAATTAAGTCTAACATCTTAGGCTTAATTAAATCATCAAGAAATTGAGATTTAAAACAACAAATCATAAACTTAAGTCTAATTTATTTGACCTAATGTCTCAATAAACTACAGCTAAATAGACTTAATTAAAACTTAAGCCTTATCTAAAAGGGACTTAGATGGTCTACAATTCTAATTAAGTCTAATTTATTAGACTTGATTAACCTTTAGGTCCTATTTAAACAAGGCTTAAAACTTAATTAGGTTTATTCTGATTAAACTAAACCTTTTAGCTTAAGTTCAAACAGACATGAACTCAAGTTAATTAGATTCAATCAACATTGAATTTAACTTAGGTTTAACCAGACATGAACCCAAGTTAATTTAATCAATATTGAATCTAACTTTCAACCTTTTAACTTAAGTTCAGACAGAGATGAACTCAAGTTAATCTAAACGAAACCTTTTAACTTAAGTTCAGACAGATATGAACTCAAGTTAATCAAACCCAACTTTTAACTTAAATTCAAACAGACATAAATTCAAAAATCAAGACATAAATTCAACATTTCAAACCAAAATCAACATAAATTTGATATTTCAAACATAAATCGACATAACTGACATAAATTCGACATTTCAAATCAAAATCGACATAACCAACATAAGTTCGATATTTCAAACATAAATCGACATAATCGACATAAAATTGACATTTGAAAAATATTGATAATTAATCCGATATTTTGACAAAATTAAAATCAATATAATTTGACATAAAACCAACATCCAGGACATGTTAAATCAAAAAAATGAATATAACATCATTTTCTGACAATCTTTTCTTTGCAAGGTGAAGACAAAAAGTTTCGTTTAGATCTTCTTTGCATGTTATAGGATGTGTTAACTC
Source organism: Papilionanthe hookeriana x Papilionanthe teres (assembly GCA_022702705.1). Classification (NCBI taxonomy): domain Eukaryota; kingdom Viridiplantae; phylum Streptophyta; class Magnoliopsida; order Asparagales; family Orchidaceae; genus Papilionanthe; species Papilionanthe hookeriana x Papilionanthe teres. The sequence continues at coordinate 24,290,708 of CM040427.1, forward strand.
TGTTTTGCAGGATGACATTCTGGACAAACAAAAATAAAAACTTTTAGGATAGTCACCAAAACAAAACAAAACAACGACATGGAAAAACAAAAACAAAAACTTTTAGGATAGTCACCAAAACAAAACAAAACAATGACATGGACAAAAACAAAAACTTTTAGGATAGTCACCAAAACAAAACAAAACAATGACATGGAAAACAACAACAAAACTTTTAAGTTAACGACATGAAAAACAAAATTAAAACTTTAAAATAATAAATATGACATGACATTTAGGAGTGATAGTGGGTACATCTCTCCTTAAAAATAAAATTTTAGAAAACAAATGATTTACATTAATCAGAAGTTTTCTTGAACAATTAAAATTATTTAAGATGTAATTAACTATAGAATCTTGCTTCTTTGGGAGATCCAAAAGAACCCACAATAAGAATCTCTGGTTTTCCATGATTTTCTTTATATAAAAATTCTAGGATATATTATTCTAGGATATTCTTCTATAAAGATTATCATAAACATCCTTTTCTACTATTAGCCTTAAATTCCTCAAATCTTTCATGGGATTTATAGGAATAAAATTAAGCTAATATTAGATGGCGACTCCTCGATATCGACACACGCCCCAAAAATCTCTGTCCGTCCGTCAACGAGGGATTCACAACCTTAGGATCCCATGAGGTTGTTAGAGCGAGCATGATTTATTGTCAGATCCAATCGGGTCAATTTGCTTGTGTACATTTTATGTTGCATCATATGCATCACATGTATTTTAAAAAGCTGCATGAAAGGCTACTTTTTTTCCATGTTTTTTATGTCACTTCGATGGATCGGCTACCATCGGTACAATTGTCTTGATCAAAAATTCGTGTCATCCTGAATGATCAGCCACAACAGTTATGAACGACAAGGTCGACCAATTTACTTTGGATGAGCCTATCATCATCAAAATGATCGGGTCTCATCTTTAAATATGAATGCATTCATGTGGCTTGCATTTCATGATTCTTTGGTGTGAATTAAATTTTGATTTTGCATCTCCATTTCTTTGATCAATCAGCCTTCAATGGACCGAACGCATCGATCGGCAATCTCCATTGCTTTGATCGATCGACCTCCAACGGCCCAATCACATCAATTGGTGTCCTCCACACTTAGATCAATTGGCCTCTAATAACCAGATTGGTTTGATCGATCACTTGGATGTGAATGTTGCATGTCTATTCTATACTACCTACACAACCATGTTCGCACCACACACCTTGTTGTGCATCTGGGAGCAGATGCTCATGGTGGAAATGCCTCACTTTGGCACACTACTTCATCTCTACCTTGTGAAATCCCTATGTCATCGTGCACCACATCTTGTGTGTTTGCATTCTCATTCACACACATGCACATGGTTGCATGTATGACATATTATGTGTTTATATCTAACACACTTGTGGTTTGCATCTGAGTCACTACCTCAATGGAACAATCATTCCCCGAGTCAGTTCCTCCGTGGAATACTCACTCCCAAGTCACTGCCTCCTCGATACACTCTCGAGTCACTGACTCCTCGGCACACTCACCTTTCTAAGTCACTTCCTTCTCTGCACATTCACCGTCCAAGTCATTGTCTCTTCGGCACACTCACCCTTTTGAGTCACAGCCTTTTAGGTGCACTCACCCCCCAAGTTACTACCTCCTTAACACACTCACTCTCGAGTCACTGATTCCTTAACACATTCACTCTTCTAGGTTAGTGACTCCTCAACACACACATTCCCTAAGTCACTATCTCCTCAGCACACTCACTCTTGAGTCACTGCCTCATCGACACACTCACCTGTCGGCATATTTTTAGGTTGTATTGTATTTTAAAAGGGGGGTCGCCTAACAGAAGTTGTCGGCGAATTTGAATTTTAAATTTGATTTAAATATATATATAATTTAGAAAGTAGTATTTGGCTTTGAAAATAATTTTTAAATTTGAAAGTTTTAAGATATGAGATTAAACCGATCTCACATCCCAAATAGTTTATATAAACGAGCACCGCACCACAAATCGTGTATCTATCCCTAAGGATAGACACACTGCTTGATGGTGGGGCTCGATCAAATAAACTAGAAGTTTTGTGACATCCGTTTGGTCTGCGAACCAATTTTATAAGCCGAAAAATTCCCCTGCTTAATATGAAAGTATTAAACAGGGTTTATATTACTCAGGTTCTTTAAATTCCCTATAAGGGCAAGCCCCTATAGTTAATTACATCTTAAGTGACGGGAATCACCTAAGAAAACTCTCGATAATAACCAATAATTCTGCTCTCAAGAATTTCAAAGTTTAAGGTTTTCAAAGATTGAATTTTGGAATTTCAATAGGGAATGGATCAAATTTTGGAACATTTTGTTTTATGAATCCAAAGGAAGAGAGGTAGGAGAAATTACTGATTCGAAGTGAACTTCGGTAATTTCCCGACTATCCTATTGTTTGGCTTGAATTTAGGAAAGTCCTAATGTTTATTTGATATTTCAATCTTGCCAATTTTAATTAATTAGGACTTATATTTGTATGATAAAATCAAACAAATAGCCTAGAAGATGTGAGGGTTTATTGTCGTATCGGACGACTACCTCGGAATCCTAAGACCGGTTAGGGCTTAATTTGCAATGCAAATGCCTAACGAAGAGTTGAGGATTTATGTTGCACTAGTGCAAGCTACCTCGAAGTCCTATGGCTTGGTTATTTTAATTCTAGAAAAGTTTTGCTGAAGTAGGTTCAAGTTTTGCTGACGACGATGGCCGTGCTGCCCACCATGCTCCAAGTTCCTTGTTGTTGCAGAGGTTTAGTTTTAGAAATCATAAATCAGGGGATGGGGGAAGTGTTTTGGTTTAGAGAAGTCTTAATTTCCAAGTGTTTTTTTTTATTTTGATTAAAACAAATCTTAAAGTTGATTATAACGACACCGGTTAAGATCCCAAGGTTCCATCCTTCCGGCATCATTATTTTTATCGGATTCACTTAGTCCAGATGAATTTGCTAAACTCAACCGAATGAGTTCCACACTTTCATTTAGACCGTGGGAAATCCCGTTAGCAACACGTAGGTTACATCATCCGAGGTATTCCCGATCATCCAACAGGACGTTTTAATTTAGTTGTAATTGTAGTTTTGTGTTACTGTTTGTGATTAAATTTTGAGTTGTTTTATATTTTGAAATGTTGTGGCGGTGAATTTTATCTTGCAATGACTTTTAACTTAATTTGGTTTCAGTTTTAGGGACTATCCTAAAGGTGTGGGTTTTCATGTAACAGTTGTTTTATCATGCAAGAAAAATAAACGCAGTTGCAATAAAGTAAATTGCAATAATGTAAATTCTTGGAAAATAAATTGCGGGAAAGTAAATTGCAATAATACAAATGCATACCCGGAGGGTCTTCCCGTCATCCCAAGCTGCACTTAAAACACAATTAGCATACTTAAGCAAGTTCCTAGGTAAGGCTAAGGGAAAGGTTATGGTTTTCTACCAAATTCCTAATCCTATAGCTAGTCATTTCCTATGACGTCTAGGTTCTTTGTGTTTTGGTTTAAGGACGATTTTCTTCATCGAAGAATAATCAAATTCAATTGTTCTTATAAATGTCCTATCATATTGAGGAAGTGCTTAAGAAGGATCTTAAACATCTTTTCGATATTTCTAGGATTGTTTTAAGTCCAAATGAATTTAATTATATAAATGAATCGATCGTCCGAGGTTTTCAAGTTTTGTTAACTTGCTCGGTGAACTAGGACATTTGAATATCCTATGAGTGAAGTGACACTTCATTTAATGTTTTATTTAGGAGTTGTAATAACTAAAGCTTTCGAGGATAGATTAGTATTCAAATGATTTGGTTTAAGTTAAAGAGTTTAAATTTGGAATAGTGTTCGAGTTGCTTTTAAATTTATTTTCTTTCCGTTTTAGGTGATGTTATATTTAATTCAATTTAATTTAATTTTAATTGAGTTTTAATTTAATTTAATTTGATTGAGTTTGATTTAATTTGATTTGATGTTTAATTAATTTGATTTGATTTAATTTTAATTTGATTATTTAATTTAATTTAATTCAATTATTTAATTTAATTTATTTAATTTAATTTAACTTGATTTAATTCAATTTTATTTAATTAATTTAATTTATTTAATTTAATTTAATTTAATTTAATTTAATTTAATTGTTTAATTTAATTTAATTTAATTATTTAATTTAATTTAATTTAATTATTAAATTTAATTTAATTTAATTATTAAATTTAATTTAATTTAATTTAATTGTTAAATTTAATTTAATTTTAATTTAATTTATCTTTAATTTACTTTATTTTTAATTTTAATTAAAATTTTAAAAGAGTTTAATAATTTAATTAAGTCTTTTAATGTTTCAAATTTGAGTTATCATTTTAATTAAGAGTTGAATATTAATGAGATAATTAATTTAGGGACTTTTTAAATTAAAGAATAAATCTCTTCCTAATAAATATCCCTTATTTTGATAATTCCAATTTATTATTCCTCCAAATTTAATCTATTATTTAATTAAAGTTTAATCATTTTAAAATTGTTTAATGGGTTTCTACCCTTTAATTATTTAAATTTCAATCATCCAAATCAGATTAAGATCAAATATTTTACTTGTTGATTTTTTATTAAACCTAAAGTTTTAATTAAGGGTTAAAAGTTTAATTACCATTTTACCCTTTAAGCTTAATAATTTCATAATTCACTAAATTGAACCCAAATGAACTTGAAATTTTTATGTGACTTCACTCATATGTCAATAAAGACATGAGAGGAGAAAATGTGATTTTTCTGTATTTAATTTATTTATATAATTATTTTTGGTGGAAAATAGAGATTTTCAAGGAAAATTTAATAATATGACCAAGGGAAAGTTTCTGTCCTTAAGAAAATTAGGGGACATTCCTAATGACCAGAGAAGCACTTGGACCAATTTTGGTGATTTTTTGAATAATATTATTTTTATTATAATTATTTTGAGTTTTGGAGTATTAATTAATTTAAAAATAAAATAAATATTGAAAAATGGATTTTATATTTTTCAAAAATCTCTCTGATATCAAGGAAACCAGAGAAGCAAATTTTGCAATTTTCTGATTTTTCTATGATTTATTGTAATTATTTTAGTGAAAATGCTAGAAAATACATTTTTTTAATTTTAAAATTACCCTAGGGCTTTAAAATTTAATATCTCACTAAATAGACTTAGGAAAAATATGGGGTTTGTTCCTAAGTGATTAAAATTCAAAATGTGACATTTTGGTGAATTTTATTATTTTTGTGATTTTTATTATTTTTTAATTATTAAAATACTAAAATATTATTAAAAATCAACTTTTTTAGAAAATTGAAATTTTAATTTTCCTAGGTTTCCCTAATATCAGAGAGGCTCCAAAACCAATTTAGTGAATTTTTGAAAAGTATTTTAAAAGTTATGAATTTTTAAAGTTTAAAATGGCTAAGTGGCTTAATTAATCCAATTAGTGGGGCTAACCGAGTCCAATTGACCTCAAATTTTTATGATGGATTCCTCTGATCCTAAAGGTCAGTGGAGAATTGATTTCAAGTCAATTTGATGCCTGGTTAATTCTAATTAATTAAAGACCTATTTTGGGTGTTTAAGCCGATTAGGGTTGTTTTACATGAACTAAGTCAAAACCTATTTTTCCTAGGGTTCTCTGGTCATAAGGAACATCACCAAATTTTCCTAGAATTTATTTCACAACATGCTATTTTTTGGAATTAAAATACTCAAAACAGCAACATGCATTTGAAAAATAAATAACTTTTCACAGAGATGGCCTCCGACCTTGGAAAATTCAGGGAATGTTCCCAAGTTCGAGAGGCTTCAAAAGCCCTATGGTCTCATGCCATGGTGAATTGTATACATGCATGGAGAATTAAATGTATGCAGAGAGTAAATAAATTATAAAAAATAAAATACTTGATGAAATTAAATGATTTCTTTTCCACATTATTCTCCTCTCGTTCAGCTGAGCAAGAGGGTATTTTTATTTTATTTTTGTGATTTTTCTACACAAAGATATGGATTTTTAAAGTTTCGATATTTAATAAATACATTAAATACCCTATTTATCTATTTATCCACGCGGCGCCGGCGAAACATCGGCGGCTCCGAAGGGGTACGTGTCGCGCCGTGATTGGGCGCCGCCATCCGAGTCATCCGTCCCGGGCCCCGCGGTTCTCGCACCGTTTCTCGGTCCGACGCCATCCGAGCCGTTCGTCCGCGCTTGTATCGAATGGACGGCATCCGTTCATCGTCCCCAAGTGTTCTCGCCCGAGAGCCGTCCACACTAAATCCACTAAGATCTCACTCGATTCTCGATGGATTTTTACGTTCTTATACTCTATGGATTCGTCTTGAAGAGACGAACACATCTATACGGCTAACATGCATTGAAACTAAGGCATTTGAAATGGAGAATCTCCGAAGCTCGGGATGGAGAGTTAGCTCATACCTTAGCTCGGAGAAGTGTGGCTTCGATCCGAGAGTTGTTGCACCTTCGATTGGGTCCCGGCAAGCTCCGGATGAAGTCTCTTGGTACAGGGAATTGTCCGGATATGATTTCGACCAAGCCCGATCATAAAGCTTGGAGGTCTGGAGCAACCGGGTGGCCTGGAGATGGGGCTTTTGTCGGTGGACACCTTCCCTTGGTCCAGTGAAGGTGTAGAGCCAATCAATTTGAGAATTGGCTCACTGTGGAGAAGTGTCCTGGTTTTGGGTGGAATTTCAACTCTGAAATTGAGCTTACAGAGGAGGAATGGCAGGGGGATCTCACTGGGGATCAAGTGTTCTAAGAGTGGAGAAGGGTCTGGAACAATTTTGGCAGAGTTTTGGCAAGGTTTGTGCTTAGCTCTTTTCATGGCCGAGAGAGGTGGAGTTTAAATAGGAGAGGGTGGAGGGCCTCCCAGGGGGAGTTGAGGCATGGGATCAGCTGCTCTGGTGAGGAGAAGAACAGCCATGGTGGCCATTGGGCATGGGGCAACTCAGCAGGTGAGAATTCCAAGCTTGGGCTCACATGATGCTCTCGGGTGTGGTGTTTTCCGGCGATCCGGGCGGGCGGCCGGCAGGCATGGGTCACCATCTTGACCGGGGAGGTCGGGGCTTGGCAATGGTGAAGTCAATTGGGCTTGGACATGTGTAAAGTGTTTGGATTAGAATGGAATGGGGGAGAGGCCATTTTGGCTTGAAATTGGTCAACCCATTGGTTTGGGTTGGGTTCACCTCCCCATGGCTGGTCTTGGGCTGAGAAGATCGGTTAGGCTGAGCTGGTCGAGAGGTGGTGATGTCCTTATCCAAGAATATTTGGATTAAATCTTGGTTAAGGGGAGACATGCTTAAGGCTAATGACTTTTAGGAGATGGTTAAAGGACCTCCTCCTTTTGCCATTAATGGCATGGTCACATGCCAAACTTTCATGGCTTCATATGGCTTGTGAATGGCTCATCCTTGGCTTCCTTTGGCTTGGGAAAAGGTTTATTTGTTTCATGAAAAGGGTTTTAGAAATTTTTGACATTTAGGGGGTAATTTGACATGTGGCTTGATTTGGAATGGTTTAATTGATGATTTTGAAACTTAGGGGTGATTTTGATCAAATGGATGATGAGGGGAAGTGTCATGTGGGCTTTAGGATGATTTGGGCTTTTAAAATTTAATGAAGATGGGTTTTTAAGAAGGTTTAAGGGAAGTGGGCTTTTAAGTTTAAGGATGTGTTCATGGATGGGAATTTTTGTAGAAGTTTGGGCCAAATAGTTGTTGGTTTTGGTTTAGGGATGTTTCATGAATAATTTGAAATAGATTTAAGGTGGTTTGGGTTTGAATTGGGTTGAATTTGGGTTTATTTGGTAAATGGGCCAATGTAGGTCAAATTGGACTAACTTGGGCCAATGTTGGGCTAGGGTTGAAATTGATGTAAAATAAATGTTGAGAAATGTTTATGGGAGTGTTTCAAAGAGGTTTTGGCTTTGGTTGGGTTTTGATTTTGAGGTTTGGGCCTATTTGGGTTAGGTTTGGGTTTAGGTCAAAATTGGGCTTTTTGATTTTGGGTTGAATTTGAGTGGGGTTTGGGTCAAAATCCTGGGCAAATCATGTTAGTGTTTTGTTTATGGGGATGTTAAGGAAGATTTAGAAAATATTTGGGGTTAATTGGAGTTGAATTGGGTTAGTTTGGGCTAAGTTTGGGTCATGGGTCCAAATTTGGGCTTTAAGGCCCAAAGTGAAATTGGATCCAAATGTCAATTAAATTGGACTTGGATTTGGTCTAAATTGGTATTGGGAATGTTGAATTGAAGTTTAGAATTGAATTGGACCAGAATTTGGGTCAATTGGATAGGTTTGGTTTAACATTGGGTTCACTTTGGGTTAAAATGGGTCGATTTGGGGGTTTTGACAAAAGTAGGGTAAATTGACAAAATTGGCCCATGGTGTAGTTGGACAAAATGAAATTGGGAATATTTAGGATTTTCTGGAATTTTCTGGGAATTTTTTGAATTTTTGGATTTTTAGGCCAAGAAGGGTATTTTGGGTATTTGGAGGGTATTGGGGGGTATTTTTGGAATCTTTGGTATTTTTGGGTATGGATGATCAATTTGAGTGATGTGGAGATGTTTGGGATTGATTTTGGAAAATTTTGGGTAATTTGGAAATTTTGCAAAATTTGGGTAATTTCAAGAGTTTTGGGTAGGTTTAGTAGGTGTAGGGTCCCGGGGTCAAAAATTGAAAATTTGGGAAATTGAAGATTGGGTAAACCTAGGTGGAAAGAAATCATTTTGGTTGAGCCATGAAGCCATTTCAAGCCCATATGAGCCATGAGAGGACTCATTTGAGGCATTCACTATGTTGTTCCTAACCCTCTAGCGAGGGCTTAGGGGTTAAGGACCATCCATGTGAATCACCTACATGAGTCGGGAGGTTAAGTTGGGTATGGGTGTGGTTTTAGGAAGTGTGTGGAAATGTAGTGTGTAAGTGTAGTGTAAGTCGGCCCCTTCACCGGACCGAGCCACCCGTAGGCGATCCTAAGGCCAAAGAGTCCTATAGGAACTCATCCTTTAAACTTCCACATTTGATTTCAACCCTCTAGGTGATTAGGGGTCTATGGTAAAGTTTGTGGAGTTTGCGGGGAGTTTAGAAGTGGTTTGAATTTCTAAAAGGCGGGTCCCGATTCTAGTCCTCTAAGACGAGTCGAAGGAAAAGCCTAAGGCTAGATCCTAAGTACTAAAGAGAGAAGAGAAGACCTCATCAAAAATGAGGTCAACAAATGGACCCCGAATAGGTGTGGTGGTGACGGAGCACACCGAGCGTATTGGTGTTGACCGAAGCGATCAACAAAACCAACACGGATGTCCAAGTGACGAACTTAGGACGAAGTAGAAGAGTTTCTGTCGGGGAGTGTCAAGTATATCTCCGGAACCGGAGATTCTTGAACTCTTCGTTGGGGAAAGGAAAAGGAGGTGAATCCCAAATCACATGATGCGGGGAATTTCGATTTAGATTTTATTTTGTTTCAATTTATGTTTTGATGTGTGAGTTTAGATTTCAACTTGGAGTTTTTTTTTTTATTGAAGTTTGTCAAAATTAATTTGAAGGATTTGATTTGAAATTAAAATTGGAGTTATGAGGTTTTATATGTAACATCTCCAACCTCGAAAGAAAATTTAATTTATTATATTTAATAGTTGAAATGAGAAGAGATCTCGGAGCAAAGTGGTGTTGGATATAAAATCCTTAACCTCGAGAGTTTGATTTTGATGTATTTCATTGCGATAGGGAAATGATCCTAAAGCGATGCGATCTTGGATGTAAAATCCTTAACCCCGGAATTCGATTTGATGTATTTCGGTGCGATAGGAAAGAATCCTAAAGCGGTGCGAGTCTTGGATGTAAAATCCTTGACCCAAAAGCTTGAATTTTGATGTATTTCGGTGCGATAGGAAAAGAATCCTAAAACGGTGCGATCTTGGATGTAAAATCCTCGACCCAAAAGTTTGAATTGATGTATTTCGGTGCAATAGGAAAAGAATCCTAAAGCGATGCGGTCTTGGATGTAAAATCCTCGACCCAAAAGTTTGAATTGATGTATTTCGGTGCAATAGGAAAAGAATCCTAAAGCGATGCGAGTCTTGGATGTAAAATCCTCGACCCAAAAGAGTTTGATTTGATGTATTTCAGTGCGATAGGAAAAGAATCCTAAAGCGATGCGAGTCTTGGATGTAAAATCCTCGACCCAAAAGAGTTTGATTTGATGTATTTCGGTGCGATAGGAAAAGAATCCTAAAGCGGTGCGGTCTTGGATGTAAAATCCAAGACCCAAAAGTTTGAATTGATGTATTTCGAGTGCAATAGGAAAAGAATCCTAAAGCGATGCGAGTCTTGGATGTAAAATCCTCGACCCAAAAGTTTGATTTTGATGTATTTCGGTGCAATAGGAAAAGAATCCTAAAGCGGTGCGGTCTTGGATGTAAAATCCTCGACCCAAAAGTTTGAATTGATGTATTTCGATGCAATAGGGAAAGAATCCTAAAGCAGTGCAGTCTTGGATGTAAAATCCTCGACCCAAAAGGTTTGAATTTGATGTATTTCAGTGCAATAGGAAAAGGATCCTAAAGCAGTGCAGTCTTGGATGTAAAATCCTCGACCCAAAAGTTTGAATTTTGATGTGATTGATATTTGATTCGAGATCTGGAAGAAATTGAATTTAAATTTGATTGAGACTTGAAGCCTGGAAAAATTGAATTCGGAATTTTGGAAATTTGGAAGGATGAGTTTGAACTCGATTGAAATTTGATTTAAGATTTGATTTGAAATTTGGAAGATCAAGTTTGAAACTTGATCGAGATCGGATTTGGAATTTGATTGAGGATTTGATTTGAAATTTGTAAAGATGGAATTTGAGATTTGTGTTGATTTCGTTTATCTTTTAATGGTTCAAATTTTATTTTATTGTTTATTTAATGTTCATGTGGACTTGGTGTTTGTCATTTTTCAGATTTTTTTTAGAAAGTTTTCTTTTATTCTTTTTTTTTTTATTTCTTTGCTGTTCTTTGTTCGAAGTTCATTTAACTTTAATGGCGTTTCCTAATCAATTTGCACAAAAGAGGTGAAGGCCAAAAACGTGACATGGTCACTTTCATTCCAATCATGTTGAAAATACATCATACAACTCGATCCGGAATATATTTCATACAATCCATGTAGACTCAAAACGGATCGTGTATGATCTTTGTTGATCCATCAAAAGAATCATCCGTCAAAAATCCATGTCCGAATAGTGAAGTACATGGTCTATAACATCACCTTCCAAGCCATCCTTGGCAAGGATGCCAGCTGGATGTACGTTGGAGGTGTGATATTTCCCATGTAACTCACGGCTCGTAAGGCCGGAGGTTCTCTAGCTCGGGTCCGGTTGGAAATGGTAAGGTATTTTATCGTCGTCCATCCTCCCGAAAGTAGCGAGATTCGCTCCACCGGCACCCCGGTATGCAATGCTTTGCGATATCCGCTCCGTTACCTTGCGGTATCATGACGGAACCCACCGGTAAAGGTATCTTTATCGGCCCTCGGAACTCACCCGGACTCGCTATCCGGAGGTCGGATCCGAACATGATGTTACACTCATTCAAGAAAGAGACCGTGCGAAGGTCTGACGAAGTCGTGGTGATCAATATGTGGGGGTATGCAGTCACCCTGTTTGTAGATGTTGATAATGCAGCTATTGGGTATGCAATCTGCTGGCAGTACCCTCCATGTTATCAATCTTTTTACCATTCTCTTGATAACTGATGGCATCGGATCTACTTGCCCATGACGGAGTATTCCCGGTGGGTTTCCCTTCCTGTCTTCGACAAAGTTGTAGCGAGCATCCGCATTGTATTGTGATTCTTCCTTTCCCCGGCATCCATCTCCGGGGTTCCGAGTATGTGTTTTCCCTCGGGCGGCTCGCTCGGCCCATTCTTTTCGGATCCCGGATACAATCCACGATTTCGTTGTTGTTCATACTGCGAGAATACGTTGGTGTGTAGCTCGAGGCCTTCTAGTATGTTGATTCTTCTTCCTTTAATTCTCTCGAAGTATTCGAAAGTTTTCTTTTCAACTTTACGCATCCTCTCCAGCTCGTATTCCGGAATGATCCGCGGATGGCGAGGCCTTGTGACATATTGTGGGATATATGGTTCAATCCCTTCACGTTCCCCTCGCATACCTCGGCTCCTCGGGGATGATGCTCGTCGGGACATCCCCCGGGGTTGCTTCGCAACAAGGTCATGCACTGCTGGTGGTTCTATCCGGTGGCGTGGTAGCCTTCTTCCTTCGATCTTCCGGAGATCTCCACGGTTCTTTTCGTTATTCTAGGAGGCGGCCTCCTTTCTTCGAGTTCCGGTGAACCGGTGTCCTTGAAGTGTATGTCTTGGCATTAGCAATTGTCTCGTCGCGCCGGTCCGCGGCTAGTTTTGTTAACATCTTACGGATACGGCGATTCTTATTCCTTCGTTGCGTGGCCGTGAGAGTAGCTCTCCGAACTTCTTGAATCTCGCGGGCGCGGCGTTGACAAGCCTGCCCTCCGTCGTAGCGACTACGGACTTCATTTTCTTGTCTTCTTCGGTGTTTGCTTTTCTTTTCTTGTTGTTGGATTGGTGGCTTGGGCCACCCACTTTCATCATCGTACGTCCGGGCAGTTCTTCTCGGTTAGTCGGGACCCGGTCACTTTCCTCGTCATCGTAGGCTCCGCCGGTGCGAAATGCGAGTCGATCTCGATTATCGCTCCATCTTTCACCCTCTTTTCATCGAGTGCAAGGCTTACGCCATTCTTAAAGTTCAAGACCAACCGCCCGTTCGACATTTCCCTGCGAAAAGACAAGGAAAAGGATCAGGGGTTGTACTAAGAACAAGAACATTAAGAAAATGTTTATTAAAGATACATTTTTTTATTATTCTTATATTTTAACAGGAATGAAGTAGGATAAGATCAGAAAAAGGGACTTTGATTTGGAGAAGAAAACGAGGAAAACTTTATTATCATTTATTTATTTATTTTAGCACATTTTATTATTTTTGGGTTCGGACCCAATCACAAGTAATTACTTCGCCCGTGTTTCTTAGGGATGAAGAATTCATTCCTTCGAAACATCGAGTAGCGTAATACTTTTTCAAGTATCGTCCGTTGATCGGAAGCATATGTCGTTCTCCCGGCAATTCACTAGCCGGTAGGAGCCTCCTGAGTATACTGCTTCAACCACAAACGGTCCTTCCCAAGTGGGTTCAAATTTTCCTCCTATCTTGCGGTGTGCAAGAATAGGTCTCTTGAGAACGAGAACTAAGTCACCAACTTTGAAAGTTCTTGGGCGGACCAGTTTGTCATGAGCTTGAACCATCTTAGCTTGGTATAGTTCTAAATTCTGTTGCTGCTGCAAGTCTTTTCCCTTCCGAGGCTTTCTAATTCTTCAAGTCGTAATTTGGCGTTCTCTTCGTCGTGATCTTGTTTGCAAGCGCAATTACGAGTGAAGGAAGGTCGAACCTCTAAAGGTAACACTCGCCTCGGACCCAAACACTAGAGCGTAAGGTGTAGCTTGAGTAGGAGTTCTGAAGGTTGTCCGGTAGGCCCATAAGGCTTCTAACAATTTCTCGTGCCAATTTCTCTTATTATCGTCCAATGTTTTCTTTAAGATTTGAACGAGAGTTTTATTAAAAGCCTCAGCGAGACCGTTTGCTCTTGGGTAGTAAATTGTTGAGTATCGCCGATCGATTCCGTGTCTCCGACAAAATTGTTGATTTGTGTGCTTCGAATGCGGACCCATTATCCGAGATGATCTCGCGCGGCACTCCGAAACGGTAGACAACTTGGTTTTGAAAAGCGTAGCACGTGGTGTGCTTTCACTTCTCTGAAGTGGGCTAGCCGCCCACTTGGAAAAGTAATCCGTAGCCGCAAGAATGAAACGATGTCCTTTCGAAGATGGTGGTTCTATCGGACCCACTATATCTGTGCCCCAACATTCAAATGGCCACGACGCAATTGTCGGGTGTAGCACATTTGGAGGTTGGTGTAGAACCACTCCGTGCACTTGGCATTGGTGACGGCTCTTGGCGATTTTCATGCGATCGGTCATTATCGAGGCCGATAGTACCCTAGTCTTTTAATTTTCATTTTCATCTTTGGACCCGATCGGTGAGCGCCACGGAGTCCCGAATGCACCTCTTTAACAATTTCACGGGCCTCGGACCCGCTTAGGCACCTTAGCCACATTTGATCAAAAGACCTTCGTATAATGTGTTGTTTATTAATGCGTAAGACGGAGTTCTTTTCTTGATCCGATGGGCCGGCGACCTATCGTCCGGTAGCTTTCCTGTTTGCGGGTAGTTCATCAATGGCTGTCGCCGATCTTCGTGTTTTTACGTCACTTCTCTGCAATTGATTCTTTTTCTTTTGCTGATTTGTGTATTGTGTCTATGTCGAGCTGTGATAGGACTGACGTCCGTGACCGACACTTCCATCGATTCATCTTGCAAACGAGCAAATTCTTTTGCGAGACGGGCTAAAGCATCCGCTAAAGCATTCTTTTTCTAGGAATTTTGTAGATTGTCACATTTGGAATCTGTTCCAACAATTGTATGGCATACTTGGAAGTATTGTTCGAGTCTTGGCTTTAGAATTCATCTTGTCCGGCGATCCGTTGAATGATTAACTGTGAATCCCCGTAGATGTTGATGTACGTTATCCCCATTTGAATGGTTAATTCCAATCCCGTTATGAGGGCTTCGTATTACGCTTCGTTGTTTGTACACGGTTCGTCAAGTGGTAGGAGTATCTTAACATCCCCGCTCCGGTGTTATAAAGATTAGCCCGATTCCTGCCTTACGGGCACTATCACTTGTGATTCTTCGTCTTTGTGTGCTTGAAGATGCTCCGTCAAAATATAATTCCCAACGTCGATCGTCGAGGTCTTCTAGGTTCATTATTTGTTCATCCGGCGGATCGTCATTGAGAGGAGATTCGGCCGGCAAAGGGTGTCTTGCGAGGAAGTCTGCTAAGACTTGTCCCTTTACGGCACGCGGAGGCACGAAAGTTATATCGAATTGCAATAATATCATTGACCATCCGGCAAGTCCGCCGGAAAGTGTTGGACGAGTCATCGAGTATTGCAATGGATTAAACTTCGAAATCAAGTTGACCTTATGAGAAAGCATGTAGTGCCCGAGCTTTTGAGCGGCGAAGATCGGGGCCAAACAATGCTTTTCAATTGCGGGATACCTTACTTCCGTCGGAAGTAAACGACGGCTTAAGTAGTAAAGAGCATTTTCTTTACCCTCATCATTGACTCAGGCTAACGAGGCTCCGAGAGAGTCATCTAAAGCCGCGGTGTAAAGTATCGACTGGTCTACCCGAGATCAGGGCTGCTAAGACGGGAGGTGTCATTAAATATTGTTTAATGTCTTCGAAGGCCTTCGGCATTTCTCTTCCCAAATAAATTTGGCGTCCTTTTTAACTAGTGCCGAGAAAGGTCGACACCTACTCGACGGGTTTGAGATAAAGCGTCGAAGATATGCCAACTTCCCTTGAAAAGATCGTAGTTGTTTTAAGGTTTTGGGAGGCGGCATTTCTAAGATGGCTTTAATCTTCTCCGGGTCGATTTCAATTCCACGATGTCGGACAACGAATCCTAAGAATTTCCCGGAGGTGACGCCGAAGGCGCATTTTAAGGGATTCATCTTAAGGTTAAATTGATTTAATCGTTCGAAAACAATTCTCAAATCATACGAGTGGTTTTCCTTTACTTTGCTTTTGATGACGACATCGTCCACGTAGCATTCGACTTGATTGTGGATGAGATCATCAAAAATTCTTGTCATTGCTCTTTGGTAGGTTGCTCTGCGTTCTTCGATCCGAATGGCATCATCTGTGTAGCAAAATACTCCGATCGGCGTTACGAATGCTTGTAAGCTTTTCATCTCCTGGAGCCATTTTTATCCGGTTGTATCTCGAAGATCCAACCATGAATGAGAATATTTCATGTGTCGAAGCAATATCGATCATCGGTTCCGGAATCGGTAGAGGAATTCATCTTTTGGACATGCCTTGTTTAAATCTACGAAGTCCACACAAATTCGATCCGACCATTCTTCTTTCGACTGGCACTACATTGGCTAACCGAGTCGGGTATTGTTCTTCACGGACAAATTTAGCGTCTATTAGCTTTTTAACTTCGGCTATGACTTGTTGTTTGATTTCTAGACGCATTCTTCAGGGACCTTGTCACGTCGGAACGAAGTAGGATCCACTCCTAGCTTATGGACCGCAACCTCCGGAGCTAATCCCGGCATTTCATCGTAGCTCCAAGCAAAACGAGTCTTTAAATTCCATTAATAACTTGATTATTTCTTCGGAGTCTTCTTTATTGAGTAAGGAGCTAACAAAGGTAGGTCTAGGCTCTTCGTTAGTACCTAAGTTAACTTCCGTTAACTCATCTATTGTGGATTTAATTTCTTCTTCGAATTCGGTGGAGCGTCTCCAATTTGTAAATCTTCGAGTTCGTCCGTAGTTTCCATGCGGTTTTCATTGGACTTGCAAGTGACAATCAAGCAAAATTCGGTATCGTCAGCCGACCCTACTGTGCCGAATCCGAGTCCATACTTTGAATTGGGAGGACGACCGGAGTTATTCCATAACTTTTCAAAATGTTGTGATTGGCCTCTTGTCCATTGTCGAGGTAAGAAACCACGTTGAATTAAATTTTGAACACGGAGAGAGTACCACTCAAAAGGTAATTCCATTAATTCGATGAAGTGACATCTTCGAATTGTACATTATTTTCGGTTTTGGAGGAAGAAGCACCACGGTAGAATTTGATCGGCTTTGCACCGTCACTACGTACCTCTTTGACCTCCATACCCTCGATCTTATTAGAATGGATCGGAGTTAGGGTCATAGTATGTACGTAGTGGTTAATCTTCTCGTACATTGATTTGTATTCTTCATTCTTTTCATCTTCGAGGGAGATCTTGTATTGCGGTTTCTTTCGACTTATTGTTGCTGCTTCTTGCTTGATTTCTTTTTCTTCTTCAGAACTATCATCCCAATCAACATTGATGGTTGGTTTCCTCTGTCCACGTTGTCCTAGCGTCTCTACCACGACCTCGTCCCCGGCCTCGACCTCGGATGCGAGTTGTGGAGAAACCTTCACCATCTCTCCGGAAGGGAGTGGTGAGTGACTGTTGGACTAGAACTTCAGGTTCTTCGTTGTCTCGAACTTTCTTTGCTTCATTTATTACGGTATCTCTGGAGAAGATTGTTTTCTTTGGCGGTGCATAATAAGCTGCATCTTCATGGATTCCAATCTCATGTACGGAGAATGGTTGTAAGTCACCTTTGATGCACTGTTCCCCTCCATCATAGTATTTGATGCACTGGTGTAGAGATGATGGTACCATCCTGTTTTCATGTATCCATGGTCGGCCCAACAAAGCGTTGAACGACGTTTCTGAATCGATTATGTGAAATTTTGCGGTTGTCTTTGCTAAGTCACCGGTCTTCATCAGTAGCGTTATTGACCCGAGGGCTCTTTCTCCTTTACGGTTGAATCCCTTAATAACATTTTGTCGGCTCGAGCTCGCGAGCATCAATTTCCAAGTATGCTAGCGTTCGAAGACTCATTATATTGATTGATGCTCCCGGATCCACCAATACTGCGGAGAGCGTAAACTTCCCGATTGTAGCCGAAATGTACAACGGTCGGTTGTGATCTGCATCGTCCCAAGTAGTAGGTCATTGTCCGTGAAGGTAACACCTCGCTGTTCCTTTAACGAGCAAACCTCATCTAAGGAATCTCCGGCCATTTGAGCTAAGCAAATTTCCGGATCAAGTAAGGCCTTGATCAGAGCTTCCCTCATCTCCTTTGACAAGATGAGAGCATCGTAAAAGCTCAGTTTGGCCGGTAGTTTCCTAAGATGGGCTAGCACGTTGTAGTCCACTTTGTTTCCATGCGTCTCGGCTTCTTCTCGAACGGGTATGTCTTCCGCTGGGGTTGGTTCTTCTTGAACAACCTCCTGCTTTCCTTTGTCTTTTGGACCCATTCTTGGAGGTAGAACTTTTCCACTTCTTAGGTTGACTTCTGTAATTTCTTCTGAATCTAGTGTTGAGTTTGTCGGTGTCTCCTCCTGAATCGGAATGACTGGCTCTTCGGATTATCTTCCAAATCCGAAGGCTCTAACTCTCATCGTAATCGGAGCTCCTCGAAACTCACGGATAGATCCGTTGCTTGTTGAACTCTCGTAGCCTCCTTGATGGATGCCTTCTTCGTCATTTTGATCGTCGAGATCTTGTATGATTTGAGAATTGTTGTTGGTATCGAAATCGACGCCGGATTGTCGCTAGTTACGTAATCGTTAGAAACGGTCAAAACGTAGCCAACGCCATCACCCTTATCATTATATGATCCCACCGAAGTGAGCGGATAATCATACAAAATCGGAGGTTCGAGGGATTTCTCCCCCGAATCGGAAACAACTATCCTAGGATAAGCAGCCCCTAGTCTAGCCTTAGGAATCTCGGTCCCCTCCTCTTCGTCAATTTTCTTCTTCTCTTCGATTGTCTCCTGTCGAGGTGGCTCTTCTATCGCAAGTGATAGTACCGGCTTAACAGGTCTCGAACTACGAATTGAAGCTCGCACCGAAGCGGTTCGGATGTTGTCTAAAATCTTCTTCGAAGATCTCGTCCGAGCGGTAGTCCATCCATCGTCAGTTGCATAGGGATCTATCGGGATGACGGGATCGGTTGAGATAACATTGACGGAACCTCCTTTACAGGGTTCCTTCATGTACTCCTTTGGGATTGTTATATTTCCTTTCCGAAGGTTGTCATTGAGCCAACTTTTGAAGGTAATGCAGTCTTCTATCTTGTGCCCGAAGCATCCGATGGTAGGGGCAAAAGTTGGGATCACCTTTCTTGTTGACTTCCTCCGGTCTTTTGGGCTCAGCAGTTGGAAATCTGGAGTTTTCATTAGGCTACGGAACATCTTCGATGCTGCTTCATTCTTGAACGGATATTCTCTCGCTCGAAGCTCCCTCGATGTACGTTGCGGACGAGACGGTTGTTCATCTTGCGGAGACGACCGATAGCTGGACCGGGGTTGCTTGGTAATTTTGTTGTGGTTCGTTGCGGCCGTTACGGTGGTATTTGCATCGGTTGTTTGCCTTTGTCAGACTGCTGCAACGATCCCGCATTTCTTCTCGAAGGTCTTCACCGGCTTACGCTTGTCCGTCTTGTCGGCAAAACTTAATTGCTTCGCCTCTTCTTGCAAGCTTCCGGCCTTGCTTAACAACTTCTCAAAAGTCTTAATAGTGAATCCCTTGAGGAGAAGTGCTATCGGGTCGTGAATGCTTTTAAGCAAGATGCCGACTGCATGTTGTTCTTGCAGTTGTGGTTCACACTTCATACTTAAATTTCTCCATCGAAGTATGTAATCCACTAGAGTTTCATTCGGCCTTTGTTTCTCTACCACTAAATCACCTATAGTGATGTGGTGCTTGAGCTCCGGCAAATCGCTTAATGAAGAGGCTCTCTAGCTCGAGAATGTCTTTACGGATCCGTTGGGTAATTCTGCATACCGGTCGAAGGCGATTCTCGACAGACCGCTAACGAGCTGTCGGAAGAGTAGCGCATCGCTCCCGCCGGCATTGCAACAAGCGGCACGAAAGTGTGCAACATGCTTGTCGGGGGTTCCGGTTCCATCGAAGGTCTTAAACGAGAGGTGGTACGAAGCCCTTTGGGTATTGGACGACGTCGAATTCTTCCGGGTAAGGTCTACCCGTCCGAATAGATGTCCCGTTCTTCGATTGTGCTAGGGCTTCTCGCACTGCTGCTCTACCATGTTCTTGATATCCTTTTCGGGGATCATACTTTGTGTTGTATCCTTTTTCGACTTGGTCATCCCCATTGACGGATGTAATCTCCTTTCCTCCGTCTACGATGTGAATGACTTCGGGGGTGTCTCTCTATGTGGTTGTACTTGACTTTGGAGAGTGGCCGGAGCTATGGCCATCTCTTCCATCCTCTTCGCCATTTGAGCGATCGTGTCGTCCTTTTCCCGAAGCTCGTCTCTTCATCGGTTCCGGCTCCTCTCTTCTGCGCGGCTGCAGGAGCACCTTGAGAAGATGATGAAGCTCGTGTCTCAACCATGTTGATTTACGCATATTCGTTGTCCATGAATTCGATGAGTCGATCTCATCTCCGAACTTTTCTTCTCTTTCTTTTGCCAACCGTCGGATGTCGGTTCTCGGCTTTTCCATGGCATCTTCTAGCGGAGCTTTCTGTGTATCTTTGTGGTTGTCATGCGATGGTTGCGGGTCCTTTTTCACGAGTCCCCTTCATCGCGGTAGCGCTTTCTTCGGATTCGAAGCCTCCCGGCGAGACTTTCTCTCTCGGGCTGCTTGTTTCAATCTCAGCTGCCCCGTAGTGGGACGCCACACCATCCTTCTAGCGAGCGAAGGTCTAGGACCGGATGGTGCGTTGGCCAAATGCTTCGGAAGGTGGTATCCTCCCTAATATGTAATCACGATACTACGACAGGCGGGCTAGCCTTCATTCTCTTGCTTGGCTTTTCTATCATGACGACGGGCTCTACTCGGGGCCCAAGACGGGATTTGACTGGCACCCGTCCTATCCTTCGTAGAATTTCCGACACGGGGCAATTTTCCTTCTTTGCTAGCTTTTCTACCAAAGTTTGCAGTCGAGCAAACGGCGTAGTTCTAGTTCTTTTCTTGCGGCTATCGTTGTAGTATGCGGGTCGAGGTAATGTGGCAGCAATCTTGCGAACATTCTCCTCATCCTCTGCGGCGGAGAGGGGATGGAACCTACTTCCTCCCAAAAGTGGTATGTATTCAGGCAGCGGTGTATATTCTGGTAGCGGTGTATATTCTGGCAACTCTGGAATTTCCTCCGGGAAGGCAATCTCGGCAGCTCCGGCTTCCCCGGCGATCCTTCTATTTCTATTTCTTCTTTGGGTCTTTGTCGGCGACGGAATCTTCGAGCCTGGACCCGATTTCGAAGACAGAAGGTCTTACGGGAAGATCCGTACCCTCCACGGTAACGGGTTTACCATAGTTACGGATTTCTTTCCCCTTTGATTTGGCGAAGTCGGGGTAGGTGCGAAACAACTAGACCGGTGGGGGTAGTAAAAACGGTCCTCCTACGGACGGCGGTACTCCTCCTAGTCGGGACCCTTTGCGGGGAGGAAACTCTTGGGTCGACCTGAGGTTGAACTCGAGCGGTGGTTCCTCGGCTTCGGATATCTTGTTCGTCGGTGCAAAGAGGGAGACGTCGGTGACCTTGACGTTCGTGTTTTCGAATCCTCGTCCAAATCGGATGACCCCATTGTCGGGCGGCTCATCCTTATAGACGGCGAAGTCCGATCCGTTGGTGAAGGAGAAAATCGGTTTCGGGGCTTCCATTTCGCAAGGTAGACTGCAGGTTGTCGGTCCCGAGTTATGCTTCTTTTCTTCGGGACGAAAAGAAAGGAATTGAAAAGAGTCCGAACTCATTCTTTGTTCATGTATTTATAAAAAAGAATCATTTGTTAAAAGAATCACTTATTAGAGGGTTTGTTTATTTAGAACGGAATGTTCGAAAGGTGTAGAGAAGGTAAGGAATCCGATTCGGAGAGGAAAAGAAAGTCTTAAGCAAGACTTCCCGACTCGAAGGATCACTCCTAAACTAACACCTATCGGGGGTCCACCCCACCTCAAAAATGAGGTAAAAGGATCTCGGAACCTCTCTGTTTAGGGGTGTCTAAACAGTGGCTCCTAAATCCGAGAGAATGTTGGCTATACTTGTTCAAGATAGAAATGAACATAGTATTCCAACGGAAAGAAGGGTAGTTTGATCCATTAGGGACATGGATACACTACCGATTTTTGAAAACGAATTATTTGATTATAATGGAGAGAGGAATAGTCCCAGATGGAGTCGCCAGAAATTGTCGGCATATTTTTAGGTTGTATTGTATTTTAAAAGGGGGGTCGCCTAACAGAAGTTGTCGGCGAATTTGAATTTTAAATTTGATTTAAATATATATATAATTTAGAAAGTAGTATTTGGCTTTGAAAATAATTTTTAAATTTGAAAGTTTTAAGATATGAGATTAAACCGATCTCACATCCCAAATAGTTTATATAAACGAGCACCGCACCACAAATCGTGTATCTATCCCTAAGGATAGACACACCGCTTGATGGTGGGGCTCGATCAAATAAACTAGAAGTTTTGTGACATCCGTTTGGTGCAGCGAACCAATTTTATAAGCCGACAAATTCCCCTACTTAATATGAAAGTATTAAACGGGGTTTATATTACCAGGTTCTTTAAATTCCCTATAAGGGCAAGCCCACATAGTTAATTACATCTTAAGTGACGGGAATCACCTAAGAAAACTCTCGATAATAACCAATAATTCTGCTCTCAAGAATTTCAAAGTTTAAGGTTTTCGAAAGATTGAATTTTGGAATTTCGATAGGGAATGGATCAAATTTTGGAACATTTTGTTTTATGAATCCAAAGGAAGAGAGGTAGGAGAAATTGCGATTCGAAGTGAACTTCGGTAATTTCACGACTATCCTATTGTTTGGCTTGAATTTAGGAAAGTCCTAATGTTTATTTGATATTTCGATCTTGCCGATTTTAATTAATTAGGACTTATATTTGTATGATAAAATCAAACAAATAGCACTAGAAGATGTGAGGGTTTATTGTCGTATCGGACGACTACCTCGGAATCCTAAGACCGGTTAGGGCTTAATTTGCAATGCAAATGCCTAACGAAGAGTTGAGGATTTATGTTGCACTAAGCGAAGCTACCTCGAAGTCCTATGGCTTGGTTATTTTAATTCTAGAAAAGTTTTCTTGAAGTAGGTTCGAGTTTTCTTGACGACGATGGTCGTCGTTGCCCATCATGCTCCAAGTTCCTTGTTGTTGCGGAGGTTTAGTTTTAGAAATCATAAATCAGGGGATGGGGGAAGTGTTTTGGTTTAGAGAAGTCTTAATTTCCAAGTGTTTTTTCTTATTTTGATTAAAACAAATCTTAAAGTTGATTATAACGACACCGGTTAAGATCCCACGGTTCCATCCTTCCGGCATCATTATTTTTATCGGATTCACTTAGTCAGGATGAATTTGCTAAACTCAATTGAATGAGTTCCACACTTTCATTTAGGCCAGTGGGAAATCCCGTTAGCAACACGTAGGTTACATCATCCGAGGTATTCCCGATCATCCAACGGGACGTTTTAATTTAGTTGTAATTGTAGTTTTGTGTTACGTTTGTGATTAAATTTTGAGTTGTTTTATATTTTGAAATGTTGTGGCGGTGAATTTTATCTTGCAATGACTTTTAACTTAATTTGGTTTCGGTTTTAGGGACTATCCTAAAGGTGTGGGTTTTCATGTAACGAGTTGTTTTATCATGCGAGAAAAATAAACGCGATTGCAATAAAGTAAATTGCAATAATGTAAATTGCTTGGAAAATAAATTGCGGGAAAGTAAATTGCGATAATAT
Organism: Papilionanthe hookeriana x Papilionanthe teres; assembly: GCA_022702705.1. Lineage (NCBI taxonomy): Eukaryota > Viridiplantae > Streptophyta > Magnoliopsida > Asparagales > Orchidaceae > Papilionanthe > Papilionanthe hookeriana x Papilionanthe teres. The sequence goes on from CM040427.1 coordinate 24,314,307, forward strand.
AAATGCGTACTCGGAGGGTCTTCCCGTCATCCCAAGCTGCACTTAAAACACAATTAGCATACTTAAGCAAGTTCCTAGGTAAGGCTAAGGGAAAGGTTATGGTTTTCTACCAAATTCCTAATCCTATGGCTAGTCATTTCCTATGACGTCTCAGGTTCTTTGTGTTTTGGTTTAAGGACGATTTTCTTCATCGAAGAATAATCAAATTCGATTGTTCTTATAAATGTCCTATCATATTGAGGAAGTGCTTAAGAAGGATCTTAAACATCTTTTCAATATTTCTAGGATTGTTTTAAGTCCAAATGAATTTAATTATATAAATGAATCGATCGTCCGAGGTTTTCGAGTTTTGTTAACTTGCTCGGTGAACTAGGACATTTGAATATCCTATGAGTGAAGTGACACTTCATTTAATGTTTTATTTAGGAGTTGTAATAACTAAAGCTTTCGAGGGTAGATTAGTATTCAAATGATTTGGTTTAAGTTAAAGAGTTTAAATTTGGAATAGTGTTCGAGTTGCTTTTAAATTTATTTTCTTTCTGTTTTAGGTGATGTTATATTTAATTCAATTTAATTTAATTTTAATTGAGTTTTAATTTAATTTAATTTGATTGAGTTTGATTTAATTTGATTTGATGTTTAATTAATTTGATTTGATTTAATTTTAATTTGATTATTTAATTTAATTTAATTCAATTATTTAATTTAATTTATTTAATTTAATTTAACTTGATTTAATTCAATTTTATTTAATTAATTTAATTTATTTAATTTAATTTAATTTAATTTAATTTAATTTAATTGTTTAATTTAATTTAATTTAATTATTTAATTTAATTTAATTTAATTATTAAATTTAATTTAATTTAATTTAATTGTTAAATTTAATTTAATTTTAATTTAATTTATCTTTAATTTACTTTATTTTTAATTTTAATTAAAATTTTAAAAGAGTTTAATAATTTAATTAAGTCTTTTAATGTTTCAAATTTGAGTTATCATTTTAATTAAGAGTTGAATATTAATGAGATAATTAATTTAGGGACTTTTTAAATTAAAGAATAAATCTCTTCCTAATAAATATCCCTTATTTTGATAATTCCAATTTATTATTCCTCCAAATTTAATCTATTATTTAATTAAAGTTTAATCATTTTAAAATTGTTTAATGGGTTTCTACCCTTTAATTATTTAAATTTCAATCATCCAAATCAGATTAAGATCAAATATTTTACTTGTTGATTTTTTATTAAACCTAAAGTTTTAATTAAGGGTTAAAAGTTTAATTACCATTTTACCCTTTAAGCTTAATAATTTCATAATTCACTAAATTGAACCCAAATGAACTTGAAATTTTTATGTGACTTCACTCATATGTCAATAAAGACATGAGAGGAGAAAATGTGATTTTTACTGTATTTAATTTATTTATATAATTATTTTTGGTGGAAAATAGAGATTTTCAAGGAAAATTTAATAATATGACCAAGGGAAAGTTTCTGTCCTTAAGAAAATTAGGGGACATTCCTAATGACCAGAGAAGCACTTGGACCAATTTTGGTGATTTTTTTGAATTATATTATTTTTATTATAATTATTTTGAGTTTTGGAGTATTAATTAATTTAAAAATAAAATAAATATTGAAAAATGGATTTTATATTTTTCAAAAATCTCTCTGATATCAGGGAAACCAGAGAAACAAATTTTGTAATTTTCTGATTTTTCTATGATTTATTGTAATTATTTTAGTGAAAATGCTAGAAAATACATTTTTTTAATTTTAAAATTACCCTAGGGCTTTAAAATTTAATATCTCACTAAATAGACTTAGGAAAAATATGGGGTTTGTTCCTAAGTGATTAAAATTCAAAATGTGACATTTTGGTGAATTTTATTATTTTTGTGATTTTTATTATTTTTTAATTATTAAAATACTAAAATATTATTAAAAATCAACTTTTTTAGAAAATTGAAATTTTAATTTTCCTAGGTTTCCCTAATATCAGAGAGGCTCCAAAACCAATTTAGTGAATTTTTGAAAAGTATTTTAAAAGTTATGAATTTTTAAAGTTTAAATTGGCTAAGTGGCTTAATTAATCCAATTAGTGGGGCTAACCAAGTCCAATTGACCTCAAATTTTTATGATGGATTCCTCTGATCCTAAAGGTCAGTGGAGAATTGATTTCAAGTCAATTTGATGCCTGGTTAATTCTAATTAATTAAAGACCTATTTTGGGTGTTTAAGCCAATTAGGGTTGTTTTACATGAACTAAGTCAAAACCTATTTTTCCTAGGGTTCTCTGGTCATAAGGAACATCACCAAATTTTCCTAGAATTTATTTCACAACATGCTATTTTTGGAATTAAAATACTCAAAACGAGCAACATGCATTTGAAAAATAAATAACTTTTCACAGAGATGGCCTCGACCTTAGAAAATTCGGGGAATGTTCCCAAGTTCGGAGGCTTCAAAAGCCCTATGGTCTCATGCCATGGTGAATTGTATACATGCATGGAGAATTAAATGCATGCGGAGAGTAAATAAATTATAAAAAATAAAATACTTGATGAAATTAAATGATTTCTTTTCCACATTATTCTCCTCACGTTCACTGAGCGAGAAGGTATTTTTATTTTATTTTTGTGATTTTTCTACACAAAGATATGAATTTTTAAAGTTTCGATATTTAATAAATACATTAAATACCCTATTTATCTATTTATCCACGCGGCGCCGGCGAAACATCGGCGGCTCCGAAGGGGTACGTGTCGCGTCGTGATTGGGCGCCGCCATCCGAGTCATCCGTCCCGGGCCCCGCGGTTCTCGCACCGTTTCTCGGTCCGACGCCATCCGAGCCGTTCGTCCGCGCGTGTATCGAATGGACGGCATCCGTTCATCGTCCCCAAGTGTTCTCACCGAGAGCCGTCCACACTAAATCCCTAAGATCTCACTCGATTCTCGATGGATTTTTACGTTCTTATACTCTATGGATTCGTCTTGAAGAGACGAACACATCTATACGGCTAACATGCATTGAAACTAAGGCATTTGAAATGGAGAATCTCCGGAAGCTCGGGATGGAGAGTTAGCTCATACCTTAGCTCGGAGAAGTGTGGCTTCAATCCGAGAGTTGTTGCACCTTCGATTGGGTCCCGCGAAGCTCCGGATGAAGTCTCTTGGTGCTGGGAATTGTCCGGATATGATTTCGACCAAGCCCGATCATAAAGCTTGGAGGCTGGAGCAGCCGGGTGGCTCGGAGATGGGGCTTTTCTTGGTGGACACCTTCCCTTGGTCGCAGTGAAGGTGTAGAGCCAATCAATTTGAGAATTGGCTCACCGTGGAGAAGTGTCCTGGTTTTGGGTGGAATTTCGACTACGAAATTGAGCTTACAGAGGAGGAATGGCAGGGGGATCTCACTGGGGATCAAGTGTTCTAAGAGTGGAGAAGGGTCTGGAACAATTTTGGCAGAGTTTTGGCAAGGTTTGTGCTTAGCTCTTTTCATGGCCGAGAGAGGTGGAGTTTAAATAGGAGAGGGTGGAGGGCCTCCCGGGGGAGTTGAGGCATGGGATCAGCTGCTCTGGTGAGGAGAAGAACAGCCATGGTGGCCATTGGGCATGGGGCAACTCGGCGAGTGAGAATTCCAAGCTTGGGCTCACATGATGCTCTCGGGTGTGGTGTTTTCCGGCGATCCGGGCGGGTGGCCGGCAGGCATGGGTCACCATCTTGACCGGGGAGGTCGGGGCTTGGCAATGGTGAAGTCGATCGGGCTTGGACATGTGTAAAGTGTTTGGATTAGAATGGAATGGGGGAGAGGCCATTTTGGCTTGAAATTGGTCAACCCATTGGTTTGGGTTGGGTTCACCTCCCCATGGCTGGTCTTGGGCTGAGAAGATCAGTTAGGCTAGTCGGTCGAAGGTGGTGATGTCCTTATCCAAGAATATTTGGATTAAATCTTGGTTAAGGGGAGACATGCTTAAGAGCTAATGACTTTTAGGAGATGGTTAAAGGACCTCCTCCTTTTGCCATTAATGGCATGGTCACATGCCAAACTTTCATGGTTTCATATGGCTTGTGAATGGCTCATCCTTGGCTTCCTTTGGCTTGGGAAAAGGTTTATTTGTTTCATGAAAAGGGTTTTAGAAATTTTTGACATTTAGGGGGTAATTTGACATGTGGCTTGATTTGAAATGGTTTAATTGATGATTTTGAAACTTAGGGGTGATTTTGATCAAATGGATGATGAGGGGAAGTGTCATGTGGGCTTTAGGATGATTTGGGCTTTTAAAATTTAATGAAGATGGGTTTTTAAGAAGGTTTAAGGGAAGTGGGCTTTTAAGTTTAAGGATGTGTTCATGGATGGGAATTTTTGTAGAAGTTTGGGCCAAATAGTTGTTGGTTTTGGTTTAGGGATGTTTCATGAATAATTTGAAATAGATTTAAGGTGGTTTGGGTTTGAATTGGGTTGAATTTGGGTTTATTTGGTAAATGGGCCAATGTAGGTCAAATTGGGCTAACTTGGGCCAATGTTGGGCTAGGGTTGAAATTGATGTAAAATAAATGTTGAGAAATGTTTATGGGAGTGTTTCAAAGAGGTTTTGGCTTTGGTTGGGTTTTGATTTTGAGGTTTGGGCCTATTTGGGTTAGGTTTGGGTTTAGGTCAAAATTGGGCTTTTTGATTTTGGGTTGAATTTGAGTGGGGTTTGGGTCAAAATCCTGGGCAAATCATGTTAGTGTTTTGTTTATGGGGATGTTAAGGAAGATTTAGAAAAGATTTGGGGTTAATTGGAGTTGAATTGGGTTAGTTTGGGCTAAGTTTGGGTCATGGGTCCAAATTTGGGCTTTAAGGCCCAAAGTGAAATTGGATCCAAATGTCAATTAAATTGGACTTGGATTTGATCTAAATTGGTATTGGGAATGTTGAATTGAAGTTTAGAATTGAATTGGACCAGAATTTGGGTCAATTGGATAGGTTTGGTTTAACATTGGGTTCACTTTGGGTTAAAATGGGTCAATTTGGGGGTTTTGACAAAAGTAGGGTAAATTGACAAAATTGGCCCATGGTGTAGTTGGACAAAATGAAATTGGGAATATTTAGGATTTTCTGGAATTTTCTGGGAATTTTTTGAATTTTTGGATTTTTAGGCCAAGAAGGGTATTTTGGGTATTTGGAGGGTATTGGGGGGTATTTTTGGAATCTTTGGTATTTTTGGGTATGGATGATCAATTTGAGTGATGTGGAGATGTTTGGGATTGATTTTGGAAAATTTTGGGTAATTTGGAAATTTTGCAAAAATTTGGGTAATTTCAAGAGTTTTGGGTAGGTTTAGTAGGTGTAGGGTCCCGGGGGTCAAAAAATTGAAAATTTGGAAAATTGAAGATTGGGTAAACCTAGGTGGAAAGAAATCATTTTGGTTGAGCCATGAAGCCATTTCAAGCCCATATGAGCCATGAGAGGACTCATTTGAGGCATTCAGCTATGTTGTTCCTAACCCTCTTAGCCGAGGGCTTAGGGGTTAAGGACCATCCATGTGAATCACCTACATGAGTCGGGAGGTTAAGTTGGGTATGGGTGTGGTTTTAGGAAGTGTGTGGAAATGTAGTGTGTAAGTGTAGTGTAAGTCGGCCCCTTCACTGAGACCGGGCCACGCGAGGGCGATCTAAGGCCAAAGAGTCCTATAGGAACTCATCCTTTAAACTTCCACATTTGATTTCAACCCTCTAGGTGATTAGGGGTCTATGGTCGAGTTTGTGGAGTTTGCAGGGAGTTTAGAAGTGGTTTGAATTTCTAAAAGGCGGGTCCCAATTCTAGTCCTCTAAGACAGTCAAAGGAAAAGCCTAAGGCTAGATCCTAAGTACTAAAGAGAGAAGAGAAGACCTCATCAAAAATGAGGTCAACATCACCCTTCCGAGTCACAGCCTCCTCAACACACTCATCCCAAGTCACTACCTACTAGACACACTCATTCTCTTAGTCATTTCCTCTTCAACACACTCATTCCTGATTCACTGCTTCAGTACACTCATTCCATTGATCGTTCTTATACTAGTAGGCCAGTCACACTACCCTGAATCTTTTGCAACTACATGTGTATTTTCCTAATTGTCCCTTTGACAATACTAGCTAGTTTGATATGTGATCCTTCATCGAGTGTGGTATGTTAGTGAGTATCTCACATGAGGATACCTCGGTGGGGTAATACCAGCTATTGTACTGTGATCGACAAAAATATGTCGTGCTAAGGTTCCAAGGAGTTTGATAGGTGCCACTTAGGATTTTCTTCTCTTAGGAATTATTTTTAAAATATAAAAATCATTATTTTTTATTATGTATGCATTGTGATTTTTAAAATTTATTTTGACCTATTTGTATCCTTAACTTAGACCGTATATAATGTCAAGTCTTTAAATCTTTTAAAACCTACATTTAGTGGCATCACTTAGAATCTTTAGAATCCATAAGACGGGGCTAAAAAATTGCGACCCTGTCAAGGCATACAGTAACCTTTTTTCCTACACCCTGCACATTAGATTTTGTGATTAGGATGAAATGCTAAGATAGGAAGCTAGTCGTATTTTGATGCCCTGGCTATAGTTTATAGTTAGTTTGGTTGCCCTAGCATGACATCACTTTAATCTTACATTTTTGTAGATTTACCAAATTTTAGACATGTGTAATAATATTTTAGTGGCAATTTCTTTGTAGAGAGTCATGCCTAAAAGACACACACACTTATAACAGAAAGGAGCAAGTAATGATTACAATGCTAACACTTTTCTGTAGAAGCTGCTAAGCTCCTCTCGCCAGACGTGTCTCATAAGTGTTGTATGAGATAACATGTGCTAAATATTTTGCAGGTCAAGTCTTTTTTCTTTTATCATGTATTTTGTAGAGTCCTTTGGATCGTGTATGTATAAAAAATAAGGTATGAGCCCAGGTTCCAAGGCGCATGATGCATCGAACCATGTGACGAAGGACAATTAGCAGCAAGCTCTTCTCCAGTACCTTAAGTCAGAATTCATATCCTTGTATTGATTTAGCACCAGGTGTGTTTATGCAGTGCCTTTCTGTCCTTTTTTTTCATGGAATCTATTGTCGACCTAGGGCACCAGCTTATTTCCTTATATTGCTTGGCTAGCTTTACTTGTGTTGTTGTATTCTTGAAATTGTCGGTTATGCCCTTTTTTATTTTTGGTATGTCTGGGATTAATTATAAAATGCAATTTGGGCTCTATAAGACTTTATATTTTAAATCTTTCAAAAATCTTAATAAATTTTTAAGACTAATTAAAATTTATATTCCAAGATTTTAAAAATACATTTTACTTTCTTGCATGGCTTTCATGCCGATTCAATCTAATTACATGGGCATAAACCAAGTCATGTTAATAGAGCCTCAACAATCTGGGAAACACTTTAAATAATTGCATTGTATCTTGCATGTTTTAAGGAAAATTCCTCACACTCCTCCAAACTGATTGGCCCATCATAATTTTTTTCTTTTTCTTTTTTTAACCTTAGGTGGTTGTCTAGAGCACCTAGCTCTTTAGAAGGCTCCCAAACCAAGATGGGGTGTAAGACCTTTTGTGATAGTTGTCTAGCTTAATAAGCTAAGCCTCTCTTTCCTCACATAGAGGCAGCTTATTAATTATGTTTGGCAAGTGTAAGTCTCATATCTACAAAATCCAACCTCTACGATATAGAAGTAGAGTCTCTTCCTTTTGACCTCAGAGCTACCGAGGTTCCTTTAGATGAAAAAATTCTTGGATTACTGATAAAAGAGCCTCTAGTCAAGTTGGCTTGACTTCCTTTTCGATAAGGTAGACTTAAAGTTCAAATAACTTTGGATGAAGGATCCATGGTGTTCTAACCTGACTATCTCTACCCAATTAAGACCTCTCTCTCTCTCTCTCTCTCTCTCTCTCTCTCTCTCTCTCTCTCTCTCTCTCTTTCTTACCCCCACTGAGCCTTGTCTTGCCTTTGATGTTTTGATCGATCTCATTTGGTGGGCCTCACTTAGTGGAAAGGTCGCTGCTCATTTGGGATACAGAGATTTACCCTCGAAGCTATGTGTTGTTTCCTACCAAATGGCCTGGTTATTTCACGGGCCTCGATTTCATATGAGTCGCTACCCATTTGGGGCCCTGGGAGAGTTACTCTCTGCCCTGTAGCTTACCTAGAGCAAATAAAGTTGTGGGATGTATTCTATGAGATAACCATCTTTTGTGACACCCTTATGAGTCGTCACTCCATTGTAAGTAGAACTACTCTGAATGAGAGTATTCTTAGGCAACCTCCAAGATGTAATTATCTGAATGAGATTTGTCCCTTTTAGAGCCCTGTTGACTCTAAAATAAATTTATAAATTTGGTTCTTTGATTTAGGTAGCTTATGCAAGTACTTTTTTGTGGATATTCAGTTCAAAGTGTTTCTATCTGATCTTGTTTGGACGTACATTCTTTACCTATCACATGAGTTTTATCATGTGCATGCTCTCAACTTTCTTTTTATTGCACTCTTCCCCATATCATCTATATGATCTGGAAGAGAGACTTATTCAAAAAAAAGAAGTAGAATTATAGGGCAATAACAAGTTGTAGAATCCTTTAAAAAAAAGAAAAAAAACCAAAACAACCACAATAGCTCATGTGACCAATTACGGGCTACATGGCTTATTGCTTATGCATCTCCCGACTCCACTCTCTATGGACTGGCGATGTTATTTCAACTCGCTACTGTGAACTATGTGAATAACTATGGCTTATGTAGCTCACAGCTCAAGTAGTTCTTGGCCTTTATAGCCTATTAACACTATCATAGCTAACCATTATGGCCTAAATGACTAACTACAATCGACATGGCCACAATTAGTGCAACTCCCAACTCAAACCTCTATTTCCAATAAATTTTATTGCAGCTCCTCACTCTGGCCTCTATGGCTTAGAGACGTTATTGCAACTCATTACTATAGCCAATGTGACCAACTATGATCTACGTAACTCATAGCTTATACATTTCCAAACTCCTAGCTTTGTGGCTTATAGATGTTATTGTAGCTCACAACCCCATCCTCTATGGTCTAAAGATAATATTTTAGCTCGTAACTCTGGCCTCTATGGCTTACGATAATTATATTTGCTCTCAACTTTGGTTCTTTAACCTCTAGATGTTATTGCAGCTCTCCACTGTGGCTTATGTGAAAAACTATGTTCAATATATATGGTTCTGAGCTCACGTAGCTCCAAACTCCAGCCTCTTTATACGTATGTTATTATAACTCTGAAATTTGGCCTTTGTGGTTTGTGTACAATATTGTAGCTCATTATAATGACCCATGTGACCAATTATGGGATATATGGCTCACAGCTCTCGTAGCTCCCATCCACAGCCTTTGTGGCATATGGGTATTGTTGCAGCTCACCACTATGACATATGTGACTAATTGCAGCCTGTGTGACTCACAACTCATGTAGTTCCCAAATTTAGCCTCTGGATCATATTGATGTTATCCCAATTTCTCACTACATACTCATATGTGGCTCATAGCTTATGCAACTCCCAACTCCAGCCTCTATGGCTTATGGACGTTATTGCAGTTCCCAACTCTTGCTTTTGTGGCCTAACAATTGGAGCTTATCATTATGACCTATGTGATAAACGACAGCCTACGATACTCGTAGCTCATACAGATCCCAAATTTGACCACTATGGCCAATGGACATTAGTATAGTTTCGTAATACAGCCTACGTTGTTAACTATTATCCTTATAGCCCTTCGTATGGCTTCTATGGCTAACTGACACTTACACAGCTCTCCATTAGAACCTTTATATCCAACTAACACTCTCAAAGCTACCAACAACAACGACCCATATTACCAACTACGACTATGAACTCAATGACAAGCTGAGACTATTACAACCACGCAAAACTTGTTGTAGCCCACATGTGGCTATTAAAGCCGGCCCAGTATTATACTTCTACAATCCCATTTTTTTTATTAAGGGAGTTGATGTACTCACAATTTTATAATTGATTAGTTAGAATGGGCTAGGCCCAAGGTTTTTTTCCCTCTCTAAGCTTTTCCACGTCAAAATCGTGGAGTTTCCCACTGTTACTTTCCCTTAATATGTACGTATTTTGGATCCTCACGCAATGCTAAGTTGCTAATCTATTACTCTAGCGTCGTGGATATTCTAACACGCAATAGGGCTTTTCAAAGAGGCAATAAAGTTTCGTATTATGTAAACAATTTGTACTAATGATGTTCCTTAACCGCAATTTATTACAAGTTTTTGTTGATGCTTCACATATTACAATTAATAGGAGGTTGGCCAAGTTGAGAGTTTAAAGACAATGAATCATTCCTTCCATATTACTTTTTAAAATTAATAATGCAACGACTCGTCTACTAAATTAAGTTATTTGTTGGATGTTGTAAGAAAAATTTAGAGGGCTCTCGAATTAGTAGCAAATTGATAGGAAACGAAGCGATGAATTTTAAAGCATTGGGCTTAAGTGCCCATCTTCCCCAAAAATAAAAAATAAAAATTAGAGGAGAATAACTTAAAATGTTATTGATCAGTAGAGTAAAAATAGTGATCATGCACATCAAGAAATTTAAAAATCTCCTGTAAAGAGAGAATTTGATTGTTGGTTTCTTCAAAAAGACTTTAACACCTAATGTGAGTAAAATGCTATTAGTTTTCTGTTTGCTTGCGAATTGTATGTAAATGTCCTTACCGAATAAACTCTTTTACTTATCTTCGTATTTGACAAAAAGATCTGAGAATATTAGTTTGCTTCCAAGTACACCCACATGAAATAACAATTTGAACAACAATCTTAATGCCAACATCCGACTCAATTGTTATAGATAAAGGGCAATTAGTTCATGGTTTATCTCGATTATTTTTAATCATTTGAAGTTGGTGAGGAATAGTTGTTCTTTTTAGGATAATAATTCACGTTATAATGTTGTTATTATTTCATCATATAATTAATTGTATTAATGTACAATATTTATTATTTTCCTCCAATTTCACTAGCAAATATTGGTCTATAGTTATTTACATAATCGAGTTGTACAATTTGACTAATAAGTATGTAAGCCATTTTACAATCTTTAATTATTCTAAATATATTCGCTACTTTCAACATAATACCATATCTCAAAATCTCCCATGAATTAGTCCTACCCATCAATTTTCATAGCACACAAAATAACAAATCCGACCGTTGCCTCAACATTATATCTTCCAATAGTATTTATCAATCTAGTGGTCGAACTCTCGCTCATACTAACCCCACATAATTATCATTACGATGAGCTCATTTGAAGTTACTATTTCAAGGATACAAGTTTCTCAGTTCTGTCAATATTGACAATCTACAACTTATTTCTATCATCACTCGAGATGATCTCCAAAACTCTACCCCGAATCATGTCATTCTTCAAACCTCCACCCCGAATCATGTCATTTGGGTTCAATAAAATCAACTATTATATCATGCCACATTAATTAAGTACTTATGTGAACTACACATAGCTTACATAGCCTCCTCTTCATCGTCCCATGACTCATGAGACAAGCTCATTTGTATACCAACCATTCATTATCACATGTTTTCTTTATCAAAGATAAACTATCCCTACTCAACTGTGACTAAAAATCCATCACCTAATTTTTTCAAACACTAAAATGTCTTATTGATCAACTATAACATTTTGGGCATTTCAAATCAACTTTAATATTAAATTTTAAGAGCATGCTTGCACCACCACACAAAAAAGCATTAGAACTAATGCATGACAAATTTTTAATTGTATGAAGAATTGGTGTCCTGTATAATCCTTTTGGTTGGAAGTCTTAACTCTTAGTCAAAAAACTTTGGAACTTAAAATCTTGCATATATCATGAATATGATTTTGTGATTAAATTTACTAGAGATTATAGGAGAGATTTTCGCTTTATACTATCATGGATTTGAAGTATTAATTATTAAAAATATAAATTTCTCATACAACTAGTTTTTGGGAAGTTGAGCATTAATGAAAATTAAGTTAGAAATTAATAGTTAGGATGTGCTTCGAACATAGGTCTCCTAATTGGAGAGAAGATTCTCTAGTCACTCCTCCACAGGTGTTACACGCAACATAACTATTCAATAGATAAGTTTCTTTTGCATCTTTGGCTATACATAGATTTACCCTCGAAGCTATGTGATGTTTCCTACTAATGGTCAGGTTGTTTCACGGGCCTCGATTGCATATGAGTCGCTACCCATTTGGGGCCCTGGGAGAGTTACTCTCTGCCCTGTAGCTTACCTAGAGCACATAAAGTTTTGAGATGTATTATATGAGACAACCATCTCTTGTAACACCCTTATGAGTTGTCACTCCATTGTAAGCAGAACTACTCTGATCAAGAGTATTTTTAGGCAACCTCCAAGATGTAATTATCCAAATGAGATATGTCCCTTTGTGAGCCCTGTTGACTCCAGAATAAATTTATAAATTTACTTCTCTGATTTAGGTAGCTTATGCAAGTACTTTTTTGTGGATATTTAGTTCAAAGTGTTTCTATCTGATCTTGTTTGTACGTACACTCTTTACCTATCACATGAGTTTTATCATGTGCAGGCTCTCAGCTTTCTTTCTTTTATTTGTCTCCTTCATTGTATAGACTGATCCGTTTTATTGCTCTCTTCTCCAGATCATCTATATGATCTAGAAGGGAGACTTATTCAAAAAAAAATAATTATAGGACAATAACAAGTTGTAGACTCCTTCAAAAAAAAAAAAGAAAAAGACCAAAACAACTACAACAGCTCATGTGACCAATTACAGGCTACATGGCTTACTGCTCATGCATCTCCCAACTCCACTCTCTATGGGCTATCAATGTTATTTCAACTCGCTATTACGAACTATGTGAATAACTATGGCTTATTTAGCTCACAGCTCAAGCAGTTCACGACCTCTATGGCTTACCAACACTATCATAGCTAACCACTATGACCTATATGACCAACTACAATTGACATGGCCACAATTAGTGCAACTCCCGACTCTAACTTCTATTGCCAATAAATGTTATTGCAACTCATTACTATGGCCAATGTGACCAACTTTGATCTACGTAGCTTATACAGCTCCAAACTCACAGCTTTGTGGCTTATAGATGTTATTGTAGCTCCCAACCCCATCCTCTATGTTCTAAAGATATTATTTTAGCTCGTAGCTCTGGCCTCTATGGCTTACAATAATTATATTTGCTCTCAACTCTGGCTCTTTAACCTTTGGATATTATTGCAGCTCTCCACTGTAGCATATGTGAAATACTATGATCAATATATATGGTTCTGAGCTCACGTAGCTCCCAACTTCAGCCTCTTTATACGTATGTTATTATAACTCTGAACTTTTGCCTTTGTGGTTTGTGGACATTCTTGTCGCTCATTATAATGACCCATGTGACCAACTATGGGATATATGGCTCACAGCACTCGTAGCTCCCATCCTTAGCCATTGTGTCTTATCAGTATTGTTGCAGCTCACCACTAAGACATATGTGACCAATTGCAGCCGTTATGACTCGCAACTCATGCAATTCCCAACTTTAGCCTCTAGATCATATTGATGTTATCCCAACATCCCACTAGATACGCATACTTGGCTCATACTTATGCAACTCCCAACTCAAACATTTGTGCCTTATTGGATGTTATTGCAAATCCCAACTCTTGCTTTGTAGCCTAACGATTGGAGCTTATCACTATGAATTATGTGATAAACGACAGCCTACAATACTCGTAGCTCATACAGCTCCCAACTCTGATTATTGTGGCCAATGGACATTAGTATAACTCCCTACTATAGCCTATGTTGTCGATTGTTATCCTTATAGCCCTCCGTACGGCCTCTATAGCTAACTGACACTTACATAGCTATCCATTACAATCTTTGTATCCAACTAACACTCTCGAAGCTTCCAACAACAACGATCCATATTATCAACTACGACTATGAACTCTATGATAAGCTGAGACTATTACAACCACCAAGAACTTGTTGTAGCCCATATGTGGCTATTAAAGCCGACCCGGTATTATACTTCTACAATGCCATTTTTTTATTAAGGGAGACGATGTACTCACAATTTTATAATTGATTAGCTAGAATGGGCTAGGTCAAAGTTTTTTTTTTCCCTCTAAGGTTTCCACGTCAAAATCGTGGAGTTTCCCACTGTTACTTTCACTTAATAGGTAGGTGTATTGGATCCTCATGTAATGCTAAGTTGCTAATCTATTACTCTAGCATCGCGGATATTCTAACACACAATAGGGCTTTCAAAAAGGCAATAAGGTTTTGTATTATGTAAACAATTTGTACTAAAGATGTTCCTTGACTGCAATTTATTACAAGTTTTTGTTTATGCTTCACATATTATAATTAATAGGAGGTTGGCCAAGTTGAGGGTTTAAAGACAATGAATCAGTCCTTCCATAATGTTACATTCTAAAATTAATAATGCAACGACTCATCTACTAAATTAAGTTATTTGTTGGATGTTGTAAGAAAATTTTAGAGGGCTCTCGAATTTGTAGCAAATTGATAGGAAACGAAGCGATGAATTCTAAAGCATTGGGCTTAAGTGCCCATCTTCCCCAAAAATTAAAAAATTTTAGAGGAGAATAACTTAAAATGTTATTGATCAGTAGAGTAAAAATACTGATCATGCACATCAAGAAATTTAAAAATCTCTTGTAAAGAGAGAATTTGAATGTTGGTTTCTTCAATAAGAATTTAACACCTACCGTGAATAAAATGCAATCAATTTTTCGTTCACTTACAAGATGTACGAATAAACTCTTTCACTTATCTTCTTATTTGACAAAAAGTTCTGAAAAAAATATTATTTTGCTTCCAAGTACAGCCACATGAAATAACAAATTGAACAACAATATTAATGCCAACAATCGACTCAATTGTTATAGATAAAGGGCAATTAGTTCATGCTTTATCTCGTTTATTCTTAATCATTTGAAGTTGGTGACGAATAGTTGTTCTTTTTAGGATAATAATTCACGTTATAATGTTGTTATTATTTCATCATATAATTAATTGTATTCATGTACAATCTTTATTATTTTCCTCCAATTACACCAGCAAATAATGGTCTATAGTTATTTACATAATCCAATGTACGATTTGACTAATATGTACGTAAGCCATTTTACAATCTTTAATCATTCTAAAATATTTGCTACTTTCTACATAATACCAGAACTCGAAATCTCCCATGAATTAGTCCTATCCATCAATTTTCTTAGCCCACAAAATAACAAATCCGACCGTTGCCTCAACATTTTATCTTCCAATAGTCTTTATCAATCTAGTGGCCGAACTCTACTGATACTATCCCCAAATAATTGTCATTACAACCAGCTCATTTGGAGTCTCAATTTCGAGGATACAAGTTTCTCAGTTCTGTCAATATTGACAAGCTACAACCTATTTCTATCATCACTCGCAGTAGTCTCCAAAACTCTACCTTGAATCATGTCATTCTTCAAATCTCCACCTCAAATCATGTCATTTGCATTCAATAAGAACAACTATTACATTATGTCACAGTAAATAAGTACTCATGTGAAATACTCATAGCTTACATAGCTCCTCTTCATCGTCCCATGACTCTAGTGGAAAGCTCATTGTATGCCAACTATTCATTATCACATATTTTCTTTGTGAAAGATAAACTATGCCAACTAACTCGCGACTAAAAGTCCATCACCTAATTTTTTCAAACTCTAAAATGTCTTATTGATCAACTAGAATATTTTGGATATTTCAAATCAACTTTAATATTAAATTTTAAGAGCATGTTTGCACCATCAGACCAACGAAGATTAGAACTAATACATGACAAATTTTTGATTGTACGAAGAAATGTTGTCTTATACAAATCTTTTGGTTGGAAGCCTAAACTCTTAATCAAGAAACTTGGAACTTAAAATCTTGCATATATAGTGAAAATGATTTTGTGGTTAAATTTACTAAAGATTATTAGAGAGAATTTCTCTCTATACTATCAATAAATTTGAAAAGGTATTAAATAAAAATATAAATTTCTTCTATAACTATTTTTAGTTGAGCATTAATGACAATTAAGTTAGAAATTGAGAGTAAAATGGGCTTCGAACCTAGGTCTCTTACTTGGGAAAAAATATTACATCAGGACTCCGCACGTAGCTCTACGTGCGGAATCCGATCCTTACCACTCATCCGCGATTAATATATGGGAGCCGGTACCATTTTTAATTTTTAAAAAAAAAAAAAAAAAAATTTGTGCGCTGCCGTGATGTGTGGCAGCGATCGGGACTCCGCACGTAACTTTATGTGCGGAGTCCTGATGTAATATTTCTTCCTTAGTTGGAGAGAACATTCTCCATTAACTCCTCCACAAGGGTTACACACAACAGCTATTCAATAGCTACGTACTACGTTTCTTTTGCATCTTAGGCAATATATAAATATATAAATATTATAGATAAAAAAATATTAAAAAAATAGATGTATAAAAATAACTATGGCGCATGAAATCAAAAGGTTGTGAAATAATAATAATAAAAAGGGGAGATAAAAAAAATAATATTTTCTTGACTTTATTAAGATGTAAATGAAGTTTCACACCAAATTAGCCCTCAAGATGAAATAAAAACGGAGCAATAATTCATGGAATCAACCCTTAAAAAAGTAAAGATAAGGCTAATAATGTTGATATTGACAATTGAGACAGCCATATCTTGAGATTGGACCATACCGAACCTCTGAAATCAAGACCAGCTGCTCCGTATCAATTACTCAGAATCGTTTCTTTTTCATATTAAAGAAGCGAGCATTATTTTATTATTTTTATTCTATTATTTTGATGCGGTTTACAATTATACTTTGCACGGCATTATGCAAGGGGGTTATGGAGCCGTATACTCTGACTTAAGAGATAAGATTAGACGAGAACGAAGGCGAGTGGGAATGATGATGGAGATATACTATTCAATATGTGGATGAGCAGTGAAGATAGGAGATGCCGGAGCCATGCAATAGTGTTTAAATATATTATCCTGACAATTATTTTCAGATTGGAGAGAGATAAATTAAACTGTAAATAATTAATTATGGCGTCCAGGTTTGCATGAAGGAAGCACCTTAGTGGAGCTGTTGCGGTTTGCAGGAGAAAGTCACATGACTAATGAGTAGGTATTAAAAGCTAGCCCTTTTTTTTTTTTTGTTCTTTTCTTTTGGTTGTTTAGAGCAGTAACCTGATCGCATTAAAATTGAAGAGGAAAGGCATGCAGTGTTCAAATATAATGAACAATAAAAATACGTATAACTGAAAGTAATAGTCCAGTAAAAGTTGAAGTTGTAATATAAGTGAATAAAAAATATAGACAATATGATCAAATTATCGAACAAAAAAAAGAAAAGAGGAAGTTTGGTGGAGGTCAGAAAATGATCTGACAATATGATCAAATTATCAAACAACAAAAAGAAAAGAGGAAGTTTGGTGGAGGTCAGAAAATGATGTGATATAGGCGTCAAAAGTATTTGAATTAGAGTTCTAATGAAGGCGGATGCTGGTATCTGTAACGGATGTGATACATTGAAGGAGCCTTTTTTTTTTTTTTTGTCAGCTCCGTCCTGTGTATCGAGTCAGCTTTGCGTCTGACCTCTAGATGCAGTATTTTTTCGTTAAAGTGATGCATGCATATCACTAAAATCCACATATTGACATAATATACGAGTATTGTGTAATAATGATTCTATGATATTTGAATCTTTCTACCATGATTTTGTGGTCAGACTTTTATGTGTATTTTAAATTTTAATTTTTGAAAGTAATTTTATATCTATTTTGTCCGTCCAAATTTTATGATTTTGATGTGAGAATTATTATATGTTGAAAAAATCTTAGTGCATTCCATCAAATTTTTTAAATATATTTTATGTTTGATTTATAAAACGTCTTTGACATATAATAGAGCATTCATTACTCTATTTTCTATATATTTGTACAATTTTTAATGACATTTTTTATTGAATTTGTCTTTCATAAGAAAAAAGGATGTCTTTATAGAATCAATTTATTTAAATCTGCTAATGCTTTTTTCTTTTATTTATTTTTAACAGTTTACTCTAAAGATGACAAATTATTTATTAGTTATTTTCTTATATTTTTAGATATATGAATTTCAAGATATATGATTTATAATTTTATATTTAGAGTTAGTAATTTAAACTAATTGGATTTACATTAAAAAATATTTATTTTGCTTATTTTCCATTTGAAATATGAACTTAACTTAAGCTCTCTATTAATCACTCATTTGCATCTCCTATGGTTGGGAGCATCTAGAGTGAGGGGTAGAAGACGATGATAAAATAATACGTCTGGATGACCAGATGACGTACGATACACGCCGTCATCTGTACATAATATTTTCTTGAAGGAAACAACATAGAGAGAAGATGAAATTGAGGATTTATAGTTAATTTCACCCATCAAGTCGATCATAAAAATTATTCGGCTTGAAGTTGGGTACCGTTCTCTACTTCATGTTTCGATTTTGTTTCTTATATTTTGCATTTTATGATTTTAATTGATTTGATTTTACACAAAATCATCACCATTGAGATTTGAAAAGTTTTCATCAGGTGAATAATTACATATAGATTAATTATTCCAGACATTTTAATATATGCATGTTAATTTCACTACATATTTCTTATTTTGCAATATTTATACATTTTAATTAGTGGCATATATAAATCCATAAAAATTCCTGCAGAATAATAAAATTTTACAAATGATTTTTTGTGAAAGCTACATATAAATGGTTTTATTATTTGTGAATAATGAATTTAATGTAGTAAATCTTGTGAAGTAATGTACATACTATTTTTATATATTTTTGTAGCATGTTAGATTTTATGTATATTTTAATTTTGCATTAAGTTGGCTCATGGCACATTAATTATCAAAAGGATTACACAACTCTGATAATTAATGTATCATATCTACATCTTTTTTTTTTTATTTGCAATCATATATACAATGACAACGAAGGACTCAACTTTCCTCGGCTATTTATGTCCCCTCCTCAGTTGATCCAAAGTTGCAAATTTAAATCTAAAAATCTGAGGGAGTTATGGAAAGGAATCTTGTCAGAAATTCTTGGCTTCTTAGGTCTTTTGCTCCAAGTGCCACCGATGTCATATTCTTTGCTGGTGTTTTATCTATTGCTTAACATAATGAGATCACAAAGAATATTGATGATTATGACGAAATGTCTCAAAATAGCTTCTTTCCCCTTGTGTGTATGCTAGTAAATCTATTTTGTAATCAATAAGCGCTTAAGCTATAGCTCTTCTTTTTCCTCAATAATCTGAATGGGCTAGAGAAGGGACAACATATATAAAACAACAACAAGATTTTTTTTATTTCTATTGGGCAACTCTATTAAATCTAAGTGACAAGTTCTATATTTACTTGAGGCTTTAAGAAAACGTGTACATCATTGATACTTAGCCTCATAATCACTCTTGCAAAATTATTTTTTAGTTAGTTATTGTCATGCCTCTTCATCAAACTATGCTTGATATTTATGCTTGAAGTATATGCTCACATGCACCCATTGACTCTAATTCAACATCACTCTAAATGCACATGTAAATTAGATAATGTTAGAGTTATTAACTCTTCAATCAGCCTTCAACTTGCTTGTTCGCATTGACTCTAAGTTGATAGCTCATATGAATCATTCAGAGTTGCTTTCTCCTTAGCTTGAGGTGACTAAGCTACACTCTAATAGTTTGTAGGCATACTGATGAGTTCCTTTTCTTTTGCTCTAGGCTAGTCCATGGCTTAGGCCAGGTGATGCGATGCGACTTTAAATATGTTTTAAAATACAAGAATTTGATATCACTTTTAGAAGATTTAATTCCTGACAAATGGCTTCAAAAACTTGATGTGCGATGTTTACTTTTATTATTTTATTAGATTTAATTATTGTAAAAGTCACAATTTTAAACGCAAGTATACATATCGTTCAAGTAATACAGGGCTCTAGTAGAGTCCTGGTTATCAATCTCAGAGGAATAATAAAAATAAGAAGTAAAAATATATAAGTAATATATTGAAATTTTCTTATGCAAATTATATATACCTTTATATATATATATATATATATATATATATATATATATATATTCAAATTTAATTAACTAATAACTTTTACTAAAAGAAAGTAAGCAATAAGCAGGAAAGTAAAGTAAGCAGTAATTAAAATTCAATGCAATTATAAAAACGACTTTCTCCTTTTTCAACTAATCCAAGAATTATAGATTAATTATCTTTAGTAGGGAATTAAGATTATATTATTGTGCCAAATAGAAGCATTTATAATTTTTAACCTTTGGTCCGGGTGCAAAAAACATTGACTAATCTATAGTTAGGATAAAGATGTGTTATTAGTAGAATGAGTTAATCTAGGCTCACACTACTAGATGTCCAAGGGTGGCTATGGTCGGCCGTACCATTGACCCGTTACCTTTCTATAAACCAAATTACTAGAATTTAGTCTGTCACTCTAAAAATTTATTAATTCTACACCCAATAAATAATATCTTCCTATTTATTTGCACTTCACCTTAAACAATCCGCATATAGTCTGCGATTACCTAAAGATTCATGTGATATCTACTAGTTAAGAATTTATCTCTGGATAGGTCTCGAAATTCTTCAACAGATTTTAACAAATTAAATGGCCAATTTAAAAAGTAAACTAAGATCGAGTATTAATATCATCACAATATTTTAAAATATTTTATATTTAATTCTCCTACAAAATTTAATTAATTTATAATATTTTCATAGTTGAAAGGAGAAAATAACTACTCAGAACTCATTAAAATAACACAACAAAACATATTTATAAAACTTTGAACCAAAGTACAAATACTTATCTGAAGTGTTCCTTCAAGAGCTCCGCTGACTTCTACTGACTCCAACCCAATGATGAAAGACTCCAACAGCAATTATACACAATAAACACTCAAAATAAACTCACTAGATACAAAATAAAGTGGCACCCTAAGTATGGAAGAGACTAAAATAGGCTAAAATGGGTATGTGAACTAAGAGGGGGGGTTTTGGTGCGAATTTCTCTGTAAAATGGGCTCCTATTTATAAAGCTCTGAATTCGACCAGGGGTTACTTAAGGCACATCTTCAAAATTCGTCCAAATTCAATGTATCTTCTAGAAGGTAACCGTCCCGCCTAGGCGCCTGGATCTGGAGCCTAGGCGCCAGACTCTGTGACTAGGTCATTCACACCTCTTCACTTTGGGTCACACCTCTTCGCGATCCAGACCGTTTCCTTGTATCCAAATACATTGTATCACATGTCCTATATATTAGAAGTAACTTCCAGTCTTCTAGAAGCTCCAATAACCGCTTAACACCGTCAAAATAACTGCCCAAAGTAATCAAAAAAACTTAACAGCGTCTGTATCGAACTGGCGCTTAGGCGCCGGACTCTGGCGCCTAGGCGTCAGGCCAATAATTCCAAAAATTGTTCCATAAGCTCCATTTTTGCTCCTTTTTTCCTTCTTGGACTCTTTTTAATCATCTACATCCAAAAACATGAAAATACCTTTCATTAAAGCATAATATCCTTAAGAATTGAATCATAAATAAGGCATAAAAATTGGTGTTTTTTTTTTGTAGATCAAATTCCCCCCAAACTTAAACGTTACTTGTCCTCAAGTAACCCTTTTAATTACATAAAATAAATAACATTCTGAATGAAGTTAAAATATTTAAGATTCCTTATAATTTTTTGTTTTATAAATGTTTTAGCAAATCATTAACCAAATTTCACTAATTAAGTTTAATTTTAAGAATTAAAGAACATTTAACTACCAAATCATAAGACTTCCAATTTTTTTATTAATTTCAAGAATAATTGTAGTTTATCATATCAAGGTCACATAGAATATTTACAAGAAAAAAATTTTCATGAAACATTTTTCTAGTAAAAATATATGTACATAGAAATTAAGTTAAAAATGTAATCAGTTTTCTTAATATAAGATAATTCAAGTGAAACCATTTTTTATTAGGCATTTCCTCAAGCTTCTCCTCACTTTTTTTTTTCTGGATTGTTTTTCAATCCCCTTTACTATCTTTGGATAGCCTGTTAATGATTTTGAACTTCACTATCCTTAACTTATTTTCAAAAACTTATACATTTTTACTTAATGAATATGACATTAATAATTTATTATTTTTCAAAACTTATTTCAATATTTTCTTTTTCAAGCAGTAATCTTGATTCCTTAGTATTTCAAAAATACAATTCTCTTTACTATAAATAGAAAAATTTTCATCTTATTATTCTTTAAGTTAAATAATTTTATTCTTAAAATCAATCAAAATTTTTGAAATTTTAGTTAAGTTTACTAAATTATTTATAAATTCAAAAATTTAGGTAATCTTAAACAGATTTTTCATTCTTTTTTTTATGTTAATATATTTTTAAAGAAAATATTAGTTCTTTAAGAACAAATAGTATTTAAATTTGATAAATATTTTCCCTCCCCCAAACTTCAGCTTTAGTATAAATATGAATTATGAAATTTTTCTAAAACATGAGAGAAAGAAATAAACAGGAATTAATCTAAGTATAACAATGATGTAGTAAGAAAAAACTAACATCTACTTCTACACATGCTTCAATATGAATATAACAGAAATGATTAAGCATATATAGAAAAATTTTGCAGAGCAGAAGTTAATTAAAAATTTTTCTTTCTTCCTTTTTTTTTAGAACATGCAAATTACTAACTATTCATGAATACTAAACAGTAGGCTGAAATAGAAATAAAGTTTTATAGAAATTCATTCACATCTCAGTCTTAAACACACATCAGATAAGCTAAGAAACAGTTTTAACATAAAAAGTTCACAACAACGCTAACAAATAACATCACAATAAACAGTACAAGAAATAAGAAAGCACTCTAAAAACAGAATCAATAAACTCTAGAGATAAATCAAGCTACTAATCACTGTCTGTAGCTTCATCATCATCATCATCATCAAAAGAGAACTCCATATCCTTAGGATCAACATAGGGTGAAAATCTGGGACAAGTATGGAACTGAATATCATGCTCTCCCTTCAGAAATCTCACTAAAGACTCTGAATACTCAGCATCATAATCACTCTTTCTTTGTGTATACTCAGAAAGGTGATCAATCTTCTTGTCTATGGTATCTACTCTGCAGTGAGTTAAGAATAACTCATGCTGCTGCTCTATGAACTGATCATGCATGGTTTCCCAAAATGTAGATGATGGTTCAGTAGAAGTAGATGGTCTAGAAGTAGAAGCTCTACTTGAAGTAGGTAGTGAACCAGCAGGTGCAGCAGAACTCTTACCACACAGTCGATCATAAATGCCGACGCTCTCTCTTCCTATAAGCTTCGTCGACTCGAGCTTTTCCTCAGAAAGCTCGACAACTACTCCAGCACTTTGACATAGAGAATATATCAGTGATGGAAAACCAAGTCTAATAGATGTGCTAGAACGAGCAGTAGCCTCCACAGAATCATAAATAATGCACCCTACATCAATAGACTTCCTCTCTTGAATGTAGTAGTTCAAAATAGCTCTATCTCTGATAACTTCACTCAGATAATTGGATGGAAGGAGACGAGCAGAAATAAAGTAGTGTCATGCCTTGGAAACACCATTAAGCTTAGAAGATGAAAATTTTACCCTTTTTTCCATTCCAAGTCTTCCAGGCTCCAGTACTATCAGTCAGGTAGGCAATGATCATGTACAAATCTTCTTTAGATGAAGATAAACCAGAGTGATAACACTCAATGTTTGGCGGCAGGCTATAGAAAATGTTGATGCGTTCGGGAGTGAATCCTACTCCAACTCCTCAAACGAAAAATCTTGTATTCCTCTGCATCCACGAAATTAGCATAAAATTCTCTAACCACCGGGGTAACGACAACAGCAGTGAAATAGCAAAATCGTTGCCAGTTGAGTGCAACGATTGTCTCCTCAATTCATCCTCCAGGATTATAGAAACTTTGCTCTGAGATAAACTTCTGAGTCGTAGCAAAATCATTATATCGGAAGTGAGCAGCAACAGTGACGAACTTGCTACGATCAAAGTTTTCTTGTTCCTTTCCTCGCTTAGATTTGGGTGGCATCTAAACGTGAAAGAAAAATGCGAAATAAATTCAACGGATCTATGAAAATAAATTAATTTAAGCTTTTCAAAATTGAAATAGCTTAAACACCCATGGATTTGATCATAAAATCAAAATTTTCCTCAAAATTTCAGTTTTTCTAGATGAGAGCAAAATCCATGGTAAAAATAAAAAATAATGAGTTTAGAATGTAGATCTGACCTCTAGATGAAGAAATCGGGTGATTTCAAGCCCAAAAACTTGAAAATTTTGCTCTAAATGGGATCTCTAGGTGGTATATTCACGAAAATACTGTGGAGAAGGAAGCTTAGGCGTCAAAAATGGCATGAGGGGGTTTAAGAAGATGAGTTTTCGGGTTCAGGCCGACCCAGCGCCTAGGCGCCGAATTCTGGCTCAGACTCGTCTTTCCAAAAATTCGATTTAAATTAAATATTTTCCACCAAATCATATCAAATTTGACTCCTAATTACTCTTATGAGAGTATTTATCCATTTTATATCCTCAAAATATTTTCACAATCAATTTAAAATGATAGCATAGATCTACATAAATGTATCCAAATTCTTCACTTCAAAATCCTAATATCCATTCCATAATCAACAATCTTCAGTACAAGACATGTATCAAGGTTCATCGTTTTATAAATAACACAAACAATTAACAAAGCAAATATTCAAATCCAACAACACACATTGAACAAATTAAGCAAATACACACATTAGATATTTAAAACACTAAAACAAGACTCAATCACACCTAAAACACATATAAAATCTATTTAACACTGATCTTCAATTTCCATCTCTTTCGCAATGAAGTTCGCTAGGACATCTGACCTCGAGATGAAGAAATCGGGTGATTTCAAGCCCAAAAACTTGAAAATTTTGATCTAAATGGGATCTCTAGGTGGTATATTCACGAAAATACTGTGGAGAAGGAAGCTTAGGAATCAAAAATGGCATGGGGGGTTTAAGAAGATGAATTTTCGAGTTCAGGCCGACCCAGCGCCTAGGCGCTGAATTCTGACGCAGACTCGTCTTTCCAAAAATTCGATTTAAATTAAATATTTTCCACCAAATCATATCAAATTTGACTCCTAATTACTCTTATGAGAGTATTTATCCATTTTATATCCTCCAAATATTTTCACAATCAATTTAAAATGATAGCATAGATCCACATAAATGTATCTAAATTCTTCACTTTAAAATCCTAATATCCATTCCATAATTAACAATCTTCAGTACAAGACTTGTATCAAGGTTCATCGTTTTATAAATAACACAAACAATCAACAAAGCAAATATTCAAATCCAACAACATGCATTGAACAAATTAAGCAAATACACACATTAGATATTTAAAACACTAAAACAAGACTCAATCACACTTAAAACACATATAGAATCTATTTAACACCGATCTTCAATTTCCATCTCTTTCGCAATGAAGTTCGCTAGGACCGAAGGGATAGAACACCAACGCCCTTGGAAATTCCAAAGCCTTCTTTTCATCAATCCACTTGTTCTTCGCGTACATTTCTACTTGAGCGTCTTGATAGGCAGCCGTGTGATCAGATTAAAGTTTGGTTTGCCATTCGAAGTGTTTGTATTGGTGATACATCTCATGGAGACTATTACCAATACTTTGAAGTTTCGTTTCAATCTTATCCATTCGACTAAACATCTTCTCCAAACTAACAACAATAAAACCATTAAAATAAGGCTAAGGATCTTTAAGAGATTTGTCTCTTACCTCATTTCCATGATTTCTTCTATCCATGGCCTCCAAATCCTTCCTAACTCCTCCAAAATGAATTGCTTTGGTCGAAATTACTGTTTCTATGGGATTGGGGACGAAAAATAGGCTATAAATAAAGAGATTTCGTGTGAAAAACTGAAGAAATTTAGTTTTTCCACGATCTATAACCGCGGCGCTTAGGCGTCGGAATCTGGCGCCTAGGCACCGGATCATCAATATACCAGTTATTCTGGTGCTTAGGCGCCGGAACCTCGATCGACTCTGATTCGCCTATCGTCAAATTTTGCAAAGTTTTGGTCGTAAAAATAGGTCTAATAAATGAATATGATTAACACACAAACACAATTACAAAAAATTTAAATTACAAACAATCACAAACGAAGGTTAACTTGATCTCCTTTTTACTCACATTTAACATGGAGTGGTCCAAGTCCAACTTCTATATACTTCAAGAAAATGTTTAGCTTAAGCCAATACAAACTTGTTAGCTATTTATTTCTAGAAGTTATATACAGATTCAGTCAAGACCAAGGCATAACCTTACAGCGATAATTAAACTCAAACTAATAAATATGGGTTGCCTCCCACAAAGCGCTTGGTTTAACGTCGTCAGCCCGACCTAATTAATTAAATTAATCAGGTAGACTCAGCTCATAAGCCTCTTTGTAATTTAATTTTATTTTTCTCATATAAGGCTTCAGTCTTAATCCGTTAACTTTAAATACTTTTCTAGTTTTGGGATCTTTAATATCCACAGCTCCATAAGGGTATACTTTCTCAATTATAAACGGTCCCATCCATTTAGATTTTAATTTTCCAGAGAAAAGTTTTAAACGAGCATTGAACAATAATACTTCTTGTCCAAACTCGAATATTTTCCTTGAAATCATTTTGTCATGTAATTTCTTCATTCTTTCCTTATAAATTATTGCATTTTCATAAGACTCATTTCTTATCTCTTTCATTTCGTTCAATTGCAATAATCGTTTTTCTCCTGCAGTATTCAAATTATAATTGAACTCTTTTATTGCCCAATAAGCTTTATGCTCCAGTTCAACAGGTAAGTGACAATGTTTACCATAAATTAACCGATAAGGTGACATTCTGATAGGTGTCTTATAAGCTGTTCTATAAGCCCATAATGCAGAATCAAGTCTATCAACCCAGTCAGTTCTTTTAGGATTAACAGTCTTTTCCAATATTCTTTTAATTTCTCTGTTTGATACTTCAGTCATTCCACTTGTTTGAGGATGATAAGCAGTTGCAATTCTATGCTTAATTCTGAATTTTTCCAGCAATGATTGAATTCTTATATTTCTGAAATGACTTTTCCCATCTGTGATAATTATCCTAGGCATTCCAAATCTTGTAAAAATCATTTTCTTTAAAAATTTCGAAACAATTTTGGAATCACAGTTCGGTAAAGCTACAGCTTCGATCCACTTTGAAACATAATCAACTGCTAATAAAATATAAATCTTTCTAGATGATGGTACGAAAGGTCCCATAAAGTCTAAACCCCATACATCAAAACTTTTGATTTCTAGTATAAAGTTTAGAGACATTTCATCTTTTCTGGATATATTTCTCATTCTTTGACATCAATCACAAGTTTTCACATAATGTTCAACATCTTTAAATAAAGTAGGCCAATAAAATCCAGAATTTAAAATTTTAAATGAAGTTTTATCCACTCCAAAGTGTCCTCAAAATTTAGAATCGTTACATTTTTTAATAATAGCAAAAGTTTCTTCATAAGGTACACATCTTCGAATAACAAAATCTCTTCCTATTTTAAATAAAGGAGGATCTTTCCAAATATATGATTTACAATCATTCTTGAATTTCTTAATATATTTACTATTCATCCCATATGGTAAAATATTGCTAACCAAATAGTTAACTATATCTGCATACCACGGCATTTGTAATACTTAAATGACATATAATTGCACATCCGGGAATTTCTCATTTATATTTTCTTCATAAATCTTATTATTATTTTTTATTCTTGATAAATGATTAGCAATTTGGTTGTCAGTCCCTCTTTTATTCACAATTTCAAAATCAAATTCTTGCAAAAGTAAAATCCATCTGATCAATCTAGGTTTAGCATCCTTTTTAAATATTAAATACTTAATAGCAGAATGATCAATATGTACGATATATTTTGTTCCAAGAAGATATGGTCCAAATTTATCAAAGGCATATATTATTGCTAACAGCTCTTTTTTAGTAGTAGTGTAATTTATTGAGTTTCATTAAGAGTTTTGCTAGCATAGTATATAACTTTGAAAATCTTCTCATATTTTTGTCCTAATACAGCTCCGATTGCATAATCACTTGCATCACACATTAATTCAAAAGGTTTATTACAATTAGCTGCAACAATGACAAGTGCAGTGATTAACTTTTCTTTCAGAATATTGAACGCATTCAGACAATCTTCATTAAATTCAAATTTACATTCTTTTCCAATAAATGGCAAAGAGGTTTAGCAATTTTAGAAAAATCCTTTATATATCTCCTATAAAATTCAGCATGACCCAAAAAACTTCTTACATCAGTAACGGTAGTAGGTAGTTGCAGTTCAGTAATAATTTTCACTTTTGCTTGATCAACTTTCATCCCTATTTATAAAACTTTATGTCCAAGTACAATACCTTCTGTGACCATAAATTGACATTTTTTCCAGTTTAGAACTAAATTTGTTTCTTCACATCTCTTCAAAATTTTCGTTATATTTTCCAAGCAAGATTCAAAAAAGTTCCAAAAATTGAAAAATCGTCCATGAATACTTCAATTCCTTTATCAATCAAATCACAGAATATTGATGACATCATACATCTTTGAAAAGTTGCAGGTGCATTGCATAAACTGAAAGACATTCTTCTAAAGGCAAATATTCCATAAGGACTAGTAAATGTTTTATTTTATTGATCCTCAGGAGCAACAGACAATTGATGTTAACCAGAATATCCATCCAGAAAATAGAAATATGAGTGTCCAACAAGTTTATCCAACATTTGATTCAAGAAAGGTAAAGAAAAATTATCCTTTCTAGTGCCGTTGTTTAATTTTCGATAATCAATGCAAATTCGTCATCCAGTAACTTGTCTTGTTGGGATTAATTCATTTTTTTCATTAACAATGACAGTTACTCCTCCTTTCTTCGGAACACAATGAATAGGACTTACCCATTGGCTATCCAAAATAGGATAAATAATTTCAGCATCTAACCATTTCAAAATCTCTTTCTTAAAAACCCCTTTCATAATTATATTTAATCTTCTTTGAGGTTCAATAGTGGGTTTACAATTTTCTTCTATTAAAATCCCATGTTGAAGGGCTTATTCCTTTTATATCTGCAATACTCCAACCAAAAGCTTTTTTATAATTCTTCAGAACTCTAATTAATTTTTCTTCTTGATCTTTGCTTAATTCTGAAGATATAATTACAGGTAAAGTTAATGAATCTCCAAGAAATGCATACTTTAAATGTGCAGGTAACATTTTTAATTCCAGTTCAGGGGCTTTTTCAAGTGAGGGTAATAATATATCATTTGTAGTTGTGTCTAAAATTTCCCAATTTTCATGAATATAATGAGCTTCTTCAAATGAATTTTTTTCATTTAATGACTCATCATATAACATAGATTATTTATCTTTATCATCAAAAATGACCTTACATCTTTCTTGGTAATGCTTTTCAATCATATAATCAAAAATATTCATCCGATAGCATTTTTCTTTTTCAGGATACCTCATTGATTTCAGAACATTGAATGTTTAATTATTGATCATTAACTCTCATCATTAATTCTCCTTTTTGTACGTCAATTATAGCTCGACCGGTAGCTAGAAAAGGTCTTCTTAAAATGATAGGTATTTCTTTATCTTCTTCCATATCTAGAACAATGAAATCAACAGGGAAGATAAATTTATCTACCTTAACAAGAACATCCTTTATAACTCCTTTAGGATAAATGATCGATCGATCAGCTAACTGAAGAGTTACAGTGGTAGGAGAGATCTCTCCTAAATCTAACCTTCGAAAGATTGAAAATGGCATGAGAT
This sequence comes from Papilionanthe hookeriana x Papilionanthe teres, assembly GCA_022702705.1. Taxonomy (NCBI): domain Eukaryota; kingdom Viridiplantae; phylum Streptophyta; class Magnoliopsida; order Asparagales; family Orchidaceae; genus Papilionanthe; species Papilionanthe hookeriana x Papilionanthe teres. Next base: position 24,344,437 of record CM040427.1, read on the forward strand.
TAATACTAGCTCCTAAATCATATAAGGCTTTTCCACAGAATTTTTCTCCAATAGCACATGGTATAGTGAAACTTCTAGGATCTTTAAGTTTCTGAGGTAATTTCTTCTGAATTATTGCACTATATTCTTCACTTAATGCAACAATTTCATAAGCTTCAAATTTTATCTTCTTACTTAAAATATTCTTCATAAATTTTGCATAGCTTGGCATTTGCTCCAAAGCTTCAGCAAAAGGAATGTTGATGGTAAATTTCTTAAAAATTTCAAAGAACTTTGAGAATTAATGATCAAGCTTTTGTTGTTTAAGTCTTTGAGGAAAAGGTGGTGGTGGTCTTTCAACTTCCACTTCAGAAGGTACAACAGTATGATCTTTACTTGGAGAAAGGATATCTTTAGGTTTTTCAATCTCTTCAACTTTTTTTCTTTTTTTCAATCTTATTCTGTGTTTTCTCTTCTAATTCCTTTCCACTTCTAAGTTGTACAGCTTTTGCTTGTTCATGTTCTTTTCCAGATCCTTTAAGATTAATTTCGACATTGCTAGGCAGTGTTCCTTGAGGTCTGTAATTGATGAAGTTAGCAATTTGACCCATATGATTCTCAATATTACGAATAGCAGTGTTTTGACTTTGAAACTGATTGATAAGTTGCAAGATCAATTCTTCTACAGACAACTTTTTCAGCTGATTGTTATAACCAGGAGGATAAGTTGGTCTATAGTTTGAATTTCCTTGATTGTTCCAATTTGAACTGGTTTGATTTCCATTACTCCAATTAAAATTAGGATAATTTTTCCAACCAGGATTATAATAATTAGAATAAAGATTATTAGTTTTACTAGCAATAGCTTGCAAAGTTTCCATTGTTTGAGAATCATCAGAATTTACAGAATTTTCATTATTCACATGCGATATATTAATAGCAAAATTATCTAATTTCTTATATATCGCAGCCACTTGTGAAGCTAAAATAGAAAAGGCTTCATTATCATGAATACCGGCCATTCTTTTAGGATTAACCCTTTCAGAATGTCATTGAAAATTGTTGTTAGTCATTTCTTCAATTAAGGTGTAGGCTTCTTCAAATGTCTTAGCCATTAAAGAACCACCAGCAGCAGCATCAATAATTGATCTAAGTGATCCAATAAGTCTATTATAAAATGTTTAAATGATTAGCCAATCTGGTAAAGCATGATGAGTACATTTTCTTAATAGTTCTTTAAATCTTTCTCAAGCTTCATAAATTGTTTCTCCATCAAATTGCGTAAATAAAGTAATATCATTTCTCAATTTAGTAGTTTTAGAAGGAGGAAAATATTTAGCAAGGAATTTTTGTGTTATATCTGCCCATGTTTTAATAGAACGAGTTGTTAATGAATTAAGACACATCTTTGCTTTAGCTTTTAAGGAAAAAGGAAAGAGTCTAAGCCTAATTTCATCATCATAAACATTATTATATTTAAAGGTAGCACAAAGTTCTAAAAAACTAGCAAGGTGTAAATTTGTATTCTCATTAGTTGTTCATCTAAATTGATTATTTTGAACCATTTGAATAATAGAAGGTTTAAGCTCAAAAGAATTAGCATCTACAGCTGGAATTTGAATACTAACATGAAGTTCATCAGCTGTAAGGTTTGCATATTCTCTTAATGGTTTATAAGTATTTTGTTCATTAATTTTGATTGGATTTTGATTATTGTTATGTAAGTTAGCCATTTATTTATGTTTTGAAATTTGTTTTCCTTTTTTAATTCTTTTAATTGTTCTTTCTAATTTAGAATCAAAAGGTAGTAATCCTTCAGATCCAGAACTACGCATAAAAATTTAAAGATAATATATTTTTTTAATGTTTTGTTTTTATATTTTTGTTGTTTTTTTTTACTTTTTATTTATTTATTTTTATCTCCGGTAACGGCGCCAAAAACTTGATGCGATGCGACTTTAAATATGCTTTAAAATACAAGAATTTGATACAACTTTTTAGAAGATTTAATTCCTGGCAAATGGCTTCAAAAATTTGATGTGCGAGGTTTACTTTTATTATTTTATTAGATTTAATTATTATAAAAGTCACAATTTTAAACGCAAGTATACATATCATTCAAGTAATACAGGGCTCTATTGGAGTCTTGGTTATCGATCCCACAGGGATAATAAAAATAAAAAGTAAAAATATATAAGTAATATATTTAAATTTTTTTATGCAAATTATATATACCTTATATATATATTTATTTAAATTTAATTAACTAATAACTTTTACTAAAAGAAAGTAAGCAATAAGCAATAAAGTAAGCAGTAATTAAAATTCAATGCAATTATAAAAATGAATTTCTCCTTTTTCAACTAATCCAAGAATTATAGATTAATTATCTTTTGTAGGGAATTAAGATTATATTATTGTGCCAAATAGAAGCATTCATATTCTTTTACCCTTTGGCCCAGGTGCAAAGAACATTGAATAATCTATAATTAGGCTCAGGATGTGTTATTAGTAGAATGGGTTAATCTGGCTCACACAACTAGATGTCCAAGGGTGGCTATGGTCGGCCCTACCAGTGCCCCGTTACCTTTCTATAAACCAAATTACTAGAATTTAGTATGTCACTCTAAAAACTAATTAATTCTACGCCCAATAAATAATATCTTCCTATTTATTTGCACTTCACCTTAAACAATTCGCATATAGCCTGCGATTACCTGAGGATTCATGTGATATCTACTAGTTAAGAATTTATCTCCAGATAAGTCTCAAAATTCTTCAACATGTTTTAACAAATTAAATGGCCAATTTAAAAAGTAAACTAAGATCAGGTATAAATATCATCACAATATTTTAAAATATTTTATATTTAATTCTCCTACAAAATTTAATTAATTTATAATCTTTTCATAGTTGAAAGGAGAAAGAAACTAACTACTTAGAACTCATTAAAATAAAACAATAAAACATATTTATAAAACTTTGAACCAAAGTACAAATACTTATCTGAAGTGTTCCTTCAAGAGCTCATGCGACTTCTACTGACTCCAACGCAATGATGAAAGACTCCAACAGCAATTACACACAATAAACACTCAAACTAAACTCACTAAATACAAAATAAAGTGGCACCCTAAGTATGGAAGAGATTATAATAGGCTAAAATGGGTATGTGTACTAAGAGGGGGGGTTTTGGTGCGAATTTCTCTATAGAATGGGCTCCTATTTATAGAGCTCTGAATTTGACCAGGGGTTGCTTAAGGCACCTCTTCAAAATTCGTCCAAATTCAATGTATCTGCTAGAAGGTAACCGCCGCGCCTAGGCGCCGGGATCTGGCGCCTAGGCGCTAGGATATGGTCCGTGACCAGGTCGTTCGAACCTCTTCACTTTGGGTCGCACCTCTTTGCGATCCAGACCGTTTCCTTGTGTCCAAATACATTGTATCACATGTCCTATATATTAGGAGTAACTTCCAGTCGTCTAGAAGCTCCAATAACCGCTTAACACAGTCAAAATAACTGACCAAAGTCGTCAAAAAAACTTAACAGCGTCTGTATCGAACTGGCGCTCAATAATTCCAAAAATTGCTCCATAAGCTCCATTTTTTCTCCTTTTTTCCTTCTTAAACTCTTTTTAATCATATACATCCAAAAACATGAAAATACCTTTCATTAAAGCATAATATCCTTAAGAATTGAATCATAAATAAGGCATAAAAATGGGTATTTTTTTAGGTAGATCACCAAGTAATCTACCCACTCATTGACAACACTATGTGAATACAGTTTATTACCAACGAATTTTTTTGAATGCTCATTTAGTAGCTGAAATTGTGTTGGATATAATTAATGTTTGAATTTACAGTTGAAATTTCATCTGATAAGTTTTTGCAGCAGAAAACATAGATGTAATTTCCACTGCATATTTATTTATTTAATAGATGTCGTTACCAGTAGAAATTTACACTGTAAAGTTGTAACGGTGTAAATTGCAGTCGATAATATGACACTAACTTCTTTAAGCCTAATCTAACCCAATTAGACACGCTCATTCATGCCCTTCTCTCTTTTCTCTCTTCCACTTTGATGATATTGGGGTTCTGACAACTCTTCCTCTTCATCGACGCTCACAGCGTTCTTCACATTGGGTGACCTTGCACTATTTAGTTTGACTGTTGCAAATCCTTCATCCAAGATAAATGTCATTTTTTTCTCTCCCATATTTCTTTCATTTTTCATCAATGATTTATGTTGTTTGGGGTTCAGGGTTATGTGAATATTTTGAGTGGTGTTAATATAAAAGTTTTGATAGTTTTTGGTTGTTAAGCTATGAATATCTATAGGAATTAGGCGGTATGCATGTCAATAAAATTTGATGCGTGCTAGAAGATTTGTGACAGTAAAGTAATAGATTATCGTCTTAACGTTTCATGAGAATTCAACACACACTCTTAAGTAATTATAGAGAATTAAGAGGAGACGCCTCGACTTTTTATGTAGAAGATCCTTGAAATGGGAGAAATCACGGAGCCTAGCCCAATTAAAATAATCTATTATGAATTGTGAGTACACAAGTTCACTTTCTCTTGAACTATGGAAGATGGAATTACAAAGTTATATAGCCACAATATGATCGTAATTCTTGGAAACAGTTGGCTACAAGGGCCATAGTCAATACCGTGGAGGTATAGTCCTTCGTGAGTGTTGTGAATGGTGGTTGTAGTTCCAGTTTGTCATAGAAATCGTAGTAGATAACCATGACAGTAGTTAGTCAGGTGGGTCATAGATGGTTACTTCAGAAGAATTGATTGGTCATAGGGGCTAGGGAGTCGTAGGACCAATGGACCATGTAGGTCATATAGGCCATAGTGGTGAGCCGTGATGCGTGATGACGTTCATGGGCCACAGGGGTCAAAGTCAAAGTTCTACGAGCGGTGGACCCCATAGGCCATAATATTGAGTAGAAATGATGTTTGTAGGCTATGAGGGTGGGAGTTAGGAGCTACACGAGCTGTGAACCATCGAAGTTGGTCATGTAGGCCATAATGGTGAGTTTTAAAGACGTCTATAAGTTGTGGGGGCTAAATTCAGAAGTTGCACAAGTTGTAGATCACGTAGATCTTAGTTGATCACATAAGTCATAGTGGTGAGAAGTAATAATGTCCATTGGACGAGAGGGTTGGGTTTAGGAACTACATGAGATGTGGACCAAGTAGGCCATAGTGGTGAGTTGTAATTACATCTATAAGCTAAAAGACCAAAATCATAAGCTACATAAGCATATGATAGGTGCGTTGCTAAACCGAATTTGGGGTATGTAGTTGCACCGTCTTTGGGATCTGCTTGGATTTTGGGATGACGCGTCACTTTCCAAGTTGTTTCATAACTCAGTGATATCATTTGTTGGTGTGGATAATGCTTCATCACCAAGAGTGGGTGGTAGATGATGGTGATGAACAGTAGCTGACAAGCAATGGTCGATGGTGGTTGGTAGTGGTTAGTAGCTACATAAGTAGGAGGCAACTTCAGATCCTTCTCTAAGTTCAGTACTCTTCGGGCTTCAAGCTCTAGCCTACCCCCTCCCCCCTCATGAGAAGGGTAGGGATCTATTAATAGATTTCATGTTGATCGAACGACCTAAAGAGATTCCCTTGATTAGACAGTGCTTGATGGACATTTAAGAGCCTTAACATGTCAAAGTTTAGTGATATTGGTTTTGTTAGATTCTTCTTGTCAAGACACTCAATCTGACTATAAGCTCGTCAGATTTGACATCTGTTTGACCTTCCAAATATATCTGAAAAAACTATTAAAAGTGATCTAATAGCAAAATCTGAGCTTGATCTAACTCGGATTAGACCAATTTTGGTATCTTTGGGTCCATCTCATCGAGTCGGTCATTTTGACTATAATTTTGCTGAAATCAAAGATTTGGATTACTTTTAGTTAGAGTTTGAATATTTCTTACTCAAAAAGAAGCATCGAGATACGTGTCATGTCTTGAGATTCATGTTAAGTTTTGTTTTTATATTTATGGTAGAATTCTTTTTGAGCCTATAAATAGGCAAGAAAGAGAAGGTGGAGATGGATTCCCCATCCTATAAATAGGCAAAGTTAGCAAATACACTTATAAAAAAGAATTACGTTCCTTTTGAGGCTTGTGCCATCTAAGGTTTGTGTTCACTTATTTTTGTATCTTTTGAGGCCTGTGCATTCTTAGGCTTATGCCTTCCAGGAGCTTGAGATGTATTGGTGCCTTTTAAGGCTTGTAAACTTCTATGCTCTTTGATGCATATGTGCTTTTTAAGACTTGTAGCATTTTATGGTCTTTTATGTCACTATGTCTTCTAAGGCTTGTATTCTTCTAGGATCTATGCCTTCTGAGGCTTGTAGTCATCTGAGACTTTTAAGTGGAAACACTGTCAACCACTTGCTCTCATGAACTTGTTTTAGTGAGGATCATATCCACTACTAGCTTTTGTTGATCTCACTTTTGTTGAGGTCTAGTATTTCTTTAGAGAACCAAAGATCTAGCCATAGTACCTTCTTGGTGACTATCTTAGAAGACTAGTGATGGAACTCCCCCCCTTAAAAATTTAAAATACTTCTTTGCTCCACTTGGAGTTTCATATGCTTAAGGCTAAACTCTCACACTTAGTAGGATGAGGTTAAGCATAAGGAAGCCCAAGGGGAGTCCCCTATAGGATGGTCAAGCCTTAAGGTAAACCCTTGGTGTTCTAGTCTTGGTTAGGCTAGCTCTCACACATACACTACACCTACCCAAACCCTAAACCAAACTTCCTCAAACTTGATCCCCTACTCTTTTGGAAACTCATGTGGGTGGTTCCTCAAGCCCTTAGCCCAAGGTTAAGGTTTGGCTAGGACCAACACATGGAGGATCCAAAATGGGATTTCCCTTGGTCTCATGGCTCAAGTAGGTTGACATTCTCAATTGGCACCAAATTTTACCAAATTCCAATTTTGACCCTCTCAGCCCACAAATTCCACCAAATTACCCAAAAACCCTCTAGACCCAACATTTGACCAAAAATCCCAAAATTACCCAAATTCCCAAATTTTATCCAAAAATCATTCCAAAATGCTCCCCACAACTCAAATTGACCAAAATACTCGAAATTGATTAAAATTCCCAAATAGCCCCAAAATTAGCCAAAATGCCCCTCACACCCCAAAATAGTCCAAAAATTCTCAAAATTTCCAAAATCTCCAAAAATCATTCTAAATATCCTGAAAACCAATTTGAACCACTCCATTGAGTCCAGTTTGACCAAATTAATCTATTTTAACCAAAATCCTAGATTGCCCCTAAAGGACCAAAATACCCAAATCACCCCCATGTTTCACCAAATTGACCTCAATCTCCCCAAATTCAATTCTAAATTGAAATTCATTATGTCCAATATCAATCTAAACCAAATCCAAGACCAATTGAACTAATTTACAAACCTAATTTCAAGCTTAAATCAAAATCCCCAATTTTGACCATATGACCAAATTCCCCCAAATTGAACCCTATGATTAATCCAATTTCCCCAATTTTGAATTCCATACTCTTCCTAACATTTCCACAAACCAAATTGGTCCACCAATTGGCCCACATTTCATCCCCAACCTTACTCAAATCCAACCGAAGCCAAAATCCTCAAAATTGACCCTAAGCCAAATTTCACCAAATTGAACTCCCAAATCAATTCAAAATAACGCAAATCCTCTTCCAAACATATCATGACAATCATCCAATACAAATATCACTTGACCCCAAATCAAAACAAAATCCAATTTAGCCCAAGCTTGACCCAAAATACCCAAATTTGAACCCAAGTACCATATGTGACCAAACCTAGCCAAATTGACCAAGCTAAGCTCACCACAGCCACCTCATGGACACTAATTGATTATAAGAAACTCTCTAAGAAGAATAGTAGGAGATGATTGTTTTACTCTATACATGGTCTGTACCCTAGGGAGCACACTTCTCCTCTTCACTCTTATGTCCCTACCAAGACACTCCGGCTTAAGGCCTCAACTTTTAAGAGGAAGTTGTGAGTACCAAAGGTTGTTGCGCCAGTACGTTCTGAGAGGATTGTGGATCATAAAATGAATTGTGAATCTAATATTCACGTTGCCACTACCGTCGTTGCTTCTGAGTGAGTTGCATAAAGAGGTGAAAGTTGAGGGAAATCTACAAATTTGAAGTTAATTAAGAAGAAAGTAGTTGATAATAAGGTCCGAAAGCTCTAGGTGGGGATTTCAGAACTAGCAAAAGAATGAGGATTGGACATTGATGATGAGGATTACTACCTATCAGACTACATGGAGGAAGAATTCATGGAGATCATTTTTGTTGAAACCAAGTCCACGTCGTCTGCGCACAATGCTCCGCCTCCTACAAAGGAGAACGTCACGGATTAACGTCAAATGGCCATTTTGTTAAGAGGTGCACAGATTAGCCGCCTAGAGAAGAAGATAGAAGAAATGGTCGCCACCATGACTGTCATGGCCATAGTAAATGGACATTCACAGTCGTGACCAACAGCATCTCCAGAGGTCAATCAGACCAAAATTATACATATTACCGATGAAAGAAGAGAAGTCGCTTCCACCAACGAAGACGAGCCGCCGAAGAAAGATCCAATTCAAAGTCTACCGGAAAGAGACATTAAACAGATGGTTGAACAACAAGTGTGGGAGGCCTTAGCCCAATCTAAAGGAGGTGCATCAGTTTCAAAAGGTAGATTCTACTCAGAGGAGTTTGATGTCGTGCCTTACCCCAAGGGTTTTGTGCCCCCTACTTTCAAAATGTTCAACGGGACCAAAAATCCTTGACAGCACGTCGCCTATTCAGAGCAAGCTGCTGCAATACAGGAGGGAGTAAAGCATTATTGTTCCCACAGTTCGTCAGCAGTTTGTCAAGGATAGCATTCGATTAGTACGTTGAATTGCTCAACAGATCAGTCAAGACCTTTGCATAAATGGAAAGCATGTTCATGAAGAGATTCACTGGCGCGCAGCACCATATCACCATAGGAGATCTCGTAGTGGAACAACAAAAGCCTAACAAGAACCTAGTGGATTACATTTTAAGATGGAGGAACCTTAGCATGCAATGTGAGCCTCAGCTACAAGAACAACATACGATCGAGATACTACTCAATAGTATCCATAGTTAGTAGTCTTCAGGCTCAAGGGTCTCACTATTAAATTCTTTGGGAAGTTACTCAATAAGGCCAACAGTTTACAAGAAGTCGGACATATGGAGCCTGCAGAAAAGACAGAAAGCCTAGGTCAACTAAGGCATATGAGAAGAAATATGGCGTAGTGGCAACGGTCGACAAGGGAAAGCGGCCGATGAAGATTTAAGCAGAGCAACAGTCACCACAGTATAGTCAGCCTCCGTTTTGTTAAGCTCAGCCTCAACAGTATTGACAACCCTGTCCTCAACAGTACAGTCAGCAACACAATCAGTCAGATCAGCAGTCTTTCCAACAAAGACCATACAGGATAGATAGAAGATGGAGTCCGACGATAGCAGCTCGGCTAAACAAGAATTACTCCTTCAAAGATGATAGCGTGGGAAAGATGTTCAAAAATTTGATAAAGAAACTAGAGTTTAAGTTGCCTGAGCCGAAGAAGTTAGAAGAAGTCAACCTGAAGGATCAGCCCAACTACTGCCCGTACCACATGTTACTTGGACATACCATAGAGAATTGCTTTAGCTTTAAGGATTGGCTCGAGAGGAACTATAAAGACGGAAACATAACAATATCAAAAAATATTTAAAAGAACCTGAAAGAGATTCTGTAAATAAGATTTCAGAAGAATCATTCTATATAATAGATCCATATGCTGGTAGAGATGGATGGAGCACAGTCTCGACGAAGTACTTCAATAATATACTGGATTAAATAAAGACCGTTTCGAAGAAAGCCACTGCACAGAGTCTGCTACCTCCCAAGCTAAAGGTGGAGTTCACACCAGAGAAAGCGCCGAAACAAAGGATCTAGAAGAAGATCGTAGATGGAGTGAAGATTGATAGCGCAAAGGATAGGATAAAGGCTACCTCTGTTTGATTTGTTGTTTTGAATTTGGGGGAGAAATCCCTCAAACCATTTACTCTGTATAATTTTCACTTCGCCCCTCCGAGGTCTTATAATTATATGAGTGACGATTTCGACTACGTATTAACTGTCTCTAATGATGACGTAACTGATCACAACCCATCTAACACCGATTTTGATTCCCTAAATGATCCTCAAATCATACTTAAACCCGACAAGCGCAATGAAGAAAATGACGAAAACATCGACAACACCAGCTATGATAATGCAGAAAGCTAGGAGATTGTTGATCCACTGAAAATTTGATAGCTTTTTAATGTCCATTTCATACCTATTTTTGATGATATTGCACTTTAAAGAAAGGTATTTTTCATGATTTCATGCAATTACAATGATTTTAGACCTTTAGAGCAAAAGAAAGCGAAAAGGAGCAAATTTGGAGCAAAATGGAACAAAATGCAATTTATTGAACTAGCGCTGTCACCAGCGCTAGACCGCGCCAATTTACAGAGACTTTGGACTAGAAGGTAAAAAATAGCATCAGACGGCGCCCTGCCCTGCGCCGGACCGCGCCCTATCCCGATTTCAAACTAGATTCAATGTATTTGACCGGATTTTGGAGGGATGCTTAAAGATACTCTTGGAAAATTAGTTATGGTCGGATTTAAACTATTTTAGAGCCAAATTTAGAGAGAAGAGAGAGCTTAGAATGAGAGGGAGTGCAGAGTGAGTGTCTTCATTTTTTTAGGAATTCTAGGGTTTGTGTATTCTTTTCTAAGGAGTGTAGGAGGACAGGGAAAGTGAGATATTTCTTCTTCCTTACTTATCTTAAGAGAGAATTGTGTGTTATTGTGAAGAAAGAAAATGAGTCAAAGAAACTCCTTGAGATTCGCTTGAGGAAGAGTTTAAGATAAGTTGTCTTTTCTTTACTATATTTGTATGACGTTGCTCTTATATATATAATCCATATTTTATCATCCTTTCCTCAAGAGTCTTGAGTAGATTTATTTGTCTTCCTCATTTTCGCGTGATGTGTTGATGTTGTGGTATGGAAATGATGTGTCTATTTAATATAGAGAATTTGTGATGACATTTTCACTTCGTACTTCATTTACTTTTTTATCTGGCCAATTAAATTGTTAAAACTTGTTGGGAAATATATGTTCCGAAAGGATTAAGAGTTCCACAACAAAAGTGAATTTCACATTCAATGTTCATGAATGAGTGACGTAGTTCATAGGGGTTGAGTGCAAATACATAGGAAAATATATTTTGATGAGCGTAGAATTCGAGATTTCAGGGTGAGACTGAAATTCTCAATTTGGTCCTAGGGTTTGGAAATCAAAGCGAGAGTTAGCCTTTATGGCAGGGAAAGTGGGAGCTCTGGAGTGAGAGTCAATATCCTCCCAGCCGAACCACAGATTTGGGGACTGAACTTAGGATTAGCTAATGTTCTTTATGCGCTTGAAAAGGGTAAAGAATAGGAATGCTTCTATTTGGCACAATATATTTGCATCACTGATCTATGTCACAAAAATCATCACATTATTATTGGAGAGGAGGAAGATTCTTTCTTACAACTGAACTTTGTTATAAATTTAGTATTGTGTTATTTTAACTTGCTAGAAAGTTAGAACGTACTTTGGTAGAATTAGTAATTACAACTGTTTGTTTCTATTTTAAGATTAGTAATTACTTGTAATTGTGCTCTGATTTGGGAAGTGATTTTTGTGCTATGTTATAAAATTAATTTCCTCCCTGTGGGATTGATAACCAGGACTCCACTAGAGCTCTGCGTTTAGTTATGTGACTCGATAGAAAACTAAATCAATACATATATATTAATATGAGTTTATAAATTTTGACAATTTAAAAAAGTCGCACCAACAGTCTTCAAGTTTAATGGAACACCAATCACCATCAACATGGATTGTTTAGAGCCAGAAGAATTACTTACAACATCAGGAGAACCTCTGTCCGGATGTCAAATCACATAAGTGAATCTAAGGAGTGGAAAGGTACTACCCCCGAGAACAGCTCCGATGAACAAGGAAAACAAATAGTTATTCAAGAGGAGTCGCCTCCACCGATAGAAGAAACACACATTCGAGAAGAAATTTAAGATTTTAAATAAAGTGGATTACAATATACTAGCTCATCTTAGGAAGTTTCCAACCAAACTAAGCATCTTCGACGCTCTGATCTTGTCAAAGGAGATGAGAGAAAATCATATCAAGGCTCTGTTTGATCCAGAAATTTGCTTAGCACAGTTGGCTAGCACATCCTCGGATGGAGTTTGTACTTTCAAGGAACAATCTAGCGTAACTTCACTGACGAAGACTTGCTACTCGGTATTGTTAATCACAATCGACTGCTCTACATTTCTGTTAACATCAGCAGATTTGTGCTTTCCAGAGTTTTGGTAGATCCGAGAATGTCACTTAACATAATGAGTCTACGAACATTAGCATACTTGGATATCGATGCAAAGGAACTCTCCACCGATAAGATGATATTATAATGATTCAATCAGAAAGGAGAAAAAGCACATGAATTAATAATACTGCTAATGAAAGTTAGAGATCTAATAACAACCGCAAAATTTTATGTCATCGACCCCGACACTTCGTTCAACACCTTACTTGGTTGGTTGTGGTTTCATGAGTACAATATGGTTCCGTCATCGCTACGTCAGTGTATCAAGCATTACAAGCCTGGATAAGAGCACTGCATCAATGGAGATTTACAACTGTTCGCAATACATGAAGTGAAGGACGCCTACTACTATGCTCCCCCGAAGAAAACAATATTTTCAAGAGAAGTCGTTTCAAATAAGATTGAAGATTCAAAAGGATCACAAGAGTGGAAACGTTCAGCTCCGATTCAACGATCTCCCACCACTCCTTTGCAACGAGTTGGTGCAGGGTCTTTTAGCCCACACATCTCAGATTGAGGTCGGGAACGCGGGCGAACGAGAACTCACCATATTGTTAAACGAATGAAGCCAACGATCAACTGTACGGCTTATTTTTAGGTTTGTGTGTTGAATTTTGAAAAGGGGTTGCCTACAGAAATTATCGGCAAATTTTAGATTTTAAATTTAATTTAAATATATATATAGTTTTAGAAAGAAGCATTTGATTTTGAAAATAATTTTAAGTTTGAAAATTTTAAGATATGAAATCAAACCGATCTCACATCCCGAATAGCTTATATAAACGAGCATCGCACCACAAACCGTGTATCTATCCCGAAGAATAGACACACTGCTTGATGATGGGGCTCGATTAAATAAACTAGAATATTTGTGACATCTGTTTGGTCTGCGAACCAATTTTATAAGCCGACGAGTTCCTCGCTTAATATAAAGGAATTAAGCGGGGTTTATAATACTCCGGGTTCTTAAAGTTCCCTATAAGGGCAAGCCCCTATAGTTAATTACATCTTAAATGACGGGAATCACTTAAGAAAACTCTCGATAATGATCAGTGGTTTTGCTCTCAAGAATTTCAAAGTTTAAGGTTTTCAAAGGATTTGATTTTTGGAAATTTCAATAGGGAATGGATCAAAATATGAACAGTTATTTTAGGAGTTCAAATGAACGAAAGGTAGGGGATGTCACGGATTCGAGACAAATCTCAGTGACTTCCCAACTATCCTATTTGTTTGGCTTGAATTTGAGAAGATGTTATTTAATGTTTCAATCCTGCCAATTTTAATTAATTAGGACTTATATTCGTATAATATGATCATACAAATAGCCTCGAAGATGTGAGGGTTTATGTCGTACCAAACAACTACCTCAAAATCCTAAGACTGGTTAGGGCTTAATTTGTATAACACGATTATGCAAATGCCTAACAAAGAGTTGAGGATTTATGTTGTAATAGGCAAACTGCCTCGAAGTCCTATGGCTTGGTTATTTAATTCTAAGAAAGTTTTGCTGAAATAGACTCAGGTTTCGCTGATGACGATGGCCAAGCTGCCCACCATGCTCCAAGCTCCTTGTTGTTGCAGAGGTTTAGTTTTAGAAGTCATAAATCAGGAGATGAGAGAAGTGTTTAGGTGTAGAGAAAATCTTAAAATTCAATTGTTTTTAATATTTTAATTAAAATAAATATTAAAGTTAATTAAACAGAACCAATTAAGATCTCACGGTTCCATCATCCCGGCACTATTATTTTCATCGAATTCACTTAGTCCAGATGAATTTGCTAAACTCAACTAAATGAGTTCCACACTTTCATTTAGACTGTGGGAAATCCCGTTAGCAACACGTGGGTTACATCATCCGAGGTATTCCCGATCATTCAACGAGACGTTTTAATTTAGTTGTGATTGTAGTCTTGTTGTTCTGTTTGTGATTAAATTTTGATTTATTTTATATTTTGGATTGTTGTGACTGTAAATTTTATCTTGAAATGACTTTTAATTTAGTTTTAGTTTCAGTTCAGGGACTACCCTGAAGGTTTTGGTTTTCATGCAACAGTTTTATTTAACATGCAAGAAAAATAAAGTACAATGCATGTAAGTAAATTGCAGTAAATTGTAATAAAATAAAAGCGTACCTGGAGGGTCTTCCCGTCATCCCAAGCTGCACTTAAAACACATGTTAAGGTATTTAAATGTTTCAACAGATACCTAAGTAAAGCTAAGGAAAGGGTTTTGATTGTCTACCAAATTTCTAATCCCATAACTAGTCATCTCCTATGACATCTAGTTTCTTGGTTTGATTTTAAAGATTATTTTCTTCATCAAAGAACAATTAGATTCAATTGTTCTTCTAAAACATCCCGTCATATTGAGGAAGTGCTTAGGACGAGTCCTAAACATCTTTTCAATATTTCTGGGATTGTTTTGAGTCCAAGTAAATTTAATTGCACAGGTGAATTAATCATCCAGGAGTTTAGTTAAACTTTGTTTCTTGCTCAGTGAACTTAGATTAATGAAGTGACATCTCACTTAACATTCTACTTAAGAGTTATAATAATTAAAGCCTTTAAGGGCAAGTTGGTTTATCGAGAATTTTAATCATTCTTAATTTAAGGTTTGAGTTAATGGTATAAAGTGTTTTAATTTGATTATGAGGTTTTAATTAATAATTTTAAGTTTGTAATAGTTTTCAAATTATTTTAGATTTAATTCTTAATGATTTCATTTAGGTTTGTTGTTAAATGATTTTAATTTCGATTCGATTCGATTCGATTCGATTCGATTCGATTCGATTCGATTCGATTCGATTTAATTTAATTTAATTTAATTTAATTTAATTTAATTTAATTTAATTTAATTTAATTTAATTTAATTTAATTTCTATCTTATCCTATCCTATCCTATCCTATCCTATCCTTTCCTTTCCTTTCCTTTTCTTTTCTTCCTATCCTATTCTTTTCTTTTCTTCCTATCCTATTCTTTTCTTTTCTTCCTATTCTTTTCTTTTCTTTTCTTTTCTATTTTTTTCTATTTTTTTCTATTTTTTTTTATTTTTTTTAATTTTATTTTTTTTATTTTTTTTTAATTTATTTCATTTCATTTCATTTCATTTCATTTCATTATCCTATCCTATCCTATCCTATCCTATCCTATCCTATCCTATTCTTTTCTTTTCTTCCTATCCTATTCTTTTCTTTTCTTTTCTTTTCTATTTTTTTCTTTTCTTTTCTATTTTTTTCTATTCTTTTCTATTCTTTTTCATTTCATTTCATTTCATTTCATTTCATTTTGATTTTGATTTTGATTTTAATTTTAATTTTTAATTTAATTTTAATTTAATTTTAGATTTAATTTTAGTTTTAATTGTAGTTTTAATTGACAATTTGGATTATCATTTTAATTTTTAATTAAGAATTAAATATTGCTAAAGTGACTTATTTAGGGATTTTTAAATTAAAGAATAAATATCCTTTTAATAATATCCTTATTTTAATAATCCAAATTTAAATATATTCTTTCCAAAATTTAAATCATTTAATTAATTAAAGTTTCATTTTTTCAAAGTGTTTAATGGGTTTCTACCCATTAATTTCCCTAAGTTTCAATCATCCAAGAGAAAGTTAAAATCAAATATTTTACCCCTCATTTTGATTAAACCTAAAGTTTTAATTAAGGGTTAAAATTTTTAATTACATTTATGCCCTTTTAAGCCTTATTTATTTCATAACTCACTAAATTGAGTCTCAAATGAATTTGAAATTTTTATGTCCCTCACTCACATGTCGATTAAGACATTAGTAGGAGAAAATGTGATTTTTCCGACTTTAATTTATTTATATAATTATTTTTAGTAGAAAATAAAGGTTTACAAAGAAAATTCAACAACATGACCAAGGAAAGTTTTCCGTCCTTAAGAAAATTATGAGATGTTTTTAATGACCAGAGAACCACTTGGACCAATTTTGGTGATTTTTTAAATTATATTTAATTTATTATAATTATTTTGAGTTTTAGAGTATTAATTAATTATAAAATAAAATTAAAGTTAAAAAATGGATTTTATATTTTTCTTAAATCTCTCTGACCTCAAGGAGTTCAGAGAAATAAATTTTATAATTTTATGATTTTTTTTATTTATTAGAATTATTTTAGTGAAAAAGGTTGAAAATTCATTTTTTAATATTAAAAATTACATTAAGCCTTTAAAATTGAATATCTTATCCTAGGAACTTAGGAAAAATATTTGGTTTGTTCCTAAGTGATTAGGAGTCAAAATTTGACATTTTCATGATTTTTATTATTTTTTAATTATTAAAATATTAAAATATTTTGAAAAATCAACTTTTTTAGAAAATTCCAATTTTAATTTTCCCGAACTCCCCGATATCGAGAAGCTCCAAAATAATTTTTGTGAATTTTTTAAAAGTATTTTTGAAGTTATGAATTTTTAAAGTTTCATCTTGCTTCTGAGGCTTAATCAGCCCATTTGGTGGGGCTAATCAAGTCCGGTTGGTTTCAAAATTTTATGTAAGGTTCCTCTGACCCTAAAGAGTAATGGAGAATTGTTTTCAAGTCAATTTGATGTGTGGTTAACCCTAATTAAATCAAATTCAATTTTAGGGGTTTAGGCCAATTAATGTTATTATGTATGAATTAACTCAAAATATATTTTTCATAGGGTCCTCTGGTCCTAAGGAACATCACCAAATTTTCCTAGGATTTATTTTACAACATGCTAATTATTGGAATTAAAATACCTAAAACAGTGACATGAAATTGAAAATTCAATAACTTTCCACAGAGATGGCCTCTGACCTTAAAAAATTTAGGGAATGTTCGCAATATCAGACGCTTCAAAAGCCCTATGGTCTCATGCTATGGTGAATTGTCTATGCAAATGAAGAATTAAAATACTAAAAACAGTAAATAAATTATTAAAAGTAAAATACTCACCCAATTAACTTGATTTCTTTTCCACATTATTCTCCTCTGTTCACTGAGCAAGAGGGTATTTTTATTTTATTTTTGTGATTTTTCTATGCAAAGATATGAATTTTTGAAGTTCTGGTATTTAAATAATTCAAAAAAATACCCTAATTTCCTACTTATCCACGCGACGCCGCGTCAACCTCAGCAGCTCCGAAAGCCCACGCGTCGCGTTGTGATTCGGAGCCGCCATCTAACTCGGCTCTCCAAGGGCCCGCGTTTCACGTACCATTGTGCTGTCCGGCTTGATCTCGACCGTCCACTCTATACACGCGCGATCCAACAGCTCCTGGTCATCGTCTACGAATGGTGTGCACCTGTGACCATCCACACTAAAACCCTAAGATCTCACTCGATTCTCAATGGATTTCCGTGTTCTTGTGCTCTATGGATTCGTCTTGAAGAGACGAACACATCCATACGGTTTATAGGCTATGAAATTAACCTAAACAAAATGAAGAATCGCTGGAAGCTCGGGAGGAAGAGTGAGTTCATACCTTTGCTCAGAGAAGTGAAGCTTCGATTTGAGAGTTGTTTCACCTTCGATTGAGTCCAGGCAAGCTCCAGATGAGGTCTCTGGCTCTGGGGAATTGTCCAAGTATGAAAGTGACCAAGGCCGATCACAAAGCTTGGAGGCCGGAAGCAATGGCCGGCTCGGTGAGGGGGCTTTTGCTCGGGGAACTTCTCCTCTCGGTCCAGTGAAGGTGTAGGACCAATCAATTTGGAGATTGGCTCACCGTGGTGAAGTGTCCTGTTTTTGGGTGGATTTTCAACTCAAAATCGAGCTCTGTTAATAGGGATTAGGGCAAAGGAACACTCGGGATCAACTCGCTCCGGGTTAGGAGAAGGTCCTGAGAGCAATTTTGGCGAGTTTCCTTAAGGTCCGGTTCATCTCTTTTTTGGCCGAGAGGTGAGTGGGTTTAAATAGAGGTGGGCTGGAGGGCCTCCCGTGGGGGTTTAATGGCTTGGATCCACTTGCTCGGGGCAAGGGAAGAACAATTCGCAATGGCCATTGGGCATGGGACGACTCGACTAATTCAAATTGAATTTTCGATTCAAATCGAGCCTCTCGACCCGGTGGTTTCCGGCGGCCGTGGTGGCTGGTCGGCCGGTGGTCGGTCACCATCCCGATCAGGAGGGTCAGGGCTTGAACTTGGTGCAGTCAATTGGAGTTGGCCAAGTGTAAAGGGCTGAATTGAAATGGAATGGGGAGAGGCTCATTTTGGGTTCAATTTGATCAACCCATGGTTTTAGGCTTGGTGCACCACCCAAGACCTGGTTTTGGGTTGAAAAGAATCATTTAGGTCAGCTTGGAAGGGGTGGTGAAGTCTCCATCCAAGGTGAGGTGGCTAAGAATGGTTTAGAGTGTAACATGGATGAGGTTAAAAATGCTTAATGAAGGTTTAAGAAAGACCCCCCTCTTCTTGCCATTAATGGCTTGGTGAGGTGGAAAGTGGCTTCCATGTGGCTTGTACATGGCTCAATGGCTCACATTTGGCTTGAAAAAAGTTTGGTCAATTTCATAAAAATGGATTTTAAGGATTTTGGATATTTTGGCGGAAATTTGGATGAAGCTTCATTTAGAATTATTTGATCATTGGTTTAGGACTTAGGGATGATTTTAATTGAATGCATGATGAAGAAGAGTGTCATATGGACTTTGGATGAATTTTTAGGCTTTTGGATTTGGTGGAAGTGGGCTTTTAGAATGGTTTAACAAAGTGAACCTTTAGGTTTGAAAATAAATTGGTGGATGGAAATTTTGTGAAGGATCATGCCAAATAAATGTCGCAATTGGTTTAGGCATGTGTCATGAATGGTTTGGAACAAGTTTAAAGTGATTTTGAATTGAATTGGGTTTAATGTGGGGTCTTTTGGTAAAGGGGCCAAGGTGGGCCAAATTTGACTAACTTGGGTTAAGGTTGGGCTAAAGTTGGATTTGATGTAAAATTAATGTTGAGAAATGTTCATGGGAGTGTCACAAAGAGTTTCCAACTTTGGTTGGTCTCTAATTTTGGGATTTTGGCCCATTTGGGTTAGGCTTGGGCTTAGGTCAATTATGGGATTTTGGTTTTGGGTTAGGTTTAGGTGAAGTTTAGGTTTAAATTTTGGGCAAATCAAGTTAGTTTTTTTGTTTATGGGGATGTTAGTAAGGCTTTGGAAAAGATTTGGGGCCAATTGGAGTTGAATTGGATGGGTTTGAGCTAAGTTTAGGTCATGGGCCAAAATTGGGCCTTATGCTTCAAATTGAAATTGGGCTCAAATGTCAATCAAATTGGACTTGGATTTGCTATAAATTGACATTGGGGATATTGAATTGAAATTTAGAATTGAATTGGACCAAAATTGAGGTCAATTGGGGTGGTTTGGTTTGACATTGAGTTCACTTGGGTTAAAAATGGGTCAAATTGAGGATTTTGGTAAAAGTGGGGTAAATTGGCAAAATTGGCTCATGATTTAGTTGAACAAAATGAAATTGGGAATATTTGAGATTTTCTGGAATTTTTTGGGAATTTTCTGAATTTTTAGATTTTTGGGCTAAAAAGGACATTTTGGGTATTTGGAGGGTATTGGGGGGTACTTTTAGAATTTTTGGTATTTTTTGGCTATGAATGATCAATTTGAGTGAGGGGGAAATGTTTAGGATTGATTTTGAGGAATTTTGGGTAATTTAGGTGATTTTGTAAATTTTGGGTAGTTTCATGAGTTTTTGGTAGGTTTAGTAAGGTGTAGGGCCCCGGGGTCAAAAATTGAAATTTTGGAAAAATGAAGATTGATCAAATTTGAGTAAAATGGAATCACTTTTGGTTGAGCCATGAAGCCATATTAAGCCCACAAGAGCCATGAGAGGACTCGTTTTAGGCATTCACTTTGTTGTTCCTAACCCTCTTAGTCAGGGGCATAGGGGTTAAGGACCATCCATATGAATTTCCTACATGAGTCAAGAAGCCAAGTTGGGTAAGAGTGGTTTTAGGGTTTGGGATGTGTGTGAGAATGTGGTATGTGTAGGCTAACCATCACCAAGACCAGGTCACCCAGGGTTGGTCTAAGGCTTGACCATCCTATAGGAACTCATCATTGCACCTCCACACTTGACTTTCAATCTTCCAAAGGGGTTTGGAGGTTTATGGTCATCTGTGGGATTCAAGAAGAGTTAAGAGGTGTCTGAATTTCTAAGTGGTGGGTTCCATTTCTAGTCCTCTAGGATAGTCAAGGAGAAGTCTTATAGCTAGATCATAAGCACTAAGGAGAGAAAAGACCTCACCAAAAGTGACGTCAACATCAACATCGATATAGAAGGAAGCTCTGAGGAAGATAAATCCGACAAAGAAATGATGATTATAAGCCAAAAGAAGCCTCGGTTCGATATTTCCTTAGAAGATAAAGAGAAAAGTGAATACGAGTCGATGTAGGATCGGATTAACCATTACGTTCAAGCCATGGCCCTAACTCTGATCCACCCTCAAAAGATCGAGTATGGAGGTCAAGGAAGACCGGAGTGATGGTTTCAAACCGATTAAGTTTTACCATGCTTCTCCCTCTACTTATGAAACTTGTGTAAATCTGGATGAAAATGATTCTAATGAAATAATGGAATCACCTTTTGGTTACTTTTCTCCGTATATACAAAAGTTTATTTAATAAGGTTATGTGCCAAAATAAATGTGAAAGAATAAGTTGCAACTTTTTAAGAAATTATGGAATACTAAAAGACAAACTCTCAAATCGAAAGAGGGTCTCGGATTCGGTACGATGGGACTGGTTGATGACTCGAGATTTTGCATGGTTGTTACTAGTCAGAAAAATAATGCTTCGACATCAAAAATAATTATGAAGATCAACCAATAGATGATGCTCTGACAGAATCTGAAGAAGAAATTAAGTCAATAGATGAATTACAGGAAATCAATCTCGGGAATGAGGAGTAACCCTGACCTAATTTCATAAGTTCTCTACTCAGCGATGAAAAATCTAATGATTTGATCAAATTATTGTCATAATTCAAGGATTATTTCTCTTGGAGTTACGACGAAATGACAGGTTTGTCTCTAGAAGTTGCAGTTCACCGACTCGGAGTGGATCAGAATATGACACCAATGAAACAAGCTCCCCGAAGAATGTGCCTCGATATAGAACAGCAAGTCACAGTTGAGGTGAAGAAATTGATAGACGGTAACTTTGTGCGGAAAGAGAAATACCCCACATGGTTGGCCAATATTGTATCAGTTAGAAGAAGAATGGAAAAATACGAGTGTGTGTTGGCTTCAGGGATTTAAACAAGACATGTCCAAAAGATGAGTTTTCATTACTGATACCAAAGTTAATGGTGGATATTGCATCGAAGCACGAGATTTTCTCGTTCATGGATGGATCTTCGGGTTACAACCAAATCAAAATGGCTTCAGAAGATGCAACACTTACAGCATTCAGAACGTTGATTGGAATCTACTGCTACATCCTGATGTCGTTTGGTCTGAAGAACATCGGAGCAACTTACCAGCGAGCAATAACAAAGATCTTCGCTAACCTCATTCACAACTAAGTAGAATGCTACGTGGACGACTTGGTCTTCAAGAGTAAAGTAAAGTAAAACCATTTGTATGATTTGAGGATCATATTTGAACGATTACAACAATACAATCTCAAGATGAATCTCTTAAAGTGTGCCTTCATCGTTTCATCTAGAAAATTTCTAGGATTCGTTGTCCATGGATGGATCTTCGGGTTACAACCAAATCTAAATGGCTCCAGAAGATGAAACACTTACAATATTCAGAACTTTGATTGCAATCTACTACTACATCCTGATGTCATTTGGTCTGAAAAACATCGGAGCAACTTACCAGCGAGCAATAACAAAGATCTTCGCTAACCTCATTCATAACTATGTAGAATGCTACGTGGACGACTTGGTCTTAAAGAATAAAGTAAAGTAAAACCATTTATATGATTTGAGGATCATATTTGAACGATTACGACAATACAATCTCAAGATGAATCCCTTAAAGTGTGCCTTCATCATTACATCTAAGAAATTTCTAGGATTCGTTGTCCATCATCAACGAATTGAGATTGAACCAGAGAATATTAAAGCTATCTTAGATATGCCTCCTCCCATAGCCTTGAAACTACTTTCTTTTCAAGGAAAATTGGCATACCTAAGACGCTTTATATCCAATCTGTCAGGAGGTGATGTGGCGGCTGCAAATACAAAGTAATAAATTTTTGCTAAAAATTTCAAATCAATCACGGAATATAACATTTTAATAAGATGGCAGTCAATTTATACACAAGTATACGTATCGTTCAAGTAATACAGGGCTCTAGCGGAGTCCCGGTTATCGATCCCACAAGGAGGAAGCAAACCTTAAAGGGTAGCACAAAAATCCAATTTCAATTTGCAAGCACTTAATGTATAATCAAGATGCTAAAGTTTAACGATTCTAGAAATTTAAAAGTTCACTAAATTAATTTTTATGCTTTAAATTAATGTAAATAATTCTATAATAAGTTTTGTAATGCAAGGTTCAAGTTTAGAGAAAGTGTCCTCCCCTTGCAATGATATTAAGGTGAGTGAATGATAAAGATTAGTAAGAATCTTGTATTGTGTCAAATATGAGCATACATATTGTTTACCCTCTTTAGGGTACTACAAAGACATTGGCTAATCCTAGGTTTAGTCCCTAAATTGGTGGTTATGCTGGGAGGATAATGGCTCTCACACCATAGCTCCCACTTCTCTTCACCTGAAGGCTAACTCTTGCTTTAGTTTCCAAACACTAGGACCAAATTGAGGATTTTAGTCTGTCACCTTAAAATCTCTAATTCTACACCCAATAAAAATATTTCCCTATTTATTTGCATCAAACCCCATGAACTTCACCATCCATGGAATTTGAATGTGGTCATCACTTTTTTTTAAAGCATAGTCCTTTCGGATCATATTTTCACAACATATTTTAACAATTCAATTAGCCATATCGAAATATAAATGAAGTTTGAAGTGAAAAATCATTGCAATTTCTAAGCATTTAAATGACACATCTAATCTAAATTATCACATCACCATTTATCATTGCAATGAGAAAGACAAAGAAATCTACTTAGAATACATAGGGAAGATGTGACAAAACAAATATTATATATATAAAAGCAACGTCATAAAAACAATAATTAAATACAACTTACCTCAACTTCCTCCCCAAGAAAATCCCTTGAAGTTCCCTAGAATCTCCTTCTCTCTTCACAATACACTCAATGCTCTCTTGGAATAGTAGGGAAGAAGAAATTACTCACTTTTCCTTTCCTCCTACAACTCTCTTGAGAACAATCCCTCACATACAACACTAAAAACACCCAACCCAAAACTACAAACTCACAACTCTTCTAAGCGCACACACACACACACTTTCCTTTCAGCCTCTCTCTCTTATTCTGGAGTCCAAATCATGTTAAAATAGCCAAATGACAATTTCCCCAAGAGATGCCTCGAAGATCCCTCCGAAAGTCGTTCAAATACATCGAATTTGGCCTTCACCAACATTGGGGGCCGTCAAAGGCCTATTGCGCCATTTAATTCCCTACTGTCTGGAAAAACACACCGTCAGCGCTCGTTTGGGCACCTTCGACACCAAAACATCAAAAATCTGATTTTTACCTTTTTTTACTTCAAATTCGTTCCTTTTTGCTTATTTTTGTTCTAATTACCTAAAATCATCATATCTACAGCAAAACCTGAAAAATATATTTTTTTAAATTGCAATATCACCAAAAATGAGTACAAAATATATATGAAAAATCAAACATATTTTTGGTGCATCTGAAGGTGTCTACCCTTCTCGAACGTACTCTGAAAAGATGCTAAGTTCTATTGGGGAGAGCCATGTCAACGAGCTTTCCTAAATATTAAATAATATCTAATAACACCTCATGTATTAGCATCCCTTATGTCAAGGTATACCGTTGATACTTTATACCGCGATTTTAGATGAATCCCTCGGAGCCTTACTGGCTCATGTCAAAGATGAAGGTAAGGAAAACGCACTCGACTACTTAAGTTGACATCTAATACCAACGGAGGTAAAGTATCCTCGTATCGAGAAACATTGTCTAGCTTTGGTTTTTGCCGATCAGAAACTTAGATGTTACATGTTGTCTCATAAGGTTAACTTGATTTTGAAAGTTAATATGTTGTAATATTTGATGACTCAACACTTTCCAGACATTTAGCAAGGTGGTCGATGATTTTATTTTAGCTTGATATAACCTTTGTGCCCCTTCGCGCTATCAAATGACAGATTCTCGCAGACTTCCTTACAGCTCACCCACTACCAGCTGAGTCCCCTCTCAACAATGATTTACCAGACGAGCAGACAACGCAAGTGGAAGATCCCAATGCTCAATGTTGGGAGATGTACTTCGATGGAGTTTCGTCAGCCAGAAAAGATAAAGGATTACAGATAGTGAAACCAAGCAAAGCGGTAATCGGTCTGATCTTCATTATGCTGGATCAAGAAATGCTAATGTATTCCCACCACCTGACAGAGTCGTGGACAAACAGTGAAGCAGAATAAGCACTAATAATGGGATTAAAATTGGTGATACTAATGGAAATAACGGAC
This sequence comes from Papilionanthe hookeriana x Papilionanthe teres, assembly GCA_022702705.1. Classification (NCBI taxonomy): domain Eukaryota; kingdom Viridiplantae; phylum Streptophyta; class Magnoliopsida; order Asparagales; family Orchidaceae; genus Papilionanthe; species Papilionanthe hookeriana x Papilionanthe teres. The sequence continues at coordinate 24,369,536 of CM040427.1, forward strand.
ATTGCCATTTATTGTGACTCTTAACTCGTCATTCAGCAAGTCGCAGGATAATATAAGATTTTGAAATCTAGATTAAAAGATTATCACATATATTCGATGAAATAACTGGAGCAAATTCCCAGCGTAACGTCCTATAGGATTCCCTGGGCGAATAATACATATGCAAATGCTTTAGCTAAATTGGCTAAAGAATTTGCATGCCACGGGAGGATTCCATAGACATCACCGTACAAAGACATTAGGTCCTATCGCAAATCGACCTCGACACTCTACACAAATTGAATAAAGAAGAAACAACGGCTACAGTGGCAGATAATACAGAAAATTGGCACCAACTGTTCGTAGAATACTTCCAAACAGCAAAACTGTCATAAAACAAGTCAGTAGCGCATCAAATTCATAAGAGGGCAATGTTGTATGCCTTAATCAATGTCTTGTACAGAAAATCGCTCAATCATATGTGATTGAGATGTCTGAGCAGAGCAGAAGCACAGAATATCGTCAAAGAAGTACATGTCGGATTGTGTGGAGCTCACTGATGCAACAAAAATATATTAGGTTTTTGCTATACAATTTGAACTTATTTTTGGTGATATTGTACTTTAAAGGAATGTACTCTTCATGTTTTGTTACAAGTATGATGATTTTAGGTGATTGGAGGAAAATGAATTGAAAAGAAAGGAATTTGGAGCAAAAAGAGACAAAATGGAGAAAACAGTCTTCTGACGCCGCCGGCGCCTAATTCCAGAGAGTTCAGAATTAAATAACCGCCCAGCGCCGGCGCCGCCGACGCCCAATGTCGATGAATTCAAAATTCAATGTACTTGGACACTTTTTGAAGGGTTGCTTGAGGAAACACATGGGAAATTTGTTTCTAAACTTTTATAGACAGTTATAGACGCTCTTTAGGGAGGGGGGAGAAGAGAAAATAGAAGAGAGGTGTAGAAGAGGAGTGAAGATAGTGTGTTAGGGTTTGTAGAGAGCGTGTGTTAAGTGTTGTTTTGTGAGGGATTGTTCTCTAAGGAGTGTAAGAAAAAGAGGAAATTGAGAGTTTACTTCTTCCTTACTACTCTAAATAGAGAATTGAGTGTTGAAGAGAAGAGAGAAAATGATTTAAATAAACTTCAAGGGATTTGCTTCGGGAAGAAATTGAGATAAGTTGTATTTAATTTTGTGGTTTGTATGACTTTGCTTTTATATATAAAATCCATATTTTGTTATATCTTCCTCACGAATTCTGAGTAGATTTCTTTATCTTTCTTCTTGCAATGTGATGTGGTGAAGTGTTGATGTAGATTTGATGTGTCATAAAATGTTAAGAAATTGTGAAAGTTTTTTACTTTGAACTTCATTTACTTTTCGATCTGGCCAATTGAATTGTTAAAATTTGTTGTGAAACATTCAATCTGAAAGGACTAAATGTTCTACAACAATAACGAAGAATTCATTTAATGTCCATGAATGAGTTGTGTAGTTTATACGAATTCGAGTGCAAATAAATAGGGAAATATGGTTTGATGGACATCGAATTGGAGATTTAAGAGTGGGAGACTGAAATCCCCAATTTGGTCATAAAGTTTGGTAACTAAAGCGAAGGTTAGTCTTCAGGTGAAGGGAAGCTCTGAAGTGAGAACCAGTATCCTCTCAGCCCAACCTTGGATTTAGTGATTAAGCCTAGATTTGCAAATGTTCTTTTCATACTTGGAAGAGGGGGTACTCTGACGAGGATAAAGAATATTGCTCCTATTTGGCACAATACAAATTTAATATCAATCTATATCAATCACTCATCACAGACTCATTGCAAGATAAAAAATATTTTTCCATATTAGAACCTTTCAATATAAAACTTAGTGTGTGTTAGTTAATTCTGTTTAGAAATTTAGAAAGTAATTGTTGTTAACTTATTCATAATTATCTTTGCACTAGTAACTTAAATAGTACTTGAACTTGCATTGTGAATTGAGTATTGAATTTCAAATATTTGCTATATTTTGATAAAGTTCATACCTTCCTCGTGGGATCGATAACCAGAACTCCACTAGAGCCCTGTATTACTTGAACGATACGTATACTTGCGTATGCGAGTGACTACCTCATTATTAAATTGATCTTATTGTGAAACTTAACTGAAACTATCCTTTGAATATTAATGTTAGAGGCAGCGCACCCGACACCGATAGGTCGAGTCACTCACCAGTCAGGGCCGAAGATGAAAATGAAAATCAAGAGACTTGGATATATTAGCCAACAATAATGACAAACTACATGGATATGGCTAAAAAATGTCATTAGTATCAGGTGCATAGAGTGATCTGGCACCAACCTTCGAATGTTTTACACCCCACGGTCGCATCATGGTCATTCGAGTGTTGGGGTACGGATATAGTGGGTCTGACTGACCCTCCATCTTCTAAAAGATAGGTTCATACTTGCAGCTACGGACTACTTCTCCAAATGGGCAAAAGCAGTTCCAGTACGAGAAGTAACAGCGCAGTATGCGCTACAGTTTTTCAAGAATCAAATTGTCTACTGTTTTGGTGTACCGTGCAGGATCATCTCCGACAATAGGTCTGCCTTAAAGAGTACTAAGATCAACAACTTTATCAGACGACAAGGAAAAGATTTAAAATACTCTACGATCAACTAGCCAAAGGGAAAATGGATTAGCATAAGCATTCAACAAGACACTCATACAGATTTTGAAGAAGACATTTGGATGAAAACAAAAAATGATGACACGAGAAGTTATTGAAAGCCTTATAGGCATACATAACAACCATCAGAACCCCGACGCATTCTACACCTTAAGCACTTGTGTACAGATTCGAGGTAGTGCTTTCGTTAGAGGTTCAGCTACCATCGCTCAAGATCGTCGTCACCAATCAGATTATAGCAGAAGAAAATGTCAAGCTCCGACTTGCAGAATTGGAAAGCCTCAAAGGGAAGAGATTGCTCGCATAGCATAACTTGGAACTCCCATGATAAAATGGTCTGCCTGGGTCTTTCAAGGTTGGTGACCATGTTCTCATGTTTAGAAGGTCTATTCTTGCATACCGCAAGTTAGTGGAAAATTTGAACCGACTTGGGAGGGAGCGTTCGTGGTAGAGAAGGTTAACTCTGAAGGAGCGTACCAGCTGGTGGATTCCTAAGGAGAAAGGCCCATGTTGCCAATTAACGGATGATATTTAAAGAAGTACTACGCAACATGACAAATTCAAGGGACGACGCCTATTCCGAAATAGCTATATGGCCAAGTTTCTATGACTGGGTCTAAATGAAAAGAAATTTTGTAATAAAATAGAATGAAATAAAATAAATTTTCCATAAAATAAAATGTATACTCTTAAAATATTTGGTTTAAATTTCAAATTTTGTAAAAGTCACATTAAATAAGATAATGGCATCTAAAATTCACAAAATAATAATTTCTTATTGTTCTTGTTCGAGCAAAGTACCGCCTTACTGATGTTTCCCTTGTTTTATGCAGGAAAATGTCAAGACGAAAGCAGGTTTTTGCGTTTAAAGACGGCTTAAATCTAGTGTTAAATAAAGATAAGACACCGAAGGGAGGTGTGATAAACTTTGACTTAGATTTTGCCCAAGTTAATGTTGACTATGAGGGCCCCTTAATGGACTTGGTCAGCCACAGGGAAGTTACAGGCCTGCAATCTGTGGTTAGAATCAGTCACAAGGAGGTAAAAAAGACATCGAAGCAGAACGATATCGGAGGATTCACAGATTCACACCTTCATACAGTAAGAAATAAGCACATACCGTCAATGATCACTATGCAAGAATGCTACAGAGAGAGCTCTGGATGAGCTATTGAACGCACTCAAAGAAGAAATGCTAATTGCAACAAGCGCACAGCCTTGGACTGGCTTGAAAGAAGACAAGCTAGGGAGACAGCTACAGAGCTTGCCCGATTTCCGAAGAAGAAAGTTACAATCTAAAAATGAAAGAATCCTCTGCCAGTCCACTTGCTACAGAAACTAAGCCAAAGTTTACTACAAAGCCTATTCTATAATGCGATCCACTTAAGGAGATCTTCATCGGGTGCCTGAAATGCAACTCGGGTTTACCCAGACAGTCGTCAACTACAGGAGCATTAACAGAGCATCCAGATTGTGATGTCCTACATCTGGAGGAATATGGAACTTTTGAGGCATACACAGCTGCCTCAACACTGATAAGAAGCAGGGAGCACCCAGACGTGGAGTCATACGTACAGCAGTTTGTTGAGCCTCGACGACAGCAAACTGTCTCAAACTATGTAATGGCAAAGATAAGAAGAGTCAGAAGGAAAGAATTCGAGCATTATGAGGAGATCCAGGGAAGGTTTGTCAACATTTTGGAAGAACTAGAGCTATATGCCAATGTTGCTCAAGAAATGACAAAGAAAGGATTTTGGATTGCATCTTCAATCTCAGAGGGCAGGTCGCCTGAGGGAAAGAACCTACTCAGAGTCGCAGAAAAGTAAAAGACGGAAGGGCAGGATCACAATTCAGTGTGGTTCTTACTACAATATTGCCAAAGACAGACAGAGAAATCCCCCTGAAATTTTGCAAAATGATGAAGTGGACCCTATGTCGTCCCCGATAAAGAAAATGATCAAGAGGATAGTGGAATGACACTTATTGCCAATAGGTTGTATTCCGAACAACTACATTATTAACATATATGAGGATGGGGATTACATTCTGCTCATATTGACCACCATGACTTCGTCAGACCGTTCTACACAGTCTTGTTTATAAGCGAGAGCAATATTCTGTTTGGAAGGGAAATACAGATTGTTGGACCTGGAGAGTTCAAAGATTTCATGGAAATCCCGCTACCAGTTGGATAAACTCTAGTCTTCAAAGGAAATAGAGTAGATTTGTCGAAGCATTACATACCTGGAGTGCACAGCCCAGAGTCTTAGTCACCTTTTGTATGATGAAGATAAAGCACCATATGAATATGAGCCAGACCCATACTTGGAGGGACTTCGACCACTGAAGCTGTGACGTAGCTATACCTCTAAGTGTACGCGAGGGGACTTTCATCCCTGAGCAAAGCTTAGGAGGTTAGCTTGATCACAGGGCAACCTCGAAGGACATACACTCACTGCTTTTTGGAGACAGCATTCAGCATATGATGTTTTCAGTTGATACTCAGATGTACTTCCGATATTTTGATGTTTGTCAGCATACAATCAGTGGTACTACATTTCAGCAAGAAGTTAATAAAGATGTTTTTTGTCACAAATTAGAGTGTGTTCTTGGAATGTACTTCTAATTGCGCTGTGGATGAAAAGCAGTAGGACCGTATACCGGTTTCAAAATTATAATGAACAAAGAACGATATAAAAAGAAAAAAAAACTATGTAAATGAAACCTAAGAAAACTGGAATTGAAGAAATTCTCTTAGGAAAAAAAAGTGAGATAAGAATGAAAAGAAAAGAGATAAGAAAACAAAGCGAACAAAGAAAAGAAAAATACATATAAGTTTTTCCACCGTATAGAGTTCCTTGCTCGTTGTAAAAATCTGAGTTCTTCTGACACCTCGCGAATCCTACATTCAAATTTCCACAAATTCTCCATAAATTTTCAGAAATTTTCACATTCCCTTTCCACAAGTTTTCCACCCTCCAAAAATTCCAGGGTCGGTGTTGGGTCGTCCGACTCCTTCAAATTATACAAATTCTCCACAGGCATGATATCCCTGAGACTGGCATCTAAATTTCAGTTCTCATCCTTCGTGGTCAGTACCTAATTTCTAATTCCCTTCCTTCGAGATCGGTACCTAAATTCTGATTTTCATCACCGACACTGGTACCTAAATTTCAGTTCTCATCCTTCGCGGTCAGTACCTAAATTATGATTCCCAACTTTCGATGTTGGTACCAAAATTCCAACTCTCCTCTCACGCTCGCTCAACTTCAAATTTCCCCACAAATTGAAATTTTCAAATCAAAGTAAAATTTCACAATTCAAAATTCCATAAACTCAAATTCCCTTAAATTCAAACCTCAAAATCAAATTCAAAATTCAAATCCACTTTCATCCCTGAGCAAAGCTTAGGAGGTTAGCTTGATCACAGGGCAACCTCGAAGGACATACACTCACTGCTTTTCGGAGACAGCATTTAGCATATGATGTTTTCAGTTGATACTCAGATGTACTTCCGATATTTTGATGTTTGTCAGCATACAATCAGTGATACTACATTTCAACAAGAAGTTAATAAAGATGTTTCTTTGTCACAAATTAGAGTGTGTTCTTGGAATGTACTTCTAATTGCGCTGTGGATGAAAAGCAGTAGGACCGTATACCGGTTCCAAAATTATAATGAACAAAGAACGATATAAAAAGAAAAAAAAACTACGTAAATGAAACCTAAGAAAACTGGAATCGAAGAAATTCTCTTAGGAAAAAAGTGAGATAAGAATGAAAAGAAAACAGATAAGAAAACAAAGCGAACAAAGAAAAGAAAAATACATATAAGTTTTTCCACCGTATAGAGTTCCTTGCTCGTTGTAAAAATCTAAGTTCTTCTGACACCTCGCGAATCCTACATTCAAATTTCCACAAATTCTCCATAAAATTTCATAAATCTCAATTCTCCACAAATTCTTACAATTTCCACAAATCTCCACAAATTTCCACAAATCTCCATAAATCTCTACAATTTCCTTCTAAATTTACCTATATTTTCACATTCTCTTTCCACAAGTTTTCCGCCCTCCATAAATTACAGAGTTGGTGCAGGATCGTCTAAATTCCATCTAGATTTCCATAAATTTCCACAATCCCTTTCCACAAGTTTTCCGCCCTCCATAAATTCTAGGTTCGGTGCAAGGTCGTCCGATTCCTTCTAAATTTCCATAAATTTCCACATTCTCTTTCAACAATTTGTTCGCCCTCTATAAATTCCAAAATCGATGCAAGGCCGTCTGATTCATTCTAAATTTTCAGAAATTTTCACATTCCCTTTCCACAAGTTTTCTACCCTCCATAAATTCCAGGGTCGGTGCTGGGTCGTCGGACTCCTTCAAATTATACAAATTCTCCACAGGCACGATATCCCTGAGACTGACATCTAAATTACAGTTCTCATCCTTCGTGGTCAGTACCTAATTTCTAATTCCCTTCCTTCGAGATCGGTACCTAAATTCTAATTTTCATCACTGAAACTGGTACCTAAATTTCAATTCTCATCATTTGCGGTCAGTACCTAAATTATGATTCCCAACTTTCGATGTTGGTACCAAAATTCCGACTTTCCTCTCACGCTCGCTCAACTTCAAATTTCCCCACAAATTGAAATTTTCAAATCAACGTAAAATTTCACAATTCAAAATTCCATAAACTCAAATTCCCTTAAATTCAAACCTCAAAATCAAATTCAAAATTCAAATCCACTTTCATCCCTGAGCAAAGCTTAGGAGGTTAGCTTGATCACAGGGCAACCTCGAAGGACATACACTCACTGCTTTTTGGAGACAACATTCAGCATATGATGTTTTCAGTTGATACTCAGATTTACTTCCGATATTTTGAAGTTTGTCAGCATTCAATCAGTGGTACTACATTTCAGCAAGAAGTTAATAAAGATGTTTTTTGTCACAAATTAGAGTGTGTTCATGGAATGTACTTCTAATTGCGCTGTGGATGAAAAGCAGTAGGACCGTATATCGGTTCCAAAATTATAATGAACAAAGAACGATATAAAAAGAAAAAAAAACTATGTAAATGAAACCTAAGAAAACTGGAATCGAAGAAATTCTCTTAGGAAAAAAAAGTGAGATAAGGATGAAAAGAAAACGGATAACAAAACAAAGCGAACAAAGAAAAGAAAAATACATATAAGTTTTTCCACCGTATCGTTGTAAAAATCTGAGTTCTTCTAACACCTCGCAAATCCTACATTCAAATTTCCACAAATTCTCCATAAATTTTCATAAATCTCAATTCTCCACAAATTCTCACAATTTCCACAAATCTCCACAAATTGCCACAAATCTCCACAAATTTCCATAAATCTCTACAATTTCCATCTAAATTTATCTAAATTTTCACATTGTCTTTCCACAAGTTTTCCGCCCTCCATAAATTACAGAGTTGATACAGGATCGTCTAATTCCATCTAGATTTCCATAAATTTCCACAATCCCTTTCCACAAATTTTCCGCCCTCCATAAATTCTAGGTTCGGTGCAAGGTCGTCCGATTCATTCTAAATTTCCATAAATTTTCACACTCTTTCAACAATTTTTCCGCCCTCTATAAATTCCAAAATCGATGCAAGTCAGTCTAATTCCTTCTAAATTTTTCAGAAATTTTCAATCTCTTTCCATAAGTTTTCCACCCTCCATAAATTCCAGGGTCGGTGCTGGGTCGTCCGACTCTTTCAAATTATACAAATTCTCCACAGGCATGATATCCCTGAGACTGACATCTAAATTTCAGTTCTCATCCTTCGTGGTCGATACTCAATTTCTAATTCCCTTCCTGCCGAGATCGGTACCTAAATTCGATTTTCATCACCGAAGCCGGTACCTAAATTTCAGTTCTCATCCTTCGCGGTCAGTACCTAAATTATGATTCCCAACTTTCGATGTTGGTACCAAAATTCCGACTCTCCTCTCACGCTCGCTCAACTTCAAATTTCTCCACAAATTAAAATTTTCAAATCAAAGTAAAATTTCACAATTCAAAATTCCATAAACTCAAATTCCCTTAAATTCAAACCTCAAAATCAAATTCAAAATTCAAATCCACTTTCATCCCTGAGCAAAGCTTAGGAGCTTAGCTTGATCACAGGGCAACCTCGAAGGACATACACTGCTTTTCGAAGACAGCATTCAGCATATGATGTTTTCAGTTGATACTCAGATGTACTTCTGATATTTTGATGTTTGTCAGCATACAATCAGTGGTACTACATTTCAGCAAATAAAGATGTTTTTTGTCACAAATTAGAATGTGTTCTTGGAATGTACTTCTAATTGCGCTGTGGATGTCGTATACCGGTTCCAAAATTATAATGAACAAAGAACAATATAAAAAGAAAAAAAAACTATGTAAATGAAACCTAAGAAAACTGGAATCGAAGAAATTCTCTTAGGAAAAAAAAAGTGAGATAAGAATGAAAAGAAAACAAATAAGAAAACAAAGTGAACAAAGAAAAGAAAAATACATAAAGTTTTTCCATCATATAGAGTTCCTTGCTCGTTGTAAAAATCTGAGTTCTTCTGACACCTCGCGAATCCTACATTCAAATTTCCACAAATTCTCCATAAATTTATATAAATCTCAATTCTCCACAAATTCTCACAATTTCCATAAATCTCCACAAATTTCCACAAATCTCCACAAATTTCCATAAATATCTACAATTTCCTTCTAAATTTACCTAAATTTTCACATTCTCTTTCCACAAGTTTTCCGCCCTCCATAAATTACAGAGTTGGTGCAGGATCGTCTAATTCGATCTAGATTTCCATAAATTTCCGCAATCCCTTTCCAAATTTCCACATTCTCTTTCAACAATTTTTCCGCCCTCTATAAATTCCAAAATCGATGCAAGGCCGTCTGATTCCTTCTAAATTTTCAGAAATTTTCGCATTCCCTTTCCACAAGTTTTCCACCCTCCATAAATTCCAGGGTCAGTGCTGGGTCGTCCGACTCCTTCAAATTATACAAATTCTCCACAGGCACGATATCCCTGAGACTGACATCTAAATTTCAGTTCTCATCCTTCGTGGTCAGTACCTAATATCTAATTCCCTTCCTTCGAGATCGGTACCTAAATTCTGATTTTCATCACCGAAACTTATACCTAAATTTTAGTTCTCATCCTTCGCGGTCAGTACCTAAATTATGATTCCCAACTTTCGATGTTAGTACCAAAATTCTGACTCTCCTCTCACGCTCGCTCAACTTCAAATTTCCCCACAAATTGAAATTTTCAAATCAAAGTAAAATTTCACAATTCAAAATTCCATAAACTCAAATTCCCTTAAATTCAAACCTCAAAATCAAATTCAAATTCAAATTCAAAATCCAAATCCAAAATCCAAATCTGAAATCAAATTCCAATCCAAAATTTCGAAATTGAATCAGATCGGACTCACTTCAAAATGTGGAAGCTTGAAATTACTGCTGCAATTTGAAGTATTCCATCTTTCCCCAGCGAGAGTTCCAGGATTTGAAGGTGAATGTCATGACGAGTGAAATGTTGGATGCGCTGATATTATTAAATGCAAATAGTCCAATGGATACATATGTTAGTCAGATGCATCCTGCCATTCGTCATCAAACAGAGATCTGATAGCAAACTATTACTTATGCAATTATAAGAAAATTCATTATTAGTGATGAGCTCCTAAATATCATTGATATCATTGATGAAATAATCTAGCTATCAAGTGAAAACAATTGGAAGCTAAAAAAAAGTCAGTCATCTAATCTATGTAAGATAACTAACTGCAAAACAATAATATGCCACTTCAAAAGATAATAATTAAAAAATGATAAAAAAAATAATTTAGTTATTGTTCAACATAATAAAGCATGTACTCTGTAAAATACCATCAATATTAGAATCTGCCAAAAATATAAAGGCATGGTTAAACAAGTAGCATCATAAGTTAGGCTATATATGTGAGATTCTTATAAATTCTTTATTCTATAGGTAAAATTTCAAATTTTAAATTTCTTGAATCCAACTTTTACAACGTTTATGCTCTATAAAAATAAACGAGATTTCATTTTCCTTTTAAACAAGACAAATATCATATTCAAAAAAGTAGGGGCTTGCACCAATAGATGCATGGGGGACAACCCTAATCGCTCTTAAGGGTATCCTTATATTATATCATCTTCTTTGAAAAACGTATTGAAAAGTTACAGGCTCGTTTTATTAAAAATAAGCATAATATCCTTTTCACTTTAATTATGTGGAAGGGCTTGAAGAAAAATGAAACAACAGAGAATACAAAGCATATGAGAGCTGTGGAAGTACAATTTTATATGCTTTAAATACTATCGGCTCATGGGATTTATATAAAGAGAGTAGTCCGAAGCACTCTGACAAAATAAAATAGCTAATAAAATAAATAGAATTGTCAATGAATGTGTAAGCGGAATTTTGAGTGTTATACCATGACGAAATCAAAATGAGTCGTGTCAGGGACCTAGTTCACACCGCCAGAGGACAATAAGTGATTCTTTGCCGATTCGAGCATCACCCCGGGCCAAAATCAAAATAAGTCATGACGGAGACATGATCCACACAACCAGACAATGTACCATAAAAGGTAAATCTAGCTCTCCTAAATAGTCCAACATCAGCGAGGATGAAAATCGTCAAAAATACAGAAGGACAATAAGAGAGGTTAGAAAACACAAAAGAGCTTTGAAAGGCATCGTTGCCTGGTACCAGACTCTCCTCGAAGGAATGGTAATAATGATATGAGCTGCTACAATAAAAGAAGCGCCACATTTAGAACTCCTTTTGTCAAAGGAGGGCACGTAGCCAACAGCTGGCGCGAACGTGGTTCGCACAACGAAGAAAGTGGCAAAATGACTCAATATGGAGAGCCAGAGACACATCCTGATCTAGTGTCTGAATAGGTATAGAAACCTGTTGTGGGACATGTTGTTGAGTTCGCATTAATCTATTCTTAGTCATCATGTCCTTCCTGCCTAATCGGGGGACAGGTGGATCCTCAGATGAACCGAGACAGAAAGAGCTGGGAAAAGAAGTCACAACAGTGACCGCATTGACAAACCCACTGCTAATAGAAGACTCACCAACCTTTGGCAGGGAGATCCGTTAGGAGGGACGAGTCTGGAAAAGGTCGTCAGGTGCTGCGGCGCGTCGCTGTCAAGCATTGACCCCTTCTTTGCAAAAGAGGCAGGTTTATGTGTTTGTTCTGGGGTCAAGAGCACTCCCAAGGGGATTTATCACACTTAGTTAATTACATCTTGAGGGATACCCAAGAATACTATCAATAAAAGGAATTTCCCTTTATTATCATGAACTTGGGTTAATGGGTCGTCAAAGGAGTGATTATTCCTTATGGGAATGACCATATGTTTCAAAGCTATCGTTAAACCATGGGCACAAAGTGAGTCTCATACACTGGCACATCGGCATATGAGGACCACAGAATAATCATAATCATCTTGATGGGGGTATCCAACATGTCAAAGTACGTCCGGGTCATAAGGGCAAAGACAAACCATGGTAGCCTAAATGGGCAACAACTCATCGACATCAAGCTATCAAGATGATACCAACGAAGTCAAGGAGTGTCGGGGCTCAACAAGGGTAGTCAAAGGAAGCGGGGAGTTATCTTTAGGAGGTGAAGGTAGCTGGGTCAGGGTACCACGAACCCTTCATCTCAATATACTAAGACCCTAAGTCTATCTGGTCGTGAAGGTAGTTGACCCAACACATCATGTGATCTCCGGTCGGCAATCCATAGTGCGTCATCCATGGGGAAGCTTGGTGACCTAAAATTCAAGGAAAGGAAACTCTATCCTATGACTATCGACTGGAGCTCCAAGAAGTGGGACTTATACCCGTCGAAATGACGAGGATGCTACGGGAAAGAAAGAGAGAGAGGTTCAGCTACAAAGCTAGAAATTTTCTAAAAAAGGACTTACACCCTGTTTGGGTCTGAGAGCCTTCTAAAACTCTAGGTGCATTAGAAAACCTCCTATGCAGAAAAAGGTATGTTGGATCAGTCGGATTGAAGAAGCACAGAGACTCCTCGGGATATGCAGATATGAATGTAGTTATTTAGAATGGTCCTTAATTATTTTGGAGGACCTATTATATGGCTTGGCTGATATCCATGCAATGCAAATTATTTTAAAACAAGCATGAAGGCCATATAGGAAAGTAAAAGTAGGTTTTAAAATCCTGAATCTTTTAATCCTAAATTTTAATTTATTTTGAATCTTTTATTAGAACTTTTTATATAGAAAAATTTATAATTTTAAGGTCCTAGAGAGCTTAAATTTATGTTTTTGTGAAATCCAAGATGCGCATGAATAAACAATGAAGCTCAATCCAGGCATACACAAGCACTCAACAAAAGAGCAAAGCATCAAAAATAATAAAAGAGGCCAAAACATCGCTGGGTTGGCAACATATCCCAGGAAAGCAAGAAAAGCGGCAAGACTCCACATATACACGCCCGGTCCTAAGTCTATATAAGAATGTAGAAACTATAGACTTAAGGTATGGGATACAAGTTGCTCGACCTAAGAATCTATCAGATACATTTGAAAAGAGAGAATAAAAGACTCAACCTGCATGAAAACAATAATTAGCAGGGAAAACCATGCAACGCAAAAGAGGTCACGTCATATCATCGGGGGAGCTAAATAGCACCTATAAGCAAAGGATTAGAAATCATTACTTGCTCCCCTCATAGCATAACCTATGTGAGTGTGTATGTAGGCACAACACCTTGTAGAAGAACGCTCTACTATACTACCATGCATGTCAAACACACTAGCACACCAAAAAGGAAAAAAATGTGAAGCATGGCTAGCACAAAGCAACACAACAAAGAACAATAGCAAGAGGCATCCAAAGAAAAAAAACTATCTAGCATCATAACTCTGTCTAGCACACCATCTAACGTGAGTGTCTTAAGCAGCATCTAAGTGCAGAGTCAGTCTACGAGTAAAGTAGGACTTTGACGGGGTCACCTTACCAGCTCCGTCCTAAAGATTCAAGGGATCTAAAGGGTTTCACCCAAGGTGAATTGTCAAAGAGGATTTTGCCTTACATATGGCCTTCTTTGTTATCATTTAAATTTAAATTTTTTGCAGATATAATAAGTAACCAAATATATATTTATTTTTATTTTAAAATGAAGGTCATTAAATGCCGGGTCGTAACATGCAGGGTGACACGAGTTAAATTGCTTGGATCCTTAGCACCACCATCCTCATGTCAATCTCGATGACTTAACTCGCAATGCTTATTGGGATCAACCCAACAAGCAATGTTCGTTAAGGCATCACGACCGACACGGGTCACTAATTTGTCGAGTCTGGTTCGCTATCCATGCACACATACGAATGCAAGTGCATACAGTCACGTAACAGAAGCATTGGGTATGTCGTGGGGGCAGTGACCCGAAAGGTTGGGCGTGTCATAAAGGCTAGGGCCCGAAAATAGGGCGACCGTGGAGGCAGCAGCCCAAAAGATGATGCTCCTCATTGGGGAGAATCATACAAATGGGATGAGTATGTGGATAGACACTCAAAATGCTACCCAAACAGATGATGATGATGACCATGCGAAATGCCATGCAACACATATAATAATAGAAGTGTTGTGCTCGATCCCACTAGGGAGAATGACAACCCAGCGCTAGTTGTCACTAGTCCTTAATGTACTCTCATTAGAATTTAAAAAGGTCAAATGTCATCATCTATAAGTTAGCTCGACTCACATGACGGCACTGATCTAACAAATGAGAGAATTCATGATAGGAACTAGAGAAAGATGGGACCAGTAAGATGAATGGGGGAAGTAGAAATGTGAACACTTGGGAGATGATATTAATGGGACCAACACGAGAAGTCACAAACCGAGCTCGCATTAGAGAAGATTTGTGAGACTAGTGGGAAAGTGCCAGAAGTTCTTGTTAAACTAATGCCAGTTTCGAAAGAAAAGGAGTTTTTAAGAGTTATGGATTTAAAGTTAATGTTCTAATAAGTAAAGCTTGCATGTTGATGAGCTCAAGATTATGACTTGATAAGAATGATTCATAAGTTTATTAACAAGTCAATTTCAGGTTTGGGGCTCTTACACCCCTAACTACATCCACGATGCCCAACAATAACTCTCCAACATTTATAATTTTTAACTCTATCGTTGCTTCTACTATAAAAGGTCAAGGCACGTTAAGGGCTAGTTTTATATTGACACCACACTTCTCTACGACTCTACTAAGGCCACCGCTTAGTATCTCTTTAAAACTATACCAAGGACCCCACTTCCATAACCCGTCATGATGATTGAATGCTAGTCCTTCAAATCACTGATATTACTTCCTCGAGGAATGCGACATAATAAACTTCTTAATCCTTACACATCATTTAAATTTATGGAATTTGTGAAAATGGAGTCAATTGTGTTGATTTACCGATTCATTCATGGCATTGTGCATTGTTATTAGAAGTTGTATAAAATACAAGATAGTGTCTGAACATCTCAATTGGTCCTACAATGTATTCAATAACAAATTTTAAGAACTATCATTCAAATAAAAAAGACAAATGTCAAGATTGTTCAAGTTGATGTTTTCATTATGATAAATCTAGTCATAAGATTAAGGAATGCAAAAAAAAAAAAAAATAATCTGAATAATGTTTAAAATTAAAAGAAGAGATGTTAAATGTCATTATTAGTGAAATGTTGGATGCACTGACATTATTCAATACAAATAGTCTAATGGAGAAATATGTTAGTCTTAGACGCATCCTCATTCTTTTAATCAAATAAAGATCTGATAACAAACTATTATATGTGCAATTATAAGAAAATTCATTATTAATGATGAGCTCTTAAATATCATTCATTGATATCATGGATGCAATAATCTAGTTATCAAGTGAAAACAATTGAAAGATACAAAGAGTTAGGCATCTAATGTCCATAAGATAACTAAACTACAAAAGAATAATATGCCACTTCAAAAGATGATAATTGAAAAATGATAAAATAATGATTTAGTTAAGCATGTACTCTGTACAATACCATCAATATTAGAATCTGCCAAAAATATAAAGGCGTGGTTTAATAAATAGCATCAAAAGTTAGGCTATATATGTGAGAGTCTTATAAATTCTTTACTCTATTGGTAAATTTTTAAATTTTAAATTTCTTAGAATCCAACTTTTCTGAAGTTCATGTTCTACATAAATAAACGAGATTTTATTTTCTTTTTAAACAAGAAAAATGCCATGATCAAAAAGTAGGGGCTCGCACCAATAGTGCATTGGGGGCATTCCCAATCGCTCTTAAAAGTATCCTTATATTATATCATCTTCTTTGAAAAATATTTTGGTTTATTAAATGGAAAGTATAATTGAAGATATTAAAAGAAAAATAAACAAGTAAAACACTACTGTAAAAAAATAGTTCTTCACTCTGAACAAAAAAATAAAATGTGCCGTTCCCGAAAGAAAAGAGGAAGCGCCTTACAAAAATAAGAAGCACCTTGCGCTTAAAACACACCTATGACCTAAGAGCAGTCGCAAGCTAACTATTATTCTTCTTCAATTACAAATGGCTCATAGATGTTTGACAGCCCATGTGTTAAGATAAAGCCATGCAAGGATTATTTCAAGTGACCTTACCAAAAAACAGAGATAGGATCCCTTTACAACAACAACAGCTAGTCACCAACAAAGCCACAAAATGATAAGAAAATATTATAAAATAAATGTATAAAGTGAAGAAAGAATAGACATCAACCAAAAGGATCAAGGCACAACTTTCTTAAAAGTTCTAGGAAGCAGCAGTAAAATTTATAGAGGTATTCTCTCCATTTGTTTATGACTTTACATTTCATATTGAGGAATATAGCAAAAGAAAATCTATACATTAAATAAATGAATATCAAGATAATTTTTTCCATGATAATTTGGAGAAAGATATCTATATGATATAATCAAAAGGCTTTGTTAAATCAAAAAGAAAAAAAAAAATCTCTTGTGTGTGAAGAGCCTTTAAAATTTAAAATAAGCACCTCATTAATGATATAAAAAATTTAATGGATTCCCGCATAAGATCAAATTTTGTAGATACAATGACAATCAATGTTAAGAGAATACAAAATGTTATATTTTTTAAAAATTGCGAGTAGACTACACATTAATTGTAGAAGTTGATATTCTAAAGATCAATAATCTAGAAAGATAAGTATAAAAAATGTTTGTTATAAAAAATTAGGAGAAAAAAATATTCAGAATAAAAATAGATGGCAACAAAGCCATATGTATAATAGGTCTTTCATAAGCAAAATATATTGGGAAGTGTTTTTGACTTGTTTAATTAGAGTAGATACATGTTACTTGCTAGTCACCTTGTCTTATCTAATGAACATTTTTCAACCATTCAAAGAGAAGAAGAAATAGGAAATAGCCAAAAAATCCGGTGTCATTCATTGAATCTTCTATAAATGAATGGTTTGCATAAGATCAAATATTATTCAAATAGTTTACTCATCTAGTAAGAGCAATTAGCAATTAAATGTCTAATTCAGAAAAAAAAAATATACTGGGAATCTTTGAAGTAGATATTATGTTATCTAGAAAATATAATCAAACACTCCAAAATTTAAGAGAAGAAACTAAATATTGCAAAGAGGAGATCCAAATATTAAGTACCAATGAGTTATGCACGCCTAGTGTGGCACTTGTATTAGTTCGGTGTCTCAATTTTAGAAGATATTAATACTAATAACTATAATAATTGAATACATAAAATTACTAGAGCCATATATATATATATATATATATATATATATATATATATATATATATATATATATATATATATATATATATATATGCTTTGGTCGAAAAGTTATAAAGGAATTAAATCAAACTTTAGAAGATTACACAATTTTGTTCAGTAAAAATGATATTTATTTTAAAAAATGTTGCTTAAGTATAGGTTGTTAAAATTAAAAAGGTCACGAAAAAAAATTAGCTCGTCTTTATGGCTTAATTGGTTTTTGTTTTTTTATTGTATAGCATGAGTGCATGACATTGATGAGAAAAATAATACATGCTATTATTTCACATATCTTAAAACCATGTAAGAAAATATGTGCAATCGAGAACTAGGAAATATTATGCGGTATTTGAACTTTGAAAATCAAGTATTTCATTAATTTGATAAAATTAAATAATAACCTTATTTGTGATGGGTTGTTACAACATGCAAAATATTTACATATTAACCAATCCATTTAAGAAAAAGATAGTTACATATAAAGCATAAACATCATAACAAAAGCTTCAAATTGAGCAAAGAGCAACTCAAATTTAAAATGATAATAAAAAATCATGTCACTGCAAGTGGAGCTTCAACTTCATTTTATTAATTAGGCATAATTTAATTACCCTTTAATTAATTCAACATCATGTTTTAACTTCTTTATGGATCCATAAAGCTTAAGAATTATCCGCAAATCCATGACTAAATATTAGAGGGATTAGCCAAAGCGAAAAAACAATAATACCCCTCTTCCTAGAAATCACGATTTCACATACCAGAATTTCTAGTCAAACTTACATAGCAAATGAAGATTAATCCACAAAATTGTTGTAAAAATCCTAAGAAACAAATCTCAATTGCCTTACATCAATCAACAAAAAATAACCTCCTCAAATAATTCAAATAGTTGTAAAAAAGTCTTTAGTGTAATATCTGAAGTTGCAGTAGCAAATCGTGGAACATGAATTATTGGTTCGGGTGATCTTTCTCCTTCAATGGGACTTCAAAGCCCCAATTAACTCCATTCACTCAATGAAAACATAAGAAACGTAAGAGATAGCTAGGCAAAATACGAAAGATACAATAGGGAATGTAACAAGAAACACAATAGGAGGTGGGAAAGCACAAAGAGGGGGCATTTAAAGGGTAAACAGAGAAGGAATTCAATGGAGAAGGGTGGACGGGAGGGGGTGACGCAGAGAGAGTACAAGATAAATGAGAGTAAAGATTAACTAAACAAAATTTCTGTTAAAATTTAGGTTGTGAGGATGTATTTGTTACATTAAATTATAGGATCTGATCCCCTTCTAAAATCAGTGTC
The DNA here is from genome assembly GCA_022702705.1 of Papilionanthe hookeriana x Papilionanthe teres. Taxonomy (NCBI): domain Eukaryota; kingdom Viridiplantae; phylum Streptophyta; class Magnoliopsida; order Asparagales; family Orchidaceae; genus Papilionanthe; species Papilionanthe hookeriana x Papilionanthe teres. Next base: position 24,388,385 of record CM040427.1, read on the forward strand.
AAAAATAAAATTAAATTAAATTAAAAGGACTAAGATGAACTCCAAATTTTATCATAAAGACTGCTACAGTTTCTAAATTAGTTATTTTGTTAGACTTTTTAGATTCATTTTTGGGGGCATTGAGCTGAATATCTCTTTAAAGCTATGAATACTGAGTTGAAATCTACTTTTGAAGTGCGTTAAAAGCACAATTCAGTCACCCACATTCCCAATACTTAGAATGATATCAGCAAGTAATGGCATAAATTTGGTACATTTTCTAACACGACTTTTATAAAGTGAACGGTTGCTGGTGTTCATTTACAGTAGGACTTCAAAATGAAGTGCAGAGGCCGAGAATACTCCATAATTACGCGGCCTAATTGTTTTGTAGGGGCTCACCAACTCATTTTATTACAAAAATTTCTAGGGCTCATCACGAATGGAGGAATAACTTAAATGTAAAAAGAAATATTACCATTCTTATTTCAGTAAGAGAACCAAAATCAATTACTTGTGTATAAGGCATTCCAAGATTAGGCCATTTCTTATACTTGGAATCACAATTAATGCAAGGTGCTGTTTAATTTCAACAAAACAACAATCTAGTAAATTATCCAAAATTGCAATCTCCAACTACAAATACAGATCATTGAGGCAAAGGTAAGTAAAAAACAGGTCCTCCTTGATGAATATAAATCCAAGTAAAAGGAATCAAGGATCAGCAATGGTGACCTCAACCTCAACACCAGGTTCAATGGTGATAGAGGTAATCTGCTTCACAACATCAGAAGAGCTGACAAGGTCGATCAGCCTCTTGTGCACTCGAAGTTCAAACCGATCCCATGTGTTGGTACCTAAAGCATCCCCACGGGTTCATCAAAAGGATAATGTGAATAACATATAGACAATAGATTAAAACTAAAGCAGTCTGGTTTAAAAATGGTTCATGTGCAATAATTTGTAATAAAAGAGTAACTTTCCCAAATGGTGAGAGTAATATGGCAGCATTTAACACAAACTTCTTCCCTTGTTTATTTCTTAGGCATGTTATTGGGTTTAATATGGCAGCATTTCACACAGCAACATGCCTAAGAAATAAATATACACGAGAAGAGGAATGTATGACCTAATGGTTGGCATACCAAAGCTTATAGTGAGAGTAACATGCTTAGCTTAAAAATATTTCATAAGAGGAGTTGACGATTAATCATAGAATTACCAAAATAATAAAAATTAAGTGAGCATAGATATAACAGTGCAATTGGCCACAATTGCATGTAGCTATAAAAAATTGGATTCAGGGAAAACTGCTTTTATATAATTTCAAGAACATCAACAGTTAAACCAACTTCAGTTAAAAAACTAACTTCTAATAAAAAACAATAATAGTTTGTAAAGTATTTAAAAAGAAATCTGAAAATGATGATGATTAGAAAAAAGAAAAATAATAGGTATTTATTTAGTATAGAAGCAAGAGACAATATGCATGGAACAAGTCTGGAGAAGTTTAAATTTTACCCTTGAATCAGGAGATGTATAGATAAATAATGATAAAAAATTGCCATTGTCTTTATCAAATTTGGAAAGGGTATCTAGAAGACACTATTAGCAGAAGATTTTTCTTCAAGGATTACTGTGAATGCAAACAAAACAAGCTATCTTAAACACTCATTTGGCTGCAATTTAAAAAGAATATCGCGCTCAACAAAACCCCATATTTTGTCCATTAAAGCAAAGAAAAAAACAAAATCTTATTGGAGCCCAATAAAGTTTAAACTAAGAAATAGTTAAAGAAAATTATTTTTAAAAAAAGGCGAAAACAAACACCATTAAGCAATGTTAAAAACAAAATCGCAAGTAGGAGACAAATAAGTTTACGGTGAGAATTTCGTCATTGTAACGTGGACAAGGAATGATAAAATATTAATCAAAATAAAAGTTTCAACACCTAAGTAGAAAATTTCATTATAATGATCTTAAAAGGGGTCTAGTTTTACAAGTACAGATAAATTGGAAAAAGGAATCAACAAAAGATGCAAATATTCTGAGGGATTAATCATTGAAAGCAGAAAGTATATGATGGGAGAAAAGAGATAATGCTTTTGTGATTAATCGAGAGAAGAAGGAAAATAGTGCAAAAAGTGAAATAAAACTTCCAATATGTATTTGAGATAAGTAAACAAGGCCAAAGCCCAATGGACAAAACGTTGTCCAAGTAAAATGAGCAAAATAAAATTGTTTCTACTTTATTTGATATAAAATAAAAAGAAATAGCATAGGTTTGTGGATGGCTATGGTTTAATTTTTACATAGTTTGCAGTCCATTTTAAATAGCAATAAATATTTGCTTATTAGAGATCGTCTCAGGTTCATATTCAATTAAGTACAAGATACATTACTTTCACGAAACTCTGATTTATTTTTTGTTATGAAAAGTTGGGTTCAAAATTGAGTGCCAGTTTTAAAAAGCACGACGAATTTGGGACTTCATGGACATTTCTCAGGAATAGATCTCAAATATTTGTCATCCGTTCAATCAAACCGTATCATTTATTGAACAATAAATGCACAAAAGTAACCCAAAAGTCAGCACATTAAAATGCGAAAAACCACAAACAGTAGCAAGACAACCTGAGTTGTTTTCTTTTTACATAAATCTTTGGATATATTACCAAAAAAAAAAAACTATCAGGATATTTCACCGGGGAAAATTTTGATAATACCCAATGATCACATTTGTGCAGTTTTATCTTAGTTATATCACATCAAAACTTTCTTCAAAACACTCCATAACTTAGAGTTTAACTTGGAGTACTGCTGGGTCAAGTGCCTACTTGAGTGATGAGTGATGAGTGATGAGTGATTAGTGATGAGTGATGAGTGATGAGGGACTTCCTGCAGGATTAATCTACCAATAAAACAATTGTGTTTTGCTGGATTTTGTCTAATTTAGTAATAAATTATTGAATGTAATCATATGACTGAGCATCAGTTTTAAAAAGCTCGGATTTGAGACTTCATAGACATATCTCAGAAATAGTTCTATATCTATATCATCATCTGCTCAGTCAAATCAAACAAAGCCGTTAAACAAAAAATGCTTAACCTATAATTATTTATGCAAACAAAAAAACCAGATTTGTGCGGTTACTATCTTAGTTATACCATATCAAAGCTTTATTCAAAATACTCCATAAATTGAAGTATAACTTGAATTAGTGCCAAGTCAAGTACCTACTTGAGTGATGAGTGATGAGTGATGAGGGACTTGTTGCAGGATTAATCTATCAATAAAACAATTGTGTTTTGATGAATTTTGTCTAATTTAGTAATAAATTATTGAATGTAATCATATGACTGAGCATCAGTTTTAAAAAGCTCGGATTTGAGACTTCATAGACATATCTCAGAAATAGTTCTATATATATATCATCATCTGCTCAGTCAAAATCAAACAAAGCCATTAAACAAAAAATGCTTAACCTAAAATTATTCATTCCAAAAACACCAGAAACAATAGAGGAAATCAATAGGTATTTCTGAGCTTTTTTTGCTACTAAAAAATAAAAATAAAAAGGTATATTACAGGGGCTGAAACAAACAATATATTACCCAGAAAAACAGCATGATGCCACACTCTGATCATATACATTAAGATTTCAACATTACAACATCAGTCCTACCACACCACAACTTTATCCTGTATAAATTTAACAATAGTGCAGTATTGAGTGTCGAGTTCAGCAAGATAGCTTTTTCAGCTTGGTTAGTGTGTCTAACTTAGTAAAACACTGTTTTACAGTAATGAGCATCTGATTGAGCAATAAGTTTTTGAATTTACTCATAAGACTGAGCATCAGTTTTAAAAAGCTCGAATATGAGACTTCATAGAAATATCAGTAATTATGATATATCCATATCATCTGCTCAGTCAATTCAAACCACCATGCATTGAATAACAACTAAAGAATGCAAACATATAAACCACAAACAGAATCAATACAAAAGCACAAACAAGATGAAGAAAACTGTCGCCCACAGCAATTCTTGTTACAAAAGTTGTCCGTCTTATTATGGGAGTAGAACAAAACGATCATTGCATTGAAAATAAACAAGACGTAAAAGTTATCAGATATGTTCATTTATTGTAGTTATCAGATACATTCATATATGTACATTTATACCATTCAAATATTATAGACCACATGAAAGTTTCAGCAATACAAAATTTTCCAGTTTCAAAGCATGGAATAAGTAATCCCGTTTCGCTAATATGCCCTAATCTTAAACCACCTTCCCAGTATTAGGATAACTCAATTGGGTGCCCAAGCAAGCAAATTCTCTACCAAAAAAAACCATGATTTAAAATTGCGCAATATGAGGCCCACCTCAACAGTTTTTTGAAAAAATTGGAATGAGTCTTGCGCCTCATTGGGTATACATTAGGCTTACTTCTCACATAATGTAAGGCCGGTCTCAAGATGCAAATCGCAAAGATTTTGGTGAAGTGTATGCAATTAGGACTAGGGTTTACCTTAAAATATGTATTTAAAATAACTTTAATAGACATTCTTCAATTACCTATAATGAGAATTTAATTAAAGTTGTTGCTATCAACACATTTATTATTTTAAATTTTACTAAATAATCTTACTAATTAATATTGAATAAACTTAGATAATTTAGATTTAAAATGAGAATGAAAGAGAGAATATGGATACAAATAAGGATGAGGCAAGAGATAAGTAAATTATTAAATCAAAGTGATTAGGACTTTTAAATTTAAAAATTCTAAACTTAGTGACTTGTTATGTTCATAAATTGATAAAATGAGGTAGAAGTTTGAGAGAGACTAATTGTATCAAACTTATTTTGAATTGTTATGTTATTATGTTTTATTTTGGCATTTAAATAGCAATTCTTACATTATGATTAGGTGTTTGGATGTTAACATGCTACTTCTCATTTTGAACAGTTTATTACTTTTACCGTAATAAGATGTTAAAATATTATATTTAACCTATTAATGTATTAGGATGTTAATATGTTACTTCTTAATATATACTTTGAACTTAATACAGTACCTCTGGCTTTGCACAATTTGTTAATTCTGGGGCTTATGCCTCACCCTATGGATAAAAAATGCTTCAATATCCAATTACGTAGGCTAAACTATGAAACAGACAAACTTTATGCACCTAGAAAAGGGATGGTACATCTATGAAGTTAATATTCAATACCACGAGTTGTTTGTCAATTTCTAAAATTTAATTCAAGTGGGAATTAATAACTCCTATAAATTTGAATTTACATAAACTTTGGGGTGGTTAAATCCGAGAAACTATTTGGTGTAACATATATTAAATCCGGCTAAATCCTATTAAATTATTTGCCAACTTCTGTCAGTATGTAGAACTGTTAATTCATTTTAAGTTCATTTTTTAGAGACTTCAACTATTATTTAGAATAATTACAGATTATTTTGTTATTTAGTATACAATAATTATTTTATTTTATTTATAACTTAGAATTCATTGTCAATTGAACATTAATTAAGAATTGATAAATCTAATTAAACATAAGAAAATCAAATTACACCATTGACAAATTAATTTTAGTTAATATTTATTTAATTAGTTAACACTAATTCATAAATTAAAATCAAAAATATACCTAAGCACACCAAAATATCAAAACCCTCTTCTTCTTCCATCCTATCTTCTGAACCCCTCAATGTAAAAAAACAAGCATGGAAGTTACAATTTGAGCTAGCTGTCCTATAGGCGTTAATGGGATAGTGGCATCTGAAACTGTCTTCCTTCCTAATGTGCAATCGTCAAAGGCAAAGAACAGCGAGGAGTCAAAAAGGAAGCTCGGTGAAAAAGCATTGACGGGAGATAAATAGAGAAGCATCAACGGCAGCAGCAAAGAATGAAGAAAAAAACAATAGATGGTACTCGCAAATTTAGATTAGATATACCCAATGTCATGCTTCACTAAGTTTGAGAGCCAAAACAAAAGATGGAGATATGACATTTAAGATTCAGGTGAATTTAAAGTTGCCATTTTGGCCGTTTGGCAGAATTTAAAGTCAGATACCTCTTGAATCCTGCGTTAAAACTGCTATCAGGTGGCCTCCACACAATTCTTAAGATTAACGAGCTTCAAAATTTACACTAATGTTTTAAAACAAACAGCACAACGTATCCCATTATTGCTTTCTTCTCTCTCTTTTTTTTTTTTTTTGGTACTAAGCAAATAATCAGTGTTCAGAAGCTCGAACATATGGGCCATTGCCAAACAGTCTAAACATTGATCGGGGGAACAAAGGAAAAAATAAAATGTTCGATGCAAAAAACCATGGCACTCTAATAAATGATATTTACATAAAAACTAATAAGAATGTTGATTGTGAACACCAAGCCTCTGATTTATGCAAATAAAAAACGTAATCATGAGGAAAGGCACAAAATTCAAATTCGCGAATAGAAACAATAAAGTGTAGATACCAGAATACAGATCCAAAAGAATGAAAAACGATCTAGATAGAAGGCAGAAAATTCACCTTCACCGCAGGGAGACTTCCTGGTAGTGATATTGAGGACCTTCGTCGGCATCCTGACGGGTCCCTTAACCTTTAGCTTTTTATCCTTCGCTCCCCTCACCAGATCCGCACATACTATTCCGAACCGCAAATCAAATAACAAGAACTAATAAAATTCAATTCGTGTACAAAAAAACGAAGTTCTCATTCTGAACAATAGATGGCAGGATATACCCTTTTCAAGGTTCTTCACGTTCTTAGATGACAAAGTGATCCTGATGCGATGTTCCTGTTCCCTTGGCTCCTCGAGCCCCGGTTTTGTGGGTTTCATCGCAGTGTAAGCCATCTTTACAAAAAGATATATCGATCTAAAATCCTATTAAGACAGAAGTTGGCAGAACCAAAACCCTAAAAACAAGAGAGATGAAACTACGATACCTTGTGGAAGAGAGACCGGGAGCGAGCAGTCTATTTATTTCGTTGCCTCCGCCTCTTCAGGACCGCTATCGTGAAGCTAGGGTTTTGCATGATTTATATATAAGATTCCCACTGGTATCCATTGTTTCATATAAGCCATTAGATCTGGATCAACGGTGTTAAAATAGGAATTGAAATATATAAAAACTTCTTGAACTACTAGGTTCTCTTTTGGGCGGCTATGCTCGTATGGTTTAAAGGCTGCCCTGATAATATGAATTTATTTGGGATAATTTTTTGTATTTTTTATTTTAGACGGCTATTAAAGTTTCATTTGATGAACTGTTTTTTTGTTGCTTGTTAAAATTTTTTATAATAGGAAATTATTTTTTTTCAATCAAATTTGTAGAAATGGGGCGCTCATGAAAAAACTATCTTGAGTTTTTAAAAAAATATATATATGTATAATTCTCACTATAATTTTTTAGGAAATTAAAAGCTCCACAACCACTTTTTTAAAAAACTGTGGTCACCTCAAACAACTCTAAAACGGTATTGTTGTTTATTTAAGTTGTGAACTTGACTCTAAAGGTCCAAATTATTAGCTTCTCGAGCTTAAATGTATAAATATCAAAAAATGATCTGACACATCATTCTGAAGCTCCACTTGAATCACAAATCAGATTCAAATTTGTAATCATCGAGATGATTGACGACGATGAAAATTTTTCAAGTAATAAAATCTTCTGCAACTCCGTGGACGTAGGCAAAAAATTGTCGAACCACGTAAATCTTTGTGTGTTCTTTTTTAGTGTGTGTTTTCTCATCCTCTTTTTCACTTCATCGTCGATCGTTATATTTTATATATATACCACAACAACTAGTATCAGAGCTTTGTTCGGGTCTAAGGAAAGACGATGGTTGCAAATGAATTAAAGGTTTCAGGAATCAAGAAATTTTATGGCACAAAATTTAGTTATTGGATAATGCAGATAGAAGACTATCTCTATGGGAAGAAACTTTATCTCTCTTTATTGGGGAAAAGACCTGAAAGGATTGATGAGGCAGAATGAAATTTGTTGGATCAACAAGTTCTAGGGGTTATTCAATCGACCATATCGAGGTTCGTTGCAGATAACGTCATCAAGGAAATGACGACTGCATATCTCATGGTAGCCCTGTCAGGTATGTATGAAAGGTCGTCGACGAATAACAAGGTAAACCTGATGAAAAAATTTATTTAATTTGAATATGTTGGATAATACATCTGTTATACAACGCCTGAATGATTTTATTAATATCACAAATCAATTATCGTATGTGGAAATTGAATTTGATGTTGAGATATGTGCACTGATCTTGTTAGCTTCATTACCAAACAGCTGGGAAGCTATAAGGATGGTTGTTAGTAATTTTTCAAATAAATCTAATCTGAAATATGATGATATTTATGATTTGATTTTGGCTGAGGAAGTGTGCATGAAAGATTCTGACAAAATCTCAGGTTCGAGTTCGACACTAAATGTTGATTCGAGAGGGAGATCGCAGGAGTGGAACTCAAACAGAGGAAAATCAAAGCACAGAGACGAGAGCAACTCAATGTCTGGTAAACAAATAACTTGTTAGAATTGTGACAAAATTGACTGCATAAAGAGGAACTGCAGAAATCCTAAGAAGGCGGAGAATGACAGTCTGAAATGTTGTAACTGAAGAAGCAGATGATGCACTATTATAGGCAGTTCACAGTTCTGTTGATGACTGTATACAAGATTCAGAGGATTCTTTCCATACAACTTTCCATCGTGAATTGATGCGAAATTATGTTGCAGGTGACTTTGGGAAAGTATATCTGACAGATGGAGAAGCTTTGAATGTGGTAGAAATTGGAGACATCAACATTGCACTTGTTAACAAGAATAAGTGGACTCTGCAAAAGGTCAAACACACTCATGAACTGAAGAAGAACCTCATTTATGTTGGGCAACTTGATGAGTATGGACATTCAGTAGTATTCTCATATAGCTCCTAGAAGATTACTAAATGAGAATTGGTACTGGCTCGGATAAGAAAACATGTACGTTGTATATAAATACTAGTTTAATTAACAGTATTGATACTACTGTTGCAGAGAGCACGGTAGAGTTGTGGCATTGCAGACTTTGCCGCATGAGTTAAAGGGGTATGAAGGAACTTCAGTCCAGAGGCAAGCTACTAGAACTGAAGTCAGATGATCTCGACATGTGTGAAAGTTGCATTATAGGGAAGCAGAAGAATGTCAGTTTTCTTAAAAAGTGGCATGACGTCAAAGGCAGGAAAGCTGTATCTACTACACACAAATGTGTGGGAACCTTCTCCAGTGGCATCTCTTGGAGGCTCTCATTACTACTTCACATTCATTGATGATCATAATAGAAAGGTATGACTTTATTTCTTGAAGCATAAATTTGATGTATTTAATGTGTTCAAAACTTGGAAGACCATGGTTGAGATAGAGACAAGATTAAAGCTGAAATGACTGAGGTTTGATAATGGTGGTGAGTACATTGATGATGGTTTCAGGGAGTATTGTGCTGCTTAAGGCATCATAATGGAGAAAACCATTCCAGGGACACCGCAACAAAATAGTGTTGGGGAGCAATGAACAAGACCATTAATGAGCGAGCTAGAAGCATGAGATTGCACACCGGACTACCACTTACTTTATGGGTAGAAGCGGTCAGCACTGCAGTTTATTTGATCAACGGGGGGCCATCTGTTCCACTGCATTGTGAATTGCCTGAGGAGGTCTAGATTGGGAAAGAGGTCAAATTTTGTCACCTTAAAATATTTGAACCTCTTTCTTATGTGCTTATTAATTATGATGCTCATAGTAAACTTGAGGCTAAGTCAAAGAAGTGTTATTTCATTAGCTATGGAGATGTGACATTTGGATATCGTTTCTGGGATGATCAAGATCGGAGGATCATAAGGAACAAAAATGTGATTTCCAATGAGAAGGTTATGTATAAGGACAAGTACATTACAGTTTCTCAAACAATACCGCAGGAATCTGAGTTAGTAAGGTTTGATAATTTTCCAGAGGTCACAGTGCAGGGCAGAGATGCAAGTGACGAAGAGAGTGGGTCCGGGGCACCAATTTCTATTGTTCCACAGTCAGTTTTTGAGCAGTCTACCCATAGAGTTGCAGTTCGCAGGTCAGAAAGGACTAGACATTCTTCACAGCATTACTCCCCAACTTTGAACTACATTCTACTGACAAATGGTGGAGAACCTCTAAGTTATGAAGAAACCTTGCAAGATGAAAATTAGAGCAAGTGAGAGCTAGCCATGAAGGAAGAGATGGATTCTTTGCTAGAAAATAAGACATGGGAGCTGACAGATCTTCCACCAGTGAAGAAGGCATTACATAATAAGTGGGTGTACCGGGTGAAGATTGAGCACGATGGCAGTAAGAGGTACAAGGCTAGACTTGTTGTAAAAGGCTTTCAGCAGAATCATGTGATTATTTGGAGATTTTCTCTCCTGTGGTGAAACTCACAACCATCAGAATGGTATTGTTTATGGTAGCTACTGAATATCTCTTCCTTGAGCAGTTAGATGTGAAGACAACGTTTCTTCATAGAGATCATGGAGAAGAGATCTACTTGCATCAACCTGAAGGGTTCGTGATATAGGGAAAGGAAGACTCGGTTTGTAGACTAAAGAAAAGCTTGTATGGCTTGAAGCAAGCTTCTAGACAGTGGCACAAGAAATTTGATAATTGCATGCACAGTACAAGTACAACAGATGTCAGACAGATCATTGCTGCTATGTCAGACGTTTTGACAATTCTTATATTATTCTACTGTTATATGTGGAAGATATGCTTATTGCAGGGGCTAATGTTGATGGGATCAATAATCTAAACGATCAAATGCCAGTACACTTTGCAATGATGGATTTGGGAGCTGCGAAGCAAATCCTTGTCATGAGAATTTTCAGAGATAAAGTCAGAGGCATGTTGAGACTCTCTCGTACTGAGTATGTAAACAAGGTACTTAACAAGTTTAATATGGATAAGGCCAAACTAGTTGGCATACCCTTGGACAATCACTTCATACTCAGCAAGAATCAGTCACCCAAGTCAGAGGAGGAACAAGACCACATGAGTAAGGTTCCTTACGCTTCAATTATTGGTTCACTTATGTATGTTATGATTTGCACCAAACCGGATATTGCACATGCAGTGGGAGTTATTAGTAGATACATGAGTAATCCTGAAAAAGAACATTGGAAAGCAGTGAAGTGGATCTTGATGTACCTAATAGGCAGTTCAAAAACTTGATTGTGTTTCTCAGGGAAGAGTTTAGAGGTATAGGGCTATGTTGATGTTGATCTAGCTGGAGACATTGCTACCAGAAGGAGTACTACGGGCTATATTTATAATTTTGGTGACACTGCAATATCACGGAGCTCTAATCTGCAGAAGATAATTTCTTTTTCTACTACAGAAGCTGAGTATATAGCAATGTCAGAGGCTGCAAAGGAGATTATATGGCTATAGGACTTTTTGGAAAAATTAGGCAAGCAGAATCAGAAGGGCATTCTCTACAGTGATAGTGAGCGCCATATTCCTTACCGGGAATCTAGTATTTTAGTCCAAGACCAAGCACATTTAGATCAAGTATCACTTCATATGGTCATTATTGGATGACAGACAGTTGTTGCTTGGAAGTGAGAACATTGTTGATATGTTGACAAAGGGTGTTACTCTTGAGAAGTTTAATTGTGCGCAACATCAGTTGGTTTTCTAGCTTGGAGATAGTGGCCTTGAGTTGAGGTGGATGATATCACGTTTGAAGGAAAAGGTGACGTTGCTAGTGGAGGATATCAATTTGAGGAAGATAACGTATTGTCAGTGTACCGGTCTTCAAGTGGGAGATTTGTTGAGGTGGAGCCCACTCTATAATAAAAAAGGGCAATTTTACCTGTTCCCGCCTCCTTCACCCGCGAACCGAAGCGAAGCTTCGCAGAGGTGGATTATATCACATTTGAAGGAAAAAGTGACACCGGTAGTGGAGGATATCAATTTGAGGAAGATAATGATATTGCCAGTGTACCGGTCTTCAAGTGGGAGATTTGTTGAGGTGGAGCCCGGTCCACAATAAAAAAGGGCAATTTTACTTGTTCCAGCATCCTTCACCCGTGAACCGAAGAGAAGCTTCGCTCTCCCGCCCTTCTCCCTTTATTTCACGAAATGGGAGAAAAAGAATAGCGACTTGTAGCCCCTTCCGCCTCCTCTTCGCAAAAAAGGACTCTCCCGCCTACTTTGGCACTTTGGCTTACAACAAGGAAGAATCTCGAAAAGCTGCAGTTGGATCTTCCTTTGTTGTTTCTTCGGCGTGAGGCTGCAGGCGGGCGAAGTTCAAGGAAATATGACGTTTTATGTTCCCTATTTTTCTTCTTCTTCAGTGTTGGTGCTCACGAGTAGAGAGAAAGAAGGAGAGAGAAGAGAAGTAGAGAGAGAGAAGTGAGAAATTCTTCTTGTAATCGTCGAGGTGATCGACGATGGTGTAAATTCCTCAAGTAATAAAATCCTCTGCAACTTCATGGACGTAAACAAAAAATTGTTGAACCACTTAAATCTCTGTGTTCTTTTCTAGTGCGTGTTTTCTTGTCCTATTTTTCGCTTCGTCGTCGATCGTTCTATTATATATATATATATACCACAATAAGATTTTCCCCCATTAATTTTTGGGTCAAGTTCGATCTCGAATCATAACCCGATTAAATTTCAACATACTTAGTGAACCTACAAACTTAAAATTTACCCTCTACTCAAAATTGATATTAATTTGACCTAAAAAACTATTATGTCTTATACTAAATGAGTTACATAAGGGGGTTCGAGTCAATCAAGTCAAAGGCGTGTTGAGTTTGGGTTAGACTTTCTACTCTTTCAAGTTAATTTCAGGATAGGCTCGAAACAAGCCCATGAACCCAAATTGACACCCTTACTATTTGTTAGGTCAAAGGAATGCACCATATTATTGTTTTATGCATCCAAATTTTTTATATATTTAATTTGAAAATGCTCAATTTTGTTTCTCTACATTAAAGAATGATCCAAGTGATAACTACAACATTTGTTGTAAGTTAAGAAAGCAAGATGACATCTCAAGTGAACTACTTCAACAAACGTGTACTTGTTATTTATGCTTCCTGCCTCTCTAAATATCCCTTTTCTTTATAATGTAAGACATGGTTGTATTTGTGCCAAGAAGTAATGAAATCAAATTTCTGTCACATTAACTTCTTTCGATAAACATTCTACTTCTTCTGTTTTTCTTCCTAAGTCTTTCTCTTCTATCCATTCTTCTATGGGTTTTGCAGTTTTCTCAGTCTTGTGGTTCTCTAGGTCTTGCAGTTCTTTATGGTATTAGAGACCTCTTTCCTATCGGAATCTCCTACAAAGCAACATTTCAAAGCACTACACACATCAAGGGTGGCTCAGACTTCAATTCAAGACCACTCAAATTGGGAGGAGTTACCATGCTCCCCAATTAAAGTTTTCATGAACAACGTAAAAGCCATCATCAACACCCAACTAACAACCAAAATCTCCTCACCTGTAGGTACCAAACCCTCAAAGTCTTATGAGCAAATGGATTTGATTATTATCTAGATGGGTATACAACTTTCCCCTCTCCTCATTTCACACTAGTAGACAACTCTACTCAATTAAATCTAAATTATAATATGTGGTTTCTTGTGGACTAAAACTTGACTGCAATTCTCTTCTCCACTATCTCCCCCTCTCAGTTTTCATTGGTCCTCAATGTTGATACTTGCAAGGAAATATGGCTGACCATCAAACATCAGGTTCAGTCCATCAATAGTTCATGGGTTATCCAACTCAAGAATGAGCTTTACTACTTCTCTACTGAGGGACAAATGATGACACAACAACTATCAAATACCAATTTCAAGGTTGATGCAATTACAACAGTCGTCTCATTCTTAGATATGGGAGAAATCATCCACTGCACCATTGAACCCCTCCATCTACCAAGCCTTCAAAACAGTCATATGGACTAACCTTCAACTGTTGAATCTTGATAATTTCATTCCCTCTTATGCAATAAAGAGATGAACCTTGAAGTTGAGAATGAAAAAGAACATCAAACAACTTCACAAACTCACTTACAAGCTACTCTCTATACGTCTCGAGTCTGGGGTCGTGGATGCTCAACTCTGCAAGAGGCAAGTAACGAATAACCAACACTTTAAATTATGCACATCAAAACTTCAAACTACAAGCCTCGATTATATATCAAATTTTCTTAAAACCAGGTCATGTACCACTAAAATGTTAGCATCAAATGGATCCTTCTTATCAAGCTACATGTCCACCCAAGTCGGCATTTGTTGCTAGCTTTGCCGCCAAAGACATCAAATGGTTACTTGATACAGGTAAAACATCCCGCCTCACACCAAACCAACAACAACTCCAACAGAGCCAACCTTATCATGGGGATAAACAACTAAAAATTAGAAATGACCAAACTCAACCCATCACTCATGTCGATCAAGGACTCATCCCCACTCCAAACTATAAGCTGCAATTAAATCCTCTTATCAACATGCACAATCTATCTTTTAACCTTCTCTCCATACATAAACTAGCCATTAATAATTTTTTATCATTCTAGTTTGATCAATTTAGTTATATTGTTAAGGACATCAAGACAAATAAAATAATCCTTAGTAGTCCCTTACACAACCGACTTTTTCCTCTCAAATTGTTCTCTTGACATCCACCACAACATACAAATCTAACTATCACAAGCTCAACTATCAAGAATTAGCATGATCTTCTCGGTTATCCACATAGATTCATTCTTCATCATATTGCAATTCACTCACCAAAAATTCAAATACAACTACCAACATCACCATCTACCTCTTATAATACAACAAAGAGTAATAAACTTTAAATTGCTCCATCTAATTGTAGTATAAAACCATTGAAACTTGTTCATTCTAATATTTGGGGACCTTGCCCAATTATTTCTTCTCTTGGTTATAAATATTATATTATTTCATAGATGACTATACTTACTAATATTCGTTCTATTTACTAAAAAAAAGAATCCACTGCAACATTCATAATGTTCAAAAACATGGAGGAAAAATAATTCAACTATCAATCAATGCTTTACAAACTTATTGAGGTTGGAAATATATAAACCAAAATAACATACTTAACAACATGTGACATACGACATCGCTGCAATTGTATGAATACATCAGAATAAAAATGGCATAGCGGAATGCACACACCGACACCGTCTCGAGATATCTTGTGATCTTATAAGAACTAAAAACTTATCAACCATTTTTTTTGCCAGAAGAAGTGAACAATTGCCTATCTTACTAAATGTTTCCCCTTTGACAACCAAACATAAATCACCATACAATCTTTTACACAACCAACAATCCTGCACACACCCAAGAACACTTAGATGTTTATGTTTCCTATAGTTCAGAACACAAGCACTAAATAAATTCTCTCCAAGATTATTCCAATGCATGTTAATAGGATACTCTTCTATCCAAAAGGGCCATAAGGGGTTATGATGCATCCAACAAGACAAATATCTTACGCCATGTTAGATTCTATGAAAGAAACTTCCCATATCAAACAAAAGCCAACCCAAATATTCAAGCAACATCCAAATCACCACAACATACTCCTTCTATCATGTTTATTGCAATTATCACCAAACACCAAATTTAAGACTGAAACTAGTCAACAAAGAGAAAAAACACACAAGTCTCTCAATATGATTCCTCACTAAATTTGCCCACATTCAACATCTCACCACTCGACACCACCACCACTTGAAAAACCTCCACAAAATTCACTTCACATCTTCCATCACCTCATGCTCACCCTCTACAAAATAGGAAAATTGAAACTCAAACCAACATTTGACCTCCACAACATCATCACCATCACTTCTCTTAACCTGACATGTTACACTAGAATTGTCAAGGATATCAACTAGCGTAAAGCCATGTCCAAATCATTTCACGTATTTGTATCATAAGGAACAAGAGTTCTCATTCCCCCTTTGCCAACACAAAATCTTTTTGGATGCGAGTGGCTTATAAACCACGAGGAATCCCAATGACATAGTTACAAGATAAAAAATTAGGCTAGTGGATCAAAGCAACAAACAACAACTAGGCATTGACTATAATCAATCCTTTAATCACATGACCAAATTTCTAACCATTCAAATATTTCTTACAGTTACAATGCATAATCATAGGTAAATAACACAGCTAGACATGTCTAATGCATTCCACATGGACCCCTCAGCGAAAAAGTGTTCGTGTTTTAACCTATGGTTTTCCAAGATCTCACTAGGTCATATCACAACTATTTTTTTACAGAAAAAACAATCTCCAAGAATTGAAATTCACTGTTACTCACTACTCTTTAATCCCTTGGATTTTGGCCAATCTCAACAGTTCATCTCTCGTGATTTCCACAGAATCAAATCCAAATACTTATATCATAATCTAAGTTGATGACATTCTAATTACCAGAAGAGATCCCAATCATTGAAAAACTACAACAACAATTCCAAATGAAGAACCTGGGACTGCCAAAAACATTCTTGGGCATACAAAAATCTCATAGATCTCATGGTCTCCACCTCAATCAGACCTCTTATGCTCTCAACTCCTTACATAAGTAGGCACACGATCTTATAAACGACTAAACTTCCTAACAACCAGAAAGCTTTAAAACTCAATAGAAACCACAATGCTAAGGGAAAGAATGTAACGAGTGTATGGTGTAGGATCAACAATTGCTTATCGAAGAAACCAATAGAAACCACAATAGAAACTCCATAGAAACCACAATTGCTTATCGAAGAAATGACTACTAATAATTTTCAATGGCCTGCAGAAAGAATAAATCCTAAAAAGATAGCTAGTGTTCATGAAAATGATGTAATAGCTTCTCAAATTGCTGCTATATCAAAGAAATTAGATCATTTTGGAATGAATTACTCTCCTACTATATTAGAAGAAAACTTATCTGGACAAATTATAGATTCTCAATCTCCTTATGAAACTCTAAATGCTATTAATAATAGACCCAATAATCCTTATGCGAATTATTATAATCCTGGTTGGAAAAATCATTCAAATTTTAATTGGAATAACAATACAGCTAATCAACAATGGATGAACAACTCTATAGGAAATCCACCTAATCAAGGAAATACAAATTATAAACCTTCTTATCCACTGGATTTAATAACACTCAATTTAAAGATAAGAAGTTATCTATAGAAGAATTAATATTAAGTATGGGTCAGCACTTGCAAAATTAAGGAAATCAATTACAAATTCAAGGAAATCAATTACAAAATCAAGGAACAACAATTAAAAATATTGAAACTCAACTCGGACATATCGCTACCGCACTTAACAATAGAATTCCTAGAACTTTTCCTAGTAATGTGGAAATAAATCCGGAAGACCAAGGAAAAGAATAAATTAAAGTGATACAATTACGAAGTGAAAAAGATTTAGAAACTAAAATTCAGAAAGAAGCATAAAGTAAAAATGAGGAAGTGGAAATCGAAAAAGAAAAGGATCAGCAAGATCAAAACTTAGAATATTCATTGATTCCTATGAAAATATTTATAGAAAAACCACCACCACCATTTCCTCAATGACTAAAGCAACATAAAAAAGATAAGCAATTTGCTAAATTCTTTGAAATTTTAAAAAAATTAACGGTAAATATTCCTTTTGTAGAAGCATTAGAACAAATGCCTAATTATGTAAAATTTATGAAAGATATTTAAATAAAAAAGAAAATTCACGGATAATGAAACCGTTGCACTTAGGCTAAGAGTGTAGTGCGATTATTCGAAAAAACTTCACGAAAAATTAAAAGATCTCGGTAGTTTCAACTATACCTTGCATTATTGGAGAAAAATTTTATGGAAAAGCTTTGTGTGACTTAGGAGCGAGCATCAATCTAATGCCTCTATCAATTTTTAAAAGATTAGAATTAGGAGAAATTTCACCTACTTCGATAACTCTTCGATTAGGCGATCGTTCTGTAACTTATCCTAAGGGAGGTATTGAAGATGTGTTAGTAAAAGTGGATAAATTTATCTTCCCGGTAGATTTTATTGTTCTAGATATGAAAGAAGATAAAGAAATTCCCATAAAATTAGGAAGACCCTTTT
This sequence comes from Papilionanthe hookeriana x Papilionanthe teres, assembly GCA_022702705.1. Lineage (NCBI taxonomy): Eukaryota > Viridiplantae > Streptophyta > Magnoliopsida > Asparagales > Orchidaceae > Papilionanthe > Papilionanthe hookeriana x Papilionanthe teres. The sequence continues at coordinate 24,406,592 of CM040427.1, forward strand.
TAGCCACCGGAAAAGCTATGATTGATGTTCATAAAGGAGAATTGACTATGAGAGTAAACGATCAAAAAGTAACTTTTAACATAGCAAAATCAATGAAATATCATGCTTTAGAAAAATATGATGAATGTTTTCGAATGGAAATACTTAAACATTTGCAAAATTAACATTTTAAAAGATATTATGAAGAAAAGTTAAAAAAAGAAAATACTGAATTAATTGAAGAAGCAGATAATGAAAAACTGGATTATATACAGGAAAAATTTGAAATGTTGGATAATACGAAAACGGCTGAAAAGAATATAGTTCAGTCGATTATTAGACCTCCTGAACTCGAATTAAAAATTTTACCTAATCATTTAAAATATGCTTACTTAGGTAACTATTCAACCCTACCAGTTATTATATCTGCCGAATTGAATGAATCATAAGAACAAAAACTGTTAGACACATTAAAAAAATATAAAAAAACTTTTGGTTGGACTTTAGCGAGATATTAAAGGAATTAATCCTTCGATACTGTATGCACGAAATTATTTTAGATAATGAACGTAAGCAAGAGTAGATCCTCAAAGGAGATTAAACCCGATAATGAAAGAAGTAGTCAAGAAAGAAATATTAAAATTGTTAGATAATGATATTATATATCATATTTCGGACGATGCTTAGGTAAGCCCGATTCATTGTGTTCTAAGAAAGGAGTGACCGATTAAAGCTAATGAAAATAATAATTTAATACCTATAAGACAAGTTACTTGGATGGCGTATATGTATTGACTATAGAAAATTAAATGCGGCCACCGGGAAAGATCACTTCCCATTACCATTTCTAGACCAAAAGTTGGATAGATTAGCTGGGACATAAATATTTTTGTTTTTTAGATGGATATACCGGTTATCATCAGATACCTATTGCTCCTGAGGATCAAGAGAAAACTACATTTACTAGTCCTTATGGAACATTTGCTTTTCGAAGAATGCCTTTTGGATTATGTAATGCACCTGCAACATTCCAGAGATGTATGGTGTCTATATTTAGTAAATTAATTGATGATGGAATAGAAGTATTTATGGATGATTTCTCTGTATTTGGAATGTCATTTGACGCATGTTTGAATCATCTTGAAAAAGTATTAGAGGTATGCGAGAAAACTAACTTAGTTCTAAATTAGGAGAAATGTCAATTTATGGTTGCAGGAGGAATCGTATTAGGGCATAAAATTTCAGAAAATGGCATGGAAGTAGACCCTGCAAAAATTCAAGTTATAGCTAAATTACCACCTCCAACTACAGTAAAAAGGGTAAGAAGTTTTCATGGACATGCTGGATTCTACAGACGCTACATAAAAGATTTTTCAAAAATTACTAAACCTCTATGCCAACTTTTAGAAAAGGACAAGAAATTTGAATTCACAGTTGAATGCCTAAATGCTTTTGAATTATTAAAAGATAAATTAATCACAACACCTATAATAGTTTCACCTGATTGGGAGAAACCATTTGAACTTATGTGTGATGATAGTGATTATGTTATAGGAGCGATACTTGGGCAAATATATGATAAAATTTTCAAAGTTATATACTTATGCTTAGTAAAACTCTTAATAATCGCTGAAATGAATTATACGATTCTTGAAAAGAGTTATTAGCAATTGTTTATGCTTTTGATAAATTTAGGCCTTATCTAATTGAAACTAAATGTATTGTGCATACTGATCACTCTGCTATTAAATATCTAATGCAAAAGAAAGATTCCAAACCAAGATTAATTAGATGGATATTACTAATGCAAGAATTTGATTTTGAAATCATTAACAAAAAGAGAACTGATAATCAAATTGCAGATCATTTATCAAGGATAAAATATAATGAATTATCTGACACTGATAATGAAATTACTGACAGTTTTCCTGACGAACAACTATATAATATAAATGAGTGGAAAAAACCATGGTAAGCTGACATAGTAAATTATATTGTAAGTGATATTTTACCACGTATGTTAACTTTGCAACAATAGAAAAAATTCATTCATGATGCTAAAACATATTTTTGGGATGAACCATATTTATATAAGCAATGTAAGGATTTTATAATTAGAAGATGCGTGCCTTATGAAGAAACGAAACAAATCATTCGAAATGTCATGATTCGATTTTGGAGGACATTTTGGAACAGATAAAACTGCTTATAAAATTTTACAATCTGGATTTTATTGGCCTACTCTTTTTAGAGATATTTATAGATATATCAGAACTTGCGACAAATGCCAACGAGTAGGTAATATATCTAGAAGAAATAAAATGCATCTAAATTTTATATTAGAAGTTGAGATTTTTGATGTTTGGGGATTAGATTTTATGGGACCATTTGTTCATTCATTTGGAAACTCATATATATTAGTTGCTGTTGATTATGTTTCTAAATGGATTGAAGCACATGCTTTACCTCAATGTGATGCTAAGAGTGTTTCAAAATTTCTAATGAAAAATATTTTTACTAGATTTGGAATGCCGAGAGTGATTATCATTGACGGAGGATCTCATTTTAGAAATAAATATATTCACAAACTAGTAGAAAAATTTAACATTATTCATAAGATATTAACTACTTATCATCCACAAACCAGTGGATTAGCTGAAGTTTCTAATCAAGAAATTAAACGTATTTTAGAAAAGACTGTAAACCCTAATAGATTGGATTGGTCTATAAGACTAGATATCGCATTATGGGCATACATGACTCGCTTATAAAACTCGATTGGAATGACTCCTTACGAGCTTATTTATGGAAAGACTTGTCACTTACCAGTTGAATTAGAACATAAAGCTTATTGGGCGATTAAATAATTTAATTACAATACGAAAGAAGTCTGGTGAGAAGAGATTATTGCAAATGAATGAATTAGAAGAATTAAGAAATGAATCTTATCATAATGATAGAATTTATAAAGAAAAAATGAAATTATGGCATGATCGGAAGATTAACCTGAAGAATTTTGAGCAAGAACAAGAAGTTTTGCTTTATAATACAAGATTGAAATTATTTTCTGGGAAATTAAAATCTCGATGGTTAGGGCCTTTCACTATAACTCAAATATTTTCATACGGAACTATAGAAATTGAAGATCCAAAAACTTGGCATAGATCTAAAGTAAACAGACACAGATTAAAACCTTATTTTGAAGGGAGAAGATCAAATTTTAAAGAGGTTTTAATGCTCAGTCAACCTGATTACTAACTAAATTAGGTCGGGCTGATGACGCTAAACCAAGCACTTTATGGGAGGCAACCCATAGTAGTTATTAATTATGATCTATTTATTAATGTTATTGAAAATTAAAATATAGAATAAATTCTACTACTCATTTTACTTTTTGAAATCATCACAAATTTGAATCTATACGAAGAAATCAAAAAATATTCAGACTGGAGCGAAATTTGGCAAATTTACCTAATCTTGCGACGGCGAGGTCGATCCCGCCGACAGCGAGATCGGCACGCCCAAATTCAGTTTAAATATATTAACTATCCCGCCGACAGCGAGATCGTTACCGCCGACGGCGAGATAGTTGAAAAATGATTTTTTGTGAGTTATTTTACGGTTTTGGGCCGTTATAAGGCCATTTCTCTATATAAAACATTTAGAACTTCATATTTACACTATCTTCTTCCTTAGAAACGATTAGAGCCCCTCCAAAACAATCTATTATGGCCCCCAATCCACTAGAAACTACGAAATCCAGAGTTTTTAATCGAAGGAAATTCGTCAGTTCTGAGGCTCGGCGTTTATTCAATAAGGTTTTGATGAAAAAGCGACTTATTAAGGAAAGAGGGTTCGTAAACAGAGGAGCGGAGAATTCAACGACGACAATTAAGGAAACGATTGTTCAACGACGTTGGGAGGTATTCTGCTATACAACATCTGCTGTAGTCATTCTGGTAGTCAAGGAATTCTACTCTAATCTGCATGAAATCAAAAACTGAAGCGTTCACGTAAGAGGCAGATGAGTAACTTTCACTCCATCTAGAATAAATGAATTATATTCGATAGAAAATACCCCTGTTTGCCACTATTCAAATTTTGTTCCTACAAGATACAACATGAATGAGATCTACATATATCTGACCGACGAATCTGATGATTGGGAATTACGAGAAGACGGGTACGTTAGTTTTTCTGCATCACTTCTTAACCCCATCTCTAAGCATTGACATTTCTTTATTTCATCAAAGTTATTACCAACTATGAGGGTAAATAAAGTTTCTAAGGAATGCACAATTTTAAATTACTGTATTCAATCTAGATTACCTATCGATGTTGGATCTATCATTGTGAAGTTTGCATTAGGATTAATTGTGCATGGGTCGATTCATGGACTTGGACACCTATCAACTATATTTGTTTTATGTAGTCAGTACCAAGTTTCCTACAAAGCTTAGGAAAAAGTGCTATTGCCTTGGAAACCATTAGATCCGACAGATATGTTTCCTACATTGGATCAAAATGATGAAACAGTAATTATTTCTGATCAAGCATCTCAAAACAATCCTTTAATTAGGCCCCAACTGATAGAACAAACCTCATTTTAAGGAAACTTAAAGGATTGGAGAAGGAACTACAGAATGTGATGAATTATATTGATAATATCTCTGATTTATTCGATCACATCGATTGGAGAATGAAGGAGCACTTTGACCATACAGGACATCTAGAGGCGAGTTTTATACGACTATTGAGACAGAAAGGGTGGATTGAAGAAGATTCTACTGCAGAATTCCCTTTCAGACCTTTCTATAATTTGTTTGTGCACATGCGTTCTATTGGAAACATCGAGAGAAGAGATCGGTTCGGATTCGATGAGTAGCGAGAATTTCTATTCATATTATATGTATGTGTGTTGATTTGAATTTAGTTTTTGATATAATTTGAACTTTACATAGATAATCTCAGTTTAGATGAGATTGTATGTTGTTTGTTTAGTCTCAGCATTTTAAGTACTGTGGTGTGGATTGCAATGCTGAGTTATGTGAGTTTGGATTTTTAAGTCAGTTGTTAATTCTATAGCATGTGAAGTTGTAATTTCATGGATTTTAATTACAAAGTTATACTGTTTGTATTGTGTAAACCTTATATGAGTCAGTAGAATATCTAATCTTAGAAAAATATATCAAATTAAGTGACCGGAACAATGAATAAGGCTTAATCTAAGTTGAATATAATTGAAAAGTTGAAAATATTAAAAATTTGGAAATCCCGCTGACGGCGAGCAAATCCCGCCGACGACGAGGAAAAGCCCGCCGACAGGGAGAACGATCCCGCTGACGGCGAGATTTTCCAGAAACTTTGGCCTTTATGAATTAATTAGCTCGTCGACGGCGAGAAAATTCTCACCGACAGCGAGATCCCGAAAAACACTATATTTTGACCTGTCAACCGACACTATTCATCGTCCCCTTCCTCAAAACTTCGAAAAACCTACCTAGGGCTTGTGGGATCTTGGATTTGAAGCGATTTCAACACATTTTGACGCCGGATTTCATCTTCCCTTGGTAAGAGCTTCACTTCTATGTAAAAATTTTTTATTTTCACCATGAATTTCTTCTACATTGAGGAATTTGGGAAAAATTTGAAATGTGAAGAAAAGACTTGGAAGAAATTCATGGAACTTGATTTAGATTGATTTTAGTAACTATTGGAAGCCATCTTAGTAATATTTAGAAGTTTAGTTAAGATTTTTTTGTGAATTTCATAGATCGAAAAATGGCTCCACGACAAAAGAGAAGAATGGATTACGACGAAACTCGATTTGTGAATGCAAGGGCACGATCGAGATATTACCATAATATTCAAGCCAGAAAATGCATTCAGGATCGAGTTTTCAAAAATCCTGGAGGAGAAGTAGAGCGAATAATAAAAGAAAGAGGATGGGAAAAATTCTGTTACATAACCAACAGAGCTACTGTGGAAGTGGTAAAGGAATTCTATCCCAATCTTACTACGATCGAAGATGCACCAATCAAGGTGAGAGGATTTTTGGTGGATTTCAGTGCTGCAATGATTAATTCATTCTACGAAGTACGTGACTTGCACACCAGCGAGTATGATACCTTTGGAACAATGGAAGGACCACTGGAAGAAGTGATCAACTTTCTCACTAATGGGAAAGGAGTTTGGAAGATTAAGCAGCATGAAAGGGTAAACTTTCCTCTCTTAATGTTGAATGCATTATCTAAAGCCTGACATTATTTTATTTGTTCTACCTTGTTACCCACTTATCATCACAGTGAGGTAACAAGAGATGAAACGATTCGAATTTCGTATTCGGAATCGAAAGAGTATAAATGTGGGAAGTATAATTTATAAGAATATATTAGCACGCTAAGAAGTGAGAGTGGAGGAGGACTAGGACTCCACGGTCATATTTTTGCACTCGCCAATTATCCGGAGTTGAAGCAAGAGATGATGAGGAATGGGTGGAGCCAATGAAACCCATTACTCCGGCTAATATAAAAAAATATGAATCCCACGAAGGATGGAGATCTGGGACTAGGAGTTATATACCTTCTTCGAGTAGAGATATTCCCTCTACCAGTTATGACCCTCCTCCTTATAGTACTCCTACCCTTCATGATTTGATGAATGAGATGACTCTACAGCGGAAAAGTTTTGAGAAAATAGAAGAAAAATTAGAACACGTTGATCAGAGAATTAAAAGCTTAGAGAGAAGACATGATTATGACAACGAGTATCTCCAGAGACATTTAGAGTATGAGATAGCTTACTACGATGCTGAAAATCGTTATAGGAGAGGAGAGCTCGATGTTGTATTTCCTGAGTGCCCCCGATATATTCATTACCAGCCTACTCAACCTGCAGATCAAGGAGGAGAAGATGTAGCTTGGGATTTTGATATAGAAGATTATATTTTATATTTGTTTATGTTTTAAAAGTTTAGTTGTTTGTTTTAAAAAAAACTTTAATTGTTATGTTGTGTAATTGTTTATGTATTCTCTTTGAACTTTAGAATTGATGTTTATTTTATAACCCTGATTGTGATGTTATATTAGACTTTTGGATTTTGTTGTTAAAATTATATATTGTTTGTAAATTTTAATATTTCAAATTGTTATTGTGACTTTTAAAGGGATTTGTCAATTGTATGTTTAGTAGTAGATTAAGTATAAGTTATGTTAAGTATTTTGTACTTATTAAAAACTTCTTTACCCAACACTTTCTTTAAAATATTATATGTGTAGAAAAATACTTACAGTACAGGTTAATTAAGTAATGAAAAAAGCCTGCAGAACTTCAAAGGAAAAATATCTAAAGCTAAAAGGTATGATTTAAATTTACAGTATATTTTCCTTTTCACCATTTATAATTAGATAGAAAAACTTAAGTTTGGGGGAAGGGAAAAATACAAATTTAATTATTAAATTGTTCTCAATTTACATTTTCAAAATTATTATAAAAATGATTTTTACGTAGTAATTTTAATTCAGGTAACTAAAATTAATTTATCTAATTATTATAGAAAGTTGAATAAAATATTTCTAGTAATTAAACTAATTTTATAGATTAAGAAATTTAGTTTAAAAGGATAAGAATATAGTTAACTATTTAAAGTAAGGAAAACTATATTTTAAAATATGAAATTCTTAAATATTTAGTTGAGAAAGAAAAGATTGAAACCCGATGAAGTAAAAGCTTTGAAATATATATTAAGTAAGGAAATATTTCAAGTTTAAAATTTAGGAAAGAGAAAAATGAAGTTCAAAATCATTAACGAGTTATCCAGGATACGATAATCCTCACTTGAAAAAGAAAAAGAAGGATTGAAATCAATCCCTGAAAAGAAAAGAATATATATATATATATATATATATATATATGATAGAAAATCAATCCAAATGAAAAAGAGAAATATAAGTGAGGAGAAACTTGAGGAGATGCGCTTGTCAAAAATTTGCTTCATTTGAATTAACCTAAAAGGAAAACTCGATTATATTTCTAAACTTATATATATATATATATATATATATATATATATATATATATATATTAGTATTTTACTTGAGTAGTGTTTTCATGAACTTCCTATCATCTGAATATTTTAAGTAATTTAATATTTCAAATATAGTCATTCTTGAAATAAATAGAAAACTAAAAATCTTAAACTTGATGACTAAATAGCCTTATATCTATAGAATTAATTTAAATATCTAAAAATATTTCTATTAAACTTTACTATAGTATTTATTTAAATCTAATTCATAGTATTTACGAATTAAAAGTTTTATTACAAATAATCATTATTTTTATTTAGTATTAAAATTACTTGAGGACAAGTAATAGTTAAGTTTGAGGGATTTTGACCACAGAAAAATGTATTGAGAAATTTATACCAATTTTATATGAAATTGCACTTTAAAGAAAGGTAATTTCTTTATTTTATTGCAGAAATGAATATTTATAAGTAATGAAAGCAAAAAGCACGAAAAGAAGCGAATTTGGAGCAAAAATAACTGAAATAGATGAAAAGTGAACTATCCCGCCGACGGCGAGGAAAAGGCCACCGACGGCGAGTTTTTCCCGAAAGTTTTGAATATATTATAAGGAACTCGCCGACGGCGAGATCGAGCCCGCCGACTGCGAGACAGTTGAATTGAGCCAGATACATTGAACCTGGACGCTTTTTGAAGAGGTGCTTAAGCAACCTTTGGAGATTTGACTCCTTCTATAAATACAGACGAATTTTAGTCAGTTGTGTGTCATTCTAGAGTCTTTTAGTTTCTATATAGTCTTCCTAGTGTGTAGATAAAGTGTTTAAGTGTGTTTAACGTCTTGGTGAGTTTAATTAAGTGTGCTGTACTAGAAGAAAGAGTCAAAGGAACTTCAAGGAGTCTGTTTGAGGAGAAGAATTGAAATAAGTATTTTTGTTTATTGTTTGTTAACTTTAATGAAATCCATGATTTGTGTTATTTTTCCCATGCATTCTGAGTAGTTTTCTTAGTCTTTCTCATTGTTATCGAGATTTTGTGAAATGATGAATTAAAGTAGTTGTGCCTAAAAATATGAAAATAGAAATTGTGCTAATCTTTTACTTAAATCTTAATTTACTTTAAATGCGACCAATTGATTTGTTAACATATGTTGAATTATCAACTATAGTAAAGATTACATCCAAGATTCGGAAGTCAAAAGCCTTGGAAGGAGGGTGCAAATAAATAGGGAAATATTAACTATCGGGTGTAGAATTAGACATTTTAGTGTGACGGACTAAAATCTTCGATTCGGTCTCATTTTTGGGAGCTGAAGTATAGATGTTAGCCCTCAGGCGAGGGGAACGTGGGAGCTCTGAAGTGGCAGTCGGTATCCTTCCAGCCTAGCTGCAAATTCAGTAACCAAACATAAGACTAGTCAATGTTCTTTGCACCTGGACTAATGGGGAAAAAATAGGAATGCTCCTATTTGGCATAATACAATTAAAAAACTCATTTAATTCTTCATTCACTTAATTCTATCAAACAAGGAGAAAGATACTTTTCTGAAATCTTATATTCAACCTTTTTAAGCATTAGTTTATTATAGTCTAAGTGTTCTTAATTTCCGTATACTAGATTAGTAAGTAAATCTACTTTAAGTTCGTCTTTAAAATTCTCTAACTTCCTTGTGGGATCGATATCTGAGGACTCCATTAGAGCCCTATATTACTTGATAACGATACGTTTACTTGCGTAGTATCCACAATATAAATCATAATTTCCATAACAGAATCATCAGTATATATATTCAGTACGGGATTAAGTTTTTGGTGTCGTTGCTAATTTTCATATCATAGTTGTAAGTATAAATATTGAAAAGTTGATCAAGTCTTCGGGTAGACAAGCCAACGCTTTAGCGAGTTTAGCTAAAGCGTCTGCACGAGCGTTGTCCATTCGAGGGTAAACAATTTGACAAATATCTAATTAGATGTAATTCTCTAATCTGTTTCAATTACGTTCTTTTCTTTGACACTATCTTGTTGAACGTATTCGAAGAAGTTTCTTTCCTTTTGTATTTCATAATTTTTCAAACGATTGTAACTTATCTTTTGGCATTTTCTTTGACACATATCCTTGTTGAATTAACTTTTGTACATAAGGCAAAAAGTAACCAAAAGGTAGTTCCATTAATTCATTAGAATTGCCTCCTTCGAGAATTACATTATGGACTTCCTTGACACATTAAATTTTGCACATATTTTCAATCTTTTGAGGATGGATCAGAGTTAGAGTCATGGCTTGCACATAATGATTAATCCGATCATACATTGAGTCATTTTCATCTCTTTCTGTATCATCTGTAGAAATCTCGAACTGAGGCTTCTTCTGACTTATCATCATTGTTTCTTTATCTTCTTCGGAGCTTCCTTCTACTTCAATGTTGATCGGCGGCTTCATTCTTTCAATAATCTGGTGAGTTCTCCCTCGACCACGTCCCCGTCCTCGACCTCAGATGCGTGGGCTAAAAGAACCTCCACCAATCGGTTGTGAAGGAGCGGCGAGAGATCGTTGAACTGAAGCCGTATGGTCCCATTCTCGTAGTTCTTCTGAATTTTCTGCTTTTTTGTCACAATTGCTCGTGAAAGTATTATTTTTTTCGAGGGAGCGTAATAGGCAGCGTCTTCGTGAATGCATTGGTGACAAACAACGGGACCATATTGTACTCGTGATAAAAACATTGCCTTAAGGGAGAAAGGTTGTAAATCTCCCTTAAGGCAATGTTTTTGTCCATCTTTGTAGTATTTGATGCACTGGTGAAGTGACGACGGAACCATATTGTACTCGTGAAGCCACGAAAGACCAAGCAGGGTATTGAACGATGTATCTGCATTGACGACATTGAATTTTGCAGTTGTTACTAGATTTCCAACTTCCATTTGTAGTGTTATAGATTCAATGACTCTTTCTCCTTTCTGGTTGAATCCTCTTAGCATCATTTTATCCATTGAAAGTTCACGAGCGTCGATGTCCAGGTAGGCTAGCGTCCGTAGACTCATTATGTTGAGCGACGCTCCAGGATATACTAACACTCTGGAAAGTACGAACCTGTCAATGATGACGGAAATGTAGAGCATACAGTTGTGATCGACTTACCGAGTAGCAAATCTTCATCGGTGAAGGTTATGCCAGGCTGTTCTTTTAAAGTGCAAACTCCATCTGAGGATGTGCTAGCCAACTGTGCTAAGCAAATATCCAGATCAAGTAGAGCCTTGATCAAATTTTCTGTCATCTCCTTTGACAAGATCAGAGCGTCGTAAATTCTTAGTTTGGTTGGTAACTTCCTAAGATGAGCTAGCACGTTATAATCCACTATATTTGGAATTTTCAATTTCGTTTCGAATTTGTACTTCTTCCATTGCTGGAGATACTTTTTCTTGAGTAATTGCATGTTTTCCGTTATCCGTTGGAGCTGTTCTCGGCGGTAACATCTTGTCACTTCTCAAGTGCACTTCTGTTATTTCTTCTTCATCTGGAACCATAGACCCTTCTATCAATGTATCTGGCCCTTTTGTATCTGAAAAGTCTACAATGATGGCAAGTGGAGTTCCTTTGTATTCGAGGACTGGCTCCTTGCTTTCGGTGCTGTCATAGCCGATATTGTCGATATCTTCTTTATTTTCGTCAACATTCTCATTGGGAACAATCACAATTTAAGGTTCATTTTGGGAATTAAAATCGGGATTAGAGAGGTTGTGATTAGTTACGTCATCACTAGAGACAGTAAGAACGTATCCAACATCGTTTATATTATCATTATGAGACCCTGAATGGGCATAAAGATAATGGTACAAAGTCAGGGGTTTGAGGGGTTTCACCCCCGAATCCGAAACAACCAATCTAACAGGGGCATCCTCTATCCTATCCTTCGTGCTATCGTCCTTAATTTCATTCACGATTCACTTCTTCCTCCATTCTTGTCGTGGTGGCTTCCTTGGTGCAACCTTCATCTTGGACTGGGCTGGCGACAGACTCCGAACAGCAGTTTTCTTTGGAGCGGACTGGATCCGATCCAGGACTTTCTTGAGCTCATTCCAGTTTTTGCTCCATCCACCTTTGTCGACATATGGATCAATCAGAGAGATCGGCTCGGCTGAAATCACATTTACAGAACCACTTTCAGGTTCTTTCAAGTATTCATTTGGTATCATTATATTCCCTTCTTTGTAATTCCGCTCGAGCCAATCCTTGAAACTGAAGCAGCTTTCAATGGTGTGTCCGAGCATCCTGTGGTAGGGGCAAAAGTTGGGCTGATCCTTCTTTTCCACCTCTTCCGGCTTCTTCATCTCGGGCAATCTGAACTTGGGTTTCTTCATTAAATTTCTGAACATCCTTGCTACGACGTCCTCTTTGAAGGAGTAGTTTCTGCGCAGCTGTTCTGACATTGTCGGACCTTGTCGTCCATCTGTCCTGTATGACCTCTGCTGCTGACCAGGCTGACCGCTCTGCAGTGCACGAGGCTGACCATACTGTTGAGGCTCAGTGTACTGAGGTGACTGACTGTGCTGCTACTCAGGCTAAATCCTCATTGGCTGCTTTCCTTTGTCGACCGTTGCCACTACACCCGACCTCTTCTCGTATGCTTTAGTTGGTTTCATTTTCTCTGTCTTTTCTGCAGGTTCCATGTGCTTGACTTCTTCTTGTAAGCTGCTGGCTTTGCTAAGTAGCTTCTCGAAAGACTTGATGGTGAGACCCTTAAGCATGAAGGCTACCAGACCGTGGATACTCTTGAGTAGTATCTCTATGGCATGCTGTTCTTGTAGCTGAGGCTCACATTTCAAACTTAAGTTTCTCCACCTGAGAATGTAGTCGACCAAGGACTCGTCGGGCTTCTTCCGCTTCTCTACGAGATCTCCTATGGTAACATGATGTCGGGCACCAGCGAATCTTTTCACAAACAAGTTTTTCATTTATGAAAAATTCTTTATTGATCCGTTGGGAAGCTCGACATACCAATCGAAAGCTATTCCTGACAGGCTGCTGGCAAACTGACGTAACAACAAGGCTTCACTTCCTCCTGTGTTGCAACAGCCAGCTATGAAATGTGCTATGTGCTGACGAGGGTTTCCTGTCCCGTCGAACGGCTTGAAAGTCGGGGGCACGAAGCCTTTAGGGTAAGGAACGACATCAAACTCTTTTGGGTAGGGTATACCCTTTGAAATAGATGCAACTCCTTTAGATAGAGCCAAGGCCTCCCAAACTTGCTGTTTGACCATCTGTTTAATGTCTTTTTTAGGAGGATTCGGCGTCAGATTTCTTCTTGGTGGTTCGTTTTCATTGGCTGAAGCAAACTCCCTTCTTTCGTCGGCGATGTGTATGATCTCAGGCTAGTTGACTTCTGGAGACGCTGCAGGTCGTGGCTGTAACTGTTCGTGGAGTGTAGCTATGGAGGTCATGGCAGCGGTCATCTCCTCTATTCTTTTCTCCAGACGATCAATGTTCATCTCTTGTCAGGACGGTCCTTCGCAGCTCATTTGCAGTGTTCTCCTCACTAGGAACTTCGCGCGCCGATGACATGGACCGAGTTTCGACCATATTGATTTCCATTAACTCTTCATCCATGTAATCTGACAAGAAGTAATCCTCGTCATCGACATCCAACCTTTGCTGTTTGGCTAACTCAGAAATTTCTACCAGGAGCTTTCAAACTCTATCATCATCTGTTTTCTCCTTGATCAACTTTAAATCTGTAGGCTTCCCTGTGCTATCACTTTTCTCTGCAACTGATTCAGAAGCAATGGCTGCAGTGGCAACAGGAACATCAGAATCATGATCCATTCCGTGGTCAACAGACTTTCTAGATGTACAAGTACAACACCTCTCGATAACCACACTTTCCTCTTAAAAGTTGATGTCTAGAGATGAGATGTCTCAGCGGGGACATCGGGGTGACGAGGGGAAGTGTGCTTCCTAGTGTGTAGACCATGTATAGAGGAGAACATTCCTCTCCTATTCTTTCTCTTCCGGGATTCCTTATGATTATCAATAGCCGGTACTCTCGGACCCAACCGGGACTTCACTGACTTGCTTATAGTAGTATCCTCTGTAGCAGTTTTATCAACACGCTTTCCCAGACGGTCTTTGACGGAAACTCTGACAGATTTTTCCATTTCTAGAATTTTATCCTTGATTTCGGGGGATATTGCAAATCCCATCCTCTTGAGAAGTTTGGCGACGGAACAACCCTCTATTTGAGACAATCTCCGTAGAAGGTTGTGAGCACGGGTAATAGGTGTGGGCCTTTCCCCTCACCTTATCATGTGACGCTGGAAGCGTAGTGGCAATCTGATGGAGGCTTTCATCTCCAATAGTACCAGCTAACGGGTGGAACCTGCTACCTCGAAGAAGAGGAGAGGTGTCTGGTAAACCGAGTTCCTCCTGTTGAAGAATCTTATCAATTGCTGGCAAATCTGTGACTTGTGTTTTGGCGGCCCTGCAAATTCTGCGGCTGCGGTTTCTTCTTTGAGATTTGGTTAGCAGGGGAGGTTTAGAACTCGATCCAACTTCGAAGACGGGCAATGGAGCTGTGAGGGTATTTTCAGAATCCTCTTCTTGTAGAATCTCTTTTCATTTAGCAGGCGGGAAAGTGGGTGCAGTGACGGCGAAGCCAGTGGCAGTAGAGGTAACAACTCTCCCAGGCACGGAGACGACTGACTTGACGGGGGCAGCAGTTGTCTTCACCTTCTTAGCAGAAGGGAAATCTTTGTGGGAGTTCAGGTCGAACTCAGCAGACGGTTCTTGAATTTTAGGAGTGGCAACTTTCACGACCACGAACGGAGCTTTACCAAGTACGACTTCAAACTCATTGAAGCCGGCTCCGAACTGGATCATTGGTGCTGCAAGATGGGCCTCGCGGGAGGAGGGCAAGTTGCAGGAGAAAGTCAGTGTAGGGGCTGACATCTTTTACTACCGACGAGACATTTTGAAAGTTAGTGAGGGCCAAAAACCTTGTCATCATAGTGCAAACACTACGAAAAAGGTTGTTCTGTAGACTGGGAAAATTTTCATTTGATTATCTTTTTATTCCATATTTTTTAGATTTTTACGTGTTGGTTAAAAGGAGCTTTAAGGTTTAAAGAAGAGTGGGTCAATCTGCCGAAGATAGGATTGGACCCGAGAGGTACAGAAAGGAGGTGATGGGATCCTATCGGAGGTCCCCTTCAAGGCGCAGATTGCCCTAGCGAGATTTGTTCACTGACGCACCTATTGGGGGTTCGACCCCATAAGATTAAAAGGAAAACCTAGGGACTCCTGAACTCTTCTATTTAGGAGTGACTAAACAGACGGTCCTCAAATCCAGAGGAGTTGATTGCACTTTCCCAAGAAAGAAATGGGTGAAGTATGTCAATGAAAGAATGGTAATCTGGCTCATGAGGGACACGAGCACATTAACGATTGTATGAATATAATATTTCCTGATCTTAATGAAGAGAGAAACTCCTCCCCAGCGGAGTAGCCAGAAAACTGTCGGTCTCACCTTTGGTTGATTTGATTGTGTTGAGGTTGACACTTTAAAAATATGTTTTGGGTGTTTTGTTTTGAAAAGGGTTTTAATTTTATAAAAATAGAATTTTGATTTAATTTAATATATATATGAAAATTTTTATGAAATCAAATCGATCTTATATAAATAATAGTTTAAATAATCAAGCATTTCACCGCAAGATATGTATTTATCCCGAAGAATAAAAGCCTAGCTTGAGGTGAAGCTTGATCAAATAAACTAAAAAAAAATTTATGACATCCGTTTGATCTGCGAACCATATTGACCAACAATTTTTCCTATCTAATATGAAGGAATTAGATAGGGTTTATATTAATATGGGGTCTTTAAGTTTCCTATAAGGGCAAGCCCCTATAGTTAATTACATCTTATATAAAAAAATTCACCTAAGAAAACTCTTGATATTGATCAGGAAATATTTATATTCATGACTTCCAAAGGTAATGTTTCCAAATAAAATGAGATAGTTGGAAATTCAATAGGTGAATAGCTCAAATTTTGGAACATTTTATTTTGTCAGAATCTCAAGGAGAGAAGGGTAGGGGAAGGACATAGATTCAAGAAAAATCTTGATGTCTTCCCAAACTATCCTATAGTTTGGCTTTAAATTTTAGAAATGAAGTTATTTAGATTTCAATCCTGCCAATTAATTATAGGGATTACATTTGCATAATGTCTGATTATGCAAATAACCTGGAAGATGGGAGGATTTATGTTGTATCAGAAACAACCTCGGAATCCTAAAGCAAATTAGGGCTTATATTGCACAGTAGAATTATACAAAGGCCTAAAAAAAGGTGAGGATTTATGCTGCACTAGACAAGCTACCTCAAAGTCCTATGGCTTGTTGTTTAGACGAAGGAAAGGTTTGCTGATGTAGACAAGTCTTGCTGCTGAAGATGGCCGTGCTGCCCACTAAGCATGCTCCAAGCTCCTTGTCGAAGCAAGTTTAGTTTAAAGAAGTGTCAATTGAGGAGAAAATAGAAGTATCATGTTTTATAAATATTAAAATTGAGATGTCTTAATATTTTATTAGGGGGGATATTAAAGTTGATTATAACAACACCATTTAAGATCTCACGGTTCCATCATCCCGACACCGTTATTTTCATCGGATTCACTTAGTTCAAATGAATTTGCGAAACTCAACTGAATGAATTCCACACTTTCATTTAGACCGTGGGAAATCTAGTTAGCAATACGTGGGTTACATCATCCAAGGGATTCCCGATCATCCAACGAGATGTTTTAATTTAATTGTAATTGTAGTTTTTATTTTGTTTGTGATTAAATTTTGAGTTGTTTTATATTTTGAATATTGTGGTGGTGAATTTTATCTTGTTGTAATTTTTATTTTAGTTTTGGTTTCAGTTTTGTGGCTATCCTAAAGGTTTCAGTTTTCATGCAGGGTGACAATGTTGTTTTAACATGCAAGTTTGCAAGAAAAGAAAGTACAGTACAACGCAGGTAAGTAAATTGCAATAAAATAAAAGCATAACTGATGGGTCTTCTCGTCATTTCCAACTGCACTTAAAAAGGCATGTTAGGAAATTTAAATATTTGAAAGAAAACACCTAGGTAAGGCTAAGGGAAGGTCCTGGTTGTCTACTAAGTCCTAGTCATATCACTAGTCAATTCCTAAGATGTGTTTGAGGATGGTCTTGTTCATCAGAGAACAATGAAGTTCAATTGTTCTTCTAAAATATCTCATTGGATTGAGAAAGTGCTTAGGACGAGTCCTAAACATTTTTCAATGTTTATGGGATCATTTTGAGTCTAAATGAATTTCATCATTCGGATGAATTGATCATCCAGAGTTTAGTTAAGTTTTGACTATTGCTTAGTGAACTTGGATGTTTGATTATCCTATGAGTAAGGTGACATTTCATTTGACATTTCATTTAAGAGTTATAATGATGAAAGCCTTTAGGGGCAAATTAGTTCGTAAGGAACTTAACCATTCTTGATTGAAGTTGATTTAATTACAAAGTTTTGGTTGATTTTTAAATATTATAAATTATTTCAAATTGGAAGAGTGTTTAAATCTTTTAATTTAGGAAAGTTTTAACATTTTTAAATTTTTTTAATTTAATTATAATGTTTCAGATTAACTTTAATAATTGGTTTACTTTAATTATGGATTATTTAAAAATTAATCTTAATATTTTAGACTTTCTTTTAATTTATTTCAATTTAGTTTAATTTTAAATTATTTCAAATTGGTTTTGATTATGATGTTTTACTCAGTTTTAATGTTTTAAATTATAATATTTTTTAATCATGAGTTATTTTTTAAATTAGTCTTAATATTTTAAAATTGTTTTAATTTAATTTTGGAATTATTTCAGATTAATTTTCAAGGTTTTGATATTTTAAATTTATTTTAGTTTAATTATAAGATTTCAAAATCATTATTTTAATTATCATTTTAACATTTCATTAGTAAGATTTAGGTAATGTTTGATTAATTCATTCGTTAGGGGTTCAATTTCAAAGAATTAGAATCCTCTTATATCACATTCCCTAACCTTAACAATTTACACTTTAATTATCCTTCAAAGTTTGATGACTTAATTAATTAAGATTTCCTTTTCAACATTAAAGATGATTAATGGGTTTCCCCTTAGTTTCCTTTATTTCAATCATCCAAGAGGAAAATCAAGATCAAATGCTAACCCTCCCCTCTGGTTAAGCCTAAATATTAGTTAAGGTTAAAATTCCTTAATTACCTTTATGCTTTTTTAAGCATGTTCATCTCATAATTCATTAAATTAAGCTCAAATAAACTTGAAATTTTTATATCACCTCACTCACAAGTCTATTAAGACATTAGAGGAGAAAATGTGATTTTCTTTTTGTTTTTAATTTAATTTATATAATTATTTTAGTGGAAAATAGGGATTTTCAATGAAAATTCAACAACATGACCTGAGATGAAACTTACGTCATTGGTAAAATTATAGGAGGTTCCTAATGATCGGAGAACCACTTGGACCAATTTTGGAGATTTTTTGAATTTTAATTTATTTATTAAATATATTTTAAGTTTTGGAGTATTAATTAATTATAAAATACAATTAAAGGGGAAAAATTAGATTTTATATTTTTCTCAAATCTCTCTGAACCCAAGGAACTCAGAAAAACAAATTTTGTATTTTTCTGATTTTTCTTTGAATTATTAGAATTATTTTAGTGAAGGGTTTGAAAAATCCATTTTTTTTAATTTTAAAAATTACCTTAAGCCTTTAAAATTCAATAGCTTTACTTAGAGAACTTAGGAAAAATATTTTGTTGGTTCTCAAGTGATTGAGAGGCCAAATGTGACATTTTGGTGAGTTTTAATATTTTTAAGATTTTTATAATTTTTTAATTATTTAAATATTTAAAAATAGGTTAAAAATAAAAATTTTATGAAAATTCCAATTTTAATTTCCCTGGACTCCTTTGAACTCAGTGAACTCCCAAAGTTGATTTAGTGAATTTTTGAGTTGTATTTTGGGTTTTATGTATTTTTTAATTTCAAATATAGTTATGTCATTTAGGTAATTCATTTAGTGGGTTAAATTAACTCCAATTGACTTGAAATTTTTATATGAGGTTCTCCTAATCCTAAAGCACAATAGAGAATTGATTTCATGCCATTTTGATGTGTGGTTACGCTAAATTAATTTAATTTTAGTTTTGAGTGTTTGGTCAAATTAGGGTTATTTTCAGCGAGTTAAGTCAAGCCATAATGTTCCTAGGGTCCTCTGGTCCTAAGATACTTCCCCTACTTTTTCTAGATTTTTATGATCAACAAGCTAATTTTCATAATTAATCTTCGAGAAAATGGCCTTAAACTTAAAAAAATATGGTTTTCTATCTAGAGGTCCCCTCTGACCTTGAAAAATTCAGGGAATGTTCCCAAGGGCAGAGGGAACAAAAGCCCTATAGTCTCATGTCATGGTGAATTGTGTATGCCAATGGAGAATTGAAATACTCAAAAAAGTGAATAGTTAATTAAAAATCAAAGACATACCAAAACATTCTGATTTTAATTCCACATTATTCTACTCTGTTCACTGAGCAAGAGGATATTTTTCTTTTATTTTAATGATTTTTCTATGCAAAGATATGAATTTTGAAAGTTCTGGTTATTTAAATAAATAAGAAAAATCCTATTTTCCTACTTATCCGACGCAGCGCCACCTCAACCTAGACGGCTCCGAAGTCACACGCGTCGTCTCCCCATTCGGCGCCGCCCTCTGTGTCAGCGCGCTCTTTTCGTTCCACTGTTCTATCCGGCTCAGCCTCCACCGTCCATCCGATACACGCGTCATCCAACGGTTTTGGCTCACAGTCTCCGCCTGGTTCAACCTGAGAGCCGCACATTTTCTAACCCTAATATCTCCCTCATTTCTTAACCAAATAAAGTGAGGTTTGTTTCAACATGCTCGTCTAGGCTAGACGAACATATCCATACGGTTAACATGCATTAAAATCAAGTAAAATGAAATGGAGAATCCATGGAAGCTCGGGAGGAAGAAGAGTTTAATACCTTTGCTTTGAGAGGTGAGGCCTCAATCAGAGGTGCTCGACACGTTCATGGAGGTCCAGGGAGCCTACGGATTGAGCCTCTAGTAGTGGTGAATGACCTAAGTTTGACCAAGGCCGATTTGGAGCTCTGGCCAATAACACATATGGGTGGCCTGGTGATGGGGCTTTCACTGGGGAGCTTCTTCTCTTGGTGTGGGGATGGTGTGGGTGAGTTTAATTTAATTTTAGTAGAGGTTCCAGGAGTGTCTTGTTTCGCTCTGAATTTCAACTGAGAAATTGGGCTTAGGCAGTGGAATTCAGGGCAGGAGGATGGTGGGGACCTTCTTCTCTTGGCTAAAATTAGCTCTGGGAGCAATTTGGGAGAGTTTTATGGAGAAAATTTCAGCACTTGTGATTTGGCATGTAGGTTTCTTAAATAGGAGTTTAAGGATGGGACCTAAGCTTAGCCAAGTGGCTAAACACAATGGTCCAAAGCAGTGGACCTTTGCTCCATGGCTCAAAGGGCGTGGCTAAGGTCAGGTCAAACCAGTTCTAGGAGGTATAGGGTTGGCTGCCATGGAGTTGGTTTGGTCAAATTTAGCTTGGTTTGGTTTGATCTGAATCATTTGTCCAATTGGGTTGGTTTGGGTTTGAGCTTGAGTTGGACCTAATTGATTGAGCAACATTGTGTATATGATTGTAAGGGAGACTTTTCATGAAGACTTAGAGTGGTTTTGAGTTCATTTGGGGGTTCAATTTGGTGCATTTTGGAATTTTGGTCAATTTGGGCAAGTTGGCTAAGTTTGGGTTTAGGTTGGGCTAGAGTGGGGTTTAGACCCATTTGAAGGTTTCAAATGGTTTAGGGGAATGTGGTGAAGAGTCCCCAATATCAATTGGGTGGAAATTTTGGGAATAAGGCAATCAATTTAGGAGATTTTGGGCATATGTTGGATTTGGGTTAAAATTAGAAGTTTTGGACTTTAAGTGGACTTAGGTGAGACTTGAGCTCAAATTGGGGACAATTGATGATTTAATTCAATTTAGGGGAGTGTTATGAAGGGTTTAGGATTGAAATTTGGGGGAATTGGTTGACATTGGGTCAATTTGAGGATTTTGGATTATTTAGGTAAAATTGGGGATTTTGGATTTCAATTGAAATTGAACTCAAATGTGGGTCAAATTGGGCTTGGATTTGGTTTAGATTGATATTGAGGATAATGAATTAAAGTTTAAAATTGAAATTGGGCAAGATTGAGATCAATTGGGTCAAGATTAGGGCATTTGGTTAAATTGGGCTAAATTGGCCAAATTGGGTCATTTGGTAGTTGAGAGAAATGAAATTGGGAATATTTAGGATATTTTAGGAATTTATGAGAATTTTTGGAATTTTTGGAATTTTGGGCCAAGAAGGGTATTTAGGGTATATGGAGGTTATTTGGAGTTTATTGGGGTGTTTTGGTGGATTTAAGAGGTGGGAACTATTTTAAAATGATTTTGAGGAATTTTGGGTAATTTTTGGGTAATTTTGGATGATTTTGGAGAATTTTTGGGAATTTTAGGGCTTTTGGGGTATTTTAGGTATTTAGGGTATTTTGGGGCAAAGGGGTTAGAAATTGGATTTTTGGTAAAAATTGGGATTGGTTGGAGGCGAGTAATATGGAATTGTTTAAATTGAGCCATGAACCAAGATTTACTCTCATTTGGTCCTCTATGTGTTGGTACTAGCCAAACCCTAGCCTGAGGCTAAGAGCTTGGGAAAATCACATGAGTTTCCAAAGAGTTAGGGGATCAAAGGTGATGTGCCTTGTTTAGGGTTGTGAATGTGTAGTGTGAGTGTGAGTGTGGTGTAAGCTCCAGACCTCCTAGGGTAGATCCTATGGCTTGACCACCTATAGGTGACTTCCCCTGGGCTTCCTTATGCTTGGTCTCTTCCTCCCAAAACTGGAGGTTAGGCCTTAAGCATATGAAAACTCCCAGTGAAGTAAGAAAAGTTTGAATTTCTATGGGGACGGTTCCATGACTAGTCTTCTAAGAAAGTCATCAGGAGAGTCCTATGGCTAGACCTTAGGATATTCTAAAGAAAGACTAGATCTCAACCAAAAGTGAGGTCAACACTTACACGTGTTCACTCTTTATTGTGTCCGTGGTTTGTCCGAATATGATAAAAAATAGGCTTAAGATTAAATTTTTTTGCTATAGAGCTAATCTTAAAAGAGTTATTCTAATAAAATTTAAGATTAAAACATTCAAGATTTTAAAATTTACAGTTTTATTTCCTGTCTTTACTTTCTTGCATGGTCATCGGTATGTTTTAAAGTTATCATAAAATATATGAGTATTTCCCCCTTGAATATTAATGGGGCCTCCAAATAAGATGTCTTAGATAATACATATTACATGTTCCGAGGAAAGTACTCTTACTTTCTAAAATGACTGGATCAATATATATTTTATACAATTAGGTGGCTATCTTATGTGGTATAGGATGTTAGAGGTTTTCCTAATTCAGACGAGATTGTAAGCCCTTTGTAGGTTGACTTAGCTTTATAGTTGAGTGGTCCAATCCTCCTTTCTATGTTGTTTTCATATATCTACCCTTGCTAGGTATAACCTCTATAACGTTTTAGTTCAGATAGAGCCATGGGAGCTTATATGTTTCTTTCCTCGGACATTAGATCTACAAGATTATTTTAGATGATGAAAAACATGAGTTCCTGACGAAGTAATCCACAAACAGTTAGATTCAACTACCTTCACGGCTTAGTAGATCTAGGGTCCCAATAGTATGTGAGAATGGGGTCCATGGAGCCTAGATCAGACCATCTCTAACCATGTAGGTTTTTCTCTGACATATCTATTGATCTACCCCCACCCTTTAGGCACAGTCATTTCCTTTATCAAGCCTTTTGTGGGCAAATACAGTAGGCCTTCTCAACTCAATGATGACTACGCAATAGGTTAAGGTGATTCTTCCTCTGCCTGGTGGCCTAGTTATGATTTGAAGGTTAGAGAATTTTCACCTATTGAGACCGCCGAAAATCCCCATGTCTACTTATATTTCAAAGCAATTTTGGTAAATGTAACACCCTTTATCTTGAGTTTTCTTGGATATCCCCTAGAATGTAATTGACCATGAGAATATGTCTTTGTAGGAGGTCTCTTTGAACACATAACAAAATAAATTTGATTATATATTTTGATTTCATTATGAATGTTTATTTTATAGGGACTTTCTCGTATATTCTCTCGGGTTACATAGAATCTGATTTACTTCGGATTGCTTTCTTCAGCTATGTTACGAGAATTTTTTAATATAAATACATTCGTAGCTATTCTTTTTTACTTCTTAGTTTTTATCCATTTTCGTATTCTCCTTTATTTCCTCCTTAGTATTTTCTAAAGTTAAGGTGACCTAAAACAAAAAGAAAGGATTCAGGAAAAGGGACGAATGCCGAGAAGACAGTTTCAATCAGAGCAGAAAAGGGCGCAAGCAGTATCTTACTATTTCAATAAAGAAAATGTGCTACGAAAAGAGATAAAGATGCATCATATTAAAGAAGTTTATCAAATTGCAAAATTAAAAAATGATTAAGCATTTGTCATCAACTTGGGATGATGCAAAAAGTTCAAACTGCTTTTGAGAGGGTGTGCTAAAGATTCAACAATAACATAATATAGCAAGCCCATGCCCAAGCTCATCTAAGCCCAATTTTTTATGCATATTAGAGTGAAGTGTTTCTTGAATCTTATTAAAGAGTTCATTAAACATCTTAATTTGAATAGTTTATTGAAGCTTTTTTGTTTTATTATAATCTATACTCTATGAACATGAGGGTGTGAGAAAAATGAAGCAAAAGAATAATATATATGGTCATTAAAAGAGTTCTCTAGTTTTGTAGTTCTATGAAAAAAGTTAGAGCACATATTTCACCAAGAGGTCATGACTTTGAATTCTCTAGCATTGTAGTCTCAAGAAAGTACTGCACAAAGTTTGTTTAACATAGATTTAGCTAGCAATTCTTTCTTTCAAAATTGATCTGTTAATTTTATTTGGCATTTTGATAAATTACTTTTTGAGAAATTAATGAACATTTGTTTACAATCTAACCTTCAATATAACAAAAAAATAATGAATAGTTTATGATCTCCATTTTTGTAAACCACTCAATCACATACATTAAGAGTTATGTGATCTTTCTTAGACTTCATATGTACTAGGTGTGAAAAAAGGATGTATTACAATGAACCATCTAACTTGATGCATTAATATATGATTTCTCATGATAGCAGCAACATCTTCAATTAGGGAATAAGCATTAAGCAAATGAATTTAGTAGTTCATCACCATCCAAAAACTAATGAAAGTATTCACACGTCTTTTATTGGTTAATGAGCATGCTTTATTGATCAGCTAGGGTATCACAAGTTCAAATAAATTTAGAATCCATTGGGTACAATCTTCTCATTTCTTTTCTTTTTCAGCCACTCCTACAACAGGTTTGACTCCTATTTCTAAAAATTTTGTAGCAAAAAACTAATTTTCCAATCAAAATTTACTAGTGTAATAGCATAAGAAACATTATTATCTGACATTTTAATATTTCTATATATATATATATATATATATATATATATATATATATATATATATCCCCACAAACAAAACTTCCGAACGCATATGAAATTCACCCAAAATTATAAGAGAATATATACATATTAATATAGTTTTTTTTTTTTTTTTTCGGTCCACGAGAAGCAAGAAAACACAAAATCCACGAGTTACATCTGGGAGCAATAGCATAGGGGTACTACATCATCCGTTTAAATAAGAAGCTACCGTCCTACTCAAAGTCGTAGTGCTTGTCGACGGTCTCAGACACATCCCAGGTGCAGGTCATGCCTTTGGGAAACACCACAAAATCACCTGCCCTAATTTCCACATACTCATCGCCACTTCCTTCAGGGTATACCTTCACATTGCCTTTCAAGAGATAGCAAGTTTCCTTTGCAGAGTACGTCCAGGGGAATTTGCTAGGAGGACATCCCCACCTATATATATAGGCAACATGCATGAGAATCAAATATATTATGTGCACGGAATAAGAATCCAACCTTCAGTTCAATTACAAAATATAAATTCTATATGCATATGTATTAACATACATATTGCTCATTTGATTCTAATACACACATCTAACTTGATTAGATCTCGTCTCTTGCTTTAATTATTGTATACATTTTTTTTACTTTTAATATCCAATACATTATATAAATGTTGAATCTTGATTTGTTCATGAATCACACCAAAAAAATAGAGTGCAAGGAGAGAGACATGAGTGAACAACAATACGTTGTGTCAATCATGCCTTATTCATAATAAAATAATATTTCGATTTACAAGGAAGAAGATACAATACATTGATGTTACATTTTTATCCCTGTTTTAAAGAGAGAAGTATAGAGCAATCTTGATATTTTACATGTATGAGTTGATCGTCCAACTACTCTCTCGGTTGGTCGGATAAGCTTAAATTGCTTTGAGCCAACAGGAATAGCTCGGTCGGCGGAGATCCGCTCAGCTGGATGGGATTAGCTCGGTCGAGTGAGTTGGCAAGTATGAATCGGTCGGTTGATATGACTCGACTGTCGATCCTTTAACCCGAAGAGCGGTCTTTAGATGTCTATGGTGGTTGGAACTAGGTCACTTAATCTTTCTTGGATCAGCTCTCTTTTGAAAGTTGGCTCGAGTGCACTCAGGATCAACATATCACATCTATTATTAATCAGTGATTCAATAATTAAACCTTAATGATTTTCGCACCTTTGATCTGGGACTCTTCACATTCCATATTTGCTCTGCAGCTCTTCTCATTTGAATCATTCGACTTCTGAGCCTGTAATGGAGAACATGCTGAATCCTTAGGGAAATATACCCAACAAAGATCTACTTTGTGCTGCCTTTGGGAGGCCCGAGCCGCCCGAAAGGTGAAAGGAAGAAGAAAACCACAATTAGGAAGAGAAAGCAGTTATGCTAGCGAATCAGATGGGGTCGTCTGATTCATTCCTCGACAGTAAGAGGAGGAACGCTCAAGCAACCAACCGAACCATCAATCTGTCGGCTTAACCTTCTGCTACAACACAAGACCCGCCGATCGAACATGTCGCACAAGCTGCTGGTGCTCTGCCGCCACACAGTGAGAATGCTTTTTCAATTACAACTTCTATGTTAGATCGATTCCATGGTATGAGGGGCATCAGTCTTTCTTATTAGATTTTGATTTTTTTATGTCCTTTTTCGTTACGTTATCACTTGGTGCTGACGACTCGACTTTGAGAGACCCGAGCGAGAATCCACCCACGGCTAGCGTCAATGAGGATCTGAGCCACCAGTGTTTGAGAAACAGACACCAAAACTCTCGAGTAAGGATGGTAGGGTTGACCGCCTAGGCAATGCTCTTGAAACTTGCAGATACTCAACTAATGGGCATCGGATATCTCGTAGATCGCTAGCTCGCCGTCTGGAAGAGATCGAAAACTCCTTTGCTTTGTCAACTTGGATAAAACTAGGTGAGAAGATGTGAGAGCTGCTTGCCCGTGTGGAGAAAGTTATGAGGATGAAGGAGATAACCCTTGGCCAGGAACTGTCAAACATCCAGGAGAGAACCCAGATATTAAAGGCTCAAATCGAGACAGATCATATGAATCAACTTAAGTTTGGGGAAGAAATTTTGTATAAGAGACTATTTCGACTGGTGTATATCTCGATTAAAGCGGCGACCGACCCACTCATAATAGTACCTCTCAAGCCAGTTTCCAAGCACTTTTTGTAACTTGTAGTGTTTATTTTCGAGATAAAATTTATTTCTCTCATTTCTAGTGTTAATGTGATCCTTCTGTCAGAGCATTTTTGAAATTACAGTAGAATTCCATTATTACCCTTGGGCAACGGTTAACCTTTTTTAATGTCCATATATATAAAGGGTACGGAGTCAACGACGTTACCCTTTTAGTCTATCGTTTTCTCTCCCCCTTCTCTTCGTTCTCTCAGCTTTCTTTTTCTATGCTCTGCTAGATGGCTCCAAATTATTCTACAAAGGCCTTTTGCGTCATTCTTCTCAAATGATCGATCAAGGATGTCATCGAGGGATGTTCGATCAAGGATGACATCGAGGGATGTGGATCGTTTGTAAAAAAACATGTCTTTGATCTAAATGCTAACCTCCTCTTCTACAAGGATTAGTTTCGCTTGGTCTCCGGCTACCTTTTTGTCGATGATATTAAAAAAAGAAGTTGCCTCGATCTTTTTACGGCGACTCATAATTATAAGTATTTTTTTGTGCTTCATTTTCTGTAAGCCCAACTTGAATTATAAAAAAAAATGAAAGTGATTTAACTTTATTTGCTTGTCATATCTTTTTTTTTTCAAACATCCGTGTCAATTAGTTGTTGTGTGAGGTGAATTTAATTAAACGAAGGGAATCCATATTGGGAAGTGAATTTAATCGACCAATGCATTAGGTTGTTTCGCGAGGCCAAAAGGCTAATTAATTGAAAATTATTGTTGAATCCAAATGCATAAGTATTATTATAGAGAGTTTAGGACTTGTCTGATATACTATCATCACCCCATGTCTCGACCGCTAGGAAAGGTTATCGCTTTGAACGGGCCACACCTTACATCAGACAAATTAAGCGGATCTTACCGCAACCTTCACGGGGATAAATATCGAGACTTGTTGTTGAGGTGATTCATACGCAATTGGTAGAGAATCACCACAAGAGCTTGAGCTGCCTCGAGCTAGGAGATGTGTGTTTTATTGATTCTTGAGCATTATGGGACAATTCTTGCATTACTTATTGATCAGACATTTGTTTGCCATTTTTGGTTATTTAGATATTTTTTACCGATCAGGTGTTACTTGTAGCTATTAGTTTTACGGCTTAGAAGGAAACATTGCCAACTGGTTGGTTTGAGTTCTCCAAATGTCGGTTAGATTTATGGATCCCTTACATGAACTTATCGAGTTCCCCGAGTGTCAGTCGAAACTGAGATCACACATTTGATTAGAAAAAATTGCAATAAATTTTAAGTAAAAAGAAATTAAAGCGATATGATCGATTAGATGTGTTTGTTTTTTGTAGGATCATGAATCCAGAGCCTTGAATCATCCTGGTGGCTTGACTTTAGAAATTTGTTAAGAGAACGCATTATCGAGTTGTCGAGCACCTAGGTACGCCTGAACCGATGTCGTTCGATGGACATCAACCTAGCATTGAAGAAAATACTCGAGGTCGCTTTCTCTTTGCAAGGTTGAGAGGAATCATCAGTTGTTGAGCATCGACCTTTCCTCTGATTCCTCTCGAAGGTGTTGCTCTCTTCTCCAAGTCAACGCATCTCGAATGCCATCCAACATTGGATGCTTCAATGTTTGGATCTGCTTTTTCACACTCTCTCTATTATACTTCATGTTGTTGGCATTTCTATTGTATGTTTCTTCTCTGTGGGCTACTCTTCTTGTTTGTGGTATGACTATGCTCACTGTACCTTATAAGAAATTAAATCTTGACTTGTCCGTGAACAACATTCAAGGAATAAAGCGCAAAAGGAGAGAAAAAGGAGTGAACAGTCATACATTGTGTCAATTGTATCTTATTCATAAAATGATCTCCATATTTATAAGAGAGAGGATATAATATGATGGTGCTATATCATTGTCCCTGGTTTAAACAAAGAGGATATAATATGATGGTGCTATAGTCTTGTCCCTGGTTTAAAGAGAGTTATATAGGATATTCTTGATGTTTTACATGTATGAATTGATCGCCTAACAACTCTCGAGGTCGCCCGGCAAAGCTCAATTGGTTTCGGGTTAGCATGATTAGCTTGTCGCCTAAGATCCGCTAAAATGGATGAGATCAACTCGGTCAACTGAGTTTGGACGATAAGAGTCGGCAGGCCGATATGGTCTGACTATCAATCCTTGGCCCGTGTTGATAAGCCTCCGGATGTCTCTTAATAGTTGGAGAGACTACAGAATTGTATCTTCCTTGTAGAGACTATAGAATTGGCTCGGGTGTCTTTTTGTCTCATTTATATCTGAATTACTCGTTCTTGCATCCTCTAGTCATCTTTGGTTTATCTCGCGGTTTGGCTGGGTTTAGGATGACCGGCTTTGGCTCCGACAACATCGATCTTACTAGCTTTGGCCATATTGGCTTTGACTCGGATAGCTTCACTCGATCCGACAAGTGGGCATCATGTTCTTCTGTTGGCAGGTCCTCCTTCGTCGTTCTCTTTTCTTCTGGACCAATAAATATCCTCAGAATCAGTGTTGAAACATTATTTTTTTATAATTAATAAATTTACTTAGGTCACGACCCTTTTTTTCAATATTTATAAGTTTTTGTAGTTGGTATTGACTCAAAAATATCCATTGAAGTCGCATTAGCTTGATGGTTGAGAGCTTCGTATGTTTGCACTTAAATTCGATCTAAATTCTCACCAAAAAAGGCTAAAAAATATTCATCTTATTTCATTATTTATAATTACATTTCCTTTACTTGTTCAAAATCATTTTGACAAAATTATTCAAAGAAATAGAAATGATGATAGAAACTAAAATAGAAATATTATTCCAGAAACAAAAGCTAAATTGTCAAAAACTTTTACAGGTGATAACAAAATTCAATTTGTTGGGCTTAAAAATGGAAGAATTTAATTTTCAAGAAGTGAAGACCAAGATATTTGCACAAAAAGACCATAAAGTTTCACAAACCATTATCAAATTTAAGAAAACGTGAAGGGAAAATCGCTCTGATAGATATCTTGAAACATATACTGAGTGAAACTACTACAAGAAAATTTTGGGTTCAAGCGCTTCATTTGCAGAGCCCTTCTCTTTTCCAATGCTTTATTACATGTCAAAATGTTGAAACCTGAGTTTAAGACCTAATTGTAAGGATGAGTTTTGGTCTGACTAACCTTCATCCATAAATTATCACCACCACAATTAGCATTATTCCCAAATTAATCTACTTGATTTTAAGAATCCTCGTCCATTTATTCCTTTAGAGTACCACACAAGTTAGTTCTCTTTTATTTATTTATTTATTATTATTATTTTTTTTTGTTTGAGTGCAGGGACATTATGAAAATTTTTATTTTATTTATTTATTTATTCTGAAGGAACGGTTTGGTTACCTCCTCTATGCCCTCTTTGTAATGTACAGACACTATTGCATCCATCCGCACCGCCCCATAACATGGTTTTATTGAAAGCCTCACGCAAAAGTTCCAGTCAACCCTTCATATGCCATCAAGCACCAATCTGAACGTATCTTCAGGAAGAAATATTCTAAATTCAGATTCCTGTTATCCAGAACCTAATTTTAATAAGTTTATAGTCAAACTGACTGTCTCAACAAGATGAACATTGACGCCAAAAATGATCCAACACAAATCCAAATAAGGCCAAATCAAATATTTGAAGTATAGTCAAAGGCTTTGACGTATCAATTGAAACGCCAAAAGATTTCAAATTTTGATATGTTTATAGTTCAATTGAGCAGCTTAACGAAAAAATCAAAGAAGCCTGATCATTCAATTCTGATGTTGATAAGGTCAACGATTGAAAAAATTATATCTCATCAAGGGAATTAATATATAGTGTGTTTTTGGTTATTGGCCAATTTTATCAAATACTCTAAAAAATTATAACTAGAATCTCATTCTTTACTTGAGAATATGAAGAGATAAGAGTGAACTGACTACTAAAACTTAACTCTTGAAATTTCAACGATTGTCGTCGGTTACCAAAGTTCGCCTCCAATCATCAAAAGTCGTTGACCACCAACAGTAATTTGCTACAACCAACTATAATTATTATAACAATGAATTATGATATTTGTAGCCAACTACTGTTGCTACAACCAACTACAACAATTATAACAATGAATTACGACATTTGTAGCCAACTACTGTAGCTACAACCACCAACATCATATTGTACTCTCATCTTCTCAAATACAAAATGGAGTGGACCTATGTACTTTCAGTCTTATAATGGATTATTTTGATTGAGTCAGATCCCGTGATTTTTTTTTCTTTTAAGGGTTTATTCCACAAAAAATTTGGTCGTCACATACATTTTTATCTGTGTGTTGGAAAACTATTCAGACCTAAGATATAAGATTTCGATGATTTCAAAAATTTTATAGCACACAATAGTTTGACACCATCTGTGAGAAACAAAATCCCACTTTTGTAGAAGTTTGAGCACTCTTTCAAAAGCTAACAAATGTAATACTCAAAACAATGAAACCTCACAATCCAATACAAACCATTCTAGGGAACAAATCTCATTGTCAAGGATGGCAAGCCTCTACATCATTTCCCCCTAATGGGCATTGCCTTGTTAATGAAGGTGCCTCTTCCGTTCCTCTAGAAAATCACATGTGGAGAATGGAAGAATCTTAAGATGAGATTTTTCAACTTATATGTGAAGCCCCACAACCATTATTGGTGTAAAAATGTGGTATGTGCCTCAAGATCAACCATCAATTAGGGATGCCCACCTAGAGAACGTACTTTAGCAACCCCTCATCATATTGGAATTTATCCTCAACTAAGCTAGGAAGCTAGCCTCAGGAACATTATTACACATTCATCATATGCAACCAGACCAGATTACAAACCTCCAAGTAGGAGTATAAACAAGTCGAGCCGAGCTCAAGCCACCCTCAGTTTGAGCATGAGCATGAGCATGAGTTTGATTAATTTTATTGAGTTTGAAATCAAGCTCGAGCTTCAGTCTGCGAGTTCGAGCCAGCTTAAAAGTCGGTTTTTGTGTACTTTTAAGATAGTGTTATAATAAAATGACAAATAGAATGAGCAATTATAATACTTAGAAATCACTCATCATAAAATATAAAATAGTATTTTTTTAAATATTTTTAATACTTTAAAGATAAAGTCTTGAAAATTTAATATATTTTGAAAATATTTATATTAATATATTTTAAAACAAGATGGCTTAACAAATCGAGTCGGGGCTAGCTAAAGCTTGGCTTGTTAGCTCGTCAAGCTAGTTCACAAGCCACTTATCGAGCTTAGCTCAAGCAGGCTCACGAGTCGACTTTAACTCGCGTACATCCCTACCTCCAGCACTCATGAAAAGTTAGCTCAACCACATCATGTAAATCGTAATGAGCTATTGCATTTAGTTCAAGAAGAATTTTTTTCTAAGACACAAGTCTCTCATTCAAATAAGTTTTTATTATCAATCTATTTTTTTTGTTTATTACAAGACCTTTTGAGGGTAAGTGACAAATACAATCTTCTCCTGTACCCTTGAAAGACACATCATGAGATTATCTTAAATGGAAAACTAGTAATGTATATAATTCTCACGAGAAAAACCTTTTAAGAACAAGTGGTAAACATAATCTGCACTTATATCCTTGAAAAGCCCATGAGATAATCTTGATAGGAAACAAATAGAGGACACAATTCTTACTAAAAAACACTTAAGAGAAAGCGGTAGATCAATCTCCACTTATACCATTAAAAAACACGTCAATGAGATAGTCTCGATAAGAAATTAGTAATGGGCACAATCCTTACTAAAAGGAATCCTTATGGGTATGTGGAAATACAATCTCCACTTATAACCTTAGAAGGCACGTCTATAAGATAGTCTTGATGAAAAGCTAATAGTGAATATAATCCTCACTAGAAATATCCCTTGAAGGTAAGTGTCAAAACTCATTCTCCACTTACACCCCTAGAAAATATGACCACGAGATAGTCTTGGTAGGAAGCTAGTAATGAACGCAATACTCACTAAAAAGAAAGACATGCCCATAAGGTAGTCTTGATGGGAAGATAGTAGTAGACACAATCCTTACTAAAAATCCCCATTGAGGGAAAGTGATAAACTTAATCTTCACTTATACTTCTAAAAGACTCGTTAATGAGGTAGTCTCGAAGAAAAACTAGTAATGAACACAATAATCACTAAAAAGCTCTCTAAGGGACAAGCTTAGACACAATATTCACCTATACTCTTGAAAGACACGTCCATGAAGTAGTCTCGATGTGAAACTAGTAGAGGACACAATCTTCAGTACAAAAATCTTTTGAAGGCAAGTAATAGATAATTTCTCCACTAATACCCTTAGAAGGCACACCCCTAAAGTAGCTTTAATGGGAAGCTAGTGCTGGACATAGTCATCACTAGAAAGACTCCATAAGAGAAAATAAAAATCTCAAAAAGCTATAAACCTCAAAAGATACAATTACACTCATAAAATCTCAAAAAACTATAAATCTCATAAGGTAAATATACATTCAAAAAATTTAAAACAAACATAATCTTTAGAAGTTACTAGTAGATTTTAAAATTTTTAGAATACACCAACTTCAAAAGATACATAATTTTTTTAGTTGCATAGCCTTTAGAATGATTATGTGACTCATCTCCCCCTAAAGAGGGATTTATAGAGTTGAAATTTCAAAAAGAAAAAATGAAAAAAAATCAAAATTTAAAGATTTGTTCCACTAGCAAACTACAGAGTGTATGCATGCAAGCGTTAGTGTGCCGACGTGTGTAGTTGCATGCGTGCCTACACACACGTCGACACACAGGAATAGTTTGTAACCTGTTCGACGCGCATGATAGTTTGACAAGTATTCCCGCACGCCTGCCCCACGTGCTCACTACCGCATGTTCACCGCTTGAACGCCAATGCCTACTCGTAAGCACTGTCACACATGCAAGCAAGTTAGACACACATGTTCACATCCTAGTGCACGTTCCACCGCGTCCATGTGCCCTTTCTCATGCACATACAATTTGCGAACTCTGCTGCTTTCTCGGGCAAGCTATTGTTTTCATTCGCTCTCACGCACGTACATGTGCACCCGAGCATGCATGGCTATGCAACAAAAGGCCTGCCACTGCAGGACCGCTGTCGCAAGTCGCCACCACCAACGGATCATCATCGTCGGGCTATCTTCGAGCCAACATTGTTGTGCCAGACAACCATTGTTAATCAACCACCACTAGCGGACCATCATCGTCAGACAAAGGTCAATAATTGCGCCAATAGTAACAATGATAATACAATCAAATTTCTTTCTTGAAGTTTTTATTTCACCATTTTTCGATATTTCAGATTTCATTTTAGCATCTTCAAAACTCTATGAAATATTTATGGGTAAATTTATATTATTTGAAAATATCGAAGACTCTTATTCCAATCCACTTGCAAATTTTTGAAATGTCTAAAATTATGATAGACCCACGTAATGACATATTTTTGAATAACACATGCATTAACGTCAGAAAAAAAATACAACTGATATGTCATCAATAAAATTTTAACATCAATCAAGAATCTCGATGCATTTTAAGCAAGAAATTTATCTAAATACGAATTCATGATTATCCGATTCCCAATTTTAACTAGTTTATAATCAAACTGGCTATCTTGACAAAACTAGCCCAATGATACTAAAAGTGATTCAATCTGAGTCCAAATAAACCCAAAGCAAACATTTAAAATCTAGTCAAAGGCTTTAACACGTCAATTGGAAGGCCAAACGTTTTCAAAAGACAGCATGTTTATAGGAGAATCGAGTGGCCTGAAGAGAGAAATCCAACAAACCTAAGATCATTCAATTCTATTATTGTTAAAACACTCAAACAACAACAACAAAAACTTTATCCCACTAACTGGGTCGGCTACATGAATCATTTTTCTTCACTGCGTCCTATTTAGAGTCATATTTTCTTTTAATTCTAATAAACTAAGATCATTTTTTATACAATATGCCCAGGTCTTCCTAGGTCTACCTTGGCCTCTCTTAACATAAGACCCACATTCCTTACTTGAGGGGGGGGGGGGAGGGGGGAGTTGATTATTGAAGCATGACTATTGAAGTCTCAACGATGAACTTTGGTTACTGATGACAATTGTCGAGACTTCAATGGTCAAACTTTATTAGTCGGCTCAGCCTCTTCACTCCCCCCTTCCTAAAGTGAAGAATGTGGGTTTATTTGTACTTTTAGAAGGAAGTTTTGGTAAAATTGGTCACACTTCCAAAATGCCCTATCGAAATGTCCACATTGATTTCCTAGATTTAATGTAATTTTTTTAATCTTTGAGTGCCTTAACAACAATAGAATTGAATAATCTTAAATTTGTTGAATTTCACTCATCAAGTCGATTCGACCATAAAGATGTTAAATTTTATGCACTAAGTTGAATAAAAATGAAGAGATTGAGCCGACTAATGAAATTTGACCATTGAAGTCTCGATGATTGTTGTCAGTAACTAAAGTTCATCGATGACCACCAAAGTTTGTCACTGGTTATCAAAGGCCACTGTTAGCCATCATCAGTAATTTGCGACAACCAAATACTACAATTGTAGCCACCAACAACATATTGTAATCTCATCTTCTCTAATATAGAAGAAAAATAGACATCTATACTTTCAATTTTGAAGTGGATTACTTTGAATGGCTCGGACCTTGTGATTTTTTCTCTTTCGAGAATTTTTTCTGCGTAAAAGATCTTGTTGCCTTACATCCTTATCTATGTGTGATGAAAAATAATACAGGGCTAAGAAAAGAATTCCGTCATTAAGAATTTTCCAGCATACAACAGCCTAGATCCTACTTTGCACCTTACGCAACGACCTGATAATATGACTTATAGATGCATCTTGTGACATACAATATAAGCCTATTTATTTTACTTTTCATTATCTTATTTGCTAAATATGTTACTCTTAACATTTTTCTAAAATAATTACTTAACACTCTATCCTTTAATACTTTGACCGTAACAATTTAACAACTTAATTTTCTGCAATAAGTTGGATAAAATGAAAATCATATTTACCAAATAAACTCTCTTCTCAACACCTCCAAAAATGCCAAAAACTCGATGAAAAGTTTGCACTAGAGTAAATATACCAATACAAAATATCTAACCAAATAAATTCAAGCAAAAGAATCAATCTTTATCATAATAAAGGAGGAATCTCCTTGTTTATTGTGGCGTTGAATAGGTTTCCTCGGCCAAATATTAAAGAAGGAAACACATAGAACCTTTGGTTTCCCACAAGACAGAACGTCCATGTTAGCTCCATCAATGGGTAATACAACTCATAGAGCTTAGCATTAACAATGGAATAATATATTCTAGGCCGAAGAAAACATATACCAATTACCAGCATTTAAAAGATGGGATAGAAGAAGAAATTTCAACGTACGTAAAGAAATTCAGACCATAAATAATAGTCATTATTGGCTTTTGCTCTTTCTCAATTACAATTTAATTTATCAGCGACTTGTACAGAGAAATTTAGCTTAATTTTCAAGAAATAATTAACTGAAAAACAATCAAATAAATCCAATCAAAATAATTAAAATCCAATTCATATCAAGATGTAAAGAATAATTATATCATAAGGAAACGTGAATTTGAACACTATCCTTAATGCAAAACACTCATAGATCACCAAACTCTCGTCCTTAAACATTGAAGCAACCTAGCACCAAACCTTTTGCAGAAGCATTGATAAGATAGGATAGAAGAAAAATTATAGGGAATGACAACGAAGTCCTTAGATTCCTTTTTCTTGGAATATATCAAACACAATTTTCTTAGATGAAGTGGGCAAGTACTTATCAACTATAGGAGTTGATTTGTCACGGAGAAATTTATATGAGCATACACGAATCTCAGTGCATTTCAAATAAAAAGTTTTTCATTCAAACTCAGGATCATCCGAGCTCTAGTTTCAAAAAAGTTA
Organism: Papilionanthe hookeriana x Papilionanthe teres; assembly: GCA_022702705.1. Taxonomy (NCBI): domain Eukaryota; kingdom Viridiplantae; phylum Streptophyta; class Magnoliopsida; order Asparagales; family Orchidaceae; genus Papilionanthe; species Papilionanthe hookeriana x Papilionanthe teres. The sequence continues at coordinate 24,443,478 of CM040427.1, forward strand.
AAGTTAAACCAAGCATCTTGACAATACAAGCCCAATGACACTGAAAGTGCTTCAATCGAGTCCAAATAAATACAGATCAAATACTCGAAATATAATAAGAAGCTTTGGAGCATTAATTGGAAAGATAAACAATCTATAAATTTGACAAAATTGTAGTCGAATTAAGCACCTCGGTGAGAGGAATCTAAAAAGCCTAAGATCACTTTATTCTAACGATATTAAGACACTTAAATATTGAAATGACATATGAACAAAGGAATCAAATCAATATAAACAATCTGATGAAGTACAATAATATTTTTGCTAAATTTATCAAAACGCTAATTTAAAAAAATATTAATAAACCCTCATTCTTCACATGATGAGGGAGGAGAAGAGAAGAGAGAGTTGTCAACTAACAAATAACTCATGAAACAAAATGCAATTGAACGACCACCAACCATTGTCGACCACCACCAATTATTGTTGCAGCCAACTACAATTGTCATAGCCCTCAAAACACCTTTTGTGATCTAACTATGGTCATTATAGTCACCAGTTATGATAGTTGTAGCCACTAACTACAATTCTTATAGCCCAACTATAATTATTGTAGCTAAATTACTACACCATAGTTGTGATTGTTGGTTTTTATAATCTCATCTTCCCCAAAACATGAGAAACGTTAAACTTTGTACTGTCAATTTTATAGTGGACATCTTTGACTAGGTGAAACCTGTCATTTTTTTCCATTTTAGGGTTTTTCGAAGTAAAAATATGAATGCCGGTACATTTCTATTTGTGAGTGCTCGAAAATTATACATAACTAAAGCTTAAGATTTTGTACCGTTGAGAATTTTCTAGGAGACAACATGAGTGAAAAAATAAAAGAATCGTCTTCAATCATCACATCTCTAAATGGGTTTCCCCTTTCTCTTGGTCTCTTAAATTGAAATAGAAACCACAACTTATTTACCCATCAAATTAGAATCATGAACACTAAACTTTCAAAGACATTCCTTTAAGGGCAAGAAGAAAGGGATGCAGAAGTACATTGAGCAACCTAGAGAGGAGAATGTTGAGTAACAACGTCTTGATCTTTGTTGGTTAAAAAATAGACACGTCAACAATAAAAGAGCCATCATGAGTCCACCATAAAGCACTATCACAAGCACAATACAACCAAAGATGTAATTTTTCTTTGTAATAACATCACCAACCTTTTCAAAACACATCATGACAAGAAACATACACCTAACATATCTCTTATTTACGTTTATGGAAAGGTTACTGGATTTATATACAAAACATGCTGCACGAAATACTCCAGGGTATGAAATATGAGGTTTCTTCACAAATAACCTATCATTTAGAGAAGCATTCCGAGGCACATCTAAGAGACGTCCCATTAATGACAAACAATAGTTTGCATACACTTAACCCTAAAACTCATGCCGACAATTCTTAGCATTGGACATTTTCAACTATCTCAAAAATCTGATGGTTTTTTCTTTCAACTATGGGAGAGTGCTTGGTATATAAGTGCATTGTAAATTTCATACTTCATCAGAAAATTTAAGAATGCCTTAGATACATAATCTCCACCTTCATCAAAAAACCAAAACTTAAGCTTACATTAAATTTCCAATTGAAGTTTTGAACATACAACAACAACAACAACAACAAAGCCTTAATCCCACTAAGTGGGGTCGGCATAAAAAATTAGATTTATGTTCCATCGAGTAAAAGATGTAGGCATACCGAAAAAAAATCATCAATGACAAATAAATCTACATGCTTGATTGAATAAAAACAAATCAGTGGATCTAACAAATTCAAGTTTTATCCAACTTTAAAATACCCATGTGCTACGTGATAAAAGCCTCCAATTCCATATTTGCAATTCACAAAAACAAATAAATTCACATGCTCAACTGAAAACAAAATAGTGGACTAAACAATGTCAAAGTAGACCATCATGCATATAATTTCACTCGGATATCATATTGAAAACTCAATAATATGACTTTTCACGAGATCAATCAAGAAAAGAACACAGATTCCAAACAAATTAATCCAAGCAAAAAGAAAGCTTCTCTATTACATTTAAAACAAGAATGCTTCTCTATTACAGTTAACACATTGCTCAATTCTGATTTTTTTTTTTTTTCGGCCAAATATTAGAAGATAGGAACACAATTTTTTTGTTTTCATCCTAGATAAGGAACTAGATATCCATGTTATAGCTCCAACGTGAAGCGTAATACATAAACAAGTTGTAGCTTGATTGTGAAGGCCTCAAAGCCAGCAATTATATGTGAAACCTTAGTTACTCTAAGGGTTGTCAAGTTGGAAACCCTCTCAGGACTTCCAATAAATCAACTGACTTAGATGATTGCTCACCTGAATCATACATAGTTCATAAATTGAGGTCAACAAACAACCCTTTACAAATATGGTAAATCACATGTCAAGCCAGCAATGCTTGTTGCCTCTCAAAGATCTAGCAAATCTAAAAAAAATTACTCGAATTTCACTCTTAGGAATACCGAGCACCATCACATAAGCATGTTGTTGTAAAATGTAATTTAACTTTATTAGCATAGAGTCATATCAAGATGCATAAAAAATTTGTCAGCACTGATCTTAAAAAGGTTCAACGATTCAGAATAGAAGTACAGTGAAGGCTAACCCACTATCAAGAGGTCGTAAGCCCAACTCAACCAACAGAGCAAAGCTATACGAACCAAGCCAGCAAAGTCAAAACCGACTGAGCTATGAAGCTAACAAGAAGATTGCGAGATGATCTGAACCTAAACCATTCGGCCAGAAACAATACAAAACAACATCCGTGCCAAATACCACGGGAAAGCCGATCCAATGTGATAACCTAACCTCTCGAAAACCCCATCCAAAGAAAGATCTAATTCTCTAGTATCTCCGATCATGCCACGTATGCCCAGAATTCTCCCACCAATTATCAAGGATTGGCAACTGAAGGTCACGACACATCAAGAGAGGTGTATTAAAAGATTTTAATATTAAATTTTAAAAAATATATATTTTTTAAATGATTTATAATTTAAGAAGAGTTTATGAAATTTAAAGTACATAAAACATAAAACACACAATAAAAATTTTTACACAGTTCAGCCAAACCTCAAAAATTGGCCTGCTCCCATCCTATCCAAACTCACAGAGTAAGATCCCACTGTCAAATCAATAATCACTTTCACACCAAGTGTAAGTGGAGAAATCATTACAAATCAAAAATCACAAATTAAAAATACAAAATCTCTTATAAGAAATAAAAAAAATGATTTTCAAATTTGGCTAACGCTTAATAAAAAATTATAGCAAATGAAAATTTAAAGTAAAACTTAATAAGCCTCACGAAATATTGATCGTTGTATGAACACCTTGTAGTTTGTGAAGGAATTCAAGTATGTTTTTTAGGCTTGAAGATTTTTTTGATGCTCTTTTGAAACATTCTCACTTTTTATGAAAAATAAAAATCACAAATTTCATTCTAAGTTTTTTATCACCCCTTTTCTCTTACATAGTAGTTGTTATTTACAAGTATTGAAATAATTAACAATAACAGAATTCAAATATCTTTCCAAATTAGATTGAATGAAGCTATTTAACTATATATAATTTTAAATGGAATTTAAATTAATACATATTAATGCAATATTTAAACAACTGAAAATTAGAAAACTTAATATATTAAAAGAAAAATATCTCCAAATATATTGTTTTTGCCTGAAAAAGATCAGAAATGACAAAATATATATTATGTTAAAAAAATTTTACTTAACATCAATTATATGGTTTGTTTATATTACTTAATGCAAAAAAAATAAAAATAAAAGAATTAATTAAAGTATGCATGCAGTTTGAATAAGATAAAGAACGAAATGAATTAAGTTCCCAAATCAGCTTAATACCTCACACGTGGATTTAAAAAATAAAATAAAGTTGAATTTAAAAGGCTAAATTGGAATTTCCAATGTGCACAATGGAATTAGAGCATAACAAGCAAGATATATTATTTTAACATTAATAAATGCATTCAAAATTGCATCATCATTGGTATATTAGGTTTTGAAACTTTAAAATAAAGATGTTATATATGCATAAATATTTATATTGCATTAAATAACATTCTTTGCTGTTGGAATTACAAACTAAAAAATAATAAATATAATCATTAAATTATTCTATGCCAGTTTGGATGGCATAAGAAAATTAATTTTACCGTTAAATAACATTAAGTGATGTTGGAATTTAAAAAGGAATGAAATAATTGAATCACCAAATATTATTTTATTATCTTGCATTAGGCATTGGAGACAAAACAAAAAAACACTTCCCAATACGTGGGATCGATGGAATGAATATAATGAAAGATATTTTGATATGATGTAGTCATTTGGAAGGGTAATACAAATGTATATATTTATAAAATAAATGTTGTTTATGCAATTCAAATCATGAAAAGTAGTGTTACGTAAAAAACGACATGTTTTAAGATGCTATATTTGAATTAAATGAAATATAGATTATGTTAAATTTAATTGTCAAATGATATGAATATTGGAATGCAAAAATTATAAGAAAAAGAAAATATAGAATTCCTGATTGCTATAATAAAAATAGAAAATGAATAGTAACATTTTATTTTTATTAAATCAAGTTTGATAATTTGCAAATATAAATTCATAAAATAATCATGTGAAGTTTTTGTTGAAGATTTTCTAACAAGTTCTAAATTATTTGATAATTTAAAAATTATTATTATTATTATTATTATATTTTAATAAATATGATTAGCTAAACATAAATCATAATTCTAATTTGATCCTATCAAACTTGGGCTTTTTGGATAATTGAGCTTACTTTGATTATCTTGAGATCCGGGCTTTAATCACATGGTCCCAAAATTTCTCCATAATAAAATGTTAGGTTCACCGATCACGGGTTTGTCATTTGATACACTAATTCAACCCCCTTCTTGGTGTGCCGTAACAAACAAATAGGCCTTGTGAATCTTTCTTCAATTATTCCATCACATATAAAAGTCGTTGAATGAGAGGGATTTCGTTGGTTATAGACTGAGTGAGCGGAGTTAGTCAGTAAATCTTATCGAACTTCTAAAAAGAGTCAATGCTTCAAGTCAAGTGGCAATCTTATCGAACTTCTAAAAAGAGTCAATGCTTTAAGTCAAGTGGCAATCTTGTCTTATTAAGATATTCTATCAGTCTAGCCCTTCTTCCACATGAGATCGTCTTTTACCTCACTCCATGTAGCTCCACTATCCAATGAAGAAAATCTTGTTTTTAATCACCCAAAATTAGATCATTTATGACACATAATTTTCCTAACGGTTCTTTTCCAGAAAGTCAATCCAATAAACCCACAAGCCATCACTTTTAGATAATGAACCTTTTGACCTAGAAAAATAAAATAAAAATTTTATTGTGTGGTCAAAACACTAAGATGTGGTATATACTTTCATAACAATATCATGCACCCATTGTAGAGATAAACATTAGAGTTGTGAAACTCGTTAATCATTGGGCTCAATCTCAGTTAGAACATAATCAACTCAATGCAATGCAATCAATATTTTATTTTGTGCACTAAAAGTCCAATGATTATATAAGAGTTTCTACACTAAAAACTGCTAAAGAAATGTATGATAAACTTGTTATTACTTATGAAAACAAATAAAATTAAGGATGTATATATTAATAGATAGATTAATACATGAGTATGAAGTATTTCACATAAAACCTGATAAAAATATTTCGAACATGCATACATGTTTCATGAAAATTATAAATGTTTTACAGTCTCTAAGTAAAACTTAAAAAATCAAGATCTTGTGCAAAAAATCTTAAGAATTTTATTTAAAGATTCAGATGCTAGAGTTCATGTTATTTCTAAAGCTAGACTTAAGTAAAGTACCACCTATCCACTTGGTGAGCTTCTTGGCTCATTGATAGCTCATGAACAAAATATAGTTGTAAGGGATTTAGAGGATGACGTAAAGAAGAAAGATAAAGCCAAAGACATAGCTTTGATGTGCATCGCAGCCGATCAAACAGATTCAGGAAATGCTCGATTTGAAATTGAGATGAGATTTCAAGGTAGAAATGACCATGCTCTCAAAAAGATTCAACTATTTGAAGAAGAAGAAAAAGCAAAGTTAAAGACAATCAAGATACGGAAATAAAAGTTTTAAAGATAAAACAAAATTTTCAAATGAAGGGGCAAAAAATATAGATGGAGTAATATGCTGTAATTGTAAGATGTCGGGACACATTAAACGATATTGCTCAACCAATACTAAGAAAAGAAAGATTTAAAGAAACAGATAGAAAGAAAAAAAAAAGAAGTGAAGAAGGCTAAGTAGTTGAATTCGGATAGTGAGACCAGCTACAGTGAGTCAGAGGAGGAAGCAAATCTCCATCTTATGGCGGATCATGAAGATAACTCGACAGACGTCCAAGAATATATAAATAATAATAATTTATCTTATAAAGTGTTATATGAGATATTCAATGAGTTGCATAAAGAGTATAAAAAATTAAGAAAGAAATATTTTAAGTTAGAAAAAGATCATGTATTTAGCTAATTATATTTATCAAAATATAATGATGATAATAATAACAATAATGAATTTTAAATTAACGAATAATTTAGAACTTGTTAGAAAATTTTTAACAAGAATATCACATGCTTATTTTAAGATTTTAGATTTCTAAATTATCAAATTCGATTTGATAAAAATAAAATGTTACTATTCATTTTCAATTTTTATTATAGCAATTTAAAATTCAACATATTTACGTAACTATGATTTTCATGATTTGACTTGCTTAAACACCATTTGTTACATAAATATATACATTTTTATTACTCTTCCAAATTGCTACATCATATCAAAATATATTTCATTATATTTATTCCATTGATTATACATATTAGGAAAAGTTTTTTTTTTTTGTTTCGTCTTCAATGCCTAATACAGGATAGTAAAATAATATTTATTTATTTAATTATTTCATTCTTTTTTAAATTCCAACAGCACTTAATGACATATTACAATAAAATTATTATTTTCAAGCTATACAAGCCCAGCATGAAATAGTTTCATGATCGTATATATTTTTTCATAATCATATATATATTTTTTTCATGATCATATATACTATTTCCGTTATTTAATTCTAATGAAAAAGAATGCTATCTTATATAGTATAAATAAATATGCATATATAACATATTTACTTTAGACTTCCAAAGCCTAACATATCAAAGATAAATTTCCAATTTTGCATGCATTAATTAATATTAAAATAATAGATTAGTTGCCTTGCCTAATACACTCTAATTCCAACGTACACATATTGGAATTTCAATTCAGCTTTGTAATTCTTTTTGGAATCCACGTGCACAGTATTAAGACAAGATTTGGTAAGTAAATTCGATTAGTTCCTTATCCTGTTCTCATAGCACGCATACTTCAATTATTTCCATTTTTTTGTATTAACTAATATAAACAAAGCATATAATTGATATTAAATTGAATAGTTTTAACACAAGATATATTTTGCCTTTTCTATATAAAGTGATGGTAAAATTGATGGGGATGTTATCAGTAGTATTCAAGTTGGTTGGTTAAAGTAGAGGAATGCTTCGGGCCTACTGTGTGATAGAAAAGTACAGCTTAGATTGAAAGAAAAATTTTATAAGATGGTGGTGAGACCTACAATGCGCTATGGTGTTGAATGTTGGCCTTTAAAAGAGAAGCATAAAACTAAGTTAAGTGTTGTCGAGATGAGAACGATTAGGTGGATGAGTGGCTTACACTTAAAGACAAAATGTGAAATGAATATAACTTCGACCATCTGATGATCCGATTAGAAGAGTAAATGTTTTAGATTCGACTCATATTAAGAAAGGTAGAGGTAGACCTAGGAAGACTTCGGCATATTGTATAAAAATGATCTTAATTTATTAGAATTAAATGAAAATATGACACTAAATAGGACACATTGGAGAAAAAGGATTCATATAACCAACCCCACTTAGTAGGATAAAGGTTTTGTTTGTTTTATTGTTGTTTATATTTTTTTCCGGCAAAATTCATATATATCAACCTTCCAAACTAAAGTCTGATAGTAGTAGACTAGAATTTGACTAAGGACCTCTTACCTCGCTTCCCTGTGGGATCGATAAACGGGACTCCACTAGAGTCATGTATTACTTGAACGATGCGTATACTTGTAAAGAAACCTCTAGTGTGTGCTCGAACATACAAACATAAAACACGTAGAAAAACAGCACACGACGGGGGCGGATCAAATTTTTGGCGTCGTTGTCGAGAAAGCTTCGGTAAGAACTTTAAGAAAATTTTTTAAACCTATAAGACTTAGATTTAGAATTTATAGTTTTATTATATAGTGTGTTTATTTATTGTGTTGCTTATTTTTAAGAGAAATCCAAAATACCAATAATATTTTTGATTTCTATCCTATTGGTTAAGTCTTTAAATTTGTATGCGTAGTTCAGGAGCTGCAGACCTTAAATTTTACGACTCGGATTTAGAGAGAAATTTTGGGAGAATGATGAATCAGAAAAAACTCAATGAATTTAATGTAGAAAAGACGGATCGACAATATAATTAATATTCAAATTTGGATTATAATGTTAATAGTTTCGAAAGAGTAAACTCTAAGAGAGTGACGAATTTTCAAGAAGATATGCTTACTATTTTAAGTTCTCAGGTTGCTGATATTGCGAGGAAGTTAGATCAATACATAGAGAGTTATCCTCGAGAACCCCCAATTATTAAAAAAAATTTATTTGAACAATGGATTGAAACTGGCCAGGACATACATAATCCTTATTCTGATTATTATAATCCAAATTGGGAAAATTATTCAAACTTTAATCGGAATAATAATTTTGGAGGAGAAAACCAATTGTAGACAATTTAATCAGACATATGATTGGAATAGTCAGAGTGATTTTAATGATGAACTCTCTTTTCCCCATAATTTCAACTTCAACCCATACAATGAGGAGAAGAGATTACTATTAGAAGAGGATGTTAATCAAATGCAGTAAGTTGTAAAGTCAATGCGCCGAAATAAGGAATATAAAAAACCAACTGGAGCAGATTATTAATACAAATAACAGTTACCCTCAAAGATTTTACCTAGTGACCCTGAGATAATCCCTGAGTGAATAAATGATGAGCAATATAAAGTTATCAAACTACTTTTTAAAAGAGAATTCGAGGATATGTTTCAAAAGAACTTTTGAGTTGAGAGATGAAGATAAGAAGATTGAAAGACCATTGGAAGAAATTATTAAGGATTAGAGAAAACTATGTCATCAACCAAGATAGATATAGAAAGACCACCTTCACCACTTCCTCAGAGAATATTAATACAAGAATTAAACAAGTAATTCTCACAATTTATGGAAGAATTCAGAAAATCAACTAAAAATATTCTATTTGCCAAGGAGTTAGAACAAATGCCTAGCATTGTGAAGTTTTAAAAAGAGGTTCTTGATGGAAAAATTAATTTTAAGGATCATGTAATATCTAGCTTTATGAATGAAATAATTGAGCTAATAATATATCCTATAATATTATCCCAAGTGGAAGAATTGAAAGACAAACATAAACAGAAAATTAAAATAGAAAAAATTGATCTAGAATCTTAATATCTAAAGAGAATCTGATCCAAAATTTGAGAGATCTTGAAGAATCTTATAGAGATCCATCATTCATAAATTTCAAGGATATTATTAATATGAAAATTGAGAAAATCAATAGAAGAATATTGCATCTAGAAAGAAATATGAGGAACAATGATAAGAATCAATCTGAAAAGGAAAAGCTGAAAAAAAAATTACAATTTGAGGATTTTGTAGGAATCCCTGGATCTGAAAAAAATTGGGCGATTGATCAAGGATTACTTAATTGGAATTTTGATCCACGAGGAATCATTTGTCGTGCTAGCGACGTTAAACCAAACGCTTTATCAGAGGCAACACATATTTATCAGTGTGGTTTAATTTAGTATGCTTGAATGTCATGATTGTTAGTGTTGTATTATGTTTGTTTTAGTGTGAACTGTTAAGTTTGATTGATGATTGGTAATGTTTGGATTGTTATTGGTTTGATTTGATTTTTGTCTGTGTCATGAGGGAGGTGATTCTTTAACTTCTTATTATGGTTAGACTTGTATGTTCTCTTGTAGTAGTTGGATTGACGAGTCCACTAAGACTTGGGTCTCACTCGGACTTAAGTTTTACAAGAGATATCATGAATTTAAATAGTGATAGTTCTATCTCAATTTTGTTACTTCCTTTCTCTGACTTTATTTTCATTTGATAGGAGTCATGAACTTATTTGATGAATAACATGTGGATGATCTTATATTACGATTTATAACTGTTAAAGGTGCTTAAATAAAGGGATTAGATGATGCCTGAGATTGGTGCCTATGAGCCAATATATCAGGGATAATCTATAAAATCATTTAAAATGTACCTAATTTACTATTGTAGTGATTCCGTTAGAATTTGGAAGTAAGTTAGTGTGATGCGATGAGTTAATGGATAAACTAACTTCATTTATTACATGTGTTGTTTGTGTGTTACAATTTTATATAAGACCTGAAGAACATTTTTATATTCTCATACTGATACCTGTTATGCTAGTTAAACTTTTATTTAGTGAATTTTATTCTGACATGCTTCGTTTAGATTTACTTTCTGCTACATGATTTCTATACTGATTAATAATTGTATATGATTTTGGAAGTAAGTTAGTGTGATGCGATGAGTTAATGGATAAACTAACTTCATTTATCATATGCGTTGTTTGTGTTACAATTTTATATAAGACTTGAAGAATATTTTTATATTCTCATACTGATACCTGTTATGCTAGTTAAACTTTTATTTAGTGAATTTCATTCTGTCATGCTTCGTTTAGATTTACTTTCTGCTACATGATTTCTATACTGATTAAAAATTGTATATGATTTTGATAGACATTTGTGGTAGATAGAATTTTTAAACCATTTTTCTTTCTACTTATATTTTATGTACTAAATGTTATATATTAAAAATCAAGTTTAGAAGTAAGAAGAAAAATATAATTTAAAGTGAGTATACTTCCTTTTAGTTTAATATTATGACAAGCATGTTTTAGGCTAGCTTTACTTTCTCCTACAGTCATTCTATTCAGATTATGCATGTATATGAATATGATAGAATTTTGTAGTAGCTAATACATTCAATTATTTTTTCTTCCTGCTACATTTTATGAAATTAATTGCAAAATATTTAAAAATTCAAATTTGGGGGAAGAAAAAATTTTATAACTTAACTTTATTTGTCCTCAGTAGCCCGTATTTAATTTAATATCACTTTTAAAATGACTTGGGGTATATGGTGTTATCTTTAGGTTACTATAATTTTAATTTTAGGAATGCTAGGAAAATAACTTAGTTGAAATCCTATGTGAAAAAACTATTCTAGAGTAGAAAATATTGGGAAAGTGATTTTGCTATTTACGGTAGAAAAAAATTGAATATATGAAAAACTAAGATTCTTAGATTTATACTTATTGAGAATTGAGTTTTTATTTAATCCTTTTCAAACTAATACTTAAACTTTTAAAAAGTGAGAGAAAGTTTTAAATTTTGGACTTCAGAAAGAAGATAGTGAAATTCAAAATTATTAAAGGCCTATCAAAATATAATAATCCTCACCTAAAAAGAAAAAAAGAAAAAAAGGATTGAAAATGATCCCGAAAGAAAAAAAAAGAAAAAGAAAAAAAAAGAAAAGAAAAAGAAAAATGAAAATAAAATATGCAAGGAGAAGCCTAATAAAAAATTGGTTTCACTTAAATTTTTTTATATTTATTGAGAATTCAGTCTTTACTGAAACATTTTTCAAACTAATACTTACGCTTTTAAAAAGTAAGGAAAAACTTTAAGTTTTGGAATTTAAAAAGGAGATATTGAAATTCAAAATTATTAAAGGCTTATCCAAATATAGTAATCATCACATAAATAAAAAAAAAGAAAAAAAGGGATTGAAAATGATCCCGAAGTAAAGAAAAGAAAGAAAAAAAAAAGAAAAAAAAAAGTGAAAATAAAATATATAAGGAGAAGCTTGATAAATAATTGATTTCACTTGAATCTTTTTAAATGAAAAGACTTAAAAACAATCCTAAGTTTATTCTTATTTCAAAAGTTATTGGTCAAATTGGTATAAATAATGTGCTTAAATTTTGTTTTTATACATTCTATGAATCTTTAGTTTGACAATTTTTAATAACTTTTGAAGTAAATAGAAAATCAAGATTCCTAAGTTGAATATGAGATATTCTTACACTCTAGTCCTAGGTTGATTCTTAGAATTTCTCCTAAGTTACACTTTAATATTTCTGAGATAAAAATATAGAAAGTTCTATTGAAACCCACAACCACAAGTCAAAATATTTGGTTTTTAAAGTTATATTGTTACTTAAGGACAAATAACAGTTAATTTTAGGAAGTTAACACGTCTAAAAAAATGTTTGATTTTTCATATACTTTTCATGCTTAATTTTATTGATATTGCACTTTAAAGGAACGCATTTTACATGTTTTTAGTTTTAGATACAATAAATGAAATTTTGAAGAAAAAGAAGCCAAAACGGTGCAATTTGGAGCAAAAATGAGCAAAAAAAATTCTGACTTGGCACGTTTCGATATGTCTTTCTATGTTTTATCTACTTTATATTTCTTACATATTTTTGAATGAAATTACACTTTAAAGAAATGTTATTTTATGTTTATCTTATAGGTGAAGATGTTAGGAATGCAACACAACTGAAATGGGCCGAAACAAAGCTAAAATGGAGCGAACGGTGGAGCTACGCAGAGTGGCACCGACGGCGCCAGAATCCCGAGAGCCACAATTTCGGCCGCCGACAGCGCGCACAAACGGCGCCGACGGCTCCAAGGACAATTTTCTGCCATATACATTGAATTTGGATGCTTTTTGGAAGGTTTCTTGAGGTAACTCTTGGAAAATTCATCTCTACACTATAATATAGTGATTTTATGTCATAAAAAGTTGTGTGAGTGAGAAAATGTGAAAAATGTTTAGAAATCTTAGAATAGGAGTAGAAATATAGATTTCTACTTTTTTTGGAGAGATTGGTGAGGGGATTTTGAGAGAACCTATACAGAAATGTTCTAGCATTGCATGGATTAACAGGAGACTTTGTGGGAAAGATTTTCATCTTTCTTTCAAGGGGAAAAAACTAAATATTATGTTATTCATTATCTTATGATTTTATAAACACTTATCTAGTGGATTTGTTTTAATGTAATGAAGTTTTTCGTTGTGTTTTGTTTGTGATTTGTGAAGTATTTCTCTTACTCTTTCTTCTTATTTGAAAATAGTGGCATGAGAAAATTATGTCATTATTTTCATTCTACTTTTCTTTTGTAATGAGTATGATTCATGTTAGAATTTTGGGTGTATGATAGAAGAGATTTTAATTATAAATGTGATGGTTTTTACTTACACTTCATTTACATTACAATATGGGCCCGTTGTAGTGTTAAAATATGTTATAATTGCATTAAGACTCGAGAGGGCGATGTAATTCTCAACAAAGTAGAACCACATTCAATTTCCATGAATGGGTGATGTATTCATGGGGTTTTAGTGCAAATAAATAAACTTTGATAGACGTACAACTAGAAATTTTAGGGTGACAGACTAAACTCCCCAATTTAGTCCAAGTGTTTGTAAACTAAAGTGAGAGTTAGCTTTCAGGCGAAAGAGAAGTGGGAGCTCTAGAGTGAGAGTCAGTATTCTCCTAGCCTAACCACGAATTTAGAGATTAAAACTTGGATTAACTAATGTTCTTTGTGTGCTCGGAAGAGGGTAAATAATATGATTGCTCCAATTTGACACATACAATATTTAATGTATCACATTCCTTAACTTTATCCAATTTACTACATAAGAATAGTAGTTTTTAACATCTAGAAAGGGGTTATCTTTATATTTATTATTTTCCTTTAGGAGTAGTTATTAGTTATTTTAAACTTAAGCTTACCTTTAGGAGTACTTAATAGAAAAATCACTTATATCGACTCTTCCAAACTAAAGGCTGATAGTAGTAGACTAGAATTTGACTAAGGACCTCTTACCTCGCTTCCCTATGGGATCGATAAACGGGACTCCATTAGAGTCCTGTATTACATGAACGATATATATACTTGCGTAGAACCTCTAGTGTGTGCTCATACTTTCGAATATAAAACACGCAGAAAAATAGCACACTACGGAGGCGCATCACCGACCAAAAAACTTTATTTCCCTTTTATGATCAAAAAGTGACTTACAAAAATATTTTGACATCATTCTTTACAAATGTTGGACCAAAAAAAAAGAGAAGAACAAAGAAATATCCCACTAAAAATATAAGAAATAAATCGGGATAGACTATACATTCGACGACCCACCATGTTTTGATTGCTCTCGTCCTCCCATCCTTCGAATCGAACAACGTAAAAAACTACTCCATGTAGAACCATTTAGTGGAACAATTGGGCCTTCATCATACGAACATTGTCGAAAAAAACCCCATCGCTAAACTTTCTATCAAGAAGAGCCGCTTAATCGAGTAAGGGAAGAGCTCCACAAAAAATTCATCAAAAGTCTTCACAATTGCCTCCATCCGGTCTTTCATGACTCAATTTTTCTCTTACATAGCGAAAAGCAAATTTGACTTCAGGAACACTTCTACCTCGGCTGTCTTTACCCTCTCTTGAACCTGTTTTCACACAAGCTCCAGATGCTTCTGGCAATCCCGATGAAGAATGATTGACTAGAGATGAGAAGCTTCCCAAGCCATTAAATGGAACATTATTTGTTCGACATAGGCCTGGCCAGGTTTGTTCCAGAAGGGCCTCCTCGAAGACAAGCAACCAAACCACAACAACAATTGTGAAAGTGTAGCAAGACGTCGCTGGAGAGTCAGAATGCAAGTCCTTTAGTTCTATCAACACAAACCTCTCATCCGAGCCCTCATTCAACTTTGCCTCCTCATCCTGCATCTGAATCCACTTGAATGCAAATCCCTTGTGTTTCTTTTCTTTCAACTTGGACAAGAGAGAAATCGCTCGAATTGGTTATGGAGCTTTCCCCTCAAGGCGAAGCTCCCCTCATGACTAATTAGCTCAAGCCGATCTCCTTGGAGATCCAAGTTATGCCAACCGAAGAAGGGTGGTTGCCTTCATCCCTTCCAAAAAGGCCAATGAATGTCGAAGCGACCGACTGAGGGTGACAAATCCTGCTTCCTATCTTTCTACCGAAGCCTACCCTTCACGACGGCTCAACTCCGCCTGGCTAGCCTTCGTCTCGGCCTCTTTTTGTTATTGCACGCTTGAAGGACCAGCAAATGACAAAAGAACTCTTAGGTGGCATTAGAAATATTATCCTCTCAATCAGAATTGCTCATCTATTGCAATTCATTGAAAAATAACATTTGACTCAAAATTAGAAAAAATAGGTTAAACACTGCATCTATCGGACCGCTGCTCCGAAAAAGTTCAGAGTGATCGATCGAGCTGGTCTTCTTCTTGCCACTGGAGCTACCACCATCACCTCCCTTTCAGCCTCGCAAGCATCGAAAGCCTGCCAATCTTCCTCAGTCATCTAACCAAAAGCACCCGATTAACAAGCTCCGACTCAAGGTATTGGTGGACAGACAGTTGTTGTCCCTCAATTTTAGAGGCCTCCAACATCACCTTCGTCGACACTTTCCTCTTCGTTTTTAGCAGTGTGTCCCCATATGGGACTATTCGTATGTAAGATCCATTCGCTCAGAAACCATGGCAAACACAAGGTTTCCTATCTTACACTTAGCTCTCCAACCCTAACAGCTGGAATTTGTTAATCGGAGAAAAAACAACAAATCCGTTCAAGCCAGCCGAAAGGAAAAAAAAAGGGTTGAAGAGCTCAACGGACCACGAGATTTTCTATCACCAATAGTATATAATGAAAGTTATGATGGTTGCGATGGAGTTGGGCTAGATCTAGGTTGGGATGATACTATAGTGGGAGAAGACGAAGTGCAACTCTGGACAGAATGACAACTGGAGACCAAATCAAAATTAGTCCCAAGTGATCGCCATAAAGAAAAGTAGCTCGGTCGTCCATCCTGGCAACTCGAAGCTTGACAGAAGGATCGAAAACAAATATCTTGCAACATATTGATCTCGCTCTGAGATATCCAAGATCCATCGTTCAGGGAATAGATCTGAACTCTCGTGGAGAATATCAAATAGCCATCAATATAGAGCACAGAGACAGAAAACCGAGAGAACAAAAGGAAAGGAAAAGAAAGAGGAAGCATAATCTCAAGAACTTTGCACCCTTTATAATAAATAAGAGAAACATAGGAAGTGTAAACGAAGCTCTACAGTAAAATTAATAAAACGCTAATAGTGACATCACATCAACACAACAACACAGAAGACAAAGCAAAAAAATAAATTTGATTAAAAAAACATTAAAATTTACAATAAATTACTCGGAGGATAGTCCTAGACAAAATAGTTTACAAAAGAATCCATCGCTGCTTCAGCCAAGACATACCTCAACCGAAGCAGTCACCTGTACCCACCCCCCGACCTAAACTGACCCAGCCGATCTGAAATGACTTAAGCCTGAAGTAGTGGAGTAGCAAGGATCTCTCCAGAAAAATTGATAGTTCTCGACAAAGAGTCGACGCCACTCTTCCATCCTCTCCACCTTCTCCACACGAATCGGCAGCTCGCGCATCGCCTCACCTAGTTGGATCCCTGCTGAACGAGCAAAAAAACTCGATCTCATCCAAACAACGAGCCGGCGAGCCGACAATCCAGGAGATGTTCGGAGCCCATCAATTGCTCCCACATGTGTCTCAGAAGGATTGTATCGATAATTGACTCCCCCATCCTCGCTTGAGAGATAGCTTCCCTCGCCTAGCCCTTGGCCTGCTATCACTAGTGCCCCAATCATATTCTTACACACACCAATCAGAAGCTAGATCATCATCCAAGTCCATCAAAGTCTGGTTGTCTATGCCAAAAAGCATTGTAAAATAAAAAAAAAAAAACTAAAAAAAGATTAAATCCCACAAATAGGACCAAAATTCCTCTTACACAGTTGCCGATTCCACTTAGATATTGTGACTGACGTAGCACCTTCAACAGGGCATGCCGGTAATGGCGGTATGAGGCCATCATAAGCTATCTGAGCGACCGGGCCAACCAGAGGATCTTGCACCGTAGCAGATGGTTAAGCAACCGAATGGAGGTCGCGTCAGACGGTTGAATGCTCTTCCTCTTAACACCGAAGAACAAATTAGACGACCCCCTTGATTCGACATTGAGAGTGAAACTGCTTTTCCCTTCCTCATGATGACCGTCTTCCTTTTGCCTTCTGAGTGATCCCATCATTTGAGCGATCGGGCTAATCAGAGTATCTTACACGTAGCAGATGTCTAGATGGCCGGATCAAATGTCGAGTTGGTCGACTAAACACTCTTCCACTTAGTAACAAAGATTGAATAATTCAACCCCACTTGATTTGGATTCGTCAGTGCAACCGCTTTTTTCTGCTTCATGATAGCCTTCTTCCTTTCGCCTTTCGGGTAGTCCCATCCTTTCAGCTTTCCAAAGGCAAAACAAATCAGATCTTTGTTCAGAATATCACCCAAAGGTTTCAATACATTTTCCATCACAACACATGAAAGTTGGCCAAATCAAAAGAAGGAAAGGTGTAGAAGAGATTAGGCAAGGGAAAGAGTCCCATCATGCTCCATTTATAAGAGCCAAAGAAGCGAAAATTAAGGGAGTTCAATTATTAAATCATTAGTTGAATATACTTTTTGTATTAAATTCTTTTATTCTTATCGCAACTTTATTTTCAAAAAGTAAGAGAATCAATAAACTAAAAATATATACATCAACAATATGTCAGCGCTGATCTTAAAGGAATTCAACGATCTAGAAAGAAAGAGTATGACGAAGGCTGGCTCACCATCAAAAGGTCATAAGGCCCACTTGATAAACCTAGCAATGTCATACAAACCTAGCCAGTACAGCCAGAACCGACCACGCCATGTACTGAATAAGAAGACGATGCAATGATGTGAATCCAAACCATTCGACTAGAAATGAGACAAAAGGGCATCTAAGCCAACCACTATGGAAAAGCCGATTTGATGTGATAGTCTACCCTCCAAAAGAGTCAATCTAATGGAAGATTCAATTCCTAATATCTCCAACCATCCTAGGGATGCCCAAAAACCCCTCACCAATTATCAAGAATCGAAAGCCATGCTAAATCAGCCGATCGTCCCACGCTGCCCAAGCTCAATTGACTGAGCTATTCCCGTCAACCCACGCCGACCTACTGATCCCGTCGACTCAAAGCCAAATAAACATAGTCGGCCGAGCCACAAAGTAGCCAGACAAGTCCATACATGTAAAATAACAGAAATACCCTGGTAAAGCGATGCAAAACTATAATACATCATTGTACCCTCTCATCTATAAATAGGAGAATCATTTTATAAATAAGAACGTGCAGATTATTGTTCATTACTGTTCACTCCCTCTCTCTACACTATATATCGGATTCCAGGGAAGAGGCATAAAGACCAAGATTCAACACAATTGAAGCGCAGTAATTGCCTCGGTATAAAAGTGAGTGTGACCCAAATCTTTGGCATCAAATATATGACTTCATGATTTAGTAGCAATAACTTATTGAGCCAAAAAAGAATGTCATCGAAGTATGCATTGTGAATAATGAACTTAATAATGATGAATCTAATTAATTCATAAGTTTCTAAATGAACTGGATACAAGGTTTATTTTTGTTTCATGTTTGTGCTTTCATTGAAGATAACACTAATTGAGCATTGATGTGGAATAGGGCAAAGGAGCACACCTTTTATCCAATAATTTATGCTCGGATGAACTTCCTAAAGAAATGTAAACCAACCATCAAAGATTATATATGGTCATTGGTAAGTCATCAATCCAATGCTTCGAGATTAGATGGACTTATTGATGAAAAAATCCCTTATTTTGATACCAAGCCTTATATGAAAATTCCTTCATTAAATCATTTGAGATTAATCATTCCATCCAATGCTTTGTGTTTTGCCAAACCTATTAAAAGAAGACATCTTGCAATTCTCACCTTATGCTTTTAGAGTTGATGAAAGGCATGGAGTTTGTGATTTGCCTTACAGTTTGCAAATACAAAGACAATATAATGGGAGTCAATTGATGTGGGGTTAAACCAAAAGTCTCAAGTACCTTAACAATCTACCTCTCACAAGAGAGCACTCCACATTGTTCATCCTTCCCTTCAAATGAATGCTCATAAAGTATCATATGCCTATAGCCCAATCAGCAAGTGCATGCTCGTAGGAATCACCTACACTTAAACTTTGGTCAACCATAGAAGAACCACCCAAATGTCCATGGGAGCCACAAATTACAGAAGCCACTAGAACTTAATTGAACTTTCCGCTCTAAAAGCATATGGAGCAAAAAAAAAAAGGAGGATTGACTTTGAGTGGCTTAACTTGAGCTCATAATGCTACTGATAAAACCCATTTTTAACTCGAACCTTAAGTTAATATATGTGGTTAATCACTCAATATTCTAAGTCAACATATATTTTATTATTATTTAATGTGAGATTAAATTGAAAAACTCATGCACCTTCACAAATTAAAGCATTGCAAACACTCACTTAATAAGCCATCTATGACAAACGATTTAATGTTCAAGAAAAAAAAGGTCTGCTTGTTCATTCCATTTAATGAATTCAAATTAATATTTACAAAAGCCCATATGACAATCAATCTAACACTCTTGTATATATATTTTATATATTTTCTCAAGTTTGCTATGTTTTGCCAGCGATGCATCACACATAAACACTTTTCTCCATACAAGTGGACGGCTGAATTTGAAATGATAAACAGATCATTTTCGTCAGCAGCCATTCACCTGGTCGAATACAAATAGAAAAAAACTTTTCTCCATTAGACACCTCACAAATTTCAGCTATTGTGTAGGTTACCACGCAACTGGCAAATGCTGCACCGCAAAAAGGCCCCCAACAGAACGAGGTAAATTCTCAGAATGAGGAAAAATACCAAAGTTCTCAAATGCTGAATTCGTTGGCCTGATTATGATTTAAGTTAACAAGGAAAGGAAAAGCGCTAGTTAGAAGGCAAGAAACCATACTTGGGCCATTGCTTGACGCCGAGCTCCAAGAGTTTAGATTCCGGCGGATTTCTTTCAACAATAATCCCAAGCTTCTCCATGGCCGTGATCTCCGCTCTGATCAACCTCAAGCACCGAGCCGCCGAAACCCTTCTCCTCTGGTTCGACGAGAGATAAGAAACCGCTCTGACGACAACAGAGGCAGAGCTCTGCGAGTGGCCACTTATGATGCAAGGGTTTGCCATTGGAATCGGAGGGAACCTTCCAGAAGAAATAACGGCAGATTTTTTAATTGTTGAGACTTCCGGTGCAGCATAAAAGCGAAGGATGACCAAATAGCCGGATTATTTTGGGTGAGATTGCGGGTCCATTCATTCCTTATCTTCGGTATTGGCGTCGGCTCGGCTCATTGAGGCGCACTACTTCTTAGCAGAACAAAATGTTGGTCTTTAAATTTTTATTATCAAATTATTTTAATGTGTGATGAAGTGCATATGATATTAATTAAAATTAAAGTGAAAATTTTTAAATATTAATTTTAAAAGTTACTTTATCCGAAAAAATATTTTATTATTATTATAATACAAATAATAATATTATATTGCTGTTATTATTTTATTAACTTTTTATTTTTATTCATTAAATTTTAATCTAAAAATAACTTTAGAATCTTACTAATAATAAAAATGAGACTAAAAAATTCATAAAATTTATTTCTAGAG
The DNA here is from genome assembly GCA_022702705.1 of Papilionanthe hookeriana x Papilionanthe teres. Lineage (NCBI taxonomy): Eukaryota > Viridiplantae > Streptophyta > Magnoliopsida > Asparagales > Orchidaceae > Papilionanthe > Papilionanthe hookeriana x Papilionanthe teres. Next base: position 24,464,521 of record CM040427.1, read on the forward strand.
GTCCTCATCTAGGTGAATCTCATAAAATTTTCCTAAGGACAGATAATATGTGTTGATTGGTTAAATGAATTAACTTGGAAATTTCCTAATTTTGGACTAAAATAATTTTAAAATTTAAAATATAAATAAAAAATATATAATTTCTTCTCTCATGTTTTAATTAACTCATCAGTAGGGTAACAATAAAATTCCAAATTCATTTGAGTTAAATTTAAAGAATTATGAAGTAGAAGGCCCTAGGGGCAAAATGGTAATTATGGAATTTTGAATTCTAATTAAAATTTAGGATAAACCAAAGAGGAAATGAGTAATTTCAATCCTAATTAACTCTCTTGGATGATTGAAATGTAAGGGTTTGAGAGGTAGAAACCAGTTCATCACTTTTCTACGACAAGAGCAAAATGGTAATTTCCCAAATTAGTATAATTTGGAAGTCAATCTAATTGGATGATCCTAGTGTAGTGGGCTTGGTTTAGAAAGATAATAACTTATTGATTTGAAGCCCCTAATTGATGATTTAGTGACAAATATAATTCTTTGATAAGAGTTGTGACCCACAAATTTATATTATGATATTTTAATTTGATTGCAACGAAGCCAAAAACTTGACCCCGCTATATTATATGTATAGAATTGTAATTGTTTATGTTGTGGATGCTACGCAAGTATACGTATCGTATCAAGTAATACGTAGCTCTAGTGGAGTCCCAGTTATCGATCCTACAAGTGAAAGAGAAAATTAAATAACAACTAATTTTAAAATAATAATAATTTTAAAATAAGTATACGAAAATTTGGAATTCGAATTTAAGCGCAATTAAGTAAACTAAGTATTTTAATTAGATAAATTAACTAAGTAGAAAATTAATACGAATTGAAAGTGCGTGAAATAAAACTAATTACTTAGATAAGTCTTAACTATTCGGAAAAGTATCATTCCCCTGTTTAAAAATTTAAGTGATTGATGAATTTAAATAGATAATTTCAAGGTATCATGACAAATAGAGCATTCCTATTCTTTACCCTTTGGTCCAGTGTAAAGAATATTGACTAATCCTATGTTTGATTATCGAATCCGCTGCTAGTCGGGAGGATACCGATCGCCACTTCGTAGCTCCCACGTTCCCTCGCCCGAGGGCTAACATCTACACTTCAACTCTCAAACAATAGGACCGAATTGAATATTTTAGTCCGTCACACTAAAATGCTCAATTCTACGCCCAAGTGATATTATTTCCCTATTTATTCGCACCCTCCTTCCAAGACTTTTGAATTCCCGAATATCGGATGTAATTTTTACTATAGTTGATAATCAACATATTTTAACAAATCAAATGGCCGATTGAAAAGTAAATTAAGTTTTAAGTAAAAATTATCACAATTTATTAATATATAAAAGTATCTCTATTTTAATTTCATCAAGTCACTTAATTTCATAAACAGTGAGAAAGACTAAATAAACTACTCAGAATGCATGGAAACTAAACTAAGCATGGATTTCATTTAAAGTTAAAAACAATAAATACAAATACTTATCTTAATTTTTCTCCAAGCAGACTTCTCGCAGTTCCTTTGACTCTTCCTTCCAGTACAGCAAAACTCACTAAAAACTCACTAACTCACTCAAGGACACACTAAGACACAAAACTCGACTTAACACACTTAGAACACACAAAATAATACACTAAAAACTTAATTTCGGCTTCTATATATAGAGGTGAGCAAAGGACCAAGAGGTGTGTAAGCATCCCTTCAAAAAGTGTCCAGGTTCAATGTATCTGCACCATTTGAACTAGCTCGCCGTCGGCGACGAACTACCTCATCTGTCGGCGAGGCTTCTGAAGATCTTCAAACCGTCTAGCTCGCTGTCCGTAGTGCTCTAGGCTATTGTCACGTGAGACAGCTTATAAATTCTTCAGAATTTTCTTCTCGTACCTCGCCGACGGCGGGCTCGGCGGGCTCGATCTCGCCGTCGGCGACTCAGCACAAATTGCATGATTTTGCTCCAAATTCGCTCCTTTTTATGATTTTTGCTTTTATCACCTAAATTCTTCATTTCTGCAATAAAATAAAGAAAATACCCTTCTTTAAAGTGCAATTTCATCAAAAATATGTATGAATTTCTTAATAAATTTTTCAACGATCAAAATCCCCCAAACTTACTTATTACTTGTCCTCAAGTAATTTTAGTATTACATAAAAATAATGAGTTTTATAATAAGATTTTTCAATTTAAATAACTATGAATTAGATTAATTAATATCATAATAAAGTTAAAAAATAATTCATGTAATTTAATTAATCTTATGAAATAAATTATTTACTCATCAGTCTAAGATTTCTAACTTACTATTCATTTCGGGAATGATTATATTTAAAAGAATAACTACTTAAGATATTCATATGATAAGAAATTCAAGAAAATACTATTAGGTAAAATTCTAATCCATAAACATAAGTTTGGAAATATCTAAGTTTTTCCCTTTAGGTTAAATCAAATGAAGCCAATTTTTGATAAGGCATCTCCTCAAGCTTCTCCTCATTTTTCTTTTTTTCTTTTTCTTTTTTTTTAATGAGGATTACTGTATCTGGAGAGCCTGTTAATGATTTTGAACTTCATTTTCATCTACCTAAATTTGAAACTTAGGAATATTTCTTATCTTATATATACTTCATAGTTTTTACTTCATCGATTTTCAATCTTTTCTTTTTCACTTGAATACTTAAGAATTTTAATTTTAGAATATAGTTTTCCTTACTAAACATAGTTTACTATATTCTTATTCCCTTTAACCAAATATTTTATTCTATTTAATTAATTAAAGTACTAGAAATATTTCATTTAACCTTTTATAATAATTAAATAAAATAATTCATATTAAATCAAATCGAAAAATTTGCTATAAAAATCATTTTTATAATAATTTGAAAATAGAAATTGAGAACAAGCTTAATAACTAAATTTGTATTTTACTCTCCCCCAAACTTAAATTTTTATATCTATTCTAAATAATAAAAAAGGGAAAGTAAATAAATCATACCTTCAAGTTTAGGTATTTCTTTTTTTTCTTTGAAATTTTTTTGCGAGCTTTTTCATTTTTTATCGAACCCGTACTGTTAGTATTCTCCATATATATATAACAATTTAAAGAAAATGCAGGGATAAAATCTAAGATAAGTATTAAACACAACAATTAAAATAACTCTATACTACACATATGAATTACTACATATTAAAAACAATTAAACTAACAAATTAACAATTTTGAAAACTTAAAACAATACAAAATAAAATAAAAACATATTAAGGAAAAACTAACATCCTATTTAACATAAAAACAAATGCAATTAACTAACACAAAAACAAAAACTAACTACTACAACAATCCAAGCAGATTAATCTAACTAACATCCAATGTCTCAAAATATAAAGTACTGAATATTACAAACATATACAGTCCTAAAAAATAACTTACATCAAACAAATAAAATACATAAAGTCCTAATCTTTGTCGGCATATTTTTAGGTTGTGTGTTTTATTTTGAAAAGGGGGGTCGCCTAACAGAAGCTGTCGGCGAATTTTTAATTTAATTAAAATAAATAATTTGAAAAGTAGTATTTGATTTTGAAAATAATTTCAAATTTGAAGGTTTTAAGATATGAGACTAAACCGATCTCACATCCCAAATAGTTTATATAAACGAGCACCGCACCACAAACCGTGTATCTATCCCTAAGGATAGACACACCGCTCGACGGTGGGGCTCGATTAAATAAACTAGGAGATTTCATGACATTCGTTTGGTCCGCGAACCAATTTTATAAGCCGACAAAATTCCCCCGCTTAATATGAAAACATTAAACATGGTTTATATTACTCAGGTTCTTCAAAATTCCTATAAGGGCAAGCCCCTATAGTTAATTACATCTTAAGTGACGGGAATCACCTAAGAAAACTCTCGATAATAATCAATAATTCGCTCTCAAGGATTTCAAAGTTTAAGTTTTTCAAGGGATCGAAGTTTTGAATTTCAATAGGGAATGGATCAGGTTTAGAACTTTTGTTTTGTGAATCCAAAGGAAGAAAAGTAGGAGAAATCACGTATTCGAAGTGAACTTCGGTAATTTCCCGACTATCCTATTGTTTGCGCTTAGATTTAAGAAAGTCCTAATATTTTTAAATGTTTTGATCTTGTCAATTTTAATTAATTAGACTTATACTTATATGATAGAATCATACAAATGACCTCGAAGATGTGAGGGTTTATGTCGTATCGACGACTACCTCTGAATCCTAAGTCCGGTTAGAGGCTTAATTTGCAAGGCAAATGCCTAACAAAAGGTTGAGGATTTATGTTGCACTAGGCAAACTACCTCGAAATCCTATGGCTTGGTTATTTAATTCTAGGAAAGTTTTGCTGAAGTAAGTTCAAGTTTTGCTGACGACGATGACCGTGTTGCCCACCATGCTCCGAGCTCCTTATTGTTGCAGAGATTTAGTTTTATAAGTCATAAATCAGGAGATGAGAAAAGTGTTTTGATTTAGAGAAGTCTTAATTTCCAAGTGTTTTTGTGTTTTAATTAAAACAAATCTTAAAGTTGATTATAACGACACCGGTTAAGATCTCACTGGCTCCATCCTTCCGCATCATTATTTTTATCGGATTCACTTAGTCCGGATGAATTTGCTAAACTCAACTGAATGAGTTCCACACTTTCATTTAGACCGTGGAAATCCCGTTAGCAACACGTAGGTTACATCATCCGAGGTATTCCCGATCATCCAACGAGACGTTTTAATTTAGTTGCAATTGTAGTTTTGTGTTCGTTTGTGATTAAATTTTGAGTTGTTTTATATTTTGAAATGTTGTGGCGTTGAATTTTATCTTGCAATGACTTTTAATTTAGTTTTGGTTTCAGTTTTAGGGTCTATCCTAAAGGTGTGGGTTTTCATGCAACAGTTGTTTATCATGCAAGAAAAGTAAGTGCAATGCAGTTAAATAAATTGCAAGAAGGTAAATTGCAAGAAAGTAGATTGCAATAAAATAAAAGCGTACCTGGAGGGTCTTCCCGTCATCCCAAGCTGCACTTAAAACACAATTAGAATATTAAGAAAGTTCCTAGGTAAAGCTAAGGTAAGGGTTATGGTTTTCTACCAAGTTCCTAATCCTATAGCTAGTCATCTCCTATGACGTCTAGGTTTTTTGTGTTTTGGTTTGAGGACGATTTCCTTCATCAAAGAACAATTAAATTCAATTGTTCTTATAAACATTCTATCGTATCGAGGAAGTGCTTAAGACAAATCTTAAACATCTTTTCAATATTGCTAGAATTGTTTTAAGTCCAAATGAATTCGATTATATAAATGAATTAATCGTCCGGGATTCAAGTTTTGTTAACTTACTCAGTGAATTAGGACATTCGAATATCCTATAAGTGAAGTAACATTTCATTTAATGTCCTATTTAGGAGTTATGATAACTAAAGCTTTTGAGGGTAAATTGGTGTTCAAATGGTTTCGTGATTTAGTTTAATTTCCATTAATGAGTTTAAATTTGGAATAATGTTCAAGTTATTTTAGATTTATTTTGAATTCTTTATGTCTTAGGTGATTTTATATTTAATTTAATTTAATTTAATTTAATTTAATTTAATTGAGTTTTAATTTAATTTAATTCAATATAGTTCAATTTAATTTGATTTGATGTTTAATTAATTTGATTTGATTAAATTTTATTTTAATTTGATTTAATTTAATTTAATTTAATTTAATTATTTAATTTAATTTAATTTGATTTAATTTAATTTAATTTAATTTAATTTGATTTAATTTAATTTAGTTTAATTTAATTTAATTTAATTTGATTTAATTTAATTTAATTTAATTTAATTTGTTTAATTTAATTTAATTTGATTTAATTTAATTTAATTTTTTTTAATTTAATTTAATTTGATTTAATTTAATTTTAATTTAATTTTATTTAATTTTAATTGAAATTTTTTTTAAAAGAGTTTAATAATTTAAATTTAGTTTAATGATTAAGTCTTTTAATATTTTAAATTTGAGTTATCATTTTAATTAAGAATTGAATATTAATGAGATAATTAATTTAGGGATTTTTAAATTAAAGAATAAATCTCTTCCTAATAATATCCCTATTTTAATAATTCCAATTTTATTATTCTTCCAAATTTAATCAATTATTTAATTAAAGTTTAATCATTTTAAAATTGTTTAATGGGTTTCTACCCTTTAATTATTTGAATTTCAATCATCCAAATCAGATTAGGATCAAATATTTTACTTGTTAATTTTTTATTAAACCTAAAGTTTTAATTAAGGGTTAAAAAATTTAATTACCACTTTACCCTTTAAGCTTAATAATTTCATAACTCACTAAATTGAACTCAAATGAACTTGAAATTTTTATATGACTTCACTCATATGTCAATAAAGACATGAGAGGAGAAAATGTGATTTTTCTGTATTTAATTTATTTATATAATTATTTTTGGTGAAAAATAGAGATTTCCAAGGAAAATTTAATAACATGACCAAGGGAAAGTTTCTGTCCTTAAAAAAATTAGGGGACATTCATAATGACTAGAGAACCACTTGAACCAATTTTGGTGATTTTTTGAATTATATTATTTTTATTATAATTATTTTAAATTCTGGAGTATTAATTAATTTAAAAATAAAATAAATGTTAAAAAATGGATTTTTTATTTTTCAAAAATCTCTATGATATCAAGGAAATCAGAGAATCAAATTTTGCAATTTTCTGATTTTTCTATGATTTATTATAATTATTTTAGTGAAAATGCTAGAAAATACATTTTTTTTAATTTTAAAATTACCTTAAAGCTTTAAAATTTAATATCTCACTAAATAGACCTAAGAAAAATATGGGATTTGTTCCTAAGTGATTAAAATTCAAAATGTGACATTTTGGTGAATTTTATTATTTTTGTGATTTTTATTATTTTTTAATTATTAAAAATATTAAAATATTATTAAAAATCAACTTTTTTAGAAAATTGAAATTTTAATTTTCTTAGGTTCCCCTGATATCAGAGAGGCTCCAAAACCAATTTGGTGAATTTTTGAAAGGTATTTTAAAAGTTATGAATTTTTAAAGTTTAAAATGGCTCAGTGGCTTAATCAACCCAATTAGTGAGGCTAACCAAGTCCAATTGACCTCAAACTTTTATGGTGGATTCCTCTGATCCTAAAGGTCAGTGGAGAATTGATTTCAAGTCAATTTGATGCATGGTCAACTCTAATTAATTAAAGACCTATTTTGGGTGTTTAAGCCAATTAGGGTTGTTTTAAATGAACTACGTCAAAACCTATTTTTCCTAGGGTTCTCTGGTCATAAGAAACATCACCAAATTTTCCTAGAATTTATTTCACAACATGCTATTTATTGGAATTAAAATACTCAAAACGAGCAACATGAATTTGAAAAATCAATAACTTTTCATAGGGATAGCCTCTCGACTTTGGAAAATTCAGGAATGTTCCCAAATTCGGAGGCTTCAAAAGCCCTATGGTCTCATGCCATGGTGAATTGTATATATGCATGGAGAATTAAAATAATGCATAGAGTAAATAAATTATAAAAAATAAAATACTTGATGAAATTAAATGATTTCTTTTCCACATTATTCTCCTCTGTTCACTGAGCAAGAGGGTATTTTTATTTTATTTTTCTGATTTTTCTACACAGAGATATGAATTTTTGAAGTTTAGGGAATTAAATAAATAGAAAAATACCCTAATTTTCTATTTATCCACGCGGCGCCGCGTCAACCTCGGCAGCCTCCGAACGCACACGCGTCGCGCTCCCATTCGACGCCGCCACCCGAGTCGCAGCCCGGGCCCCGCGGTTCTCGTACCGTCTCCCGGTCCGACGCCATCCGAGCCGTTCGTCCGCGCGTGTATCGAATGGACGACATCCGTTCATCGTCCCCGAGCGTCCTCACCCGAGAGCCGTCCACACTAAATCCCTAAGATCTCACTCGATACTCAATGGATTTTCATGTTCTTATGCTTCATGGATTCGTCTTCAAGAGACGAACACATCTATACGGTTAACATGCATCGAAATTAAGGCATTTGAAATGGAGAATCTCCGAAGCTCGGGATAAAGAATTAGCTCATACCTTTGCTCGCAGAAGTGTGGCTTCAATCCGAGAGTTGTTGCACCTTCGATCGGATCCCGACAAGCTCCGCATGAAGTCTCCCGGTCTCAGTGAATTATCCGGATGTGATTTCGACCAAGCCCGATCACAAAGCTCGGAGGCCGGAGCAACCGGGTGGCCCGGAGATGGGGCTTTTGCCTGGTGGACACCTTCCCTTGGTCCGGTGAAGGTGTAGAACCAATCAATTTGGGAATTGGCTCACCGTGGAGAAGTGTCCCGGTTTTGGGTGGAATTTCGGCTGGGAAATCGGATTTCGTCGACGGGGATTAGGGCAAATCGACACCTGGGGATCAACCGCTCTAAGGGTGGAGAAGGGTCTCGGAACAATTTTGCGCAGTTTCGGCAAGGTTTGTGCTCGCCTCTTGTCATGGCCGAGAGGGGTGGAGTTTAAATCAGGAGAGGGTGGAGGGCCTCCGCGGGGAGTCGAGGCATGGGATCGACCGCTCCGGTGAGGAGAAGAACAACCATGGTGACCATCGGCATGGGGCAACTCGACAGGTGAGAATTCCAAGCTTGGGCTCACATGATGCTCTCGGGTGTGGTGTTTTCCGGTGATCCGGAGAGGCCGGCCGGACAGGCATGGGTCACCATCTCGACCGGGGAGGTCGTGGCTTCGGCAATGGTGAAGTCAATCGGGCTTGGACATGTGTAAAGTGTTTGAATTAAAATGGAATGGGGAGGGGGTCATTTTGGCCTTAATTTGGTCAACCCATTGGTTTGGGTTGGGTGCACCTCCCCATGGCTCGATTTTGGGCCGAGAGGATCGGCTGGGTCGACCAAGGGAGAGTGGTGTGGTCTCCATCTATGATGAGGTGGCTAAGCATGGTTTAGTGTGTGACATGCTTAAGGTAAAAAAAGGGTTAAGGAGGATTAGGAAAGGGGCCCCTCCTTTTGCCATTAATGGCTTGATCACATGTCAAGCCTTCCATGGCTTCATGTGGCTTGTCCATGGCTTCGCATGGCTCACCTTTGGCTTGGGAAAAGGTTTGGTCAATTTCATGAAAATGGGTTTTAAGAATTTTTGGTAATTTGATGGAAATTTGTATGAAACTTGATTTGGAATAATTTGATGGTGAATTTAGGACTTAGGTAATGGATTTAATTAAGTGGATGACAAATGGAGATGTCATGTGGGCTTTAGGGTAGATTTTGGGCCTTTGGATGTGGTGAAGTGGGCTTTTAGGAAAGTTTAAGGGAAATGGGCTTTTGATTTTAGGATGGGCATTTGGATAAAAATTTTGTGAAGAACTTTGTCAAATAAATGTCATAATTGGTTTAGGGATGTTCTATGAAGGGCTTGGAATCAATTTGATGTGATTTGGAGTTGAATTGGTTTGAATTTGGGTTTATTTGGTAAGTGGGCCTATATGGGTCCAAGTGGGCTTAGTTGGGCTAATGTTGGGCTAGGGTTGAAATTGATGTAAAATCAATGTTGAGAAATGTTTATGGGAGTGTTTCAAAGAGGTTTTGGCTTTGGTTGGGCTTTGATTTTGGGGTTTGGGCTCATTTGGGTTAGGTTTGGGTCATGGGTCCAAATTGGGCTTTAAGGCCAAAAGTGAAATTGGATCCAAATGTCAATCATATTGGACTTGGATTTGGTCTAGATTGGTGTTGGGAATGTTGAATTGAAGTTTAGAATTGAATTGGACCAGAATTTGGGTCAATTGGATAGGTTTGGTTTGATATTGGGTTCACTTAGGGTTAAAATGGGTCAAATTGGGGGTTTTGACAAAAGTGGGGTAAATTGACAAAATTGGCCCATGGTGTAGTTGGACAAAATGAAATTGGGAATATTTGGGATTTTCTGGAATTTTCTGGGAGTTTTCTGAATTTTTGGATTTTTTAGGCCAAGAGGGGTATTTTGGGTATTTGGAGGGTATTGGGAGGTTTTCTTAGAATTTTTGGTATTTTTGGGTATGGATGATCAATTTAAGTGATGTGGAAATGTTTGGTAATGATTTTGGAGAATTTTGGGTAATTTGGAAATTTTGAGAAATTTGGGTAATTTCAAGCGTTTTGGGTAGGTAAGCGGGTGTAGGGTCCCGGGGTCAAAAATTGAAAATTTGGGAAATTGAAGATTGGGTGAATTTAAGTGGAAAGAAATCATTTTGGTTGAGCCATGAAGCCATATCAAGCCCACATGAGCCATGAAGGGACTCATTTGAGGCATTCACTATGTTGTTCCTAACCCTAAGCCCTTGCCATATCAAGCCCACATGAGCCATGAAGGGACTCATTTGAGGCATTCACTATGTTGTTCCTAACCCTCTTAGCCAAGGGCTTAGGGGTTAAGGACCATCCATGTGAATCACCTACATGAGTCAGGAGGTCAAGTTAGGTATGGGTGTGGTTTTAGGAGGTATGTGGAAGTGTAGTGTGTGTGTAAGTCGGCCCCTTCACTCGCACTCGGGCCAATCGTGGCGGTCCTAAGGCCAAAGAGTCCTATAGGAACTCATCCTTTAAACTTCCACATTTGATTTCAACCCTCTAGGTGATTAGGGGTCTACGATCGAGTTTGTGGAGTTTGCGAGGAGTTAAGAAGTGGTTCGAATTTCTAAAAGGTGGGTCCCAATTCTAGTCCTCTAAGATGGTCAAAGGAAAAGCCTAAGGCTAGATCCTAAGTACTAAAGAGAAGAAGAGAAGACCTCATCAAAAATGAGGTCAACAATCTTCAGCATCAAAGTCCCAAACTATATCATCCCCTCCTTGATCTGTAGGCTGCTGAGAAGACTGAGCAGGGTGATACTGAGTGTACCTGGGGCATTCTGGAAAGACAACATCTAAATCTCCACTCCTATAACGACGTTCAGCTTCATAATATGCAATCTCGTATTCCGAATGTCGCTGGAGGTATTCACTATCATAATCATGTCTCCTCTCCGGATTATCAATCCTTTCGATCAAAATGATCAAACCTTCTCCCCATGGTCTCTCCAAACTGCTCAAAACTCCTCCTATGCAGAGTCAATTCATTCATCAGATCTTGTAGGGTAGGGGTGGTAGGCTCAGGAGGTCCATAGCTAGTAGAGGGTATATCTCTACTTGATTGAGTAAAATAACTTCTTACTTCGATCTCCACCCTTCATGGGACTCATACTTCTTAATGTTAAGCAACGTAAGTGGTTTCATAGGTTCCACCCATTCTTCATCATCTCTGAGTCTCAACTCTGGAGAGTCGGCAGAGTGCAAAAATCAATCCAGTGGTGGCCCAATCCAGCCTCCACTTTCATTTCGAGGAGTGGCCAGGATATTTTGATAAATAACTCTCCCGATGTTGATGCTTCTGTTATTCTGAATGCAGAAATTCAGAATTGTTCTATCTCGTGTTACCTCACTGTGGTGATATGTGGGTAACAAAGTAGAACAAATAAAGTAATGCTAGGCTTTGGAGACTGCATTTAATTTGGAAAGAGGAAAATTCACTCTTTCCTGCTGCTTAATTTTCCATACTCCGGTCCCATCAGTTATTACTTTTAATATGAAGATTAGCTACCTAACACAAACAAATTCACACAACACAACAAATTAACTTTAATATTGAAATCCATGAGACATACAAACTAACATAATTTAAAACTCTATAATCAAACTTCAAACTTCAATCCTTACTACTAATCAGCATCGCAAACCAATCCACGACACACTAAATGCTGATACAAAACTATGACGCATATCTCAATTAAGTTTGAGATATTCAAATCATCACTCCACACATAATAAAATCTAAATCAAATCAAATAACATAAACACAAACATACTATGGAAATCTTTACTACTACTCTTCAAGGTCAGAATCTTAATCTTCTCTGATATTTCCTATATGACGATGATGCACAAATAAGTTATAGTAAAGGCCCGAAGGGAAATTCGGCAGCATTCTTCGGTGATCCAACCCTTCGTCTCGGCAAATGAAGAAAGCTAGCTTCCAAGTGTCCGTAATGATCGAAGTGTTCCTTCATCCTCCGACCAATGTGATCAAATAAATCAGATATATTGTTGATTAAATCTCTCACATTCTGTAGTTCTTTCTCCATTCCATTAATTTTCTTCATAAATAACTCCATTTTATCTGAAATAGGCCTTGCTATAGGATTATTCTGTGAAGCTCTATCAGAGATAAATGTAATGTCTTCATTATTGTCCAAAGTAGGGAACATATCTGTAGGATCAAGCGGCTTCCAAAGTAACAGAACCTTTTCCCAAGCTTCATAAGAAACTTGGTACTGACTGCATAATGTAAAAATAGTAGATGGGTGTCCTAGTCCGTGAACTGACCCATGCACAATTAAACCCAATGCAGACTTAACAATTATTGATCCCACATCAATAGACAATCCAATTTGAATACAATAATTCAATATAACGCAATCTTTCGAGACCTTGTTTACCCTCATAGTAGGTAACAATTTAGATGAGATGAAAAAGTGCCAGTGCTTCGAGACATGATTCAAAAGTGATGCAGAGAAACTAACATACCCGTCTTCACGCATTTCCCAATCTTCCGTTTCATCAGTCAGATATCGAAATATCTCATTTATATTATATCGAGAAGGCACAAAATTTGAATAGTGATATACCGGGGTGTTTTCTATAGAGAATAACTCATTTACTCTTGATGGAGTAAACGTCACCCATCTTCCTCGGACGTAGATATTCCCATTGTTGATCGCATGTAAGTTAGAGTAGAACTCTTTCACAACCGGAATAACAACAACAGACGTCGTGTAACAAAATACCTCCCGTCGTCGTCGTGCTATCATTTCTTCTATCTTCGTAGTGGAATTCTCTAATCCTCGATTGACAAATCCCCGTTCCTTGATAACTCTTTTCTTTACCAAAACCTTGTTGAAGATCCGCTGCGCTTCCGCACTCACAAATTTTCTTCGGTTAAACACTCCAGATTTAGAAGAATCTAAGAATTTGGAGGCCATTATGGTGAATGGAATGAATTCTAGTGAAGAAGGCAGACTTAGAATGGTTTAAGAATGGGTTTTCACAAAGGAATTGGTGTTGAAACCGTCCAGATCAACATTTAAAGTATATATAACTCATTTTTATAACTTCCTCGCTGTCGGCGGGAGGTTTCTCGCCGTCGGCGACTTAGTTATAAAAACTGCCTTTCAGGTTCTCGCTGTCGACGTGCTTGTTTCTCGCTGTCAGCGAGCTTATAAATAAACTGAATTAAATTAGGCGCAAACCTCGCTATAGGCGAGTATCGACCTCGCCGTCGGCGAGATTTCAAAATAATGTCCAATTTCGCTCTAAATCGAATAATTTCTTTTCTCATCATAATGGTTCGAATATGTGATGATTCTTAATAATAATTGAGTAGTAAAGTTTCAATAATATAAACTAACTATTAAGATACAATAAAAATAGATAACTAATATGGGTTGCCTCCCATAAAGCGCTTGGTTTAACGTCGTCGCTCGACCTAATCGCAATTATTAATCGAGTCGACTAAGCATTAAAACCTCTTTATAGTTAGGTCTTATACCTTCGAAATATGGTTTTAATCTATGTCCATTAACTTTAAATTTATGTCCAGTTTTTGGATCTTTGATTTCTATAGTTCCGTATGAAAATATTTGAGTTATGGTGAAAGGTCCTAACCATCGAGACTTCAATTTTCCAGGAAATAATTTCAATCTAGTATTATATAACAAAACTTCCTGTCCCGGTTCAAAATTTCTCCGATTAATCTTCCGATCATGCCATAATTTCATCTTTTCTTTATAAATTCGATAATTATCATACGATTCATTTCTTAATTCTTCCAATTCATTTAATTGCAGACAATCTTTTCTCACCAGCCTTCCTTCATATTATAATTAAATTCTTTAATCGCCCAATATGCTTTATGTTCTAATTCAACCGGTAAGTGACATGTTTTTCCATATATAAGCCTATAAGGAGTCATTCCAATCGGAGTTTTATAAGCGAGTCCTATAAGCCCATAATGCAGTGTCTAATCTAATAGACCAATCTAACCTATTCGGGTTTACAGATTTTTCTAAAATACGTTTAATCTCACGATTGGATACTTCAGCTAATCCGCTAGTCTGTGGATGGTAAGCAGTGGATATCTTATGAGTAATATTGTATTTTTCTACTAGTTTGTGAATGTATTTATTTCTAAAATGAGTTCCTCCGTCGGTGATAATCACTCTCGGCATTCCAAATCTAGTAAAAATATTTTTCATCGAAATTTTGAAACACTCTTCGCATCACACCTAGGTAAAGCTTGTGCCTCAATCCATTTGAAAACATAATCAACAGCCTACTAATATATATGAGTTTCCAAATGAAGGAATAAAAGGTCCCATAAAATCTAATCCCCAAACATCAAAAATTTCAACTTCTAATATAAAGTTTAGAGGCATTTCGTTTCTTCTAGATATATTTCCTACTCTTTAGCATTTATCGAAAGTTTTAATATATCTGTATACATCTCTAAATAGAGTAGGCCAGTAAAATCCAGATTGTAGAATCTTATAAGCAGTTTTATCAGTCCCAAAATGTCCTCCAAAATCAGAATCATGACATTTTTGAATAATTGGTTCAGCTTTCTTCATAAGGTACACATCTTCTAATAATTAAATCCTTACATCGCTTATATAAATATGGTTCATCCTAAAAATAGGTTTTCGTATCATGGATGAATTTTTTCCGTTGTTGCAAAGTTAGCATAGGTGGTAAAATATTACTAACTATATAGTTTACTATATCGGCATACCAAGGTATTTTCCACTCATTGATATTATATAGTTGTTCATCGTAGAAATCGTTTATAATGTCATTTTCAATATCGTATAATTCATGATTTTCTAATCTCGATAAATGATCCGCAATTTGATTATCGGTTCCTTTCTTATTAACGATCTCAAAATCGAATTCTTGCATTAATAACATCCATCTAATTAATCTTGGTT
This sequence comes from Papilionanthe hookeriana x Papilionanthe teres, assembly GCA_022702705.1. Lineage (NCBI taxonomy): Eukaryota > Viridiplantae > Streptophyta > Magnoliopsida > Asparagales > Orchidaceae > Papilionanthe > Papilionanthe hookeriana x Papilionanthe teres. The sequence continues at coordinate 24,479,662 of CM040427.1, forward strand.
TGGAATCTTTCTTTTGCATTAAATATTTGATAGCAGAAATGATCGGTATGCACGATACATTTTGTTCCAATCGTATAAGGTCTAAATTTATTAAAACCATATACTACCGCTAATAATTCTCTTCTCAGTAATCGTATAATTTATTTCAACATCATTTAGAGTTTTACTAAGCATAGTATATAACTTTAAAAATCTTTTCATATCTTTACCCAAGAACTCGCTCCTACAACGATAATCACTAAGCATCACACATAAGCTCAAATGGTTTCTCCTAGTTAGGTGAAACTATTATAGGTGCTGTAATTAATTTTTCTTTTAAGAGTTCAAAAGCATTCAGGCATTCGATTGTAAATTTCTTATCCTTTTCGAGAAGTTGGCATAGAGGTTTAGTAATTTTTGAAATATCTTTTATATAGCGTCTGTAGAATCCAGCATGTCCAAGAAAACTTCTTACCCCTTTTACCGTAGTTGGAGGTGGTAATTTAACTATAACTTGAATTTTTGCGTGGTCCACTTCCATGCCTTTTCCGAAATTTTATGCCCTAATACAATGCCGCCCGCAACCATAAATTGACATTTCTCCCAATTTAGAACTAAATTTGTTTTCTCACGTACTTCTAATACTTTTTCAAGATGAGTTAAGCATGTGTCAAATGATGTTCCAAATATAGAAAAATCATCCATAAATACTTCTATTCCATTGTTAATTAACTTATTAAATATAGACATCATACATCTCTGGAATGTTGCTGGTGCATTACATAATCCAAAAGGCATTCTTCGAAAAGCGAAAGTTCCATAAGGACTAGTAAATATTGTTTTCTCTTGATCCTCAGGAGCAATTTGTATTTGATGATAACCGGTGTATCCATCTAGAAAACAAAAATACTTATGTCCGGCTAATCTATCTAACATCCGGTCTAGAAATGGTAAAGGGAAGTGATCTTTCCCGGTGGCGGTATTTAATTTCCTATAATCAATACATATACGCCAACCAAGTAACTTATCTTATAGGAATAAGATCGTTATTTTCATTGACAGTGACGGTCACTCCTCCCTTCTTAGGAACACAGTGAATTGGGCTTACCCAAGCACTCGTCGAAATAGGATATATAATACCATTATCTAACCATTTTAAAATTTCTTTCTTAACTCGCTTCTTTCATTATCGATTTAATCTCCTTTGGGATCCGCTTTAGGTTTATGTTCATCATCTAAAATAATTTTATGCATACGGATTGAAGGACTAATTCCTTTAATATCCGCTAAAGTCCAACCAAAAGTTTTCTTATATTTTTTTAAAGTTTCTAAAAGTTTTTGTTCTTGAGATTCGTTTAATGCGGATGAAATAATAACCGGTAAAGTTGAAGAATTACCTAAATAAGCATATTTCAAATGATCGAGTAATATTTTTAGCTCAAGTTCAGGAGGTTTAATAATTGATGGAACTATATTCTTGTCGTTGTTTTCGGTATTATCCAAAAATTCAAATCTTTCCTGAATATAATCTAATTCTTCATTATTATCTTCAATTAATTCAGTGTTTTCTTTTTCAATTTGTCTTCGTAATATTCCTTAAAATGTTCTTGTTGTAAATGTTCAAGTATTTCCATCCGAAAACATTCATCATCTTTTTCTAGCGCAGGATATTTCATTGATTTTGCAATATTAAAGGTAACTTTTTGGTCATTTACTCTCATAGTTAATTCTCCTTTCTGAACATCAAACATAGCTTTTCCTGTAGCTAAAAATGGTCTTCCTAAAATGATAGGAATTTTTTTATCTTCCTTCATATCTAAAACAATAAAATCTACTAGGAAGATAAATTTATCCACCTTTACTAACACATCTTCAATAACTCCCTTAGGATAGGTAATCGAACGATCATCTAATCGAAGGGTTATCGAAGTAGGTGTAATTTTTCCTAATCCTAATCTCTTAAAAATCGATAGAGGCATTAGATTGATGCTTGCTCCTAAGTCACACAAAGCTTTTCCATAAAATTTTTCTCCTATAGCGCAGGTATAGTGAAACTACCAGGATCTTTCAATTTTTCAGAAGCTTCTTCGAATAATAAGCACTACGCTCTTCACTAAGTGCGACTCGTTTCATTATCGGTGAATTTTCTTTTCTTATTTAGAATATCTTTCATAAATTTTACATAATTTGGCATCTGATCTAAAGCTTCGACAAAAGGTATATTGATTGTTAATTTCTTTAGTATTTCAAGGAATTTAGCAAGTTGTTTATCTTTTTTATGTTGAGCTAGTCGTTGATGAAATAGTGGTGGAGGTGTTTCAACATAAATTTTCATAGGTGTTAAAGGATGTTCCAAGTTTGAATCTTGTTGAATTGTTTCCTTTTCAATTTCCACTTCCTCATTTTGGCTTTTAAGTTCTTTTTGAATTTGAGGTTCTAATTCTTTTCCACTCCTTATTTGTATTGCTTTAATTTGTTTTTTTCCTTGATCTTTAGGATTTATTTCTACATTACTAGGAAAAGTTCCAGGTATTCTATTATTTAGCGCAGTAGTAATATGTCCAAGTTGAGTTTCGATATTTTTAATAGATGTTCCTTGAATTTGTAATTGATTTCCTTGAATTTGTAGTTGATTTCCTTGATTTTGTAGTTGATGACCCATATTCAAAATTAATTCATCCATAGATAATTTCTTATCTTTGAATTGAGGGTTATTGTTATTAAATCCAGGTGGGTAATTAGGTTTGTAGTTTGGATTTGCTTGATTAGGTTGATTCATCCATTGTTGATTAGATGTGTTATTCCAATTAAAATTTGGATGAGTTTTCCAACCAGGATTATAATAGTTTGAATAAGGGTTATTAGTTCTATTATTAATAAGCATTTAAAGTTTCATAATTAGATTGAGATTCTATGATTTGTCCAGATGAGTTTTCTTCTAAAGTAGGAGAGTAGTTCATTCCAAAATGATCTAATTTCTTAGATATAGCGAGCAATTTGAGAAGCTAACATAGATATTGCATCGTTTTCATGAATGCCGGCTATTTTTTCTGGATTTACTCTATCAGCGAGCTATTGGAAATTATTTGTTGCCATTTCTTCGATTAATGCATAAGCTTCATCAAATGGTTTAGACATTAATGAACCTCCAAGACAGAGCATCGATGATTGATCTTAAAGATCCTACTAATCCATTATAAAAGGTTTGAATAATCGACCTAATCTGGTAGCGCATGATGTGGGCATTTCCTAAGAAGTTCCTTAAATCTCTCCCAAGATTCATATATTGATTCTCCATCTATCTGACAAAAAGAAGTTATATCATTTCTAAACTTAGCAGTTTTAGATGGTGGAAAATATTTGGATAGAAATTTTTGTGATAATTCTCCCCATGTTTTAATAGATCCAGGTGCTAACGAGTTCAACCACATTTTAGCCTTATCCCTTAATGAAAAAGGAAAAAGTCTAAGTCTTATAGCATCGTCAGATACCCCTTGATATTTAAAAGTAGCACAAAGTTCTAGAAAACTAGCAAGATGTAAGTTAGGATCTTCAGTAGGTAAACCACTAAATTGATTGTTTTGTACCATTTGGATAATTGCAGGTTTAAGTTCAAATGAATTAGCAGACTACATCGTGGTTTTGAATAGTTAAATGAATTTCATCCGATGTAGGGTTGGCATAATCTCTTAATGGTCTTTGTTGGTTCATATTTTGAATTTCAGGAATATTCGCCATTTGTGTTAAATTTATTATTTGTTTCTTTTGTTTTCTAATTCTTTTAATTGTACACTCTAATTCAGAATCGTAAGGTATTAATTTTTCGTTTCCAAATTTGCGCATATAATTTTTGAATAGATATTAATTTATTTATTATGATTATTTTAAAATAGTCCGTTACTTTAGTAAATTTTTCTTACTTTCCCCGGCAACGGCGTCAAAAACTTGGCCCACAAATTTATATTATGATATTTTAATTTGATTGCAACGAAGCCAAAAACTTGACCCCGCTATATTATATGTATAGAATTGTAATTGTTTATGTTGTGGATGCTACGCAAGTATACGTATCGTATCAAGTAATACGAGGCTCTAGTGGAGTCCCGGTTATCGATCCCACAGGGAAAGAGAAAATTAAATAACAACTAATTTTAAAATAATAATAATTTTAAAATAGTATACGAAAATTTGGAATTCTGAATTTAAGCGCAATTAAGTAAACTAAGTATTTTAATTAGATAAATTAACTAAGTAGAAAATTAATACGAATTGAAAGTGCAGGAAATAAAACTAATTACTAAATAAGTCTTAACTATTCAGAAAAAGTATCTTTCCCATTGTTTAGAAATTTAAGTGATTGATGAATTTAAATAGATAATTTCGAGGTATTGTGACAAATAGAGCATTCCTATTCTTTACCCTTTGGTCCGGGTGTAAAGAATATTGACTAATCCTATGTTTGATTACCGAATCTGCTGCTAGGTCGGGAGGATACCGACCGCCACTTCGAGCTCCCACGTTCCCCTCGCCCGAGGGCTAACATCTACACTTCATCTCTCAAACAATAGGACCGAATTGAATATTTTAGTCCGTCACACTAAAATGCTCAATTCTACGCCCAATGATATTATTTCCCTATTTATTTGCACCCTCCTTCCAAGGCTTTTGAATTTCCCGAATATCAGATGTAATTTTTACTATAGTTGATAATCAACATATTTTAACAAATCAAATGACCAGTTTAAAAAGTAAATTAAGTTTTAAGTAAAAATTATCACAATTTATTAATATATAAAAGTATCTCTATTTTAATTTCATCAAGTCACTTAATTTCATAAACGAGGAGAAAGACTAAATAAACTACTCGTAATGCATGGAAACTAAACTAAGCATGGATTTCATTAAAAGTTAAAAACAATAAATACAAATACTTATCTTAATTTTTCTCCAAGCAGACTCCTCGCAGTTCCTTTGACTCTTCCTTCCAGTACAATGAAAACTCACTAAAAACTCACTAACTCACTCAAGGACACACTAAGACACAAAACTCGACTTAACACAATTAGAACACACAAAATAATACACTAAAGACTTAATTTTGGCTTCTATATATAGAGGTGAGCAAAGGACCAAGAGGTGTGTAAGCATCCCTTCAAAAAGTGTCCAGGTTCAATGTATCTGCACCATTTGAACTAGCTCGCCGTCGGCGACGAACTACCTCGCTGTCGGCGAGGCTTCTAGAAGATCTTCAAACCGCTCTAGCTCGCTGTCAGCGAGACAGTTATAAATTCTTCAGAATTTTCTTCTCGTACCTCGCCGTCGGCGGGCTCGATCTCGCCGTCGGCGACTCAGCACAAATTGCTTGATTTTGCTCCAAATTTGCTCCTTTTTATGATTTTTGCTTTTATCACCTAAATTCTTCATTCCTGCAATAAAATAAAGAAAATACCCTTCTTTAAAGTTCAATTTCATCAAAAATAGGTATGAATTTCTTAATAAATTTTTCATCAATCAAGTTGTGTCCCTTAATTTGACATTGTTTATTATTACAAATTTACCCGCAAGACCTTAATGAATTAATAGTGAGTTATGATTGATCTAAATTTGCTTAATGAGATTTAGAAAATGAAACATAGTCAAATATGAATATTCTTAAAACACTACAAGCTTAACCTAAATTTGGAGTGCAAAGATCCTTAATAATTCAAATTGCCTTTAAGGACGTCCACCCACATAATTCTTAAATAGAACATTGAGTGAATATTTAATTACCCCACTCATGGGATAATTAAAACATTAAGGTTCATTGAGCACAGGTTAAAACATCATCACTAAGCTCTAACTTAATCTGAGATGAATTATTCAACAACATAATAAGTTCAGAAGAACTCGAAATGATTTAAAGGATTTTAAAAGATTTTTAAGACTATACCCCGAACACTTTTGCAGTATTTTGGATGTTTTGAAGGACAATTGAACTTATTACACTTTGATGAAAAATATCATCCTTAAAACCTTTAGGGACTCACCAAGTTATGCCTCGGGACCCGTTAATTCACCTAAATCAATAGAAATGTCATAAACTACTTATCATACATTTGTAACCCAAAGCTCAATGAATTGAGTCTTTTCTAAAGTTTTTATGTCCTTGTGAGCAAATGGAGACATTTTTTTGCCATAAATGGATCATCAGACTAATGTAAGTTTGAGATCTAGGTGACTAGAGCAATGACGATAATGCTAATGTGTGCTAAATGAGAGATGCGATGTGAGAATTATAGAATAATATATCCTACCTCAAGGACCTTTAATGAGGGGAGAGAAAAAGACTGATGATATTATTTGACGAATCTTAGTGGGATTGTTGCTCCCTATGCTCTTTGGTCGCCAGTAGTCCTAACTTGATTAGAATAATTAGCACGTGGACTACACAATGTTACAAATTATTTACAAAATAAAACAAAATTTCTTTTTCTTATTAAAATAAATTCTATAGGAAATTTAAACTGCAACATTCACATTAAATTAAAGAATTTTGATGAAAATTTATAAAGGTCCATAGTTAATTATTTGGATCGAGGATAGAATTGGCCTCCGTAAGTTGTCGGTTTGGTAGCTCTTGTTCAAGGCCGGGAAGCACAGAGTCTAGCTCTGAGCCTCCACCTTTACCAATGTCTCATACCTAGTCCTGGTCTTCCTTATGTGACTACGGGTTTACTTTGCCTATGGTATTTTTGTTATGACTTGTTTTGCTACTTCTTTGTATTAGGTTTTCCTACTTTCTTTTTCTGCAATTTACTTAAATTTCTTGAAAATAACTAATCCTAAATAAGGTTCTTAAATAAAAAGATAACATATCTGGATAAATTGGTTTGGAAAATTTTGAGATATTAAAAACTACTTTTCTCTTGCAATTATATAGATAATGTGAAGAAAAGAAATGCTTAGAATTTTATGTAGTAGTGCCAAATAGAAGCATTCCTATTCTTTACCTTTTGGTCCAGGCAAAAAGAACATCGGCTAATTTATAGATCAATTCAGAATATTTTATTAGTATAATGGGTTAATCTAGGCTCACACTACTAGATGTCCAAGGGTGGCTATGGTCACCCTACCAGTGACCCGTTCCCTTTCTATAGATCAAATTATTAGAATTTATTTTGTCACTTTAAAAACTAATCAATTCTGTGCCCAATAAACAATATCTGCATAAGAAGTAAAAGGGTTTATAGAAATATGTAATAATTTAAGTGCCAACAAGGAACTTATTTCATTAGTATTATATTATATTTATGCAACTATCTATCACCTATAAGCATTTAATAGTTAATTCTATCATAAAAATGATTTTCCTACACATGCTACAACTTCATTTAAAAGAAAGAGTAAAGAAAATAACTTACGAAGCATGGATAAATCACGACAGAAAACTTAGTTTAAAACAAAGAAAATTCACTTGAAAGTGTTTTCAACAATTCCAAGAGAATGAAGAACACAATACTTAGCTTTTTCCCTCTGAAAGAAAGAAGAAGATCTTTCCACCAAAGTTTCACACCGGTCCATGCGCCGCTCGTACATTCCTTACATAAATATCTCAAAATCCCTCACCAATCTCTCCATAAGATGTAGAAATCTACATCTTCATGACCCTAAAATGACTCTAAAATGACTAAGGGGGAAGAAAGAGAGGCACTCTTGCTGTAGAATTGGTCCCTATTTATAGAGCTTCAAAAATGACCAGGGGTTGCTTAAGGCACCTCTTCAAAATTCGTCCACATTCATTGAATATTCTAGAAACCAACTGTGGGGATCTAGCGCCTAGGCGCCAGACTCCTGTGACCAAGTCTTCGCACCCCTTCACTTTGGGTCGCACCTCTTCGCGATTAAATCCATTCCAATGTGTCTAGATTCATTATATGACATGTCCTATATATGGAGTAACTTCCAGTCTTCTAGAAGGTCTGAAAACTACTTAACACAGTCAAAATAATCGTCCAAAGTCGTCAATTACCGTCCATAATCGTCCCTAGACAGGTTCTGGTGCCTAAGCCTTGATTTTGGAGCCTAGGCGTCGTTTTCTCGTCGTTACTGGAACCTAGGTGCCACCCTGTGCGCAACTCCACTGTTTTGCTCCGTTTGGCTCCGTTTCAACTCCGTTTCGACCCGTTTCAGTTGCATTGCGTTCCTAACATCTTCACCTACAAAATAGACATGAAAACAACATTTCTCAAAAGTATAATTTCATTCACAAACATGTGAGAAATATAAAAGATATTAAGCATAGAAAAACATATCGATATATGCCAAGTCAGAATTTTCTTCCTTACTCATTTTGACTCAAAATTGCATAGTTTTTGCTTCATTTTCTCTAAAATCATATTTTATACTTGAAGATAAAAATATGCAAAATACCTTCCTTTAAAGTGTAATATCTTTAAAAATGTGCCTAAAGTTAGCATGAAATGTACACTGAAAAATAGATAATTTTTAAGTGGATCAAATTCCCTCAAACTTAAACGTTACTTGTCCTCGAGTAACACTATAATCATTTAAAATCACATAAGCAAATCATGTGTATGAGTTTCTTTAGGAGTTTCTAAAATTTTGTTCTAGAAATATAGTAGTCCAATTTAGAAAAAAAATTTAGTAAATGAGACCAATTTAAAGTTTAGAAATCTCTTAGTTGAAAGAGTATGAAAATATATGTTGATATGTAATTCAAAAATACTTGTAAATTTTTCAAAATATAGGGGTTAAGCATTTTATTTTCTTTACTTAAAATCTTTTTTAAAAATAATTATAAAAACTATATTATATTTTTAAGCTTAAGGTTTTCTCAAATCTTATACTTTAAAAAGCTTAGGTGTGGAACCAATTTTTGATTAGACCCTTTTAATCCTCAAGCTTTACTTTTCTTTTTCTTTTTCTTTTCTTTTTTTCTTTTCTTTTTCTTTTTTTTTTCTCAGACAAGGATTACTATATCTGGATAGGCCTTTAATAATTTTGAATTCTACCCTTCCTTTCCTAAAGCATAAGGTAGATATATATCTTTTACTTAGAAACATAATAACACTCTTGAAAATTATTTTTCAATAAGAGAAATTTAAATATTGAAAACAAAAGTCTAATCCTTATATTTTTTTCAAAAATACAACTTTTCTTACTAAAGTTGGTTGCACAATATTTATCATTTCTTCACTAAGAAAAATTTAACTTTAAAATTTTTCATCACTACTATAAATTTTAACTAAATTTTCTTACTCATTTCTATATTCAAAATTTTATTTCCGTAATATAAATTCATACACAAAATTATTTTTCAATCAAAAATCAATTTTATTTATAATATTTTTTAGGACAAATAAAATTTAAGTTTTTGAAAATTGTTTTTGATTCCCCCTAAACTTCAATTTTAAAATATGTTGCAATTAATTTCACAAAATGTAGGAGGAAGAAAAATAAAAGTTAAATCTACTAACTTCTACAACATCCTATCAAATTTATATACATGCATAATTAGGATAGAATGATTGCAGAAGAAAGTAAATCTAGCCTAAAACATGCTTGTTATAATATTAAACTTAAAGGAAGTATATTAACTTTAAAAAATATATTTTTCTTCCTACCCCCAAACTTGAATTTGAACATGTATAGCATTCAACACAGAAAATATAAGTAAGAAGAAAAATAGTTCAGAAATTCTATCTACCACAAATGTTTGTCAAAAACATCTACAAATATTCATCAGGACATAAAAGTTTGTAATAGAAAGTAAATCTAAACTAAACATGCTAGAATAAAATTAAACTAAAGAAAGGTCAAATAAGTAGGACATGTATCGGCATAGGAATATATTTAAGTGTTCTTCAAATTTCTAAATTGTTGTAACACAAATACAAACACAAACACACAAACTAAAATACCTAGAATCGTAGATTCATAAACAAATATCAATTGAGGTTAATTTGATCTCCTTTCTACTAAAAATTTCCCTCGTCACTTTCAATTTCTAACAGAAGACACTACACTAATAACGATAATCTGATAAATAAAAATAGTGCAGTTCATTCATATGTTGTTCATTAAGCAATTTCATGACCTTACTTAGTGAAAACAAAGTTAGATAAATGAAGTAATATAACTGACATGGAGTGGTCCAAGTCCAAACTCTACATGCTTCAAGGTAATGCTCAGCTTCAGTTGAGAACTAAGTCATAACAGATTCGTCAGTCTGCTACTAGTAGAAGCCATATACAAATTTAGTCAAGACCAAGGCATAACCTAACAACAATAATCTAATCTGCACTAAAGCAAACACAAAACAACACATAAACATACTAGCAAAGATAACAATGGGTTGCCTCCCATGAAGCACTTGATTTAACGTCGTCAGTCGACCTTAATCCGCGAGCAACGTAGTGATTTATGCTCTAAAAAATATGTTATAGTCAATAATTTGACCCAAATAATAATGGCGGCTAGTGTATATAAATATAATTTTATGGAAAATATTTTACACACTATAGGTACTACGCAAGTATACGTATCGTTTTAAGTAATATAGGGCTTTAAATAAAGACCCCAGTATCGATTCCACGAGGAGGTTTATAGATTTTTAAATATTTAAATTTTATTTTTATGTATTTCTTTTAAAGTTTTAAATTTAATATTTAATTTACTAAAAGCAGAATTAAAGCAGTACTAAAATAATGAGTGATGTAAATAATAATAAGCAAACAACTTTCTTCCTTTCAATTATTCTAAGACTTTTTAGATAATATAATATTCGTGGAGAATATAAATTTATGGTATTGTGTCAAATAGAGGCAGTCCTATTCTTTACCTTCGCTCGATAGTATAAAGAATATTGGCTAATCTATAGATCAGGTCTGGATTTATTGTTAGTAGAATGGGTTAATCTAGGCTCACACTACTAGATGTCCAAAGGTGGCTATGGTTGGCCCTACTAGTGACCCATTCCCTCTCTATAAACCAAATTATAAGAATTTAGTCTGTCACTCTAAAAACTTATCAATTCTATGCCTGTTGAATAATATTTTCCTATTTATTTGCACTTCACCTTGAATACCCCGCACAAGGCCTTCGACTACCTAAGGATTCATGTGATATCTACTAGTTAAGAGTTCATCACCTTCTAGGTCTCAAAACTCTTCACATGATTTTAACAATTTAAATGGCCAATTTAAATAGTAAATTAAGATCCGGTATTAATATCATCACAATATTTAAAACATATTTTAGTTTCTAATTCTCCAACGAATTTTAGATTATCTTATTTATTTTTTCATAATTGAAAGGAGAAAGTAAAGTAACTACCAAAACACATTGAATCTAAATAACAAAACATATAAATAAAACTTTGAATAAAACTACAAATACTTATCTCAAGTGTTTCTCCAACTGAACCTCTAATTCCTACTGACTCCAAAGCGTAACAGACTTCAAAAGCACCAACTCTTCCAAACTCTCAATACAAACTCTAAATAAAATAAACCCATTAATTTATGAAGGATAGTAAACTAAAAGTATGGCCCTTAAAATTATCTCTCTAATTTTTGGATTTCTTATTGGGCTACTTGGGGTGGGCGTTTTTCAAGCGATCCAAACCGTTTCCAAGCGTTTAAAGATAATGTATCACATATCCTATAATCCAGGAATAACTACCAATCTTCTAAATGGTCCAATAACCGCTCTAACTGTCAAAATAACCATCCAAAATAGTTATAAAAACCATCACAGATTTGGTATCGAGCTGGCGCTTAGGCGCCGGATTCTGGCGCCTAGGCGCCAGGCTCATTATTTTGGCAATTTTGCATTTTGGGTCCATTTTTGCTCCTTTTTCATTCTTTTTCATCTTTTTTTTTCCTTTTTGAACATTTTTGCATCACCTACATCCAAAAATATAAAATACCTTTCATTAAAGCATAATATCCTTAAAAACTTGAGAAAAATCAAGGCATAAAAATAGGTATTTTTTTCATGGATCAAAATCCCCCAAACTTAAACGTTACTTGTTCTCAAGTAACCCTTTTTATTATATAAAATGTATAACATTTGGAATAAAGGTAAATATTTAAGATTCCTTGTAATTTTTTATTTTATAATGACTTTAGTAAATCATTAACCAAATTTCACTAACTAAGTTTAATTTTAAGAATTTAAAGAATATTTAACTACCAAATTGTAAGACTTCAAAAATTTTTCATTCATTTCAAAAATAATTATAGTTTATTATATTAAAATCACATAAATTATTTAAAAGAAAACGATCTTCATGAAAATCTTTTCTAATAAAGATACATGCATAAAAATTATGTAAAATATGTAATTAGTTTTCTTTTTATAAGATAATTCAAGTGAAACCAATTTTTGATTAGGCACCTACTCAAGCTTCTCCTTACTTTTTTTCTTCACAGTGAGGATTACTGTATCTGGATAGCCTGTTAATGGTTTTGAACTTCACTAACCTTAACTTATATTTTCAAACTTATACATTTTCACTTAATTACTATAACATGAATAGTTTTCAAAAAGACTTTCAATCTTTTTCTTTTTCAAGTTATAATTCTTGATTTCTTAATACTTCTAAAATTCAATTATCTCTATCATGAATAGAAAAAATTCTTAATCTTACTCTTCTTTAAGTTGAATAATTCTATTTTTAAAATCAATCAAAGTTATTAAAATTTTGGTTAAGTCTACTAAATTATTTATAATTTCAAAAATTTAAGTGATCTTAAATAGATTTTTCATTCCTTATGTTATGTTAATATTTTTTTTAGAAAATATTAGCACTTTAAGGACAAATAAAATTTAAATTTACATGTATTTTATCTTCCCCTAAACTTAAGTTTTGATATAACATGAAAAATTTTAAAGAATGAGAGAAAGAAAGGCATAATTTTAAAAAGGAATTTTTTATAAGTATGTAAAAACAGTCTAAAAAAAAATTTACTTCTACACATGCTTTTTATGAATATTACTGAAATAATGAAACATATATAAAAGTAAACAAGCTCAATTTTTATATCATTAGCAAAATTAAACGACTATACTAATCACAATAACAGAAACAAATCAACATTAATAACTATTCAAGAATACTAAACAGTAGGCTGAAAATAGAAATAAACATTTATCATAAAAAATGAAAAAAAAATTCATCCATATTTCAGTCTTAAACACATATCAAACTAGATACTCTAAAAACAGTCTCAATATAAAAAAAAAATCCACACAAAGTTACTTAAACAAATCGACACTAACTAAAAATAATCTAATCAGTACTAACAAACAAGAAATAAACTAAAAACAGAATCAACTCATCTCCAAAGGTAATTCAAGCTACTAATCACTATCTGTAGCCTTGTCATCGTCATCACCAAAAGAAAATTCAACATCCTTTGGATCAACATACGGTGAAAATCTAGGACAGGTAGGGAACTGAACATCATGCTCACCCTTCAAGAATCTAACTAAAGACTCTGAATACTCAGCATCATAATCACTTTTCCTTTTGGTATATTCGGATAGATGATCAATCTTCTTGTCTATAATATCTACTCGCAGCTGAGTTAGAAATAACTCATTCTCGTCGCTCTAGAAATTGATCATGCATTGATTCCCGAAACTAGATGGTGGCTCAACAGTAGATGTAGAAGGTCTAGAAGTGAAGCTCTACTCGGAGTAGGTACGAGTAGAAGGAGCAAGTGGATCTCTTCCCGCGAAGGCGATCATAAATACTATCACTCTCCTGCCCAATAGGCTTTGTAGTCTTCAGCTTCTCCTCTAAAATATCAGCAATAACTCCATTGCTCACACATAAAGAATATATCAAGGATGGGAATCCTAATCCCATAGAAGTGCTGGATCTTGCAATAGACTCCACAGAATCATAGATAATGCTGCCAACATCTATCGGCTTCCTCTCCTGAATGCAGTAGTTCAAAATAGATCTATCTCTAGTAACTTCACTCAGGTGGTTGGAAGGAAGTAGTCTAGCAGAAATAAAATAGTGTAAAGCCTACCATTCAGCTTAACAGATTTAAAGTTTACCCGTTTTTCATTCTGGATCTTCCAAGCTCTAGTGCCATCAGTCAGATATGCAATAATCATCTCCAGATCTCCTTCAAATGGAGATAGACCAGAATAGTAGCACTATACTGTAGGTGGTAGGCCGTAGAAAATATTGATCCGTTCCGGAGTGAATCCCACTCCGACACCTCTAACGAAGACTTCGTAGTCTTCCGCATCCATAAAGTTGGCATAAAACTCTCGTACAACAGGAATAATAACAACGACAGTGAAATAACAGAATCACTGCCAGTTGTGTGCAAAGATCGTGTTCACGATCATCTCTCCAGGATTGTATAAACTGCTCTCCGAGATAAATTTCCTTGATGACACAAATTCGTGATAACGAAAGTGCGCTGCCGCAGTAGCGAACTTACTGTTGTTGAAATTTTCTTGTGCTTTTTCGCGCTTAGATTTAGGTGCCATCTTAACGTGAAAGAAAACACAAATAAATAAAGGAATCAAAGATCTAAACTCTTTTAAGCTTGAGAAACTTAAAATGAGTTAAGAAAATCCATGAAGAATTTCTAAAAATAAAAAATTTTCTCCAAAATTTCGGTTTTTAACAAAAATAAGAAAATCCATGGTAGAAATAAAAAATAAATGGATTGGAAGGTAGATCTGACCTTAAGATGAAGAAATCGAGTGATTTCGGGCTCAAATACTTGACGTTTTGACCTTAAGATGGATCTAAGGGGTGTATTTTCATGAAAATGAGGAAGGGGATGAAGCTTAGGCGTCGTCCATGGCTTTTGGGGGTTTAAATCCCGATTTTCGGGTAGCAGGCCGAACCGGCACTTAGGCGCCGAATTCTGGCGCCTAGGCGGCATACTCGCCTTTCACAAAAGTCATTTTTAAAAATTAATTTTCCACCAAAACTTACAATTTCAACTTCTAATTACTCACATAAGAGTATTGCTTCAGTTTCTAACTTCCAAAATATTTTCCAAAAATTTAAAATTAAAAATTAAATCCATAAATTAAATACAAGTTTAAGTCAAACTCTTCTAATTCCATTCATAATCTTCAATTTCGGGCTCAATACAATACAGATAAGTACAATAATAAGATTCAAGTCTTACTAATAATCAAACAAAATAATTTCAAAGCAAATACAACACACATTGAACAATAAAACAAACACACAAACAACACAATCGATTTACCAAATCGATACAACGACACACTAGATAAAGTCTCGATCTAACCACATTTACTATCTAATCTTCAAATTAAAAATTTATATTTTTGTCGCAATGAAGATTACTTGTCCTACTTGGGAAGAACACTAACGCCCTTAGAAAATCAGTAGCCATTTTCTCGTCGATCCATTTGTTCTTCGCATACATCTGCACTTGAGCATCTTGATAGGCCGCTAGATGATCGAATTGAAGCTTTGCCTGCCATTCCAGATGCTCGATTTGATGATACATCTCATGGAGGCGATCTCCAATGCTTTTGAATTCCACTTCAAACTTATCTATACGACTGGAAAACTTCTCCAAACTAACAGTAATGAAACCATTGAAGTAAGGTTGAGGATTCTTAGAATACTTATCTCTAGCCTCTTCTCCATGATTTCTTCTCTCCATTTCTTCAAAATCTTCTCTTATCTCCTCAAGTATGAAGTGTAAAGGTCATAACTATGGTTTCTTAGGGATTGGGGACGAAGATGGGGTAGTTTATAGGAGAAAATCGTGTGAAAAACGGAAAATTTTTGGTTTTTACACGACCCAGTAACTGTGGCGCTTAGGCGCCAAATCGGGCGCCTAGGTGCCAGACCGATCGACACATAGTTTACTCTGGCGCTTAGGCGCCGGATTTTGGTGCCTAGGCGCCGGAACCATGTTCGACTCTGTTTCTCCTTACGTCAAATTTCAAAGTTTTGACCTCAAAAATAGGTAAATTAGAATGGTAAGATCAATATAAACTCAGTAATTAAAACAATGAAGGTTAACTTGATCTCCTTTTTACTCACATACAAAATGGAGTGATTCAAAGTCCAAACTTTATATATTTCAGGATAATCTTTAGCTTAAGTCAATAAAGACTTGTTAGCATCCAATTTTCTAAAGTTATATAAAATTAGTCAAGACCGAGGCATAACTTTACATTAAAAAAATGTAAAAACACATAAAAATAACTATGGGTTGCCTCCCACAAAGAGCTTGGTTTAACATCGTCAGCGCGACCTAATTAAGTCTTTAATCAGGTAGACTCAACTCGTAAGCCTCTTTATAAATCATTTTTATTTCTCCCAAATAAGGCTTCAACCTTAATCCGTTAACTTTAAATATTTTTCCCGTTTTGGGGTCTTTAATATCCACAGCTCCATAATGGTATACTTTCTCAATTATATATGGTCCCATCCATTTAGATCTTAATTTTCCAGGAAAAAGTCTTAAATGAGTATTAAATAATAATACTTCTTGTCCAGGCTCGAATATTTTTCCCGAAATCTTTTTATCATGTAATATCTTCATTTTCTCTTTATAAATCTTTGCATTTTCATATGACTCATTTCTTATTTCATCCATCTCATTTAATTGTAATAATCATTTTTCTTTTGCAGTATTCAAATCAAAATTAAACTTCTTTATCGCCTAATAAGCTTTATGTTCAAGTTCAACAGGTAAGTGACAATGTTTACCATAAACTAATCAGTAAGGTGACATTCCGATTGGTGACTTATAAGCTGTTCTATAAACCCATAATGCAGATTCAAGTCTATCAACCCAATCAGTTCTTTTAGGATTAACAGTCTTCTCTAAAATTCTTTTAATTTCTCTGTTTGATACTTCAGCCATTCCACTTGTTTGTGGGTGATATGCAGTTGCAATTCTATGTTTGATTCCAAATTTTTCCGAGTAATGATTGAATTCTTATATTTCGAAATGACTTCCACCATCTGTGATAATTACTTTAGGCATTCCAAATCTAGAAAAAATCATTTTCTTTAAAAATTTCGAAACACTTTTGGAATCACAGTTAGGTAAAGCTACAACTTCAATCTACTTTGAAACATAATCAACTGCTAATAACATATAAATCTTTCTAGATGATGGTACAAATGGTCCCATAAAGTCTAAACCCCATATATCAAAAATTTCAACTTCCAATATATAGTTTAAAGGCATTTCATCTTTCCTAGATATATTTCCCATCCTTTGACATCGATCACATGTTTTAACATAATGTCTCACATCTTTGAACAAGGTAGGCCAATAAAATCCTGAATTTAAAATTTTAAATGCAGTTTTATCTACTCCAAAGTGTCCTTCAAATTCAGAATCATGACATTTTTGAATAATAGCAAAAGTTTCATCATAAGATACACATCTTCGAATTACAAAATCTCTTCTCAATTTAAATAAATTAGGAACTTCCCAAATATAAGCTTTAGCATCATTTTTAAATTTCTTAATATATTTGTTATTCAATCCATAAGGTAGAATATTGCTAACTAAATAGTTAACTATATCCGCATACCAAGGTGTTTGGCATCATTGAATAACATATAACTGTTCATCAGAAAATTTCTCATTTATATTTTCTTCAATAAAAATATCATTCATAATTCTAGATAAATGATCAGCAATTTGGTTGTCAGTTCCTTTTCTATCCACTATTTGAAAATCAAATTCTTGTAGAAGTAAAACCCATCTTATCAGTCTAGGTTTAACATCTTTTTTTGACATTAAATATTTAATAGCGGAATGATCAGTATGAACTATGCATTTGGTACCAAGAAGATAAGGTCTAAATTTATCAAAGGCATAGACTATAGTTAAAAGCTTTTTTTCAGTAGTAGTGTAATTTCTTTGAGTTTCAGTAAGAGTTTTACTAGCATAATATATAACTTTGAAAATTTTCTTATATTTTTGTGCCAATACAGCTCCAATTGCAAAATCACTTGCATCGCACATTAATTCAAAAGTTTTATTCCAATTAGGTGCAATAATTATAGGTGCAGTTATTAATTTTTCTTTTAAAATGTTGAAAGCATTAACACAATCTTCATTCAATTCAAATTTAGCTTCTTTTTCCAATAAATGACTAAGAGGTTTAGCAATTTTAGAAAAATCCTTTATATATCTTCTATAAAATCCAGCATGATCCAAAAAACTTCTCACATCGATAATGATAGTAGGTGGTTGCGGTTCAACGAATAATTTTCACTTTTTCTTGATCAACTTCCATCCTTTTTGTGAAATTTTGTGACCAAGTACAATGCCTTCTGTGACCATAAATTGACATTTTTCCCAGTTAAGAACTAAGTTTATTTCTTCACATCTTTTCAGAACTTTGGATATATTTTCCAAACAAGATTCAAAAGAAGTTCCAAAAACTGAAAAATCATCCATAAATATTTCAATTCTTTTGTCAATCAAATCACAAAATATTGATATCATACATCTTTGAAAAGTTGCAGGTGCATTACATAAACCGAAAGACATTCTTCTAAAAGCAAATGTTACATAAGGACTTGTAAATTTTGTTTTCTCTTGGTCCTCAGGAGCGACAGGTAATTGATGATAACCAGAATATCCATCTAGAAAACAGAAATATGAGTGTCCAGCTAGTTTATCAAGCATTTGATCTAAGAAAGGTAAAGGAAAATGATCCTTTCTAGTGGCGTTATTTAATTTCCGATAATCAATGCAAATTCGCCATCCAGTAACTTATCTTGTAGGAATTAGTTCATTTTTATCATTGACAATGACATTTACTCCTCTTTTTTTTGGAACACAATGAATATGACTCACCCATTGACTATCCGAAATAGGATAAATAATTCCAGCATCTAACCATTTTAAAATTTCTTTTTTAACAACCTCTTTCATAATAGGATTTAATCTTCTTTGAGGTTCAATAGTAGGTTTAAAATCTTCTTCCATTAAAATCCTATGCATACAAATGGAAGGACTTATTCCTCTAAGCTTTTGTATAATTCTTTAACAATCCTAGTAATTTTTCTTCTTGATCTAAGCTTAGTTTAGAAGAAATAATAACAGGTAAAGTTAATGAATTTCCAAGAAAAAACATACTTTAAATGTGCAGGTAACATTTTTAATTCTAGTTCAGGGGCTTTTTTAATCGAGGGTAAAAGTATATCATTTTGAGTTATGTCTAAAATTTCCCAATTATCTTTAATATAATGAGTTTCTTTAAATAATTCTTCTTATTTTAGTTCTTCATTTTCGTCAGTTAATAATTCAATTTTTTTTTTCAGAAATGACTTTACATTTTTCTTGATAATGTTTTTCAATTATATAATCAATAATATCCATTCGATAACATTTTTCTTTATCAGGGTACTTCATTGATTTAAGGACATTGAATTTAATTTCTTGATCATTAACTCTCATAGTTAATTCTCCTTTTTGCACATCAACCATGGCCCATCCGGTAGCTGGAAAAGGTCTCCCTAAAATAATAGGTATTTCTTTATCTTCTTCCATATCAAGCACAATGAAATCCACAGGGAAAATAAATTTATCAACTTTAACAAGAACATCCTCTCTAACTCCTTTAGGGTAAGTAATAGATCTATCAGCTAACTGAAGGGTTACAGTGGTGGGAGTAATCTCTCCTAAATTCAACCTTCGAAAAATAGAAAATGACATGAGATTAATACTTGCTCCTAAATCACATAAAGCTTTTCCATAAAATTTTTCTCCAATAGCACAAGGTATAGTGAAACTTCCAGGATCTTTAAGTTTCTGAGGTAATTTTTTTTGAATTATTGCACTAGTTTCTTCACTTAATGCAACAGTTTCAAAAGCTTCAAATTTTCATTTCTTACTTAAATATCCTTCATAAATTTTGCATAAGTTGACATCTGTTCCAAAGCTTCAGCAAAATGTATGTTAATGGTAAGTTTCTTAAAAATTTCAAAGAACTTAGAAAATTGATGATCAAGCTTCTACTATTTTAATCTTTGAGGAAAAGGTGGTGGTGGTTTTTCAACTTCCAGATTAATAGGAATAACAGTCTGATCTTTACTAGGAGAAGGAGTTTCTTTAGGTTTTTTAATCTCTTCAACCTCAATCTCATTTTCAATTTCATTCTGAATACTTTCTTTTAATCCCTTTCTACTTCTAAGTTGTACAGCTTTAACATGTTCATGTTCTTTTCCAGTTTCTTTTGGATTGATTTCAACATTGCTAGGAAGTGTTTCTGGAGGTCTGTAATTAATTAAATTAGCGATTTATCCCATTTGATTCTCAATATTACGAATAGCAGTGTTTTGATTTTGTAATTGATTACTCAGTTGTAAAATTAATTCTTCTATAGATAACTTCTTTTGTTGATTATTAAATCCAGGAGGTTTATAGTTTGAATTTACTTGATTGTTCCAATTTCCAGTTGAATGAGATTGATTATTACCCCATTGTTGTTGTGAATTATTCCAATTAATATTAGGGTGATTTTTCCATCCAGGATTATAATAATTTGAATAAGGATTATTTTTACTAGCTATAGCTTGTAAAGTTTCAATAGTTTGAGAATCTTCCATATTAGCAGAATTGTTATGTGATACATTGATAGCAAAATTATCTAATTTCTTAGATATTGCAACTACTTGTGAAGCTAAGATAGAAAAGGCTTCGTAATCATGAATACTTGTCATTCTTTTAGGATTAATCCTTTCAGAAGGCCATTGAAAATTATTGTTAGCCATTTCTTCAATTAAAGTATAAGCTTCTTTAAATGATTTAGCCATTAAAGAACCTCCAGCAACAGCATCAATAATTGATTTCAGTGATCCAATAAGTCCATTATAAAATGTTTAAATAATTAACCAATCAGGTAAAGCATGATGAGGACATTTTCTTAATAGTTTTTTAAATCTTTCCCAAGTTTCATAAATTGTCTCTCTTCAAATTGACTAAATGAAATAATGTCATTTCTTAATTTAGCAGTTTTAAAAGGAGGAAAATATTTAGCAAGGAATTTTTGTGCTATTTCAGCCCATATTTTAATAGAACCTGTTGCTGATGAGTTCAACCACATCTTTGCTTTATCTCTTAAAGAGAAAGGAAAGAGTCTAAGTGTAATAGCATCATCAGAAACATTGTTATATTTAAAGGTAGCACAAAGTTCTAAAAAACTAGCAAGGTGTAAATTTGGATCCTCATTTGGTGTTCCCCCAAATTGATTATTTTGAACTATTTGAATAATAGACGATTTAAGCTTAAAAGAATTAACATCTACAGTAGGTATTTGAATACTATTATGAAGTTCATCAACTGTAGGGTTAGCATAATCCCTTAATGGTTTGTAAATATTTTGTTCATTAATTTCAATTGGATTTTGTAAATTGTTATGTAAATTAGCCATCTCTTGATATTTTTGAATTTGTTTTCTTTTTTTAATTCTTCTAACAGTTCTTTCTAATTCAGAATTTAAAGGTAATATTATTTCAGATCCAGAACTACGCATAAAAAGTAAAAATTAAAAAGTAAAATAAAATAACAAGAAATAAAATCTCTACTTACTTTTTTTTATTTTTATTTTTATAAATGTTTTTGTATTTTATATTTTTGTATTTTGACAATAAAAGAAATAAATAAAATAAAATAAATATTTAAAATCTAAAAATTTGCCCTCCCCGGCAACGGCGCCAAAAACATGGTCCGCTGTCCACTTACAACGTAATAATTTAAGCTCTCAAAAATATGTTATAGTCAATACTTTGACCTAAATAATAATAGCGGCTACTGTATATAAATATAATTTTATGAAAAATATTTTACACACTAGAGGTACTACGCAAGTATACGTATCGATTCAAGTAATATAGGACTTTAAATAAATACCCCAGTATCGTTCCCACTAGGAGGTTTATAGATTTTTAAAAATTTAAATTTTATTTTTGTGTATTTCTTTTAAAGTTTTAAATTTAATATTTACTTTACTAAAAGAAGAATTAAAGCAGTACTAAAATAATGAGTCATGTAAATAATAATAAGCAAACAACTTTCTTCCTTTCAATTAATCCAAGACTTTTTAGATAATATAATATTCGTGGAGAAAATAAATTTGTATTCTGCCAAATAGAAGCAGTACTATTCTTTACCTTCGCTTGATAGTATAAAGAACATTGGTTAATCTATAGATCAGGTCTGGATGTATTGTTAGTAGAATGGGTTAATCTAGACTCACACTACTAGATGTCCAAGGGTGGCTATGGTCTGCCCTACTAGTGACCCGTTCCTTCTCTATAAACCAAATTACAAGAATTTAGTCTGTCACTCTAAAAACTTATCAATTCTATGCCCGTTGAATAATATTTTCCTATTTATTTGCACTTCACCTTGAATACCCCGCACAAGGTCTTCGACTCCCAAGGATTCATGTGATATCTATTAGTTAAGAGTTCATCTCCTTCTAGGTCTCAAAACTCTTCAACAGATTTTAACAATTTAAATGGCCAATTTACATAGTAAATTAAGATCTGATATTAATATCATCACAATATTTAAAACATATTTTAGTTTCTAATTCTCCAACAAATTTTAGATTATCTTATTTATCTTTTCATAATGTAAAGGAGAAAGTAAAGTAACTACTCAGAACACATTGAATCTAAATAACAAAACATATAAACAAAACTTTGAATAAAATTACAAATACTTATCTCAAGTGTTTCTCTAACTGAACCTCTGATTCCTACTGACTCCAAAATGAAATAGACTTCAAAAGTACTAACTCTTCTAAACTCTCACTACAAACTTTAAATAAAATAAACTCACTAATTTATGAAGGATAACAAACTAAAAGTATGGCCTTTAAAATTATCTCTCTAATTTTTGGATTTCTTATTGAGCTACTTGGGGTGGGCATTTTTCTCTGTAGGAATAGCCTCCTATTTATAGGCTTCAAGGGTTACCTAAGGCACCACTTCAAAATGTGTCTAAGTTCAATGAATCTTCTAGAAAGTGTGTCTGGTGCCTAGGCGCCGGACTCCACGTCCAGTTTTTCACACCTCTTCACTTTGGATCGCACCTCTTCGCGATCCAAACCTTTTCCAAGCATCTAAATACAATGTATCACATTTCCTATAATCCAAGAATAAGCGAAAATCTTCTAGATGGTCCAATAACCGCTCTAACCGTCAATATAACAGTCCAAAGTAGTTACAAAAACCATCACAGATTTGGTATCGAGCTAGCGCTTAGGCGCCGGATTCTGGCGCCTAGGCGTCAGGCTCATTATTTTGGCAATTTTGCATTTTGGCTCCATTTTTGCTCCATTTTGCTCCTTTTTCATTCTTTTTCATCTTTTTTTTCTTTTTTGAACATTTTTGCATCACCTACATCCAAAAACATAAAATACCTTTCATTAAAGCATAATATTCTTAAAAATTTGATAAAAATCAAGGCATAAAAACAGGTTTCATGGATCACCAACCCGACAAATGTTTCGTCCTGGATCAAAATTTCATTTTAATAATCCTTGATCAATCACCCATTCTAAATCGACGAATTCCTAAAAAAATCTCAAATTAAAATTTTTCTTTCAGCTTTTCCATCTCAGATTGATTTATATCATTGTTCCTCAAGTTTCTTTCTAGATCCAATATCCTTCAATTTATTTTCTGAAATTGCGCGTTAATATCATCTTTGAAATTTATAAGAAATGGATCTCTATAAGATAGTTAAAGATCTCCCAAATTTTAGATCAGATTCTCGTTAGATAATTTAGATTATAGATCAATTTCATCTAAATTGCTCTTCTGATTCAAGTTATTCTCTAATTCTTCCACTTCAAAGTTCTTTTCAAACATATCCTCAAATTCTCTTCTCAGTCTTAGTTCAATATCTTTATTTTGTTCATCATTCATTTCCTTAAGGTTTATCTCAGAGTCACTAGGTAAAATCTCTAGGGGGTAACTGTTAATTGCATTAATAATCTACCCCAGTTGGTTTTCTATATCCCTTATTGCGACCTCTTGACTTTCCAATTGACTCGGGATTTGATTAACAACATTTTATAAAAATAATTCTTTCTCCTCATTTAGTGAGATGGAGTTAAATCTATAAGGAAAGGAAAATCCATTATTAAATTCGTCCTTATTTTTCCAATCACATATCTGATTAAATTGATTATCTTCCCAAAATTGGTATTCTCCTCATAAATTAGTATTCCAGTTAAAATTTGAATATTTTTCCCAACCTGGGTTGTAATAATCAAAATAAGGATATTGCATCTCATGGTCAGTTTCCATCCATTTATAATCCAAATATGAATATTCATTATATTGTTGATCCACCATTTTTACATTAAATTCATGGAGTCTTTTTCTGATTCAACATCCTCCTAAAAGTTCTCTCTCAATTTGACGCGTACAAATCTAAAGATTTAACTTAAAAGGATTGATATAAAAAATATTTTTAGTATTTTTTAAATTTAAAATAAACACACAATAATTAAACACACGATATAATAATAATAATAATAATAATAATAATAATAATATAAATTCCAAAAATAAGTGTTACAGGTTTAACTAAAATTCTCTTAAAAGTTCATACCATTGCTTCCCCGGCAACGGCGCCAAAAACTTGACCCGACCCGCAATAACGCAGTAATTTTTGCTTCTAAATGATGGTAAAAAACTTGACCCAATTTATAAATAATGGCTAGTGTATAAAATTAAAATGTTATAAAATTTTAGAAAATATTTTACACACAAGGGGTACTACGCAAGTATACGTATCGTTTCAAGTAATATATGGTTTTCTTTTATAACCCCAATATCGATCCCACAGAGAAGCAAGGTAAGCAATCCTTTAGGCTAATTCTAGTCTATTCTATAAGGCCTAAATTTGGAATGTTGATTAAAATGGGTTTTCTAATAACTAATCCTAAATAAGGTTCTTAAATAAAAAGATTACTTGTCTGGATAAATTGGTTTGAAAAATTTTGAGATATTAAAAACTAATTTTCTCTTGCAATTACATAGATAATGTGTAGGAAAGAAATGCTTAGAATTTTATGTAGTAGTGCCAAATAGAAAAATTCCTATTCGTTACCCTTTGGTCTAGACAAAAAGAATATTGGCTAATCTATAGATCAGTTCAGGATGTTTTATTAGTAGAATGGGTTAATCTAGGCTCACACTACTAGATGTCCAAGGGTGGTTATAGTCAGCCCTACCAGTGTCTCGTTCCCTTTCTATAGACTAAATTATTAGAATTTAGTCTATCACTCTAAAAACTAATTAATTCTGCGCCCAATAAACAATATCTTCCTAGTTATTTGCACTTCACCATAAATAACCCACATATAGCCTCTGATTATCCATGGATTCATGTGATATCTACTAGTTAAGAACTCATCTCCGGATAGGTCTCAAAATTCTTCAACAAGTTTTAAGAATAAAAGTGATCAATTTGTAAAGTAAATGAAGATCCGGTATGAATATCATCACCATAATTTAATAAGAGAATATCTAAGCAAATCTTAATTCCTAAACATGCATCTATTTCATTACAAAATAAAAGTAAATGAAAATAATGGCATAAGAAGTAAAAAGGTTGATAGAATTCTGTAATAATTTAAGTGTCAGCAAGAAACTTATTTCATTAGTATTCTATTATATTTATGCAACTATCTGTAACCTAGAAGCATTTAATAGTTAATTCTATCATAAAAATGATTTTCCTACACATGTCACTACTTCATTTAATAGAAAGAGTAAAGAAAATCACTTACGAAGCATTGATAAATCACGACAAAAAACTTGGTTTAAAACAAAGAAAATCCACTAGAAAGTGTTTACAACAATTACAAAAGAATGAAGAACACAAGACTTAGCTTTTTCTCTCAGAAAGAAAGAAGATCTCTCCACCAAAGTATCCCACCGGTTCATGCGCCGCTCGTACATTCCTTACATAAATATCTCAAAATCCCTCACCAATCTCTCCATAAGATGTAGAAATCTACATCTTCATGAATCTAAAATGACTCTAAAATGACTAAGGGGGAAGAAAGAGAGGCACTCTTGCTGTAGAATTGGTCCCTATTTATAGAGCTTCGAAAATGACCAGAGGTTGCTTTAGGAACCTCTTCAAAATTCGTCCACATTCATTGAATCTTCTACAAACCAACTGTGGTGCCTAGGCGCCAGAGTCCTGTGACCAAGTCTTCGCACCACTTCACTTTGGGTCGCACCTCTTCACGATTAAAATCATTCCAATGTGTTTAGATTCATTGTATCACATGTCCTATATATTATGAGTAACTTCCAGTCTTCTAGAATGTCTGAAAACTACTTAACACCGTCAAAATAACTGTCTAAAGTCGTCCATAACTGTCCATAATCGTCCCTATATGGGTTCTGGCACCTAGGCCTTGATTTTGGCCCCTAGGCGCTGTTTTCTCATCGTCACTGGCACCAGGTTTGGCGCCTAGGCGCCACCCTGTGCGCAGTTCCACTGTTTTGCTCCGTTTGGCTCCTTTTCAACTCCGTTTCAACTAATTTCAGTTGCGTTGCATTCCTAACATCTTTACCTACAAGATACACATAAAAAAAATCTTTCTCAAAAGTATATTTTCATTCAAAAATTTGTGAGAAATATAAAAGATATTAAGCATAGAAAGACATATCGATATGTGCCAAGTTAGAATTTTCTTCCTTGCTCATTATGGCTCAAAATTGCATAGTTTTTGCTTCATTTTCTCTAAAATCATATTTTTATACTTGAAGACAAAAATATGCAAAATACCTTCCTTTAAAGTGTAATATCTTTAAAAATTTGCCTAAAGTTAGCATGAAATGTACACTGAAAAATAGATAATTTTCAAGTGGATCAAACAACAACAACAACAATAACAACAAAACCAAAAAATTGAAACATACACAGTAAAAATCATTTGAATCTTAAACCTTAAATCTTCTACTTCAACGAGGAGCTTGAAGCATACACAATGGGCAACACAACAAGGACCTGCAGGAGGACATCTTCAAGAGAGCAAACAAGTCTACAACAAAAAATCTTTCCTTAGAATTAAACAACAAGTCATAGGACTTTAAGGTAGTCTACCTAGTGCGACATAATTCCTCAACTTATCTTTAGGCTCCTTCATAATCATGCTGAACAGTATAAGTCCTAACTCTTTTTAGGCTCCGAGGTTATCATTTTGTACGATGTAAGTCCTTCTATCTTCTAGGCTATTTACATGACTGATATCATGCAAATGAAAACCCTAAATAATAAAATTAGCAAGATGGAACATGTAATAATATATCTTCGATAGTGAAGCCAAACTAAAGGATAGTTTTGGAAGTCGCTGAGGCTCTCCTCAGGATCTGTGACGTCCCCTACTTTTCTTTTCTTTGGATTCTACAATAATTGTTCGTATTTGATCCTTTCTCATTTGAATTTCCCATGTCCAACCTTGAAGACCCTAAACTTTGAATTTATGAAGATAATGCCTCTGATCTATATTGAAAGTTTTCTTAGGTGACTTCGGTCGTCTGTGATATAATTAACTATAGAGGCTTGCCCAAAAGGAAACTTTAAGAACCCAACTTAATATAAACTCTATCTAATCTTTTATATTAGGTGGGGGAATCTAACGGTCAACATAAAGGTTTTCTAGAAACCCTATCTAATCTTTTATTGAGTAGTGTGTCTATTCCTCTATATAGGAGTATTGCTCATGGTGTTGTGCTCGATAATTTAAACTACTAAATATATGAGATCGATTGGGTCTCGTATTTTCAAAATAATACTACCTTTCAAAAAAAATAAAAAAATATATATATATATATATATATATATATGGCGGCTGAGGACTTTCCTGCTCTGCTAGGGTTCCTGGCATGACCCTGCCGGCGGCGGCCTGCTAGCTGGTGGCCAAGGTAAGGGGGTCTCACCTACATTACTACTGTGAAGGTTTCCTGGCTCTTCTGGACTTGATGCTGAGCTTACTGGATCATTTTCCATCTTCCCGGGTTACTCTTTGTTTAAATTTACTGTTACATTGGTTTTCTAGACCTGTGTTTTGCTCTCCTGAGTCTTCTTTCTGGTATTGGTGGTTGTGGGATCTAGTCTTTTTTACAAGTTACTTCTGCTGGTTAGGTGAGTTTTGTCTCCCATGACAACCCCTATTGATATCCAGACCAATCTGGACTGGGCCAAAAACTCTTATGCTAGGGCTGTTGGCCGTGGTTCTGCTACCTTTGATTCTGCTTCTTTAGTTTTCCCTCAATCCATGCATGATGCTGTTGCTGGGAAGGGAACCTGCCCTTTCATCAAACCACTTGGAGTTAAAGATGGTTTCCCTGCTGTATTCTTTACCCCCCAAGAGCTAGAATGTCTTAATGATGAAGTGAAACTTACCTTGATAGGAAAATTTGTTTTAGGCCATCCTAAGATGGAGCTGGTCAAAAACTACTTTGAATCACTTAATTTCAGCAGTACTTGGAAGCTTGGATTATTAGATGGAAGACACCTTCTTATAAACCCGAATTCGGAGGAAGACTATGCCAAATTATTTGCTAAACAAGTCGTCACCATAGCGAGAATGGAAATGAAGCTTCTAAAATGGACCCCGCATTTTGATCCTAATAAAGAGCCCCCCATAGTCTCTATTTGGTTTAAACTCCTGCCCTTCCCTACGAGATATTTCAACCAAGCAGACTCTTTTCCAGTTAGGAGGGCCATTGGGACTCCTGTAAGATTGGACCCAACATCTCTACATAGGACTAAACCTCGAATATGCAAGGATACAAATTGAGAGGGATATAACCCTTCCCGAAGTTCACAAAATGCGGGTGGGTTCTACCGAAGAGGGACACCTGGCAGGAGGTCATCATGCAACAAAGACCCTACTTATCGCACACACTGCGCGAATGTTTGGCCATACCACCGATAAATGCTTCAAGCCGCACCCACCTATCGGGAGATCTATCGCTCGGCTCGGGATCGACTCTAGCTCCCAGATTAAAGCGGGTACAACTGATCTCCTACCCCTTCCACACCAGGGTTCCCAGGTTACAGCAGATCCCCCACCCCCTCCTTTTGTTCCCAATGCCACCCCATTGGGCTTCCCCACATCCCCCAATCATACTGCTGCCCCCAGCTTCCCCCACCTAGAATTACCCCACACATAGCCCCTCCTCCCAATCCTACCTCCACCTTCCTCCCCCCCTCCCCCAATAAGCTTAAGGCTACTAATGATTCTATGGAGGAAGAATGGGAGATTTATTTTCCCAAAAAAAGAAAAAGAATAAATTTGAATTCCAAAAATCTCAATACCCTCAACCTCGACCTTCGGGGATTTTTCCCCTACCCCCTCTTACTAGGGGAAGAACTAGATCTAGTTCCCACAGATCTTCTTCCCCCTCCCCCTCCCCCTCCCCAATTCTCATGATAAACCTCCTTTGTTGGAACATTAAGGGGGTAGCCTGCCCCCAATCCCTCAAAAGACTTATTAACCTAAACAAAAAATACACCCCTTGGTGTATTGTTATTTTGGAACCCATGGTTCATCAAAACCCATCAAAAATTTTAAAATAATTCCCAAGTTTTACCTTTCATTCCAATACAAATAATAAGATCTGGCTTCTTTGCGGATACGAGGTCACTGGTCCGTACTCGCTGGACAACTACCAATTTCTCCATCTATCCCTCCAATTTGCAAATCACAAAATATGTGCCACTTTCATCTATGTCGGTTGTAAGAAACAAGACAAAATTGACTTGTGGAACCACCTCATCACCTTCGACGGCTCTATTAATCACCCTTGGTTGGTGGGTGGCGATTTTAACTCTATTACCACCCCGACTAAAAATGCGGGGAAGGCCACCCATTCTTAGCCAGCTAAACTCTTTTAAGGAAAACATTCACCTCTCTGGCCTCTTTGATCTGGGCTATAAGGGCCATTCTTTTACCTGGAAGAGAGGCCAAATCTAGGAAACGTTAGATAGGTTCCTGGTTAATGAAGCTTGGCACTCCCACTTCCTCCTCACTTCCATTACCCATCTACCATTTCTTTGTTCTGATCATAGACCAGTTTTACTCACCATCTCTGCTGCCCCCCACGATTCTCCGACTCCCATTCGGATACTAAAACTTTTGGTCCACCCACTCCAATTTTCTTAATCCGATTTACCAACGGTGGCAAGGGAAGCTCATCCCGATCCTTGGACTAATCCGGGGCTTTTACATCTGAAGACCAGCAAGGCTCTCAAGCATTGGGGATGGACTGAATTTGGTGATGTTTTTTCCACTGTGATGGATGCTGAAAAGGAGGTGATTAGACTGGAACAACAAGTTTTAAGGGGTGCGGATTCTAAACTTTTAGTGGCTGCTCAGGCTCATCTTTCCAATGCTATTGACATACAAGATATGTAACTGAAACAAAAAGCTTCAGCAAAACATTTCTCAGAGGGGGACAGAAATACAAAATACTTCCATGCTTATATCAAATATAAAAGAAGTTGTAACATCATCCATAGAATTAAGGATGATGAGGGAAATTGGCTAACTGACACAATGGCTATTGGCAGAAGTGCTCTCAGACATTTTCAGCAACTTCTCCAACATTCTTGCTGAACACTACCAGTATATTAATGCACTGCCCTTAGCTGAGCCCCCTACTGAGGCTGAAATCTGGGAGGCTATTAAGAGCATTGACAACGAAGAATCAGCGAGGGCCGGATGGATTTCATTGCGATTTCTACAAGAAAGCTTAGCCCATTATCAAATCCGAAATTACCAATGCCATTACCGACTTCTTCCTTGGTAAAGATATGATCTATCATTTTAATTCTTCAACCATTGTGCTGATTCCTAAACACAATGAATTGAATACCTGGGAACAGTTCATGACAATAAATCTGACTTCAGTGATCAGCAAAGTGATCAGCAAAATCCTGGTCCTAAGGATTCAACCTCACCTAAATAAGATCATCAACCTAAATCAGACTGCCTTCATTAAAGGTAGATCTATCTCTGATAATGTTACGTTAGCTCATGAGTTATTATTGGACATCAACAAAAAATGCGGGGGGAAACTTAATCTACAAGCTTGATATCCAAAAGGCTTATGACACAATCAATTGGGATTTCATTTTGGATGTGTTAGCAGCTAAAGGCTTCAACCCCGGCTTTTGCAACTTCGATTCATAGATGGCTTCACAACAACTCCCATTCCATTCCGGTTAATGGATCGGTTTGGGGACCCTTCACTCGCTACCGGGGAGCGAAGCAAGGGGACCCCCTCTCCCCAACTCTCTTTATCATTGCAATGGATTATTTCTCTTCCATGATCAATCAATTATACAAGCATCACCCCTTGGTAAACTTTCACCATAGCTCAAATATCACAATTTCTCACCTGATTTATGTAGATGACCTCATGATTTTCTCCAATGCATCCAAGAAGGCTGTTAAATATATCCATAACTGCATTCAAATGTTTCAAAATCAATCTGGGCTCAAGTTCAACAGAGCTAAATGTCAGATCCTTTTTTTTCCAAAAGGGTGTCCTAGGAGGCTAAGCATTAGATTCTAAATCACACAGGTTTCACCAGCACCAACCTTCCTATCAAGTACCTAGGGGTCCATCTGAGCACTGGCAGAAGCAAGGAAAACTATTTTGATGAGGTTCAACAAAGGATTTGTAACTACTTATCTAACTGGACACACCTATACCTATCTACTGGAGGGAGAGTTACCTTACTCAAAAGCATCCTAACAACTTTGCCAAATTACCTCATGCAAATGACTACTATGAAAAAGAGTACTCAAACCCAGTTGGAAACAGCTTTCAACCACTTTTTATGGGCTGGTGAAGGCAAACAGATTCATTGGGCTGCTTGGAGGAAACTGGCTAAACCCCTTTGGGCTGGTGGACTAGGCTTCAAGTGTCTAAGTCATCTACTCAAAATTAACCATTGCAAACTTTGGATTAACTTCAAGGCTCAAACCTCTCTCTAGGCTTTATATCTTAATGGTAAATACTGCAGAAACATTCACCCCTCTTTGGCCTCTGCTAGACTGGGTGACTCTAGAATCTGGAAAGCCATGATGAAAATTAAGCAGGAAGCTGAGAACCTGTATTTATGGCAGCTTGGCAAAGGCAAGATCAATTTTTGGTTGGACCGGTGGTGTCCTCATGGTCGGCTCCAACCACACACACCTGCTAGGGACATAAACCTCTTGGTTGCTGATTGCTGGGAGGAGGACCACTGGTCTATTCCATTTCTCCACTCCATCCTCACTATTTCCTCAGCTAACAAGGTTAATACCATACCTTTTGACAGGTCCAAGCCTGACGCTATTTACAAAACTAACAAAAATCAAAGTTCCAAGGAGATTTATGATAAACTTGTATACTGGGAGAGTGTACCCTGGGGTGAGATCTGTTGGAACAAGTTCTTATCCCCTTCTATGGCATTTTTCTATTGGAGACTGTTCAGGAACATCCTTCCCACTGATGATATCCTCAAACTCAAGGGATTGAGAGGCCCTTCCTACTCGCAGATTATGTCATATGGAGGAAGAATCAATCAACCACCTTTTCTATGCTTGTAATTTCTCCCAGCAGGTTTGGACTCAGTTCCTCCAGCACACCAATTTAAACACTCTACAGTTACATTGGAATCATCTGGTTACTTGCTGGCCCGATTGGCAGAAAGTTGGGAATACTGCTATTCCACTACTCATTGCTTGGTTCATTTGGATGGCTAGAAACAAGGCTACTTTTGATAACACCCTTCAAGATGTTAAAGCTCGTTACTAGTCATTGTCTCTCTTATGTGCTTAAGCTAATCAAATTTAAAAACTTCCCCAACATTTGCTCCCAAAAATTCTCTCCTAGTACCGCTCCCGTAATTACTAAAGTATTTTGGTTTCCCCAACCCAAAACTCGGATAAAAGTGAACACCGATGGTCTGCTATAAACTTGCACAGGGTGGCATTGGGGGCATATTCAGAAATCACAAGGGTAAATGTTTACTCTTTTTTATGGCCCCTATTGTTGCCTGTGATGCCTTGGATGTAGAACTTCAAGCTGTCTATTGGGCATTAAAGTTGGCTGTCCACCTTAACTGGTCTCCTCTCATTGTGGAATGTGATTCTATGGATCTGGTAACACTTGTATCAACAAACACTACACATAACAGGCAATCTATCAACTAGACAGCTAATTTCTGGGCTCACAAGATCAAACTTCTCACTACTAAGGTGCATGTTCAGTTTCAGTTCATTTTTAGGGAAGGGAACAAGCCAGCTGATTGGATTGCTAATATGGGAGTTCTCACCTCCAACCTTGCTCTTTCCACCACTCCATCTCCATTTCTCAGACAACTAATTGCTGGAGATCTGCTGAATATCCCTTATCTCAGGCTGAACAACTAATTTTGCCTTCTTCGCTGGGTTCGTTTCGGCTCCTTTTTTGAACGAAGTTGTCACTCGTGCTTAGTTGTGACCTTGTTTCACTCATGTGGTGTTAGCTCCTGGAGGTTTTGTCTTGGTAGGGGCTGCCATTAGATTTTTTGTTAGTTCTGCAAGCCCTTCTACCAATTTTGTATTTCTTTTGCTTTTCAACATGTAGGGGCCTCCAATGCCCTTTCTTTTAATATATATATATATATTAAATTATATTTTCAAAGACGACCATCAAACTCCCATTTGGCGACCTATAAAACCCTAATTAGGTTTAACCCTAATAAGACCTAATTAATCTTCTTAAGCCTTACCTATATTAGGCTTAAGTAAATCTAAACCCTAATTAGGTCTAACCCTAATTCGACCTATTAATCTTCTTAAGCCTTACCTACATTAGACTTAAGTAATATTAAACTCTTATTAAGTCCCTAATTAATCTCCTTAAGCCTTACCGACATTAAGCTTAAGTAAACCTAAACCCTAATTAGACCTAATTAATCTCCCTTAGCTTTACTGACGTTAGGCTTAAGTAAACTTAAACCCTAATTAGGTCTAAACCTAATTAGACCTAATTAATCTCTTTAAGCCTTACCTACATTAGGCTTATGTAATAACCCTAATTAGACCTAATTAATCTCCTTAAGCCTTACCTATATTAGGCTTATGTAAATGAACTGCGATGACCTTTACTTATGTAAGAATTTATGAATTTATATTTAAATATTTATATTAATTATTGTAAAAGTCACAATTTCAAATGCAAGTATACGTATCGTTTCAAGTAATAAAAGGCTCTATAGGAGTCCTGGTTATCTATCCCACAGGGAAGATTTTGAAAAAATTAAGAAATGTTTTAGATTTTTCAAATTAAAAGTAATTACTATTTTTATTTCTTTTCAAAATTTAGATTTTAAATTTAATAAAATTTTTACTAAATGTAAGTAAGGAGTAATTAAATAAAGTTTAATGCAAGTATAAATAAAATAATTTTCTTCTTTTCAACTAATCCAAGATTTTAAGAATAATTATCATTTGTTGAGAATTTAGATTATGATATTGTGCCAAACAGAAGCATTCCTATTCTTTACCCTTTGGTCCAGGCATAAAGAACATTGACTAATCTATAGATCAGTTCAGGATGTTTTATTAGTAGAATTGGTTAATCTAGGCTCACACTACTAGATGTCAAAGGGTGGCCATGGTCGGCCCTACTAGTGACCCATTCCCTTTCTAAAGATCGAATTATTGGAATTTAGTATGTCACTCTAAAAACTAATTAGTTCTACGCCCAATAAATCATATCTTCCTATTTATTTGCACTTCACCTTGAATAACCCGCATAAAGCCTTCGATTACCCAAGGATTCATGTGATATCTACTAGTTAAGAACTCATCTCTGGATAGGTCTCAAAATTCTTCAACAGGTTTTAACAATTTAAATGACCATTTAAAAAAGTAATCTAAGATCATGTATTAATATCATCACAATTTTTATAAATATTTTAAGTTAAATTCCCAAACAAAATTTAATTATCTTTTTATATTTTCATAGTTGAAAGGAGAAAGAAAACTAACAACTCAGAACACATTGAATTCACACAACAAAATATATTTATAAAACTTTGAACCAAGTTACAAATACTTATATGGAATATTCCTTCAAGTGATCCGCTGACTCGTACTGACTCCAATGCAATGATGAAAGACTTCAACAGCAACAACACTAACAAACTCACACATAACACTCAACATAAACTCATTAAATACTAAAGAAGGTGGATCCCTAAAATAATTGTATGCTAGAGGGGGTATATGGTGATATAATGACTATAGGGTGCTAAAAGGGGATAGAAGGGGTTAGAAGGGGCTAGAAGGGGTGATTTTCTCTATAGATCGGGCTCCTATTTATAGAGCTCTGAATTAGACCAGGGGTTGCTTAAGACACTTCTTTCAAAATTCATCCAAATATAATGTATCTTCTAGAAGGTAACTAGTGCGCCTAGGAGCCGGGATCTGGCACATAGGCTCCGGGATTTGGCGCCTACACGCCGGACTCCGTGACCAGGTCTTCATACCTCTTCACTTTGGATCGCACCTCTTCACGATTAAAACCATTTTCTTGTATCCAGATGCATTGTATTACATGTCCTATATATTAGGAGTAACTTCCAGTCTTCTAGAAGGTCTGATAACAACTTAACACTGTCAAAATAACTGCCTAAAGTAGTCAAAAAGCTTGTCTGCGTCTGTATCGAACTCCGGATTCTGGCACCTAGGCGTCAGGTTTATAATTTTGACTACTTTTCTCTTTAAACACCATTTTGCTCCTTTTTGCTCATTTTTCCTTATTGAACTCTTTTTTTATCACCTACATCCAAAAACATAAAAATACCTTTCATTAAGGCATAATATACTTAAGAATTGAATCATAAATAATGCATTAAAAATGGGTATTTTTAAGTGGATCAAATTCCCCCAAACTTAAACGTTACTTGTCCTCAAGTAACCCTTTTAATTACATAAAATATATAACATTTGGAATGAAGTTTAAATACTTAAGATTTCTTTTAATTTTTGGTTTTATAAAAGCTTTTGCAAATTATCAACTAAATTTCACTAATTAAGGTTAATTTTAAGAATTTAAAAAATACTTAACTACCAAACTATAAGACTTTCAATTTTTCATTTATTTCAAGAATAATTGTAATTTATCATATTAATGTCACATAGAATATTTACAAGAAAAAGATTTTTATGAAATATTTTTCTACTAAAAATTTTTATACATAAAAATTAAGTTAAAAATGTAATTGGTTTTCTTCCTATAAGACAATTTAAGTAAAGCCAATTTTTGATTAGGCATTTCCTCAAGCTTCTCACATTTTTTTCTTCTTTTATTTTATTTTTTTCTTTTTTCTTTTTTCTTTTTTTCTTCTCTTTTTTTAAGGATATTTTTCAATTCTTCATTTTTTTATTTGTGAGGATTACTATTTTTGGATAGCCTGTTAATGATTTTGAACTTCACTATCCTTAACTTATATTTAAAGACTTATACATTTGTTTACTTAATGAATATGACATTCTTAATAAGTATTTTTCAAAAATTATTTCAATCTTTTCTTTTTCAAGTAATAATCTTGATTCCTTAGTATTTCTAAAATACAATTCTCTTACTATAAATAGAAAAATTTTTAATCTTATTATTCTTTAAGTTAAATAATTCTTATTCTTAAAATCAATCAAAATTATTGAAATTTTAGTTAAGTTTACTAAATTATTTTTAAATTCAAAAATTTAATTAATCTTAAATAGATTTTTCATTCCTTATGTTATGTTAGTATTTTCAAAGAAAATATTAGTTCTTTAAGGACAAATAATATTTAAATTTGAAAAATATTTTCCCTTCCCCCAAACTTCAGCTTTGGTATAAAAAATGAATCATAAAATTTTCTAAAGCTTGAGAGAAAGAAATAAACAGGAATTTATCTATGTACAATGTTGATGTAGTAAGGAAAAGCTAATTTCTACTTCTACACATGTTTTTGTATGAATATAACAGAAATGATTAAGCATATATAGAAAAGTTTACAGAGCAGGAGTTACTTTCTACAACTCTTTTTTAATTTTTTTAACATGCAAAATTTCTAACTATTCATGAATACTAAACAGTAGGCTAAAATAGAAATAAACATTTATCATAGAAAGTAAAAATTCATCCATATTTTAGTCTTAAATACATTACACATCATATGATCTAAAACAGTCACATCATCAAAAGTCCACACAAAGTTAAATCAACACTAACAAATAGCAATAAAATCAGACTCATCAGTACTAACAAACTAAAAATAATCTAAAAAAAGCAACAACACATCTCAAGAGGTAAATCAAGCTACTAATCACTGTATATAGCCTCGTCATCATGGTCACCAAAAGAAAATTCCACATCCTTCGGATCAACATACGGTGAAAATCTAGGACAGGTAGGGAGCTGAACATCATGGTCACCCTTCAGTAATCTAACTAAAGACCCAGAATACTCAGCATCATAATCACTCCTCCTTTGGGTGTACTCAGAATAATGATCGATCTTCTTATCGATCGTATATACTCTACAGTGAGTTAGAAATACTCATTCTGCTACTCCATAAACTTATCATGCATAGATCCCCAGAAACTAGATGGTGGCTCAGCAGTAGAAGTAGAAGGTCTAGAAGTAGAAGCTCTACCAGAAGTAGGTAATGAACTAGAAGGTGCAGTAGAATTTTTATCTCGAAGTCGATCATAGATACTGACGCTTTCTCTCCCTATAGGCTTTGTAGACTTGAGCTTCTCCTCAGAAAGCTCAACAACTACTCCAATACTTTCACACAGAGAATATATCAAAGATGGAAATCCAAGTCCAACAAAAGTGCTAGATCGAGCAGTGGCCTCTACATAATCATAAATGATAGTCTCTACATCAATCAACTTCCTCTCTTATATGCAGTAGTTGAGGATAGCTCTGTCCTTGGTAACCTCGCTCAAATGATTGGATGGAAGGAGGCGAGCAGAAATAAAATAATGTCATGCCTTTGAAACACCATTAAGCTTAGAAGATGAAAAATTTACCCTTTTTCTGTTATGGATCTTCCAAGCTCAAGTACCATTAGTCAGGTAAGCAATAATCATCTCTAAATCTCCCTCAGATGAAGATAATCCAGAGTAATAGCACTCGATGCTTGGCGGCAGGCCATAGAAAATGTTGATACGCTCTGGAGTGAATCCTACTCCAACTCCTCTTACAAAAATATCGTACTCTTCAGTATCCACAAAATTGGCATAAAACTCCCTGACGACAAGGATAACATCAACAGCAGTGAAATAACAGAATCTTTGCCAGTTGAGTGCAACAATTGTATCCTCAATTCTTCCTCCAGAATTGTAAAAACTTTGTTACGAGATAAACTTCTTGGTAGTAGCAAAATCATTGTACCGAAAATGTGCAGCAGCTGTGACAAACTTGCTACGATCAAAATTTTCTCGTTCCTTTCCTCGCTTAGATTTGGGTGCCATCTAAACGTGAAATAAAAATGCAAAATAAATTCATAGGATCAAAGGAAATATACTAATTTAAGCTTTTCAAACTTGAAAGAGCTTAAAAATCCATGGATTTAACTCTAAAATCAAATTTTTTTCTCAAAATTTTGGTTTTCTTCAATGAGAGCAAAATCCATGGTGAAAATCGAAAATAATGGGTTTAGAATGTAGATCTGACCTTGAGATGAAGAAATTGAGTGATTTTAAGCTCAAAAACTTGAAAATCAGGCCTCAAATGGGATCTCTAGAGTCTATTTTCACGAAAACAGGAGAAAAGGGAAGCTTTGGCGTCAAAAATGGCATGGGGGTGTTTAAGAAGATGAAGTTTTGGTTTCAAGCCGAACCGGCGCCTAGGCGCCGAATTCTGGTGCCTAGGTGCCAGACTCACCTTTCCAAAAATTTGATTTAAATTTTATATTTTCCATCAAAACTTATCAAATTTGACTCCTAGTTACTCTTACGAGCGTATTAATCCAATTTATATCCACCAAACATTTCCAAAGTCAATTTAAAATGATAACATAGATCCATATTTCAAACACCAAATATAACTAAACTCTTCAATTCCAATTCATAATTTTCATTCCAAACTCAATATATTATAGAACAAGACTATAATAAGGTTCATCATTCTATAGACAACACAAATAACATAAATTCAAAGCAAATTTTCAATACAACAACACACAATGAATAATTAAGCAAACACACAAATTCAATATTCGACACACTAGAACTTGACTCAATCACACCTAGAACACATAAAAGATCTATTCAACACCGATCTTCAATTTCCATCTCTTTCGCAATGAAGTTCGCTCGAACCACCGAGATAGAAAACCAATGCCCTTAAAAATTCCAAAGCTGTCTTTTCATCGATCCACTTATTCTTTGCATACATTGCTACTTGAGCGTCTTGATAGGCCGCCATATGATCAAATTGAAGTTTTGTTTGCCATTCCATATGGTCAATTTGATGATACATCTCGTGCAAATGATTCCTAATGCTTTGAAGTTCCACTTCAATCTTTTACAACCGACTAAATAATCTCTCCATACTAACTGCAATAAAACCATTAAAACAAGGTTAAGGATCTTTGGGGGATTTGTCTCTTACATCATTTCCATGATTTCCTCTATCCATTGCTTCCAAACTCCTCTTAACTCCTCCAAAATGGATTGCTCTGGTCGAAATTATGGTTTTTATGAGATTGGGGACGAAGATAGGGCAATATATAAGGAGATTTCGTGTGAAAAATTGAAAATTGTGGCGTTTAGGGACCGAAATCTGGTGCCTAGATGTCGGATCATCGATACGCACAGGTTATTCTGGCGCTTAGGCACCAACTTTTGGCACCTAGGCACCGAAACCTCGATCGACTCCGTTTCACCTATTGTCAAATTTTACAAAGTTTCGGTCTTAAAATAGGTCTAATAAAAGGGTGTGATCCACATACAAACATGATTAAGATAAATTCAAATCACAAACAATCACAATGATACTAAATGGGTTACCTCCCACAAAGCGCTTGGTTTAACGTCGTCAGCCCGACCTAATCAATTGAATTAATCGGGTAGACTTAGTTCGTAAGCCTCTTTATAATTTGGTTTCATTTCTCCCATATAAGGCTTCAGTCTTAATCCGTTAACTTTAAATATTTTTCCAGTTTTGCGATCTTCAATATCCACAGTTCCATAAAGGTATACATTCTCAATTATAAATGGTCCCATCCATTTAGATCTTAATTTTCGAGGAAAAAGTTTTAAATGAGCATTAAATAATAACTCTTCTTGTCAAGACTCAAATATTTTCCTTGAAATCTTTTTGTCATGCAATTTCTTCATTCTTAATTTATAAATCTTTACATTTTCATAGGACTCATTTCTTATCTCTTCCATTTCATTAAATTATAATAATCATTTCTCTCCTGCAGCATTCAAATCGTAATTGAACTCCTTTATCGCCCAATAAGCTTTATGTTCCAGTTCAACAAGTAAGTGACAATGTTTACCATAAACTAATCAATAAGGTGACATTCCGATAGGTGTCTTATAAGCTGTTCTATAAGCCCATAATGCAGAATCAAGTCTATCAACCCAGTCAGTTCTTTTAGGATTAACTGTTTTCTCCAATATTCTTTTAATTTCTCTGTTTGATACTTCAGCCATTCCATTTGTTTGCGGCTGATAAGTAGTTGCAATTCTATTTTTAATTCTGAATTTTTTATGTAATGATTGGATTCTTATATTTCTGAAATGACTTCCCCCATCTGTGATAATTACCCTTGGCATTTCAAATCTTGTAAAAATAATCTTCTTTAAAAATTTTAAAACACATTTGGAATCACAGTTTGGTAAAGCTACAGCTTTGATCCACTTTGAAACATAATCAACTGCTAATAAAATATAAATCTTTCCAGATGATGGTACGAAAGGTTCCATAAAGTCTAAACACCATACATCAAAAATTTTAATTTCTAATATATTGTTTAGAGGCATTTTGTTTTTTCTGGATATATTTCCCATTCTTTGACATCGATCACAAGTTTTTACATAATGTACAACATATTTAAATAATGTAGGCCAATATAATCCAGAATTTAAAATTTTAAAAGCAGTTTTATCCACTCCAAATTATCCTCCAAATTCAGAATCGTGACATTTTTGAATAATTGCAAAAGTTTCTTCATAAGGTACATATCTTCGAATCATAGAATCTCTTTCTAGTTTAAATAAATGAGGATCCTCCCAAATATATGATTTACAATCATTCTTGAAGTTTATAATATATTTATTATTCAATCCATATGGTAAAATATTGCTAACTAAATAGTTAACTATATCTGCATACCAAGGCATTTGTAATCTTTGAATTACATATAACTGTTCATGAGAGAATTTCTCATTTATATTTTCTTCATAAATCTTATCACTATTATTTTTGATTATTGATAAATGATTAGCAATTTGGTTGTCAGTTCCTTTTCTGTCCACAATTTGAAAATCAAATTCTTGTAAAAGTAAAACTCATCTGATCAATCTAGGTTTGGCATCCTTTTTAGACATTAAATACTTAATAGTAGAATGATCAGTATGTACGATACATTTCATCCCAAGAAGATATGGTCTAAATTTATCAAAGGCATATACTATTGTTAAAAGCTCTTTTCAGTAGTAGTGTAATTTATTTGAGTTTCATTTAGAGTTTTGCTAGCATAATATATAAATTTAAAAATTTTCTCATATTTTTGTCCCAATACAGCTCTAATTGCATAATCACTTGCATCACACATTAATTCAAAAGGTTTACTCCAATCAGGTGCAACAATAACAAGTGTAGTGATTAATTTTTCTTTTAGAATATTGAACGCATTCACACAATCTTCATTAAATTCGAATTTATTTTCTTTTTCTACTAAATGGCAAAGAGGTTTAGCAATTTTAGAAAAATCTTTTATATATCTCCTATAAAATCCTGCATGACCCAGAAAACTTCTCACATCAGTAACGGTAGTAGGTGGTTGAAGTTCAACAATAATTTTCACTTTTGCCCGATCAACTTCTATACCTATTTGTGAAATATTATGTCCAAGTACAATTCCTTCTGTGACCATAAATTGACATTTTTCCTAGTTTAGAATGAAATTTGTTTCTTCAAATCTTTTCAAAACTTTTGTTATATTTTCTAAGAAAGACTCAAAAGAAGTTCCAAATACTGAATAATCATCCATAAATACTTTAATTCCTTTATCAATTAAATCACAAAATATTGACATCATACATCTTTAAAAAGTTACAGGTGCATTACATAAACTGAAAGTCATTCTTCTAAAGGCAAATGTTCCATAAGGACTTGTAAATGTTGTTTTCTCTTGGTCCTCAGGAGCAACGGGTAATTGATGATAACCAGAATATCCATCCAGAAAACAGAAATATGAGTGTCTAGTTAATTTATCCAACATCTGATCCAAGAAAGGTAAAGGAAAATGATCCTTTCTAGTGGCATTGTTTAATTTTCGATAGTCAATGCAAATTCGCCATCCAGTAACTTGTCTTGTAGGGATTAATTCATTTTTTTCGTTAACAATGACAATTACTCCTTCTTTCTTCGGTACACAATGAATAGGACTTACCCATTGACTATCCAAAATAGGATAAATAATTCCGACATCTAACTATTTCAAAATCTCTTTTTTTACAACCTCTTTCATAATTGGGTTCAATATTCTTTGAGGTTCAATAGTGGGTTTACAATTTTCTTCCATTAAAATCCTATGAATACAGATTAAAGGGCTTATTCCTTTTATATCAGCAACAGTCCAACCAAATGCTTTCTTATAATTCTTCAGAACTCCTATTAATTTTTCTTCTTAATCTTTGCTTAGTTCTGAAGTTATAATTACAGGTAAAGTTAATGCATTTCCAGGAAATGCATACTTTAAATGTGTAGGTAACATTTTTAATTCCAGTTCAGGGGCTTTTTCAATTGATGGTAAAAGTATATCATTTTTAGTTGTGTCTAAAATTTCCTAATTTTCATGAATATAATGAGTTTCTTCAGATAATTTTTCTTCATTTACTTCTTCAATTTCTTCAGTTAACGAATCCTTATATATCATAGATTCATTATCTTTTTCTTCAGAAATGACCTTACATTTTTATTGATAATGCTTTTGAATTATATAATAAAAAATATCCATCCAATAACATTTTTTTTATCAGGATACTTCATTGATCTCAGAACATTAAATGTTATCTCTTGATCTTTAACTCTCATCATTAATTCTCCTTTTTGCACGTCATCATAACACATTTGGTAGCTAGAAAAGGTCTCCCTAAAATAATATGCATTTCTTTATCTTCTTCCATGTCTACCACAATGAAATCCACAAGAAAGATGAATTTATCCACCTTAACAAGAACATTCTCTATAACTCCTTTAGGATAAATGATAGATCATGCACCTAGCTGAAGGGTTACAGTGGTGGGAGAAATCTCTCCTAAATCTAACATTCAAAAGATTGCAAATGGCATGAGATTAATACTTGCTCTTAAATCACATAAGTTTTTTCCACAAAATATTTCTCCAATAGAACATGATATAGTGAAACTTTCAGGATCTTTAAGTTTCTGCGGTAATTTCTACTGAATTATTACACTACATTCTTCACTTAATGCAATAGTTTCATAGGCTTCAAATTTTCTTTTCTTGCTTAAAATATCCTTCATAAATTTTGCATAGCTTGGCATTTGTTCCAAAGCTTCAGCAAAAGGAATGTTGATGGTAAGTTTCTTAAAAATCTCAAAGAACTTAGAAAATTGATGGTCAAGCTTCTGTTGTTTCAGTCATTGAGGAAAAGGTGGTGGTGGTCTTTCTATTTCCACTTCAATAGGAATTACAATCTGATCTTTACTTGGAGAAAGTGTATCTTTAGTTTTTTCAATCTCTTCTACCTCTCTCTCTTTTTCAATTTCATTCCGAATTTTCTCTTTTAATTCCTTTCCACTTCTAAGTTGTACAGCTTTTGCTTGTTCATGTTCTTTCCCAGTTTCTTTAGGATTAATTTCGACATTGCTAGGTAGTGTTCCTTGAGGTCTGTAATTAATAAAATTAGCAATTTGACCCATCTGATTCCTAATATTATGAATAGCAAAGTTTTGACTTTATAGCTGATTACCTAGTTACAAGATCAATTCTTCTATAGATAACTTGTTCTGCTAATTATTAAAACCAGGAGGGTAAGTTGGTCTAAAGTTTAAATTTCCTTGATTGTTCCAATTTCTGGTTGGATTAACTTGATTATTACTCCATTGTTGATGTCCACTATTCCAATTAAAATTTGGATGATGTTTCCAACCTGGATTATAATAATTAGAATAAGGGTTATTAGTTTTACTAGCAATAGCTTGCAAAGTTTCCATTGTTTGAGAATCACCAGTAATTTGTTAGATATCACAGCCACTTGTGAAGCTAAAATAGAAAAGGCTTCATTATCTTGAATACTTTCCATTCTTTTAGGATTAACCCTTTCAGAAGGCCATTGAAAATTATTATTAGTCATTTCTTCAATTAAAGTATAAGCTTCTTCAAATGTCTAAGTGATCCAA
This sequence comes from Papilionanthe hookeriana x Papilionanthe teres, assembly GCA_022702705.1. NCBI lineage: Eukaryota > Viridiplantae > Streptophyta > Magnoliopsida > Asparagales > Orchidaceae > Papilionanthe > Papilionanthe hookeriana x Papilionanthe teres. The sequence continues at coordinate 24,524,335 of CM040427.1, forward strand.
TAAGTCCATTATAAATTGTTTGAATAATTAACCAATCTGGTAAAGCATGATGAGGACATTTTCTTAATAGTTCTTTAAATCTTTCCCAAGCTTCATAAATTATTTCTCCATCAAATTGCATAAATGAAGTAATATCATTTCTTAATTTAGTAGTTTTAGAAGGAGGAAAATATTTAGCAAGGAATTTTTGTGCCATATCTGCCCAAGTTTTAATAGAATAGATTGCTAATGAATTAAGCCACATCTTTGGTTTATCTTTTAAGGAAAAAGGAAAGATTCTAAGCCTAACAACATCATCAGAAACAATAATATATTTAAATGTAGCAGAAAGTTCTAAGAAACTAGCAAGGTGTAAATTTGGATCCTCATTAGGTGTTCCTCCAAATTGATTATTTTGAGCCATTTGAATAATAAAAGGTTTAAGCTCAAAAGAATTAGCATCTACAATTGGCATTTGAATAATAATATGAAGTTCATCAGCTGTAGGGTTTGCATAATCCCTTAATGGTTTATAAACATTTTGTTCATTGATTTCTATTGGATTTTGATTATTGTTATGTAAGTTAGCCATTTCCTGATATTTTTGAATTTGTTTTCCTTTTCTAATTCTTTTAACTGTTCTTCCTAATTCAGAATCAAAAGGTAATAATTCTTCAAATCGAGAACTACACATAAAAAATAAATTAAAATCTTTTTGGTATTTTTTTTATATTTTTTATATTTTTATTTTTTTAAAAGAAATAAAAGTGTATAAATTATTTTTAATTTGAGAAATGTAAAAATTGTATTTTTAACTTTCTTGCTTATCTTCCCCGGCAACAGCGCCGAAAATTTGATATGCGATGACCTTTACTTATATAAGAATTTATGAGTTTATATTTAAATATTTATATTAATTATTGTAAAAGTCACAATTTCAAACGCAAGTATACGTATCGTTTCAAGTAATACAGGGCTCTATTAGAGTCCTGGTAGATCCCACAGGAAAGATTTTGAGAAAATTAAAAAATATTTTAGATTTTTCAAATTAAAAGTAATTACTATTTTTATTTCTTTTCAAAATTCAGATTTTAAATTTAATAAAATTTTTAATAAATGTAAGTAAGCAGTAATTAAATAAAGTTTAATGCAAGTATAAATAAAACAACTTTCTCCTTTTCAACTAATCCAAGATTTTAAGAATAATTATCATTTGTGGAGATTTTAGATTATGGTATTTTGCCAAATAGAAGCATTCCTATTCATTACCCTTTGGTCCAGTAATAAAGAACATTGACTAATCTATAGATTGGTTCAGGATCTTTTATTAGTAGAATGGGTTAATCTAGGCTCACACTACTAGATGTTTAATGGTGGCTATAGTCGGCCCTACCAGTGACCCGTTCCCTTTCTAAGATCGAATTATTAGAATTTAGTTTGTCACTCTAAAAACTAATTAATTCTACACCCAATAAATCATATCTTCCTATTTATTTGCACTTCACCTTGAATAACCCGCATAAAGCCTTCGATTACCCAAGGATTCATGTGATATTTACTAGTTAAGAACTCATCTCTGGATATGTCTCAAAATTCTTCAACAGGTTTTAATAATTTAAATGACTAGTTTACAAAGTAAACTAAGATCATATATTAATATCATCACAATTTTTATAAATATTTTAAGTTAAATTCTCCAAAAAAAATTAATTATCTTATTATCTTTTCATATTTGAAAGGAGAAAGAAAACTAACTACTCAGAATACATTGAATTCACATAACAAAACATACTTATAAAACTTTGAACCAAGTTACAAATACTTATCTAGAATGTTCCTTCAAGTGATCCGCTGACTCTTACTGACTCCAATGTAATGATGAAAGACTTCAACAGCAACAACATTAATAAACTCACACTTAACACTCAAAATAAACTCACTAAATACTAAAGAAGGTGGTCCCTAAAATAATTGGATGCTAGAGGGGGGTATATGGTGATAGAATGGCTATAAAGTGCTAAAAGGGGATAGAAGGGGCTAGAAGGGGCTAGAAGGGGTTTGAAGGGGAGATTTTCTCTGTAGAATAGGCTTCTATTTATATAGCTCTGAATTTGACCAGGGGTTGCTTAAGGCACCTCTTCAAAATTCGTCCAAATACAATGTATCTTCTAGAAGGTAACTGTCGCGCCTAGGCGCCGGGATCTGGAGCCTAGGCACCGGACTCCTTGACCAGGTCTTCGCACCTTTTCACTTTGGATCACACCTCTTCGAGATTAAAACCGTTTTCCTGTGTCCAGATGCATTGTATCACTTGTCCTATATATTAGGAGTAACTTCCACTCTTCTAAAAGGTTTGATGGCCGCTTAATACCATCAAAATTACTGCCTAAAGTCGTCAAAAATCTTGTCTGTGTCTGTATCGAAGGCGCTTAGGCATCAAATTCTGGCGCTCAGGCGCCAGGCCTATAATTTCGACAACTTTGCTCTCCTTTTTGCTTCTTTTTCCTTCTTGAACTCTTTTTTTATCACCTACATCCAAAAACATAATACCTTTCGTTAAAGCATAATATCCTTAAGAATTGAATCATAAATAAGGCATAAAAAATCGGTATTTTTTAAGTGGATCAGTAAACTTAAACCCTAATTAGGTTTAACTATAATTAGACCTATTAATGTCTTTTAGGCGTTACCTACATTAGGCTTAAGTAAACATAAACCCTAATTAGGTCTAACCATAATTAGACCTAATTAAACTCATTAAGCCTTACTTACATTATACTTAATTAACCCTAAACCCTAATTAGGTCTAACCCTAATTAGACCTAATTAAACATATTAAGCATTACTTACATTAAGCTTAATTAACCTTAAACGTTAATTTGGTCTAACCCTAAATAGACCTAGTTAGACTCATTAAGCCTTACTTACATTTGGCTTAATTAACCTTAAATTCCAATTAGGTCTAACCATAGTTAGATTTAATTAAACCCATTAAACCCTCTTACATCAACTGATTGAGTCGAACATTAATTCTGAAAGGATTTAGTGTCCTACAAAAATAATGAAGAATCCATTCAATTTCCATGGATGAATTGCGTAGTTCATGGGAATTGAGTGCAAATAAATAGGAAAATGTGTTTTGATGGACTTTAAATTGGAGGTTTCAGGGTGACAGGCTGAGATCCCTAATTTGGTCCTAAGATTAATAACTAAATTCGAAGGTTAGCCTTCAGGTGAAGGGTGAGTGGGAGCTTCGTAGTGAGAGCCGGTATCCTCTCAGCCTAGCCTTAGATTTAGTTACTAAACTTAGGATATGTCAATGTTCTTTTCATGCTTGGAAGAGGGGGTACTCTTTTAAGGGTAAAGAAACATTTATGCTCCTATTTGGAAAAATACCATAGATAATCATTCTATATCATCCATACATCATATTCTCGTTGCAAGAGGAAAGATACTTTTCTTATATATCAAAAACCTTTCAAATATATAGCTTAGTGTGTGTCTGTTAGTTAATTCTGTTTTAAAAGTTGTTAGAATTAGTTGTAGTTTGATTAATTGTTACTATTTTCTGCATATTGGTAGTAGAAGTAAACATTAAACTTTAATTTCAATTTGAGTATTAAAATTCAGTACTACATTATCTACTGTGAAACACTTTCTTTTACTTCATAACTTCCCTGTGGGATCGAAAACCAGGACTCCATTAGAGCCCTATATTACTTGATACGATACATATTCTTGCGTTGAATGTATGGACTTTACAAAATTGTTATAATATATATAAATTTAAGTTCATAATTTCTTGCAATATAAAAGTCCGTACCCGCAATCACCTATTTAGACTTAGTTAACCTTTAAGCCTTACTTACATTAGGCTTAAGTGACCTTTAAATCCTAATAAAGTCTAGCCTTAATTATACTTAATCAAGTTCTTAAGCCTTAGAAGCTCGTTTTCAACCTTAATCCTTAGGTTCAACCTAAATTGAACCTAGTTCATCCTAAACCTTAGGTTCAACCCATATTGAAACTAAGTCAAGCATAAACCTTAGGTTCAACCAAAATTGAACCTAAGTCAATCAAAATCTTAGGTTCAATCCAAATTGAACCTAAGTCAACCTAAACCTTAATTCTAACCTACATTAGACTTAACCAAACTTTTTTTATGTCTAACCTACATCAGAACTAAACTTTAATAACCTATAATAGACTTAATTAATATCTCTTAGGTATAACCTACATCAGACTTAAACCTTAAGTCTAACCTACATTAGATTTAATCAGTATTTCTTAGATATAAGTAAAATCAGACCTAAACCTTAAGTCTAACCAACATTAGACTTAACCAAACTTCTTTAGGTCTAACCTACATCAGACTGTCGACCGTTAAAAATATATTCTGTTTAATTTACATCTATATCTGTATTTAATTTAGAGAATTTGGAAAGTATAATTTTAATTTTAAAATTTGAAATCAAACTAATCTCATACACGTAATAGTTTAAATAATCGAGCACTACACCATAAGCCATGTATCTTTCTCGAAGAACAGATACTTTGCTTGGTGGTGAGGCTTGATCAAATAAACTAAAGTATCCATGAGATCTGTTTGGTCTGCGATCCATTTATGTTGACTAACAAATTCTCCTATATAATATGAAGCAACTAGATAGGGTTTACTTTACTTGGGTTCTTAAAATTTCCTATAAGGGCAAGCCCCTTTAGTTAATTACATCTTAAATAACCGAAGTCACTCAATAAAACTCTCGATTTAAATCAGAAAATATTATTTTCATGACTTCCAGAAGGCAGGATTATCAAATTAAAGTGTGGGGTAATGCCAATAGGGAAAGGTGCAAATGTGGAACATTTTATTTTTTAGAATACAAAGGAAGAAAAGTAGGGGAAGTCACGGATCTTAAGGTTAACCTTGGAAACTCCACAACCTATCATATGGTTTGGATTCAATTTAGAAGAAATATTATTACATTTCATCCTGCCAGTTTTATTAAGTAGGGCTTACATTTGCATACTATTGTAGGAAGATTTATGTCATATCTGATGACAACCTCAGAATCCTAAGATGAGTTAGGGCTTATACTGCACGGGGTGCAAAGGCCTAAAATATAAGTTGAGGATTCATATTGCACTAGGTAGACAACCTCGACATCCTATGACTTGTTTTTATTTATAAGAATAATTTGTTGTTGAAGAGTTGTCCACTTTCTCATCGTGTTGGCCACAGAGTATGCTCCGAGATCCGTGTTGCAACAGGTTTAGTTTTATAAGTGTCAGATGTAAGAGGTTGAGAGAAGTATCATGGTTTAGAGTTTAAGTTTTCTAATGTGTCAAGTTTTATGTCAAATGTCTTATTAAAGGGGGGATTTAAGTTAATTATAACAACACTGATTAGGATCCCACAGTTCCCTCATTCCGATACCACCAATTTCTTTGGATTCACTTAGTCTAGATGAATTTACCAAATTCAAATAAATGGATTCAATACTATCATCCAGACTATGGGAAATCTCGTTAGCAACCGTAGGTTGCCTCCTCCGAGGGATTCCCGATCATCCAAAGAGAAGTTTTAATTTAGTTGTAATTGTTGTGTTTCGTTTTATTTGTGATTAAATTTCGAGTTATCTTATATGTTTACTTGTTGTGAATCGGGTTTTGGTTTTGTGGCTATCCTAAAAATTTTAGTTTTGACATGAAAGTTTGGTTTTGTTGTTTTCACATGCAGGTTTATAAACAGGAAAGTGCAATAAAGTAAATGCAAGGTGGAAAGTACGATAAAGTAACATACTATAAACTATAAAAGCGTTTTAGTCCTCTTCTTACACTCCAACTGAAAGATTAGTATTTGGCATTGTATATATAATTTTGCAGGGCATCAAAATTTTATGAAAGAAAAGCAGGAAGTACGGGTTTAAAGCATGCATACTGAATCATAACTTAGTGGGTCTCTATTTGTTAATGTAGAGGATGTCTTTCTTAAGCAAAGTATAATAAGTCTAGTTGCCCCCCAAGATATTAAGAAGACTTGTGAAAAGGTCTGGGGAACACCCTAGCTATTTCACAACCCTTTTGAATCATCTCAAGTTCATTTGAATTTATTATATTGCTAAACAATTCATCCAGATAGTACCCTTATGTTCAGTAAACCTTAATGTTTCAATTATCCATTTAAGTGGGGTAATCATCATTTGACATTTTACTTATGAATTATGTGGCTGGAGGCCTCTTAGGGAAACTAGATTTATTAAGAATTTTAGCCAATTAGTTTAGATTTGGGCTTTTAGTGTTTCAAAGATGTTTGAAGTTGATTATATTTCTTTTTCTAAGCCTCATTAGTCCGAAATAAATTAGGCCTAGTTTACTACTAAGCCCTTAAGACTTAGTGGCTAGATTTATAATTTTAGGAAAACGTTAAGTGTCATTTATTCCTTATCAAATATTTAGATCATCATTCAAACACCAACTAGGTGTGTTAGATTAGGGGTTGCTAACTTCCAAGGTCAAACCTCTAACCTTAAGATCACTTCATTTAATTGACTTCCAAATTATAATAATTTAGGAAATTGTAATTTTACCTTTTTAGTGGAAAAAGTGAGATTTGTTTCTACCTCTTAATCCCTTTATATTTCAATCTTTTAGAAGAGCCAATCTATGATCATTCATTACCCATTTACCCTTGATTAGGCCTAAATGTTAATTAAGGCTTAAATTTCATAATTACAATTTTTCCCCTAAAGGCCTTATCACATCATAATTCATTAAATTTAACTCAAATGACTTTGGAAATTTTATGTTAGCCTACTTATGGGTTAATTAAAACCTCACAGGAGAAAATCTGATTTTTCTGAATTTATATAATTTTTATAATTATTTAAATTTAAAAATAGGGATTTTCAAAGTTAATTCAATAACTTAACCAAAATAAATTAACTATCCTTAAGAAAATTATTGGTGGTTTCACTTGGTCAGAGGACAACTTAAGCTAATTTTTATGATTTGTTTAGTTTTATTTTAATTATTATAGTTATTTGTTGGTTTTGAGTATTAATTAAATATAAAATAGTAATTAAATTGAAATCTATGTTTTATATTTTTCTTAAATCTCTCTAAAGTTGAGGAACCCAGAGAAACAAATTTTATATTTTTGTTATTTATATTTTAATTTTTGGAATTTTTAGTAGAAAATTAAGGGAAATTCAATTTAAGCCTTTAAAAATTTATATCTTTACTTAGAAAATTAAGAAAATTATTTTAATTGGTCCCAAGTGATTAGGAGACCAAATCTAATATTTTTTTTGTATTTTACATTTTAGTGATTTTTATGAGTTTATTGACTTTTAATTATTTTTAATTATTTAAATATTCAAAATAGGCTTAAAAAATGAAATGTTTATTTTAATTCTAATTTCATTTTTCTTAAGTTTTTCTGGTTACTAGGAGCTCCAAAACCAATTTTACAATTTTTTGACTTATATTTTAATTATTATGATTATTTTAATGCCAATAATGTCATTTTACTTAAAAAATCCATTTTAGTGGGTAAATTAATTCCAATTGACTCCAAATATTTATGGGGAGTTCCTCTGTTCATTATTCACAGTGCATGATAATTTTTATGTGCTCTCCATTTGTATTTTAATTATTTTAAATTTTAAATAATTTTAATGAGTTAATTACCATTATTACCATTTTAAATTATTTAAATCCATTTGATATTTTCCTAGGGTCCTCTAACAACGTAGAACTTACCAAAAAAGCTTTGTATTTTTCTGATTTATATTTTAAATATTATAATTTTTAAACCAAAATAGACGGGATTATCTTGAAAATTAGGGATCTGTGGTTAGGGATGTCCCCTGACCTTAGAAAAATTAGGGAAGATTCCTAATCATAGAACCTTTAAGCCCTCCAAACCTCATGCATTGGTGAAATGTTTATGCTAAGTTATGATTTAAGCAAGTTTTATTGTATTTAATTAATTTTAAAAAATATAAGTCAAATAACCCTAATTTTATTTTCACATTGTTCTCCTCTGTTCATTGAATAACAATGTATTTTTCTTTTATTTTTCTGATTTTTCTACACTAAGTTATGGATTATTAAAGTTTGAGGAATTAAATAAATTATTAAATCCCTAATTTTCTACTTATCCAACACGACGTTTAGTCAACTTAGGCAGCTCTGAAGCTCCCAACGCGTCGCTCCTCCATTTGACACGGCAACTTGAGTCAACAACCATGCAACCGCACTTTATGTTCTTTCAGCTCATCTGACATGATCCTGGCCGTCCAAGCGTTACACACTCGATCCAACAGTTCTGCGTCATCGTACCCAACTGGTTCATCCCACAGACCGTTCATACTAAAACCCTAAGATCTCAAGCTAGACTCAACCAAATCACTTTGGGTTTGTTCCTATAAATGCATCTAACATATATGAACACATTTATATGGTTTATACGGTATGAAATACAATATGCAAGCATGTAGACCCAAACCGAGTTTGACTTAGGGGGAGAGTTCAATACCTTAGTGATCCCTGAATATTTACCCTTAAATTTTTCACTTTATATTTCTTTCCAATGATATTATCTCTTTCTTTGCAACATATGCCAAAAGTTTGACTGAGAAGCAAATAAGAAACATATTTTAATTATTTTATAATATTGGATTCTAGGCAAGTATACGTATCATTTATCAGTTAATATAAGACTTTCTGATTAAGCCTCGAGATATTGAACCCACATAAAAATGTCTAAAAATATAAAGAATTAAGAAAGTTAAGTTTTTAAATTGATTTTCTAAAGTATGTATTAAAATAGATAATTTGAATTTTTTTTGATATTTTCTATAAAATTAAAGTAGGCAATTAAAATTAACAAGACTACTAAACTATATGAAAGCATTGAGAATAAAATATATTTTTCTTCATTTAATAAATCACTAATAATTATGGAATTTCATTGTTGAAGGATCTAAATGTGTTGTGCCAAATAGGAGTAAATATATTTTTTACCTTTACTTGGTTCAACAAAGAATATTGCTTAATTTGAAGCTTTGAAATTTTGTAGATGGGTTAGGCAGGGACGATACCAGCTCTCACTCTAGAGTTTCCTCGATTCCCTCCAACTGGGGGCTAACATTTCATAACAAAAATTTTCACCTCAAACCAAATTAGGAGACTTTAGCCTTTCACTCTAAATTCCTCTAATTTTACTCCCCATTAAAATATATCTCCCTATTTATTTGTACTCAATTATATAAAATACAATTCTCATCCATACAATTGCATGTGATTCTTTCCAATTGTTGATTGAGACAACACTGCATTGGATCTTACATAATCTTCCAACAAATTTTAACATCTTAATTGGCCAAATCAAGAAGTAAATAAAGTGCAAGTAAATAAATCATCACAACTTCTTATAACATTAAACTTATATACTTCTCACAACTTCCTTTCATAATTTAATTACTTCATCATTTAAAAGGAAAAAAATAAAGAGAACTACTCAGAACTCATAGAGAAAACACAAATATAACTTGATTTGAAAGTAGAAATCATAGTGAAAACACAACAAGTTTTACTAAAATCAAATGTAAAAACAAAGATAAATACTTATCTGAAAATCCTCTCCACAAGACTCTGAAAGTTTCTCTGAAGTTTTTTTTTTCCACTATAAGACTCCACAGAGGTTGACACCAAACTCTAAGGATTGAATCTCCTAAATTCTAATACAAACTATGATAAAGTAAAGTAGAAGAGTAAAGAAAATTTGGTGAGAAGAAGGCTCTCCTTCTTCCTCTTTCCCTGGAATCAATGTCAAGCTTTTCTCCATCTTCTCCCACCAAAATTTTTTTTCTAAACTCTTCTCTTTGGTGTTGATCCACTGAAAATTTGATAGTTTTTTACTATTCATTTCATACCTGTTTTTGATGATATTGCACTTTAAAGAAAGTTATTTTTCATGATTTCATGCAGGTGCATTGATTTTAGGCCTTTCCAGTAAAATGAAGCGAAAAGGAGCAAATTTTGAGCAAAAAGGGGCAAAAGTTCATTTTATTGAACTAGCGCCAAACGACGCTGTCATAAGCGCCTGAACGCACTATTATACTGAGGGTGGCGACTGATTAGAAGAATAATGTGCTGAACAGTGCCCTATCCAGCGCCAAACCACGCTATATCCCAAATTCAAACTAAATTCAATGTATTTGGCTGGATTTTGGAGGGTTGCTTGAGGAAACTCTTGGGAAATCAGTTATGGCCAAATTTAATCTTTTTTGGAGCCAAATTTAAAGAAGGAGAGGGAGTTTAGAGTGCAGAGAGAGTGTAATTTCATTTTGTTCAGGAAATCTAAGTTTTGTGTTTTCTCTTCTAAGGAGTGTAGGAGAAGAGGAAAAGTGAGAAATTTCTTCTTCCTTACTCATCTAAAGAGAAAATTGTGTGTTGTTGTGAAGAAAGAAGAGGAGTCAAAGGTATTCCTTGAGCTTCACTTGGGGAAGAGTTTGAGATAAGTTGTCTTTTCATTTCTCTGTTTGTATGACGTTGTTTTTATATATAAAATCTATGTTTTGTCATCTTTTCCTCATGTGTCTTGAGTCAATTTCTTATCTTTCTCCTTTTCATGTGATGTGTTGATGTTGTGATATGAAAATGATGTGCCGATTTATTATGGAGAATTTGTGATGATCTTTTCACTTCCAACTTAATTTACCTTTTGATATGGTCAATTGAATTGTTAAAACTTATTAAGAAACATATGTTCCAAAAGGATTATGAGTTCCATAACAAAAGTGAAGGTCACATTCAATGTCCATGAATGAGTGATGTAGTTCATGGGGATTGAGTGCAAATAAATAGAGAAATATACTTTTATGGGCATAGAATCTGAGATTTCAGAGTGAGAGGCGAAAATCCTCAATTTGGTCCTAGGGTTTGGAAACCAAAGCGAGAGTTAGCCTTCAGGTAAAGGGAAGTGGGAGCTCTAGAGTGAGAGCCAGTATCCTCCCAGCCTAACCATGGATTTGGGGACTAAACTTAGGATTAGCCAATGTTCTTTATATCGCTCAGAAGAGGTTAAAGAATAGGAATGATCCTATTTGGCACAATACTATTGCATTACTAATTTATGTCACTAAATCATCACATTATGATTGGAGAGAAGAAGGATTCTTTCTTACATTTGAACTTTTGTCTTAAATTTAATCTTGTGTTAGTTAACTGTGTTAGAAAGTTAGAACATACTTTGGTAGAATTAGTAACTGTAATTGTTTAATCATCTTTTTATTATTTATACTTACTGTAATTATGCTGTGATTCGTCAAGTGATTTCTGAACTACTGTATTCAAATGGGGATGCCTATTGATATTGATTCGATAATTGTTAAGTTTGTTTTGGGATTGACTGTTCATGGATCAAAGTATGAGCTTGGACATCCTTCCACCATATTTCTCCTCTGCAGTCAATCACAAGTGCCATATGAGAACTGGGAAAGAGTACTTCTACCTTGGAAGCCTATAGATCCAGCAAATGCATATAGTAACTAGGCAGTTGGTTATATGAATGACATAAGCATCATTGAAGACCAACCATCTCAGAGTTCAACAGCTATTCCTCCTTACTTTCCTGAAAGTTCACAAATCATCTTGAAGAAAATTAAGAAATTAGAGAAGGAAGTAAAAATCCTGATGAAAGCAATTGACAATCTATCTGACTTCTTTGAACATTTGGATTGGAGAATAAATGTGAACTTTGATCATTCTAGGTATCTCGAAGGAAGTTTGACACAATTGATGAAAAGGAAAGGTTAGATTGAAAGGATTCCACCAAAGAATTCTCATTTCGTCCGTTCTATAATCTGTTCGTTCACGCTCAATCAATTGGAGATCTTAGAGTTGATGATAGTTTTGAGGAAGAATGAAGACTTGATTATTGTATTTCTATATTTGCGTATTTGATTGCTTTGCTTTGCTTAGACGTTATATTTGAACTTACTTTCTTGTTTAGTTTTCAATGTTATTATGTTGTGGTTGTGATCGACGCTGAATTTTAGAATTGTATTGCTTGACAATGTGTAGTGTGTAGTGTTATTTATATGTGTCTATAATATAGATTTTATATATGAAAGTGATGTTTTGTGTTGTGTGTTTAGAAATATCATTTGCCATGGCTTTAGAATGTTATTCAATACTTAATTAGACTAATTAGATGTCAGAGCGGGCTCGAAAAGATCGAATATGAAAAAGAAAGTCAGAAGCCCGGTTTTTGAACTAGCACCGAACTGCGCTATCACTAGCACTAGACCGTGCCAAAAGACAGAGAGTTTGGCCATAAGAGAAGAAAAATGTGTCGAATGGTGCTGTAGCTAGCGCTGGACAGCGCTAGACCAAAAAAACGGCCTAAAACTCCAAATTTTGAGATTTAACCCTGGGACCCACCATTTTTGCCCAAACCATCATCTTCTACCTCCAGCCAAGGTCTATTTTCGCACTTAGGGCTCACTAGTATTTGGATTTGATGCAATTTTTGTGACTGAAAAAGTTTGGATTTGATTTTCTCTTGGTAAGAACTACACTTTAATCTAAGTTTTTTCGATTTTAACCTTGGAAATCTCCTATATTAGGAAGATTTGAAAATTTGAAGTTTTTAGAGAAACTTTGGAGATTTTTCGTAGATTTGAGTTCTTGTCTATTTACATTTACCTTAGAGTCCATTACTTTGCAATTTTAAAATTGATTTGGATAAATTTGTTATTTTTAGACAAATAGCTCCAAGAATTTTAAAGGGAAGAGAAAATTTGATTATGATGAAAGCAAATTTGTGAATTTCAAGGCTTATTCCCTCTTTAATACATTTCTTAGAAATAAGAAATGTATTCAAGAGAAAACCTTCAAAAATCCTGGAGGTATGCTTAAAGAATTTATTGTGAATAGTCAATGGGAGATTTTCTGTTATTTCACTGCTGAAGTGATGCTGGGAATTGTTAGAGAGTTTTATGCAAATCTGTATTATTCTGAGAGTGAATTCATACTGGTTAGTGGACAAATGGTTGACTTCACCCCTGCTCGCATTAATGCATTTTATCAGTTAAGCGCGCCTTTTTCATGTGAATACAAAAATTTTCATAATAAGAATGAAGCATTGGATACAATTTTGAACTTTTTGACTGACAGAAAAGGGGAATGGAAGGTTAAGCAAAGAATAAAAGTTAATTTCCCCCTTTCTACTTTGAATCATGTATCGAAAGCCTAACACTATTTTATTTCTACAAGACTTTTGCCAACCAACCATCACAGCGAGGTTACTGTAGATAGAGCTGTTCTAAATTACTTTATTCAGAACATGAAGAATATTAATATTGGGGCTATTATTCATAAGAGTATTTTGACGAGTTCAAAGGAGACACTACAGGTGGACTACGACACCCCATCCTGATTCATTCTTTGTGTATTCAGTTAGGTGTAGAAATTGAAGATAATGATGAGGTAGTCCATCCGCTGAAGCCCATTACTAAATTAAATTTAAGAACCTATGATGCCCATGTAAGATGGAAGTGTAGTAAGCAAGCTGATGAACCTTCTTCTAGTCATGAGAGACCATCTACATCTAGGAAACCTACTATGCATGATGTTATAGATCAGTTGGAAATGTTGACCACCAGAGTAGAGGGACAAGAATTAAGGAACAAAATAAATGATGATTATCAAGTGCGGTGGAGAGAATATCGAATAGCTTATCATGACACACAGATGAGATTTTTTAGGGGAGACAATAGTGCTGTATTTTCTACTTACTCTGAGTACACTCTATACCAGCCTAAAGAACTTGATAATGGTGGAGCTCCTACAAATGAATATTGATAGTTTTATAGTTTTATTTTCATTTTATTTGTGTTTTTTATTGTGATGTACTTGAGACTCTCTCTGATTAGTATTTGTGATGTAATATGTATTTGGTTGTGCTTGTAGCAGACTTTATGTTGATTTGTGATGTATGTGATGTGATACTAGAATTTGCATGTGTTTGGTTTGTTAGTTTAATCTGTAATAGTAACAGTTGGATGTTAATATTGTGTGCATAGTTTATGTTGTTATTTTTTTAAACTTCTTCCCTTACAAATTTCTAACCCATATTTGTGTATAGAAATGCTCTTAATTATTTCAGGCCTACTGTTCCACTTTATGAAAAAAAACCTGCTTAAACTCAAAGGTATGAAAAGCCCGACATATTGAGGTATGAGTTATATGTTTATATCTTTTCTTTCTTCCCATGTTAATTGTATTGATATTAAAAAATTTAAGTTTGGGGGAGGGAAAGAATTAACTATTAATTGTTCTCATTTAAAAGTATTTTCAAAATTATTAACATGATTTCTTGTGATAGAACTCAATTTCAGATAACTATATTTTGATTTTATTTAAGTATTTTGTGAAATTGAATGAAAGTATTTGGTAATGAAAAGTAATTTTTGTAGGCTGAGATATTTGGTATGATAGAATAAGACTATATTCAACTATTCAAAGTAAGAAAAAATGTTTGTTTGAAATATTAAGAATCTTAAAACCTTAAGTGATAAGAAAGGATTGGGACTCTATGATGAATCATTAATAAGCTAAATAAATGCCTATAAGGTAAAGGATTGTGGTAAGTTTCAAATTTAGGGTGAGAAGAGTGAAGTTCAAAATTATTAAAGGCTATCCATATACAGTTATCCTCACTTGAAAGAAAAAAAGAAAAAAAAAGCAAAAGAGAAGAAAAGAAAAGAAAAAAAAGAAAAGTGAGGAGAAGCTTGAGGAGATGTCTAATAAAAAATTGGCTTCATTTGGACCTACCTAAAGGAGAAAACTTAATTACTTTCCTAAACTTATATGTGTGGATTAGCATCTTCACTAGTAGTGTTCTCATAAACTTCTTTTCATGTAATCCTTTTAAGTGCCTTAATAGAACAATCTACAGTCATTTTTGAAATGAATAGAAGGCTAGAACTCTTAGAGTTGATTACTAGATAGTCTTACACCTGCAGAATTTACATGAATTATTCAAAGATCTTTCTGAAAATTTTACCATTGTACTCATCTAAATCAAAATTATGGTATTCTAGAAAGAAAGTTCATTGCAGTGGATCATTATTTTATTTATTAACTAAAATTACTTGAGGACAAGTAATAGTTAAGTTTGGAGGATCTTGATCCATTGAAAAATTTGATAGCTTTTTACTATTCATTTCATACCTATTTTTGATGATATTGCACTTTAAAGAAATGTATTTTTCATGATTTCATGCAGGTATAATGATTTTAGGCCTTTGGAGCAAAAAGAAGTGAAAATGAGCAAATTTGGAGCAAAATGGGCAAAAGTGCATTTTATTGAACTAGCATCGAATGACACTGTCACCAGCATCGGACCGCGCTATTATACAAAGAGTTGCGACCGATTGGTGGAATAATGAGCCGAACATTGCCCTATCCAGCGCCGGATCACGCCCTATCCCGAATTCAAACTAGATTCAATGTATTTGTCCTGATTTTGGAGGGTTTCTTGAGGAAACCCTTGGAAAATCAGTTATGGCCGAATTTAAACTTCTTTGGAGCAAAATTTAGAGAAGGCGAGGGAGTTTAGAGTGTAGAGAGAGTTTAGAGAGAGTGTCTTTTTATTTTGTTTAGGAAATCAAGGTTTTGTGTTTTCTCTTCTATGGAGCGTAGGAGAAGAGGGAAAGTGAGATATTTCTTCTTCTTTACTCATCTCTTTGAATTCCTTGAGATTCACTTAGAGAAGTGTTTGAGATAAGTTGTCTTTTCTTTACTCTGTTTGTATGACGTTTGTCGGCATATTTTTAGGTTGTGTGATATTTTGAAAAGGGGTCGCCTAACAGAAGTTGTCGGCGAATTTAAATTTTAAATTTAATTTAAATATATATATATAATTTAGAAAGTAGTATTTGATTTTGAAAATAATTTTAAATATGAGATTAAACCGATCTCACATCCCGAATAGTTTATATAAACGAGCACCGCACCACAAACCGTGTATTTATCCCTAAGGATAGACACACTGCTTGACGGTGGGGCTCGATCAAATAAACTAGAAGTTTTGTGACATCCGTTTGGTCTGCGAACCAATTTTATAAGCCGACAAATTCCCCTGCTTAATATGAAAGTATTAAACAGGGTTTATATTACACAGGTTCTTTAAAATTCCCTATAAGAGCAAGCCCCTATAGTTAATTACATCTTAAGTGACGGGAGTCACCTAAGAAAACTCTCGATAATAATCGATAACTCGCTTTCAAGAATTTCAAAGTTTAAGGTTTTCAAAGATTGAATTTTGGAATTTCAATAGGGAACGGATCAAATTTTGGAACATTTTGTTTTGTGAATCCAAAGGAAGAAAGGTAGGAGAAATCACAGATTCGAAGCGAACTTCGGTAATTTCCCGACTATCCTATTGTTTGGCTTGAATTTAGGAAAGTCCTAATGTTTATTTAGTATTTCGATCTTGCCAATTTTAATTAATTAGGGCTTATATTTGTATGATAAAATCAAACAAATAGCACTAGAAGATGTGAGGGTTTGTTGTCGTATCGGACGACTACCTCGGAATCTAAGACCGGTTAGGGCTTAATTTGCAATGCAAATACCTAACGAAGAGTTGAGGATTTATGTTGCAATAGGCGAGCTACCTCGAAGTCCTAAGGCTTTGTTGTTTAATTCTAGGAAGGTTTTGCTGAAGTAGGTTCAAGTTTTCGCTGACGACGATGGCCGTGCTTGCCCACCATGCTCCAAGCTCCTTGTTGTTGCAGAGGTTTAGTTTTAGAAATCATAAATCGGGGGATGAGAAAAGTGTTTTGGTTTAGAGAAAATCTTAATTTCCGAGTGTTTTTTACGTTTTAATTAAAACAAATCTTAAAGTTGATTATAACGACACCGGTTAAGATCCTACGGTTCCATCCTTCCGGCATCATTATTTTTATCGGATTCACTTAGTCCGGATGAATTTGCTAAACTCAACCGAATGAGTTCCACACTTTCATTTAGGCCGTGGGAAATCCCGTTAGCAACACGTAGGTTACATCATCCGAGGTATTCCGGATCATCCAACGGGACGTTTTAATTTAGTTGCAATTGTAGTTTTGTGTTACTGTTTGTGATTAAATTTTGAGTTGTTTTATATTTTGAAATGTTGTGGCGGTGAATTTTATCTTGCAATGACTTTTAACTTAGTTTTGGTTTCAGTTTTAGGGACTATCCTAAAGGTGTGGGTTTTCATGCAACTGTTGTTTTATCATGCAAGAAAAGTAAAGTGCATTTGCAATAAAGTAAATTGCAAGAAAGTAAATTGCAAGAAAGTAAATTGCAATAAAATAAAAGCGTACCTGGAGGGTCTTCCCGTCATCCCAAGCTGCACTTAAAACACAATTAGAATATTTAAGCAAGTTCCTAGGTAAAGCTAAGGGAAAGGTTATGGTTTTCTACCAAATTCCTAATCCTATAGCTAGTCATTTCTTATGACGTCTAGGTTCTTTGTGTTTTTGTTTGAGGACGATTTTCTTCATCAAAGAACAATTAAGTCCGATTGTTCTTATAAATATCCTATCATATTGAGGAAGTGCTTAAGAAGAATCTTAAACATCTTTTCAATATTTCTAGGATTGTTTTAAGTCCAAATGAATTTAATCATATAAATGAATCAATCGTCCGAGGTTTTCAAGTTTTGTTAACTTGCTGAGTGAATTAAGACATTTGAATATCTTATGAGTGAAGTAGCACTTCATTTAATGTTTCATTTAGGAGTTATAATAATCAAAGCTTTCAAGGGTAAATTAGTATTCAAATGATTTGATTTAAGTTAAAGGGTTTAAATTTGGAATAGTGTTCAAGTTGCTTTACATTTATTTTGAATTCTTTATGTCTTAGGTGATGTTATATTTAATTTAATTTAATTTAATTGAGTTTTAATTTAGTTTAACATAGTTCAATTTAATTTGATTTGGTGTTTAATTAATTTGATTTGATTTAATTTAATTTAATTTAATTTAATTGTTTAATTTAATTTAATTATTTAATTTAATTTAATTTAATTTAATTGTTTAATTTAGTTTAATTTAATTATTTTATTTAAATTAATTTAATTATTTAATTTAATTTGATTTAATTTTAATTTAATTTAATTTAATTTAATTTGTCTTAATTTAATTTAATTATTAAATTTAATTTAATTTTAATTTAATTTATCTTTAATTTACTTTATTTTTAATTTTAATTGAAATTTCAAAAGAGTTTAATAATTTAATTAAGTCTTTTAATATTTTAAATTTGAGTTATCATTTTAATTAAGAGTTGAATATTAATGAGATGATTAATTTAGGGATTTTTAAATTAAAGAATAAATCTCTTCCTAATAAATATCCCTTATTTTAATAATTCCAATTTTATTATTCTTCCAAATTTAATCCATTATTTAATTAAAGTTTAATCATTTTGAAAATTGTTTAATGAGTTTCTACCCTTTAATTATTTAAATTTCAATCATCCAAATCAGATTAAGATCAAATATTTTACTTGTTAATTTTATTAAACCTAAAGTTTTAATTAAGGGTTAAAAGTTTAATTACCATTTTACCCTTTAAGCTTAATAATTTCATAACTCACTAAATTGAATCCAAATGAACTTGAAATTTTTATGTGACTTCACTCATATGTCAATAAAGACATGAGAGGAGAAAATGTGATTTTTCTGTATTTAATTTATTTATATAATTATTTTTGGTGGAAAATAGAGATTTCCAAGGAAAATTTAATAACATGACCAAGGGAAAGTTTCTGTCCTTAAGAAAATTAGGGAACATTCCTAATGACCAGAGAAGCACTTGGACCAATTTTGGTGATTTTTTGAATTATATTATTTTTATTATAATTATTTTGAGTTTTGGAGTGTTAATTAATTTAAAAATAAAATAAATGTTGAAAAGTGGATTTTATATTTTTCAAAAATCTCTCTGATATCAAGGAAACCAGAGAAACAAAATTTGCAATTTTCTGATTTTTCTATGATTTATAATAATTATTTTAGTGAAAATGCTAGAAAATACATTTTTTTAATTTTAAAATTACCCTAGGGCTTTAAAATTCAATATCTCACTAAATAGACCTAGGAAAAATGTGGGATTTGTTCCTAAGTGATTAAAATTCAAAATGTGACATTTTGGTGAATTTTATTATTTTTGTGATTTTTATTATTTTTTAATTATTTTTTAATTATTAAAAGTATTAAAATATTATTAAAAATCAAATTTTTTAGAAAATTGAAATTTTAATTTTCTTAGGTTCCCCTGATATTAGAGAGGCTCCAAAACCAATTTGGTGAATTTTTGAAAAGTATTTTAAAAGTTATGAATTTTTAAAGTTTAAAATGGCTAAGTGACTTAATCAACCCAATTAGTGAGGCTAACCAAGTCCAATTGACCTCAAATTTTTATGGTGGACTCCTCTGATCCTAAAGGTCAGTGGAGAATTGATTTCCAGTCAATTTGATACCTGGTTAACTCTAATTAATTAAAGACCTATTTTGGGTGTTTAAGTCAATTAGGGTTGTTTTGAATGAACTAAGCCAAAATCTATTTTTCCTAGGGTTCTCTAGTCATAAGGAACATCACCAAATTTTCCTAGAATTTATTTCACAACATGCTAATTTTTGGAATTAAAATACTCAAAACGAGCAACATGCATTTGAAAAATAAATAACTTTTCACAGAGATGGCCTCTGACCTTGGAAAATTCAGGGAATGTTCCCAAGTTCAGAGGCTTCAAAAGCCCTATGGTCTCATGCCATGGTGAATTGTATACATGCATGGAGAATTAAATGTATGCAGAGAGTAAATAAATTATAAAAAATAAAATACTTGATGAAATTAAATGATTTCTTTTCCACATTATTCTCCTCTGTTCACTGAGCAAGAGGGTATTTTTATTTTATTTTTCTGATTTTTCTACACAAAGATATGGATTTTTGAAGTTTCTGATATTTAATAAATACATTAAATACCCTATTTATCTATTTATCCACGCGGCGCCAGCGAAACATCGGCGACTCCGAAGGGGTACGTGTCGCGCTGTGATTGGGCGCCGCCATCCGAGTCGGCAGCCGGGTCCCGCGGTTCTCGCACCGTTTCTGGTCCGACGCCATCCGAGCCGTTCGTCCGCGCGTGTATTGAATGGACGCGCATCCGTTCATCGTCCCCAAGTGTTCTCACCCGAGAGCCGTCCACACTAAATCCCTAAGATCTCACTCGATTCTCAATGGATTTTTACGTTCTTATACTCTATGGATTCGTCTTGAAGAGACGAACACATCTATACGGCTAACATGTATTGAAACTAAGGCATTTAAAATAGAGAATCTTCAGAAGCTCGGGATGAAGAGTTAGCTCATACCTTGGCTCGGAGAAGTGTGGCTTCAATCGAGAGTTGTTGCACCTTCGATTGGGTCCTAGCAAGCTCCGGATGAAGTCTCTCGGTCCGGTGAATTGTCCGGATATGATTTCGACCAAGCCCGATCACAAAGCTTGGAGGTCGGAGCAACCGGGTGGCCTCGGAGATGGGGCTTTTGATGGTGGACACCTTCCCTTGGTCCGGTGAAGGTGTAGAGCCAATCAATTTGAGAATTGGCTCACTGTGGAGAAGTGTCCTGGTTTTGGGTGGAATTTCAACTCTGAAATTGAGCTTACAGAGGAGAAATGGCAGGGGAATTCCACTGGGGATCAAGTGCTTTAAGAATGGAGAAGGGTCTGGAACAATTTTGGCAGAGTTTTGGCAAGGTTTGTGCTTAGCTCCCCTTCATGGCCGAGAGGGGTGGAGTTTAAATAGAGCTGGCTGGGAGGCCTCTCAGGGGGAGTTAGGGCTTGGGATCAGCTGCTCTGGTGAGGAGAAGATCAGCCATGGTGACCACTAGGGATGGGGCAGCTCGGCAAGTGAGAATTTCAATGTTGGCTCACATGTGAGCTCTCGGCCATGGTGTTTTCCGGCGGCCTGGTGGCCGGCCGGCCGAGCATGGGTCACCCTCGAGGTCGGGTGGGTCAGGGCTGGAGGTTTGTGCAATCAATTGGCCATGGACATGTGTAAAGGCTTTGATCCAAAGTGGAATGGGGCATGGCTAGATTTGGACCTAAATGGGTCAACCCACCCATTTGGGCTAGGTGCACCACCCAAGGCCTGGTTTTGGCTGAGGGAAAAGTGATTTGGCTCAAGCATAATCGGTAGGGTCAAGTCACCATCCAATCACAATTAGGCTTAAGCATGGTTTAGTGGAATCATGGAAGTGGTTAATCACCTTTAGGAATTAAGGAAAGAGCCCCCTCATTTTGCCCAAAATGGCATGGTGACATGTAAAGAGGCTCTCATGGCTTGCATATGGCTTGTGCATGGCTCCATGGCTCCATTTGGCTTGGGAAAAGGTTTGGTCAATTTCATAAAAAAGGATTTTAAGGATTTTGGATAATTTGGTGGAAATTTGGATGAAGCTTCATTTAGAATTATTTGATGATTGGTTTAGGACTTAGGGATGATTTTAATTGAAAATATGATGAGGGGAAATGTCATGTGGGCTTTAGGATGGTTTGGGCTTTTTAAAATTTAATGAAGATGGGCTTTTAAGAAGGTTTAAGGGAAGTGGCTTTTAAGTTTAAGGATGTGTTCATGGATGGAAATTTTTGTAGAAGTTTGGGCCAAATAGTTGTTGGTTTTGGTTTAGGGATGTTTCATGGATAATTTGAAATAGATTTAAGGTGGTTTAGGTTTGAATTGGGTTGAATTTGGGTTTATTTGGTAAATGGGCCAATGTAGGTCAAATTGGGCTAACTTGGGCCAATGTTGGGCTAGGGTTGAAATTGATGTAAAATAAATGTTGAGAAATGTTTATGGGAGTGTTTCAAAGAGGTTTCAGCTTTGGTTGGGTTTTGATTTTGAGGTTTGGGCCTATTTGGGTTAGGTTTGGGTTTAGATCAAAATTGGGCTTTTTGATTTTGGGTTGAATTTTAGTGGGGTTTGGGTTCAAATTTTGGGCACATCATGTTAGGGTTTTGTTTTTGGGAATGTTAAGGAAGATTTAGAAAAGATTTGAGGTTAATTGGAGTTGAATTGGGTGAGTTTGGGTTAAGTTTGGGTCATGGGTCCAAATTTGGGCTTTAAGGCCAAAAGTGAGATTGGATCCAAATGTCAATCAAATTGGACTTGGATTTGGTCTAAATTGGTATTGGGAATGTTGAATTGAAGTTTAGAATTGAATTGGACCAAAATTGGGGTCAATTGGGTAGGTTTGGTTTGACATTGGGTTCACTTTAGGGTTAAAATGGGTCGATTTGGGGGTTTTGACAAAAGTAGGGTAAATTGACAAAATTGGCCCATGGTGTAGTTGGACAAAATGAAATTGGGAATATTTAGGATTTTCTGGAATTTTCTGGGAATTTTCTGAATTTTTGGATTTTTAGGCCAAGAAGGGTATTTTGGGTATTTGGAGGGTATTGAGAGGTATTTTTGGAATTTTTGGTATTTTTGGGTATGGATGATCAATTCGAGTGATGTGGAGATGTTTGAGATTGATTTTGGAAAATTTTGGGTAATTTCAAGGGTTTTGGGTAGGTTTAGTAGGTGTAGGGTCTCGGGGGTCAAAAATTGAAAATTTGGGAAATTGGAGATTTAGGTGGAAAGAAATCATTTTGGTTGAGCCATGAAACCATTTCAAGCCCATATGAGCCATGAAGGGACTCATTTGAGGCATCCACTATGTTGTTCCTAACCCTCTTAGCCAAGGGCTTAGGGGTTAAGGACCATCCATGTGAATCACCCACATGAGTCAGGAGGTTAAGTTGGGTATGGGTGTGGTTTTAGGAAGTGTGTGGAAATGTAGTGTGTAAGTGTAATGTAAGTCAGCCCCCTCATCAGACCAGGCCACCCAGGGTAGTCCTAAGGCCAAAGAGTCCTGTAGGGAACTCATCCTTTAAACTTCCACATTTGATTTCAACCCTACAGGTGATTAGGGGTCTATAGTCGAGTTTGTGGAGTTTGCGGGGAGTTTAGAAGTGGTTTGAATTTCTAAAAGGCGGGTCCCAATTCTAGTCCTCTAAGATAGTCAAAGGAAAAGCCTAAGGCTAGATCCTAAGCACTAAAAAGAAGAAGGGAAGACCTCATCAAAAATGAGGTCGACAAATGGACCCCGATAGGTGTGGTGAGTCGACGGAGCACACCGCGCGTATTGGTGTTGACCGAAGCGATCAACAAAACCAACGCCGATGTCCAAGTGACGAACTTAGGACGAAGTAGAAGAGTTTCTGCTGGGGAGTGTCAAGTATATCTCTGGAACCGGAGATTCTTGAACTCTCGCTGGGGAAAGGAAAAGGCGGTGAATCCCAAATCACATGATCGGGGGAATTCCGATTTAGATTTTATTTTGTTTCAATTTATGTTTTGATGTGTGAGTTTAAATTTTAGTTTGGAGTTTCAATTTAGATTGAAGTTTGTCAAAATTAATTTGAAGGATTTGATTTGAAATGAAAATTGGGATTTTGAGGTTTTAGATGTAACATCTCCAACCTCGAAAGAAAATTGAATTGATTAGATTGAATTGTTGCAATGAGAAGAGATCTCAGAGCAAAGTGGTGTTGGATATAAAATCCTTAACCTCAAGAATTTGATTTTGATGTATTTCATTGCGATAGGGAAGTGATCCTAAAGCAATGCAGTCTCGGATGTAAATTCCTTAACCCCGGGAATTCGATTTGATGTATTTCAGTGCAACAGGGAAAGAATCCTAAAGCAGTGTAGTCTTGGATGTAAAATCCTTGACCCAAAAGTTTGAATTTGATGTATTTCAGTGCAATAGGAAAGAATCCTAAACGGTGCGATCTTGGATGTAAAATCCTCGACCCAAAAGTTTGAATTTTGATGTATTTCGGTGCGATAGGAAAAGAATCCTAAAGCGATGCGGTCTTGGATGTAAAATCCTCGACCCGAAAGAGTTTGAATTTGATGTATTTCGGTGCAATAGGAAAAGAATCCTAAAGCGGTGCGATCTTGGATGTAAAATCCTCGACCCAAAAGAGTTTGATTTTGATTTTGATGTATTTCGGTGCGATAGGAAAAGAATCCTAAAGCGGTGCGGTCTTGGATGTAAAATCCTCGACCCAAAAGAGTTTGATTTGATGTACTTCGGTGCAATAGGGAAAGAATCCTAAAGCGGTGCGGTCTTGGATGTAAAATCCTCGACCCAAAAGGTTGAATTTGATGTATTTCGAGTGCGATAGGAAAAGAATCCTAAAGCGAGTGCGATCTTGGATGTAAAATCCTCGACCCAAAAGTTTGAATTTGATGTATTTCGGTGCAATAGGAAAGAATCCTAAAGCGATGCGGTCTTGGATGTAAAATCCTTGACCCAAAAGTTTGAATTTTGATGTATTTCGGTGCAGATAGGAAAAGAATCCTAAAGCGAGTGCGATCTTGGATGTAAAATCCTCGTCCCAAAAGAGTTTGAATTTGATGTATTTCAGTGCAATAGGAAAAGAATCCTAAAGCAGTGTAGTCTTGGATGTAAAATCCTCGACCCAAAAGTTTGAATTTGATGTACTTCAGTGCAATAGGAAAAGAATCCTAAAGCAGTGCAGTCTTGGATGTAAAATCCTCGACCCAAAAGAGTTTGATTTTGATTTTGATGTATTTCAGTGCAATAGGAAAAGAATCCTAAAGCAGTGCAGTCTTGGATGTAAAATCCTCGACCCAAAAGAGTTTGATTTGATGTACTTCAGTGCAATAGGGAAAGAATCCTAAAGCGGTGCGGTCTTGGATGTAAAATCCTCGACCCAAAAGGTTGAATTTGATGTACTTCAGTGCGATAGGAAAAGAATCCTAAAGCAAGTGCGATCTTGGATGTAAAATCCTCGACCCAAAAGAGTTTGATTTGATGTGCTTCAGTGCAATAGGAAAAGAATCCTAAAGCAGTGCAGTCTTGGATGTAAAATCCTCGACCCAAAAGGTTTGATTTGATGTACTTCAGTGCAATAGGAAAAGAATCCTAAAGCAGTGCAGTCTTGGATATAAAATCCTCGACCCAAAATTTTGAATTTGATTTTGATGTATTTCAGTGCAATAGGGAAAGAATCCTAAAGCAGTGCAGTCTTGGATGTAAAATCCTTGACCCAAAATGTTTGAATTGATGTATTTCAGTGCAATAGGAAAAGAATCCTAAAGCAGTGCAGTCTTGGATGTAAAATCCTCGACCCAAAAGAGTTTGATTTGATGTGATTGATATTTGATTCGAGATCTGGAAGAAATTGAATTTAAATTTGATTGAGACTTGATGCCTGGAAAGATTGAATTTGGAAATTTGGAAGGATGAGTTTGAACTCGATTGAAATTTGATTTAAGATTTGATTTGAAATTTGGAAGATCAAGTTTGAAACTTGATCGAGATTGGGTTTGAAATTTGATTGAGAATTTGACTTGGAATTTGGAAAGATCAAATTTGAAATTTGATCGAGAGTGGATTTGAAATTTGATTGAGATTTGATTTGGAATTTGGAAAGATGAAATTTGAAATTTGATCGAGAGTGGATTTGAAATTTGATTGAGATTTGATTTGGAATTTGGAAAGATGAATTTGAAATTTGATTGAAAATTTGAAAGGATGGAATTTGAGATTTGTGTTGATTTCGTTTATCTTTTAATGATTTATTTTATTTTATCGTTTATTTAACGTTCATGTGAATTTGGTATTTGTCATTTTTCAGATTTTTTTTTTAGAAAGTTTTCTTTTCTTCTCTTTTTTTTTGTTTTATTTCTCTTCTGTTCTTTGTTCGAAGTTCATTTAACTTTAATGGCGTTTCCCAATCAATTTGCACAAAAGAGGTGAAGGCCAAAAACGTGACATGGTCACTTTCATTCCAATCATGTTGAAAATACGTCTACAACTCGATCTGGAATATATTTCATACAATCCATGTAGACTCAAAACGGACTATGTATGATCTTTATTGATTCATCAAAAGAATCATCTGTCAAAAAATCCATGTCTGAATAGTGAGGTACATGGTCAATAACATCACCTTCCAAGTCATCCTTGGCAAGGATGCCGGCTGGATGTACGTTGGAGGTGTGGTATTTCCCATGTAACTCACAGCTCGTAAGGCCGGAGGTTCTCCAACTCCGGGTCCGGTTGGAAATGGTAAGGTATTTTGTCTGTCGTCCATCCTCCCGAAAGTAACCGAGATTCGCTCTACCGGCACCCCTGGTATGCAATGCTTTGCGATATCCGCTCCGTTACCTTGCGGTATCATGACGGAACCCACCGGTAAAGGTATCTTTATCGGCCCTCGGAACTCACCCGGGCTCGCTATCCGGAGGTCGGATCCGAACATGATGTTGCACTCATTCAAGAAAGAGACCGTGCGAAAGGTCCGACGAAGTCGTGGTGATCAATATGTGGGGGTATGCGGTCACCTCGTTTGTAGATGTTGATAATGCAGCTATTGGGTATGCATCGCTGGCAGAGTACCCTCCATGTTATCAATCTTTTTACCATTCTCTTGATAACTGATGGCATCGGATCTACTTGCCCATGACGGAGTATCCCTGGTGGGTTTCCTTTTCGTCTTCGACAAAGTTGTAGCGAGCATCCGCATTGTATTGTGATTCTTCCTTTCCCCGGCATCCATCTCCGGGGTTCCGAGTATGTGTTTTCCCTCGGGCGGCTCGCTCGGCCCATTCTCTTCGGATCCCGGATACAATCCACGATTTGCTTGTTGTTCATACTGCGAGAATACGTCGGTGTGTAGCTCGAGGCCTTCTAGTATGTTGATTCTTCTTCCTTTAATTCTCTCGAAGTATTCGAAAGTTTTCTTTTCAACATTCCGCATCCTCTCCGGCTCGTATTCCGGAATGATCCGCAGATGGCGAGGCCTTGTGACATATTGTGGGATATATGGTTCGATCCCTTCACGTTCCCCGCATACCTCGGCTCCTCGGGGATGATGTCCGTCGGGACATCCCCGGGGTTGCTTCGCAACAAGGTCATGCATTCACCGGTGGTTCTATCCGGTGGCGTGGTAGCCTTCTTTCTTCGATCTTCCGGAGATTTCCCCGGTTCTTTTCGTTATCCTAGGAGCTGGCCTCCTTTCTTCGGGTTCCCGGTGAACCGGTGTCCTTGAAGTGTATGTGCCGGCATTAGCGATTGTCTCGTCGCGCCGGTCCGCGGCTAGTTTTGTTAACATCTTACGGATACGGCGATTCTTATTCCTTCGTTGCGTGGCTGTGAGAGTAGCCCTCCGAACTTCTTGAATCTCTGCGGGCGCGGCGCTGACAAGCCTGCCCTCTGCTGTAGTGACTACGGACTTCATTTTCTTATCTTCTTCGGTATTTGCCTTTCTCTTCTTGCTGCTGGATTGGTGGCTTGGGCCACCCACTTTCATCACTGTCTGTCCGGGCGGTTCTTCTCGGTTAGCCGGGACCCGGTCACTTTCCTCGTATCGTAGGCCTCGCTGGTGCGAAATCCGAGTCAATCTCGATTATCGCTCCATCTTTCACCCTCTTTTCATCGAGTGCGAGGCTTACGCCATTCTTAAAGTTCAAGACCAACCGCCCGTTCGACATTTCCCCGCGAAAAGACAAGGAAAAGGATCAGGGGCTGTACTAAGAACAAGAACATTAAGAAAATGTTTATTAAAGATACATTTTTTATTATTCTTATATTTTGAAATTTAACAGGAATGAAGTAGGATAAGATGAGGGAAGAGATTTTGATTTGGAAAAGAAAACGAGGAAAACTTTATTATCATGATTTTATTTATTTTAGCACACTTTATTATTTTTAGTTCGGACCCAATCATAAGTAATTACTTCACCCGTGTTTCTTAGGGATGAAGAATTCATTCCTTCGAAACATCAGGTAGCGTAATATTTTTTCAAGTATCGTCCGTTGATCGGAAGCATATGTCGTTCTCCCCGGCAATTCACTAGCCGGTAGGAACCTCCCGAGTATATCGCTTCAACCACAAACGGTCCTTCCCAAGTGGGTTCAAATTTTCCTCCTATCTTGCGGTGTGCAAGAATAGGTCTCTTGAGAACGAGAACTAAGTCACCAACTTTGAAGGTTCTTGGGCGGACCGGTTTGTCATGGGCTTGAACCATCTTAGCTTGGTATAGTTCTAAATTGCGTTGCGCTGCAAGTCTTTTCCCTTCCAAGCTTTCTAATTCTTCGAGTCGTAGTACGGCGTTTTCTTCTGTCGTGATCTTGTTTGCAACTCGCAATTTCGAGTGAAGGAAGCCGAACCTCTAAAGGTAACACTCGCCTCGGACCCATACACCGGAGCGTAAGGTGTAGCTTGAGTAGGAGTTCCGAAGGTTGTCCGGTAGGCCCATAAGGCTTCTAACAATTTCTCGTGCCAATTTCTCTTATTATCGTCCGGGGTTTTCTTTAAGATTTGAACGAGAGTTTTATTAAAAGCCTCGGCGAGACCGTTTGCTCTTGGGTAGTAAATTGTCGAGTATCGCCGATCGATTCCGTGTCTCCCGACAAAATTGTTGATTTGTGTGCTTCGAATGCCGACCCATTATCCGAGATGATCTGCGCGGCACTCCGAAACGGTAGACAACTTGGTTCTTGAAAACGCGTAGCACGTGGTGTGCTTTCACTTCTCTAAGTGGAACCGCTTGCCCACTTGGAAAAGTAATCTGTAGCCGCAAGAATGAAACGATGTCCTTTCGAAGATGGTGGTTCTATTGGACCCACTATATCTGTGCCCCAACATTCAAACGGCCACGACGCAATTGTCGGGTGTAGCACATTTGGAGGTTGGTGTAGAACCACTCCGTGCACTTGGCATTGGTGACAGCTCTTGGCGATTTTCATGCGATCGGTCATCATCGAGGGCCGGTAGTACCCTAGTCTTTTAATTTTCATCTTCATTTTTGGACCCGATCGGTGAGCGCCACGAGTCTCGAATGCACCTCTTTAACGATTTCACGGGCCTCGGACCCGCTTAAGCACCTTAGCCACATTTGATCAAAAGACCTTCCGTACAATGTGTTGTTTATTAATGCGTAGGACGGAGTTCTTTTCTTGATCCGATGGGCTAGCGACCTATCGTCCGGTAGCTTTCTCGTTTGCGGGTAGTCTATCAATGGTCGTCGCCAATCTTCCGTGTTTTCACGTCACTCGCCGCAACCGATTCTTTTTCTTTTGCGATTTGTGTATCATGTCTATGTCAAGTCGTGATAGGACCCGACGTCCGTGAATCGACACTTCCACTGATTCATCTTGCAAACAGGCAAATTCTTTTGCGAGATGGGCTAAAGCATCTGCTAGAGCATTTTCTTTCTGGGAATTTTGTAGATCGTTACATTTGGAATCTGTTCCAACAGCTGTATGGCATATTGGAAGTATTGTTCGAGTCTTGGCTTTAGAATTCTGTACTGTCCGGCGATCTGTTGAATGATTAATCGTGAATCCCCGTAGATGTTGATGTCCGTTATCCCCATTTGAATAGTTAATTCCAATCCCGTTATGAGGGCTTCGTATTACGCTTCGTTGTTTGTACACGGTTCTGTCAAGTGGTAGGAGTATCTTAACATCCCCCGCTCCGGTGTTATAAAGATTAGCCCGATTCCTGCCTTACCGGGCACTATCACTTGCGATTCTTCGTCTTTGTGTGCTGAAGATGCTCCGTCGAAATATAATTCCCAACGTCGATCGTCAAGGTCTTCTAGGTTCATTATTTGTTCGTCTGGCAAGTCATCATTGAGAGGAGATTCGGTCGGCAAAGGATGTGCTGCGAAGAAGTCTGCTAAGACTTGTCCCTTTACGGCACGCAGAGGCACGAAAGTTATATCGAATTGCAATAATATCATTGACCATCTGACAAGTCTGCCGGAAAGTGTTGGACGAGTCATTAAGTATTGCAATGGATTAAACTTCGAAATCAAGTTGACCTTATGAGAAAGCATGTAGTGCTCGAGCTTTTGAGCGGCGAAGATCGGGGCCAAACAATGCTTTTCAATTGCGGGATACCTTACTTCCGTCGGAAGTAAACGACGGCTTAAGTAGTAAAGAGCATTTTCTTTACCCTCATCATTGACTCAGGCTAACGAGGCTCGAGGGAGTCGTCTAGAGCCGCGGTGTAAAGTATCGACGGTCTACCCGAGACTCGGGGCCGCTAAGACAGGAGGTGTCATTAAATATTGTTTAATGTCTTCGAAGGCCTTCGGCATTTCTCTTCCCAAATAAATTTGGCGTCCTTTTTAACTAGTGCCGAGAAAGGCCGACACCTACTCGACGGGTTTGAGATAAAGCGTCGAAGATATGCCGACTTCCTTGAAAAGATCGTAATTGTTTTAAGGTTTTGGGAGGCGGCATTTCTAAGATAGCTTTAATCTTCTCCGGATCGATTTCAATTCCACGATGTCGGACAACGAATCCTAAGAATTTCCCGGAGGTGACGCCGAAGGCGCATTTTAAGGGATTCATCTTAAGGTTAAATTGTCTTAATCGTTCGAAAACAATTCTCAAATCATACGGTGGTTTTCCTTTACTTTGCTTTTGATGACGACATCGTCCACGTAGCACTCGACTTGATTGTGGATGAGATCATCAAAAATTCTTGTCATTGCTCTTTGGTAAGTTGCTCCTGCGTTCTTCGATCCGAATGGCATCACCGTGTAGCAAAATACTCCGATCGGCGTTCGAATGTCGTAAGCTTTTCATCTTCTGGAGCCATTTTTATCTGGTTGTATCCTGAAGATCCATCCATGAATGAGAATATTTCATGTGTCGAAGCAATATCGATCATCAGTTCTGGAATTGGTAGAGGGAATTCATCTTTTGGACATGCCTTGTTTAAATCTCTAAAGTCCACACAAATTCGATCCGACCATTCTTCTTTCGACCGGCACCACATTGGCTAACCGGGTCGGGTATTGTTCTTCACGGACAAATTTAGCGTCTATTAGCTTTTTAACTTCGGCTATGACTTGTTGTTCGATTTCCGGACGCATTCTTCCGGGACCTTGTCCGATCGGAACGAAGTAGGATCCACTCCTAACTTATGGACCGCAACCTGCGGGGCTAATCCTGGCATTTCATCGTAGCTCCAAGCAAAACAGTCTTTAAATTCCATTAATAACTTGATTATTTCTTCGGAGTCTTCTTTATTGAGTAAGGAGCTAACAAAGGTAGGTCTAGGCTCTTTGCTAGTACCTAAGTTAACTTCCATTAACTCATCTATTGTGGATTTAATTTCTTCTTCGAATTCTGGTGGAGCGTCTCCAATTTGTAAATCTTCGAGTTCGTCTGTAGTTTCCATGCAGCTTTCATTGGACTTGCAAGTGACAACCAAGCAAAATTCAGTATCGTCAACTGACCCTACTGTGCCGAATCCGAGTCCATACTTTGAATTGGGAGGACGGCCGGAGTTATTCCATAACTTTTCAAAATGTTGTGATTGGCCTTTTGTCCATCGTCGAGGTAAGAAACCACGTTGAATTAAATTTTGAACACAGGGAGAGTACCACTCAAAAGGTAATTCCATTAATTCTGATGAAGTGACATCTTCGAATTGTACATTATTTTCGGCTTTGGAGGAAGAAGCACCACGGTAGAATTTGATCGGCTTTGCACCGTCACTACGTACCTCTTTGACCTCCATACCCTCGATCTTATTAGAATGGATCGGAGTTAGGGTCATAGTATGTACGTAGTGGTTAATCTTCTCGTACATTGATTTGTATTCTTCGCTCTTTTCATCTTCGAGGGAGATCTTGTATTGCGGCTTCTTTCGACTTATTGTTGCTCGCTTCTTGCTTGATTTCTTTTTCTTCTTCGTAACTATCATCCCAATCAACATTGATGGTCGGTTTCTTCTGTCCAATTGTCCTAGTGTCTCTACCACGGCCTCGTCCCCGGCCTCGACCTCGGATGCGAGTTGTGGAGAAACCTCCACCATCTCGCCGGAAGGGAGTGGTGAGTGACTCGTTGGACTAGAACTTCGGGTTCTTCGTTGTCTCGAACTTTCTTTGCTTCATTTGTTATGGTATCTCCGGAGAAGATTGTTTTCTTTGGCGGTGCATAATATGCCGCATCTTCATGGATTCCAATTTCATGTACGGAGAATGGTTGCAAGTCACCTTTGATGCACTCGTTCCCCTCCATCGTAGTACTTCGATGCACCGATGCAGAGATGATGGTACCATCCCGTTTTCATGTATCCATGGTCGGCCTAAGAGAGCGTTGAACGACGTTTCGAATCGATTATATGAAATTTTGCGGTTGTCTTTGCTAAATCACCGGTCTTCATCAGTAGCGTTATTGACTCGAGGGCTCTTTCTCCTTTCTGGTTGAATCCTCTTAATAACATTTTGTCGGCCTCGAGCTCACGAGCATCAATTTCCAAGTATGCTAGTGTTCGAAGACTCATTATATTGATTGATGCTCCTGGATCCACCAAAACTACGGAGAGCGTAAACCTCCCAATCGTAACCGAAATGTACAACGGTCGGTTGTGATCCGTCGTCCCAAGTAGTAGGTCATTGTCCGTGAAGGTAACACCTCGCTCGTTCCTTCAACGAGCAAACCTCATCCAAGGAATCTCCGGCCATTCGAGCTAAGCAAATTTCCGGATCAAGTAAGGCCTCGATCGAGCTTCTCTCATCTCCTTTGATAAGATGAGAGCATCGTAGATGCTCGGCTTGGCGGTAGTTTCCTAAGATGGGCTAGCACGTTGTAGTCCACTTTGTTCTCATGCGTCTCGGCTTCTTCTCGAATGGGTATTTCTTCTGCCGGGGTTGGTTCTTCTTGAACAACCACCGCTTCCTTTGTCTTTTGGACCCATTCTTGGAGGTAGAACTTTTCCACTTCTTAAGTTGACTTCTGTAATTTCTTCCGAATCTAGTGTTGAGTTTGCTGGTGTCTCCTCCTGAATCGGAATGACAGGCTCTTCCGGATTATCTTCAAAATCTGAAGGCTCTAACTCTATCGTAACTGGAGCTCCTCGAAACTCACAGATAGATCCGTTGCTCGTTGAACTCTCGTAGCCTCCTTGATGGATGCCTTCTTTGTCATTGTGATCGTCGAGATCATGTATGATTTGAGAATTGTTGTTGGTATCGAAATCGACGCCCGGATTGTCGCTAGTTACGTAATCGTTAGAAACGATCAAAACGTAGCCAACGCCATCATCCTTATCATTATATGATCCCACCGAAGTGAGCAGATAATCGTACAAAATCAGAGGTTCGAGGGATTTCTCCCCCGAATCGGAAACAACTATCCTAGGATAAGCAGCCCCTAATCTAGCCTTAGGAGTCTCGGTCTTCTCTTCTTCGTCGATTTTCTTCTTCTCTTCGATTTTCTCCCGTCGAGGTGGTTCTTCTATCGCAAGTGATAGTACCGGCTTAACAGGTCTCGAACTCGAATCGAAGCTCGCACCGAAGCGGTTCGGATGTTGTCTAAAATCTTCTTCGAAGATCTCGTCCAGCGGTAGTCCATCCATCGTCGCTGCATAGGGATCTATCGGGATGACGGGATCGGTTGAGATAACATTGACGGAACCTCCTTTCGGGGTTCCTTCATGTACTCCTTCGGGATTGTTATATTTCTTTTCCGAAGGTTGTCGTTGAGCCAACTTTTGAAGGTAATGCAGTCTTCTATCTTGTGCCCAAGCATCCGATGGTAGGGGCAAAAGTTGGGATCACCTTTCTTGTTGACTTCCTCCGGTCTTTTGGGCTCGGCGTACTGGAAATCCGGAGTTTTCATTAAGCTACGGAACATCTTCGGTACTTGCTTCATTTTTGAACGGATATTCTCTCGCTCGAAGCTCCCTCAATGTACGTTGCGGACGAGACGGTTGTTCATACTCGCGGAGATGACCGATAGCCTGGACCGGGGTTGCCGGTAATTTTGTTGTGGTTGCTTCGCGGCCGTTCGCGTGGTATTTGCATCGGTTGTTTGCCTTTGTCAACCGCCGCAACGACCCCGCATTTCTTTTCGAAAGTCTTCACCGGCTTCGCTTGTCCGTCTTGTCGGCAAAACTTAATTGCTTCGCCTCTTCTTGCAAGCTTCCGGCCTTGCTTAACAACTTCTCAAAAGTCTTAATAGTGAATCCCTCGAGGAGAAGTGCTATCGGGCCGTGAATGCTTTTAAGCAAGATGCCGACCGCATGTTGTTCTTGCAGCTTGTGGTTCACACTTCATGCTTAAGTTTCTCCATCGAAGTATGTAATCCACCAAAGTTTCATTCGGCCTTTGTTTCTCTACTACTAAATCACCTATAGTGATGTGGTGCTGAGCTCCGGCAAATCGCTTAATGAAAAGACTCTCTAGCTCTGAGAATGTCTTCGCCGAACCGTTGGGTACCTCGCATACTCGGTCGAAGGCGATTCTCGACGGACTACTAACGAACTCGTCGGAAGAGTAACGCATCGCTCCCGCCGGCATTGCAACAACCGGCACGAAAGTGTGCAACATGCCGTCGGGGGTTCCTGGTTCCGTCGAAGGTCTTAAACGGAGGTGGTACGAAGCCTTTCGGGTATTGGACAGCGTCGAACTCTTCGGGTAAGGTCTACCCGTCCGAATAGATGTCCCGTTCTTCGATTGTGCTAAGGCTTCTCGCACTCTGCTCGCTCTACCAAGTTCTTGATATCCTTTTCGTGGATCATACTTTGTGTTGTATCCTTTTTCGCTGGTCATCCCCATTGACGGATGTAATCTCCTTTCCTCCGTCTACGATGTGAATGACTTCGGGGGTGTCTCTCATGTGGTTGTACTTCGACTCGGAGAGTGGCCGGAGCTATGGCCATCTCTTCCATCCTCTTCGCCATTCGAGCGATCGTGTCGTCCTTTTCTCGAAGCCGTCTCTTCATCGCTCCGGCTCCTCTCTTCTGCAGCTGCAGGAGCACCTCGAGAAGCCGATGAAGCTCGTGTCTCAACCATGTTGATTTCCGCATATTCGTTGTCCATGAATTCCGATGAGTCGATCTCATCTCCGAACTTTTCTTCTCTTTCTTTTGCCAACCGTCGGATGTCGGTTCTCAACTTTTCCATGGCATCTTCTAGCGGAGCTTTCGGTGTATCTTTGTGGTTGTCATGCGATGGTTGCCGGGTCCTTTTTTCACGAGTCCCCTTCATCGCAGTAGCACTTTCTTCGCATTCCAGCCCTCCCGGCGAGACTTTCTTTCTCGGGCTGCCGTTTCGGTCTCAATCGTCCCGTAGTGGGACGCCACACCATCCTTCTAGCAGCAGAAGGTCTAGCGACCGGATGGTCTATCGGCCAAATGCTTGGAAGGTGGTATCCTCCTAATCTGTAATCCCGATACTACGACAGGCGGGCTAGCCTTCATTCTCTTGCTTGGCTTTTCTATCATGACGGCGGGTTCTACTCGGGGCCCAAGACGGGATTTGACCAGGCACCCGCCCTATCCTTCGTAGAATTTCCGACACGGGGCGCTTTTCCTTCTTTGCTAGCTTTTCTACCAAAGTTTGCGGTCGAGTAAACGACGTAGTTCCGATTCTTTTCTTGCGGCTATCGTTGTAGTATGCGGGCCGAGGTAATGTGGCGGCAATCTTGCGAACATTCTCCTCATCCTCTCGCGGCGGAGAGGGGATGGAACCTCGCTTCCTCCCAAAAGTGGTATGTAGTCGAGCGGTGGTGTATATTCCGGTAGCGGTGTATATTCGGCAACTCCGGAATTTCCTCCAGAAGGCAATCTCAGCGGCTCGGCTTCCCCGGCGATCCTTCTATTTCTATTTCTTCTTTGGGTCTTTGTCGGCGACGGAATCTTCGAACCTGGACCCGATTTCGAAGACGAAGGTCTTACAGAAGATCCGTACCCTCCACGGTAACGGGTTTATCATAGTTCCGGATTTCTTTCCCTTTGATTTGGCGAAGTCGGGGTAGGTGCGAAACAACTAGACCGAGTGGGGGTAGTAAGAACGGTCCTCTCGCGGACGGCGATGCTCCTCCTAGTCGGGACCCTTTGCGGGGAGGAAACTCTTGGGTCGACCTAAGGTCGAACTCGAGCGAGTGGTTCCTCGACTTCGGATACCTTGTTCGTCGGCTGCAAAGAGGGAGACGTCGGTGACCTTGACGTTCGTGTTTTCAAATCCTTGTCCAAATCGGATGACCCCATTGTCGGGCAGCTCATCCTTATAGACAGCGAAGTCCAGTCCGTTGGTGAAGGAGAAAATCAGTTTCGGGGCTTCCATTTCTCGAGGTAGATTCTGGTCGTCAGTCCCAAGTTATGCTCCTTTTCTTTAGGACGAAAAGAAAGGAATTGAAAAGAGTCCGAACTCATTCTTTGTTCATGTATTTATAAAAAAGAATCATTTGTTAAAAGAATCACTTATTAGAGGGTTTGTTTATTTAGAACGGAATGTTCAAAGGTGTAGAGAAGGTAAGGAATCCGATTCGATGAAAGGAAAAGAAAGTCTTAAGCAAGACTTCCCGACTCGAAGGATCACTCCTAAACTAACACCTATCGGGGGTCCACCCCACCTCGGAAATGAGGTAAAAGGATCTCGGAACCTCTCTGTTCAGGGGTGTCTAAACAGTGGCTCCTAAATCCGAGAGAATGTTGGCTATACTTGTTCAAGATAGAAATGAACATAGTATTCCAACGGAAAGAAGGGTAGTTTGATCCACAAGGGACATTGATACACTACCGATTTTTGAAAGCAGAATTATTTGATTATAATAGAGAGAGGAATCTTCCCCAGCGGAGTCGCCAGAAGTTGTCGGCATATTTTTAGGTTGTGTGATATTTTGAAAAGGGGTCGCCTAACAGAAGTTGTCGGCGAATTTAAATTTTAAATTTAATTTAAATATAAATATATAATTTAGAAAGTAGTATTTGATTTTGAAAATAATTTTAAATATGAGATTAAACCGATCTCACATCCCAAATAGTTTATATAAACGAGCACCGCACCACAAACCGTGTATTTATCCCTAAGGATAGACACACTGCTTGACGGTGGGGCTCGATCAAATAAACTAGAAGTTTTGTGACATCCGTTTGGTCTGCGAACCAATTTTATAAGCCGACAAATTCCCCTGCTTAATATGAAAGTATTAAACGGGGTTTATATTACTCGGGTTCTTTAAAATTCCCTATAAGGGCAAGCCTCTATAGTTAATTACATCTTAAGTGACGGGAGTCACCTAAGAAAACTCTCGATAATAATCAATAACTCGCTTTCAAGAATTTCAAAGTTTAAGGTTTTCAAAGATTGAATTTTGGAATTTCAATAGAGAACGGATCAAATTTTGGAACATTTTGTTTTGTGAATCCAAAGGAAGAAAGGTAGGAGAAATCACGGATTCGAAGCGAACTTCGGTAATTTCCGACTATCCTATCGTTTGGCTTGAATTTAGGAAAGTCCTAATGTTTATTTAGATATTTCGATCTTGCCAATTTTAATTAATTAGGGCTTATATTTGTATGATAAAATCAAACAAATAGCCTAGAAGATGTGAGGGTTTGTTGTCGTATCGGACGACTACCTCGGAATCCTAAGACCGGTTAGGGCTTAATTTGCAATGCAAATACCTAACGAAGAGTTGAGGATTTATGTTGCAATAGGCAAGCTACCTCGAAGTCCTAAGGCTTTGTTGTTTAATTCTAGGAAGGTTTTGCTGAAGTAGGTTCAAGTTTTGCTGACGACGATGGTCGTGCTGCCCACCATGCTCCAAGCTCCTTGTTGTTGCAGAGGTTTAGTTTTAGAAATCATAAATCAGGGGATGAGAAAAGTGTTTTGGTTTAGAGAAAATCTTAATTTCCAAGTGTTTTTTACGTTTTAATTAAAACAAATCTTAAAGTTGATTATAACGACACCGGTTAAGATCCCACGGTTCCATCCTTCCGGCATCATTATTTTTATCGGATTCACTTAGTCCGGATGAATTTGCTAAACTCAACCGAATGAGTTCCACACTTTCATTTAGACCGTGGAAATCCCGTTAGCAACACGTAGGTTACATCATCCGAGGTATTCCCGATCATCCAACAGGACGTTTTAATTTAGTTGCAATTGTAGTTTTGTGTTCTGTTTGTGATTAAATTTTGAGTTGTTTTATATTTTGAAATGTTGTGGCGGTGAATTTTATCTTGCAATGACTTTTAACTTAGTTTTGGTTTCAGTTTTAGGGACTATCCTAAAGGTGTGGGTTTTCATGCAACGAGTTGTTTTATCATGCAAGAAAAGTAAAGTGCATTTGCAGTAATAAAGTAAATTGCAAGAAAGTAAATTGCAATAAAATAAAAGCGTACACTGGAGGGTCTTCCCGTCATCCCAAGCTGCACTTAAAACACAATTAGAATATTTAAGCAAGTTCCTAGGTAAAGCTAAGGGAAAGGTTATGGTTTTCTACCAAATTCCTAATCCTATAGCTAGTCATTTCTTATGACGTCTAGGTTCTTTGTGTTTTTGTTTGAGGACGATTTTCTTCATCAAAGAACAATTAAGTCCAATTGTTCTTATAAATATCCTATCATATTGAGGAAGTGCTTAAGAAGAATCTTAAACATCTTTTCAATATTTCTAGGATTGTTTTAAGTCCAAATGAATTTAATCATATAAATGAATCAATCGTCCGAGGTTTTCAAGTTTTGTTAACTTGCTCGGTGAATTAAGACATTTGAATATCTTATGAGTGAAGTAGCACTTCATTTAATGTTTCATTTAGGAGTTATAATAATCAAAGCTTTCAAGGGTAAATTAGTATTCAAATGATTTGATTTAAGTTAAAGGGTTTAAATTTGGAATAGTGTTCAAGTTGCTTTACATTTATTTTGAATTCTTTATGTCTTAGGTGATGTTATATTTAATTTAATTTAATTTAATTGAGTTTTAATTTAGTTTAACATAGTTCAATTTAATTTGATTTGGTGTTTAATTAATTTGATTTGATTTAATTTAATTTAATTTAATTTAATTGTTTAATTTAATTTAATTATTTAATTTAATTTAATTTAATTTAATTGTTTAATTTAGTTTAATTTAATTATTTTATTTAAATTAATTTAATTATTTAATTTAATTTGATTTAATTTTAATTTAATTTAATTTAATTTAATTTGTCTTAATTTAATTTAATTATTAAATTTAATTTAATTTTAATTTAATTTATCTTTAATTTACTTTATTTTTAATTTTAATTGAAATTTCAAAAGAGTTTAATAATTTAATTAAGTCTTTTAATATTTTAAATTTGAGTTATCATTTTAATTAAGAGTTGAATATTAATGAGATGATTAATTTAGGGATTTTTAAATTAAAGAATAAATCTCTTCCTAATAAATATCCCTTATTTTAATAATTCCAATTTTATTATTCTTCCAAATTTAATCCATTATTTAATTAAAGTTTAATCATTTTGAAAATTGTTTAATGAGTTTCTACCCTTTAATTATTTAAATTTCAATCATCCAAATCAGATTAAGATCAAATATTTTACTTGTTAATTTTATTAAACCTAAAGTTTTAATTAAGGGTTAAAAGTTTAATTACCATTTTACCCTTTAAGCTTAATAATTTCATAACTCACTAAATTGAATCCAAATGAACTTGAAATTTTTATGTGACTTCACTCATATGTCAATAAAGACATGAGAGGAGAAAATGTGATTTTTCTGTATTTAATTTATTTATATAATTATTTTTGGTGGAAAATAGAGATTTTCAAGGAAAATTTAATAACATGACCAAGGGAAAGTTTCTGTCCTTAAGAAAATTAGGGAACATTCCTAATGACCAGAGAAGCACTTGGACCAATTTTGGTGATTTTTTGAATTATATTATTTTTATTATAATTATTTTGAGTTTTGGAGTGTTAATTAATTTAAAAATAAAATAAATGTTGAAAAGTGGATTTTATATTTTTCAAAAATCTCTCTGATATCAAGGAAACCAGAGAAACAAAATTTGCAATTTTCTGATTTTTCTATGATTTATAATAATTATTTTAGTGAAAATGCTAGAAAATACATTTTTTTAATTTTAAAATTACCCTAGGGCTTTAAAATTCAATATCTCACTAAATAGACCTAGGAAAAATGTGGGATTTGTTCCTAAGTGATTAAAATTCAAAATGTGACATTTTGGTGAATTTTATTATTTTTGTGATTTTTATTATTTTTTAATTATTTTTTAATTATTAAAAGTATTAAAATATTATTAAAAATCAAATTTTTTAGAAAATTGAAATTTTAATTTTCTTAGGTTCCCCTGATATTAGAGAGGCTCCAAAACCAATTTGGTGAATTTTTGAAAAGTATTTTAAAAGTTATGAATTTTTAAAGTTTAAAATGGCTAAGTGACTTAATCAACCCAATTAGTGGGGCTAACCAAGTCCAATTGACCTCAAATTTTTATGGTGGACTCCTCTGATCCTAAAGGTCAGTGGAGAATTGATTTCAAGTCAATTTGATACCTGGTTAACTCTAATTAATTAAAGACCTATTTTGGGTGTTTAAGTCAATTAGGGTTGTTTTGAATGAACTAAGCCAAAATCTATTTTTCCTAGGGTTCTCTAGTCATAAGGAACATCACCAAATTTTCCTAGAATTTATTTCACAACATGCTAATTTTTGGAATTAAAATACTCAAAACAGCAACATGCATTTGAAAAATAAATAACTTTTCACAGAGATGGCCTCGACCTTGGAAAATTCAGGGAATGTTCCCAAGTTCGGAGGCTTCAAAAGCCCTATGGTCTCATGCCATGGTGAATTGTATACATGCATGGAGAATTAAATGTATGCAGAGAGTAAATAAATTATAAAAAATAAAATACTTGATGAAATTAAATGATTTCTTTTCCACATTATTCTCCTCTCGTTCACTCGAGCAAGAGGGTATTTTTATTTTATTTTTCTGATTTTTCTACACAAAGATATGGATTTTTGAAGTTTACGATATTTAATAAATACATTAAATACCCTATTTATCTATTTATCCACGCGGCGCCGGCGAAACATCGGCAGCTCCGAAGGGGTACGTGTCGCGCTGTGATTAGGCGCCGCCATCCGAGTCGGCGGCCCGGGTCCCGCGGTTCTCGCACCGTTTCTCGGTCCGACGCCATCCGAGCCGTTCGTCCGCGCGTGTATTGAATGGACGGCATCCGTTCATCGTCCCCGAGTGTTCTCACCCGAGAGCCGTCCACACTAAATCCCTAAGATCTCACTCGATTCTCAATGGATTTTTACGTTCTTATACTCTATGGATTCGTCTTGAAAAGACGAACACATCTATACGGCTAACATGTATTGAAACTAAGGCATTTAAAATAGAGAATCTTCAGAAGCTCGGGATGAAGAGTTAGCTCATACCTTGGCTCAGAGAAGTGTGGCTTCAATCTGAGAGTTGTTGCACCTTCGATTGGGTCCTAGCAAGCTCCAGATGAAGTCTCCTGGTCCGGTGAATTGTCTGGATATGATTTCGACCAAGCCCGATCACAAAGCTTGGAGGTCTGGAGCAACCGGGTGGCTCCGGAGATGGGGCTTTTGATGGTGGACACCTTCCCTTGGTCCGGTGAAGGTGTAGAGCCAATCAATTTGAGAATTGGCTCACCGTGGAGAAGTGTCCTGGTTTTGGGTGGAATTTCGACTCCGAAATCGAGCTTACGAGAGGAGAAATGGCAGGGGAATTCCACCTGGGGATCAAGTGCTTTAAGAATGGAGAAGGGTCCGGAACAATTTTGGCGAGTTTTGGCAAGGTTTGTGCTTAGCTCCCCTTCATGGCCGAGAGGGGTGGAGTTTAAATAGAGATGGTCAGGAGGCCTCTCGTGGGGAGTTAGGGCTTGGGATCGACTGCTCTGGTGAGGAGAAGATCGGCCATGGTGACCACTAGGGATGGGGCAGCTCAGCAAGTGAGAATTTCAATGTTGGCTCACATGTGAGCTCTCGGCCATGGTGTTTTCCGGCGGCCCGGTGGCCGGCCGGCCGAGCATGGGTCACCCTCGAGGTCAGGTGGGTCAGGGCTGGAGGTTTGTGCAATCAATTGGCCATGGACATGTGTAAAGGCTTTGATCCAAAGTGGAGTGGGGCATGGCTAGATTTGGACCTAAATGGGTCAACCCACCCATTTGGGTTAGGTGCACCACCCAAGGCCTGGTTTTGGCTGAGGGAAAAGTGATTTGGCTCAGCATAATCAGTAGGGTCAAGTCACCATCCAATCACAATTAGGCTTAAGCATGGTTTAGTGGAATCATGGAAGTGGTTAATCACCTTTAGGAATTAAGGAAAGAGCCCCCTCCTTTTGCCCAAAATGGCATGGTGACATGTAAAGAGGCTCTCATGGCTTGCATATGGCTTGTGCATGGCTCCATGGCTCCATTTGGCTTGGGAAAAGGTTTGGTCAATTTCATAAAAAAGGATTTTAAGGATTTTGGATAATTTGGTGGAAATTTGGATGAAGCTTCATTTAGAATTATTTGATGATTGGTTTAGGACTTAGGGATGATTTTAATTGAAAATATGATGAGGGGAAATGTCATGTGGGCTTTAGGATGGTTTGGGCTTTTTAAAATTTAATGAAGATGGGCTTTTAAGAAGGTTTAAGGGAAGTGGGCTTTTAAGTTTAAGGATGTGTTCATGGATGGAAATTTTTGTAGAAGTTTGGGCCAAATAGTTGTTGGTTTTGGTTTATGGATGTTTCATGGATAATTTGAAATAGATTTAAGGTGGTTTAGGTTTGAATTGGGTTGAATTTGGGTTTATTTGGTAAATGGGCCAATGTAGGTCAAATTGGGCTAACTTGGGCCAATGTTGGGCTAGGGTTGAAATTGATGTAAAATAAATGTTGAGAAATGTTTATGGGAGTGTTTCAAAGAGGTTTCAGCTTTGGTTGGGTTTTGATTTTGAGGTTTGGGCCTATTTGGGTTAGGTTTGGGTTTAGATCAAAATTGGGCTTTTTGATTTTGGGTTGAATTTTAGTGGGGTTTGGGTTCAAATTTTGGGCACATCATGTTAGGGTTTTGTTTGTGGGAATGTTAAGGAAGATTTAGAAAAGATTTGAGGTTAATTGGAGTTGAATTGGGTGAGTTTGGGTTAAGTTTGGGTCATGGGTCCAAATTTGGGCTTTAAGGCCAAAAGTGAGATTGGATCCAAATGTCAATCAAATTGGACTTGGATTTGGTCTAAATTGGTATTGGGAATGTTTAATTGAAGTTTAGAATTGAATTGGACCAAAATTGGGGTCAATTGGGTAGGTTTGGTTTGACATTGGGTTCACTTTAGGGTTAAAATGGGTCAATTTGGGGGTTTTGACAAAAGTAGGGTAAATTGACAAAATTGGCCCATGGTGTAGTTGGACAAAATGAAATTGGGAATATTTAGGATTTTCTGGAATTTTCTGGGAATTTTCTGAATTTTTGGATTTTTAGGCCAAGAAGGGTATTTTGGGTATTTGGAGGGTATTGAGAGGTATTTTTGGAATTTTTGGTATTTTTGGGTATGGATGATCAATTCGAGTGATGTGGAGATGTTTGAGATTGATTTTGGAAAATTTTGGGTAATTTCAAGGGTTTTGGGTAGGTTTAGTAGGTGTAGGGTCTCGGGGGTCTCGGGGGTCAAAAATTGAAAATTTGGGAAATTGGAGATTTAGGTGGAAAGAAATCATTTTGGTTGAGCCATGAAACCATTTCAAGCCCATATGAGCCATGAAGGGACTCATTTGAGGCATCCACTATGTTGTTCCTAACCCTCTTAGCCAAGGGCTTAGGGGTTAAGGACCATCCATGTGAATCACCCACATGAGTCGGGAGGTTAAGTTGGGTATGGGTGTGGTTTTAGGAAGTGTGTGGAAATGTAGTGTGTAAGTGTAATGTAAGTCAGCCCCCTCATCAGACCAGGCCACCCAGGGTAGTCCTAAGGCCAAAGAGTCCTGTAGGGAACTCATCCTTTAAACTTCCACATTTGATTTCAACTCTCTAGGTGATTAGGGGTCTATAGTCAAGTTTGTGGAGTTTGCAGGGAGTTTAGAAGTGGTTTGAATTTCTAAAAGGCGGGTCCCAATTCTAGTCCTCTAAGATAGTCAAAGGAAAAGCCTAAGGCTAGATCCTAAGCACTAAAAAGAAGAAGGGAAGACCTCATCAAAAATGAGGTCAACAACGTTATTTTTTATATATAAAATCCATGTTTTATCATCTTTTCCTCATGAGTCTTGAGTAGATTTCTTTGCCTTTCTCCTTTTAATGTGTTGTGTTGATGTTGTGATATGGAAATGATGTGCTTATTTGTTATGGAGAATTTGTGATGACCTTTTCACTTCGAACTTCATTTACTTTTTGATCTGGGCAATTGAATTGTTAAAACTTGTTGGGAAACATACGTTTTGAAAGGATTATGAGTTTCATAACAAAAGTGAAGGTCACATTCAATGTCCATAAATGAGAGACGTAGTTCATGGGGATTGAGTTCAAATAAATAGGGAAATATACTTTGATGGGCATAGAATTAGAGATTTCATAGTGACATGCTGAAATCCTCAATTTGGTCCTAGGGTTTGGAATCTATAGCGAGAGCCTTCAGGTGAAGGGAAGTAGGAACTCTGGATTGAGAGCCAGTATCCTCTTAGGCTAACCACGGATTTAGGGATTAAACTTAGGATTAGCCAATGTTCTTTATATGCTGAAAAAGAGTAAATAATAGGAATGTTTCTATTTGGCACAATACATTTGCATCACTGATCTATGTCACAATAATCATCATATTATAATTGAAGAGGAGGAAGACTCTTTCTTACAAATGAACTTTGTTATAACTTTAGTCTTCTGTTAGTTTAACTTGCTAGAAGTTTAGGTACTTTGATGGGAATAGTAACTACA
This sequence comes from Papilionanthe hookeriana x Papilionanthe teres, assembly GCA_022702705.1. Lineage (NCBI taxonomy): Eukaryota > Viridiplantae > Streptophyta > Magnoliopsida > Asparagales > Orchidaceae > Papilionanthe > Papilionanthe hookeriana x Papilionanthe teres. The sequence continues at coordinate 24,569,180 of CM040427.1, forward strand.
ACTATTTGTCTTTATTTTAAGAATTGAACTTACTTACAATTTTGCTGTGATTCGATAAGTGATTTCTGTGCTATGCAATAAAATTAAAGCCTCCTAGTGGGATTGATATGTAGGACTCCACTAGAGCCTTGTGTTACTTGAGTAATACGTATAGTTGCATTTAATTATGTGACCCATTACAAAACTAAATCAATATATATATATATATGCATAAATCTAAATTCATAAATTTTGGCAAATTAAAAAATTCACACCAGGTTTGGCGCCACTTTCTGATCTTCAAGTCTTCATTTTTAATAGATATCCGAAAGGTGCTTTGGTGTCTCTTCAAAATATGTCTAGATTCAATGTATCCACCAAGAATGCATCCATCCATTCAAAATTTAAATGAATTTTTTCTCTCATGGGAAGTTAATGAATTTTAAACCAAATGATGCTTCAAAAATCCCTTCAAATTTGTGCCAAAATCAAATAAAATCTGTCACTTTAACTATGTCGCCTATGTACCCGCCATCCGGCGCATAGGTCAATTTTTGCTCCAAATTTGATCTTTTTTGCTCCATTCATCACAATCAGTCATTTTAATCATACTTACAAGAAAAACAAAAAATACCTTCAATTAAAGTGCAATATCATCAAAAATAGGTATAAAAATGTGCTTTAAAACACTATATATTTTAGGTGTATCACTTAATCTGAGAAGTGTAGCCTTAATCAGAAGTGTTCAGCATGTTTGTGTGACCTTGTGAAGCTCCTGTAATTACCAATTTGAGCTCTTATTGGGTCTACACCAGAGCTTGATCATATCGATTTGCAGGCTCTGCTGGAAGTCTAGGTTAGAGGGGCCCTATGATAGGGCTTAGATGCGATTCGACTTTAAATATGATTTAAAATACAAGAATTTGATACCACTTTTTAGAATATTTAATTTCCAGCATATGGCTTCAAAAACTTGATGTGCGAGGTTTACTTTTATAATTTTATATTTAGATTTTATTATTGTAAAAGTCACAATTTTAAACGTAAGTATACGTATCGTTCAAGTAATACAGGGCTCTAGTGGAGTCCTGGTTATCGATCCCACATGGATAGTGAAATAAAAGTAAGAGATATAAGTAATATTTTAAAATTTTTGAAAGTAATTTTTATATACTTATATATATATATATATATTCAAATTTAATTAACTAATAATTTTCACTAAAAGAAAGTAAGCAATAAGCAGGAAAGTAAAGTAAGCAGTACTTAAAATTCAATGCAATTATAAAAATGACTTTCTCCATTTTCAACTAATTCATGAATTATAGATTAATTATCTTTTATAGGAAATTAAGATTATGGTAATGTGCCAAATAGAAGCATTCCTATTCTTTACTCTTCGGTCCAGGTGCAAAGAACATTGACTAATCTATAGTTAGCCTCAGGATGTTTTATTAGTAGAATGGGTTAATCTAGGCTCACACTACTAGATGTCCAAGGGTGGCTATGGTCGGCCCTACCAGTGAATTATTAGAATTTAGTCTCTCACTCTAAAAACTAATTAATTTTACGCTCAATAAATAATATCTTCCTATTTATTTGCACTTCACCTTAAACAATCCACGTATATCTTGCGATTACCTAATGATTCATGTGATATCTACTAGTTAAGAATTTATCTCAGGATAGTTCTCAAAATTCTTCAACAGGTTTTAACAAATTAAATGGCCAATTTAACAAGTAACCTAAGATCAGGTATTAATATCATCACAATGTTTTAAAATATATTATATTTAATTCTCCTACAAAATTTATTTAATTTATAATTTTTTCATAGTTGAAATGAGAAAGATAACTAACTGCTCAGAACTTATTGAAATAACACAACAAAACATATATATAAAACTTTGAACCAAAGTACAAATACTTATATGAAGTGTTCCTTCAAGAGATCCGCTGGCTTCTACTGACTCCAAAGCAATGATGAAAGACTCCAACAACAATAATACAAAATAAACACTCAAAATAAACTCACTAGATACAAAATAAAGAGGCACTCTAGGTATGGAAGCGACTAAATAAAAGTAGAGATGAGAGAGAAGATGCTAAAAGGGGTATGTGTACTAAGAGGGGGGGGGGTTTGGTGCCATTTTCTCTGTAGACTGGGCTCCTATTTATAGAGTTCTGAATTTGACCAGAGGTTGCTTAAGGCACCTCTTCAAAATTCATCCAAATTCAATGTATCTTCTAGAAGGTAACCGTCGCGTCTAGATGCCGGACTCCGTAACCAGGTCTTTCACACCTCTTCACTTTGGGTCGCACCTCTTCGCGATCCAGACCGTTTCCTTGTGTCCAAATACATTGTATCACATGTTCTATATATTAGGAGTAACTTCCAGTCTTCTAGAAGTTCCAATAACTGCTTAACACTGTCAAAATAACTGCCCAAAATCATAAAAAAAACTTAACAACGTCTGTATCGAACTGGCGCTTAGGCGCCGGACTCTGGCGCCTAGGCGCCAGGCCAATAATTTCAAAATTTTGCTCCATAAGCTACATTTTTGATCCTTTTTGCTCCCTTTTCCTTCTTTTTCTTTCTTGGACTCTTTCTTAATCATCTACATCTAAAAACATGAAAATACCTTTCATTAAAGCATAATATTCTTAAGAATTGAATCATAAATAAGGCGTAAAAATGGGTATTTTTTAGGTAAATCAAATTCCCCCAAACTTAAACGTTACTTGTCCTCAAGTAACCCTTTTAATTACATAAAATAGATAACATTTGTAATGAAGTTAAAATATTTAAGATTCCTTATAATTTTTGGTTTTATAAATGCTTAAGCAAATCATTAACCAAATTTCACTAATTAAGTTTAATTTTAAGAATTTAAGAACATTTAACTACCAAATCATAAGACTTACAATTTTTCATTTATTTCAAGAATAATTGTAGTTTATCATATTAAGGTCACATAAAATTTACAAGAAGAATATTTTCATGAAATATTTTTCTAGTAAAATTATATGTTCATAGAAATTAATTTAAAAATGTAATTAGTTTTCTTACTATAAGATAATTCAAGTGAAACCAATTTTTGATTAGGCATTTCCTCAAGCTTTTCCTCACTTTTTTTCTTCTACCTTTTTTTCTGGATTGTTTTTTCAATCCCCCCATTTTTAAGTGAGGATTACTATTTTTGGATAGCCTGTTAATGATTTTGAACTTCACTATCCATAACTTATTTTCAAAAACTTATACATTCTTACTTAATAAATATGAAATTAATAAATTATTATTTTTTAAAACTTATTTCAATCTTTTCTTTTTCAAGTAATAATCTTGATTCCTAAGTATTTCAAGAATACAATTCTCTTTACTATAAATAGAAAAATTTTCATCTTATTATTCTTTAAGCTAAATAATTCTATTCTTAAAATCAACCAAAATTTTTGAAATTTTAGTTAAGTTTACTAAATTATTTATAAATTCAAAAATTTAGGTAATCTTAAATCAATTTTTCATTCCTTATGTTATGTTAATATATTTTTTTAAAGAAAATATTAGTTCTTTAAGGACAAATAAAATTTAAATTTGATAGATATTTTTCCTTCCCCCAAACTTCTGTTTTAGTATAAATATGAATTATGAAATTTTCTAAAGCATGAGAGAAAGAAATAAACATGAATCAATCTAAGTACAATAATGATGTAGTAAGGAAAAACTAACTTCTACTTCTACACATGCTTCAATATGAATATAACAGAAATGATTAAACATATATAGAATAGTTTTGCAGAGCAGGAGTTAATTTCTAAAATTTAAAAATATTTTTTTTAAAATTTTAGAACATGTAAATTTACTAACTTTTCATGAATACTAAAAAGTCTGAAACAGAAATAAAATTTTGTTGAAATTCATTCACATCTCAGTCTTAAACACATCAGATAATCTAAAAACACTTTTAACATAAAAAGGCACAACTAACATCACAATAAACAGCACAAGAAACAAAGAAGCACACTAAAAACAGAATCAACAATCTCTTGAGATAAATCAAACTACTAATCACTGTCTGTAGCTTCATCATCATCATCACCAAAAGAGAACTCCATATCCTTAGGATCAACATAGGGTGAAAATCAGGGACAAGTAGGGAACTGAACATCATGCTCACCCTTCAGAAATCTCACTAAAGACTTTGAATACTCAGCATCAAAATCTCTCTTTCTTTGTGTATACTCAGAAAGATGATCAATCTTCTTATCTATCGTATCTACTCTGCAGTGAGTTAAGAATAACTCATGCTGCTGCTCTATGAACTGATCATGCATGGTTTCCCAAAAAGTAGATGATGGCTCAGCTGAAGTAGATGGTCTAGAAGTAAAAGCTCTACTTGAAGTAGGTAATGAACCAGCAGGTGCAGTAAAACTCTTACCTCACAGTAGATCATAAATGCTGATGCTTTCTCTTCCTATAAGCTTCGTTGACTTGAGTTTTCCTCAGAATGCTCAGTAACTACTCCAGCACTTTGACATAAAGAATAGATCAGAGATGGAAACCCAACTCTAATAAATGTGCTAGAACGAGCAGTAGCCTCTACAGAATCATAAATATTACTCCCTACATCAATAGACTTCCTCTCTTGAATGCAGTAGTTTAGAATAGCTCTATCTCTGGTAACTTCACTCAGATGATTGGATGGAAGAAGATGAGCAAAAATAAAGTAGTGCCAAGCCTTGGAAACACCATTAAGCTTAGAAGATAAAAAATTTATCCTTTTTCCATACCGAATCTTCTAGGCTCCAGGACTATCAGTCAGGTAGGCAATGATCATGTCCAAATCTCCCTAAGATGGAGATAAACCTGAGTAATAACACTCTATGTTTTGTGGCAGGCCATAGAAATTATTGATGTGTTCAAGAGTGAATCCTACTTCAATTCCTCAAACAAAAATCTCGTATTCCTCCACATCCATAAAATTAGCATAAAATTCTCTAACCACCGGGATAATGACAACAACAGTGAAATAGCAGAATCGTTGCCAGTTGAGTGCAACGATTGTTTCCTCAATTCTTCCTCTAGGATTATAAAAACTTAGCTTTGAGATAAACATTCAAGTCATAGCAAAATCATTGTATCGGAAGTGTGCAGCAGCAGTGACGAACTTGCTACGATCAAAATTTTCTTGTTCCTTTCCTCGCTTAGATTTGGGTGCCATCTAAACGTGAAAGAAAAACACAAAATAAATTCAATGGATCTAGTAAAATAAACTAATTTAAGCTTTTCAAACTTGAAAAAGCTTAAAAATTCATGGATTTAACCATAAATAATAAAAAATTTTCTCATAATTTTAGTTTTTTTAATGAGAGCAAAATCCATAGTGAAAGTAAAAAATAATGAGTTTAGAATGTAGATCTAATCTCGGGATGAAGAAATCGGGTGATTTCAAGCTCAAAATCTTGAAAATTCGGCTCTAAATGGGATCTATAGGTGGTATTTTCGCGAATAACTGTTGAGAAGGAAGTTTAGGCATCAAAAATGGTGTGTGTGTGTGTGTGTGTGGGGGGGGGTGGTTTAAGAAGATGAGTTTTCGAGTTCAGACCGAACCGGCGCCTAGGCGCCGAATTCTGGCTCCTAGGCGCCAGACTCGCCTTTCCAAAAATTCGATTTAAACTAAATATTTTCCACCGAATCTTATCAAATTTGACTCCTAATTACTCTTGTGAGAGTATTAATTCATTTTATATCCTCTAAATATTTTCACAATCAATCTAAAGTGATAGTATAGATCCACATAAATGTATCCAAATTCTTCAATTCTCAATCCTAATATCCATTCCAAATTCAATAATATTCAGTACAAGACTTGTATCAAGGTTCATCGTTTTATAAATAACACAAACAACAACATATTCAAAGCAAATATTCAAATCCAACAACACACGTTGAACAATTTAAGCAAATACACAAATGAGATATTCAACACACTAACACAAGACTCGATCACACCTAAAACACATATAGAATCTATTTAACACTGATCTTCAATTTCCATCTCTTTCACAATGAAGTTCGCTAGGACCGAAGGAATATAACACCAACGCCCTTGGAAATTCCAATGCCATCTTTTCATCAATCCACTTGTTCTTTGCGTACATTTCTACTTGAGTGTCATGATAGGCAGCCATATGATCAGATTGAAGTTTGGTTTGCCATTCCAAGTGTTTGTATTGGTGGCACATCTCATGGAGACGATTACCAATACTTTGAAGTTCCACTTCAATCTTATCCGTTTGACTAAACATTTTCTCCAAACTAACAACAATAAAACCATTAAAATAAGGCTGAGGATCTTTAGGAGATTTGTCTCTTACCTCATTTCCATGATTTCCTCTATCCATTGCCTCCAAATCCTTCCTAACCCCTCCAAAATAAATTGCTCTGGTCGAAATTAGTGTTTCTATGGGATTGGGGACAAAAAATAGGCTATATATAAAGAGATTTCATGTGAAAAACTGAAGAATTTTGGTTTTCCCACGATCTGTAACCGCGACGCTTAGGCACCAGAATCTGGCGCCTAGGCACTGGATCATCGATACACTAGTTATTCTAGTGCTTAGGCGCCAACTTTTGGCGCATAGGCACTGGAACCTCGATCGAATCCGATTCGCCTATCGTCAAATTTTGTAAAGTTTCGGTCAAAAAAATAGGTCTAAAAAATGAGTATGATCAATACATAAACATAATTATGAAAAATTCAAATCACAAACAATCACACACGAAGGTTAACTTGATCTCCTTTTTACTCACAGTTGACATGTAGTGGTCCAAGTACAATTTCTATATGCTTCAAGAAAAAGTTTAGCTCAAGCTAATACAGACTTGTTAGCCTTCTAATTCTAGAAGTTATAAATTCAGTCAAGACCAAGGCATAACCTTACAACAATAATTAAACTCAAACTTATAAAAATGGGTTGCCTCCCACAAAGCGCTTGGTTTAATGTCGTCAGCCCGACCTAAATAATTGAATTAATCCGGTAGACTCAGATCATAAGCCTCTTTGTAATTTAATTTAATTTATCCCATAAAAGGCTTCAGTCTTAATCCGTTAACTTTAAATACTTTTCCAGTTTTGGGATCTTTAATATCCATAACTTCATAAGGGTATACTTTCTCAATTATAAATGGTCCCATCCATTTAGATTTTAATTTTCCAGGGAAAAGTTTTAAACGAGCATTAAATAATAATACTTCTTGTCCAAGCTCGAATATTTTCCTTGAAATTATTTTTTCATGCAATTTCCTCATTCTTTTCTTATATATTCTTGCATTTTCATTAGACTCATTTCTAATCTCTTCCATTTCATTCAGTTGTAATAATCATTTTTCTCATGCAGTATTTAAGTTATAATTGAACTCCTTTATCACCCAATAAGCTTTATGCTCTAGTTCAACAGGTAAGTGACAATGTTTACCATAAATTAACTGATAAGGTGACATTCCGATAGGTGTCTTATAAGCTGTTCTATAAGCCCATAATGCAGAATCAAGTCTATCAACCTAGTCAGTTCTTTTAGGATTAACAGTCTTTTCCAATATTCTTTTAATTTCTCTGTTTGACACTTCAGCCATTCCACTTGTTTGAGGATGATAAGCAGTTGCAAATCTATGCTTAATTCTGAGTTTCTCCAGCAATGATTGAATTCTTATATTTCTGAAATGACTTCCCCCATCTGTGATAATTATGCTAGGCATTCCAAATCTTGTAAAAAATATTTTCTTTAAAAATTTTGAAACACTTTTGGAATCACAGTTTGGTAAAGCTACAACTTCGATCCACTTTGAAACATAATCAACTACTAATAAAATATAAATCTTTCTAGATGATGGTATGAAAGGTCCCATAAAGTCTAAACCCCATACATCGAAAATTTCGATTTCTAATATAAAGTTTAGAGGCATTTCATCTTTTCTGGATATATTTCCCATTCTTTGACATCGATCACATGTTTTCACAGAATGTCTAACATCTTTAAATAAAGTAGGCCAATAAAATCCAGATTTTAAAATTTTAAATCTAGTTTTATCCACTCCAAAGTGTCCTCCAAATTCAGAATCGTGACATTTTTAAATAATTACAAAAGTTTCTTCATAAGGTACACATCTTCAAATCACAGAATCTCTTCCTAATTTAAATAAATGAGGATCTTCCCAAATATATGATTTATAATCATTCTTGAATTTCTTAATGTATTTACTATTTATCCCATATAGTAAAATATTGCTAACCAAGTAGTTAACTATATCTGCATACCAAGGCGTTTGTAATCCTTGAATGACATATAATTGCTCATCCAGGAATTTCTCATTTATATTTTCTTCATAAATCTTCTCATTATTATTTTTTATTCTTGATAAATGATCAGCAATTTGGTTGTCAGTCCCTCTTCTGTTCACAACTTCAAAATCAAATTCTTACAAAAGTAAAACCCATCTGATCAATCTAGGTTTAACATCCTTTTTAGATATTAAATACTTAATAGCAGAATGATCAGTATGCACGATACATTTTGTTCCAAGAAGATATGATCTAAATTTATCAAAGGCATATACTATTGCTAAAAGCACTTTTTAAGTAATAGTGTAATTTACTTGAGTTTCATTAAGAGTTTTGCTAGCATAGTATATAGCTTTGAGAATATTCTCATACTTTTTTCCCAATACAACTCCGATTGCATAATCACTTGCATCACACATTAATTCAAAAGGTTTATTCCAATCAGGTGCAACAATGACAGGTGCAGTGATTAATTTTTCTTTCAGAATACTGAACGCATTTAGATAAGTTTCATTAAATTCAAATTTAGCTTCTTTTTCCAATAAATGGCAAAAAGGTTTAGAAATTTTAGAAAAATCCTTTTATATATCTCCTATAAAATCCAGCATGACCCAGAAAACTTCTGACATCAGTAACAGTAGTTGGTGGTTGTATTTCAGCAATATTTTCACTTTTGCTTGATCAACTTCCATCCCTATTTGTGAAACTTTATGTCCAAGTAAAATGTCTTCTCTGACCATAAATTGACATTTTTCCTAGTTTAGAACTAAATTTTTTTCTTAACATCTCTTCAAAACTTTTGTTATATTTTCCAAGCAAGATTCAAAAGAAGTTCCAAAAACTGAAAAATCGTCCATAAATACTTCAATTCCTTTATCAATCAAACAAAGAATATTGACATCATACATCTTTGAAAAGTTGCAGGTGCATTGCATAAACCCTAAAGGCATTCTTATAAAGGCAAATGTTTGTAAATGTTGTCTTTTCTTGATCCTCAGGAGCAACGAGTAATTGATGATAACCAGAATATCCATCCAGAAAACAGAAATATGAGTGTCCAGCTAGTTTATCCAGCATTTGATCCAAGAAATGTAAAGGAAAATGATCCTTTCTAGTGGTGTTGTTTAATTTTCGATAGGCAATGCAAATTTGCCATCCAGTAAGTTGTCTTGTTGGGATTAATTCATTTTTTTCATTAAAAATGACAGTTACTCCTCCTTTCTTCGGAACACAATGAATAGGACTTACCCATTGGCTATCCAAAATAGGATAAATAATTCCAGCATCTAACTATTTCAAAATATCTTTCTTAACAACCTCTTTCATAATTAGATTTAATCTTCTTTGGGTATAATTTTACTCCATTAAATCCTCCGCATACAGATTGAAGGGCTTATTCCTTTTATATCTGCAATAGTCCAACCAAAAACTTTCTTAAAATTCTTCAGAACTCCTATTAATTTTTCTTCTTGATGTTTGCTTAATTCTGAAGATATAATTACAGGTAAAGTTAATGAATCTCCAAGAAATGCATACTTTAAATGTACATGTAACATCTTTAATTCTAGTTCAGGGGCTTTTTCAATTGAGGGTAAAAGTATAACATTTTTAGTTGTGTCCAAAATTTCTCAATTTTCATGAATATAATGAGGTTTTTCAGATAAATTTTTTTCATTTAATGACTTACCATATAACATAAATTATTTATCTTTATCATTAGAAATGACCTTACATTTTTCTTGGTATTGCTTTTCAATCATATAATCAAAAATATTCATTTGATAGCATTTTTCTTTTTCAAGATACCTCATTGATTTCAGCACATTGAATGTTATCTCTTGATCATTAACTCTCATCGTTAATTCTTCTTTTTGCACATAAATCATAGCTCGATCGGTAGCTAGAAATGGTCTCCCTAAAATGATAGGTATTTTTTTATCTTCTTCCATATCTAGAATAATGAAATCCACAGGGAAGATAAATTTATCTACCTTAACAAGAACATCCTCTATAACTCCTTTAGGATAAGTGATCGATCGATCAGCTAACTGAAGAGTTATAGTGGTAGGAGAAATCTCTCCTAAATCTAACCTTCGAAAGATTGAAAATGGCATGAGATTAATACTAGCTCCTAAATCACATAAGGCTTTTCCATAGAATTTTTCTCCAATAACACATGGAATAGTGAAACTTCTAGGATCTTTAAGTTTTTGAGGTAATTTCTTCTAAATTATTGCACTACATTCTTCACTTAATGCAACAGTTTCATAAGCTTCAAAATTTCTCTTCTTACTTAAAATATCCTTCATAAATTTTGCATAGCTTGGCATTTGCTCCAAAGCTTCAGCAAAAGGCATGTTGATGGTAAGTTTCTTAAAAATTTCAAAGAACTTAGAAAATTGATGGTCAAGCTTCTACTGTTAAGTCTTTGAGGAAAAGGTGGTGGTGGTCTTTCAACTCCCACTTCAATAGGTACAACAGTCTGATCTTTACTTGGAGAAAGGGTATCTTTAGGATTTTTAATCTCTTCAACTTCTTTCTCTTTTTCAATCTCATTCCGCGTTTTCTCTTTTAATTCCTTTCCACTTATGAGTTGTACAGTTTTTGCTTGTTCATGTTCTTTTCCAGATCCTTTATGATTAATTGCGACATTGCTAGGCAGTGTTCCTTGAGGTATGTAATTAATGAAATTAGCAATTTGACCCATCTGATTCTCAATATAATGAATATCAGTGTTTTGACTTTGTAGCTGATTTCTTACTTGCAAGATCAATTCTTCTACAGACAACGTTTTTTGCTGATTGTTATAACCAGGAGGATAAGTTGGTCTATAGTTTGAATTTCCTTGATAGTTCCAATTTGGATTGGTTTGATGTCCATTACCCCAATTAAAATTAGGATGATTTTTCCAACCAGGATGATAGTAATTAGAATAAGGGTTATTAGTTTTACTAGCAATAGCTTGCAAAGTTTCCATTGTTTGAGAATCATCAGAATTTACAGAATTATCATTACTTACACGTGATATGTTAATTGCAAAATAATCTAATTTCTTAGATATCACAGCCACTTGTGAAGCTAAAATAGAAAAGGCTTCATTATCTTGAATACTGGCCATTCTTTTAGGATTAACCCTTTCAGAAGGCCATTAAAAATTATTATTAGCCATTTCTTCAATTAAGGTGTAAGCTTCTTCAAATGTCTTAGCCATTAAAGAACCACCACCAGCAGCATCAATAATAGAACTAAGTGATCCAATAAGTTCATTATAAAATGTTTGAATAATTAAACAATCTGGTAAAACATGATGAGGACATTTTCTTAATAGTTCTTTAAATCTTTCCCAAGCTTCATAAATTGTTTCTCCATCCAATTGCATAAATGAAGTAATATCATTTCTCAATTTAGCAGTTTTAGAAGCAGGAAAATATTTAGCAAGGAATTTTTGTGCCATATCTGCCCATGTTTTAATAGAACAAGTTGCTAATGAATTAAACCACATCTTTGCTTTATCTTTTAAGGAAAAAGGAAAGGATCTAAGCCTAATAGCATCATCAGAAACATAATTATATTTAAAGGTAGCACAAAGTTCAAAAAAACTAGCAAGGTGTAAATTTGGATCCTCATTAAGTGTTCCTCCAAATTGATTGTTTTGAACCATTTGAATAATAGAAGGTTTAAGCTCAAAAGAATTAGCATCTACAGCTGGAATTTGAATACTAACATGAAGTTCATCAGCTGTAGGGTTTGTATATTCCCTTAATGGTTTATAAATATTTTGTTCATTAATTTCGATTGGATTTTGATTATTGTTATGTAAGTTAGCCATTTTTTTGATGTTTTGAACTTTGTTTTCCTTTTTTAATTCTTTTAATTGTTCTTTCTAATTCAGAATCAAAAGGTAGTAATCCTTCAGATCCAGAACTACGCATAAAAATTTAAAGAAAATATTTTTGTTTTGTTTTCTGTTTTTTATGTTTTTTTCTACTTTTTATTTTTTTTATTTTTTTATTTTATGCTATCCTTTTACTTTTTTATTTTATCCTACCCTTTTACTTTTTATTTTATCCTATCCCCGACAACGCGCACCAAAAACTTGACGCGATGCAACTTTAAATATGCTTTAAAATAAAAGAATTTGATACCACTTTTTAGAATATTTAATTTCCAGGAAATGACTTCAAAAATTTGATGTGCGAGGTTTACTTTTATAATTTTATATTTAGATTTTATTATTGTAAAATTCAGAATTTTAAACGCAAGTATACGTATCGTTCAAGTAATACATGGCTCTAGTGGAGTCCTGGTTATCGATCCCACAGGGATAGTGAAACAAAATGTAAGAGATATAAGTAATATTTTAAAATTTTTGAAAGCAATATATATTTATATATATATTATATTCAAATTTAATTAACTAATAATTTTTACTAAAAGAAAGTAAGCAATAAGCAGAAAAGTAAAGTAAGCAGTAATTAAAATTCAATGCAATTATAAAAAACGACTGTCTCCTTTTTCAACTAATCCAAGAATTATAGATTAATTATCTTTTGTGGGGAATTAAGATTATGGTATTGTGCCAAATAGAAGCATTTCTATTCTTTACCCTTTGGTCCAGGTACAAAGAACATTGACTAATCTATAGTTAGGCTCGGGATGTTTTATTAGTAGAATGGGTTAATCTAGGCTCACACTACTAGATGTCCACGAGTGGCTATGGTCGGCCCTACCAGTGACTTGTTACCTTTCTATAAACCAAATTATTAGAATTTTGTCTGTCACTCTAAAAACTAATTAATTTTACGCCCAATAAATAATATCTTCCTATTTATTTGCACTTCACATTAAACAATCCGCGTATAACCCACGATTTCCAAAGGATTCATGTGATATCTACTAGTTAAGAATTTATCTCCGGATAGGTCTCAAAATTCTTCAACAGGTTTTAACAAATTAAATGGCCAATTTAACAAGTAAACTAAGATCAGGTATTATTATCATTACAATATTTTAAAATATTTTATATTTAATTCTCATACAAAATTTATTTGAAAGGAGAAAGATAACTAACTACTCAGAACTCATTGAAATAACACAACAAAACATATATATAAAACTTTGAACCAAAGTACATATACTTATCTGAAGTGTTCTTTCAAGAGGTCTGCTGACTTTTACTGACTCCAAAGAAATGATGAAAGACTCCAACAACAATAACACGCAATAAACACTCAATATAAATTCATTAGATACAAAATAAAGTGGCAGCCTAAGTATGGAAGAGACTAAATAAAACTAGAGATGAGAGAGAAGATGCTAAAATAGGAATGTGCACTAAGAGGGGGAGGGGGGTTTGGTGCCATTTTCTCTGTAGAATGGGTTCCTATTTATAGAGCTCTGAATTTGACCAGGTGTTGCTTAAGACACGTCTTCAAAATTCGTCCAAATTCAATGTATCTTCTAGAAGGTAACTGTCGTGCCTAGGCGCCGGTCTCCGTGACTAGGTCTTTCGTACCTCTTCACTTTGGGTCACACCTCTTCGTGATCCAGACCATTTCCTTGTGTCCAAATACATTGTATCACATGCCCTATATATTAGAAGTAACTTCCTCTCTTCTAGATGCTCCAATAACTGCATAACACCATCAAAATAACTGCCCAAAATCATCAAAAAAACTTAACAGCGTCTGTATCGAACTGGCGCTTAGGCGCCGGACTCTGACGCCTAGGCGCTAGGCCAATAATTCCAAAATTTTGCTTCATAAGCTCCATTTTTGCTCATTTTTGCTCATTTTTCCTTCTTTTTCTTTCTTGGACTCTTTTTTAATCATCTACATCCAAAAACATGAAAATACCTTTCATTAAAGCATAATATCCTTAATAATTGAATCATAAATAAGGCATAAAAATGAGAATTTTTTAGGTAGATCAGACTTCTATGGGGAATTGTCTTCATTTGGTCTGGGGATGGTGAGGAGTAATTCAATTTGGAGTTTGGTGCACTGTGGTGGATTGACAGAAAGTTTCCTAGTTTTGGGGCAACTTTCACTGAGAAAATTGGCTCTAAACTGTGGGAATTAGGGCTGGAGAACAATGGGATGGTAATTAGGGAATTTTAGAAAGCTCTGGAAAGATTTTGGAAGGGCTTCACCAAGGTTTAGTGCACTCTCCCCTTTGACCATAAAGAGTTCAATTTATAGCCATGGCCATATGGTGGAGCTCAGAGCTTGTTGGTAGGTGCATTAGCTTGCTGAGGTGGAGGGTTAAGTGACACAACAAACCAATTAGAGTTGGATAGCTTGGATGGGTCAAGTGGGTTTGAATGTAAGTGAGGTGGCTCTCAATTTTAGGGTTCTTAGGTGACTAGGGTCGGCTAGGGCTGAGCTGGTGGTCAAGTGGTTAGGTGAGCCAGAAGGGAAGTTTAATGGTGGTTTGCTTTAGTGGTTGATGGCTGATGGAAAATCTCCCTTTGTATTAACCATAAATGGGAGGAGATCTCCTAATGTAGAGGACCCTTGGTCCATGTCTCATGTAGGTTGGGCTAGGTGGATCTAGACCAATCCCTAGGGTCCATGAGGTGGCTGTGGTGAGGTTGGCTTGGTCAATTTGGCTAAGTTTGGTCACAATTGGGACTTGGGTTCAAATTTAGGTCTTTTAGGTCAAGCTTATGCTAGATTGGGTTTAGGTTTGATGTGGTGTCAAGTATATGATCATTGTTATGGGGATAATTGTCATGAAGTGTTTGAAAGAGGATTTGGGTGATTTTAAATTGATTTAAGAGTTCAATTTGGTGAAATTTAGGTATTTGGGTTAGGCTTGGGTTTGAGTTTGGCTAGATTTTGGCTATGGTCCAATTTATGGTTCAATATGGTTTAAATGGATGTCATGAAGAGTTTTGAATATGAATTGGGTGGAAATTTTGGGATTATGGCATTCAATTTGCGGACATTTGTGTATGTGGCTAATTTGGGACAAAATTGGGGATTTTGGCTTGGATTGGATTTGGGTGATATTTTTGCTCACATGTGGGTCAATTGGTGGATTAATTTGGTTTGTGGGAATGTTAGGAAGGGTTTAGAATTCAATTTCGGGGAAATTAACTTGACTATGGGGTTTAATTTAGGGAAATTTGGTCATATGGTCAAAATTGGGGCTTTTTGATTTTGGTTGAATTTGGGTTTAAACATTGGTTTAATTGGACTTAGATTTGGTTTATATTGAGATTGGACATGATAAAAATTTATTTGGAATTGAAATTGGGGAGAATTGAAGTCAATTGGGTAGACATTGAGGGTAATTTGGGCATTTTAGGTCTAAATGGTCAATTTTGGGCTTTTGGTCAATTTGAGTCAATTTGTTCAAATTGGACTCAATATAGTGGTTCAAATTGATTTTGGGGACATCTGGATGATTTTGAAGATTTTTGAAATATTTGGAATTTTTGGTTCATAAGGGGTATTTTGGTCATTTTGCTAATTTTGGGGGCCTTTAGGAATTTTGGTCAATTTGGAGTGTCTTGGTCAATTTGAGTAGTGAGGAACATTTTGGAATGATTTTTGGAGAGAATTGGGTAATTTGAGAAATTTATGGAATTTTGGTATAAATTAGGGTTTGGGGGCAGTTTGGTAATTTGTGGGAAGTTTAGGCGCTAAGGGGGTAAAAGTTGGAATTTTGGTAAGATTTGTGTTAATTGAAGGATGTATACCCTCTTGAGCCATGAACCAAGGGAAATCCTAGTTTGAATTCTCATCCTAGGGTTAAGAGCTCGGGGAACCACCCACATGAGTTTCCAAAAGATTAGGGTATCAAATTTGGGGAAGCTTGGTTCAGGGTTTAGGGTAGTGAGTGTATGTGTAGTGTAGGTGTGAGTGTGTATGCAGGCTTAACTAAGACCAGATCACCTAGGATTTACCCTAAGGCTTGACCATTCTATAAGGAGTACCCTCATGCTTCCTTATCCTTAGCCTCATCATACTAAGTGTTAGAGGTTAGCCTTAAGCATATGAAACTCCAAGTGAAGCAAAGATGCATTTTGAATTTCTAAGGAAGGAAGGTTCCATCACTAGTCTTATAAGATAGTCATTAGGAAAGTCCTATGGCTAGATCCTAGGTTCTTCTAAAGAAAGACAAGACCTCAACAAAAGTGAGGTCAGCACAGACCTAAACCTTAAGTTTAACCTACATTAGACTTAACCAAACTTCTTTAGGTAAACCTACATCGGAACTAAACCTTAAGTCTAACCTAAATTAGACTTAATCAATATCTCTTAAGTCTAACCTACATTGGACCTAAACCTTAAAGTCTAACTTACATTAGACTTAATTAATATCTTTTATGTCTAACTTACATCAGGCCTAAACCTTAAGTCTAGCCTACATTAGACTTAACCAAATTTCTTTAGGTCTAACCTACATCAGACCTAAACCTTAAGTCTAACCTACATTATAATTAACCTAACTTCTTTTGGTCTAACCTACATCAGACCTAAACCTTAAGTCCAACCTACATTAGAGTTAATCAATGTCTCTTAGGTCTAACCTACACGAGACCTAAACCTTAAGTCTAACCTATATTAGACATAATCAATATCTTTTAGGCATAACTTATATCAGACCTAAACCTTAAGTCTAACCTAAATTAGACTTAATTAATATCTCTTAGGTCTAACCTACATCGGACCTAAACCTTAAGTCTAACCTACATTAGACTTAAACAAACTTCTTTAGGTTCAACCTACATGAGACCTAAACCTTAAGTCTAACTTACATTAAACTTAACCAAACCTCTTTTGGTCTAACCTACATCAGACCTAAACCCTAAATCTAACTTACCTTAGACTCAATCCAACTTCCTTAGGTTCAACTTACATCTAACCTAAGCCATAAGTCTAATATACCTTAGGTTCAACTGACATTGAGTCTAAATCCTAAGTCTAATTTATCTTGGACTTAAATCAATTTGTCTTAGGTTCAACCTATAATGAGCCTAAAATTTAATAAAAAAATAAAAACCCACCTTAAAACATTATCAATTGAAAATTCATCTTAAAAGACATTAAAACTTAAACTTGAACCTTAAAATACAACATGGTTTGAGAAGATATTTTGGAGGAGGTAACCCATGTTTGCTAAAAGAATATCTTCCATTCATTTGTGACTAATCAAACCATAAACTTAATGGCCCGGGTGTCGGAACCATGGGATCTTTATTGGGCCATCCCAAATAAAATAAAAATAATTAAAAATACAACAAAACTTAATAAGTTAATAAATCGTAAACAATCTAAAATTTTCCAACCCCTAAAATTTGTAAAAGACAATAAAACTTAAATGAAATCCTAATAAACAAAGATCACCAAATGAAACTTGAATACCAAAGTTCAAATCTACGATTATCTCTTGGACGATGCAATCTGTAGTTATTGACAAGATTCTTTCAGTCCAAAATTAAACACCTTTCAGACTAAGTAGATCTGAACATCCCGATGACCCTGGGACGAGGGAGCCATAACATCTTGACTGGATTGTCTTAAAATTAAAATTAAACCCAGTAAACCAATAAATCAAAATATAATTTCATGCTAACTTTGTTTTGTAAGATTGTTGAAGACAAAATGTAAGTTGCATTTTATATTTACTTTATATGTTATTAGGATGTACTAACTCTGTTTTGTAGGGATAACATCTAAAGTTGGAACAGTAAACTTCTAAACAAAATAAAATAACAACAAAATGATAATAATGACAAAACAAAATAAAACCAAACCTTTAAGGTAGTATACAACACTTAGAAATATATTATCCTTAGGATTAAAAATTGACATTTTTCCTTGACCTTGACACTTAACTTTCTTTGAGAATAAATCGTTAAACTTGATTGAGAGTTTTCTTAAGTAGTTTTAATTACTTAAGATGTAATAATTACAGGAACTTGCTGCTATAGGAGAATGTAAAACTCAGAATAGATATCACACCTAAATCTCTGGTTATAAAATAGTTCATGTGGTTTTCTCTGTGCAAATATCTCAGACACCTTAGAGATCCCATTACAATGATTATCATAATAAACTTATCCCCGCAACATTCTTTTCTCTGTTTTATTTTCTCACATTTCTTTCTTCTTCAAATTTCTTAATATCTTGAGGACATAAGTTATTTAGAGATCAGGGTGATGTAATAGATAAATAGAATGACGACCCCTCAACACCAACAAACAACGACACTCGATAATCACAGAGAATTGGCGACGACGGCAGCGACAAGTCCGGTGGTCACACCTATTTCCGACAGTTCTTGGGTTAGTCTAATTACTTTTGTTCCTAAGAAATGAAGTGTAACTGTAGTTGTAAACAAAAGGATTGAATTAATTCCTACAGGACATCTCACAGGGGAGGCGAATCTATATTGACTATAGAAAATTAAACCTCGCCACTAGAAAAGATCACTTTCCTTTACCTTTTCTGGATCAAATGTTGGATATACTCGCTGGGCACATTATTTTTTCTTTTTGGATGTATATTCCAGATACAACCAAATACACATAGTTCCTGAGAATCAAGAGAAGACAATATTTACTATTCCATATGCGACTTTTAATTTTAGAAGAATGCCATTTGGATTATGCAATGCACTTGTATGGTTGTCAATTTTTTGTGATTTAATTGAGGAAGGAATTGAAGTTTTTATGGATGATTTCTCAGTTTTTTGAACCTCTTTCATTTCATGTTTAAAACACTTAACAAGAGTTCTAAAATGCTGTGAAGAAACAAACCTTGTTCTCATTTAAAAAAAAATACTAATTTATGGTTGCAGGAGGAATTGTGTCAGTACATAAGTTTTCTGAAAATGGTATATGAGTAGATCCAACTAAAATTCAAGTTATTGCTAAATTACCACCTCGTACCTGTGAGAGAAGTATGAAGTTTTCTAGGATATGTTGGGTTCTATAAGTGTTATATTAAAGAATTTTTAAAAATTGCTAAACCTCTGCGTCATCTTTTAGACAAAGATACAAACTTTGATTTTAATGAGGAAAGTCTGAAAGGCTTCAATTTCTTAAAGAAAAATTTAATCTCTGCACTATTATTGTTTAACCTGATTAGGAAAAACCCTTTCAATTAATGTGTGATGCTACTGATTATGCTATAGGGACTGTTTTAGGACCGAGATATGATAAAATTTTTAAAGTTATATCTATGCTAATAAAACCTTTAATGAAGCTTAAATTAATTACAAAACTACTGAAAAGAAATTATTAGCTATAGTGTATGCTTTTGATAAATTTAGACTTTATCTTAATAAAGCAAAATGTATTGTGCATACTGATCATTCTGCTAATAAATATTTAATGATGAAGAAGGACGTAGAACCATGATTAATTTGATGGGTCCTTCTAATGCATTCATTTGATTCAAGTTGTGGATAGAAAGGATACTAATAATTAGATAGCTGATCATTTGTCAAGACTTGAATAAGAAAAGAATGTTAACTTTAATGATGAAAAAAATGAAAATTTCCATGATAAATAATTATATGCAATTAATGAATTACAAATTCCATGGTATGCTGATTTAGTTAACTACTTAGTTAGTAATATTTTGCCCTACGGATTAGATAGCCATCAAATAAAAAAGTTCATTGATGATTCAAAATTTTACTTTTGGGATGATCCTTATTTATATAAACAATGTAAGAACTTAGTCATACGAAGATGTATGCCGATAAGAGAAACCTGGGAAATTATGTAAAAATATCATGAATCAGATTCCAGAGGACATTTTGGTGTTGATAAAACTGCATTTAAATTTTTAAAATCTAGATTTTATTGGCCAACTTCTTTTAGGGATGTTAATAATTATATAAAAACATGTGATCGATGTTAGAGAGTAGACAATATTTCTAGAAGAAATGAAATACCCCTAAATTTTACTTTGGAAGTTGAAATTTTTTTTGTTTAGGGTTTATATTTTATGAGACAATTTATACCATCTTATGGAAAAAAAAATTTTATTTTGATAGCTATGGAATATGTTTCTAAATGGATTGAAGCTACTACTTTACCCTATTTTGATGCTAATATTGTTGCTAATTTTTTCAAAGAAAAATATATTTACTAGATCTGGAATGACAAGTGTAATTATTACAGATGGGAAAAGCCATTTTAAAAATAAAATGATTCAAACATTAACTCAAAAGTTAGGAATAAAGCACAAAATTGCTACAGCTTATCATCCTCAGACTAGTGGAATAATAGAAGTATCTAATCGTGATATTAAAGGAATATTGAAAAAAACTGTTAATCCGAACATGAAAGATTGGATAGTGCATTATGGGCATATAAGACTGCATAAAAAACTCCAATAAGAAAGATTAGATAGTGCTATAGCTCCAAACCAAACTGGATCATGTTATTTGCACCAAGACCACCGGTTTTCACCGTTTTGTTTCTGTTCGCCTTCTTCCTCCTATATTTCACCATTTGCTCCCCTAGGGCTTACTTTTATGGGTGATTGGCTTGAAGTTAGAGCTTCAAATTCTATATTTCTTCTTCTTTGGGTAAGATCTACATTTTGGCTTAGAAAATTTTAATTTCACCATTGATTTTTTCCACATTATGATTATGCCGAAAAATTTTAAAATATGATGTATTTAGTAAGAAACCCATGGATACAGGCTTATTATGCTTGGAATGAGTTTATCAGAGTCTTTTAAGGTTAATTTGAAATTTATTTGAAATTTTACTAGATTTTCATGGCTCCTAAGATGAAGAGGGGTAGAGGAAAATCTATCTTTAATAATAAAAAAATTGTGAGCTCTAAGGCACATAACAAATATGAGGATTTGCAATATAAGAAATTAGTTGCAGAAAATAGTTTTCTTCATCCTGAAGGAACTGTCAAGTACTTGATTGTTGAATGACAGTGGGAAACATTATATTATTTCACTGTCATTGCAGTTATTTCTGTTGTTCGTGAATTCTACGCAAACCTCCCTATTGAATCCAATGATTTGGTTTTTGTTCGAGTACACTATGTTAATATTAGTCCTATTTGGGTAAATCACATTTATCAACTTCATAGTGTTCCTAATTATTTCTATTTAGAGTTTAACCCAGATGATGTTGAGTTTGATGAGATTATGGGATTTTTGACTGACGGGCATGGGGTTTGGAAGATCAAGAATGGAGGTCAGGTAAAGTTTTCTTTTTCAAAGCTTAATGTTCATTCTCAAGCCTGGTATTATTTTATATCTGGTAGACTTCTTCCAACCAACCATTTTAGCAAGGTAACCCGAGAGAGAGCCACTTTGAACTATTGCATTCAAATGAGAAAATCTATAGAAATTAGCTCTCTCATCTACAAAATTATGATCATTTCCTTTAATGGAGGAACCACTAGAGGTATGGGTGCCCTTCTCTTATCTCTACCGTGTGCATACAATATGGAGTTAAATATAAGCCATGAGGGAGAAAGACCTTTTAAAACTGAACCTTATTTTTCCTCAATAAACTATATTTTTAAAATTATTTTAACATGACATGTGGTATGTGGGGGTTTGCTCTAGATAACTATATTAGTAGACTTAAGTAAAATAGTTTAATAATAAATGTTAGTTCTAAAGTTAAGGTTTTAGTATAAGAGTATAAGATTATGCTTTTACTATTCAAAGTAAAGAAAATTGTATTTTTCAAATATTAAGGATCTTAGATTTACACTTAAAAAGAAAAAATGATACTCTATAAAAAATCTTCTCAAAGCTACTACATAGTTATCATATAAAGAAATGTGAGAAGTTTTTAACTTTAAGAAGTGAATGATGAAGATCAAAATCATTAAAGGTTATACAGATATAACACCTCATATGAAAATAAAAGAAAATAAAGGACTGAAAAATGATCCTAAAAGAAAAAGAAAACCAAAATTAAAATAAAAAAAAGCAAAAAGAATAAAATGAGTGAGGAGAAGCTTTAGGGGATGCCTAATAAAAAATTGGCTTCACTTGAGTAATCTTAAGGAAAGAGACTTAATTACATTTCTGGACTTATTTTTAAAGTATGAACATTCTTACTAATAGAGTTCTCATGAAATTCTTTTTCATCTAATTCTTCTAAGCATCATATGTATGACAAATTACAGTTATTCTTGAAATGAATAGAAAATCAGAACTCTTTAACTTGACTACTAGTTATTCTTGCATTTTTAGTTTTAACCTAAGTTAGTGAAAATTTTTCAAAAGTTTCACTATTGAATTTTTAGGACAAAAATTATAGAAATATTTAAGTAAAACTCACAACCATAAGTTATAATTTTTTAGATAGTATAAGGAGTTACATGAGGACAAGTAACATTTAAGTTTGGGAGAGTTGATAAACCTGAAAATTTCCTATTTTTAATGTGCATTTAATGCTCATTTGTGCACATTTTTTGATGATATTGCACTTTAAAGAAAGGTATTTTGCATGTTTTTGGTTTTGGTACAATAAATGGATATTTAGAGAAAATGAGAGCAAAATAGAGCAAAAATGAAGAACTATGTATGGCGCCATAGTGCCAACTATCAAACAAGATGGGCACTATAGCGCCCCAGAGTAGCGTTATAGCACCAATAACTGATTTTCTAGAAGATTCATTGAATTTGATGAAATTTTGGAGGGGTGCTTGAAGCAAACCTTGATTATTTTAGAGATATATTAAATGAGTCAATGGTTGAATGAAAAGAGATAGTTTTGAAGAGTTATTTAGAAAGGATTTTGGGCGTGTGAGTAAGAGTTTGTGTAAGAGAGTTTATCTTTGATTGTTGTCGGTCATTAAAATTCGGGAAGGTTGGTATTTTTTAAAAAAGGCTTAGAATATAATTTTATAAAGTAGAAATTTGATTTAATTTTATATATATATATATATATGGATTTTTGAAAGTAACATTTTAATTTCAAAGAATATGAAATCAACCGATCTCATATAAACAATAGTTTAAATAATCAAGTATTTCACCACTAGACATATATTTATCCCGAAGAATGAATATATGACTTGAGGGGAAGCTTGATCAATTAAGCTAAAGATTTTATAACATCCGTTTGATCTACGAACCATTTTGACCGACAATTTCCCCTATCTAATAAGTAGGAATTAGATAGGATTTATATTAATATGTGGTCTTTAAGTTTCTTATAAAGGCAAGCCCCTATAGTTAATTACAACTTAGATCAAAAAATGTTTATATTCATGACTTCCAAATGTAAGGTTTTCAAAGAAATTTGATAGTCGAAAATTCATTAGGTGAATGGCTCAGATTTTTGGAACATTTCATTTTATCAGAAATCAAAGGAGGGAAGGGTAGGGGAAGAACAAAGATTCAAGAAAAATCTTGATGTCTTCCCAAACTATCCTATAGTTCGGATTTTCATCTTGGAAATGAGTTTAAATTTCAATCTTGCCAATTAATTATAGGAATTACATTTACCAAATATCTGATTATATAAATAACCTGGAAGATGAGAAGATTTATGTCATGTGAGGACGACAACCTCAGAATCCTAAAATGAATTAGGGCTTATATTGCATAACAAAGCTATGCAAAGGCCTAAAGAAAAGGTGAGGATTTATACTGCACTAGGCAAGCCACCTCAAAGTCCTATGGTTTGTTGTTTCAATTTCTAAGGAATGGTTTTGCTGATGTAGACAAGTTTTGCTGTTGCAGATGGCCGTGCTGCCCACTATGCATGCTTCAAGCTCCTCGTCGCAGCAGGTTTAGTTTAAAGAAGTGTCAATTGAGGAGAAGAGAGAAGTGTCATGTTTTAGAAATATTTAAATTGAGGTGTCTTAATACTTTATTAGGGGAAACATTAAAATTGATTATAGCAACGTCAGTTAAGATCCCATGGTTCCATCATCCCGGCACCTCATTTTCATCAGATATACTTAGTACAAATGAATTTACTAAACTCAACTTAATGAGTTCCATACTTTCATTTAAACCGTGGGAAAACCCTGTTAGCAACACGTGGGCTACCTCCTCCAAGGAATTCCCGATCATCCAACGAGGCGTTTTATTTTAGTTGCAATTGTGTTTCTTTGTTTTGTTTGTGATGAAATTTTGATTTGTTTTATATTTTGAATGTTGTGGCGGTGGATTTTATCTTGTTGAGATTTCTTAATTTTAATTTTGATCTCAGTTTTGTGGCTATCAAAAAGGTTTCAGTTTTCATGCAGGGTGACATTGTTGTTTAGCATGCAAGTTTGCAAGATAATAAAGTACAATAAAGTGCAAGTAAGTATACTTCATTAAAATAAAAGCATACTTGATAGGTCTTCCCGTCATCGTCACCTATGGATATGTTCGTCATAGGCCTATCAAACTCTATGTCATAACCTGGTGAACTCTTATTCATTTGTGAGACATTTTCATATAATAAATATAATAAATACAATAGTTCTACAAGGTGTCCAGAAGACTCGTGAAACGGTCCGGGAGAAACCCGGATATTTCACAATACTTTTAAACTTCCTTGAGGTCTTTTTGGACTTATTATAGTTATTAAACGATTTATCCCTTTCATACCCTTATGCTCAGTGAACCAATGTTTTAATCATCTCTAAGAGTAGAGTATGTCATCATTTATTATTTAATTTAGGAATTATGTGGGTGAAGACCCCAAATGACAAATTAAGGTTATTAGGGTACTTAATTAAATTTTGATTCGGTGTTTTATAATGTCTCAAAATACTCTAGTTTTGATTATATTAACTTTTTAAAACTCTTTTAAATTAAATTTGATCAAGCTTAGTTCACTACTAAGCCCCTTAGAATTTTAGGTGAGTATATTTTATGGCTTTAAGGAAAATTGAATTTTAGGTGGTGAGAATTTCCATCAAAAGATCATAGTACTACTTTGAACACCAAGTAAAGGGGTCAGGCTGGTGGTCTATTAATTTCCAAGATCATGCCCCTAACCTTAAGATTCTTTTTAATCAGATTTTTCTTCCAAATTATAATGATTAAGGAAATTTAGATGTTTCATTTTGATGTGACAAAATTACTGTGAGTTTCTACCATCCATCCCTTAATGTTTAAACCATTCAGGTGAACTTATTAAAATCAAAATTTACCCATTTTTCCCTCTTGAATTTAATCCTAAATATTAATTAAGGCTAAGTATCTGAAATTACCTTTTTTCCCTTAAGGTCCTATCACCTAATAATTCATCAAATTTTATTCAAATGACTTTGGAATTTTTATCATACCTTACAAATGAATTGATTAAAACATCACAGGAAAAAATATGATTTTTCAAAATTTAATTTAATTTATATATTTATAAATAGGATTTTCAATGAAAAATCAATAACTTGACCAAGACAAATCATAATCCCTTGAAAGTTTTACTGAAGGTATACCTAAATCAAAGAATCACTTGGAACAAATTTCATAATTTATTAAGTTTTAATTTAGTTATTAGAATTATTTTAATTTCTGGAGTTTTAATTAATTATAAAATATTTTAAAAGTTGAAAATTCAATTTTATATTTTTTAAAAATCTCCTTAAGGTCAAGGAACCTAGAGAAATAAATTTAATATTTTTATAATTTTTCTTTTATTTATTAGAACTATTTTAGTAAAAAAATCAAGAAAATTAATTTTTAGTCTCTTAAAAATTGATTTAAGCCTTAAGAAATTGATATTTTAATTTTCAAGCTTAAGAAAATTATGGGAATGGTTCTTAAGTAATTAGAAGACCAAAGTTAATAATTTGGTGATTTTTAATATTTTTATGAGTTTTATTATTATTTAACTATTTAAATATTAAAATATGATTTAAAATAGAAATTTTATAAAAAATCTCAATTTTAGTTTTAAAAGAACCCTTTGATCACAGAGAACTCCCAAAAACATTCTTATAAAATTTGACATGTATTTTAATTTTTAAAATTCATTTAAGTGCCAAAAAGGCCATTGAACTTAGATTAATTCCAAATGACTTCAAAAATTTTAGGGGGAGTTCCTCTGTCCCTGAAGCACAGTAGAGAGCTATTTTTGTATTATTTTGATTTTTATTTTGTCCTAATTAATTAAAAGCTTGTTTTAGGCCAAGTAGACAATTAGATTTATCCTTATCATTTTAACTCATGACAATTTTTTCCTAGGGCTCTCTGACCAAAAAGAACCTACCATAATTTTTTGAAATTTTTTTAAGCAACATGTTAATTATCACATTTAATTTATCAAATAATAAGCATAAACTTAAAAAATATGATTCTCTTCTTAGGAATCTTCTTTGACTTTGAAAAAATCAGGGAAGATCCCTCATGACAGAGGGAACGACATACCAATATTTCAAGCTATGGCGACACTCCTACATGCATGGAGAATTAAAAGATTAAAAATAATATTTAAATTATTAAAAATAAAGTATGCATAAAAAATATTTCAAAACATTTCTATATTATTCTCCTCTATTCACTGAGAAAGAGGATATTTTTCTTTTATTTTTATGATTTTTCTACACCAAGATCTGAATTTTCAAAGCTAACTGATTTAAATAATTCAAAAATGCCCCTAATTTCCTACTTAAACACGCAGCGCCGTGTCATCCTCGACAGCTCCGAAGCCTCTACGCATCGCTTCACTCATAGGACCTCTCAAGGGAGCTCTGGAAGCAATTTGGTGGAGTTTAGTTAGGAAAGTTTTCAGCACTTGGTTTTGGCCGAGAAGAGCTCTATTTATGGCGATGGCCATTGGATTGAGCTCAAGGGCTGGTGATGGGTGGATTCAACTGCCTAGGTGGAGGGAAGATGAGCTCCAATGGAAATTCCAAGATAACTTGGCCTTAGGGTGGAGTGTGAGTTCAAATGGAGAAGGGGTGGTTCTTAATTTGGGCATTTTTCGGCCACTAGGGTGGTCGGCAGGCCTAAGGCTGGTGACCAGAGGGTTCAGGTAAGCTAGGGTAGGGTTAATGATGTTTTAACCTCAATGGAAAGTGATGATGGTGAAGATATTTTAATTAAGGCCAAATATGGGGTGAAATTCCCTAATTCAAGGGACCTTTGGTCCATGGCTGCATTAGAGTGGGCTAGGAGGGTCTAGGATGGTTCTTAGGGGTCACTTTGGGTTTACAGTGGGATAACTTGGGTTTGAGCTTGGATTATACCAAAATGATTGAGCAACTTGGTGTAGATGACTATAATGAAGATTTTTTATGAAGACTTGGAATGGTTTTGAGTTGGTTTGAGAGGTGAATTTGGCTTAATTTGGAATTTTGTTCAATTTGGGGCAAGGGCAAGTTGGGTCAACTTGGGTTTAGGTTGAGCTATGGTTGGGTCCAAGGCTAATTCAAGGCTCCAAATGGTCTAGGGGAAGGTGGTAAAGAGTTTCCAACATCAATTGGGTGGAAATTTTAGGGTTAGGCCAATCAATTTGAGAGATATTTGACATATGGTATGCTTGGGTCAAAATTGGGTATTTTGGATTTCAAGTGGATTTGGGTGAGATTTGGGCTCAAATTTGGGGTAAATTGATGGTTAAATTAAATTTATGGGAGTGTTATGTAGAATTTAGGATTGAATTTTAGGGAAAATTGATTAAGGTTAGGTCAATTTGGGGGATTTGGGCCACTTAGGCAAAATTGGGGATTTTGGGGTTTAAGTGAAATTGAACTTAAATTTGGATCAAATTGGGCTTGGATTTGGTTTATATTGGTATTGTAGATGTTGCATTAAAGTTTTGAATTGAAATTGGGCAAGATTGGGGCCAATTGGGTAGACATTGGGTTTAATTTGGACA
The DNA here is from genome assembly GCA_022702705.1 of Papilionanthe hookeriana x Papilionanthe teres. NCBI lineage: Eukaryota > Viridiplantae > Streptophyta > Magnoliopsida > Asparagales > Orchidaceae > Papilionanthe > Papilionanthe hookeriana x Papilionanthe teres. Next base: position 24,597,281 of record CM040427.1, read on the forward strand.
CTTGGGTTAAATGGGTCAAATTGGGACTTTTGGTTAAATTGGGCTAAATTGGACAAATTGGGTCATGTGGTAGTTGAGCGAAATGAAATTGGGAATATTTGGGATTTTTTCGGAATTTATGAGAATTTTTTGAATTGTTGGGATTTTGGGCTAAGAGGGGCATTTTGGTCATTTTGGGATGTTTTTGGGAAATTTGGCAATTTTGGGTAATTATGATTAATTTGAGTGGTAAAGAGTATTTTGGAATGATTTTTGAATAGTTCTGGGTAATTTAGTGGATTTTTGAAATTTTGGAGGATTTTAGGATTTTGGGGGCATTTTAGGTATTTTGGGTATTTTGGGTTAGAAATTTGAAATCTCTGGGAAAATTGAAGTTGGTTGAAAATGAGTAGTATAGAATTGTTTAGGTGGAACCATGGACCAAGGGTCACCCTTATTTGATCCTCTATGTGTTGGTACTAGCCAAACCCTAGTCTAAGACTAAAAGCTTGGGAAAACCACTTACATGAGTTTCTAAAGAGTTAGGGGATCAAAAGGTGATGTGCTTTGTATAGGGTTGTGAGTTCGTCGTGTGAGTTTGGTGTAAGCTCTAGACCTTCCAGGGTAGATCCTATGGCCTGACCACCTATAGGAGACTTCCCCTGGGCTACCTTCTGTTTGGTCTCTTCCTCCAAAAATTGGAGGTTAGACCTTAAGCATATGAAAACTCCCAGTGAAGTGAGAAAAGTTTGAATTTCTATGGGGAGGGGTGCCAAAACTAGTCTTTTAAGAAAATCACCAGGAGAGTCCTATGGATAGATCTTAGGCTATTCTATAGAAAGACTAGACCTCAACCAAAAGTGAGGTCAACAATTATATAAGAAAATTTTAGAGATTGCTTGAAAGAAACTTCAGGAATTGCTTGGGGAGAAGACATACGAAAGGTAGCTTGTATTTGTGTTTGAGTATTTGTTGTTAAGACTTGGATTTCAATAAAATTCAAGTGTTTTTTTTTCATCTTTATGAATTCTGGTTAGTTTTCTTTCTCCTTGCATATGTGAATTAATCATGTGGGATGAGAATGGTTTAATGATTTCTTTTTTATTTTAAAAAATTATGATGACATTTCCACCAGTTCTTCATTGACTTTGCCAATTGGCCACCTGTGAGGTTACAACCAGTTGAGAAAAATAATGACCCAAGAGGGCTATGATTTCATCCAACTTGTGAATGTCACACTCATCTTACGAGGAGGGCGACCACAATCTAAGGAGAGTGCAAATAGATAGGGTGATAAGTTTTGATGGGCGTAGAATTGATGTTTCTTGGGTGACAGACTAGATTCTCTTATCAATTCAGTATTGAGTATGGATCTAAGGGTTCCTAGTAAGTTCTATAGAGATGGCTCAGTGGGTAATCTAGAATTGAGAGGCTAGAATCTAATCAGCACTACTACACAAGCTGTAACAAGTTTAAGGTTAGCCAATGTTCTTTGCTCACACTGAGAGGGGTTAAAGGATGGTATGCTCCTATTTGTCAAAATATATCGTTTTATATTTTTAATCATTAAAATCCTACACTAGTTAATATCTCTCTGTAAAGGGAAAGATATTTTCATAACATTCAAACACTTTTAAACTTTACTAGTCCTTTAAATTGTATTAATCACTTAAACTTTGTTAGTGCTTTCTAAGTAAATTTAGTTTTAATCAATTGTAAGCGTTTCGACATTATTCTCCTATCATATTTATCTGAAATTTAGATAGAAGTTTTTTAAATTATTATTAAAAAGTTATAGCTTTCTCTGTGGGATCGATATTGGGGTTTTTAAAGAAAATCCTATATTACTTGAAACGACGTATACTTGCGTAGTAACCCTAGTGTGAAGGCTTATTATCTATTTTCTAAATCATGTCATTTATTCACACTAGACACTAGATAAAATTTGGGAGAAGTTTTTTGTAATTTTTTTTAGTATAAACATCTATGTAGTTGTGGGTTGTATCAAAGTTACATCAATAAGGCAAAAGCATGAGGCAACCAGACCAAACAGACTATATCACAATGAGTGGAACTTTGGGCTATTACTCTAACCATCATGCCTTGAAAAGATCACCAAGTTATTGATGTTCTATCCCTTAGTCCTAGCTAAAGTGCTATTGCAATTTTTCCTAAGTGTGCTAAAGTTATACATTTACTAAGAAAATAAATAGTGATGTAGAGTTTACATCTAGTTGATTCATGTTTACTAAAGTTTTTAAAGAGGGTGGTATCTAAATACATATATATAAGAGGTTTAATAATTAATGATAAATACTAAAATATGAAGCTTTCTTTGTGAAGTTAGTTAATAGGGTGTCCAACTATTACTTAGATGAGCATCATTCCAAGTGTGTAATTTGTAGTTCCATAACATTTAGTGCAACATTTTAATTTTATTGTAAACATGAAAGAATTATAATTTGTCTGAATTGACCATACTTCCTTGTATTCAATTAATTCTACATTCTCATATAATAATCTCCTTATAAGAGCTTGCAATGTAAAATTTAACTTTTCTATTTGAATAATTTTTCTTTAAAATTTTATTTTCTTTGTCATAGTTTGTTATCCTAGAATATTCAATATTTATTTGGTAATATACGTCCTTTGTCAGAGTTAGACTAAGTTGGAAATGTTTACTTCAATGAAATTCTAGATTAATTTTCAAAAGAAACTACCAACTATCCTCTCCTAAGGAAGAGATAAGTTGATAGAAGCAAAAAAAAAAAAAAGAAAAAAGAAAAAAGGAGCAAGATGTTAAGAAGAGTAAAGCTAAGTTGAGTTATTGAAATGTTTCAATTGAACAAGTTGCAATCTCTTCATAAATTATTGATCTTCCCATAAAATTGGCCCTTAGGCAAAGATGAGTAATGTGAAGAAGCATAAGGATAATGTTAATGTTCAATTTTGAGCCAACTTATAAGAATAATTTAGGCAAGTTGATCATTCACTTGTAAGAAGAGTCGAGCTATGGTCAATGTTAATGTGAACCTAAGAAGAAATAACTAATTTTGATTACATTTATCTTCAACTCCATCATTTCCTTTGGTTGTTAACATAGCCTTTTGGATAAATTAATAGAAAACAACTTATATATTCTTATAATGAAAATTTAGAATCACCATGACAAAGTCTTTTTTTTCATAGCCAATGTCCTCCAGAAGGTAATCACTATAATGCTAACCTGAGAGGTTAGTTAGATTAGCCTATCATAAATAATGAGAAATTGTTGACAACTTTGAAGCTAAAGGAATAACTTCTAAAGGAGTAATTAATGTTGATGAAAAATTTTCTTGAATAGTTTGAAAGGAGGAAGATTCTAACTTATATGGATTCAATAAAAAATAAAGAATTATTAGTAAATTCATAAAAACAAACTAATAAATATCTTGTAGATTTATAGAGTCAAATTAATAATTTTGAATATTATTTGAAGAAGTTTGAGGTTTATATAAAAAAAATTCTTCACTTTTCACTATCATCTCATGTGAGGAAGGGTGAGCTACTGAGCTAGAGGAGCCTTTCAAGAAATTATAGGATGAGAGTGCTAATCCAACCTCACATTCTTCAAGTGTTATTATGAACATGATCATCAACTTTGAGTTAAAGTAGATGAATCATGTATGTATGTATGTATGTATGTATGTATGTATGTATGTATATATATATATATATATATATATATATATATATATATATATATATATATATAACTCAAGGATCAGATTTTATTGCTTCTTGGTAAGTCTATTACATCTGATATGAGGAATAGAAAGTAAATCCCCATGTAAAAGAACATTAAAAGCATTAAAATAAGAAGAAGAAACATTGGATGTAGCATAAGCATTGCAATTAATTTCCATGGATGAAGTAGCCCTCCTAGCAAGCCAATTTGCAGGTTGATTCCCTTCTCTATAGATGTGACTCCAAATAACAACATGAGAAGAAGCTAAAGCACTGATCTTATTAATCCAAATCTGTAGGAACCAATATATATATATATATATATCTATATATATATATGTATGTATGTATGTATGTATGTATGTATGCATGTATGTATGCATGTATGTATGTATATTGTGTAACTCTTGTGCCACTCACCTTAACTCTTTAGTTGACAGCTGTGTTGTTAGTTGTGAGTCCCCTAGGATCACGGGTTCGAGCCCACCTGAGTGAATCTAGTTGTAATGCGGGATCAAATGGTTAGACACATGAGGTTTGTTGGGGGCTCGTATAATAGCCTCCGGACATTCTTTCCAATAAAAAAAAATATTTTTTGTGTACCTCTCCTTTAGTAAAGCGACAACATTTACATTATACATAAAAATTTCTTACATAATTGTTTATCTTCATTATATTTTAGCATTTCATAATGAAATACTACTTTTTAGAAAAATTTTAAGTAGTCAACAAACTCAAGCTTGCTAAATTGTCAAGTAGATAATATAGTTGATGAGATGATTCATTTTTGAAGAGTATTTTATAATCAATGAGCTAATTTTGTTACCAAGTATATTATATAATCAACAAGTTGAATGAACTAACAATTTAACTGAATTATTGAGTATATGAAATAAGTAATGAGTTAATTGAATTGTAATGTTAATAATGTAAGAGCTTTTTTATCACTACCAGGTCTTGTTCAACCTTATTCTTGTTTCAATAATAAGACTGATCATCAACCAAGTTAACCTTACATTATATTTGAGCCTTTATGTATTTGTCACAATTTTTTTGCAATAAACGTTTAGACTTATTACTAGAATGGGTTTCACCATTTATCCTTTGAGTACTTCAAATTTTTTTTGGATTCTTAACCTATGAGATTTTGAGAGCAATTTAGACTATGCAAATATTGAATCAAATATGTAATAATAGAAATAAATGATTGAGTTGATAACTTTATTAATTTTAAAATTGGCTAGTAGTAGAAGAGATTACTATTTGACCCGGTTCATCTTAACTTACTGGTAGCTTCAATGAAATTTTTATCTTAAGTTATGTTTTAGAAAAAACTTCACGAAGTGTAAATAATTCTTCCATCTCAAATCCTTTGCTTTTTTATAAAGTGCAATCTTAGAACTTTTAAATTTGATTGTAAGCCGGAATCACTATAATATCAAATATATCTTGTCTACCACTTAACTAGTTGAGTTGCATTTAAGTATCATCAAAGTTTTCATTAATATGAGATTTAAATTAGATGTCTAACTAACATCAAATAAATTAAAGTAAATAATGTCTTCAAAAAATTAATACTAATTTGTTTTTTTCTCTAAGGTAATTAGAAGCCAACGATCACTTATCTAGTAATAAAGTAATTTCAAGTATCATTTAATGGTTTTTTTAATTGTCAAATATGATTAAGTAATAAATGTAAAAGGTGATATTATTTTAGATAAATCAAACATGTTTCTTACAAATCCCTTCTAGAAAAAAATTTTTTCTCTTTACAAAAGTTTGTAAAACATAAAATTCCCTTTAGATTTACAAATATTTTTACTCATATAATATGTTATGTTCTTCTTCATTGTTTGGTTATTGTTGGAGATGGGTAAACATTCTTGTTTTTTAAGTGTTTTTGCTTTGTTACAAAAGTGATGGACTGCATTACTATCACCCGTTACTTGTTGTTGCCTGCCACTATGGCTCTCATCACCATTGCCCACACACAACCTCCTGGTACTGACCATTGTCTAATGCACATAGAAAACAATTTTTATAGGTGATCAATGATGAAACCTGCCTACTACCGATCATCGCCGCTAGTGGACCGACTGCCTTCTCCACCAACCATAGTCACCCTTATCAATGCTGCCAACCAACCACATATTTTACATTATTTTTTTCTTTAAACCAAATAAAAAAAATGAACTCAAACAGCAATTTTATACTAAACCAAACAATTTAAAATTATTTTACATTAATTTTACACTACATTATTTTTACATTATATTCCTTTTTTAGCAAACCAAACATCTCCTTAAATTTTTACTTAACTACGTATGAACATTCCAACAAACCTATGCATCATTATCGAGAACATGATGAAAAGCATGTCACTTTTATGGATCACAAGTATAAGGTTACACATATACTGTGGGTGGTCATTGAAATTATACTTTGTTCAAATTTGGTTTTATCAGATTTGTTTAAGATATTCACAAAGGCATATGAAGTTATAATTATTAAACATTGTTGATTTGAAGTCTTTAGCATTTATCATTTTATGTTGGTAGTGAGTGACTAATTGCTAGTCTTCAAGAGAGCTTGAGATTTTCTTGTTGCTTTCAATCTAATAGTAGGAAAATAGCCCCGATGGAAATTCCATCATGATTGCAAGAAATAGTGCCTTTAATAAATAGCATTGAGATTATCGACACGTGGTTAATGGTGTCGTTAATTAGATTCATCTTTTCTTGATAAGAATTCAATTATGAAATTTTGATACTTGCTTAGGGTTATGCCTTAGCAATTTAATCATTGTTCAGGTTAAAAACAAATTTTATTGGTTGTTAAATGAATGATAGAGTGGTTATCTATCGTCATGAATTTATACTTTTGGAATATTTCTATGATTTCTCACCAAAACTTATTCAATAATTCTGATGAATTGTTCCTGCAATCGAGCAATTAGACACTGGTGCAAAGTTCCAATTCTCAATTTAATTAATATATAATTATTGGCATATCTTTCAAGAATTATAGAAATCGACATTTTTTTATGTTCATTACAACAGAAAAAAATATTAGATTGTTCATGTGAAATATCATAATTGTATTAATCAGAATTGCCAAGAGAAGAACATATAAGAGGGAAAAAAATTAGAGTAAAACCTTCTAAACTCTACTATATTTCCAACTAGTATAATTCTTAAGCAATTGATTAAATGCCAATGACCCTCTATTTCTAGGCTTGGTTGTGACATAACATTACAAGGATACTACAATGAATATTGCATAAGTAAAATTGCATTACAGTTTTTAATATAAATTCTTGACATACAATTAACCTAGCTTGCATACAACTAATTGATTAAAGAGTGCATAAATGTCGAATTCTATAAATACTGTGAATCCACGTGAAGTTAGTAGGTTATTTTTTCAAATCATATTAAGTCTTTGCACATAGATGAGTAGCTCTAGTGATTCTATCAAATTGATTCTAAAGCTGAGTATCAAGGTTGAGTCAAGCGAGTATCCTATCATGCTTATTGACTTCTACTATTATTTCTAGTATCAATGATAACGTTTAGATAGATTTAAAGAGTTCATTTTTGTAACTCTAATGTTTTGATCGATCTTAGTTAATTGAACAACCTTGGACTTGGCCCAGATGAAATCAAAACAGATCCATCCTTGCCTAGTTGAATTTGGATATACAATTTTACTTTTATTCTTAGGAATTAAGTTGTCTATAAGTGGTAAACATATTATTATAAAAAAAGTAATATCATTTCTTGTAAATAAAAATCTTTATATTATGATCTTGAAAAATAAGATAAAATCAATATTCTTGTATTATAATTTAGAGGTATCTAAATTAAACATTTTTAAGTACAATTAAACATCAATCAGGCATATAAAATCTTCTTCAATCACTCATCTCGAATGCACAACAAAAATAAAATTGGCATTTTTATCATTCAACAATAATTTTTGCAGCAATTTAGGCAATAATATTGTCAAATATTAATTTACTTTATTCAACATCATCACACAACACCTTATAAAAGTTAAGGTTGGTCTCAGAAAGCTCATAAACTTAACCATAGTAGCAACTTGCAATCACCGTACGAATAAAGCTTTCTAGGAGCTGATAACACGTTCCCAAAACTACTATAAATTTTTGCTATTCGTAATTTTGCAGTCAGGGAAATAGTCCATCAATATCTCATCATCAAATCTAAAAAAAAGGAAGACATTAGAGTTCATTTGTTTTCATTCGAATGATTAATGGTAAACTAAATAATGACACATTATCGGATACATTATCGGGGAACATGTCAGGATAAAAGATCTTGATTCTTTATAAAACTTATTAATAAAACTCTAATGACAAAAAAGAGAGAAATTTACATACATACGGCATAATTATTATGATTTTATATATCTTACACCTAAATTTTGATATTTATAGTTATAATTTTTTGTGGCTATAAATTTATATATTAAAATGTTTATTTCACATTTAAAAAACTAATATTATTTTTGACGTGATGTTAAAGATTTGAGTTGTATGCATGTAATAGTGTAAACGAACCGAACACGAACGAACTGAACTGGTGTTCATGTTCGGTTTGTTTGAAATTTGATTTGTTTGTGTTCGGTTCGTGTTCGAAATTGTTCGTGAAGTTAATGTTCGTGTTCGGTTCGATTTGTTCAAAATTAGCTCGAATTATTCGAAATGTTCGTGATTGTTCGTATTGCTTGACTTGTTCGAAATGTTCGAATCGTTCGAAATGTGCGAATCGTTTGAATCGTTTGCTCTGTTTCAATTGTTCGAAATTATTTATATTATTTATGAATTTTTTTGTTGTGCTTAGAAAATAATAGAAAAATACAATAGAAAAAATATAAAAAAAATGAATGTATCTAAATGATTATATTATATAATCAAATGAATATACTTGGAGAAAAATGAAGATTTATATGATATCAATATCTTTCATAAAAATTGCACGATCCTTTTAAGTCCTCCTATAAAAATTATACAAAAGCAAATTTGATAATTTGGATCTTCTTCGTGCTCTAACATTAGATAGGTCTGAATCAGTGCGAATATATATATCAGATATTACCCAAATTTTTTCTTATCCTTGAAATTACTTTACCAGTGAAGGTATTTATTACAACTTTCAAATTCATATTAAACTTGCTTGAACATGTAAAATATCAGCAGTGATGCAAATAATAATATTAACATGTGGCAATAAGTTTCTTCCATCATTCGTTAGATTACAGATATTTTTTTTAGAGGGGCCGATTCAAGCTGTTGAATGATAGTTGTGAGTTGTCGGAAGAGCAGCATATCTGGAATTAAGGCTATGATAACGAAATATCAAAAATTAAACTCCATGCATTTGCAAGATATTTATCTTATTTGTATGAAAAAAAGGGACCCTTTACGTACATACAACCTAATTCTAATGTGTTATATATCTGATCGTCATCAACAAATTTTTACCATCTAGCATAAATCTTGTAGTAATAAGTGTTCCAGATTTAGGGCGCATTTGGTGCAGCTTAAATGACACGTTACGATGGGAAAACGCCGGAATCATCAGTTTGGAAATTACAACTTACCAATGTTTTCAGAAAAGCTTATTAAATGTGGTCTGCAGGGTCAAACCCGCAACCCATGTTTATTCCCGATAATTTTCTTTTTTTACCCCTCGACTCCCTGTACTCTCGTATCCCGCTCTCGGGTACCCCTTTCTCCTTTGTGTGGCTCTGGTGGCTTAGGTGGGCTTTGATGGCTGTTGTTGTGGTGGTTGTTAAGGTGAGTTGGCCTTTCATCTCCTTCTGCCTACTGCTTCAGTGGTTAGGGTTGTCTTTGGTGGCTCGGGGTTGGCCTTTCTTCTTCGGCTCTCCCCCTTGTGGCTTTGGTGGCTCGAGGTTGGTTCCAAACTGACTTTTTGGTTCTAGAGATTGTTATTGTGAGCTTTCCTTTCTTCTCTAATCCCTCTCCCCTTTGTTCTTTGGCTCCATTTGGATCCATCACTCTCTGTCGCCCAAAGGTATTTTTAACAGATAGGACATTTTGATTTTGTGAACATAGCGTATCATTGTGCTCTATGATGGCTTCACTTCTTTATGCTCTATTTTCGGTTGATGAATTGAAGGATGGTTGTGTCATGATGTTGATTTTGTTGTTTTTCTTGCTATATGGAATATGTGGTGCCGTGATTTTCTTGGTATGTGGTACTTTCTTAGAAATTATGTTGAAATTGTACAATGGCTTGGTTTTTCTTTGCTATGTTTGTTGGCATGGAGAAACTAAGGATTATGCTGTTGGTGTGCTGTATTTTGTGGTGGGTTTTGGGATTATACTGTTAGTGGTGTTTGGTGTGCTCTGTTGTTAGTGTGTTATGATTTTGGTGGTGTTTGTTTTGGTTTAAAAGGATGGTTTCAATCATGCAGCGGTAGATGATGTGGAGGTGGTGGTGTGGTGTGCTGTGCTATTAAAGTTGGTGGTGTGGAGGTTGTGGTGTGTGGTGTGGTTTGCTATTGGTGTTGGTGGTAGGTGGTGTGGAGGAGGTGTTGTGTGGGCGATGTGGTATGGAGGTGGTGATGGTGATATGGTGGTGGTGTGCTATTGATGTGGGTTCCAAGTGGTGTGAAGGTGGTGCTGATAGTGTTGGTGATGAGGCAGTGTGATGTGATCATAAATAAGGCGGTGGTGATTATGATGTGGTGCTGGTGTTGCAGATATTTTTATTTCTTAGTTTTTTTATCTCTCCTGAATTTATGTTCTTTTGTTATTTGCATTTAAGTTTTCACAATGGGCAAGGCAAAAGAAATCTGTTCGTCTAATATCTAAGATAAAGGGATGACATTAATATTTTGTGATCTTTGTGTCAAAGAGGATGAGTTAGAAAATAGACCAACCACCTATTTTAACAAGGAATGTTAACAAACTATAATAAAAAAGTTTAAAGAATGCACGAGGAGGAGTATGATAGAATGTAATTTAAGAGCAAATGTGATCAATTGAAAAAGGATTGGAAATATGGAATGAGCCGAAGAGAGGATCCATAAGCTTGAGTTGGGTTCTTATGAAGCGAACTATCGATGCTTCTAAAGAATGGTGGACAAAAAGATTGGATCTGAGAATGTTTGAAATGTAAAAATATTTTAAAGTTTCAACATTTCACTGATCAATCTAAAGATTTATTAAAATTGATTTATAGGTAGTGATAGCTACGAAAAAAATTCAAATTCAGTGGCATTGAAAATGAGCTTGAAGATATGTTTTGTATGTGTTGACATCACTTTTGTGAAAGTCCACCTACTTACCAGTGCATAACCCCCAGACTAGGGTTATTATCCCCAAGGCCGCATTAGTACAAACCCAAGCCATCAACCCTGGGCTGAGATGGTTTAGGGTTTTTGCTTATTAATGGCTCAACGCGACACCCCCCACGACTCATGGGTAAGAGATGCCCCGAGTTCTAAAACTCTAGAAGTCCTTCCATATATCCTATGGACCACCATCACACCCAAATTCACAATGAGAGAGGGGTCTACCAATATCTATCTCTAGGCTCACCTAAGGCCTCCCCAACCCCAATTAACCCTGAAAAATCACTTGAAACTCCACTACACCATTTTGGCACCATGAGTGGTCAAATCTAATTGAGCCTACCCTAACTTTGGTCAATTATGGACCAATTAACCACGTTACCGTACAATTGAACCCCACCTAACGTGGTCATGACAACAAAACACTTAGGGGATATAATTAACATCATGGGGGCAGCCTTAATAGTTCACCTAATTTTTAATTAGGTGGAGTATGAAGTTCCCTTAAGACATAAACCTTTGGACTGAACCCAATCCAATTAGGTGAGCCCAAAACCCTAAAATTCCAAACCCAAGCCCATGGCCGATTTTATTTTTGGTTCGCCTTCTTCCTCCTATATTTTACAATTTGCTCCATTATGGCTTGATTTTGTTGAGTGATTGGCTTCAAGTTAGAGCTTCAAACTCTATTTTTCTTCTTCTTTGGGTAAGATCTACATTTTAGCTTAGAAAATTCTAATTTCACCATAGATTTCTTCTACATTATGATTAGGCTGAATATTTGAAAATTTGAAGTATTTAATAAGAAATCCATGGATGTAGGCTTATTATGCTTAGAATGAGTTTTTTAGAGCATTTTGAGGTTAATTTGAAACTTATTTGCAATTTTACTAGAATGTCATGGCTTCTACGATGAAGAGGGGTAGAGGAAAATCTATCTTTAATAATAAAAAATTTGTGAGTTCTAAGGCACAAAACAAGTATTGAGATGTGCAATCTAAGAAATTAATTGCAAAACATAGTTTCTTCATCCTGAAGGAACTGTCGAGTATTTGATTATGGAATGAAAGTGGGAAAATTTATGTTATTTCACTGTCATTGCAGTTATTTCTGTTGTTCGTGAATTCTAAGCAAACCTCCCTGATGAATCTAACGATTTGGTTTTTGTTCGAGGACACTATGTTGATATTAGTCCTATTCTTGTAAATCACATTTATCAACTTCATAGTGTTCCTAATTATTTCTATTTAGAGTTTAATCCAACTGATGCTGAACTTGATGAGATTGTGAGATTTTTGTCTGACTGGTATGGTGTTTGGAAGATCAAGAATGAAGACCAGGTAAAGTTTTCCTTTTAAAACCTTAATGTTCATTCTCAAGTTTGGCATTATTTTATATCTCTAGACTTCTTCCAACTACCCATTTTAGCGAGGTAACCCAGAAGACAGCCACTTTGAACTACTACATTCAAATGAGAGAACCTATAGATATTGGCTCTCTCATCTACAGGATTATGATCATTTTCTTTAAAGGAGGAACCACTAGAGGTATGGGGTGCCCTTCTGTTACCTCTACCACGTGCATACAATCTGGAGTTAAATATAAGCCGTGGGAGGAGATTTTTTCCATCTCATAAGCTTATTGGAAAGACAAATTTGGAAATATATGGAAAGCAGAATGGTTCAGGATCCAGGGTTGATGTTCAGACATTCCATCTACTTCAATCTCGAGACCTTCTACCTCTAGTACTCCTACTCTGGACATTGTATTAGAGCAGATATTTATACAACAAGGTGATATTTTATCTTTGCAAAATCAGATGAGAAATTTAGAGGCACACCTGGATCATAATGATGAGTGTCGACGTTAATTTTTTGGGTGTGAGGAGTTTTATATATTTGAAAAGGTTTAGAATATTGTTTTATAAAATAGAAATTTGATTATATATATATATATATATATATATATATATATATATATATATATATATATGGATTTTTGAAAATAATGTTTTAATTTTGGCGGATGTGAAATCAAACTGATTTCATACAAACATTAGTTTAGATAATCAAGCGTTTCATCACAAGACATATACCAATCCCGAAGAATGGATACATGGCTTGGGATGAGGCTTGATTAAATAAACTAAAGAAATCATGACATCCGTTGGGTCTGCAAACCATTTTTTACCGATAATTTCCCTTATCTAATATGAAGGGATTAGATAGGATTTATATTAATCTGAGGTCTTTAAGTTTCCTATAAGGGAAAGTCCCCATAGTTAATTACATCTTAGATAACCAAAGTCACCTAAGAAAAATCTTGATATAGTTTAGGAAATATTTATTTTCATGACTTCCAAAGGTAAGGTTTTCAATGAAAATGTGATATTCGGAAATTTAATAGGTGAATGGCTCAAGTTTTGGAACATTTTATTTTGTCAGAATCCACAGAAGAGAAGGCTAGGGGAAGGACATAGGTTCAAGGAAAACCTTGATGTCTTCCTAAACTATCCTATGGTTTGGATTTAATTTAAGATATTTATTCAGTGTTTCATCCTGTCAATTTTATTATTTAGGACTTACATTCACTCGATACCAGTCATGTGAATGGCCTGGAAGATAGGAGGATTTATGTTACACCCGATGACAACCTCAGGATCCTAAGACGAGTTAGTGCTTATGTTGCACAACATGGTTATGCTAGGGCCTAAAGAAAAGGTCAGGATTTATGCTGCACTGAGAAGGCTACCTCGAAGTCCTATGACTTGATGTTTTAATTTCTAAGAAATTGTTTTGCTGATGTAGACAAGTTTTGCTGTTGAAGATAGTCGTGCTGCCCACAATGCATGCTCCAAGCTCCTCGTTGTAGCATGTTTAGTTTAAAGAAGTGGCAATTGAAGAGAGAAGTGAAGTGTTATATTTTGGAAATATTTAAATTGATTTGTCTTAGTATTTTCTTAAGGGAACATTAAAGTTGATTACAACAACACCAGTTAAGATCCCATGGTTCTATCAATCCGGAATCGTTATTTCCATCAAATTCACTTAGTCCAAATGAATTTACTAAACTCAACTTAATGAGTTCCATACTTTCATTTAGACTGTGGGAAACCCCGTTAGCAACACGTAGGTTACCTCCTCTGAGGGATTCCCAATCATCCAACGAGGCGTTTTAATTTAGTTGCAATTCTGGTTTTTATTTTGTTTGTGATTAAATTTTGAGTTATCTTATATTTTGAATATTGTGGCGGTGAATTTTATCTTGTTGTGATTTTTTAATTTTGATTTTCGGTCTCAGTCTTGTGGCTATCCTAAAGGTTTCAGTTTTCATGCAGGGTGACATTATTGTTTAGCAAGCAATTTTGCAAGGAAAGAAAGTACAGTAGAGTGCAGGTAAGTAAATTACAATAAAATAAAAGCATAACTGGTACGTCTTCTCTTCATCTCCACCTGAAACTTTAGTATTCTTGCAATAAATATTTATAATGTGCAGGGAAGTAAAACCCTATGGATAGGTTCATCACCGGCCTACCAGACTCTATGTCATAACTTGATAGATTCTATTCATTTATTTGAGAGATATTTTTCATTTAATAAGTATGATAGGTGCAATAGTCCTACAAGGTATCCAAAAGACCCAGATATTTCACATTCCTTTTGAGCTTCCTTTTGGACTTATTATATTTGTTAAATGATTTATCCCTTTCATACCCTTATGCTCAGTGAGTCAATGTTTTAGTCATCCCGAAAGGCGGGGTAATTATCATTTGGTGCTTTACTTAAGAATTATGTGAGTGGCCTTTAGAGGCAAAATTAACTTATGGAAGAATTTATCAAATTTTGATGGGCTTGTAATGTTTTGTTTTAGATAGTTTAAGATTAATTATGTTTTCTCTTCTAATTCCTATTAGTTAATTTCTTTAATTAAGCCTAGCTCACTACTAAGCCCTTAAGATTTTAGTGGGTATTTTTATGTCTTTAGAAAAGAAAATTTTATGACGTTCATGATCACGATTCTTATCAAAATATGGATTTATCATTTATGCATCAAATGAAGGGGGTTTTAAATAAGTGGAATATAAAATTTCAAAATCAATCCCTAACCTTAAGACTCTTTTTAATTTGATTTTTCTTCCAAATTATGATAATTAGGGAAATTAAGCCTTGCTCACTACTAAGCCCTTAATAAGTTCAATTTAGATTGAATCTTAAGTTTGATTTGGATTGAGCTTAATGTTGAGTTGGGTTAGATTTAAATCAAGCTTGATGTTTTCATTAAAATAAGTTCAATTTAGATTGAACTTAATGTTGAATTGAGTTTGATTTTTATCAAACTTAATGTTTTTGTCAAAATAAGTTCAATTTAGATTGAACTTAATGTTGAATCAAGTTTGATTTGGGTCGAACTTGATGTTGAGTTATGTTTGATTTAAATCAAACTTAAGTTCAATTTAGATTGAACTTAATAATGAATCCAGTTCGATTTGTGTTGAATTTGATTTAAGTCAAACTTGGTATTCTGTCAAGTTAGATTCAAGTTAGGCTGAATTTGAACTTATGGTTGATTCATGTTTAATATGTATTGAACTTAAGTTTGTTTTAGGTTTGATTTAAGTTAGGTTCAAGTTAGGCTGAGCTTAAACTTAAGTTGAATATGGTTGAACTTAAGTTTGATTTAGGTTCATTTGAGTTAGGTTCAATTAAGATTGAACCTAAACTTAAGGTTGACTTAAGTTCAATGTAGGTTGAATTCAAGTTTCTTTTAGGTTTGGTTTAAGTTAGGTTCAAATTAGATTGAACCTAAACTTAAGGTTGACTTAAGTTCAATGTGGGTTGAACTCAAGTTTGAGTTAGGTTTGGTTTAAGTTAGGTTCAAGTTAGATTGAACCTAAACTTAATGTTAACTTAAGTTCAATGTGGGTTGAACTCAAGTTTCATTTAGGTTTGGTTTAAGTTAAATTCAAGTTAGATTGAACCTAAACTTAAGGTTGACTTAATTTCAATGTGGGTTGAACTCAAGTTTAAGTTAAGTCTAGTCAAAATAAACTTAATTAAGGTTTAAGTTTTATTTAAATAATACTCAAAGGTTAATTAAGTCTAATTAGATTAGACTTAATTAGAATTTAAAGACCACTTAATTCTTATTTGGGTAAAACTTAAGGTTTAATTAAGTCTAAATAAAATTAGACTATAACTGAAATTTAAAGTTATTTAAGCCTATTTAAGTAAGGCTTAAGCCTAATAAGTTAGATTTAATTAGCATATAAGTTTGATTAAACCTTATTTAATTAAGGTTCAATAATTTCATTAAGCCTAATGAATTAGACTTAAATAAGGTTTAGGAATGATTAAACCTTATTTGGTTAAAGTTTAATTGTTTAATTAAGTCTAATGTGATAGACTTAATTATGGTTTAGTCTCATAGGTTTAAGACTAATCAAACCTAATTTTGGCAAGGTTTAATTGATTAATTAGACTTAATATGGTTTAAGTCTGATTAGCTTAGGATTAATTAAACCTAATTTTGGTAAGGTTTAATTGATTAATTAGACTTTGTTAGGGTCAAGCCTAATTAGTTTAGGGTTAATTAAACCTAATTTGGGTATGGTTTAATTGATTAATTAGACTTAATATGGGTTAAGTCTAATTGGTTTAGGACTAATTAAACCTAATTTAGGTAAGGTTTAATTGATTATTTAGACTTAATTAGGGTTAGGTCTAATTGGTTTAGGGTTAATTAAACCTAATTTGGGTAAGGTTTAATTGATTAATTAGACTTAATAAGGGTTAAGTCTAATTGGTTTAGGATTAATTAAACTAAATTTGGGTAAGGTTTAATTGATTAATTAGACTTAATGTGGGTTTAGTTTAATTGGTTTATGATTAATTAAACCTAATTTCGGTAAGGTTTAATTGATTAATTAGACAATATGAGTTAAGTCTAATTGGTATAGGATTTATTAAACCCAACTTAGGTAAAATTTAATTATTTAATTAGACTTAATATGGGTTAAGTCTAAATTTTTTAGGATTAATTAAACCTAATTTGGGTAAGGTTTCATTGATTAATTAGACCTAATATGGCTTATGTCTAATTGGTTTAGGATTAATTAAACCAAATTTGGGTAAGGTTTAATTGATTAATTAGACTTAATATGTGTTAATTCTAATTAGTTTAGGATTAATTAAACCTAATTTGGGTAAGGATTAATTTATTAATTAGACTTAATTAGGGTTAAGTCTAATTGGTTTAGGATTAATTAAACCTAATTTAGGTAAGGTTTAATTGATTAATTAGACTTAATATGGGTTAAGTCTAGGGCTGTCAAGAAAGCTCGTTGTTCGTGAACAGTTCGTGTTCGATTCGTCAAAAAGTTCGTGTTCTATTCGTTCGATAAGCAAACGAGACGAACACGAACAAATTTTTTCGTTCGGTTTGTTAAACGAACCAAACACGAATAGTGATGTGTTCGTTCGTGTTCGGTTTGTTATTGTTCGAAATATAAAATAATTTAAAATAATTATATATAAAAAATTTATGATATTTTAAAAATAATTATATATTATAAAAATTAATCATATTTTAAATAATTAAACTTCTATAAATTATAATATATGATAAATTATTAGTAACAATAATAATATTATAGTATTAATTGTATTGATATAAATATTATAATATTATAATTAATATACTATACTATATATTAAAATAAAACCCTAATCAAAACCCTAAACGCCTTATTCAGTTTGCTTCATTTTGAGGAAGTATGGGTTACCTGATGTGTACGAAATACCTGATCAATTTGCTTCATTTTGAGGAAGTATCCTATCAAAGCTAGGGCTGTCAAAAAAGCTCGTTGTTCGCGAACAGTTCGTGTTCGGTTCTCCAGGAAGTTCGTGTTAGTTCGATAAGAAAATGGACCAAACACGAACAGTGATGTGTTCGAACATTTCGAACACGAACACTAGCTCTGTTCGTTCGTGTTCGGTTCGTTTACACCCCTAGTTAAGTCTAATTGGTTTAGGATTAATTAAACCTAATTTCGGTAAGATTTAATAGATTAATTAGACTTAATATGGGTTAGGTCAAATTGGTTTATGATTAATTAAACCTAATTTGGGTAAGGTTTAATTGATTAATTAGACTTAGCATGGGTTAAGTCTAATTGGTTTAAGGTTAATTAAACCTAATTTGGGCAAGGTTTAATTGATTAATAAGACTTAATATGAGTTAAGCCTAACTGGTTTAGGATTAATTAAACCTAATTTGGGTAAGGTTTAATTGATTAATTTCACTTAATATGGGTTAAGGCTTATTGGTTTAGGATTAATTTAACCTAAATTTGGTAAGGTTTAATTGATTAATTAGACTTAATATGGGTTATGTCTAATTTTTTTAGGATTAATTAAACCTAATTCGGGTAAGGTTTAATTGATTAATTAGACTTAATATGGGTTAAGTCTAGTTGGTTTAAGATTAACTAAACCTAATTTGGGTAAGGTTTAATTGATTAATTAGAGTTAATAAGGGTTAGGTCTAATTGGTTTAAGATTAATTAAACCTAATTTGGGTAAGGTTTAATTGATTAAATAGACTTAATATGGGTTAAGTCTAATTGGTTTAGGATTAATTAAACCTAAATTAGCTAATATGTGTTAAGTCTAATTGGTTTAGGGTTAATTAAACCTAATTTGGGTAAGGTTTAATTGAATCATTAGACATAATTAGGGTTAAGTCTAATTGGTTTAGAATTAATTATACGTAATTTGGGTACTGTTTAATTGATTAATTAAACTTAATATGTGTTAAGTCTAATTGGTTTAAACCTAATTTGAGTACGTTTTAATTGAATAATTAGACTTAATATATGTTAAGTCTAATTGGTTTAGGTTTAATTAAACCTAATTTGGTAGGGTTTAATTGATTAATTAGACTTTATTAGGGTTAAGTCTAATTGGTTTAGGATTAATTAAACCTAATTTGGGTAAGGTTTAATTAATTAATTAGACTTAATTTAGGTTAAGTCTAATTGGTTTAGGGTTAATTAAACCTCATTTGGGTAAGGTTTAATTGATTAATTAGACTTAGTATGGGTTAAGTTTAATTATTTTAGGATTAATTAAACCTAATTTTGGTAAGGTTTAATTGCCTGTTGAGACTTAATATGGGTTAAGTCTAATTGGTTTAGGATTAATTAAACCAAATTTGGGTAAGGTTTAATTGATTAATTAAACTTATTATGGGTTAAGTCTAACTGGTTTAAAATTAATTAAACCTAATTTGGGTAAGGTTTAATTGATTAATTACACTAAATTAGAGTTAAGTCTAATTGGTTTAGGGTTAATTAAACCTAATTTGGGTAAGGATTAATTGATTAATTAGACTTAATATGGGTTAAGTCTAATTGGTATGGGATTAATTAAACCTAATTTGGGTAAGGTTTAATTGATTAATTAGACTTAATAAGGGTTAAGTCTAAATTTTTTAAGATTAAATAAACCTAATTTGGGTATAGTTTAATTGATTAATTAGACATAATATGGGTTAAGTCTAATTGGTTTAGGATTAATTAAACCTGATTTGGGTAAGGTTTAATTGATTAATTAGACTTAATATGGCTTAAGTCTAATTAGTTTAGGATTAGTTAAACTAAATTCAGGTAAGGTTTAATTGATTAATTTGACTTAATATACGTTAAATATAATTAGTTAGGATTAATTAAACCTAATATGGGTAAGGATTAATTGATTAATTAGACTTAATTAGGGTTAAGTCTAATTGGTTTAGGGTTAATTAAACCTAATTTGGGTAAGGTTTAATTGATTAATTAGAGTTAATATGGGTTAAGTCTAACTTGTTTAGGATTAATTAAACCTAATTTGGGTAATTTTAATTGATTAATTAGACTTAATATGGGTTAAGTCTAATTGGTTTATGATTAATTAAACCTAATTTGGGTCAGGTTTAAGAGATTAATTAGACTTTATATGTGTTAGTTCTAATTGGTTTAAGATTAATTAAACCTAATTTGGGTAAGGTTTATTTGATTAATTAGTCTTAATATGGGTTAAGTCTAATTGGTTTAAGGTTAACTAAACCTAATTTGGGTATGGTTTAATTGCTTAATTAAATTTTTAACCTAATTGGTTTAGGATTAATTAAACCTAATTTGAGTAAGGTTTAATTGATTAATTAGACTTAATATGGTTATGGATAAATGGTTTATGATTAATTAAACCTAATTTTGGTAATGTTTAATTGATTAATTTTACTCAATATTGGTTATGTCTAATTTTTTAGGATTAATTAAACCTAATTTTGGTAAGGTTTAATTGATTAGTTAGACTTAATATGGGTTAAGTCTAATTGCTTTTGGATTAATTAAACCTACTTTGGGTAAAGTTTAATTGATTAATTAGACTTAATATGGGTTAAGTCTAGTTAGTTTAAGATTAATTAAACCTAATTTGGGTAAGGTTTAATTGATTAATTAGAGTTAATATGGGTTAGGTCTAATTGGTTTAAGATTAATTAAACCTAATTTGGGTAAGGTTTAATTGATTAATTAGACTTAATATGGGTTAAGTCTAATTGGTTTAGGATTAATTAAACCTAATTTGGGTAAGGTTTAATTGATTAATTAGACTTAATATGAGTTAAGTTAAGTCTAATTGGTTTAGGGTTAATTAAACCTAATTTGGGTAAGGTTTAATTGATTCATTAGACTAAATTTGGGTTAAGTCTAATTGGTTTAGGATTAATTAAACGTTATTTGGGTAAGAATTAATTGATTAATTAGACTTAATATGGGTTAAGTCTAATTGGTTTAGGATTAATTAAACTTAATTTGGGTAAGGTTTAATTGGTTAATTAGACTTAATATGGGTTAAGTTTAATTGGTTTAGGATTAATTAAACCTAATTGGGGTACGGTTTAAATTATTAATTAGACTTAGTATAGGTTAAGTCTAATTGGTTTAGAATTAATTAAACCTAATTTGGGTAAGGTTTAATTAATTAATTAGACTTAATTTGGATTAAGTCTAATTAGTTCAGGGTTAATTAAACCTCATTTGGGTAGGGTTTAATTGATTAATTAGGCTTAGTATTGGTTATGTCTAATTATTTTAGGATTAATTAAACCTAATTTTAGTAAGGTTTAATTGACTATTTAGATTTAATATAGGTTAAGTCTAATTGGTTTAGGATTAATTAAACCTAATTTGGGTAAGGTTTAATAGATTAATTAAACTTAATATGGGTTAGGTCTAATTGTTTTAGGACTAATTAAACTAATTTGGGTAAGGTTTAATTGATTAATTAGACTTAATATGGGTTAATTCTAATTGGTTTAAGGTTAATTAAACTTAATTTGGGTAAGGATTAATTGATTAATTAGACTTAATATGGGTTAAGTCTAGTTTGTTTTAGATTAATTAAACCTAATTTGGGAAAGGTTCAATTGATTAATTAGAGTTAATATGGGTTAGGTCTAATTGGTTTAGGATTAATTAAACCTAATTTGGGAAAGGCTTAATTGATTAATTATTCTTAATATGAGTTAAGTCTAATTGATTTAGGGTTAATTAAACGTAATTTGGGTAATGTTTAATTGATTCATTAGACTTAATTAGGGTTAAGTCTAATTGGTTTAGGATTAATTAAAAGTACTTTGGGTAAGGTTTAATTGATTAAGTAGACTTAATATGGGTTAAGTCTAATTTGTTTAGGGTTAATTAAACCTAATTTGGGTAAGGTTTAATTGATAAATTAGACTTATTATGGGTTAAGTCTAATTGGTTTAGGATTAATTAAACCTAATTTGGGTACGGTTTAATTGATTAATTAGACTTAATATAGGTTGTCTAATTGGTTTAGGATTATTTAAACCTAATTTGGGTAGGGTTCAATTGATTAATTAGACTTAATTAGGGTTAAGTTTAATTGGTTTGGGATTAATTAAACCTAATCTGGGTAAGGTTTAATTAATTAATTAGACTTAATATGGGTAAAGTCTAATTGGTTTAGGATTAATTAAACCTAATTTGGCTAAGGTTTAATTGATTAATTAGACTTAATTAGGGTTAAGTATAATTGTTTTAGTGTTAATTAAACCTAATTTGATTAAAGTTTAATTGATTAACTGAACTTAGTTTGGGTTAAGTCCAATTAATTAAGGGTTAATTAAACCTAATTTGATTAAGGTTTAATTAATTAACTAAACTTAGTTTGGGTTAAGTTCAGTTAGTTTAGGGTTAATTAAACCTAATTTGATTAAGGTTTTGTTGATTAACTGAACTTAGTTTGGGTTCAGTTCAGTTAGTTTATGGTTAATTAAACCTAATTTGATTAAAGTTTTGTTGATTAACTAAACTTAATTTGGGTTAAGTTCAGTTAGTTAAGGGTTGATTAAACCTAATTTTATTAAGGTTTAATTGATTAACTGAACTTTGTTTGGGTTAAGTTCAGTTAGTTAAGGGTTAATTAAACCTAATTTGATTAAGGTTTAAATGATTAACTGAACTTTTTTTGGGTTAAGTTTAGTTAGTTAAGGGTTGATTAAACCTAACTTGATTAAGGTTTAATTCATTAGCTGAACTTAATTTGGGTTAAGTTCACTTAGTTAAGGGTTAATTAAACCTAGTTTGATTAAGGTTTAATTAATTAACTAGACTTAATTAGTGATTAAGCCTAATAATTTAAAGTTAATGGGTTTATTTAAGCCTAATGATGTGTTAAGCTTAATTAAGGTTTGATCTTATATTAAACCTAATTTAGTTAAGGTTTAATGAGTTTAATTAAGCCTATTATAACTTTTAAACTTAATTAAAGATTTAAGATTTGTTTATCTCTTTAAGATTGATTTTAATTTATCTTAATTTGTCTTTAAGATTAATTAAAAGTTTGATAATGGTTATGTCTATTTTGTCATTTTAAGCTTAATTATATTTTGCCTTGAGTTTATTTGGAGTTAGACTCAATTTTGGCTTATCTATTATGAAATGAGCTAAGTATAATTATAGAAGGATTTTGAGGGTTTAAAAGATCAATTTATAATTAATAGATTTTAACCCTACCTTAAAGTATTATCTTAAATTTTTAAAAGGTTAAGTCTTGTCATTTTAAGGTCTTGTGTCTGTCTCCCTAAGTCATTTAATCAATTTCAAATTATTTATTTTCTTAATTTTTTTAATATTATAATTATTATTAGAAATAATTACAAAATTTCATGAAAATTAGGAAATCCTATGTTAAAGAATTTTTCTAGCTTAGGAAAAATCACAAAATGTCTCTAAAGACCTAAGGATTAATCCCTGAAATTTTCATATTTTTCTGATTTATAAATAATTTTTAATAATTAAAATACTCCAGAGAGTATTTAATTAATTGAAAATTAATTATAACTTGTAAATTTATAATTTTATTTCCACATTATTCTACTCATTATCCTCTTTCTGGGGATATTTTTATTTTATTTTTTTATTTTTATTTAAAAAGATATGAATTTTTGATTTGTTTAATGTTTCACTGTATTTACTAAACTTAAAACAGATCAAGAAAATAGGAGGGAGCGCCGCGTGTCCTCGACAGCATCGAAAAAACGCTTAATCCATTGCGGGGATCCGAACAGCAGAGCAGATATCTGAAGATCATTGACGTCCATCTTTTAAACAGAAGATCGGACGGCTCTCCGTAATCTTCCTCTTTTTTCCCGGCCCGAGCACCCTTGATGATCTAGGGTTAAAATGTCGCTCAAATCTCAATGGATTTGAGTGAAATTTGTTCCCAGAGGATCCTCTAAGGGAGGCGATCAAATCCATACAGATTTGTAATGGTTTTGAATTACTTTGTTTCACAATGTATCAAGCCCGAATGAGATTAGGGTTGAACAGTCCATAACTTGGCCAAAATGAATCTAACTTAAATTTGATTGGTCTGGAAGCATCATATAGTCTAGAGAAGACTTTCCTGCAGTCCAATTTAAGCTCAAATCAGAACTTTATACAACTTTGATCAAAGGATAGCTTGGCTTGAGGGAGTTGATCGAAAGTTATGTTAGAGGCTATGAGGAGGCCTGATTTTGATTGGACTTTTCTTCTATCAGTTCCTAAATGGATTTGGGATGCTTAATTTGAAGGTTCGTGGAGTTCGATTTCAGACTTCAAATTTGTCCTGGTTTAGGCTTATTTGAAGCTCTCGGGTTGACCTAAATTAAGGGAATTGAGTGGGTTTCATGGATTGGTTTGATGAGGGATCACTTGCCTAAGCCCTAAGGAAGAACTTTGGTGTTGGGAGTCTGAGGAATTAAGCAGTGGTTAGGGAATTCCAAGTAGGTCTCCTCCTCTTTCATATGCTCGAGTTTGGGTCCTTATATAGTCATGGATGTATATGGGTTTAACCTAGGCTTGTTATGGCTTATCTAGGGAAGTTCATGACCCTCCATTTAATGCTTTAAGGATAAAATTTGGCTTTTAGGATAATGGGTTGAGGTTTTCCAAGCTTAACCACCATGAATTTAACCATGGTGAAGAGGGATGATGTCATATTAGTCTTCTCATGGCCTTCTCCTATTGGTTAACTTAGGAGTCTTGTAAATTGATCCAAACATTCTAGATCAACCTTTCCCAAGTGAATTATATCATGCTCTTAATGAAATTTGGAGAGAATGCCACATAGCCTTGTTGACCTCATTTTTGATGAGGTCTTCTCTTCTCTCTTTAGTACTTAAGATCTATCCTTAGGCTTTTCCTTTGACTATCATAGAGGACTAGAGATGGAACCTACCCCTTTAGAAACTCAACCACTTCTTAACTCCCTGCAAACTCCACAAACTTGATTGTAGGCCCCTAATCACCTAGAGGGTTGAAATCAAATGTGGAAGTTTAAAGGATGAGTTCCTATAGGACTCTTTGGCCTTAGGACTGCCCTGGGTGGCCTGGTCTAGTGAGGGCTGACTTACACACACACTACACTTATACACTACACTTTCACACATCTCCTAAAATCACACCCATACCGAACTTGATCTCCTGACTCATGAAGGTGATTCACATGGATGGTCCTTAACCCCTAAGCCCTTGGCTAAGAGGGTTAGGAACAACATAATGAATACACAAAATGAGTCCTCTCATGGCTCATATGGGCTTAATATGGCTTCATGGCTCATATGGGCTTAATATGGCTTCATGGCTCAACCTAAACGATTCCATGTCACTTAAATTTGATTAATCTTCATTTTTTCAAAATTTCAGTTTTTGGCCCCCGGGACCCGGACCCTCCTAACCTACCAAAAGCCCTGAATAACTCAAAATCTCCAAAATTCCTAAATCACCCAAAATTCCTCAAAATTGATCTTAAACATTTCCATACCACTCAAATTGATCATTTACAGCAAAAAATACAAAAAATTCCAAAAATACCCCCAATACCCTCCAAATTACCAAAATGCCCCTCTTGACCCAAAAATTCAAAAAAATTCCAAAAATTCCCAAAAAATTTCAGAAAATCCCAAATATTCCCAATTTCATTTTGTTTAACTACACCATGGGCTGATTTTTTCAATTTACCCCACTTTTACTAAAACCCCCAATTTAACCCATTTTAAACCCAAGTGAACCCAATGTCAAACCAAACCTACCCAATTGACCCCAATTTTGGTCCAATTCAATTCTAAACTTCAATTCAACATCCCAAATGTCAATCTGGACCAAATTCAAGCCCAATTTTATTGACATTTGAATCCAATTTTACTTTTGACCTTAAAGACCAATTTTGATCCATGACTCAAACTTAGCCCAAATTAGCCTAATTCAACTCCAATTTAACCCAAATCTTTTCTAAAATCTTCCTAACATCCCCACAAACAAAACACTAACATAATTTGCCCAAAATTTGGACCCAAACCTCACTCAAATTCAACCCAAACCCAAAATCCCCTAAATGGGCCTACACCCAAACCTAACCCAAATGGGCCCAAACCCCAAAATCAAAACCCAAACAAAGTTGAAACCTCTTTGAAACACCCCCAAAAACATTTTTCAACATTAATTTTACATCAATTTCAACCTTAACCCAACATTTATTTGGCATGGCCCTTTGCAAAATTTTTTATCTAAAAGCCCATTTTGAAACATAAAAGCCCATTCCCTTAAACCATTTTAAAAGCCCACATTTACCAAATTTTAAAAGCCCAAAGTCCATTACCAAGCCCACATGAAACCTTTTCTTCATCATTCCTTTGATAATCCTATTTGACCAAAGTCTTAAAACATCATGAAATCAACCCATTTGTAGCATCATGACAAATCCCATCAATGGAATCCAAAGTTTTCAAAATTCCAAATAACCCTTTTCCATGCAAGTGAGCCAACCTTTTCCCAAGCCATGAGCAAGCCAAATGAAGTCATGGAGCCATGAATAAGCCATATGCAAGCTATGGGGAGCCCTTTCCACCTCACCATGCCACTTATGGCAAGAAGAGGGGAGCCTTTCCTAAGCCTTCACTAAACCTTTTTAACCCCATTCATGATACACTTTAACCAAAAGTGGCCACCTCACCTTGGATGGGGACTTCACCACACATATGAGGCTGACCCAAATGATCTCACATCAGCCCAAATCAAGCCTTGGTGAGTGAACCAAGCCAAAATCATGAATTGACCCAAATTGGACCAAAAATGCTCCTTACACCCATGCCATTTAAATCCTTGACTTTACACATGGCATAACCCAATTGATTGCACCAAGATCAAGCTCAATCATGTGAGTTTTTCTCAGCAAAAAACCTTGGTGAATGAACCAAGCCAACCCTCATGGCCACCCAAGCTCCACCATAACCTTCCTTATTTAAACCCCACCTCCATGACCAAGGGGAGGAGATGCAAGATTTACCTTGGGGAGACTATGCCAAATTGTTCCCAAAGCTTCTCCAAGCATTTCTAAGTTCAATCAAATCATTTCCAATTGAGGCCTCACCTCTTGGACAAAGGTATCAATTTTTTTCTCCTCCAACCGAGCATGTTTTAATTTTCTGTACTTATTCACATATTTTAAGTATATCATCACCGTATAGATGTGTGCTACTCAATTAGACGATCATTTTAAAAAAAATTCATTAAATTTCGTTGAGAATCGAGGGAGATATCAAGGTTTGAAGTTGGACGGTTTTGAGTGAATAGAACAAAGAAAGAGGAGCAAGCAGCCGTCCGATCAGTGCATGTATCCCACGGACGGTGCCGATGGAGTTGGACGGCAGCTTTATCCGTGAACGAGCAACCACGCCAGCCGCGTAGTAGCGCGACACGTGTCATTTGAGCGGGAAATACATTTTTTTTATTTATTTTTGAACCTAAACTTCAAAAACTCATAACTTTTCATAGAAAACTTAAAAAATAAAATAAAAATACTCTCTTGCTCACCGAAACGAGGAGAATAATGTGGAAGTGATTTTATATTTATTTGATGCATATTTTATTTTTAATTAATTAAATAGTGTTTTCAATCATTCAATTCTCCATGCATGTATACAACTCATCATAGCATGAGACCATAGAGCTTTTGAAGCCTTTGATCTTGAGAACATTCTCTGAATTTTTCAAGATCATAGGCCATCTCTATAAAGAGTTATGTATTTTCCAAGTTTATGTCACTGTTTGTGGTATTTTAATTCCAATAATTATCATGTTGTGAAATAAATTCTAAGAAAATTTGGTAATATTCCTTAGGACCAGAGGACCTCATGAAAAATAAATTTTGCGTTAACTCACTTGGAATGACCCTAATTGGCTTAAACACCCAAAATGGATCTCTAATTAATTAGAGCTAACCATACATCAAATTGACTTGAAATCAATTCTCCACTGACCTTTAGGCTCAGAGGAACCCACCATAAAAATTTGAGGTTAATTGGACTTGGTTAGCCCTACTAAATGGGTTGATTAAGCCACTTAGTCATTTTAAACTTTAAAAATTCATAACTTTCAAAATATCTTTCAAAAATTCACCAAATTGGTTTTGGAGCCTCTCTGATATTAGAGAAATTTAAGAAAATTAAAATTTCAATTTTCTAAAAAAGTTGATTTTTTAATATTATTTTAGTATTTTAATAATTAAAAAATAATAAAAATCACAAAAATAATAAAATTCACCAAAATGTCACATTTTGAATTTTAATCACTTAGGAACAAACCCCATATTTTTCTTAGGTCTATTTAGTGAGATATTAAATTTTAAAGCTCTAGGGTAATTTTAAAATTAAAAAAATGTATTTTCTAGCATTTTCACTAAAATAATTATAATAAATCATAGAAAAATCAAAAAATTGTAAAATTTGATTCTCTGATTTCCTTGATATCAGAGAGATTTTTGAAAAATATAAAATTCATTTTTCAACATTTATTTTATTTTTAAATTAATTAACACTCCAAAACTTAAAATAATTATAATAAAAATAATATAATTAAAAAAATCACCAAAATTAGTCCAAGTGGTCCTCTGGTCATTAGGAATGTCCCCTAATTTTTTTAAGGATAGAAACTTTCCCTTGGTCATGTTATTAAATTTTCCTTGGAAATCTCTATTTTCTACCAAAAATAATTATATAAATAAATTAAATACAGAAAAATCACATTTTCTTCTCTCATGTCTTTATTGACATATAAGTTCAATTTAGTGAGTTATGAAATTATTAAGCTTAAAGGGTAAAGTGGTAATTAAAATTTTTAATCCTTAATTAAAACTTTAGGTTTAATAAAAAAATTAACAAGTAAAATATTTGATCCTAATCTGATTTGGATGATTAAAATTTAAATAATTAAAGGGTAGAAACCCATTAAGCAATTTAAAATAATTAAACCTTAATTAAATAATTGATTAAATTTGGAAGAATAATAAAATTGGAATTATTAAAATAAGGGATATTATTAGGAAGAGATTTATTCTTTAATTTAAAATTCCCTAAATTAATCATCTCATTAATATTCAATTCTTAATTAAAATGAAAACTCAAATTCAAAATATTAAAAGACTTAATCATTAAACTAAAATTAAATTATTAAACTCTTTCAAAAATTTCAATTAAAATTAAAAATAAAATTAAATTAAAAATTAAATTAAATTAAGTAAATTAAATTGGATTAAATTAAATTAAATTAAATTAAAATTAAAAGTTGAATTAAATTAAAGATTAAATTAAATTAAATTAAATAAACAAATTAAATTAAATTAAATGAATTAAATTAAATTAAATTAAATAAATAAAATCAAATTAAATTAAGTTAAACCAAATTAAAAATTAAATTAAATTAAATGAATTAAAATTAAATTAAATTAAATTAAATTAAATTAAATTAAATTAAATTAAATTAAATTAAATTAAATTAAATTAAATTAAATTAAATTAAAATTAAATCAAATCAAATTAATTTAATGTAACATCAAATCAAACTAAATTGAATTAAATTGAATTAAATAGAATTAAAACTCAATTAAATTAAATTAAATTAA
Source organism: Papilionanthe hookeriana x Papilionanthe teres (assembly GCA_022702705.1). NCBI lineage: Eukaryota > Viridiplantae > Streptophyta > Magnoliopsida > Asparagales > Orchidaceae > Papilionanthe > Papilionanthe hookeriana x Papilionanthe teres. Next base: position 24,626,839 of record CM040427.1, read on the forward strand.
ATTAAGTTGAATTAAATATAACATCACCAAAGACATAAAGAATTCAAAATAAATCTAAAATAACTTGAACACTATTCCAAATTTAAACCCATTAATGGAAATTAAACTAAATCACAAACCATTTGAACACCAATTTACCCTCAAAAGCTTTAGTTATCATAACTCCTAAATAGAATATTAAATGAAATGTTACTTTACTTATAGGACATTCAAATATCCTAGTTCACTGAGCAAGATAACAAAACTTGAGATTCTTGGACGATTAATTCATTTGTATAATTAAATTCATTTGGACTTAAAACAATTCTAGCAATATTGAAAAGATGTTTAAGATTCTTCTTAAACACTTTCTCAATATGATAGGATGTTTATAAGAACAATTGAATTTAATTGTTCTTTGATGAAGAAAATCGTCTTCAAACAAAAACACAAGGAATCTAGACGTCATAGAAAATGACTAGCTATAGGATTAGGAATTTGGTAGAAAACCATAACCCTTACCTTAGCTTTACCTAGGAACTTGCTTAAATATTCTAATTGTGTTTTAAGTGCAGCTTGGGATGACGGGAAGACCCTCCAGGTACGCTTTTATTTTATTGCAATTTACTTTCTTGCAATTTACATTATTGCAATTTCATTAATCGCATCGCACTTACTTTTCTTGCATGATAAACAACTGTTGCATGAAAACCCACACCTTTAAGATAGTCCCTAAAACTGAAACCAAAACTAAGTTAAAAGTTATTACAAGATAAAATTCACCTCCACAACATTTCAAAATATAAAACAACTCAAAATTTAATCACAAACAGAACACAAAACTACAATTACAACTAAATTAAAACGTCCTGTTGGATGATCGGGAATACCTCGGATGATGTAACCTACGTGTTGCTAACGGGATTTCCCACGGTCTAAATGAAAGTGTGGAACTCATTCGGTTGAGTTTAGCAAATTCATCTGGACTAAGTGAATCCGATAAAAATAATGATGCCGGAAGGATGGAACCGTGGGATCTTAACCGGTGTCGTTATAATCAACTTTAAGATTTGTTTTAATTAAAACGTAAAAAAAACACTTGGAAATTAAGATTTTCTCTAAACCAAAACATTTTTCTCATCCCCTGATTTATGACTTCTAAAACTAAAACTCTGCAACAACAAGGAGCTCGGAGCATGGTGCGCAGCACGGCCATCGTCATCAACAAAACCTGAGTCTACTTCAGCAAAACTTTCCTAGAACTAAATAACAAAGCCATAGGATTTCGAGGTAGTTTGCCTAGTGCAACATAAATCCTCAACTCTTTATTAGGCATTTGCATTGCAAATTAAGCCCTAACCGGTCTTAGAATTCCGAGGTAGTCGTCTGATACGACATAAACCCTCACATCTTCGAGGCTGTTTGTGTGATTTTATCATACAAATATAAGCCCTAATTTATTAAAATTTGCGAGATTGAAATACTAAATAAACATTAAGAATTTCCTAAATCTAAGCCAAACAATAGGATAGTCGGGAAATTACCAAAGTTCACTTCGAATCCGTAATTTCTCCTACCTTTCTTCCTTTGGATTCCCAAAACAAAATGTTCCAAATTTGATCCATTCCCTATTGAAATTCCAAAATTCAATCCTTTGAAAACTTAAACTTTGAAATTCTTGAGAGCAGAATTATTGATTATTATCGAGAGTTTTCTTAGGTGATTCCTGTCACTTAAGATGTAATTAACTATAGGGGCTTGCCCTTATAAGGAATTTTAAAGAACCTGGGTAATATAAACCCCGTTTAATACTTTCATATTAAGCGGGGAATTTGTCGGCTTAAAAAATTGGTTCGCAGACCAAACGTATGTCACAAATCTTCTAGTTTATTTAATCAAGCACCACCATCAAGCAGTGTGTCTATCCCTAGGGATAGATACACGGTTTGTGGTGCGGTGCTCGTTTATATAAACTATTTGGGATGTGAGATCGGTTGAATCTCATGTCTTAAAACCTTCAAATTTAAAATTATTTTCAAAATCAAATACTACTTTTCAAAATTATTTATTTAAATTAAATTAAAAATTCGCCGACAATTTCTGTAGGCGACCTCTTTTCAAAAATAAAACACACGACCTAAAAATATGCCGACAAGCCTTTTCTCTTCCCCATCTTTCATGAAATGTTATGATGGAGTTAATCATGGTGTAAAGGGTGGTTTAGCTAAGTTTTTCTTCCTATTGGTCAAGAAGAAAAGTGAGTGGTGATTCACCAACCTTATCCTTTAAACTAAAGGTAAAAGCATGACACTTAAGCTTGCCTTCTCATCATGGTTATGATGGTTTCTAACCATGGTGAAAGAGGGGTTTAAATGATGTCTTCTTCCTATTGGATGGTCCATAAGGTGCATGGTGACTCCAACATAAGCTAGTTAATCTTCTTCCACATAAGTGAACATGTCATCCATAGTTTGATAAAGAAGTGACACATAATTTGCCTCTTTTTATTATTTTCAAAATTAGGTAAATATGAGGTCATCTCATGATGTAGGGATGACTTAAGTCAAGTTTTCTCCATTGGATTTTATGTGAGGTGAGTGATGACTCACCCATGCCATCCTTTAAACCTTTTATGAAGGAATGACACCTCCTTCATCCTTCATGATGGTGTCATCATGATGTCTTTAACCATGATTAAAATAATATGTTATGGGTTATTTAATGTGTTAACCCATATGTGATGAATCTCATGGGTCATGGGTGACCCATTGATGACTTCACATGAAGTCTTTTATCTTGTCATAAAGGGCTGGAATTTTTTTAAAACTAATTATTATGTCATAAATGGTGTCATGAGTTAAAGTTCTATTTTATGCCTTTTTAAATTTAATTTCCATTTTAATTAATTATGTCATTAATTAAAAATGTTGGAAATTATTTTATTAACCAATTAATTAATTTTAAATTAATTATTTGATTAACGTTATGTCATTTTTAGTTTGAAATTGAATATTATCTCATTTCATGGCTTTTAATTATATTTTCATTTTAATTAAATATTTAATTAATTAAAATATTGAAAATTATATTATTAGCTAATTAATTAATCAAAATAATTTTTTAATAATTATTTGATTAATTTATATTATTTTTTGTTCAAAATTGAGTGTTTAGACCCAATTTGATGAGTGTTGATTAGGGTTAATCAATATTGACCCAGGTTGATCTAGGTTGGTCAATTTTGGTCCAGGGGTGGCCTATTTTGACTTTTCTAACCTTGTCATGGTTTGATTAGTCTTAAAGTCCAAATATTTTGTCATTTGGGGTTTAATTTGGTAATGTTGACCAATTTTAGGGTTTAGGTTAACCCAATGGTCAATGTGGTGACACTTGGATTAACTTTTGATTACTTTGATCAATATCTAGTTGATTTTGTCAATGTCTGTCATTGAAGTCAATTTTGTGGTATGGGGGAATGGGTTAGCCATTTTGATCAATTTTACCTTTTTAGGTCAAGAGTTGACCAAAGTTTTCTTAATGGTCATGTAATGTCTTTAGGTGGTTAAATAGGTCATATTTGACTATTTTAGTGTTTTGATTGACTTAGTAGTCAATGTTTGATCTTTGAGTCAAAAATTGATTAATTTGTCCAAAGTTATTTTCTAGGTTAAAAGTTGGCTCATTGGGCCAATAATTGGTCATTGGGCCAGGAATTGACCATTTTGACTAAAGTTGATTTTTTGAGTCATAGGTTGACTTGTTGGGTCAATGGGGTTGGTCACTAGGTTAGGAATTGACCAATTTGACCAAAGTTGACTTTTTAGGTCAAAGGTTGACTTGTTGGGTCAGTAGGGTTGGTCATTGGGTCAGAATTGACCATTTTGACCAAAGTTGACTTTTGAATCATAGGTTGACCTATTGAGTCAATAATTGATCAAATCAGGGTTTATCATTGCTGATTGGATCATTTAAGAATGTCATCAAAATTTGTGTTAAAAGGGTTTTATAGGGTCTCACTCTAGATATTAGGGTTTAGTTATCATCATTAAGAGTTAGGGAGTTAATTTTGGTATACTTCCCACTCTAATGTAGTTCATAAATAGTCCTCATAAAAGTGAGGTCAACATGGCTAAAGTAGAGTGGGCTAGGTGAGTCTAGGGTGGTTCCTACGGGTCACTTGGTGGCTGTGGTGGACCTAGGTTGGTCACATTTGGGATGATTTGGTCACATTAGGTTATGGGTTCAATTTAAGGTTCCAAATGGCTAAAAGGATGTTATAAAGAGTTCCCAATATTAATTGGGAGGAGATTGGAATTTTAGGGCAATAAATTTGGGAGATTTTGGGCATATGGCATGTTTGAGTCAAAATTGGGTATTTTGGATTTTAAGTGGATTTTGGTGAGACTTGGGATCAAATTGGGGGTAGTTAATGGTTCAATTCAGTTTAGGGGAGTGTTATGAAGGGTTTAGAATTCAAATTTTGGAGAAATCGATTGGGGTTAGGTCAATTTAGGGAATTTGGGTCACTTAGGCAAAATTGGGGATTTTGGGTTTTAAGTGAAATTGAACTCAAATGTGGGTCAAATTGGGCTTAGATTTGGTTTAGATTGGTATTGGAGATGTTGGATTAAAGTTTGTAATTGAAATTGGGCAAGATTGAGGTCGATTGGTTAGACTTTGTTTAAATGGGTCAAATTGGGGGTTTTGGCTAAATTGGGCTAAATTGGCCAAATTAGATCATGTGGTAGTTGAGAGAAATGAAATTGGGAATATTTTGGAGATTTTTGGAATTTATGGGAATTTTTGGAATTTTGGGCTCAGAGGGGCATTTTGGTCATTTTGGAGATTTTTTGGAAATTTGTTAACTTTGGGTAATTTTGGTTAATTGAGTGGTAAGGAGTATTTTGGAATGGTTTTTAGAGAACTATGGGTAATTTGGGTGATTTTGGAAATTTTGGGGGATTTTAGGGTTTTGGGGGTATTTTGGGTATTATGGGGCAAAGAGGTTAGAAATTTGGGAAAATTTGGATTGGTTGGGAGTGAGAAATATGTCATTATTTAGGTTGAGCCATGGACCAAGGGTCACCCTCATTTGGTCCTCTTTGTGTTGGTTCTAGCTAAACCAAAGTCTGAGGCTAATGGTTTGGGAAAACCATTTTCATGAGTTTCCAAAGAGTTAGGGGATCAAAGGTGATGTGCCTTGTTTAGGGTTTGTGAGTGTGTAGTGTAAGTGTGGTGTAAGCTCCAGACCTCCTAGGGTAGATCCTAAGGTCTGACCACCTATAGGAGACTTCCCCTGGGCTTCCTTATGCTTGGTCTCTTCCTCCCAAAACTGGAGGTTAGGCCTTAAGCATATGAAAACTCCTAGTGAAGTGAGAAAAGTTTGAATTCTAAGGGAAAGAGTGCCATGAATAGTCTTCTAAGAAAGTCACCAAGAGAGTCCTATGGCTAGACGCTAGGCAACTCTAAAGACAGACTAGACCTCAACCAAAAGTGAGGTCAACAATCGGACCCCCAATAGGTGTGGTGTGTTGTGCAAGCACACTGCACGTATTGGTGTTGATCGACGAGATCAACAAAACCAACACAACTTTCTGAGTCAAAACTAAAGATGGAACATAGAATTTAGTGAGGAAGTTTCCCCTGGGGATTATCTGGTTGAAAACTTCAAGTCCCGGGAACTCCCGTTGGGGAGGGAAAATGGAATACCTCCATGAGAGAAGCTATGGATTTCAAGCCTCCAAACTCCGAAGGAGTCCGATCCGAATCGATTTGAAGTTGCAATTTGGATTTTAGAATTTAGATATGATATTTGAATTTAAATTTTAAGTTTTGAATTTTTAATTTAATCTTGAGTTTTAATTTTTAGTTTTAAGGTTCAATTTTAATTTTAAGTTTTATGGAATTTACAGAAATTTTAGAATTTGTGGAATTTTAAATTTGTAAATTTAAAATATTGTGGGAAATTTTTAAGTGAGTACAAGGGGGAAATCAGAGTTTCAGTACCGATCTCAGAAGGTGGGAGTCAGAATTTAAGTACTAATCCCCAAAATGAGAACTGGGATTTATGGTATCGGTCTCGAGATGAGAATCAAAATTTTGGTACCGACCTCAGGATTTCGTGAGTGTGGGAAATTTCTCGGAAGGGTAATGGAAAATTAGGGTATTTTGGGGAATCAGACGACTAAGCTCCAATCCCGAAATTTCATGAGGGGCAGAAAATTTCTCAGATAGAAAATGGAAATATAGGGAATTTTTTAGGGGAATCAGAAGACTAAGCTCCGTTCTCGTAATTTCATGGAAGGCGAAAAGTTTCTCGGATGGGGAATGGAAAATTAGAGAATTTTGAGGAAATCGGACGACTGAGCTCCGATCCTGGAATTTCATGGAGGGCAGAAAAATTTCTCGAAATGGAAATGAAAAATTAGGGAATTTTGAGAAAATCAGACTACTGAGATCTGATAATGGATTTTAATGGAGGGAGGAAATGTTTCTAGGAGAGGATGTGGAAAATTAAAGAATTTTGGGGGAATCAGACAACTAAGCTCCATTCCCGGCATTTCATGGAAGGTGAAAAATTTCTTAGAAGGGGAATGGAAAATTTGGGAATTTTGGGGGAATCAGATGACTAACCTCCGTTCCTGACATTTCATAGAAGGCGGAAAAATTTCTCGGAGGGGAAATGGAAAATTAGGGAATTTTGAGGGAATCGGAAAACTAAGCTCCATTCCCAGCATTTCGTGGAAGGTGGAAAATTTCTCAGAAGGGAAATGGAAAATTAAGGAATTTTTAGGAAATCGGACGACGGAGCTCCTCTCCCGAAATTTTATGGAATGCGGAAAATTTCTCGAATAGGGAATGGAAAATTAGGGAACTTTAGGGAGGAAAGTTCAAAGCCTCAAATCCGACCCAAGGGGTAACAAGAGGGATTCAGAACTCAAGTACTGATCCCGAAATTTTCTTTGAGGAGAATTTGGTAAAACTTGATATTGAATTTCAAGGAAAGCAAACTTACTGCAATTTAGTCATGACTGGTAGCCATTGCAAGATTTGCAAAATTTCATGATATTCCAAATTTGTGAGAAGTAGAGTTGTGTGAAAAGTACCAAATTTCGCGGAGTGCCTGTGAAAGCAATGGATTCAAAGATGAGTGTAAGGACTCAAAATTCCGAGAGAGAGAATATTATCATTTGTTTTGTTTTCAATTCATTATTTAATTTTAATTTATTTTGTTACATTTTGTTTCATTTGATTTAAATTTCGATTTTGGTTTGGATTTCAATTTCATTTGACTTAAGTTTCAGGTTCATTTCGATTTTAATTTTATTTTTTTATAATTTTATCCTTTTTTTTCAGCATTATTCTTTTGTCCTTTTCATTTTGGAACCATCACATAGTTCTATGGCTTTCGACTGTCGCGCTGAAAAAGCATTTCTGAAAATAGAAATCTTCATTAATTTTGCTGAAAATAGTACAACTGATCACATGCTAACATGCATCCAAAAGTAGATCATGTGTACAAAACTGAATAGAGTTGACATATCATATCATTTGGCTACTGCAAAAATGGTGACAACAACTGTCATGACCCGTTGCAAAGGGTAGTGGATTTTTGCTGCGTGAGACTGCTGCGGGGAAGAGCTAACCTGCCAAGGTTACACTCCGGAACAAAAGTCCCCTTGTGAGCACCCAGAGGTACAGCCGTCACAGTGGCAAAGGACAAAAGTTCTCCAATTCTAGATCCAGCTCATAGTAAAACAACGCTTTATCTTCGTCCATTCTCCTGAAGATGACTAACTCCATTTTCCTTGTAACTGCTGGGATGCAGTGTTTTGTTAAGTCTGCTCCATTTCCTTTTAATACCAGTACTGATCCAACTCGTAGGGGGATTTCAACAGAACCTCAGAATTCAACTGGTCTGACAATCTGGATTTCTTGTCCAAATAAGATATTACTTTCAATTATAAAAGAGACCGTGCAGAAGAGTCTCACAAAGTCATGGTGGTCAATATGAGGTGGGATGCAGTCCCCGTCCTCATAAATTTTTATGATGCAGCTGTTAGGAATAAAGTCGGCTGGCAACACGTGCCACTCGACCATTTTCTTTATCATCTTCTTGATTTGCGGCGACATCAGATCCACCTCATCGTGCTGTAAGATCCCCGAGGGATTGCCTTAGCGATCTTTAGCGAAGTTATAACAGCAACCACACTGAATGGTGACTCTACCCTTTCCTCTTTTCCATTTTGACGGCTCTGTATATGCCCTCAGCCTCAAGCGACCTGCTCTGCCCAAATTCTTAAGAGTGTCGATGCAGTATAGAATTCCTTCTTTGTCATTCTTCAAAAATACATCGGTGTATAACTCGAGTCCTTCCAGGATATTGACAAATTTCTCTTGTATTTCTTCATAGTACTGAAACTTCTTCTTTCTGATTTTCATGATTTTTGCCATCACATAGTTTGGGACTCCTCGTGGTGGTGGCGGAGGTAAGACAAACTGTGGTACGTACGGCTCTAAATAAGGATAATCTTTACTCATGAGTAGCATTGAGGCAGCTGCATACGTCTCAAAAGTGTCATACTCCTCTAGTTGTAAAACAAGACATTCCGAGCACTCTGAAAATGCCCTAGTCACTGATGGCATTCTGGGTAAACTCGAGTTGCAAGTCGGAGTAAAGATTTCTTCCATTGGATCCAATATCGGCGCGGGATCCTTCGCAACCTCTGGCTCAGCATCGATGCGTGGTGCACTGTCATCGAATTCTTTCATTTCAGGATTGTAAGAATCTTCTGGAATGGGTGATAGCGCGACAGCTAGCTCCTGAGCTTGTCTCCTTTCCATCCTGTCAAAGAGGTGATGCTTGCAGCGATTTGCATTTCTTCTTTTTGTACGCACCAACGGCGCATCTGGGACTCTTTCAGCTGAAGTAGCAACAAGATCACCCTCTGGAGTAGTGATCATAGATGTGACCTGACTGTGAGTCATCCCTCCAATTCCTTCATATCCTGATGTCTGTCCGGTCTCTTTAAGACCAATCTTCTTCATTGAATTCATATATGTAGTTTTCGTTTGTGTGCTTCTATTCAAGATGCAAAGTCCAAGCCGTTTATGAAAGCAAACAGCAACTCGAAACCCGACACCTCCTACACAAATAAACAGGGGAAATGTCAGTGGGTGGTGTTGTGCATGAACAAGAACAAGGACAAACTTATTATTTTTCATTTTAATAAGTTTCATAATTAGTTTAATGCCATTATCTTATTTAATATAATTTTATAAGATTTAGATTTAGAAATTAACAAGTGTATTTTATTTTTGTCAGAAAATTTATTTTATTTAACTTTATTTTATTACAAGATTTAGATTCAGAAACAGACGCTGACCCTATTCTACATCAGAAGGAAATTCTTCTTTCGGATTCCTTATGTTACGTAGTACTTCTTGAGATGTCGTCCATTTATTGGCAACATGGGTCTATCCCCTTGAGAGTTCACCAGCTAGTACGACCCTCCAGAGTAAGCCTCTTCCACCACAAATGATCCTTCCCAGGCCGGTTCAAATTTTCCACCTATCTTGCGGTGTGCAAGAATAGGCCATCTGAGACCAAGCATAGGGCCACCAATTTTGAACGACCTCGGGCGGACCAACTAATCTTGGGCTTGGATCATCTTTGTTTGGTAGAGTTCCAAATTTTGTTGTGCAAGCAATCATTTTACTTTGAGACTTTCTAGTTCTGCCAATCATAATTTGGCATTCTCTTCAATTGTAATTTTATTAGCGACGGTGATCCAGAGTGACGGTAGCTGAACTTCTAGCGGAAGGACTGCCTCAGACCCGTACAAAGGTGCATAAGGTATAGATTGTGTCGGTGTTCTGACTGTCGTCCTGTAGGCCCACAAAACTTCTAGTAATTTCTCGTGCCATCCACTGTTGTTATCTTCGAGCACCTTCTTTAGAATTTGAATGAATGTGTTGTTGCAGGCTTCTACCAAGCCGATTTCTTTAGGGTAGTGGATTGTCGAGTATCTTCAATCTATCCCATGTTTTCTGATGAAGTTATTGATTTTCATGCTTTTAAAGGCAGACTCATTGTCAGAAATGATCCTTCGCGGCACACCGAAGCTGTAGACAACCTGATTCTTAAAGAACTGTAGAACTTGCTGTGTTGTAACTTCTCGTAGCGGAACTGCCTCTGCCCACTTGGAGAAGTAGTCTGTAGCTACGAGTATGAATCTATGTCCTTTTGAAGATGGAGGGTCTATCGGACCCACTATATCCGTGCCCCAACACTCGAATGGTCACGAGGCAATCGTGGGGTGTAGAACATTCGGAGGTTGGTGCAAGACCACTCCGTGTACTTGGCATTAATGACATTTTTTTTGGTATCCATGCAGTAAGTCATCATTGCTGGCCAGTTTCATTCGAGTCTTTTGATTTTCATCTTCATCTTTGGTCCCAACTTGTTAGCTCCACACAATTCGACATATACTTCTTTGACTATTTTCTGTGCTTCTGCTTGGCATCTTAGCCACATCTGATCGAAGGATATTCTATATAGAATATTATCCATTAAGGCATATGAGAGAGCTCTCTTCTGAATTTGATGCGCTACTGACTTGTCTTCTGGTAACTTCCCAGTTTGAAAATATTCTATCAATGGCTGACGCCAATCTTCTGTGTCATCTGACACAGTGGCTGTTATCTCTTCTTTTCCAATCTTGTTTAGACTTTCAACGTTGATCTGTGACAAAACCTAACGTCCTTGTACCGTAATATCTATAGAATCTTCGGGTGGACAAGACAATTCTGTAGCAAATTTAGCTAAAGTGTCCACGTGGGCGTTGTCTGCTCGAGGAATCCTATAGAATATCACACTCAGAATTTGCTCGAGTAGTTTCATTGTGTACCGGTGGTATTCTTCTAATCTTAGTCTTAGAATTTTCTACTGTCCTGCCTCTTGCTGAATGACGAGTTGTAAGTCACCATAAATGACAATATATGTTATTTCCATTAGTATTGCTAATTCCAAACCGGTGATTAGAGCTTCATATTTTGCTTCATTGTTGGTACACGACTCTGACAAGTGATAGGAGAATCTCGGCATCGCCTGATTCGGAGTCACGAAGATTAAACGAATTCTTGCATTGCCTGGTATCACTGCTGTTGTCCTTTATCTCATTGGGCTGATGACGCTCCGTCGAAGTACATTTCCTAACTTCTGGCACTGGGCTGCTCTACTTGTAGTATTTGTTCATCTGGTAATTCATCATTGAGCGGGTACCCAGTTGGTAGTGGGTATGCTGCGAGAAAATCAGCGAGAATATGCCCTTTGATAAAGCGAAGGGGCACAAAAGTTATATCAAATTGCAATAATATCATCAACCATCTTGCTAAGCATCCAGAAAGTGTTGGTCGGGTCATCAAATATTGCAACAGATTAACTTTCAAAATTAGGTTGACCTTATGAGACAACATGCATTGTCTAAGCTTCTGAGCGACAAAAACCAAAACTAGACAATGTTTCTCAATAGGGGGATACTTTACTTCTGCTGGTATTAGACGTCGACTCAGGTAGTAGAGCACGTTCTCTTTACCCTCATCATTGACTTGGGCAAGTAGTGCCCCGAGAGACTCTTAAAGCCGCAGTATAAAGTATCAATGGTTTACCCGGGATAGGGGCAGCCAAAACAAGAGGTGTCGTTAGATATCACTAAATATCTTTGAAAGCTTGTTGACACGGCTCTCCCCAAACGAATGTGACATCCTTTTGAAGTAGGTTTGAAAAGGGTAGACACCTTCCTGACAAATTGGATATAAAGCGTCTTAGATATATCAGTTTTCTTTGAAAAGATCGTAATTGTTTCAAGTTTCTAGGAGGAGGAATTTCCAATATTGCTTTAATCCTCTCTAGGTCAATTTCGATTCCTTGATGACGAACAATGAATCCTAGAAATTTCTCGGAGGTAACGCTAAAAACAAACTTTATGGAATTCATCTTTTGATTGTATTACCATAATTTTTCAAATACGATCCTCAAATCATTTAGGTGATTTTCCTTTACTTTGATCTAGATGACCAAATCATCCACGTAGCATTCCACTTGGTTGTGAATGAGGTCATCAAAGATCTTCGTCATTGCTCTTTGGTAAGTTGCTCCTACGTTCTTCAGACCGAACGACATCACGGTGTAGTAGTAAATCCCGATCAGAGTTCTGAATGCTGTAAACGTTGCATCTTCTGGAGCCATCTTAATTTAATTGTGACCTGACGATCCATCCATGAAGGAGAAAATTTTGTGTGACGATGCAATGTCCATCTTTAGTTCCAGTATTGGCAACGGAAATTCGTCTTTCGGACATGTTTTTTTTAAATCCTAGAAATTGACACATACTCGGATTTGTCTATTTTTCTTCTTTACTGGCACGATGTTGGCTAACCATGTCGGATACTATTCTTCTCGGACAAAGTTAGCGTCTATTAATTTCTTTATTTCTACCGTAACTTGCTATTCTATTTGGAGGCGCATTCTTCTTGGGTTTTGCTTCATTGGTGTTATATTTTGGTCCACTCCTAGCCGGTGAACTGCAACCTATGGAGATAGTCCAGGCATCTCATCATAGCTCCGGGAGAAGCAATCTTTGAATTCTGACAGTAACCTAACCAAGGTATGTAACCTCTTCTTCATTGAGCAACAAACTTATAAAAGTAGGTCAGGGCTGCTCCTCAGTCCCGAGATTGATTTCTTTTAATTCGTCCACAGTTGATTTGATTTCTTCTTCGAATTCCAGCGGAGCCTCTTCTATCGGTTGATCTTCGTATTCATCTTGGATGTCCAGGCAATCTTCCACTGGCTGAATAGTAACAACCATGCAAAATCTCGAGTCATTGACAGGTCCGATCGTACCAAACCTAAGACCTTCCTTCGAGTTGAGTTTCTTTCCTTTTGTATTCCATAATTTTTTGAATTTTTGTAACTTATCTTTTGTCATTTGCTTTGGCACATATCCTTGTTGAATTAACTTTTGTACACATGGAGAAAAGTAACAAAAATGTAATTCCATTAATTCATTAGAGTTATTTTCTTTGAGAATTACACAAGGTTCAGAAGTAGAAGGAGAAGCTTTATAAAACTTGATCAGTTTAAAACCATCATTATGGACTTCCTTGACTTCCATACTCTCGATCTTTTAAGGATGGATCGGAGTTAGAGTCATGGCTTGAACATAATGATTAATCCAATCATACATTGATTCATATTCATCTCTTTCTGTGTCATCCATAGAAATCTCGAACTGAGGCTTCTTCTGACTTATCATCATTGTTTCTTTATCTTCTTCGGAGCTTCATTCTACATCAATGTTGATCATCGACTTCATCCGTTCAACAATCCGGTGAGTTCTTCCTCTACCACGTCCCCAGCCTCGACCTCGGATGCGTGGGCTAAAAGAACCTCCACCAACTCGTTATGAAGGAGCGGTGGGAGATTATTGAAGCGGAGGTCTTTGGTCCCATTTTCGTAGTTCTTCTGAATCTTCAACTTACTTGTCACAATTTCTCTTGAAAGTATTGTTTTCTTTGGGGAGCGTAGTAGGCGGCGTCTTCGTGAATGCCTACTTCATGTATTGAGAAAGGTTGTAAGTCTCCCTTAATGCAATGTTCTTGTCCATCCTTGTAGTACTTGATGCATTGGTGAAGCAACGACGGGACCATGTTGTACTCGTGAAGCCACGACAGACCAAGCAGGGTATTGAATGATGTATCCGCATCGATGACATGGAATTTTGCAGTTGTTACTAGATTTCCATCTTTCTTTTGTAGTGTTATAGATCCGAGGGCTCTTTCTCCTTTGTGGTTGAATCCTCTTAGCATCATTTTATCCATAGAAAGTTCTCAAGAATCGATGTCCAAGTAGGCTAGTGTCTGTAAACTCATTATGTTAAGCGACACTCCATGATCTACTAACAATTAAAGTAGAACCTGCCGATGATGATGAAAATGTAGAGCTGATAGTTGTGATTGGTTGTACCGCGTAGCATATCTTCACCGATGAAGGTTACGTCAGGTTGTTTTCAAGGTGCAAACTCTATCTAAGGATGTACTAGCCAACTGTGCTAAGTAAATATCTGGATCAAGTAGAGCCTTGATCAAATTTTCTCTCTTCTCCTTTGACATGATCAGAGCATCGTAAATGCTTAGTTTGGCTGGTAATTTCTTAAGATGAGCTAGCACGTTGTAGTCTACTTTGTTTGAATTTTCCATCTCATTTCGAAGTTGTACTTCTTTCGTTGTTGGAGATACTTCTTCTTGAGTAATTGCCTGTTTTCCTTTATCCATTGGAGCTATCCTTAACGGTAGCACCTTTCCACTTCTTAAGTGTACTTATGTTATTTCTTCTTCTTCATGACCCAGAGATCCTTCTATTACTGTATCTGACTCTTCTGTATCTGAAAAATCCACATTGATAGCAAGTGGAGTTCATTTGCATTCGAGGACTGGCTCCTTGCTTTTGGTGTTGTCGTAGCCGGTGTTGTCGATATCTTCTTCGTTCTCGTCAACGTTCTCGTTAGGAACAATCATGATTTAAGGATCATTTTGGGAATCAAAATCTGGGTTAGAGAGGTTTTAATTAGTTACATCATCACTAGAGACAGTAGGAACGTAGCTAATATCATTTATATGATAATTATGAGACCCTGAAGGGGCATAAAGATGATGGTACAAAGTCAGGGGTTCAAGGGGTTTCACCCCTGAATCTAAAACAACCAATCTAACAGGGGCAGCCTCTATCCTACTCTTCGCGCTATCATCCTTAATTCATTCACAATCTGCTTCTTTCTCCATTCTTATCGTGGTGCCCTCCTTGGCGAAGCTTTAATCCTTGATTGGGCGGGAGGTAGAATCCAGACGGTAGCTTTCTTTGGAGTAGACTAGATCTGATCCAGGAATTTCTTGAGCTCATTCCAAATTGTGCTCCATCCTCCTTTATCGGTATATGGATCAATCAGAGAGATTGGCTTGGCTGAAATCAGGTTTATAGAACCTCTTTCAGGTTGTTTCAAGTATTTCTCTGGTATTGTTATATTCCCTTCTTTATAATTCTTCTCGAGCCAATTCTTGAAACTGAAGCATTTTTCTATGGTGTGTCCGAGCATCCTGTGGTAGGGGCATAACTTTGGCTAGTCCTTCTTGTCCACCTCTTCTGACTTCTTCGGCTTGGGCAATCTCAACTCAGTTTTTTTCATTAAATTTTTGAATATCTTTGCTATGGCGTCGTTCCTAAAGGAGTAGTTCCCGCGTAGCCGTTCTGACATTGTCAGACCCTGTCGTCCATCTGTCCTGTATGACCTCTACTGCTGACCAGACTGATTGCTCTGCTGTGAATGAGGCTGACCATACTGCTGAGGCTGACTATACTAAGGCGACTAACTGTGTTGCTGCTCAGGCTGAATCCTTATTGGCTGCTTTACTTTGTCGACCGTTGCCATTGCACCAGATTTCTTCTCGTATGATTTAGCAGGTTTTGCCTTCTTTGTCTTTTCTACAAATTCCATGTGCTTGACTTCTTGTAGGCTGCTGTCTTTACTGAGTATCTTCTCCAAGGACTTGATGGTGATACTCTTAAGCAAGAAGGCTTCCGGACCGTAGATAACTCTTGAGTAGTATCTCGATCACGTGTTGTTCTTGTCGCTGAGGTTCACAGATCATACTTAAGTTTCTCCACCTCAGAATGTAATCGACCAAAGTCTCATTGGGCTTCTACTGCTCTACCACGAGATCTTCTATGTTAACATGATGTCGGGCACCGACAAATCTTTTCACGAATAAGTTTTCCATTTCTACAAAAGAATTTACTGATCCATTGGGAAGCTCGACATACCACTCGAATGCTATTCCTGACAGGCTGCTGAAAAACTGATGGAACAAAAAAGCTTCACTTCCTCCTGTATTGTAACAACTAGCTCTAAATTGTGCTATGTGTTGACGAGGATTTCCCGTCCCGTCAAACGTCTTGAAAGTCGGGAGAACGAAGCCTTCGGGGTAAGGTACGACATTGAACTCCTCCGAGTAGGGTCTGCCCTTTGAAACTGATGCTCCTCCTTTGGACTCTGCCAAGGCCTCCTGAACTTGCTGTTCAACCATCTATTTAATTTCCTTTTCTGGTGGGTTCGAAGTCAGATCTCTTCTCGGTGGCTCATCTTCATTGACTGAAGTGACTTCTCTTATTTCATTGGCGATGTGTATGATCTCGGGTTGGTTAATCTCAGGAGACACTGTGGGTCTTAACTGTGACTGCCCATGGAGTGTAGCCATGGCTGTTATGGCAGTGGTCATTTCCTCTATTTTCCTCTCCAAGTAGCTAATTTGCTCATCCCTTATTAGGATGGTCCACCGCAACTCATCTGCGTTGTTCTCCTCACTAGGAGCATCGCGCGCAGATGACGTGGACAAAGTTTTGACCATATTGACTTCCACGAATTCTTCGTCCATGTAATCTGACAGGAAATAATCTTCATCATCAATATCCAACCCTCATTGTTTGGCTAACTCAAAAATTTCTGCTCGGAACCTTCAAACTTTATCATCAACTGTTTTCTTTTTAGTCAATTTTAAATCTGTAGGCTTCCCTGAGCTGTCACTCTTCTCTGCAACTGATTCAAAAGCAACGGCGGCAGTGGCAACGAGAATATCAGACTCATAATCCATTTTAAGGTCAACAGACTTTTCAGAATGTACTGGTACAAGAGCTCTCGGGAACCACACTTTCCTCTTAAAGTTCGATTCCTTGAGACTAGGTGTCTCGAAGGGGACATCGGGGTAACGAGGGAAAGTGTGTTCCCTAGCGTGTAGACCATGTACAGAGGAGAATAATCCTCTCTCTCGTTCTTTCTCTTTCGAGGTTCCTTATGATCACTTGCAGCTGGTACTCTCGGACCCAGCCGAGACTTAACTGATCTGCTTATAGTAATATCATCTGTAGCAGTTATATCAATACGTTTTCTAAAACGGTGTTTGGTGGAAAATCGGACGGGTCTTTCCATTTCCAGAATTTTATCCTTAATTTCGGGGGATATCACACATCCTATCCTCTTGAGAAGCTTGGCGACATAACAACCCTCTATTTCAGACAATCTTCGTAGAAGAGTGTGAGCTCGGGTGATAGGCATTGGCCTCTCCCTCACCTTATCACGCCTGTGTGGTGCTGAAAGTGTAGCAGCAATCCTATGGAGGCTCTCATCAAATGGGTGGAGCCTGCTACCTTAAAGAAGATGAGAGGTATCTGGTAAATCGAGTTCTGCCTATTGAGGAATCTCATCAATTACTGGCAGATTTGTGACTTGTGTTCTAGCGGCCCTGCGAATCCTGTGGTTGCGGTTTCTTCTTTGAGATTTGGTCGGCAGGGGAGGTCTAGAACTTGAGCCAATCTCAAAGACTGACGGAGGGACAAGAAAGGTATCATCAAAATCATCTTCATCAAGAATTTCTTTCCCTTTAG
The DNA here is from genome assembly GCA_022702705.1 of Papilionanthe hookeriana x Papilionanthe teres. Taxonomy (NCBI): domain Eukaryota; kingdom Viridiplantae; phylum Streptophyta; class Magnoliopsida; order Asparagales; family Orchidaceae; genus Papilionanthe; species Papilionanthe hookeriana x Papilionanthe teres. The sequence continues at coordinate 24,644,315 of CM040427.1, forward strand.
CAGACAGGAAAGTAGGTGCAGTAACGGTGAAGTCGGTGGCAGTAGAGGTGACAACTCTCCTCGACACGGAGACAACGATTTTGATGGGAGCAGTGGTTATTTTCACCTTCTTAGTAGAAGGGAAATCTTCGCTAGAGGTCAGATTGAACTCAGCAGACTGTTCTTGAATTTCAGGAGTGGCAACTTTGACGACCACGAATGGGGCTTTTTTGAGTACCACTTCAAAGTCACTGAAGGAGGAGGGTAAGTTGCAGGAGAAAGTCAGCGTAGGGTTTAACATCTTTAACTGTCAAGAGAAGTATTCTGAAGGTTAATGAGGGTCAAAAACCTTGTCATCATAATGCAAACACTACGAAAGAGATTGTTCTGTGGATGCGGGGAAAATTTTATTTTATTTTGATATTATATTATCTTTTTATTTCATTTTTGGATTTCATATGTTTTTTAAAATGAATTTTAAGATTTAAAGAAGAGTGGGTCAATATGCCGAAGACAAGATTAGACCCGGGAGATTAAAAAAGGAGGTGAAGTACGGGACTCTGTCGGAGATCCCCTTCACAACACAGATTGCCCTAGCAAAATTTACTCACTGACACACCTATTGGGGGTCCGACCCCATAAGATCAAGAGAAAAACCTAAAGACTCCTGAACCCTTCTATTTAGGAGTGACCAAACAGACGGTTCTGAAATTCAGAAGAGTTAATCACACTTTCCCAAGAAGGAAACTGGTGAAGTATGTCAACAGAAGAATGGTAATCTGGCTCATGAGGGACATGTGCACACTATCGATATATGAATATAGTATTTCCCGATCCTAATGAAGAGAGAAACTTTTCACAGCAGAGTCGCCAGAAAACTGTTGGACGTTAAATTTTTTAGTTTGAGGAGGTTTATATTTTTGAAAAGGTTTAGAATATAGTTTTACAAAATAAAGGTTTAATTTAACTTTATATATATATATATATTTATATATATATATATATATATATATATATATATATATATATATATATATATATATATATATATATATATATATATGGATTTTTGAAAATAATATTTTAGTTTTGGTGGATGTGAAATCAAACTGATTTCATACAAACATTAGTTTAGATAATCAAGCGCTTCATCACAAGACATGTACCTATCCCGAAGAATAGATACATGGCTTGGGATGAGGGCAAGCCCTTATAGCTAATAAACTAAAGAATTCATGACATCCATTTGGTCCGTGAACCATTTTTGACCTACAATTTCCCCAATTTAATATGAACGAATTAGATAGGGTTTATATTAATCCGGGGTCTTTAAGTTTCCTATAAGGGCAAGCCCCTATAGTTAATTACATCTTAGATAACTGAAGTCACCTAAGAAAACTCTTGACATAGATCAGGAAATATTTATGTTCATGACTTCAAAATGTAAGGTTTTCAAAGAAAATGTGATAGTAAAAAATTCAATAGGTGAATGGCTCAAGTTTTGGAACATTTCATTTTATTAGAATCCAAAGGAGAGAAGGCTAGGGGAAGGACATAGATTCAAGGAAACCCTTGTTGTCCTCCCAAACTATCTTATGGTTTGGCTTTGATTTAGGATATTTATTCAGGGTTTCATCTTGTCAATTTTATTATTTAGGACTTGCATTCACTTGATATCAGTTATGTGAATGGCCTAGAAGATAGGAGGATTTATGTCATAACCGATGAAAACCTCAGGATCCTAAGACGAGTTAGGGCTTATGTTGCACAACATGGTTATGCAAGGGCCTGAAGAAAAGGTGAGGATTTATGCTGCACAAAGGAGGCTACCTCAAAATCCTATGGCTTGTTGTTTTAATTTCTAAGGAATTGTTTTGCTGATGTAGACAAGTTTTGGTATTGAAGATGGCCATGCTGTCAACTATGCATGCTCCAAGCTCCTTGTTGTAACAGGTTTAGTTTAAAGAAGTGGCAATCGAAGAGATAAGAGAAGTGTTATGTTTTGGAAATATTTAAATTGATGTGTCTTAATATTTTATTAGGGAAACATTAAAGTTGATTATAGCAACCCCGGTTAAGATCTCACGGTTCCATCATCTCAGCATCGTTATTTTCATCATATTCACTTAATCTAAATGAATTTACTAAACTTAACTTAATGAGTTCCATAATTTCATTTAGACTGTGGGAAACCCTATTAGCAACACGTAGGTTACCTCCTTCGAGGGATTCCCGATCATCCAATGAGACATTTTAATTTATTTTCAATTGTGATTTTTATTTTTTTTTGTGATTAAATTTTGAGTTGTTTAATATTTTGAATATTGTGGCGGTGAATTTTATCTTGTTGTGATTTTTTTAATTATGACTTTTGGTCTTAGTCTTGTGGCTATCCTAAAGGTTTCAGTTTTCATGCAGGGTTGTCGTTTAGTATGCAAATTTGCAAGGAAAGAAAGTACAGTAGAGTGCAGGTAAGTAAATTGCAATAAAATAAAAGCATATCAGGTAGATCTTCTCGACATCTCCACCTGAAACTTTAGTATTCTTGCAATAAACATTTATAATTTGCAGGGAAGTAAAACCCTATGGATAGGTTCATCACAGACTTACCAAACTCTATGTCATAGCCCGATGGATTTTATTCATTTGTTTGAGAGATATTTTTCATTTAATAGATATGGTAGGTGCAATAGTCCTACAAGGTGTCCAGAAGACTTGTTAAAAGATCCAAGAGAGACTTGGATATTTCACATTCCTTTTGAGATTCCTTGAGGTCCTTTTGGACTTATCATAGTTGTTAAATGATTTATCACTTTCATACCCTTATGCTCATTGAGCCAATGTTTTAGTCATCCTAAAAGACGGGGTAATTATCATTTAGTGCTTTACTTAGGAATTATGTGAGGGTCTTTAGAGGCAAAATTAACTTATGGAAGAATTTATCAAATTTTTATGGGCTTGTAATGTTTTTTTTAATAAAATTGTTTAAGATTAATTATATTTTCTCTTCTAATTCCTATTAGTTAATTTCTTTAATTAAGCCTAGCTCACTACTAAGCCCTTTAGTTAATTTTATGACTTTTATGAGCATGATTCCTATCGAAATATTGATTTATCACTTAAGCATCAAATGAAGGGGTATTAAATCAGTGGAATATTAACATCCAAAATCAACCCCTAACCTTAAGACTCTTTTTAATTTGATTTTTCTTCCAAATTATGATAATTAAGGAAATTTAAATATTTAATTTTGATGTGATAAAATTGCAGTGAGTTTCGACCATTTATCCCTTAATGTTTCAATCATTCAATCATAATGATTAAGGTCATTTATTACTCTTTACCCATTTTAATTAAGCCTAAATATTGATTATGGCTAAATTTTTCCAAAATTACAATTTTACCCCTAAAGGCCTTTATCACTTCATAATTCATTAAATTTATCCCAAATGACTTTGAAATTTTTATGTGACCCCACTATGGGTTAATTAAAACATCAGAGGAGAAAATGTGATTTTTTTTCAAATTTTAATTTAATTTATATATTTATTTTAATGCAAAAATAGGAGTTTTCAATGAAAATTCAATAACTTGTCCAAAACAAAACATATGATTTTGAAATTTTTGTTGGAGGTACATAGATCAGAGGACCTTTTGGACCAATTTTCATGATTTTTTTGAGTTTTAATTTAATTATTAGAATTATATTAATTTATGGAGTATTAATTAATTATAAAACATTTTAAAAGTTGAAAATTCAATTTTTTGTTTTTCATAAGTCCCTCTGAGGTCAAGGAACCTAGAGAAACAAATTTTATATTTTTTTGATTTTTAGTTTAATTATTAGAATTATTTTAGTGAAAAATTAAGGAAATTCATTTTTACCCTTTTTTAAAATTAATTTAAGCCTTTAAAAATTAATATTTTGATTTTGAAGCTTAGGAAAATAATGTGAATGATTCTAAGTGATTAGGAGAGCAAATGTTGTGATTTGGTGATTTTTAATATTTTTTGTGATTTTATTATTTTTAATTATTTAAATATTTAAAATATGATTAAAAATGAAAATTTGTAAAGAAATCTAATTTTTTTAGAGAAATCCACTGATCACAGAGAACTCCCAAAACCATTTGTCAATTTTTTGAGTTGTATTTTAATTATTAAAATTAGTTTAATGTTCAAAATTATCTTTTCACTTAGAAAATTCATTTAAGTGACTAAATGAATTTCAAATGCCTAGTTCTCTGACCTTTAAAATATAGTGGAAAATTTTTTTTGGGTTATTTACATTTATATATAATCCCATTTTTTTATTTAATATGTAAACCTTAATTACTATTAGAGTTATTTTCACTGACTTAAATCAAATTTCCATTTTTCCTAGAGTCCTCTGGTCATAGGGAATCTACCATAATTTTTCTGGATTTTTATAACCACCATGCTAATTTTTGGAATTAATTTATTAAAACGGATGCAAAAACTTAGAAAATATAGAACCCTTCATACAGTTCTTCTCAGACTTTGGAAAAATCAGGGAAGATCCCCCATGACAGAGGCTACAACATGTTAAAATGGCAAACCATGGTGAAATGTCGGTATGCATGGAGAATTAAAAGACTAGAGAGGGTATTTAATTAATTAAAAATCATACATGCATTAAACAAATTTCAAACCATTTCCACATTATTCTCCTCTATTCACTGAGCTAGAGGGTATTTTTTTATGATTTTTCTAGGGCAAGATATGGATTTTTAAAGTTATGGTAATTTAATTAATTCAAAAATCCCCTATTTTTCTACTTAAACACATGGCGCTGACTGGATCCTCGACAGCCCCGAAAGACCACACAGAGGGCTTCTATTCGATGCTGCCATTTGACTGGATGTCCATGCGGCTGCGCTTTATGTATCTGCTCTCCGTCGAACTCCATCCTGGCCGTCCAAACATTACACGCTTGATTCAACATCGCTCCTTAATCTTCATCCACTGGTGTAACCCGTGAGCCGCCACCTTCTAGACCTAAGATCTCGAGGTACACTCAACCAAATCACACGGGGTTCGTCCCTAGAGCTTCATCTAGCCTAGACAAACCTATCCATATGGTTTATATGGTATGAAGTACAGTGTGCAATTATGGAGGATGGAGAAAGGCTCGGGAGGAAGAGTGAGTTTAATACCTTTTCCTGAGAGGGGAGGACTCAATCAGATGGTTGTAGCAGCTTCGATTGGTCCCAAAGAACCTCTTGATGGAGCCTTTTGACTTGGTGAATTTTCTAGACCCAAACTCGACCAGACCCGATTTCAGGTGTTGATCGAAGTCTGGTGCAGAGGCCTTCTGTGATGGGACTTTGATGGGGCATCTTCTTCTTTCACTATTGTGAAGGTGTGGGTGCAGGTAATTGAACTTTGGTGCACTGTGGAGTTGTGGTGACATTTGTCCTAGTTTCCGGCCAAGTTTGAGCTCTGAAATTGAGTTCTGGTAGTGGGAATCTGAGGGGAAAGTGGCTAGAATGAGCTTAGGGAAGTCTGGAGGAGCTCTGGTGATGTTTTGGTTAGGAAATTTCCAGCACCTTAATTTTGGCCATGAGGAGTGGTTTTTATAGCCATGGCCAATTGCTTGAGCTCAGGGCCTGGCTTGGGTGTATTTAACTGCTTAAATGGAGGGCAGATCAGCTTCAATGGCCAATCAGAGCTAGACAGCTTAGGAGGTGAGTTTGGGTCCAATTGGAGAGGGGGTGACTCTCGATTTTGGCATTTTCCGGCCACTAGGCCAGCCGAGGTGGCCAGTGGTCAGGTGGTCAAGTGGCCAGGTTGGCAGGCCATCAAGTGCCATGAGTTCAAATGGTGAAGGGATTATTGCAAATATCTCTTGATTTAGCCATTTAAAAGAGGAGATGCCCTAATTTGGGGTACCTTTGGTCCATGGCTCAAGTAGGGTAGGCTAGTTGGGTCTAGAGTGGTTCCTAGGGGTCACTTGGTGGCTGTGGTGGACTTAGGTTGGTCACAATTGGGATGATTTTGTCGTATTGGGCTATGGGTTTAATTTAGGTCATTCGGGTTCAAGTTGGGATAGCTTGGATTTGAGCTTGGGCTAGACCTAAATGATTTTTCAAAATGTTGTGTATGATTGAAGTTTTTAGAAGAGGTTTGGAGTGGTGTTGATTTGATTTGGTAGGTCAATTTAGTATGGTTTGGTGTTTTGGTCAATTTGGGAAAAATTGGCTAAGCTTGGTTTTAGGTTAGGCTAGAGTAGGGTTTAGGCCCAATTGAAGGTTCCAAATGGTCTAGGGGGATGTCATAAAGAGTTCCAAATATTAATTGGGAGGACATTTGAGGTTTATGTCAATCAATTTGGGAGATTTTGAGCTTATGGCATGTTTGGGTCAAAATTGGGTATTTTGGACTTTAAGTGGATTTGGGTGAGACTTGGGCTCAAATTGGGGGCAATTGATGGTTCAATTGAGTTTATGGGATTGTTATGAAGGGTTTAGAATTCAAATTGGAGAGAAATTGTATGGGGTTAAGTCAATTTGGGGAACTTGTGTCACTTAGACAAAATTGGGGATTTTGGGTTTTAAGTGAAATTAAACTTAAATATGGGTCAAATTGGGCTTGTATTTGATTTATATTGTTATTGGAGATGTTGCATTAAAGTTTGAAATTGAAATTGGGCAAGATTGGGGTCAATTGGGTAGACATTGGGCGTAATTTGGGCACATTTGGTTTAAATGGGTCAAATTGGGGGGTTTTGGTTAACTTGGGTTAAATTAGCCAAATTGGGTCATTGGTAGTTAAGAGAAGTGAAATTGGGAATATTTGGGAGGTTTTGAAAATTTATGAGAATTTTTGGAATTTTTGGAATTTTGGGCTAAGAGGGGCATTTTGATCATTTTGGAGATTTTTGGGAAATTTAGTAATTTTGGGTAATTTGGTTTAATTTGAGTGGTATGGAGTATTTTGGAATGATTTTTGGAAAATTATGGGTAATATGGGTGATTTTGTAAATTTTGAGGGATTTGAGGGTTTTGGAGGTATTTTGGGTATTTTATGGCAAATGGGTTAGAAATTTGGGAAAAATGGGATTGGTTGGGAGTGCATAATATGGCATTGTTTAGGTTAAGCCTTGAAACAAGGGTCACCCTCATTTGATCCTCTATGTGTTGGTTCTAGCTGAACCCTAGCTTGAGGCTAATGGCTTGGGAAAACTACATACATGATTTTCTAAAGAGTTAGGGGATCAAAGGTGATTTAGCTTGTTTAGGATTTGTGAGTGTGTAGTGTAAGTGAGGTGTTAGCTCCAGACCTCCCAGGGTAGATCCTAACGTCTGACCACCTATAGGAGACTTCCCTTGGGCTTGCTTATGCTTGGTCTCTTCCTCTTCAAAACTGGAGGTTAGGCCTTAAGCTTATGAAAACTCCAAGTGAAGTGAGAAAAGTTTGAATTTCTAAGGGAAATGGTGCCATGACTAGTCTTCTAAGAAAGTTACCAGAAGAGTCCTATGGCTAGTCCCCAGGCTATTCTAAAGATAGACTAGACCTCAACCAAAAGTGAGCTCAACAATGAGTACCAACAAAAGAGAGTTAGTTATGACGCCACCTTTAATGAGACTCTGGTGAAATATTTGAGGGGCGATCATTCAGTTAAATTTTCTTCATGGCCCAAATTTTCTCCAAATGAGAATGATGATCAGATGGAGTAGGATATTGATATTGATGATGATGACGAGGAGGAGGATGATGATTAAATCATTTTTCCTTTACTTTAGATATTGTATTTGGATTTCCTTTGTAGTTGCTTGATGTATGATTGTTGTATTTTTGTGTTTGTACTGTGAATAAATTTTTATTTAGGTTTGCATTAATGTTGGACAGTTGTGTTGCAACCTTTTTCATTTAAAGTGTAATTGCTTATTTTTTTTATTTATTTTATATTGTCTGTGTGTTGGAGTAGTCTTTACTTTATGCATATATTTTTTTACATGTTGATTAGATTTACCATTGCTCAGCACCTGTCTTTACTACTTGTACTTGTACTATTCTCCTGTTAAAACTTTCAAAATTTTCTCTTTCTTCATGAACTGTACTGTTTTAAATTAATAAAAACATTAAGTTTGGGGGAAGGGAGAAAAACTTTTTAAAATTGAACCTTATTTGTCCTCAATAAACTATATTTTTAAAATTATTTTAACATGATATGTGATATGTGGGGTTAGCTTCAGATAACTATATTAGTAGACTTAACTAAAATTTTGTAATAATAAATGTTTGTTTTAGAGTCAAAGTATTTAGTATAAAAGTATAAGATTATGCTTTTACTATTCAAAGTAAAGAAAAATGTATTTTTGAAATATTAAATGTCTTAGATTTACACTTAAAAAGAAAGAATTGATATTCTATAAAAAATCTTCTCAAAGCTAATACATATTTATCAAGTAAAGAAATGTGAGAAGTTTTTAACTTGAAGAAGAGGATGGTGAAGTTCAAAATTGTTAAAGATTATCCACATATAATACCTCATATGAAAAGAGAAGAGAATAAAGGACTGAAAATGATCCTAAAAGAAAAAGAAAAGCAAAATTAAAAGAAAAAAAAAAGCAAAAAGCAAAAAATAAGTTAGGAGAAGCTTGAGGAGATGCCTAAAAAAAAATTGGCTTCAATTGAGTAATCTTAAGGAAACTTCATTAAATTTCTGGACTTATTTTTAAAGTATTAGCATTCTTACTAATAGAGTTCTCATGAGATTCTTTTTCATGTAATTCTTCTAAGCATCTTATGTATGACAAATTACAGTTATTCTTGAAAGAATTAATTATTATTTTTCATCATGTGCCAACAAACCTATGCATCATTATCGAGAACATGATGAAAAGCATGTCACTTTTATGGATCACAAGTATAAGGTTACACATATAATGTGGGTGGTCATCGAAATTATACTTTGTCCAAATTTGGTTTTACCAGATTTGTTTAAGATATTCACAAAGGCATATAAATTTATAATTATTAAAAATTGTTGACTTATCTCTAGCAAAATAGTGGAAATTTGGTGCGTTTCTATGCTCAACTCATTAAAGGATTTTTCTTTTCAAGCATAGCGATCACTCAAACCTAGCACCTTAAGATTCTACACCTAAGCTTTTTTTATCCTTTTTTATGAGCTAAATTTACATCAATAATTAATTGTTCTGATAATGTTAGTGATGTTATCACGAATCTCTTTCAACTTGCACCAAATCCTGGATCAAAATTTTAGCTAATGTCTTCGTTCATTTAGTCTAAGTGCATATTTAAATGGTCCATCACTAAGACATTGTACGAGTGAAATTAGAAAACCTTTTGATTTGAAGTCTTTAGCATTTATCATTTTATGTTGGCAGCGAGTGACTAATTGCTAGTGGCTCTTGCTCAATCTTCAAGAGAGCTTGAGATTTTCTTGTTGCTTTTAATCTAAATGTAGGAAAATAGCCCCAGTGGAAATTCCATCATGATTGCAAAAAATAGTGCCATTAATAATTAGCATTGAGGTTATTGACACGTGATTAATGGTGTCGTTAATTAGATTCATCTTTTCGTGATAAGAATTCAATTATGAAACTTTGATACATGCTTAGCGTTATGCCTTAGCAATTTAATAATTCTTCAAGTTAATGACAAATTTTAATGGTTGTTAAATGAATGATAAAATGGTTATCTATCTTCATGAATTTATATGTTTGGATTATTTTTATGATTTCTCACCAAAACTTATTCAATCATTATAGTGAATTGTTCCTGCATTCGAGCAATTAGGCACTGGTGCAAAGTCCCAATTCTCAATTTAATTAATATATCATTATTGGCATATCTTTCAAGAATTATAAAAATGGACATTTTTTTATGTTCATTACAACATAAAAAATATTAGATTGTCCATGTAAAATATCATAATTGTACTAATCGGAATTGCCAAGAGAAGAACATATAAGAGGAAAAAATTAGAGACTAAAGAGTAAAACCTTCTAAATTCTACTATATTTCCAACTAGTATAATTCTAAAGCAATTGATTAAATGCTGTTGACTTATCCAATGACCCTCTATTTCTAGCCTTGGTTGAGACATAACACTGCAACGATACTACAATGAATATTGCACAAGTAAAATTGCATTACGGTGTTTAATATAAATTCTTGACATACAATTAGCCTAGCTAGCATACAACTAATTGATTAAAGATTGCATAAATGTTGAATTCTATAAATATGGTGAATCTAGGTGAAGTTAGTGGGTTATTTCTTCAAATCATATTAAGTCTTTGCACATAGATGAGTAGCTCTAGTGATTCTATCAAATTGACCCTAAGCTGAGTATCAAGGGTGAGTCAAGCGAGTAGCCTGTCATGCTTATTGACTTCTACTTTTATTTCTAGTATCAATGATAATTGTTTAGATAGATTTAAAGAGTTCATTTTTATAACTCGAATGTTTTGATCGCTCTTAGTTAATTGAACAAACTTGAACTTGGCACACATGAAATCAAAACAGATCCATCCTTGCCTTGGTGAATTTAGATATACAATTTTACTTTTATTCTTAGGAATTAAGTTGTCTATAAGTGGTAAACATATTATTAGAAGAAAATAACTATTATTTATTTTAAATAAAAATCTTTATATTATGGTCTTGAAGAATAAGATAAAATCAATATTCTTGTAATACAATTTAGAGGCATTTATTAATTCAACATTTTTAAGTACAATTAATCATCAATTAGGCATGTAAAATCTTCTTCAATCACTCATCTCTAATGCACAACAAAAATAAAATTTTATGCAATTTTTATCATTCAACAATAATCTTTGCAATAATATTTTAAAATAATTATTTTCTTTATTCAACATCATGACACAACACCTTAAAAAATTTAGGGTTGGTCTTAGAAAACTCATAAACTTAACCATGGTAGCAACTTGCAATCACCATACGAATAAAGCTTTCTAGGAGCTGATAACACGTTCCCAAAACTACTATAAATTTTTGCTATTCATAATTTTGCAGTCAGGTAAATAGTCCATTAATCTCATCATCAAATCTAAAAAAAGGAAGACATTAAAGTTCATTTGTTTTCATTCGAATGATTAATGGTAAACTAAATAATGACACATTATCGGATACATTATCGGGGAACATGTCAGGATAAAAGATCTTGATTCTTTACTAAACTTACTAATAAAACTCTAATGACAAAAAGGAGAGAAATTTACATACATACGGCACAATTGTTATGAATTTATATATCTTACGCCTAAATTTAGATATTTATATTTATAATTTAATGTTGCTATAAATTTAAATATGAAAATGTTTATTTCACATTTAAAAAACTAATATTATTTTTTACGCGATGTTAAAGATTTGAGTTGTATGCATGTAGGGGTGTAAACGAACCGAACACGAATGAACTGAACTGGTGTTCGTGTTCGGTTTGTTTGAAATTTGATTTGTTCATGTTCGGTTCGTGTTCGAAATTGTTCGTGAAGTTAATGTTTGTGTTCGGTTCGATTTGTTCAAAATTAGTTCGAATTATTCGAAATGTTCGTATTGTTCGTATTGTTTGACTTGTTCGAAATGTTCGAATCGTTCGAAATGTGCGAATCGTTCGAATCGTTTGCCTTGTTCTAATTGTTCGAAATTATTTATATTATTTATGAATTTTTTTGTTGTGTTTAGAAAAATAATAGAAAAAATACAATAGAAAAAATATAAAAAAAATATGAATGTATCTAAATCATTATATTATATAATCAAATGAATATACTTGGAGAAAAATGAAGATTTATATGATATCAATATCTTTCATAAAAATTGCACGATCCTTTTAAGTCCTCCTATAAAAACTATACAAAAGCAAATTTGATAATTTGGATCTTCTTCGTGCTCTTACATTAGATAGGTCTGGATCAGTGCGAATATATATATCAGATATTACCCAAATTTTTTCTTATCCTTGAAATTACTTTACCAGTGAAGGTATTTATTACAACTTTCAAATTCATATTAAACTTGTTTGAACATGTAAAACATCAGCAAAGATGCAAATAATAATATTAACATGTGGCTATAAGTTTCTTCCATCATTCGTTAGATTACAGATATTTTTTTTAAAGAGGCCGATTCAAGCTGTTGAATGATTACAGTGAGTTGTCGGTAGAGCAGCATATCTGGAATTAAGGCTATGAGCCTACGATAACGAAATATCAAAAATTAAACTCCATGCTTTTGCAAGATATTTATCTTATTTGTATGAAAAAAGGGACCCTTTACGTACATACTACCTAATTCTAATGTATTATATATCTGATCATCACCAACAAATTTTTATCATCTAAGTATAAATCTTGATGTATTTGTTAGTAACAAGTGTTCCAGATTTAGGGCACATTTAGTGCGGCTTAAATGGCACATTACGGTGGGAAAACGCCAGAATCATCAGTTTGGAAATTGCGGCATACCAATGTTTTGAGAAAAGCTTATTAAATGTGGGCTGTGGGGTCAAACTCGCAGCCCATGTTTATTCACGATAACTTTCTTTTTTTACCCCTCGACTCCCTGTACTCTCGTATCCCACTCTCTGGTGCCCCTTTCTCCTTTGTGTGGCTCTGCTGGCATGGGTTGGCTTTGATAGTTGTTGGTTGTGGTGGTCGTTGCGGTGAGTTGGCCTTTCATCTCCCTCTCCCCTCTCTTCTCTTCCGTTTCAGTGGTTAAGGTTGGCTTTGGTGGCTCGGGGTTGGCCTTTCTTCTTCGACTCTCCCCCTGTGGCTTTGGTGGCTCGGGGTTGGTTCCAAACTGACTCTTTGGTTCCAGAGGTTGTTGCGGTGAGCTTGCCTTTCTTCTCTACTCCCTCTCCCCTTTGTTCTTTGGCTCTATTTGGATCCATCGCTCTCTGTTGCCCAAAGGTATTCTTAACAGATATGGCATTTTGAATTTGTAAACACTGCATATCATTGTGCTCTGTGATAGCTTGGATTCTTTGTGCTCTATTTTCGATTGATGGATTGAAGGATGGTTATGTCGTGATGTTGATTTTGTTGTTTTTCTTGCTATGTGAAAATTGTGGTGTCGTAATTTTCTTGGTATGTGGAACTTTTCTTAGAAATTATGTTGAAATAGTATAATGGCTTGGTTTTTCTTCGCGGTGATTGTTGGCATGGAGAAATTAAGGATTATGATGTTGGTGTGCTATTATTTTGGTGCGCTGTTTTTTGTGGTGGGTTTTGGGATTATACTCTTATTGGTGTTTGGTGTGCCCTGTTGTTAGTGTGTTATGATTTTGGTGGTGTTTGTTTTTGGTTTAAAAGGGTATTTTAGATCATGCTGTGGTAGGTGATGTGGAGGTGGTGGTGTGGTGTGGTGTGCTATTGAAGTTGGTGGTAGGTGGTGTGGAGGTTGTGGTGTGTGGTGTGGTGTGCTATTGGTGTTGGTGGTAGGTGGTGTGGAGGTGGTGTTGGTGGTGATGTGGTGTGGAGGTGGTGGCCATATGGTGGTGGTGTGCTATTAATGTTGGTTGCGATTAGTGTGGAGGTGGTGCTGATAGTGTTGGTGATGAGGCAGTGTGATGTGCTCATAATTAAGGCGGTGCTGATTGTGATGTGGTGGTGTTGCAGATATTTTTATTTCTTACTTTTTTTTTCTCTCACGAATTTATGTTCTTTTGTTATTTGCATGCAAGTTTTCATTAAGGCAAAAGAAATCCATTCGTCGAATATCTAAGATAAAGAGTTGACATTAATATTCTGTGATCTTTGTGTCAAAGAGGATGAGTTAGAAAATAGACCAACCACCTATTTTAACAAGAAATGTTGACAAAATATAATAAAAAAGTTTAAAGAATGCATGAGGAGAGAGTATGATAGAATGTAATTTAAGAACTAATGGGATCAATTGAAAAAAGGATTGGAAATATGGAATGAGCCAAAGAGAGGATCCACAAGCTTGGGTTGGGTTCCTACAAAGCGAACTATCGATGCTTTTGAAGAATGGTGGACAAAAAAATTGGATGTGAGATTATTTGAAATGTAAAAACATTTTAAAGTTTCAACATTTTCATTGATCAATCTATATATTTATTAATTGATTTGTAGGTAGTGCTAGCTACGAAAAAATTCAAATTCAATAGCATTGAAAATGAGCTTAAAGATAAGTTTTGTATGTGTTGACCTCACTTTTGCGAAAGTCCACCTACTTAGCCATGCATAACCCCCAGACTAGGGTTATTATCCTCAAGGCCTCATCAGTAAAAGCCCAAGCCATCAACCCTGGTCTGAGATGGTTTAGTGTTTTGGCCTATTAATGGCTCAAAGAGACACTCCTCACCACTCATGGGTAAGAGATACCTAGAGTCCTAAAACCCTAGAAATCTTTCCATGAATCCTATGGACCACCATCACACCTAAATTCACAATGTGAGAGGGGTCTACCTAAATTGATCTTTAGGCTCACCTAAGGCCTCCACAACCCCAATTAACCTTGAAAAATCACTTGAAACTCCCCTACACCATTTTGGCACCATGAGTTTTCTAATCTAATTGAGTCTACCCCAACTTTGGTCAATTATGGACCAATTGACCACGTTACCGTATAATTGAACCCCACCTAAAGTCGGCATGACAACAAAACACTTAGGGGATAAAATTGACATCATGGGGGCAACCTTCATAGTTCACCTAATTATTTAATTAGGTGGATTACGAAATTCCCTTAAGACATAAACCGTTGGACTAAACCCAATCCAATTAGGTGAGGCCAAAACCATAAAAATCCAAACCCAAGCCCATGGCCCAATTTCGTAATACCATGACACATGGGCTAACCATGAATCACCATGGCCCACTACAACCCTCTATGACCCATCATAACTTTCCAATTTAAATTAAGATTAAATAAAACAAAATTGAACATGGTTATAACCACTAAAAGAGAAACTTTGTACTCTTCAACATTGGGGGAGGACACTTGGCACCAATTTAAGCCAACCCATGTTCAAACTTTGGGAATTAAAAATGGCCAAAATTGGGTCAAGAAAGACAAAATCTGGTCTTAACCACCCAACCAAAAATCTCCCTAATCAAGCGAAGCACCCTCACATGCCTCCTTCAGTCCCATTGGCACCACCATGCCCAACAATTTGAGAATTACAAAAACCTTTGAAATCCTTCTAAAAATACTCTAAGGAGTTGAGCCTCCACATGCCCAGCCAAGCTCAACCTCAAGTTCCCATAGCTATACATAGCTCATACCCGAGAGCCTCCATACACAACTGAACTCTTCAAAGAGTCACCTAGCCCTTTTGCTCCCAACAGCAAAAGTGCTCCCCTTGATCTAGGTAGTTGATCTCCACCATCCCTAGGCCACCTCCAACACTAGAAAACCCTAAATTTCCCACTGAAATATGGGGCAATTTTTGGCCATGCCATCAACTTGTCCAAAACTCCAAACTAACCCTTCAACAAGTTTCACAGTCCTCAGGACACTTCCCTCAATCAAAATTGAAGCTTATCAAGGCCTCTAACTCATTCTAACACTAAAACGTGAGACCATTTTGTCCAACTCATAGCTAGAGCTAAATTCAGTTCAAATTGAAGGAATGAAGTGGTTTGTGACGCCAAGGCGAAGCTCTCTGTCAAACCCAATTGAGGATTCACCTCTGGGGAAATTTTTGGATATAAATTCCTAAAATTTAGTTTGGTCTTTTATGAAGAAAACCAACAATGCATGTCCACCAAGCCGTATATATAGTTTTGTCTTGGCTAGATGAACATGTAGGAACAAACCTCAAGTGATTTGGATAAGAAACGAGCAAGATCTTAGGTTTTGATCATGAACGATTCTCAATTCTTTGCCTCGTGTGGATGATGAACCGATGTCATCTATTTCCGTGTATTAGAAATGGACGGCAAGGATTGAATCAAACCATGGAACCTGAAACGGGGGAGCACCGAACTGCAGGGCAACGTGACATTGACATAGAAAGTACAACGAATGGGCAGATGACGTATGGGCCTTTGACAGTTCCGAGGTTAACGCGATGTGAGCTAGATAAGTCGATAATTCATATTTTTGTATTTAATTAAATCCAAAAAATGCCTAAAATACTTTAAAAATTCATAACATAATGTAAAAAATCAAAATAATAAAATAAAAAGACACTGGACTCAGTGAACAGGGGAGAAAATAATAAAGATAAAAATGAAACAATCAACTTATAATTAATTAAATAATCCAAAGAGTATTTTAATTATTAAAAATTAATTATAAGGCAAAAAAATCTAGAATATTGAGAGAAATTCCCCTCTGCCTTTGGGCATATAATTTGATTTTCCAAAGTCAAAGGGGTTCCCTAAACCAAAAATGACAATCTTTCTACCCATAATCTAATTATTTTGAAAAATAATTACAAAAATTGAAATACAAATAAAAAAATTGCAAATTAAAATGAAAACTGTTTAGAAAATTTTGGGCAATGAACTTACACCCTAAAATGATAATTTTCACACTAAAAGACCATAAAATGAAAAATTAGGTAGTTATGACTAAAATTGTAAAATCAAACTTTTACACCTTTGCCCAAACTGCCCTCAAATTTAACTTAAAATACTAAATTAGACTTAGAGGTCTAACTTAAGAGAAGTCATATGGGATTAAAAACATGGTTATCCCCCTGACATGAAACCACCCTTAATGATCGAGGGTTAGCCCAAATTGAGCTTAAACTTGGCTTAGGTCTAACCTAACTTAGACCTAACCTAAGTGGACACATAATTGGACCCAATTCAAATGAGGACAAGTCTAAAGCCTTATTAGATCTGACTTTGCTCTTGCTCAACTTGGGTTTGATCTAGGAACCTAAATTAGACCTAAACCAACCTGAACCCTCTAGCTCTAACCCAACTTAAACGTAGTCTAACCTAAACCATCCTAAGTCTAACTTAACCTAGACTTTGTCCAATCCAAATTCAACTGGGCCTAACCTAACTTAGACTTTGGTTCTAACCCAAATTAGACCTAACCACAATTTAACCCCTTTAGGTCTAACCAAAATTTGACAAACTGACAACTTAACTTCATTATGTATGACCCAAATTAGGACAAATTACAAACTAAACCCTGTTAGTTCTAACTTAAATTAGACCTAACACAACATTAAACCCTTTGGTCTAACCCAAATTAGACCTAAGCACAACTTTAATTCTAGGTCTAACCTCGCTTAGACTTAGCACAATTTATAGCCCTAGGTCTAACCTAACTTAGACCTAATTTAACATAAACAATTCTTTGGCCTAACCCAACTTATATCAATAAATTTAAATATTCAAGTCAATCTAACCTAACTCGGGTTAACCAAACCAACTTAAATCACCGGGTTAACATGACCTAACTCAAGTTAACCCAATCAATGTAAATCAGTGGGTCAACCCAACATAACTCGTATTAAGCCAATCAACTTATAACACCAGATCAACTCGACCTATCTTGGGTTAGTCCAATCAACAAAACCACTGGGTTAACCCAATTTAACTTGTTAACTTAATCAACTTAAACCACCGAGTCAACCCGACTAAACTCAAGTTAACCCAATCAACTTAAATCAACAGGTCAACCTAACCTAACTTGAGTTAACCCAATCAACCGAAACTAACGGTTCAATCGATCCCAACTCGAATTAACCTAATCAACATAAATCATTGGGTCAACCTGACCTAACTCGAGTTAACACAATCAACTAAATCACCGAGTCATCCCGACCTAACTCAGGTTAACTCAATCAACTAAATCATGTGGTCAATCAAACCTAACTTGGGTTAACTTGATCAACATAAATCACCGGGTCAACTCGACTTAACTCAAGTTAACCCAATCAACTTAAACCACTAGGTCAACATGACCTAATTCGTGTTAACTCAACCATCTTAAATTACTGGGTCAACCTGATCTAACTCGGGTTAACCTAATCAACCAAAACTACCGGGTTAACCAAACGTAACTCGGGTTAACCCAATCAACTTAAAAAACTAGGTTAACCAGACCTAACTTGGATTAATCCAATCAACTTAAATCAACCTCAAACTGATTTAACTTGAATTATACCGGTCGAAACTCAATGTTGAATTAATTTTGGTCCAACTTAAACCATGTTTAAATCGACTCAAGTCTAACTTAACTTAGAATTAATTCAATTAAAGGATAAATCAAATCTAAATTAGTTTAGACTCCGTCTCAGTCTAACTTAAGCTAGATTTGATTTTGCTCAAGAAGCTTAACTTGAGTCATCCTAGCATAACCTGGGTTAACTCGAAGTTAACTTAGCCTAATTTGGATCAGCTCAATCTCGCCGAGGGTTAGTTTAAATCAAATCAAGCTAAGCTTGACCCCAATCAAGCTAGGCCAACTGGATTAATCAAGTTAAACTTTGGTTGATGTAAGTTCATTTGAAATTAATATGAGACAAACATGAGCTAGCTCAGATATATTAAATACTCACTCTGGATTTGTCTAACCTAACTTGGGCTAATTCTGAATCAACCTAACTTTGAATTGAGGCTAATGTGTGTTTGACTTCTCATAAGAGAACAAAAGTACACTTAACCTCAGTCAAGGGAAATTTTTTGCGATACAAATCAAACTAAAAGAAACGACACAAATAAAAGCTACTAAAACATAAAATTGAACTAAAAAAATTTAACCTGGTTTAATAAGGTAGTTTGGATCAGACAACTCATGGATGCTAACAAAGTGCCTTTTAGTTCCTTGCGACTAATCAAAATGTAAACTGCCAATGACACCATGAGAAGGAACCATGGGACCTTAATCGGATCATTCCAAACAACAAAAATAAAACATGAAAGAAAAAATAATTAATCAGCTAATAAGTCTAATGCAACCTAAAATTTTCAACCTCTAAAATCTGAAAAAGACATTAATACTTAAATGAAACCTTAACAAACAAAAATCACATAACACAACTTTAACCCTGCTACCCGGGTCTACGAAGATCTCTTAGACAATGTAGTCCATGGTTGTTAACACAAATCTTTTGGTTAAAGGAGGTTTGACTTCCTCTTAAACTAAGTAGATCCGAGACCCGGACAACCTCAGGATGATGGAAAGGCATGTGCATCTTAACCGGGTTACCTAAAATAAAATACAAATATAAAAAAAATAAACCACCAATGATCACTGAAAATTTTATTAAGAAATTCATACCTATTTTTGATGAAATTGCACTTTAAAGAAGGGTATTTTCTTTATTTTGTTGCAGGAATAGAGAATTTAGGTTAAAAAAGAAAAAATCATAAAAAGGAGTGGATTTGGAGCAAAAAGGAAGAAAATAATGCAATTTGTGCTGAGTCGCCGACGGCAAGGTTACGAGAAGAAAATTTTGAAGGATTTATAACTGTCTCGCTGACAGCGAGCCCGAGCCCGCCGACAGTGAGATAGCGCGGTTTGAAGATCTTCTAGAAGCCTCGTCGACAGCGAGGTAGTTCGTCGCCGACGGCGAGCTAGTTCAAATGGCGCAGATACATTGAACCTGGACACCTTTTGAAGAGATGCTTACACACCTCTTGGTCCTTTGCTCACCTCTATATATAGAAGCCGAAATTCAGCTTCTATGTGTGTGTTAATTTGTTCTAAGTTAAAATTTTATATAAGTGTATTAGTTGTGTGCAGTTTTTAGTGAGTCTTTAGTGAGTTAGTGAGTTAGTGAGTTTTTAGTGAGTCTTTAGTGAGTTAGTGAGTTAGTGAGTTTTTAGTGAGTCTTGCTGTACTGGAAGGAAGAGTCAAAGGAACTGCTAGAGTGCCATTGGGGATAAATTGAGATAAGTATTTGTATTTATTGTTTTTAACTTTAAATGAAATCCATGCTTAGTTTAGTCAACATGCATTCGAGTATTTTATTAGTCTTTCTCCCTGTTATGAAATTAAGTGACTTGATGAACTAAAAATAGAAGTATTTTTATATATATTAATAAATTGTGATAATTTTTACTTAAAACTTAATTTACTTTCAAACTGGCCATTTGATTTGTTAAAATGTGTTGAATATCAACTATAGTAAAAATTACATCTGATATTCGGGGAATTCAAAAGCCTTGGAAGGAAGGTGCAAATAAATAGGGAAATAATATCATCTGGGCGTAGAATTGAGCATTTTAGTGTGACGGACTAAAATATTCAATTCGGTCCTATTGTTTGAGAGCTGAAGTGTAGATGTTAGCCCTCGGGCGAGGGGAACGTCGGAGCTGTGAAGTGACAGTCGGTATCCTCCCAGCCTAGCCGCAGATTCAGTAATCAAACATAGGATTAGTCAATATTCTTTACACCTGGACCAAAGGGTAAAGAATAGGAATTCTCCTATTTGTCACAATACCTTAAAATTATCTATTTAAATTCATCAATCACTTAAATTTCTAAGCAAGGTGAAAGATACTTTTTCTGAATAGTTAAGACTTATTTAGCAATTAGTTTAATTTCCAGCACTTTCCGTACGTATTAATTTTCTACTTAGTTAAGTTACCTAATTGAAATACTTAGTTTACTTTATTTCGCTTAAATTCAGAATTCCAAATTTTCTTATATTATTATTATTATTATTATTTTAAAATTAGCTGTTATTTAATTTTCTCTTTCCCTGTGGGATCGATAACCGAGACTCCACTAGAGCCCTGTATTACTTGATACGATACGTATACTTGCGTAGCATCCACAACATAAACAATTACAATTCTATACATATAATATAGCGGGGTCAAGTTTTTGGCGTCGTTACAATTAAATTAAAAATATCATCATATAAAATTGCGGGTCAAGTTCTTGGCGCCGTTGCCGGGGAAAGTAAGAAAAATTTACTAGAGTAACGGACTATTTTAAAATAATCATAATAAATAAATTAACATCTATTCTAAAATTGTATACGCAAATTTAGAAATGAAAATTTAATACCTTACGATTCTGAATTAGAGCGTACAATTAAAAGAATTAGAAAACAAAAGAAACAAATTATAAATTTATCACAAATGGCGAATATTCCTGAAATTCAAAATATGAACCAACAAAGACCATTAAGAGATTATGCCAACCTTACATCACATAAAATTCATTTAACTATTCAAAACCCTGATGTAGCTGCTAATTCATTTGAACTTAAACCTGCAATTATCCAAATGGTACAAAACAATCAATTTAGTGGTTCACCTACTGAAAATCCTAAATTACATCTTGCTAGTTTTCTAAAACTTTGTGCTACTTTTAAATATCAAGGAGTATCTGACGATGCTATAAGACTTAGACTTTTTCCTTTTTCATTAAGGGATAAGGCTAAAATGTGGTTGAATTCATTAGCACCTGGATCTATTAAAACTTAGGGAGAATTATCACAAAAATTTCTATCCAAATATTTTCCACCATCTAAAACTGCTAAGTTTAGAAATGATATAACTTCTTTTTGTCAGATAGATGGAGAATCAATATATGAATCTTGGGAGAGATTTAAGGAACTTCTTAGGAAATGCCCACATAATGCGCTACCAGATTGGCTGATTATTCAAACCTTTTATAATGGATTAGTAGGATCTTTAAGATCAATCATCGATGTTGCTGCAGGAGGTTCATTAATGTCTAAACCATTTGATGAAGCTTATGCACTAATCGAAGAAATGGCAACAAATAATTTCCAATGGCCTGCTGATAGAGTAAATCCAAAAAAAGCCAGCATTTATGAAAACGATGCAATATCTATGTTAGCTTCTCAAATTGCTGCTATATCTAAGAAATTAGATCATTTTGGAATGAACTACTCTCCTACTTTAGAAGAAAACTCATCTGGACAAATCATAGAATCTCAAACTAATTATGAAACTTTAAATTCTATTAATAATAGAACTAATAACCCATATTCAAACTATTATAATCCTGGTTGGAAAACTCATCCAAATTTTAATTGGAATAACACATCTAATCAACAATGGATGAATCAACCTAATTAAGCAAATCCAAACAATAAACCTAATTACCCACCTGGATTTAATAACAATAACCCTCAATTCAAAGATAAGAAATTATCTATGGATGAATTAATTTTGAATATGGGTCATCAATTACAAAATCAAGGAAACCAACTACAAATTCAAGGAAATCAACTACAAATTCAAGGAACATCTATTAAAAATATCGAAACTCAACTTGGACATATTGCTACTGCGCTAAATAATAGAATACCTGGAACTTTTCCTAGTAATGTGGATCCTAAAGATCAAGGAAAAGAACAAATTAAAGCAATACAACTAAGGAGTGGAAAAGAATTAGAACCTCAAATTCAAAAAGAACTTGAAAGCCAAAAAGAGGAAGTGGAAATTGAAAAGGAAACAATTCAACAAGATTCAAACTTAGAACATCCTTTAATACCTATGAAAATTTCTGTTGAAAAACCTCCACCACCATTTCCTCAACGACTAGCTCAACATAAGAAAGATAAAAAATTTGCTAAATTGCTTGAAATATTAAAGAAATTAACAATCAATATACCTTTTGTCGAAGCTTTAGATCAGATGCCAAATTATGTAAAATTTATGAAAGATATTCTAAATAAGAAAAGAAAATTCACTGATAATGAAACAGTCGCACTTAGTGAAGAGTGTAGTGTTATTATTCAGAAGAAGCTTCCTGAAAAATTAAAAGATCCTGGTAGTTTCACTATACCCTGCGCTATAGGAGAAAAATTTTATGGAAAAGCTTTGTGTGACTTAGGAGCAAGCATTAATCTAATGCCTCTATCGATTTTTAAGAGATTAGGAT
Organism: Papilionanthe hookeriana x Papilionanthe teres; assembly: GCA_022702705.1. Classification (NCBI taxonomy): domain Eukaryota; kingdom Viridiplantae; phylum Streptophyta; class Magnoliopsida; order Asparagales; family Orchidaceae; genus Papilionanthe; species Papilionanthe hookeriana x Papilionanthe teres. The sequence continues at coordinate 24,667,118 of CM040427.1, forward strand.
TAGGAAAAACTACACCTACTTCAGTAACCCTTCAATTAGCTGATCGTTCGATTACCTATCCTAAGGGAGTTATTGAAGATGTGTTAGTAAAAGTGGATAAATTTATCTTCCCAGTAGATTTTATTGTTTTAGATATGGAGGAAGATAAAAAAATTCCTATCATTTTAGGAAGACCATTTTTAGCTACTGGAAAAGCTATGATTGATGTTCAGATAGGAGAATTAACTATGAGAATAAATGACCAAAAAGTTACCTTTAATATTGCAAAATCAATGAAATATCCTGCGCTAGAAAAAGATGATGAATGTTTTTGGATGGAAATACTTGAACATTTACAACAAAAGATTTTTAAAGTTATATACTATGCTAGTAAAACTCTTAATGATGCTGAAATAAATTATACAGTTACAGAAAGAGAATTATTAGCGGTAGTATATGGTTTTAATAAATTTAGACCTTATCTGATTGGAACAAAATGTATCGTGCATACTGATCATTCTGCTATCAAATATTTAATGCAAAAGAAAGATTCCAAACCAAGATTAATTAGATGGATGCTATTAATGCAAGAATTCGATTTTGAGATCGTTAATAAGAAAGGAACTGATAATCAAATTGCGGATCATTTATCAAGATTAGAAAATCATGAATTATTTGATATTGAAAATGAAATTATAAACTGTTTTCCTGATGAACAACTATATAATATCAATGAGTGGAAAATACCATGGTATGCTGATATAGTAAACTATATAGTTAGTAATATTTTACCACCTATGCTAACTTTGCAACAACAGAAAAATTCATCCATGATACAAAAACCTATTTTTGGGATGAACCATATTTATATAAGCAATGTAAGGATTTAATTATTAGAAGATGTGTACCTTATGAAGAAACTGAACCAATTATTCAAAAATGTCATGATTCTGATTTTAGAGGACATTTTGGGACTGATAAAACTGCTTATAAGATTCTACAATATGGATTTTACTGACCTACTCTATTTAGAGATGTATACAGATATATTAAAACTTGCGATAAATGTCAAAGAGTAGGAAATATATCTAGAAAAAACGAAATGCCTCTGAATTTTATATTAGAAGTTGAAATTTTTGATGTTTGGGGATTAAATTTTATGGGACCTTTTATTCCTTCATTTGGGAACTAATATATTAGTAGCTGTTGATTATGTTTCCAAATGGATTGAAGCACAAGCTTTACCTAGGTGTGATGCTAAGAGTGTTTCAAAATTTTTGATGAAAAATATTTTTACTAGATTTGGAATGCCGAGAGTGATTATCACTGACGGAGGAACTCATTTTAAAAATAAATACATTCACAAACTAGTAGAAAAATACAATATTACTCATAAGATATCCACTGCTTATCATCCACAGACTAGCGGATTAGCTGAAGTATCTAATCGTGAGATTAAGCGTATTTTAGAAAAGTCTGTAAATCCTAATAGATCAGACTGGTCTATAAGACTAGACACTGCATTATGGGCTTATAGGACTGCTTATAAAACTCCGATTGGAATGACTCCTTACAGGCTTATATATGGAAAAACATGCCACTTACCAGTTGAATTAGAACATAAAGCATATTGGGCGATTAAAGAATTTAATTATAATATGAAGGAAGTCTAGTGAGAAAAGATTGCCGCAATTAAATGAATTGGAAGAATTAAGAAATGAATCATATGATAATGATCGGATTTATAAAGAAAAGATGAAATTATGGCATGATCGGAAGATTAATCGGAGAAATTTTGAACCAGGACGGGAAGTTTTACTATATAATACTAGATTGAAATTATTTCCTGAAAAATTGAAGTCTCGATGGTTAGGACCTTTCTCCATAACTCAAATATTTTCATACGGAACTATAGAAATCGAAGATCCAAAAACTGGACATAAATTTAAAGTTAATGAACATAGATTAAAACCATATTTCGAAGGTATAAGACCTAACTATAAAGAGGTTTTAATGCTTAGTCGACCTGATTAATAATTGAAATTAGGTCGGGCTGACGACATTAAACCAAGCGCTTTATGGGAGGCAACCCATATTAGTTATCTATTTTTATTGTATCTTAATAGTTAGTTTATATTATTGAAACTTTACTACTCAATTATTATTAAGAATCATCACATATTCGAACCATTATGATGAGAAAAGAAATTATTCGATTTAGAGCGAAATTGGACATTATTTTGGAATCTAGCCGACGGCGAGGTCGATACTCGCCGACAGCGAGGTTCGCGCCTAAATTAATATCAGTTTATTTATCGAGCTCGCTGACAGCGAGAAACGTCCCGCCGACAGCGAGAACCTGAAAGGCAGTTTTTATAACTGAGTCACCGACGGCGAGAAACTTCTCGCCGACAGCGAGGAAGTTATAAAGATGAGTTATTTATACTTTGAATGCCGATTTGGACGGTTTCAACACCAATTCCTTTGTGAAAACCCATTCTTAAATCATTCTAAGTCTGCCTTCTTCACTAGAATTCATTCCATTCACCATAATGGCCTCCAAATTCTTAGATTCATCTAATTCTGGAGTGTTTAACCGGAGGAAATTTGTGAGTGCGGAAGCGCAACGGATATTCAACAAGGTTTTGGTAAAGAAAAGAGTTATCAAGGAACGGGGATTTGTCAATCGAGGATTAGAGAATTCCACTACGAAGATAGAAGAAATGATCGCACAGCAGCACTGGGAGGTATTTTGTTACACTACGTCTGCTGTTGTTATTCCAAGTTGTGAAAGAGTTCTACTCTAACTTACATGCGATCAACAATGGGAATATCTACGTCCGAGGAAGAGGGGTGACGTTTACTCCATCAAGAGTAAATGAATTATTCTCTATAGAAAACACCCCGGTATGTTACTATTCAAATTTTGTGCCTTCTCGATATAATGTGAATGAGATATTTCGATATCTGACTGATGAACCGGAAGATTGGGAATTGCGTGAAGACGGGTATGTTAGTTTCTCTGCATCACTTTTGAATCCTGTCTCAAAGCACTGGCACTTTTTCATCTCATCTAAATTGTTACCTACTATGAGGGTAAACAAGGTTTCTAAACAATGCGCTATATTGAATTATTTTATTCAAATTAGATTGCCTATTGATGTTGGATCAATAATTGTTAAGTCTACATTGGGTTTAATTGTGCATGGGTCAGTTCACGGACTAGGACACCCATCTACTATTTTTGCATTATGCAGTCAATACTGTGTTTCTTATGAAGCTTGGGAAAAGGTTCGTTACCTTGAAGCCGCTTAATCCTACGATATATGTTCCCTACTTTGGATAATAATGAAGACATTACATTTATTTCTGATAGAGCTTCACAAAATAATCCTATAGCAAGGCCTATTTCAGATAAAACGGAGTTACTTATGAAGAAAATTAAGGGAATGGAGAAAGAACTGCAGAATGTGAGAGATTTAATCGACAATATGTCTGATTTATTTGATCACATTGACTGGAGGATGAAGGAACACTTTGATCATTCTGGACATCCGGAAGCTAGCTTTCTTCATTTACCGAGACGAAGGGTTGGATCACTGAAGAATCTGCTTCGGAGTTTCCCTTCAGGCCTTTCTATAACTTATTTGTGCATCATCATCATATCGGAAATATCAGAGAGGATGAAGATTCTAACCTTGAAGAGTAGTAGTAAAGATTTCCATAGTATGTTTGTATTTATGTTATTTGATTTGATTTAGATTTTATTATGTGTGGAGTGATGATTTGAATATCTCAAACTTAATTGAGATATGCGTCATAGTTTTGTATCGGCATTTAGTGTGTCGTGGATTGGTTTGCGATGCTCGATTAGTAGTAAGGATTGAAGTTTGAAGTTTGATTATAGAGTTTAAAATTATGTTAGTTTGTACATCTCATGGATTTCAATATTAAAGTTAATTTGTTGTGTTGTGTGAATTTGTTTGTGTATAAGTAGCTAATCTTCATATTAAATTAATAGATGATGTGATCAGAAATATAATATAAGACAAATCAAGGACAAAAATGAGTGACGAATTTCAGAAATTTAAAATTTTTGGAATCTCGCCGACGAGCTAGAAAAATCCCGCCGACAATCGAGATCGATTTCGCCGACGACGAAGAATTTCTCGCCGACAGCGGATTTTTCCCGAGAGTTTTTGGTTCGAAAAAATATTAGCTCGCCGACGGCGAGAAAATCTCGCCGACGACGAGGTCAGGAAAAACATATATTTTGACCGGTCAAAAACACTATTTATCATCCCCAACTTCTCATTTTCGCAAAAATCGACCTAGGGCTTGAGAGATCTTGGATTTGAAGCGATTTCAACACTTTTTGACACCGGATTTCATCTTCCATTGGTAAGAGCTTCACTCCTATGCAAAAATTTTTGATTTTCACCATAAATTTTCACCACATTGCAAATTTTGAGAAAAATCAAAATGTGGAAGAAATATTCGGTGGAAATCCATGGAATTTGATTTAAATTGCTTATAAATGTTGTAGGAAGCCTTCTTAGTATTATTTTTAAGTTTAGTGAAAATTTTCACGATTTTCACAGATCGATTGTATGGCTCCACGACAAAAACATCGAGTAGAATTCGAGGAAAATCGATTCATCAATGCACGAGCACAGGCTAAATATTTTGAAAACATACAAGGAAGAAAGTGCATTGCGGATCGGGTTTTCAGAAATCCAGGAGGAGAAGTAGAGCGGATTATTAAGGAGCGAGGTTGGGAGAATTTCGTTACGTTCAATATAGAGCAGTATGTAGAAGTGGTTAAAGAATTTTATGCCAATTTGATCGCCATCGAAGATGCACCAAGTAAAGGTACGAGAGTTTTTTGTAGATTTCAATATCGCAAGAATTAACGCGTTCTATGAAGTTCATGACTCGCACTTTAGCGAGTATGAAACTTTTGGAACGATGGAAGGACCACTCGGAGGAAGTCATTAGCTTTCTCACCGATGGGACCGGAGTTTGGAAAATTAAGCGACAGGAAAGAGTGAATTTTCCTCTTTCTAAATTAAATGCAGTCTCCAAATCCTGGCATTACTTTATTTGTTTTACTCTGTTACCCACATATCACCACAATGAGGTAACACGAGATAGAGCAATTCTGAATTTCTATATTCAGAAAAACAGAAGCATCAACATTGGGAGAGTTATTTATCAAAACATCCTGGCCACTCCTCGAAATGAGAGTGGAGCTGGATTGGGACACCCTGGATTAATTTTTGCACTCTGCCAACTCTCTGGAGTTGAGGCTAGAGATGATGAAGAATGGGTGGAACCTATGAAACCACTCACAACTGCCAACATTAAGAAGTATGAATCTCATGAAGGGTGGAGATCAGGAGTGAGAAGTTATTTCACTCAGTCAAGTAGAGATATACCCTCTACTAGTTATGAACCACCTGAGCCTACCACACCTACCCTACAAGATTTGATGAATGAATTAACCCTGCATAGGAGGAGTTTTGAGCAGTTTGGAGAAACAATGGGGAGAAGATTTGATCATTTTGGTCAAAGGATTGATAATCTGGAGAGGAGACATGATTATGATAGTGCGTACCTCCAGCCGACATTCGGAATACAAAATTGCATACTATGAAGCTCGAACGTCGTTATAGGAGTGGAGATTTAGATGATGTCTTTCCGTATCGCCCTGGGTATACTCGGTATCATCCCGCTCGGCCTTCTCGATGACTTACGGATCAAGGAAGGGATGATAATATAGTTTGGGACTTTGATGCTGAAGATTAGGACTTTATTTGTTTTGTTTGTTTGATGTTAAGTTATTTTGAGAACTTTATATGTTTGTAATATTCAGTACTTTATTTTTTTTGAGACATAGGATGTTAGTTAGATTAATTTGCTTGAATTGTGATAGTAGTTTAGTTTTTGTTTTTATGTTAGTTAATTGCATTTATTTGTATGTTAAATAGGATATTAGTTTTCTTTAATATGTTTTTATTTTATTTTGTATTGTTTTAAGTTTTTAAAATTGTTAATATGTTAATTAAATTGTTTTAATATGTTAGTAATTCATATGTGTAGTGTAGAGTTATTTTAATTGTTGTGTTTAATACTTATCTTAGATTTTATCCCTGCATTTTCTTTAAATTGTTATATATATATGGAGAATACTAACAGTACAGGTTCAATGAAAAATGAAAAAGCCTGCAAAAATTTCAAAAAAAAACAGAGAAATACCTAAACTTCAAAGGTATGATATATTTACTTTCCTTCTTTTTTCATTATTTAGAATAGATATAAAAATTTAAGTTTGGAGGAGAGAGTAAAATACAAATTTAGTTATTAACTTGTTCTCAATTTCTATTTTCAAATTATTATAAAATGATTTTTATAGCAAATTTTTCAATTTAATTTAATATGAATTATTTTATTTAATTATTATAAAAGGTTAAATGAAATATTTCTAGTGCTTTAATTAATTAAATAGAATAAAATATTTGGTTAAAAGGAATAAGAATATAGTAAACTATTTTTAGTAAGGAAAACTATATTCTAAAATTAAAATTCTTAAGTATTCAAGTGAAAAAAAGATTGAAAATCAATGAAGTAAAAACTATGAAGTATATATAAGCTAAGAAATATTCCTAAGTTTCAAATTTAGGAAGATGAAAATGAAGTTCAAAATTATTAACAGGCTCTCCAGATACAGTAATCCTCATTAAAAAAAAAGAAAAAGAAAAAGAAAAATAAAAAGAAAAATGAGGAGAAACTTGAGGAGATGCCTTATCAAAAATCGGCTTCATTTGAATTAACCTAAAGAGAAAAACTTAGATATTTCCAAACTTATGTTTATGGATTAGAATTTTACCTAATAGTATTTTCTTGAATTTCTTATCATATGAATATCTTAAGTAGTTATTCTTTTAAATATAAGTCATTCCCGAAATGAATAGTAAGCTAGAAATCTTAGACTCGATAACTAAATAATTTATTTCTATAAGATTAATTAAATTACATGAATTATTTTTATTTAACTTTATTATGATATTAATTAATCTAATTCATAGTTTATTTAAATTGAAAAATCTTATTATAAAACTCATTATTTTTATGTAGTACTTAAAATTACTTGAGGACAAGTAATAAGTAAGTTTGGGGGATTTTGATCACTGAAAATTTTATTAAGAAATTCATACCTATTTTTGATGAAATTGCACTTTAAAGAAGGGTATTTTCTTTATTTTGTTGCATGAATGGAGAATTTAGGTGATAAAAGCAAAAATCATAAAAAGGAGCGGATTTGGAGCAAAAAGGAAGAAAATAATGCAATTTGTGCTGAGTCGCCGACGGCGAGATCGAGCCCGCCGACGGCGAGGTTACGAGAAGAAAATTCTAAAGGATTTATAACTGTCTCGCTGACAGCGAGCCCGAGCCCGCCGACAGCGAGATAGCGCGGTTTGAAGATCTTCTAGAAGCCTCGCGGACAGCGAGGTAGTTCGTCGCCCACGGCGAGCTAGTTCAAATAGCGCAGATACATTGAACCTGGACACCTTTTGAAGAGATGCTTACACACCTCTTGGTCCTTTGCTCACCTCTATATATAGAAGCTGAAATTCAGCTTCTATGTGTGTGTTAATTTGTTCTAAGTTATAATTCTATATAAGTGTATTAGTTGTGTGCAGTTTTTAGTGAGTCTTTAGTGAGTTAGTGAGTTAGTGAGTTTTTAGTGACTCTTGCTGTACTGGAAGGAAGAGTCAAAGGAACTGCTAGGAGTCTGCTTGGGGATAAATTGAGATAAGTATTTGTATTTATTGTTTTTATCTTTAAATGAAATCCATGCTTAGTTTAGTCAATATGCATTCTGAGTAGTTTATTAGTCTTTCTCCCTGTTATGAAATTAAGTGACTTGATGAACTAAAAATAGAAGTATTTTTATATATATTAATAAATTGTGATAATTTTTACTTAAAACTTAATTTACTTTCAAACTGGCCATTTGATTTGTTAAAATGTGTTGAATATCAACTATAGTAAAAATTACATCTGATATTCGGGAATTCAAAAGCCTTGGAAGGAAGGTGCAAATAAATAGGGAAATAATATCATCGGGCGTAGAATTGAGCATTTTAGTGTGACAGACTAAAATATTCAATTCGGTCCTATTGTTTGAGAGCTGAAGTGTAGATGTTAGCCCTCGGGCGAGGGGAACGTGGGAGCTCTGAAGTGGCAGTCGGTATCCTCCCAGCCTAGCCGCAGATTCAGTAATCAAACATAGGATTAGTCAATATTCTTTACACCTCGACCAAAGGGTAAAAAATAGGAATGCTCCTATTTGTCACAATACCTTAAAATTATCTATTTAAATTCATCAATCACTTAAATTTCTAAACAAGGGGAAATATACTTTTTCTGAATAGTTAAGACTTATTTAGCAATTAGTTTAATTTCCTGCACTTTCCATACGTATTAATTTTCTACTTAGTTAAGTTACCTAATTGAAATACTTAGTTTACTTTATTGCGCTTAAATTCAGAATTCCAAATTTTTGTATATTATTATTATTATTATTATTATTTTAAAATTAGCTGTTATTTAATTTTCTCTTTCCCTGTGGGATCGATAACCAGGACTCCACTAGAGCCCCGTATTACTTCGATACGATACGTATACTTGCGTAGCATCCACAACATAAACAATTACAATTCTATACATATAATATAGCGGGGTCAAGTTTTTGGCGTCTTTACAATTAAATTAAAAATATCATAATATAAAATTGTGGGTCAACCAACATATTTTATGCCAACTCTATTTTGCAAGGCTACTAAAGAGTAAAAGGCAGACGTCATCGTAGATTCACTTTTGCATGTTATTTGGCATTGTTTTACAGGAGTGATCATTCCAAGACACGATGCAAAGGATGAACCTCAACTAAACATTGACAACAACACAAGACCACAAGATAGTTTAGAATCTTAACAGGACTCTTTCTGAGCCTTTAAGCATCCGCTACCCTAAGGATAGAACCTAAAAATTTCCTTCCTTGTAAACATCGACATTCAAACTTTTCTAAGGATGAGTAAAAACTTTAATTGGGAGTTTTCTTTAGCATCCTCAATTGCTTAAGATGTAAATAAATATAGGGGCTTTCCCTTATTGAAAGTAGTGAACCCCAAAATAGGTATGAAAACCTAAATCTTTGGTCGTGGATTGACTCAACCTACTAGTGTCGGGTGCGTTGCCTTTAACGTTAATATTCAAAAGATAGTTTCAGTTCAGTTTCACAATAAGATCAATTTAATAATGAGGGGGTCACTCCGATACGCAAGTATACATATTGTTCATGTAATATAGGGCTCTAGTGGATTCCTGGTTATCGATCCCACGAGGAAGGTAGGAACTTTATCAAAATATAACAAAAATTTGAAATCCAATACTCAATTTACAATGCAAGTGCAAGTAATATTAAAGTTGCTAGTGCAAGAATAACCATGACTAAGTTAACTACAATTATTTTCTAAATTTCTAAGAAGAATTGACTAACAAACACTAAGTTTTGTATGGAAAGGTTCTAATATAGAAAAGTATTTTTCCTCTTGCCGTGATTCTGTGATGAGTGATTGATATAGATTGATAATAAATTTGTATTATGCCAAATAGGACCAATTATATTCTTTACCCTTGCAAGAGTACCCCCTCTTCCAAGTATGAAAAGAACATTGGCAAATATGAGGCTTAGTCACTAAATCTAAGGTTAGGCTGGGAGGATACTGGCTCTCACTTCAGAGCTCCCACTTCCCTTCATCTAAAGGCTAACCCTTGCTTTAATTACCAAACTTTAGGACTAAATTAGGGATTCCAACCTGTCACTCTAAAATCTCCAATTCGACACCCATCAAACCATATTTCCCTATTTATTTGCACTCAATTCCCATGAATTATGCAACTCATTCATGGACATTGAATCGATTCTCCACTATTTTTGTAGAACACTTAGTCCTGTCGGATTAAATGTTTCATAATAAGTTTTAATAATTCAAGGCCACATCGAGAAGTAAATTAAGTTCAAAGTGAAAAATCATCACAATTTCTTAACATTTTATGGCACATCAAATCTAAATCAACATTTCACCACATCACATTGCAAGAAAAAAGAAAAAGAAATCTACTCAGAATTCAAGAGGAAGATACAACAAAACATGAATTTTGTATATAAAAGCAAAGTCATACAAACCACAAAAGTAAATACAACTTATCTCATTTTCTTACCCAAGTAAATCCCTTGAAGTTTCTTTGTATTCTTTTCTCTCTTCTCTACAACACTCAATTCTCTCCTTAGAATAGCAAGGAAGAAGCAAACTCTCACTTTTCTCATTCTCCTACACTCCTTAGAGAAGAATCCCTCACAAATCAACACTTAACACACACTCTTTTCAAACCCTAACACACTCTCTTCACTTCTCTTCCTCTCATCTTACTTCACACACTAACACACACACCACTTTCTTGGGCGTCCATAACTGTCTATAAAAGTTTAGAAGAAAATTCCCCTAGAGTTTCCTCAAGTAACCCTTCAAAAAGTGTCCAAATACATTGAATTTTGAATTCCACTCACATTGGGCGCCGGGGGTGCTCGATAGGGCACCAGCGGTGCTGGGCTGCCATTTAACTCTGAACTCTCTGAAATTGGACACCAGCGGCACCCATTCTTGCTCTGGCGATGCCGGAAGACTATTTTCTCCATTTTGCCTCTTTTTTCTCCAAATACATTTATTTTGGTTTCCTTTTGCTCCAATCATCTAAAATCTTCACACTTGCAGCAAAACATGCATAATAACTGTGTAATATCACAAAAAATAAGTATAAATTGTATAACAAAATGCTAATATATTTTTGGTGTATCAAAATCCCTCAAACATAACTATTACTTATCCTCAAGTAATCCTTTTACTACATAAAAATATAACTCAAAGTAGTGAACCTTTCACTTATAGAATACTATGATTTTTGATTCAAATGAATATAATAGTAAGATTATTAGAAAGAAGTTCAGTAACTCAGGTTAAAATTATAGGTATAAGAACATTCAGTACTCAAGTCTAAGAGTTCTAATTTTCTATTCATTTCAAGATGAACCGTAATTTGTCACATTAAGGGTATCTTGAAAGACTATATGAAAAATAAGTTCATGCAAACTCCATTAGAAAGTAGGCTAATACTTTTATATATAAATTTAGAATTAACAAAGTTCTCCCTTTATGTTGATTTAAGTGAAGCCAATTTTTGACTAAGCATCTCCTCAAGCTTCTCCTCACACATACATTCTTTTCTTTTTCTCTTTCTTTCTTTCTTTCTCTCCTTTTCTTTCTCTTCTTTTTTTTTATTGTGAGGATTACTATATTTGGATAGCCTTTAATAGTTTTTAACTTCACTCTCCTCTTTCTAAAGTTGAAACTTGAAACACCTCCTTACTTTATAAATATATATCAACTTTATAATTCATCATAAAGTCACAATCCTTTCTCCACACATAGTTCTTTAAGTCTCTTAACACTTCAAAAATACAGTTTTCTTTACTTTAAATAGTAAACTAGTCTAATACTTTCATACTAAATATCTTAACCTTATAAAATTAACCTTTTTTACTAAAAAACTTTCATTCAAATCTACCATAATATTTAAATGAAATAAAAAATTTAGTTATCTAAAGTTAGGTTCAACTACTAAAAGTCATGCTAATAATTTCTGAAATTATATTAATTTGAGAATAAATAAGAGTTAATATTTTACCCTCCCCCAAACTTAAGTTTTTCATTACATATAAATTTACAAAGGTAGACTAAAAGAAAATTAATCTTTTGGTGCTGGGATTTTGAAATCTTCTGAATCTATGCTGGTATTCATAAAAAATATTAATCTAGCAAGCATGGAACAGTTAGAAACAGTGATATAAATAACATTAAAAATTTCGCAAGGGTGAAGAAATATTAAACACTTAAACATTAAACATATAACTTAACATCATAATCTCAATACAAATCACTAAAAAAACTAACATAGAGTTCATTAAATTTTCATTTTGTAACACATATACATTAATAAACTACACTAATCACAGAAAAACAAACAAAAAACCCAACAAAGTACTACAAAACAAAAAGAAAATTAGAAATCACAAAACTACCAATAATCATCACCAGCTTCTTCAGCTTCTTCTGTATGATCAGGTTGGTAAGGAACATAACTGGGGCAGGTAGGAAATATCACTCAAGAGTCTCCCCTCATGAATCTGACCTGAGCATCATGGTAAGCTATATCATACTCAACTCTCCTCCTCATATAATCTTCATTCACATCACTTCTAGCCTCAAAGTCATCCATCCTGCTATGGAGTCTATCTATACTGGCACTCTGAATCCTTAACTGCTCCATAACATCAGATAATGTAGGTGGCTCAGAAGTAGATGATATCCTGGCTGGTAGTAGGAATATCAGTACTCCTTCTTTCTCCTCTGCCAAATACATGAGACTCATAAGTATGAATAATGATCTTGGTAATAGGCCTCAGTGGATGGACTAACTCTTTAGAACCATCAAACTCAACTCCATACCATGCACATAATGCATGAATCAGGGCAGGATGTCCTAATCCACTAGTGGTTTCTCCTCTAGCAATAGTCTGGATATTCTTGAAAAAAATCGATCCAATATTAATTTGCTTCATTGTCTGAATATAATAATTTAGAATTGCTCTATGTCTAGTGACTTCACTGTGATGATAAGAAGGTAGTAATCTTGCAGAGATGAAATAGTGTCATTCTTTAGAAGCTATATTTAACTTGGAAGTAGGGAAATTAATCAAATATTTTTGCATTATTTTTCATTCCTCTCTTCCATCAGTAAGAAACATAATCACTTCTTTCATATTAGGCTCCCTCATATAAAGTTTTCATATTCATAAAATATGATCCCCCATAACTGATAAAAATCATTAATACACCGAGGGGTGAATTCTACCATTTTTCCTCGAACAAGTACGTATTCCGTTTCAGTCAAAGGCAAATTTGCATAAAACTCCCAATCAGTACCCATAATAGTATTAGTTATAAAATAACAAAATGTTTCCCAGTTTCAATCATAAATCAACTGCTCTAAAGATCCGCCTAAATTTCAAAAGCCCTGTCTTGAATACACTTTTTGTTATATAAGAAAAAATTGAAACGATACTGTGCATTCACGTTTACAAAATTTTCATCATCAAAATCCAACTTTCTCTTGCCTTTACTTATTTTAGGTTCCATGGGAAATTTTCTAAAAATTTTCAAGAAAATCTGATAAATTTGAAAATCACAATATAGGAGACTCCTAAAGCAAATCTAAGTAAGTAAGAGCATAATACACTATGGAAAATCTCATCATCAAAATTTCCAAATCTAGAATCTAAGCACTGTGAAAATTTTCATGGTGAAAATAAAAAAATTTTAGTTTAGGGTGAAGCTTTTACTAAGAGAAGACAAAATCCACACTTTTTAAGCCTTAAAATCACCTGAAATCCATGATCTAGCAATCCCTAAATCTCAAAAATGTGTTGGTTGGAGGTAGAAGACGATGGAAATGGAACAAATGGCGGGTCTTAGGGAAAAAATTGTGAAATAAAGAGGGTTTCTGGGCCTTTCTGTATTCGGGCTCCGATGACACTTGATAGGGTGCTGGCGGTGCTCTATTTAAATTCCTAAACTCTCAGTATTAGAGAGCTAGCGGCGCCCAATTTAACACGGCGACGCCAGCTCAATTTCTGGGTCCTTGAAGTTTTTGCAATTTTGATCGTTTCAAAATTACACCATTACATAATTAGCCTTTTTAAGCATCTATTTCTTCAATTAAGTAATTAACTAACAATAAATCTACACAAACAACACAAAACATCAATTTAATATATAAAATCCACATTCCAAACATACACACATAAGCATTCACATATAAGTTCGTCAAGCCATATAACTTCAGCATTACAAGCACACTACGTTATCTAACGCTGAAAACTAAACACAAACATAGAATCCAAGCATAATAAGTCTAATTACACACTGCATAGTAAATCAAACCAATATTAATCACACCAAAACATAATAAAAGTATCAGATACTAAATATAAAGTGGAGTCACTACTCATCGTCAGTCTCAGTAGTATCTTCTCCTCTGGTATCTGTAATAGATTGACAATGCATGAACAGATTGTAGAAAGGATGATACGGGAATTCATCGATCGAATCCTCAGCAATCACAGCATTCCTTTTCATCACATTCACCGAACTATCTTCAATTCGACAAGTGCGGTCAAATTGTTCTTTTTTTCTCCAATCCAAGTGATCAAATAAATGAGAGATATTATTAATAGCATTCATAATATTTTGTACCTCTTTTCCCAACTTCTGGATCTTCTTCAAAATCACTTGGGAACTTTCAGGAAAGTAAGGTAGAATAGGTCGTGAACTCTGAGATGGTTGATCTACATTGAGGCTCATATCATTCTCATCTCCTATTGCCTGACAGTCATAAAAATTAGTTGGGTCTATAGGCCTCCAAAGAAGAAACAATTTTTCCTAACTTTCATATGGAACATGTGATAGGCTGTAAAGAAGAAATATGGTGGAGGATGTCCAAGCCCATATTTTTGATCCATGAACAATCAATCCCAACACAGATTTCATAATTATAGAACTAATATCTATCGGCCTTCGAGTTTAAATACATTAATTTAAAATGACACTTTCTGTTATCACATTACTAATTTTCATAGTAGGAAGTAACTTTGCAGAAATAAAATAATGCCATTACTTCGACACCGAATTTAAAGATGCAGTAGAATAGCTTACAAATCAGTTGTCTCGTATCTCCAAATCTTCACTTTCATCCGTCAAAATAGCGATGAATTTCATTCATATTGTCCATCGTTGCATCAAAATTCAGATGATGACAGATAGGCACATTCTCAATCATAAACAAATCATTTATCTTCCAAGGAGTGAATGATAGAAACATGCCTCACACATAGACGAATCCTTGGCTAATACCATGAAGATTTGCATAAAAATCTTTTACAACCAGAACAACTACAGCGGAAGTCGTGTAACATAACACTTCCCAATGCCTTTGCACAATAATTTCTTCTACATGAGTATTGGAAGTATCCATACCTCTATTCACAAAGCCTCTTTTTTTGATAATCCTCCTCTTCATCATTACCTTATTGAATAATCGTTGAGCCATGAAACTGATGATTTTTTGTCAGTTGAAAACTCTAAATCTCGGGGTTTCTACAAAGTTGGAATCCATTGGATGGGAATTTAGAATGAATCCTTTCATTTTTCTGGAGTTTAGGGGGTTAAAAACACATTTTGGGAACTTACTAGGACTAAATCCCACCTAAAACCTCCAAAAATCGTATTTTGAAGCTCTAGAAAACTTCTCTAGAACTTCGGCGCCGGCGGTGCCCAAACCCCATAATTAGGTGCATCTCTCTGAAATAGGGTGCCGGCGGCACCAGTGTTTAAAATTTGACCGAACCGTAATATTCTAAATTTTTTACGATCCAAAAATTTCCAATCTTTCATGATATTTATGAATGTGTATGACTCAAATATTACTAAGTACAAGCACAACTACTAAAAACAAGCAGACAAACATAACAAAGATAATTATGGGTTGCCTCCCACAAAGCACATGGTTCAACGTCGTAAGCCCGACAAACATTCAGTTATTCAAGATGAATTAACATTAAAACCACTTTAAAATCTGGTTGATACCCTTCAAAATATGGTTTTAGTTTATGCCTATTAACTTTAAATATCTTTCCAGTTTTAGGATCCTCAATATCAACAGCTCCAAAAGTATAAACTTTCATAATAGTAAGAGGTCCTATACGCCTAGACTTTAGTTTTCCAGGAAATAATTTCAGTTTTGTATTGTATAACAAAACTTTCAGTCCATGTTCAAATTTCTTTCTTAATATCTTCTGATCATGCCATAATTTCATTTTCTCCTTATAAATCATGTCATTATGATAAGATTCATTTCTACTTTCTTCTAGTTCATTCAATTGCAAAATCTCTTCTCACCTGCATTCTTTAAGTCAAAATTCAACTCTTTTGTCGCTCAATATGTTTTATGCTCCAATTCTACAGGTAAGTGGCAAGTCTTTCCAAATATTAGTCTATAAGGAGACATTCCAATATGGGTCTTTTAAGTAGTCCTATATGCCCATAATGTAATATCTAATCTCATAGATCAGTCTAGTTTGTAAAGATCCACAGTTTTTTCCAAAATTCTTTTAATTTCATGATTAGACACTTCTGTTAAACCACTAGGGGATGATAAACAGTAAAGATTCTATGAATAATATTATATTTTCCAACTAATCTCTGAATCCGGTTATTCCTAAAATGAGATCCACCATCATTTATGATCGCTTTCAGCATTCCATATCTTGTAAAAATATTTTTCATTAAAAAACTTGAAACACTTTGAGCATCACATCTTGGTAAAGAATTGCTTCGATCCATTTTGAGACATAATCAACAACGACGAATACATATATATTTCCAAATGAAGGAGTAAATAGACCGATAAAATCCAATCCCCATACATCAAAGATCTCATCTTCTAATGTAAAATTTAGAGGCATTTCATTTCTTCTAGAAATATTTCCTACTCTCTAACTTCGATCACATGATTTTCTATATCAGTATACATCCCTAAAAAGATTAGGCCAATAAAATCTAGGTTGTAAAATCTTATAAGCAGTTTTATCAATTTCAAAATATCCTCCAAATTCTGAATCATGACAACTCTGAATAATTCGTTCAGTTTCTTCATTTGACACACATCTTCTAATAAAAAGATCCTTACATTATTTATATAGATAGTGCCCATCCTAAAAGTAAAATTTAGTATCATTTCTAAATTTCTTTTTTTGTTGCCTTGTTAAATTAGGTGGCAAAATATCACTTACTAAATAATTCACAATATCAGCATACCAAGGAAAATTCTCTTCCTTAATATTGTAAAGTTGCCAGTCAGGGAAAGTTTCTGTAATTTCCTTTTCATATTCAGATAGTTTATAATAATCCAGTCTAGAAAAATGGTAAGCAATTTGATTATCAGTTCCTTTTCTGTCAACTTTCACAAAGTCAAATTATTGCATATGAAGTATCTATCTGATTAATCTCGATTTTGCATCCTTCTTTTGCATTAAATATTTGATAGCTGAATGGTCTGTATGCACTATACATTTAATTCCAACTATGTAAGGTTTGAACTTTTTGAAACCATACATAATAGCTAATAATTCTCTTTCCGTAGTGGTTTAATTAATCTGAGCATCATTAAGATTTTTACTAGCATAGTAAATAACTTTGAACATTTTATCATACCTTTGCCCTAAAGCAACTTCAATCAAAAAATTGCGGGCATCACACATGAGTTCAAATGGTTTTTCCTAATCAGGTGAAATAATTATAGAGGCAGTGATTAGTTTTTCTTTTAATAATTCAAGGGCATTCAAACAATCTTCATTAAAATCAAATTTCTTATCTTTTTTTAAAATTTGACACAGAGGTTTAGTAATTTTTGAAAAATATTTAATATAACACCTATAAAATCCAGCATGTTCTGAGAAACTCCTCACCTCTCTCACTGTAGTAGGAGGTGGTAATTTCTCAATAACCTAAAGTTTTGCAGGGTCAACCTCCATACCAAATTAAAAAATTTTATGCCCCTCCTTCAACCATAAACTGACATTTTTTCCAATTTAGAACTAAATTTTTTTTCTCACAAAGCTCCAAAACGTTTTCCAAGTTAATCAAACATATGTTAAATGAAGTTACAAATATAAAAAAATCATCGATAAATACTTCTATTCCATTATCAATCAAATTACTAAAAATAGACATCATACATTGACCCACTTTTTATATGTATGCAATTTAAGTTAATAGTAACGACACCAAAAACTTGATCCCGCTTTAAATTTAGTTATATGATTTAATGTATAATGTGGATTCTACGCAAGTATACGTATCGTATCAAGTAATACAGGGCTCTAGTGGAATCCTGGTTAAAGATCCCACAGGGAATTTTTTAAAAGATTTGTTATCAGCTAAATTTAAAGAAATTTCTTACTAATCTAGTAGACTGAAATTAAAAGCAAACTTAAAGTAAACTAATGTTTAAAATAAAGTTGATTTAATTAATTTAGAAAAAGTATCCTTCTCCTTTTTTAGAAACTTAAGTGAATTGATGAATTTAAATAGAATTTTTTTAAATTGTATTGTGACAAATAGGAGCATACTGTTGACCTCATTTTTGATGAGGTCTTCTCTTCTCTCTTTAGTACTTAGGATCTAGCCTTAGGCTTTTCCTTTAACTATCCTAGAGGATTAGAATTGGGACCCACCATCTAGAAATTCAAACCACTTCTTAACTCCCTGCAAACTCCACAAACTTTACTGTAGACCCCTAATCACCTAGAGGGTTGAAATCAAATGTGGAAGTTTAAAGGATGAGTTCCTATAGGACTCTTTGGCCTTAGGACTGCCCTGGGTGGCCTGGTCCGGTGAGGGCTGACTTACACACACACTACACTTATACACTACACTTTCACACAACTCCTAAAACCACACCTATACCCAACTTGACCTCCTGACTCATGAAGGTGATTCATATGGATGGTCCTTAACCCCTAAGCCCTAGGCTAAGAGGGTTAGGAACAACATAGTGAATGCCTCAAATGAGTCCCTTCATGGCTCATGTGGGCTTGATATGGCTTTATGGCTCAAGCCAAAATGGTTCCATTCCACTTACATTTACCGAATCTTCAATTTTGCAAATTTTCAATTTTTGACCCCCGGGGCTCCGGACCCGCCTAACCTACCCTAAACCCTTGAAATTACCCAAAATTTTCAAATCACCCAAAATTCCTCAAAACCAATCCCAAACATTTCCAAATTACTCAATTTGATCATACATAGCCAAAAATATCAAAAATTCCAAAAATACCTCCCAATACCCTCCAAATACCCAAAATACCCCTCTTGACCCAAAAATCCAAAAATTCAGAAAATTCCCAGAAAATTCCAAAAAATCCTAAATATTACCAATTTCATTTTGTTCAACTACACTATGGGCCAATTTTGTCAATTTACCCCACTTTTATTAAAACCCCCAATTTGACCCATTTTAACCCTAAGTGAACACAATGTCAAGCCAAACCTTCCCAATTGACCCAAATTCTGGTCCAATTCAATTCTAAACTTCAATTCAACATTCCCAACACCAATCTAGACCAAATCCAAGTCCAATTTGATTAACATTTGAATCCAATTTCACTTTTGGCCTTAAAGCCCAATTTGGACCCATGACCCAAACCTAATCTAAACTAACCCAATTCAACTCCAATTAACCCCAAATCTTTTCCAAACCTTCCTTAGCATCCCCACAAACAAAAAAATAACATGATTTGCCCAAAATTTAGACCCAAACCCCACTCAAATTCAACCCAAAGCTAAAAGGCCCAATTTTGACCTAAACCCAAACCTAACCCAAATAAGCCCAAACCCCAAAATCAAAACCCAACCAAAGTCAAAACCTCTTTGAAACACTCCCATAAACATTTCACAACATTAATTTTACATCAATTTAAACCCTAGCCCAACATTGGCCCAAGTTAGCCCAATTTGACCTATATTGGCCCATTCACCAAAGAGGACCAAATCCAACCCAAACCTAGCCCAAACACTTCAAATTTATTCCAACTCATTTATGAAACATTCCTAAACTAAATTCAACACTTATTGGATCCAATCCTTTGCAAAATTATCATCCTAAAATCAAAAAAACCCACTTCCCTAAATCACTTTAAAAGCCCATCTAAAACCATTTCAAAGAGCCCAAAATCTACCCTAAAGCCCACATGACATTTCCATTTGCCATCCATTTAACCAAAGCCATTCCCTAAGTTCCAATTCCATCATCAAATAAATCCAAATCAAGCCATATGCCAAATCCCATCAAATCACCCCTAAATTACCAAAATTTCCAAATTCCATTTTCATGAAATTGACCAAGCTTTTCCCCAAGCCAAAGACAAGCCATGAAGCCACTCTTAAGCCACATGTAAGCCATGTGAGTTGCTCACATGTGACGTTACCACATTTGGCAAAAGGAGGGCCCCCTTTCCTAATCCTTCTTAAACCCTTTTTTACCTTAAGCATGTCACACACTAAACCATGCTTAGCCACCTCATCATGGATGGAGACCACACCATTTTCTCTTGGGCGACCCAAGTGATCCTTTTCGGCCTAAAACCGGGCCTTGGGCGGTGAACCTAGCCCAAAATCATGGGTTGACTCATTTGAACCCAAAATAGCCTTCCCCCATTCCATTTCAATCCAAGCTCTTTACACATGGCATTGGCCAATTGACTGCACTAAGCCCCAGCCCTGACCTCCCTGACCTTGAGGGTGACCTGACCCTGGCCGGCCAGCCACCACAGTCACCGGAAACCACTAGGCCGAGAGCACCCATGTGAGCCAAAGTTTGGAATTCCCACTTGCTGAGCTGCCCCATGCCCAATGGCCATCATGGCTGTTCCTCCCTTGACCTAAGCAGCTGATCCCAAGCCTTAAACCCCCCTGGGAGGCCCTCCACCCTCTCCTATTTAAACACCACCCCCTCTCGGCCAAGAGAGGTGCTTGAACCGGACCTTACCGAAACCACCGCCAAAATTGCTCCAAAACACTCTCCACACCAGAGCGAGTTGATCCCCGGTGACAATTTGCCCTAATCCCCACCAACGAGCCCGATTTCTCGGCCAAAATTCCACCCAAAACGAGGACACTTCTCCACGGTGGATCAATCCTCAAATTGATTGGTCCTACACCTTCACCGGACCGAGGGAAGAGGTCCACCGACAGAAAGCCCACTCTCCGGGCCACCCATACGTTCCGGACTCCAAGCTTTGTGATCGGGCTTGGTCGAAATCATACCTAGGCAATTCAACAGACCAAGAGACTTCATCTGGAGCTTGCTGGGATCCAATCGAAGGTGACACAACCCTCAGATTGAAGCCACACTTCTTTGAGCAAAGGTATGAGCTAACTCTTTATCCCGAGCTTCTGGAGATTCTCCATTTCAAATGCCTTAATTTCAATGCATGATCACCGTATAGATATATTCGTCTCTTCAAGACGAATCCATGAAAGCACAAGAACACGAAAATCCGTTGAGAAATGAGTGAGTTCTTAGGGTTTTAGTGTGGACGGCTCTCGGGTGAGGACGCTTGGGGATGATGAACGGATGCCGTTCATTCCATACACACGCGGACGGATGGCCAGGATCGCGCCAGATGAGGAGGTGGAACGATACAGCGGGCCCCCGGAGCGCAGAGTTGGATGGCGGCGTCGAATGGCAGCGCGACACGCTGCATTTCAGAGCTGCCGAGGATGGCATGGCGCCGCGTGGATAAGTAGGAAATTAGGGTATTTTTTGATTTATTTAATTCCCCAAACTTCAAAAATGCATAACTTTGTGTAGAAAAATCAGAAAAATAAAATAAAAATACCCTCTTTCTCGGTGAACGAGAGGAGAATAATGTGGAAAAGAGATCATTTAATTTCATCAAGTATTTTATTTTTAATGATTTATTTACCCTCTGCATTGTTTTAATTCTCCATGCATATAGGAAATTCACCATGGCATGAGACCATATGGCTTTTGAAACCTCTGAATTTAGGAATATTTCCTGAATTTTCCAAAGTCAGAGGCCATCCCTATGAGAAGTTATTGATTTTTCAAATTCATATTGCTGTTTTGAGTATTTTAAATCCAATAATTAGCATGTTGTGAAATAAATTCTAGAAAAATTTGGTGATGTTTCTTATGACCAGAGGACCCTAGGAAAAATAGGTTTTGAATTAGTTCACTTGGAATAACCCTAATTGGCCTAAACACCCGAAATAGGTCCTTAATTAATTAGAGCTAATCATGTATCAAATTGACTTGAAATCAATTCTCCACCGACCTTTAGGATCAGAGGAACCCACCATAAAAATTTGAAGTCAATTGGACTTGGTTAGCCCTACTAAATGGGTTGATTAAGCCATTTAGCCAATTTAAACTTTAAAAATTCATAACTTTCAAAATACTTTTCAAAAATTCACCAAATTGGTTTTGGAGATTCTCTGATATCAGGGGAATTTAGGAAAAATAAAATTGCAATTTTCTAAAAAAGTTGATTTTTTGCATTATTTTAATATTTTAATAAATAAAAAATAATAAAAATCACAAAAATAAAAAAATTCACCAAAATGTTATATTTTGAATTTTAATCACTTAGGAATGAACCCCATATTTTTCTTAAGTCTCTATAATGAGATATTAAATTTTAAAGCCCTAAGGTAATTTTAAAATTAAAAAATGTATTTTTTAGCATTTCCGCTAAAATAATTCTAATAAATCAAAGAAAAATCAAAAAAATTTTAAAAATTGATTCTCTGATTTCCTTGATATCAGAGAGATTTTTGAAAAATATAAAATTTATTTTTCGTCCTTTATGTTATTTTTAAATTAATTAATACTCCAAAATTTAAAATAATTATAATAAAAATAATATAATTCAAAAAATCACCAAAATTGGTCCAAGTGGTCCTCTGGTCATTAGGAATGTCCCATAATTTTATTAAGGATAGAAACTTTCTCTTGGACATATTGTTAAATTTTCCTTGGAAATCTCTATTTTCCACCAAAAATAATTACATAATTAAATTAAATACAGAAAAATCACATTTTCTCCTCTCATGTCTTTATTGACATATGAGTGAAGTCACATAAAAATTTAAAGTTAATTTAAGCTCGATTTAGTGAGTTATGAAATTATTAAGCTTGAAGGGGCAAAATGGTAATTAAAATTTTAATCTTTAATTAAAACTTTAGGCTTAATAAAATTAAAGAGTAAAATATTTGATCCTAATCTGATTTGGATGATTGAAATTTAAATAATTAAAGAATAGAAACCTACCAAACAATTTGAAAATAATTAAAATAAACCTTAATTAAATAATTGATTAAATTTGGAAGAATAATGAAATTGGAATTATTAAAATAGGGATATTATTAGGAAGAGATTTGTTCTTTAATTTAAGAATCCCTAAATTAATCATCTCCATAATATTTAATTCCTAATTAAAATGATAATCCAAGTTTAAGATTTAAAATGCTAAAAGACTTAATCATTAAATTAAATTAAAGTTAAATTATTTAAATTAAACCCTTTTAAAATTTCAATTAAATTAAAATTAAAAGTAAAATTAAATTAAAATTTAAATTAAATTGAATTAAATAAAATTAAATTAAAAGAAATAAATTAAATTAAATTAAATTAAATTAAATTAAATTAAATTAAATTAAACAAATTAAATTAAATCAAATTAAAATCAATTAAATTAAATTAAATTAAATTAAATTAAACAAATTAAATTAAATCAAATCAAATTAAATTAAATTAAATTAAATTAAATTAAATTAAATTAAACAAATTAAATTAAATCAAATTAAATTAAATTAAAGGAAATTAAATTAAATTAAATTAAATCAAATTAAATTAAATTAAATTAAATTAATTCATATCAAATCAAACTAAATTGAATTAAATTAAATTAAATAATAGAATCAAGTTAAAATTAAAATCAAGTCAAATTAAATCAAAATTGAAATTAAACTAAATTAAATTAAATTAAAATTAAATTAAATTGAATTAAAAAAAATAACATCACCTAAGACATAAAGAAATTCAAAATAAAGCAACTTGAACACTATTCCAAATTTAAACCCGATAACTGAAATTAAATTAAATCACAAACCATTTGAACACGAATTTGCCCTCGAAAGCTTTGGTTATCATAACTCCTAAACAGAACGTTAAATGAAATGGTACTTCACTTATAGGATATTCAAATGTCCTAGTTCATCGAGCAAGATAACAAAACTTGAATTCTTGGACGATTAATTCATTTGTATAATTGAATTCATTTCGGATCGAAAACAATTCTAGCAATATTAAAAAGATGTTTAAGATTCTTCTTAAGCACTTCCTCAATATGATAGGATATTTATAAGAACAATTGAACTTAATTGTTCTTTGATGAAGAAAATCGTCCTCAAACCAAATCACAAGAACCTAGACGTCATAGGAAATGACTAGCTATAGGATTAGGAATTTGGTAGAATACCATAACCCTTCCCTTAGCTTTACCTAGGAACTTGTTTAAATATTCTAAATTGTGTTTGAGTGCAGCTTGGGATGACGGGAAGACCCTCCAGGTACGCTTTTATTTTATTGCAATTTACTTTATTGCAATTTATTTAATCGCATCGCACTTACTTTTCTTGCATGATAAACAAGCTCGTTGCATGAAAACCCACACTTTTAGGATAGTCCCTAAAACTGAAACCAAAACTAAATTAAAAGTCATTGTAAGATAAAATTCACCGCCACAACATTTCAAAATATAAAACAACTCAAAATTTAATCACAAACAGAATACAAAACTGCAATTACAACTAAATTAAAATGTCTTGTTGGATGATCGGGAATACCTCGGATGATGTAACCTACGTGTTGCTAACGGGATTTCCCACGGTCTAAATGAAAGTGTGGAAGTCATTCAGTTGAGTTAGCAAATTCATCTGGACTAAGTGAATCCGATAAAAATAACGATGCCGGAAGGATGGAACCGTGGGATCTTAACCGGTGTTGTTATAATCAACTTTAAGATTTGTTTTAAATAAAACATAAAAAACACTTGGAAATTAAGATTTTCTCTAAACCAAAACACTTTTCTCATCTCCTGATTTATGACTTCTAAAACTAAACCTCTACAACAATAAGGAGCTCGGAGCATGGTGGGCAGCACGGCCATCGTCATCAGCAAAACCTGAGTCTACTTCAGCAAAATCCTCTTAGAATTAAATAACGAAGCCATAGGATTTCGAGGTAGTTTGCCTAGTGCAACATAAATCCTCAACTCTTCGTTAGGCATTTGCATGATCATGTCATGTAAATTAAGCCCTAACCGGTCTTAGGATTCTGAGGTAGTCATTCGATATGACATAAACCCTCACATCTTCAAGGCTATTTGTATGTATTATCATACAGTATAAGTCTAAATTAATTAAAATTGGCAAGATTGAAACATTAAATAAACATTAAATCTAAGCCAAACAATAGGATAGTTGAGAAATTACCGAAGTTCGCTTCGAATCTGTGATTTCTCCTACCTTTCTTCCTTTGAATTCCCAAAACAAAATGTTCCAAATTTGATCGATTCCCTATTGAAATTCCAAAATTCAATCCCTTTGAAAACTTAAACTTTGAAATTCTTGAGAGCAGAACTACTGATTATTATCGAGAGTTTTCTTAAGTGATCCCCGTCACTTAAGATGTAATTAAGTTTAGGGGCTTGCCCTTATAGGGAATTTTAAGAACCCAGGTAATATAAACCCTGCTTAATGCTTTCATATTAAACAGGGGAATTTGTCGGCTTATAAAATTGGTTCGCAGACCAAACGGATGTCACAAACCTTTCTAGTTTATCTAATCGAGCCCCATTATCAAGCAGTGTGTCTATTCTTCGGGATAGATACAAGGTTTGTGGTGCGGTGCTCGTTTATATAAACTATTCGGGATGTGAGATCAGTTTGATTTCATATCTTAAAATTTTCAAACTTAAAATTATTTTCAAAATCAAATACTACTTTCTAAATTATATATATATTTAAATTAAATTTAAAATCTAAAATTCGCCGACAATTTCTGTTAGGCGACCCCTTTTCAAAATACAACACACAACCTAAAAATAAGTCGTACAATTTCTGGTGACTCCGCTGGGGACAAATCCTCTCTACATTTTAATCAGACAATTCTGCTTTCAAAAATCGATAGTGTATCCATGTTCCTAGTGGATCAAACTGCCCTTCTTTCCGTTGGAATACTATGTTCATTTCTACCTTGAACAAGTATAGCCAACATTCTCTCGGATTTAGGAGCCATTTGTTTAGACACCCCTAAACAGAGAGGTTCGAAATCCTTTTACCTCATTTTTGAGGTGGGGTGGACCCCGATAGGTATTAGTTTAGGAGCGGTCTTGCGAGTTGAGATGTTTCGCAAGACTTTCTCTTCCTTTTCCGGTTCCTAATCAATTCCTTTTACCCTTCCTACAACTCTCCTTCTTTTAATAATTCTCCTTCCTAACGAACAAATCTTTTCGAAAAAGATAATTTTCCTTTAATACCACAAATACACTAAGATAAACGAAATGTGTTCGAACTCTTTTTTTCGTCATAAGTTATACGATAAAAAGAAGCACGATTCGGGGACTAACACTTGGAATCTGCCCTGCAGAAATGGAAGCCCCAAAACTGATCTTCTCCTTCGTCAATGGACTAGACCTGGCCATGTTCAAGGACGAACTGCCTGATAATGGAATTATTCGATTCAGAGAAGGATTCGGGGACACCGACCTCAAAATCCCCGACGTCACTCTCTTTTCCCTCACAAGCAAAGTACCAGAAACTGAGAAGCCGTTGATTGAGTTTAACCTCAAGTCAACTCATGAATTCCCTCATCTGCAAAAGATTCCAACTGAGAGGAATACTGCTCGTCCACGGAAGGACCGTTGTTGGTACCCCCACCGGTCTAGTTGTCTCCGCACCTACCCCGGCTCTGTCAAACTAAAGGGGAAGGAAATTCGGAACTATGGTGAACTCGTTACCATGGAGGGTACGGACCTTCTGTGAGACATTCGTTTTTGAAATCGGGTCCGGCTCGAGAATTCCATCAACGACACGGACTCGGAGAAGGAACGAAGTAGAAGGATTGCTAGAGAAGCCGAGCTGCCGAAGTTGCTTTCTGGAGGAAATCCCAAACCGCCCCGCATACACCGCTGCCTGAATACATACCAATTTTGGGAGGAAGTAGATTCCATCCCCTCTCCGCCGCAGAGGATGAAGAAAATGTTCGTAAGATTGCTGCAGCATTGCCTCAGCCCGTATATTACAACGATAGCAGTAAGAAAAGGGCTAGAATTACGTCATTTGCTCGACTGCAAACCTTGATAGAAAAGTTGGCAAAGAAGGAAAAATGCCCTGTATCAGAAATTTTAAGAAGGATAGGGCGGGTGCCAGCCAAGTCCCTTCTTGGGCCGCGCGTAGAACCTGCTATCGCTGCGAAAAAGCCAAATAAGAGAATGAAAGCTAGTCCACCTGTCGTTGTTTCAGGACTACAAATTAGGGAGGATACCACCTTCGAGCATTTGGCTGACAGACCATCCGGTCCTAGACCTTCTGCTGCTAGAAGGATGGTATGGCGTCCCACTACCGGACAATTAAGATTAAAACAACAACTCGAGAAGGAAAGTCTCGTCAGGAGACTTGAGTCCAAAGAAAGTGCTACTGCAGTAAAGGGGACTCATGAGAAAGAGACCCGACAGTTATCACATGACAACTGCAAGGACGTACAGAAAAGACCACTAGAAGATGCTATGGAAAAGCTAAGAACTGATATTCGGCGATTAGCAAAGGAAAGAGAAGAGAAATTCGGAGATGAGATTGATTCGTCAGAGTTCATGGATGATGAGTATGCAGAAATTAACATGGTTGAAATGCGAGCTTCGTCAGCTTCACAAGGTGCTCTTGCAGCTAGCGAAAGAGTGGAGGCGGAAGTAATGAGGAGGCGGCTTCAAGAGATAGATGATACAATCGCCCAAATGCCGAAAAGGATGGAAGAGATGGGCGTAGCCCTAGCCACTCTCCAGAGTCAAGTTCAACCCCAAAGAGAAACACCCCCAGAAGTCATTCACATTGTAGACGGAGGAAAGGAGATTACGTCCGTCAACGGGGATGATCAATTAAAGAAGGATACAACATAAAACATGGTTCCGGAAAAGGATATTAAGAACATGGTGGAACAACAGGTGCAAGAAGCCTTGGCACAATCAAAGAGCGGGACATCCATTCGGATGGGTAGACCTTACCCTGAAGAATTCGACGCTGTCCAATATCCGAAAGGCTTTGTACCACCTCTGTTCAAGACCTTTGATGGAACCGGAAACCCTTGGCAGCATGTTGCACATTTTCGTGCCAGTTGTTGCAATGCCGGCGGAAGTGATGCCTTTCTCTTCAGACAATTTGTCGGCGACTCGTCGGGGATCGCCTTTGATTGGTATGCGGAATTACCGAACGGTTCGGTGAAGACATTTTCGGAACTAGAGAACCTCTTCATCAAGCGATTTGCGGAGCTCGGCACCACATCATTATAGGTGATTTAGTGGTAGAGAAGCGAAACCCAACGAAACCTTGGTGGACTACATACTTCGATGGAGGAACCTAAGTATGAAGTGTGAGCCACAGCTACAAGAACAACATGCAGTTGGCATTTTACTTAAGAGCATTCACGGCCCGATAGCACTTCTCCTCAAGAGATTTACCATTAAGACTTTTGAGAAGTTGTTAAGCAAGGCCAAAAGCTTACAAGAGGAGGCGAAGCAATTAAGTTTCACTGACAAAACAGACAAACAGAAGCCCGTGAAAACTTTTGAAAAGAAGTTTGGGATCGTTGCAGTATGTCGATAAAGGCAAGCAACCGATACAAATATCGTCGAACGGCCGCAGACAACCTCAACGAATTACCGAGCAACCCCGACCCGGCTATCGGTCATCTCTACGGTATGAACAACCGCCTCGTCCGCAACGTACGTTAAGGGAGCTTCGAGCGAGGAGTATCCGTTCAAGAATGAGGCGATGCCGAAAATGTTCTGCGGTCCGATGAAGACTCCGGATTTCCAACTGTCGAACCTAAGATACCGAAGAAGTCGACAAGAAAGGTGATCCCAACTTTTGCCCTTACCACCGGATGCTTGGGCATAAGATAGAAGATTGTATTACCTTCAAAAGTTGGCTCAACGACAATCTTCGGAAAGGGAATATAACGATCCCGAAGGAATACATGAGGGAACCCCAGAAAGGAGGTTCCGTCAATGTTGTCTCGACTGATCTCATTGTTCCAATAGATCCCTATGCGACTAATGATGGATGGGCTACTGCTTGGATGAGGTCTTCGAAAAAGATTTTGGATCACATCCAAACCGCTCTGGTGCGAGCCTCAATTCAGAGTTCGAAACCTGTTAAGTCGACAATATCACTTGTGATAGAAGAACCACCTCAACAAGAGATAATTGAAGAGAAGAAGAAAATCGACGAAGAAGAGAAGACCGAGGCTCCTAAGGCTAGACTAGGGGCTGCTTATCCTAGGATAGTTGTTTCCGATTCGGGGGAGAAATCCCTCGAACCTCTGACTCTGTATGATTATCTGCTCACTCCGGTGGGATCTTATAATGATAAGGGTTATGGCGTTGTCTACGTTTTGACTGTTTCTAACGATTACGTAACTAGCGACAATCCGGACATCGATTTCGATACAAATGAGAATTCTCAAATCATACACAATCTCGGCGATCACAATGACGAAGAAGACATCCATCAAGGAGGCTACGAGAGTTCAACAAGCAACGAATCTATTTGCGAGTTTCGAGAAGCTCCAGTCACAATAGAGTTAGAGCCTTCAGACTCCGAAGCTAATCCAGAAGAACCTGTCATTTCGATTCAGAAGGAGACATCAACAAACTCAATACTAGATTCAGAAGAAATTACAGAGGTTAACTTAAGAAGTGGAAGAGTTCTACCTCCGAGAATGGGTCCAAAGGACAAAGGAAAGCAGGTGGTTGTTCAGGAAGAACCAACCCCGACAGAAGAAATACCCATTCTAGAAGAAGCCGAGACACATGGAAATAAAGTGGACTACAACATGCTAGCCCATCTTAGGAAACTACCGGCCAAACTGAGCATCTACGACGCTCTCATCTTATCAAAGGAGATGAGAGAAGCTCTGATCAAGGCCTTACTTGATCCGGAAATTTGCTTAGCTCAAATGGCCGGAGATTCCTTAGATGAGGTTGGTTCGTTAAAGGAACGAGCGAGGTGTTACCTTCACGGACAATGACCTACTACTTGGGACGACGAGACCACAACCGACCCTTGTACATTTCGATTACAATTGGAAAGTTTACACTCTCCGAGTATTGGTGGATCCGGGAGCATCAATCAATATAATGAATCTTCGAACGCTAGCATACTTGGAAATTGATGCTTGCGAACTTGAAGACGAACAAAATGTTATTAAGAGGATTCAACCGGAAAGGAGAAAGAGCCCTCGGATCAATAACACTCGCTAATGAAGACCGGTGACTTAGCAAAGACAACCGCGAAATTTCACATAATCGATTCGAAACATCGTTCAACGCTCTACTTGGGCCGACCATGGATACATGAAAACCGGATGGTACCATCATCTCTACATCGGTGCATCAAATACTACGATGGAGGGGAACGAGTGCATCAAAGGTGACTTACAACCATTCTCCGTACATGAAATTGGAATCCATGAAGATGCAGCTTATTATGCACCTCCGAAGAAAACAATCTTCTCCAAAGATACCATAACGAATGAAGCAAAGGGAATTCGGGATGACGAAGAACTTGAAGTTCTAGTCCAACAGTCACTCACCACTCCCTTACGGCGAGATGGTGAAGGTTTCTCCACAACTCGCATCCGAGGTCGAGGCCGGGGACGAGGTCGTGGCAGAGACGTTAGGACAGTTGGACAGAGAAAACCAACCATCAATGTTGATTGGGAAGACAATTCTGAAGAAGAAAAAGAGATCAAGCAAGAAACAATGACAATAAGTCGGAAGAAGCCGCAATTCAGGATCCCGCTTGAAGATGAAAGGAATGAAGAATATAAATCGATGTACGAGAAGATTAACCACTATGTACATACTATGACCCTGACCCCGATTCATTCTAATAAGATCTAGGGTATGGTGGTCAATTAGCCCTTCAAATTCTACCGTGGTGCTCCTTCCGCAAAAACTGAAAATAATGTACAATTTGAAGATGTCACTTCATCAGAATTAATGGAATTACCTTTTGAGTGGTACTCTCCTTGTGTTCAAAATTTAATTCAGCATGGTTTCTTACCTCGACAATGGACAAAAGGTCAATCACAACATTTTGAAAAATTATGGAATAACTCCGGTCGTCCACCCAATTCAAAGCATGGTCTCGGATTCGGCACAGTAGGATCAGTTGACGATACTGAATTTTGCTTGGTTGTCACTTGCGACTCTAATGAAAACTGCATGGAAACTACAAAAGAATTTGAAGATTTATAAATTGGAGACGCTCCACCAGAGTTCGAAGAAGAGATCAAATCTACAATAGATGAGTTAACGGAAGTTAACTTAGGTACTATCGAAGAACCTAGACCTACCTTTGTTAGCTCCTTACTCAATAAAGAAGACTCCGAAGAAATAATTAAGTTATTAATGGAATTTAAAGACTTGTTTTGCTTGGAGCTACGATGAGATGCCGGGATTAGCTCCGGAGGTCGCGATCCATAAACTAGGAGTGGATCCTACTTCGTCCCGGTCGGACAAGGTCCCGAGAAGAATGCGTCTAGAAATCGAACAACAAGTCATAGCTGAAGTTAAAAAGCTAATTGACGCTAAATTTGTCCGTGAAGAACAATACCCAACTTGGTTAGCCAATGTGGTACCAATTAGGAAGAAGAATGGTCAGATCAGAATTTGTGTGGATTTCAGAGATTTAAACAAGGCATGTCCAAAGGATGAATTCCCTCTACCAATCCCAGAATTAATGATCGACATTGCTTCGACACATGAAATATTCTCATTCATGGATGGATCTTCAGGATACAACCGGATAAAAAGGCTCCGGAAGATGAAAAACTTACGGCATTCGAACGCCGATCGGAGTATATTGCTACACAGTGATGCCATTCGGACTGAAGAATGCAGGAGCAACATACCAGAGAGCGATGACAAGAATTTTTGATGATCTCATCCACAATCAAGTCGAATGCTACGTGGATGATGTGGTCATCAAAAACAAAGTAAAGGACAACCACCTATATGATTTGAGAATTGTTCTCGAACGATTAAGACAATTTAACCTTAAGATGAATCCCTTAAAATGTGCCTTCGGCGTCACCTCTGGGAAATTCTTAGGATTCGTTGTCCTACATCATGGAATTGAAATCGACCCGGAAAAGATTAAAGATATCCTAGAAATGCCGCCTCCCAAAACCTTAAAACAACTACGATCTTTTCAAGGGAAGTTGGCATATCTTCGACGCTTTATCTCGAACTTGTCGGGCGAGTGTCGGCCTTTCTCGGCACTAGTTAAAAAGGACGCCAAATTTATTTGGGAAGAGAAATGACAGAAGGCCTTCGAGGACATTAAACGGTATTTAATGACACCTCCCGTCTTAGCAGCCCAGGTCTCGGGTAGATCGGCGATACTTTATACCGCGACTTTAGATGACTCACTTGGAGCCTCGTTAGCCTGAGTCGATGATGAGGGTAAAGAAAATGCTCTTTACTACCTAAGCCGTCGTTTACTTCCAACGGAAATAAGGTATCCCGCAATTGAAAAGCATTGTTTGGCCCTGATCTTTGCCGCTCAAAAGCTCAGGCACTACATGCTTTCTCATAAGGTCAACCTGATCTCGAAATTTAATCCATTGCAATACTTGATGACTCGTCCAACGCTTTCCGGCGGACTTGCCGGATGGTCGATGATATTATTGCAATTCGATATAACTTTCGTGCCTCTTCGTGTCGTAAAGGGACAAGTCTTAGCGGACTTCCTCGCTGCACACCCTTTGCGGCAGAATCTCCTCTCAATGATGATTTGCCGGATGAACAAATAATGAGCCTAGAAGACCCTGATGATCGACGTTGGGAATTATATTTTGACGGAGCATCTTCAGCACACAAAGATGAAGAATCACAAGTGATAGTGCCCGGTAAGGCAGGAATCGGATTAATCTTTATAACACCAGAGCGGGGGATGTTAAGATACTCCTACCACTTGACAGAGCCGTGTACAAACAATGAAGCACAATACGAAGCCCTCATAACAGGACTAGAATTAGCTATTCAAATGGGGATAATAGACATTAACATTTAAGGGGATTCGCAGTTAATCATTTAACAGATCGCCGGACAGTACAAAATTTTAAAGCCAAGACTCGAGCAATACTTCCAGTATGCCATACAGTTGTTGGAACAGATTCTGAATGTGACAATCTACAAAATTCCCAGGAAAGAAAACACTTTAGCAGATGCGTTAGCCCGTCTCGCAAAAGAATTTGCTTGTTTGCCAGAGGAGTCAGTATAAGTGTCAGTTCACGGACGTCAGGTCCTATCACAGCTCGACATAGACACAATACACAAATCAGAAAAAGAAGAAGAATCAGTTGCAACAGTGACAAAAAACACAGAAGATTGGCGACAACCATTAATAGACTACCTGCAAACAGGAAAACTACCAGACGATAAGTTGCTAGCCCATCAGATCAAGAAAAGAACTCTGTCCTACGCATTAATAAACAACACGTTATACAGAAGGTCTTTCGATCAAATGTGGCTAAGGTGCCTAAGCGGGTCCGAGGCCCGTGAAATTGTTAAAGAGGTGCATTCGGGACTCTGTGGCGCTCACCAGTCGGGTCCGAAGATGAAGATAAAAATTAAAAGACTAGGGTACTACTGGCCCTCGATGATGACCGACTGCATGAAAATCACTAAGAGCTGTCACCAATGCCAAGTGCACGGAGTGGTTCTACACCAACCTCCAAATGTGCTACATCCGACAATTGTGTCGTGGCCATTTGAATGTTGGGGCATCGATATAGTGGGTCCAATAGAACCACCATCTTCAAAAGGACATCGCTTCATTCTTGCGGCTACAGATTACTTTTCCAAGTGGGCGAGGCGGTTCCACTTAGAGAAGTGAAAGCACACCACGTGCTACGGTTTTTAAGAACCAAGTTGTCTACCGTTTCGGAGTGCCGCGCAGGATCATCTCGGATAATGGGTCGGCATTCAGAAGCACACAAATCAACAATTTTGTCAGGAGACACGGAATCGACTGGCGATATTCAATAATTTACTACCCAAGAGCAAACGGCCTGGCTGAGGCTTTAATAAAACTCTCGTTCAAATCTTAAAGAAAACCTTGGACGATAATAAGAGAAATTGGCACGAGAAATTATTAGAAGCCTTATGGGCCTACTGGACAACCTTCGAACTCCTACTCAAGCTACACCTTACGCTGCGGTGTATGGGTCCAAGGCGAGTGTTACCCTTAGAGGTCCAGCTTCCTTCACTCGGAATTGCGAGTTGCAAACAAAATCACGATAGAAGAGAATGCCAAATTACGACTAGAGGAATTAGAAATCTGGAAGGGAAAAGACTTGCGACACGAGCGGGAATTTATAATTATACCAAGCTAAGATGATTCAAGCCCATGACAAACTGGTCCGCCCAAGAACCTTCAAAGTTAGTGACTTATTTCTCGTTCTCAAGAGACCTATCCTTGCACACCGCAAGATAGGAGGAAAATTTGAACCCACTTGGGAAGGGCCATTTGTGGTTGAGGCAGTCTACTCAGGAGGCTCTTACCAGCTAGTGAATTGCTAAGGAGAACGACATATGCTTCCGATCAATGGACGATACTTGAAAAAGTATTACGCTACCTGATGTTTCGAAGGAATGAATTCTTCATCCCTAGAAGCACGGGCGAAGTAATTACTTATGACTGGGTCTGAACCCAAAAATAATAAAAAAATGTGCTAAAATAAATAAAATCATGATAATAAAGTTTTCCTTGTTTTCTCTTCCAAATCAAAATCTCTTTCCTGATCTTATCCCACTTCATTCCTGTTAAATTTAAAAATATAAAACTAATAAAAAAACTGTCTTTAATAAACATTTTCTTAATGTTCTTGTTCTTAGTACGGCCCACGATCCTTTTCCTTGTCTTTTCACGGGGAAATGTCGAACGGGCGGTTGATCTCGAAGTTTAGAAATGGCGTAAGCCTTGCACTCGACGAAAAGAGGGTGAAAGATGGAGCGATAATAGAGATTGACTCGGACTTCGCACCGGCGAGCCCGCAATACGAGGAAAGTGACCGGGTCCTAGTTGACCGAGAGGAACCGCCCGATCGGACGATAATGAAAGTGGGTGGCCCAAGCCACCACTACGAGCAACAAGAAAAGGAAAACAAGCACCGAAGAAGACAAGAGAATCAAGTCCGTAGTCGCTACGGCGGAGGGCGAGCTTGTCGGCGCCGCGCCCACGGAGACTCGGGAAGTACGAAGAGCTACTCTCACGAGAACTCAACGAAGAAATAAAAATCGCCGTATCCGCAAGATGTTAACTAAACTAGCGACGGACCGGCGCGACGAGGCGATTGCTACGCCGATACGTATACTTCAAGGACGCCAGTTCACCAGGTACCTGAAGGAAGGAGGCCAGCTCCCACGATGACAGAAGAGATCAGGAAAATCTCAAAAAAATCATAAGAAGGAAGGCTACAACGCCACCAGATAAAGTCACCAATAATGCATAACCTTGTTGCAGAAGCAACCCCGGAGGATGTCCCGACGGACACCATCCCCGAGGAGCCGAGGTATGCAGGAGAACGTGAAGGGATTGAGCCGTATATCCCACGATGACGTCACCGGGCCTCGCCATTTGCGGATTATTCCGGAATACGAGCTGGAAAGATTGCAGAATGTCGAAAAGAAAACTTTTGAATACTTCGAGAGAATCAGAGGCAGGAGGATCAATATACTAGAAGGCCTCGAGCTACATATAGACATGTTCTCAGAATACGAACAACAACAAATCGTAGACTGCATCCGGGATTTGATAAGAATGGGCCGTGCAGGCCGCCTAAGAGAAAACACTTACTCGGAACCCCAGAGATGGATGCCAGGGAAAGGTAGAATTACAATACAATGTGGATGCTTGCTACAACTTCGCGAGAAGACGGAAGGGAAACCCACCGGGAATACTCCGTCATGGCCGAGTGGATCCAATGCCATTAGTCATCAAAAGGATGGTAAAAAGAATGATAACATGTAGAGTACTGCGGCGGATTGCATACCCAACGGTTGCATCATTAACATTTACAAGAAGGGTGATCGCATACCCCCGCACATAGATCACCATGACTTTGTCGGACCTTTACGCACGGTTTCTTTTACGAACGAATGTAATATCATGTTCGGATCCGACCTCCGGATAGCGAGCCCGAGTGAGTTCCGAGGGCCAATAAAGATACCATTACCGGTAGGTTCCGTCATGATACCGAAGGGCAATGGAGCATATGTCGCTAAACATTGCATACGGGAGTACCCGTGAAGCGGATCTCGATTACTTTCGGAAGGATGGATGACAGGAAAGCACCTTACCACTTCCGGCCGGACCCGGAGCTAGAAAGCCTCCGGCCTTACGAGGCTGTGAGTTACATGGAAAATATCACACCTCCAACGTACATCCATACGGCATCCTTGCCAAGGATGGCTTGGAAGGTGATGTTATTGACCATGTACCTCACTATTCAGACATGGATTTTTGACAGATACGTTTTTTGGATGAATCGACAAAGATCATACATAGTCCGTTTTGAGTCTATATGGATTTTATGAGATGTATTCCAGATCGAGTTGTATGATGTATCTTCAACATGATTGGAATGAAAGTGACCATGTCACATTTTTGGCCTTCACCTCTTTTGTGCAAGTTGATCGGAAAACGCCATTAAAGTTAAATGAACTTCGAACAAAGAACAGAAAAGAAACAAAAAGAATAAAAGAAAACTTTCCTTAAAAATCTAAAAAATGATGAACACCAAATTCACATAAATATTAAATGAATGATAAAATAAATTTGAATCGTTAAAAGAAAAACAAAATGAACATAAATGTCAAATTAAATCTCAATCAAATTTCAAATTCAATCTTTCCAGATCTCAAATCAAATCTCAATCAAATTTTAAATTCAATCCTTCCAGATCTCAAATCAAACCTCAATCAAATTCAAATTCAATCTTCCAAATCTCAAATCCAATCCGTTCTACTCTCTCCCTTGTCTGGGATGGAAGCTGTTGATTCCATTGACATGGATCGAATCTGATGGCAAGGAATTGTATCCAATCCAAACCAGCAACTTCCGATCAACTCTTTTGAATGAGGTATGTAACATCTACATATTCCCTCCTAATTTATTTCCTTCCATGAAAGTCTTTTACAACTTTCATGAAATTCTCGAAACACCAAAATTACACACTTTTCAAATCAACACTGCAAATCTTTGCAAGATCAATTACCATTCAAAATTCAAACTTTTGGGGTTGAGGATTTTACATCCGAGACTGCATTGCTTTAGGATTCTTTCCCTTTCGCAATGAAATACATCAAAATCAAACTTTTGGGGTTGAGGATTTTACATCCGAGACTGCATTGCTTTAGGATCCTTTCCCTATCGCAATGAAATACATCAAATTCAAACTTTTGGAGTTGAGGATTTTACATTCGAGACTGCATTACTTTAGGATCATTTCCCTATCGCAATGAAATACATCAAATTCAAACTTTTCGAGTTGAGGATTTTACATCCGAGACTGCATTGCTTTAGGATCCTTTCCCTATCGCAATGAAATACATCAAATTCAAACTTTTGGAGTTGAGGATTTTACATCCGAGACTGCATTGCTTTAGGATCCTTTCCCTATCGCAATGAAATACATCAAAATTCAAATTCTTGGGGTTGAGGATTTTACATCTGAGACTGCATTGCTTTAGGATTCTTTCCCAATCGTAATGAAATACATCAAAATCAAACTTTTGGGGTTGAGGATTTTACATCCGAGACTGCATTGCTTTAGGATTCTTTCCATATCGCAATGAAATACATCAAAATCAAATTCTTGGGGTTGAGGATTTTACATCCGAGACTGCATTGCCTTAGGATTCTTTCCCTATTGCAATGAAATACATCAAAATCAAACTTTTGGGGTTGAGGATTTTACATCCGAGACTGCATGTCTTTAGGATTCTTTCCCTATTGCAATGAAATACATCAAATTCAAACTTTTGGAGTTGAGGATTTTACATCCGAGACTGCATTGCTTTAGGATCCTTTCCCTATCGCAATGAAATACATCAAAATCAAACTCTTGAAGTTAAGGATTTTACATCCAATACCACATTGCTCTGAGATCTCTCCTCATTGTAATGATTTAATCTAATCAATTCAATTTTCTTTCGAGGTTGAAGATGTTACATCTAAAACCACAAAACTCCGATTTTCATTTCAAGAATCAAATCCCTTCAAATTAATCTTGACAAAACTTCAATCTAAATTGAAACTCAAACTAAAATCTGAGCTCACACATCAAAACTTAAACTGAAACAAAATAAAATTTAAATCGAAATTCCCTAGGATCATGTGATTTGGGATTCACCTCCTTTCCCTTTCCCCAGCGAGAGTTCAGGAATCTCCAGTCTCAGAGATATACTTGACACTCCCCAGTGGAAATTCTTTAATTTCGTCCTAAGTTTGTCACTTGGACATCTGTGTTGGTTTTGTTGATCTTTTCGGTCAACGCCAATACACGCGGTGTGCTTGGTTAGCACACCACACCTATTGGGGGTCCATTTGTTGACCTCATTTTTTATGAGGTCTTCTCTTCTCTCTTTAGTACTTAGGATCTAGCCTTAGGCTTTTCCTTTGACTATCCTAGAGGATTAGAATTGGGACCCACTTCAAACCACTTCTTAACTCCCTGCAAACTCCACAAACTTGACTGTAGACCCCTAATCACCTAGAGGGTTGAAATCAAATGTGGAAGTTTAAAAGATGAGTTCCTATAGGACTCTTTGGCCTTAGGACTGCCCTGGGTGGCCTGTTCTGGTGAGGGCTGACTTACACACACACTACACTTTTACACTACACTTTCACACACCTCCTAAAACCACACCTATACCTAACTTGACCTCCTGACTCATGTAGGTGATTCACATGGATGGTCCTTAACCCCTAAGCCCTTGGCTAAGAGGGTTAGGAACAACATAGTGAATGCCTCAAATGAGTCCCTTCATGGCTCATGTGGGCTTGATATGGCTTTATGGCTCAACCCAAAATGGTTCCATTCCACTTACATTTACCCAATCTTCAATTTTGCAAATTTTCAATTTTTGACCCCCGGGGCTCCGGACCCGCCTAACCTACCCAAAACCCTTGAAATTACCCAAAATTTTCAAATCACCCAAAATTCCTCAAAACCATTCCCAAAAATTTCCAAATTTCTCAAGTTGATCATCCATAGCCAAAAATATCAAAAATTCCAAAAATACCTCCCAATACCCTCCAAATACCCAAAATACCCCTCTTGACCCAAAAATCCAAAACTTCAGAAAATTCCCAGAAAATTCCAAAAAATTCCAAATATTCCCAATTTTATTTTGTTCAACTACACCATAGGCCAATTTTGTCAATTTACCCCACTTTTATTAAAACCCCCAATTTGACCCATTTTAACCCTAAGTGAACCCAATGTCAAGCCAAACCTACCCAATTGACCCAAATTCTGGTCCAATTCAATTCTAAACTTTAATTCAACATTCCCAACACCAAGCTAGACCAAATTCAAGTCCAATTTGTTTAACATTTGAATCCAATTTCACTTTTGGCCTTAAAGCCCAATTTGGACCCATGACCCAAACCTAATCCAAACTAACCCAATTCAACTCCAATTAACCCCAAATCTTTTCCAAACCTTCCTTAGCATCCCCAAAAACAAAACACTAACATGATTTGCCCAAAATTTAGACCCAAACCCCACTCAAATTCAACCCAAAGCTAAAAGGCCCAATTTTGACCTAAACCCAAACCTAACCCAAATAAGCCCAAACCCCAAAATCAAAACCCAACCAAAGTCAAAACCTCTTTGAAACACTCCCATAAACATTTCCCAACATTAATTTTACATCAATTTGAACCATAGCCCAACATTGGCCCAAGTTAGCCCAATTTGACCTATATTGGCCCATTCACCAAAGAGGACCAAATCCAACCCAAACCTAGCTTAAACACTTCAAATTTATTCCAAATCATTCATGAAACATTCCTAAACTAAATTCAACACTTATTGGATCCAATCCTTTGCAAAATTCTCATCCTAAAATCAAAAAAACCCACTTCCCTAAATCACTTTAAAAGCCCATCTAAAACCATTTCAAAGAGCCCAAAATCTACCCTAAAGCCCACATGACATTTCCATTGCCATCCATTTAACCAAAGCCATTCCCTAAGTTCCAATTCCATCATCAAATAAATCCAAATCAAGCCATATGCCAAATCCCATCAAATCACCCCTAAATTACCAAAATTTCCAAATTCCATTTTCATGAAATTGACCAAGCTTTTCCCCAAGCCAAAAACAAGCCATGAAGCCACTCTTAAGCCACATGTAAGCCATGTGAGTTGCTCACATGTGACCTTACCACATTTGGCAAAAGGAGGTCCCCCTTTCCTAATCCTTCTTAAACCCT
The DNA here is from genome assembly GCA_022702705.1 of Papilionanthe hookeriana x Papilionanthe teres. Lineage (NCBI taxonomy): Eukaryota > Viridiplantae > Streptophyta > Magnoliopsida > Asparagales > Orchidaceae > Papilionanthe > Papilionanthe hookeriana x Papilionanthe teres. The sequence continues at coordinate 24,707,710 of CM040427.1, forward strand.
TTTTTACCTTAAGCATGTCACACACTAAACCATGCTTAGCCACCTCATCATGGATGGAGACCACACCATTTTCTCTTGGCTGACCCAAGTGATCCTTTTCAGACCAAAACCAAGCCTTGGGTGGTGAACCTAGCCCAAAATCATGGGTTGACTCATTTGAACCCAAAATAGCCTTCCCCCATTCCATTTCAATCCAAGCTCTTTACACATGGCATTGGCCAATTGACTGCACTAAGCCCCAGCCCTGACCTCCCTGACCTTGAGGGTGACCTGACCATGGCCGGCCATCCACCACAGTCGCCGGAAACCACCTGGCCGAGAGCACCCATGTGAGCCAAAGTTTGGAATTCCCACTTGCTGAGCTGCCCCATGCCCAATGGCCATCATGGTTGTTCTTCCCTTGACCTAAGCAGCTGATCCCAAGCCTTAAACCCCCCTGGGAGGCCCTCCACCCTCTCCTATTTAAACACCACCCCCTCTCGGCTAAGAGAGATGCTGAACCAGACCTTACTGAAACCCTGCCAAAATTGCTCCAGAACACTCTCCATACCTAGAGCAGTTGATCCCCAGTGACAATTTGCCCTAATCCCCACCAACAGAGCCCAATTTCTCAGCCAAAATTCCACCCAAAACTAGGACACTTCTCCACAGTAGATCAATCCTCAAATTGATTGGTCCTACACCTTCACCGGACCGAGGGAAGAGGTCCACCAAGCAAAGCCCCCTCTCCGGGCCACCCATCCGTTCCGGACTCCAAGCTTTATGATCGGACTTGGTCGAAATCATACCTAGGCAATTCACCGGACCAAGAGACTTCATCCGGAGCTTCGTCGGGATCCAATCGAAGGTGACACGACCCTCGGATTGAAGCCACACTTCTCCGAGCAAAGGTATGAGCTAACTCTTTATCCCGAGCTTCGGAGATTCTCCATTTCAAATGCCTTAATTTCAATGCATGATCACCGTATAGATGTATTCGTCTCTTCAAGACGAATCCATAGAGCACAAGAACACGAAAATCCGTTGAGATATGAGTGAGTTCTTAGGGTTTTAGTGTGGATGTCTCTCGGGTGAGGACGCTTGGGGACGATGAATGGATGCCGTTCATTCCATACACGCGTGGACGGATGGCCAGGATCGCGCCGGATGAGGAGGTGGAACGATACAGCGGGCCCCCGGAGCGCTGAGTTGGATAGCGGCGTCGAATGGCAGTGCGACACGCGGCGTTTCGGAGCTGCCGAGGATGGCGTGGCGCCGCGTGTATAAGTAGGAAATTAGGGTATTTTTTTATTTATTTAATTCCCTAAACTTCAAAAATGCATAACTTTGTGTAGAAAAATCAGAAAAATAAAATAAAAATACCCTCTTTTTCAATGAACAGAGGAGAATAATGTGGAAAAGAGATCATTTAATTTCATCAAGTATTTTATTTTTAATGATTTATTTACCCTCTGCATTGTTTTAATTCTCCATGCATATAGGAAATTCACCATGGCATGAGACTTTTGAAACCTCTGAATTTGGGAACTTTCCCTGAATTTTCCAAAGTCAGAGGCCATCCCTATGAGAAGTTATTGATTTTTCAAATTCATATTGCTGTTTTGAGTATTTTAAATCTAATAATTAGCATGTTGTGAAATAAATTCTAGAAAAATTTGGTGATATTTCTTATGACCAGAGGACCCTAGGAAAAATAGGTTTTGAATTAATTCACTTGGAATAACCCTAATTGGCCTAAACACCCAAAATAGGTCCTTAATTAATTAGAGCTAATCATGTATCAAATTGACTTGAAATCAATTCTCCACTGACCTTTAGGATCAGAGGAACCCACCATAAAAATTTGAAGTCAATTGGACTTGGTTAGCCCTACTAAATGGGTTGATTAAGCCATTTAGCCAATTTAAACTTTAAAAATTCATAACTTTCAAAATACTTTTCAAAAATTCACCAAATTGGTTTTGGAGCCTCTCTTATATCAGAGGAATTTAAGAAAAACAAAATTGCAATTTTCTAAAAAAGTTGATTTTTTTGCATTATTTTAATATTTTAATAAATAAAAAATAATAAAAATCACAAAAATAATAAAATTCACTAAAATGTTATATTTTGAATTTTAATCACTTAGGAACAAACCCCATATTTTTCTTAAGTCTCTATAATGAGATATTAAATTTTAAAGCCCTAAGGTAATTTTAAAATTAAAAAATGTATTTTTTAGCATTTCCACTAAAATAATTCTAATAAATCAAAGAAAAATCAGAAAATTGTAAAAATTAATTCTCTGATTTCCTTGATATCAGAGAGATTTTTTAAAAATATAAAATTCATTTTTCAACCTTTATTTTATTTTTAAATTAATTAATACTCCAAAACTTAAAATAATTATAATAAAAATAATATAATTCAAAAAATCACCAAAATTGGTCCAAGTGGTCCTCTGATCATTAGGAATGTCTCATAATTTTATTAAGGACAGAAACTTTCCCTTGGTCATATTGTTAAATTTTCCTTGGAAATCTCTATTTTCCACCAAAAATAATTACATAATTAAATTAAATACAGAAAAATCACAATTTCTCCTCTCATGTCTTTATTGACATATGAGTGAAGTCACATAAAAATTTAAAGTTAATTTAAGCTCAATTTAGTGAGTTATGAAATTATTAAGCTTGAAGGGGCAAAATGGTAATTAAAATTTAAATCTTTAATTAAAACTTTAGGCTTAATAAAATTAAAGAGTAAAATATTTGATCCTAATCTGATTTGGATGATTGAAATTTAAATAAATAAAGAATAGAAACCTACCAAACAATTTGAAAATAATTAAAATAAACCTTAATTAAATAATTGATTAAATTTGGAAGAATAATAAAATTGGAATTATTAAAATAGGGATATTATTAGGAAGAGATTTGTTCTTTAATTTAAGAATCCCTAAATTAATCATCTCCATAATATTTAATTCCTAATTAAAATGCTAATCCAAGTTTAAGATTTAAAATGCTAAAAGACTTAATCATTAAATTAAATTAAAGTTAAATTATTTAAATTAAACCCTTTTAAAATTTCAATTAAATTAAAATTAAAAGTAAAATTAAATTAAAATTTAAATTAAATTGAATTAAATAAAATTAAATTAAAAGAAATTAAATTAAATCAAATTAAATTAAATTAAATTAAATTAAATTAAATTAAATTAAACAAATTAAATTAAATCAAATCAAATTAAATTAAATTAAATTAAATTAAATTAAATTAAATTAAATTAAATTAAACAAATTAAATTAAATCAAATTAAATTAAATTAAATTAAATTAAATTAAATTAAATAAATTAAATTAAATTAAATTAAATTAAATTAAAGGAAATTAAATTAAATTAAATTAAATTAAATTAAATTAAATTAAATTAATTCATATGAAATCAAACTAAATTGAATTAAATTAAATTAAATAATAGAATCAAGTTAAAATTAAAATCAAGTCAAATTAAATTAAAATTGAAATTAAACTAAATTAAATTAAATTAAAATTAAATTAAATTAAAATTAAATTAAATTGATTTAAAAAAAAATTAACATCACCTAAGACAAAGAAATTCAAAATAAAGCAACTTGAACACTATTCCAAATTTAAACCCGATAACTGAAATTAAATTAAATCACAAACCATTTGAACACCAATTTGCCCTCGAAAGCTTTGGTTATCATAACTCCTAAATAGAACGTTAAATGAAATGTTACTTCACTTATAGGATAGTCAAATGTCCTAGTTCATCGAGCAAGATAACAAAACTTGAATTCTCGGACGATTAATTCATTTGTATAATTGAATTCATTTGGACTTAAAACAATTCTAGCAATATTGAAAAGATGTTTAAGATTCTTCTTAAGCACTTCCTCAATATGATAGGATATTTATAAGAACAATTGAACTTAATTGTTCTTTGATGAAGAAAATCGTCCTCAAACCAAAACACAAGAACCTAGACGTCATAGGAAATGACTAGCTATAGGATTAGGAATTTGGTAGAAAACCATAACTCTTCCCTTAGCTTTACCTAGGAACTTGTTTAAATATTCTAAATTGTGTTTGAGTGCAACTTGGGATGACGGGAAGACCCTCCAGGTACGCTTTTATTTTATTGCAATTTACTTTATTGCAATTTACTTTATTGCAATTTATTTAATCGCATCGCACTTACTTTTCTTGCATGATAAACAACTGTTGCATGAAAACCCACACTTTTAGGATAGTCCCTAAAACTGAAACCAAAACTAAATTAAAAGTCATTGCAAGATAAAATTCACCGCCACAACATTTCAAAATATAAAACAACTCAAAATTTAATCACAAACGGAACACAAAACTGCAATTACAACTAAATTAAAACGTCTTGTTGGATGATCGGGAATACCTCGGATGATGTAACCTACGTGTTGCTAACGGGATTTCCACGGTCTAAATGAAAGTGTGGAACTCATTCAGTTGAGTTTAGCAAATTCATCTGGACTAAGTGAATCCGATAAAAATAACAATGCTGGAAGGATGGAACCGTGGGATCTTAACCGGTGTTGTTATAATCAACCTTAAGATTTTTTTAAAAAAAAACATAAAAAAGACTTAGAAATTAAGATTTTCTCTAAACCATAACACTTTTCTCATCTCCTGATTTATGACTTCTAAAACTAAACCTCAACAACAATAAGGAGCTCGGAGCATGGAGTGCAGCACGGCCATCGTCGTCAGCAAAACCTGAGTCTACTTCAGCAAAACCCTCTTAGAATTAAATAACGAAGCCATAGGATTTCGAGGTAGTTTGCCTAGTGCAACATAAATCCTCAACTCTTCGTTAGGCATTTGCATGATCATGTCATGTAAATTAAGCCCTAACCGGTCTTAGGATTCTGAGGTAGTCATTCGATTTGACATAAACCCTCACATCTTCAAGGCTATTTGTATGATTTTATCATACAGTATAAGTCTAAATTAATTAAAATTAGCAAGATTGAAACATTAAATAAACATTAGGACTTTCTTAAATCTAAGCCAAACAATAGGATAGTTAAGAAATTACCGAAGTTCACTTCGAATCTGTGATTTCTCCTACCTTTCTTCCTTTGAATTCCCAAAACAAAATGTTCCAAATTTGATCCATTCCCTATTGAAATTCCAAAATTCAATCCCTTTGAAAACTTAAACTTTGAAATTTTTGAGAGCAGAACTACTGATTATTATCGAGAGTTTTCTTAAGTGATCCTCGTCACTTAAGATGTAATTAACTATAGGGGCTTGCCCTTATAGGGAATTTTAAGAACCCAGGTAATATAAACCCTGCTTAATGCTTTCATATTAAACAGGGGAATTTGTCGGCTTATAAAATTGGTTTGCAGACCAAACGGATGTCACAAACCTTTCTAGTTTATCTAATCGAGCCCCATTATCAAGCAGTGTGTCTATTCTTCGGGATAGATACACGGTTTGTGGTGCGGTGCTCGTTTATATAAACTATTCAGGATGTGAGATCAGTTTGATTTCATATCTTAAAATTTTTAAACTTAAAATTATTTTCAAAATCAAATACTAATTTCTAAATTATATATATATTTAAATTAAATTTAAAATCTAAAATTCGCCGACAATTTCTGTTAGGCGACCCGCTTTTCAAAATACAACACACAACCTAAAAATAAGTCGTACACATACCTATTCTTTACCCTTTGGTCCAGGTGCAAAGAACATTGACTAATCATATGTTTGATTACTGAATCTGCGGCTAGGCTGGGAGGATACCGACTGCCACTTCAGAGTTCCCACGTTCCCCTCACTCGAGGGCTAACATCTACACTTCGAGCTCTCAAACAGTAGGATCGAATTGAGTATTTTAGTCCGTCACACTAAAATATCCAATTCTACGCCCGTTAATTAATATTTCCCTATTTATTTGCACCCACCTTCCTAGGCTTTTGACTTCCCTGAATATTGGATGTAATTTTTACTATAGTTGATAATTCAACATATTTTAACTACTCAATTGGCCAGATTGAAAGTAAATTAAGTTTTAAGTAAAAAGTATCACAATTTATTTATACTATATTAGGTGCTTTTATTTAATTTCATCAATCCATATAATTTTCATAAACAAGGAGAAAGACTAAGAAAACTACTCAAAATGCATGGGAATAAAATAAAGCATGGATTTCGTTTAAAGTTAACAACAATAAACAAAGATACTTATCTTAATTTCCTCCCCAAGCAGACTCCTTGAAGTTCCTTTGACTTTTTCTTCTAGTACAACAACTAAACAACACTCAATTAAGCTAATGAACTCACTAAACTCACTTAAACTTACACTCAAGACACTAGAAATGAACACACAGAAGACTCAAAAGACACACACACACTCTAGAATTCGGCCTCTATTTATAGAGGTAGGCAAAGGTCCAAGGGGTGCTTAAAAACCTCTTCAAAAAGTGTCCAAGTTTAATGTATATGCATTTTGAACTAGCTCGCCGTCGGTGGGAAACAACCTCGCCGTCAGCGGGGCTTCTAGAAGGTCTTTAAACCGCGTGATCTCGCTGTCGGCGGGCTCGGGCTCGCTGTCGGTGAGGTAGTTATAATTCCTTCAGAAATTTCTCCTCACGATCTTGCCGTCGGCGGCCTCGATTTCGCCGTCGGTGAAGTAGTTATATTTGCATGAATTTCCTCCTTTTTGATCCAAATTTGCTCCATTTCATGCTTTTTGCTTCTATCACTTATAAATCTTCATTCCTGTAATAAAATAAAGAAAATACCTTTCTTTAAAGAGCAATTTCATCAAAAATAGATATGAATTTCTTAATGAAATTTTCTGTGATCATACATCTTTAAAACGTTGCAGGTGCATTACATAATCCAATGAGCATTCTTCTAAAAGCAAACGTTCCATAAGGGCTAGTAAATGTAGTTTTTTCTTGATCCTCAAGAGCAATAGATATTTAATGATAACCAGTATTTCCATCCAAAAAACAAAAGTACTTATATCCGACAAGTCTATCCAACATTTGATCTAGAAAATGAAGAGGAAAGTGATCTTTCATAGTGGGCATTTATTTTTTTATAATCGATAAAAATTCACTAGCCATTAACTTGTCTTGTTGGTATAATTTCATTCTGTTTATTTACATCAACAGTCACTCCTCCTTTCTTAGGGACACAATAAATTGGACTTACCAAGCACTGTCTGAAACTGGATAAATAATTCCAGAATCAAGCCATTTTAAAATTTCTTTCTTAACTACTTCTTTTATCATTGGATTTAATCTCCTTTGCGGATCAGCTCTAGGTTTATGTTGTTCATCTAACAAAATTCTATGCATACAGATCAAAGGAGTGATTCCTTTAATATCGGCTAAGGTCCAACTAAAAGCCCTTTTTTATATTTTTAAATTATCCAATAATTTTTTGTTCTTGATATTCATTTAAATCCGAAGATATAATAACTGGTAAGGTAGATGATTCTTCTAAAAACCTGTATTTTAAATAATTAGGAAGAATTTTCATTTCAAGTTCAGGAGGTTTATGATAGATGGAATTAAGCTTTTATCATCACTTTCATAGTATCCAACATTTCAAATATTTCTTGAACATAGTCTAAATCTTCATTCTTCAAATCTTTAAAATCATCTTTAATGGGGAGTAAAATTAGACGGCCTTAGAGTGACAGGCTAAAGCCCCCAATTTGGTTTGATGTTTTAAGTTTTGTTATGAGATGTTAGCCCCCATGTGGAGGGAGAAGAGGGAACTCTAGAGTGAGAGCTAGTATCTTCCTTGCCTAACCCATCTACAAGGTTTCAAAACTTTAGATTAACCTATGTTTATAGAACTAAGTAAGGGTAAAAAACATAATTTCTCCTGTTGACCTCATTTTGGGTAAGGTCTAATCTTTCTCTTAGTGCTTAGGATATAGCCATAGGACTTCTCCTTGACTATCATAGAGGACTAGAGTTGGGACCCACCATTTAAAAAATTTCAGCCACTTACTAACTCCTCTTGGGACCCCACTTGGATGGTTGCACACCTCTAAATCACCTTGGAAGGTTAAAACCACCATATGGAAAACCAATAGTGAGTTCTCATAGGAATGCTTGGACTTAGGGTAACCTTGGGTGACTTGAGCCTCTCTTACACACACAGACCCCTAAGCCATTTGACCCAAACCTTAAAACCCTTCCTTCTACCCTTTAAGAAACTCACATGATAGATCCAAAGCCACTAGTCTTTGATTAAGATGGCTAGGGTTAACATGTGAAGGGTCATAAAGTGGTTGCCATTTGGCTAGACTTGGTCCCAAAATGGTTGGACATTCCCTCTGATCTTGGGGACATTCCCTTTTGTAGCCTCTGATCTTGGGGACATTCCCTGAATGTTTCAAGGCAAGAGGCTATGTCTATGGGAAGTTATCTATTTTCTAAGTTCAGAGTCATTTTCTTGAAAATTAATTATGAAAATTAGCATTAATTATAAAAAAATAAAAAAATTAGGGGAAATATCTCTAGACTAGAGGACTCTAGGAAAATTAAGGCTTGATCTAATTCACTAAAAATGACCTTAATTTTGTTAAAACCCTAAAATTGAAATTAATTTAATTTGGAACAACCACACATCAAAATGACATGCAATCAATTCTCCACTGATCTTTAGTGTCAAGGGAACCCCACATAAAAATTTCAGGTCAATTAGAAATGATTTAACCCATTAAATGGATTATTTAAGTTACATGACTATATTTGAAATTAAAAAATTCATAAAACCTAAAATATAACTAAAAAATTTACCAAATCAATTTTGAGGCCTCAATGAAATCAGAGGAGTCTAAGAAAATTAAAATTGAAATTTTCCTAAAATTTTGTTTTTAACCCATTTTTGGGTATTTTAATAATTAAAAAATTATAAAAATCATAAAATATTAAAATTCATAAAAATGTCATATTTTCTCCCCTATTCACTTAGGAACCAACCAAACATTTTTCCTAAATCTCTAGGTAATAATATTGAATTTTAAAGGCTTAAGGTAATTTTTAATATTAAAAAATGGATTTTTCAACCCTTTCATTAAAATAAATCTAAAAATTTAAAGAAAAATCAAAAAAATTTAAAATTTATTTCTTTGAGTTCTCTGACCTCAGAGAGATCTAAGAAAAATATAAAACATAATTATCCACCTCAATTTTATTTTATAATTAATTATTACTCCAAAATTTAAATTAATTATAATAAATAAAAATTTTCGAAAAATCACTAAAATTAGTCAAGTGGTCCTCTGGTCAGTAGAAACCTCCCATGTTGTTCCTAAGTATAGATACTTCTTCTTGGTCATGTTGTTGAATTTTCATTGAAAATCTCTATTTTTCACTAAAATAATTATATAAATTAAATTAAAAATGAAAAATCACATTTTCTCCTCTAATGTCTTAATTGACATGTGAGTGAGGTGACATAAAAATGTCGAAGTCACACCTAGGCAACTCACCAGGACAATAGACTTCATCCGGATGCTCCTCTCAATCCAACGAACGTGCTGAGAATCTCTTATTGAGGCTTCACCTCTCAGAGCCAAGGAATTGACCTCTCCTTCCTCCCGAGCTTCCAGTGATTCTCCATTTTGTTCTGCACAATTTCAATGCATGTTAGCAGTATAGATAGCTTCGTCTAGGCTAGACGCGTTGATAGAGACCAACCACGCATGATTTCATTGAGTCTGGAGTGAGATCTTAGGTCTATAAGGTGGACGACTCTCGGGCTGAACCAGACGGAGACGATGACCAGCGACCGTCTGATTGCACGTGTATCGGATGGACGACAGAGATGAAGTCGAAAGGAGCCATGGAATGGAAAGCCCGTGCCGAGTCAAATGGCGGCTCAGAATGGGAGTGCACCGCTTGTATCTTCAACCCGCCGTAGGTTGAGGTGGCGCCGCGTAGGATAAGTAGGAAAATAGGGATTTTATGATTTATTTAAATGCCTAAAAATTTAAAAATGCATATCTTTGCATAGAAAAATCCTAAAAATAATCTAAAAAATACTCTTTTGTTCAGTGAATAGAGGAGATTAATGTGGAAAAAGAATTAAGTTATTTTGTTAAGTATTTTATTTTTAATTAGTATAATATTATTTTGAGTGTTTTAATTCTCCATTCATGCATACAATTCACCATGACATGAGAACATAGGGCCTTTGTAGGCTCTGATCTTAGGAACATTCCTTGAATTTTCCAAGGTCAGAGGCTATCTCTGTGGAAAGTTATCTATTTTCCAAGTTTGTATGTCTGTTTTGATATTTTAATTCTAATAATTAGCATGTTGATTAGTAAAATCTAGAAAAATTAGGGAAAGTATCTCTGAACTAGAGGACCCTAGGAAAATTATGGTTGAACTTAACTCATTTAAATGGACCCTAATTTGGCCAAAACCTTAAAATTAAGAATAAAATAATTTGGGATAACCACTTATTAAAATAACAAAAAATCAATTCTCCACTAATCCTTATGGTCAGAGGAGTCTCACATAAAAATTTGAAATCAATTGAAAATGATTTAATCCACTAAATGAATTATTTAAATCACATGTCCGCTTTTAAAATTTAAAAATTCATAAAACCCAAAATGTATTTCAAAAATTCACTAAATTCATTTTGAGACCTCTCTGGGATCAGAGGAGTCTAAGAAAATTAAAATTAGAAATTTTTTAAAATTTTCATTTTTAACCCAATTTTGAATATTTTAATAATTAAAAAATAATAAAAATCACAAAAATAATAAAATTCACAAAAATGTCATATTTGGTCTCCTAATCACTTGGGAACCAACCAAATATTTTTTATAAGTCCCTAGGAAAAGATATTGAATTTTAAAGGCTTAATGCAATCTTTAATATTAAAAACTGGATTTTTAACCTTTCTCACTAAAATAATTCTAAAAATTCAAAGAAAAATTAGAAAAATATAAAATTTGTTTCTCTGAGTTTATTGAGGTCAGTGGGACTTAAGAAAAATATAAAACTTAATTCTCAACTTTAATTTTATTTTATAATTAATTAATACTCCAAAACTAAAAATAATTATAATAAATAAAATAAAATGCAAAAAATCTGCAAATTTGTCCAAGTGGTCCTCTGGTCAGTAGGAACATCTCATAATTTTCATAGGGACAGAAACCTTATCTTGGTCATGTTGTTGAATTTTTATTGAAAATCCTTATTTTTCACTAAAATAAATATATAAATTCAATAAAAAATGGAAAAATCACATTTTTTTCTCTAATGTCTTAATTGACATGTGAGTGAAGTGACATAAAAATTTCAAGTTCATTTGAGCTCAATTTAATGAGTTATGAAGTGAACAAGCTTAAGAGGGCATAAAGGTAATTTATGAATTTTAACACTAATTAATATTTTAGGCCTAATCAAAGGGAGGGATGAACATTTGATTCTAAATTTTCTTTTGGATGATTGAAACTTAGGGAATTAAGGAGTAGAAACCCATTGATCACCTACAACATAGAGCATGAAATCTTAACTAATTAATTCATTTAAATTTTGGAAGAATAATTAAAATTTGGATTACTAAAATTAGAGATATGACTTAAGAAGATACCAATTCTTTAAATTAAAGTCCCTAAATGGATTAATAGTATTCAAACTCTTAATTAACTCTAAAGCATAATGATAATTAAAATTAATAATACTTAATTAAATGAAAAGTTTGAAACATTGAGTGATTTAATAATTAAATTAAAGTAAACCTACAACATTAAAGCTGATTTGAAATCACTTAAGACTTAACTTAAAACAAATTTGAAATATTTAAAAATTTATCTTAAAGTAACTTACAATCTAAATGTGATAATTAAAATTAATCTAAAATATTTAAAAACAAATTTGAATCATTAAAACTTAATGGAATTAAGTGATTTAAGTGCCTCTCTAACTTGAATAATTTTAAAACATTTAAAAGGAATCAACTTGAAATTTCATGACTAAATTAAACCGTTTTGAAATAACAATTCAATCTTAGCGGTTAAATCCCTTAACAAACTGATTTGCCCCTGAGGGCTCTCATATTTATAACCCTTAAGTGGAGTATCAAGTGAAATGTTACTTTACTCATCGGATAATCAAATGTCCAAGTTCACTGAGCAAGAAACAAAACTCAACTAAATTTTTGGATGATTAACTCACCTGTACAATGAAACTCATTTGGACTCGGAATAATCCCAGAAGCATTGAAAAGATGTTCAGGATTCATCCTGAACACTTTCTCAATATGATGAGATGTTTTAGAAGAACAATTGAACTTAATGGTTCTTTGGTGAAGAAAATCATCCTTAACAAGACACAAAAACGTGGACGTCATAGGAATTGACTAGCAATATTACTAGGATCTTGGTAGACAACCAAAACCTTCCCTAAGCTTTACCTAGGTGTTTCCTTGTAAATTTTTAAATGTCCTGACATGTGTTTTAAGTGCAGCCTGGAATGACGAGATGACCCGTCAGGTATGCTTTTATTTTATTGCAATTTATTCACCTGCATTGAATTTTCTCTTTTGCAAAGCTTGCATGTTAAACAAGAATGTCACCCTGCATGAAAACTAAAACCTTTTAGGATAGCCATAAAACTGAAACCTAAAACTAAATTAAAAGTCACAACAAGATAAAATTCACTGCCACAACATTCAAAAGATAAAACAACTCAAAATTTAATCACAAACAGAACAACAAAACTACAACCACAACTAAATTAAAACTCCTCGTTGGATGATCGAGAATCACTCAGATTATGTAACCCACGTGTTGCTAACAAGATTTCCCACGATCTAAATGAAAGTGTGGAACTCATTTAGTTGAGTTTGGCAAATTCATTTGGACTTAGTGAATCCGATGAAAATAACGGTGCCGGGATGATGGAACTGTGGGATCTTAATCAGTTTTGTTTAAACAACTTTAAAATTTGTTTTAATTAAAACATTAAGACATCTAAACCTTAAGACTCTTTTAAACCAAAATACTTCTCTCATCTCTTGATTGTAACTTTCTAAAACAAAACCTCTGCAACAACAAGGAGCTTGGAGCACAGTGGGCAGCACGACCATTTTCTTCAGCAAAACTTGAGTCTACTTCAGCAAAACCTTTCTTAGAATTAAATAACCAAGCCATAGGATTTCGAGGTAATTTGCTTAGTGCAACATAAATCCTCAACTTTTTGTTAGGCATTTGCATAATCATGTTATGTGAATTAAGCCCTAACCGGTCTTAGGACTCCGAGGTAGTCGTTTGGTACGACATAAACCCTCACATCTTCGAGGCTATTTCTGTGATTATGTCATACAAGTATAAGTCCTAATTAACTAATTTGGCAGGATTGAAACATTGAATAAACTCTCAAATTGAAGCTAAACAATAGGATAGTTCGGAAAGTTGCCAAGTTTCCTCTTAGATCCTCAGCTTCTCCTACTTCTCTACTTTTGAACGCTCAAAATAACTGCTACAAATTTGAACTATTCCCTATTGAAATTTTCAAAATCCAATTTATTTGAAACCCTTAACTTTGAAATTCTTGAGAGAAAAATCACTGATCATTATCGAGAGTTTTCTTAAGTGATTCCCGTCACTTAGGATGTAATTAACTATAAGGGCTTGCCCTTATAGGGAACTTTAAGAACCCGGGTAATATAAACCCTACTTAATCCCTTTATATTAAGCAGGGGAACTTGTCGGCTTATAAAATTGGTTCACAGACCAAACGGATGTCACAAATCTTCTAGTTTATTTAATCAAGCCCCATCATCAAGCAGTGTGTCTATTCTTCAGGATATATAAGTTGTTTGTGGTGTGGTGCTCGTTTATATAAACTATTTGAGATGTGAGATCGGTTTGATTTCATATCTTAAAATTTTCAAACTTAAAATTATTTTCGAAAATCAAATGCTACTTTCTAAATTATATATATATATATATATATATATATTTAAATTAAATTTAAATTTTAAAATTTGCCGACAATTTCTGTAGGCGACCCCTTCTTCTAAAATACAACACATAACCTATAATTATGCCGACGATTTTTTGTTAATGAAACCATAAAAATGATGTTTTGAGACTAATAAATAAAAAGGGGAATAATTGTGAAACCTTATAATTAAATTAAAAAGCTTAAAATACTTAAGTTAATGTGAAATGATTTAAAATCAAATTAAAATAGCTTAAAATATTAAAACTAATTTGAAATCACTTAAAACTGAAATTAAAACAAAATTGAAATCTTAAGGTTAATTTAAAATAATTCATAATCAAAACATTAAAACTAAACCAAATAAAATTAATCTAAAACACTATGATCAAGTTAAAATAAACTTATATCATTAAAAATTCACTGAATCAAATAATTCAAAACACCTTTTTAATTTAAATGATTTAAAACATTTGAAAATCAATCTAAAAAATTTATAACTAAATTGAATCACTTTTGAATCATCAATTCAACTTCAAATAAGAATGGTTAGGTCTTTTAATAAACTACTTTGCCCCTAAAGGCTTTCACATTTATAATCCTTAAATGAAGTATCAAATGAAATGTAACTTTACTCATGAGATAATCAAACATCCTAGTTTACTAAGGAAGAGTAAAAATTTAATTAAACCCGGATGATCAATTCATCCATATAATAAAATTCACTTAGACTCAAAATAATCCCAAAAATGTTGAAAAGATGTTCAGGACTCGTCCTAAGCACTTTCTCAACCTAATGGGATGTTTTAGAAGAACAATTGAACTTCATTGTTCTTTGATGAAGAAAATCATCCAAAAACACCACCTTAGGAATTGACTAGTGATAGGACTAGGATTTGGTAAACAACCAGAACCTTCTCTTAGCTTTACCGAGGTGTTCTCTTTAAATATATAAATGCTCTAACATGTGTTTCAAGTGCAGTTGGAAATGACGAGAAGACCAGCCAGGTACACTTTTACTTTATTGCAATTTAATTACCTGTGATGTACTTTCTTTTCCTGTAAATTTGCATGTTAAACAACAATGTCACCCTGCATAAAAACTAAAATCTTTAGGATAGCTACAAAACTGAACCAAAACTAAATTAAAATCAAAACAAGATAAAATTCACCACCACAACCTTCAAAATATAAAACAACTTAAAATTTAATCACAAACAAAACAACAAAACTACATTTACAACTAAATTAAAATGTCTCGTTGGATGATCGGGAATCCCTCCAATGATGTAACCCACGTGTTGCTAACGAGATTTCTCACGATCTAAATGAAAGTGTGGAACTCATTCAGTTGATTTTAGCAAATTCATTTGGACTAAATGAATCCGATGAAAATAGTGGTGTCGGGATGATGGAACCGTGGGTTCTTAACCGGTTCTGCTTAATCAACTTTAAGATTTCCCCTAGTAAAACTTAAGACGTTGAAGTGAAAAATCAACCTCTAAACCATAACACTTCTCTCATCTCTTGATTGTCACTTTAAGATTTCCCCTAATAAAACAAGAAGCTCGGAGCAAGCGCGGTGGGCAGTATGGTCGACTTCGTCAGCTTTCCTTTCTTTAGTAATTAAATAACCAAGCCATAGGATTTCGAGGTAGTTTGCCTAATGCAACATAAATCCTCACTTCTCTTTAGGCATTTTCATAATTATGTTATGTAATTTAAGCCCTAAACTCATTTTAGGACTCCGAGCTAGCTGTTTGGGATGACATAAACCCTCACATCTTCCAAGCTATTTGTATGATTATGTCATATAAATATAAGTCCTAATAAATTAAAATTGGCAGGATTGAAAACATTAAATAATTCTCTCTAAATTAAAGCTAAACAATAGGATAGTTGGGAAGTCATCAAAGTTCGCTTCAAATCCATGACATCCCCTACCTTTCTTCCTTTTGATTCCGAAAAAATAAAATGTTCCAAATTTGATCCATTCCCTATTAAAATTTCCAAAATCTAATTGTTTGAAAACCCTAAACTTTGAAATCCTTAAAGACAAAACCACTAATTTTTATCGAGAGTTTTCTTAAGTAATTCCCTTCACTTAAGATGTAATTAACTATAGGGGCTTGCCCTTATAGGGACTTTTATAATCCAGTTTAATATAAACCCTATTTAATTATTTCCTATTAAATAGGGGAATTTGTCGACAAATAAAAAAACGGTTCGCAGACCAAACAGATGTCATAAATTTACTGTTTTATTTAATCGAGCCCCATTATTAAGTAATGTGTCTATTCCTCGGGATAAATGCATAGCTTATGATGCAGTGTTTAATTACTTAAACTACTAAAGATTTGGTCTCGTATTTTCAACAAAAATCAAATAATATTTTACAAACTATTTAAAACTATATATATATATATATACTTAAATTTAAAATTAAAACCTAAAATGCGCCGACAACTCTTATTTGGCACAACACATTTAGATACTTCCACAACGAAATTCCATAATTATTATAGATTCATTAAAAGAGGAAAAAGATATTTCATTACCATTTGTTTTCATATATTTTTATAGTCTTGTTAATTTTAGTTGCTTAATTTACTTTTTATTAAAAGAAAATATCAAAAACAAATTTAAAACTTTCTATCTTAAAACATACTTTACAAAATAATTCTAAAAAGTAAAAAAATATTTTTCTGCTTTCTATAAAATTTTCGACATTTCTCTATGGGTTCCAAATCTCAGGGGCTTAATCAGAAATTCCTATATTACTTGATAAGTGACACATATACTTGCGTAGAATCCCATATTATAAAGTATAATTTCATATCTATAATGTAAGAAAAAATGTTTGGAGGGATCAAGTTTTTGACACCGTTGTCGGGGAAATTAATTAAAATATCATTTAAAGAAAATTTAAGAAAAAAATCAAAATTTTTAATTTTCCTTATTTTTGTTAGTGTGTTTTATTTTATTTTATTTTATATTTGAGTATGCGTAGTTTAGGTTCTGAGGGACTTATGCCTTACAATTCTGAATTAGAGAGAACTAGCAGAAAAATCAAAAGAAATAAAAAAATACAGAAAAAGATAAAAATATTTAAGAAATGACGAATCAAGAAAATTAGAATGTTGAAATCCATCAAGAATTTAAACCTTTAAGAGATTATGCTAACCCTATAGTGGATGAACTTCATGGTAGTATTCAATACTCTGTTGTAGCTGGTATATCCTTTGAACTTATACATGCTATTATCTAAATGGTATATAATAATCAATTTTGGGGAGCACCAACTGAATATCCTAATTTACATCTTACCAATTTTCTAGAGTTGTGTGCTACTTTTAAATACGACAGTGTTTCGAACGATGCTATTAGACTTAGAATTGTTCCTTTCTCACTAAGGGATAAGGCTAAGATATGGTTAAACTTGTTAGAACCTGCATCTATCAGAACTTGGGGTGATTTAGTGCAAAAATTTCTTGTTAAATATTTTTCACCATAATAAACTGTGATGCTTAGAAATGATATTATATCTTTTTATTAGTTTGAAGGTGAATCCATATATGAAGTATGAGAACGATTTAAAGATATCCTTAGAAAGTGTCCACATCATTTGATACCAGATTAGTTAATAATTCAGACTTTTTACAATGGATTAGTTGGATCTCTTAGATCTATAATCGATGTCGTTACTGGTGGTTCATTGATGTCTAAATAGTTTACTGATGCTTATGCTTTAATTGAAGAAATGACTAACAATAATTTTCAATGGCCTTCTGAAAAATTAAATCCTTAAAATATAGCTAAAATTCAGGAAAATGATGCTTTTGCGATGCTAGTAAATTAACTTACGCAAATTTCAAGGAATATATACCAATTTGGAATGAATTTTTCTCAGCCAAATTTCATGATTGAAGAATTCATTAGGCTAAATGGTTGATTCTCAAACTTCATCAGAAACTTTGAATGTCATAAGTAAGTCGAATAACCCATATTCCAATTATTATAACCCAGGTTAGAAAAACCATCCAAACTTTAACTGAAGTAATAACAATCAGGGTGGTAGTAATCAACAATGGGGGAACAACCATATAAACCCATTGGGGAACTAGAAAAACCAAGAGAATAATAATTATAAACCAACCTATCCTTCAGGTTTTAACAATACTTCACAATTTAAGGAGAAGAAGTTGTCTATTAAAGAAGTGGTGTTACAAATGGAAATCAATTACAAAGTCAATGAGCTATAATCAGAAATATTGAGAATCAATTGGGAAAAATTGCCAATTCATTAAGTAATAGATCCCAAGGAACACTTCTTAGTAATACAGAAGTAAATCTAAGAGACAAGAATAAAGAGCAAGTAAAAGCAGTTCAACTAAGAAGTGGAAGAGAGTTGGAAGGTAGAGTTCAAAAAGAGAATGAAGTAGAGAATGAAGAGAATGAAGAACCAAAAGAGGACACTCTGAACGGTTTGGAAAGACCTATTGCTCCACCTAAGATTGATTTTGAAAAGCCACCACCTTCATTTCCTTAGAGTCTTCGACAACAAAAGTTGGATAAGCAATTTTAAAGTTCTTGGAAATATTTAAGAAGCTTACAATTAATATTCCATTTGCTGAAGCCTTAGAACAAATGCCAAGCTATGTAAAATTCATGAAGGATATTCTCAATAGAAAAAGGAAGATTCAAGATAATGAAACTGTTGCACTTAGTGAGAAGTGCAATACAATAATTTAGAAAATGCTTCCTGAAAAGCTTAAAGATCATAGTAGTTTCACAATTCCATGTGCGATCGGAGACCAATTTTACGGAAATTCTTTATGTGATTTGGGTGCAATCATTAACCTTATGCCATTATTTATATTCAAAAGACTGGGATTAGGAGAAATAACCCTGATGACTGTAACTCTGCAATTAGCAGATCATTCAATAACCTATCCTAAAGGAGTTATAGAAGATGTTTTGGTGAAAGTGGATCAATTTATCTTTCATATTGATTGCATTGAGTTGGATACGGAGGAAGAAAAAGATATACCCATAATTTTAGGGAGACCTTTCCTGGCCATAAGCAGAGCGATGATAGATGTACAAAAAGGGGAATTAATGATGTGAGGCAATGATCAAACTGTTACATTTAATATTTCAAAATCAATGAAATATCCTACAAGAGGTAAAGATGATGAATGTTATAGGATAGATGTTATCAGATATTTGAGTGAATGTCATTTCAAGTCAACTTATGAAGAGAAACCTGAAAGTGAAGAATTAAAACACGAGCAAGAAGAGGAATTACAATATTCTGAAGACTTTCATGAGGAAGATTTAAATTAGGTTCATGAAAACATTACTGAAAAAGATGTATTTGTTAGTTCATCAATTATAAAACCTCTTAAACTTGGTTTAAAGTTGCTTCCTACCCATTTAAAGTATCCCTTTTTAGGTGATTCCTAAACATTGTTGGTTATAATTTCCTCTCAATTGACTGAAAAAGAAGAAGAGAAGGTGCTTGAAATTCTAAAGAAATATAAGAAAGCATTTGGATGGATAATAACTGATATTAAAGGAATCAGTCCTTCAATTTGTATGCATAGAATCCTTATGGAAGATAACTGCAAACCTCAGGCTGATCCTCAATGGAGACTAAATCCTATCATGAAAGAAGTTGTTAGAAAAGAAATTTTAAAGTGGTTGGATGCTAGAATTATCTACCTTATTTCAGATAACGCGTGGGTTAGTCCTAATCACTGTGTTCCTAAGAAAGGAGGAGTTACTGTGACTGTTAATGAAAAGAATGAAATTATACCAACAAGACAAGTTACAGGGTGGATAATATGCATTGATTATAAAAAATTAAACCTTGCCACAAGGAAAAACCATTTTCCACTACCCTTTTTAGATCAGATGTTGGATAGACTGGCTGGGCATAAATACATTTATTTTCTGAATAGATTTACTGGTTACCACCAAATACAAATTGCTTTTGAGGTTCAAGAGGAAACAATGTTTACCAGTCCTTATGGTACATTTGTATTTAGAAGAATACCCATTTGTTTATGTAATGCCCCTGCTACATTTTAGAGATGTATGATTACAATTTTCTATGATTTAATTGAAAAGGAGATTGAAGTTTTTATGGATGAATTTTCAGTGTTTGAAATTTCATTTGAATCATGTTTAGAACATTTAGCAAAAGTTCTGAAATGCTGTGAAGAAACTAGTTTGGTCCTTAACTGAGAAAAATGCCAATTTATGGTAGCAGGAGGAATTATTTTAGGACATCATATATCAAAAAATGGTATGGAGGTAGATCTTGCAAAAATTCAAGTTATATATAATTTACCTTGCCCAACAATTATAAGGGGAATTAGAAGTTTACTGGGACATGCTGGACTCTACTGGCGTTATATTAAAGACTTTTAAAAAATTTGAAATCCTTTATGCTGTTTACTAGAAAAATATGTTATTTTTTATTTTGATGATGAATGCCTAAAAGCTTTTGAAACGTTAAAAGAAAAATTAATCACTACTCCTGTTATAGTTTCACAAAAGTAGGAAATAACTATTGAATTAATTTGTGATGCTAGTGATTATGCTATTGGTGTCGTTTTAGGTTAGAGATATGATAAAATTTTTAATGTGATTTAGTATGCTAGTAGAACTCTTAATGAAGCTCAAATTAATTATACCACAACTGAGAAGAGTTATTAGCTATAGTATTTGCCTTTGATAAATTCAAATCATATTTAATTGGAGCAAATTGTGTGATGCATACTGATCATTTTATATTTAAATATATAATAAAGAAGATGGATGCGAAACCAAGACTTATAATATGGATTCTTCTTTTGTAAGAATTTGATTTTGAAATAGTAGATAGGAAGGTGCTGATAATCAAATTGCTGATCATCTGTCCAGGCTTGAAACTGAAAATCTCTTTGTGATGATGAAGAAATCAATGAACATTTTCCTGATGAAACATTGTTCACTATTAATGAGTGGCATGTTCCGTGTTATGCCGACATTGTAAACTTTATTATTAGTGATACTATACCCTTTAGTTTGACATACCAAGAGAGGAAGAAATTTTTATCTGAAGCTAAGACTTATTTTTAGGATGACCCATTTTTATATAAACAAGGAAAGAATTTGATCATTCAAAGATGTGTGCCTTTAGAAGAAACTTATAAAATTATTCAAAATTATCATAATTCTGATTATGGGGGACATTTTGGTGTTGATAAAAATTCATATAAAATCTTACAATCTGGATTTCATTGGCCTACAATTTTGAAGGATGTTAATGCTCATATTAAAAATTGTAATCAATTTCAACATGTAGGCAATATTTCTAGAAAAATGAGATGTCACTCAATTATACGTTGGAAGTTGAAATATTTGATGTTTGAGGATTAGATTTCATTGGACTGTTTATACCATCTTTCAGAAATACATACTTTTTGATAATAGTGGACTATGTATCTAAATGGATAGAAGCTGTTGCTTTACCTCAATGTGATACTCAAAGTGTAGCAAACTTTTTAAGAAATAATACATTTTGTAGATTTGGAATACCAAGAGTGATGATAACTGATGGGGAAGTCATTTTAGAAATAAGATTATGGAAAAACTAGGAAAGGAATATCATATTAACCATTGCATTGCTACTGCTTATCATCTGCAGACAAGTGGATTGGTTAAATTATCCAATACTGAAATTAAAAGAATTTTGAAAAAAACTATTAATCCAAACAGAAAGGATTGGTCAATCAAACTAGATTATGCTTTGTGGGCCTATAAGACTGCCTACAGAACTCCTATAAGAATGTCCCCGTATAGGCTAATTTTTGGAAAAGCTTGTCATTTAGCAGTTGAACTTGAGCATAAAGCATATTAAAATATTAAATGGTTCAATTATAATTTAAAAGATGCTGGTGAAAAGAGACTGTTGTAATTAAATGAGCTTGAAGAGATAAGGAATGAATCTTATGAAAATGCTAAGATTTATAAAAAAAAGATGAAGTTATGGCATGATCGGAAGATTCTTACTAAAAATCTTGAGCCAGGACAACAAGTTTTGTTATATAATGCTAGATTGAAATATTTGCTAGCAAACTTAAGTCTAGGTGAATGGGTTCATTTATTAGAATGAAAATTTATTCCTTCGGAGCTTTGGATATTAAAGAGCCTAAGACTGGAAAAATATTTAAAGTTAATGGTCATAGAAGTAAACCTTATTTTTCAGTCGATCAATCTAAACCTGATGAGAATGTGATGTTGGGTCACTCAGAATAAGCTCTGGGTATGTCAGGATGAAGACGTTAAACCAAGCACTTTGTGGGAGGCAACCCATAGTTATCGGTGTGCTTTGCTTTATGTTTACTTTGTGTGTTTTGTTTCATTTGATTTATGATTATGTGGTAAGAATTTAGAGTTTTTTATGTTATAGTGGTGTTTATGTGACCTTATTTGATGACTTATAGGAGTCAGAATGAAGATTTGAACATTTAGTAGACCTGTGCTAAAATGAGCATTGGCGGCTATGCACTGCAAGTTGGCGCTTATGCACCGGAGTTACAAAAAAATGTGAAAAATGATGTTCTAGAAGCCTAAATTGTGGGTAAGTAGTTTTGGGAGTTATTCGAGAGTTTTAACACTTCTAGGGTTGATTTTAAGACTTTCCAAGTCTATAAAAAGGCCCAAAATTAAAGAGATACTTGCCTGAGTTCTTATTTTCATTCCTAAGTCTTAAGAAAAGTATTTTGAGTGTAAATGTCTTCTTGGGAGAGCAAAGTTAAGAAGAAAGAGGAAGCCAACAAGAAGAAGTTTGTTAGTGAAAGTGTGCAACAATTATTAAACAGATTTATGGCCATTAGTATTCAAGGAATTGCAGAAAAGCTTGCAAAGATAGAGGCTGACTTGGCTTCAATCGAAGCAAAGGTAAATGAAACTAACACACATTTAGCACACATGGGATGACAACTCAAAATACAATTCAGACATACAAATCATGTGGAAGAAGCAGATAAATTGATGTTTCTGAAGAAAAAATGGATGGAAGAAGAAGATGTGAGAGTTTTTAACCATCGCCCATTTTATCATATTTACTTTTCAGATGGATCAAATGGAACTAATTGTGATTCTATATATATTCAGCCTACTGGACATTGAAATTAAATTAAGTGTTGTCTGGTGATTTAGAAATCTGTGTTTAGTATTTTGTATTTGTGATTATTATAGTGTTTATGATTTGTTATATTTTAGTTTGTGTTTGTTGCATCTTAATGATGTAAATTTGTGTCTAAGATATGTATTATGAACCTATGTATTGGAAAATTTTATCCAATTTGTTTGGATAGAAATTTATAGTTTGTATTAAGTGTGTTTTCTTATTAATGAAATAAAAGTTTATGTTTGTGTGAAATTTGTGTTGAATCGATGGAAATTAAAGTGTAATTTTGGAGTATTATAAGTGTTATGGGGTAGATATAATTATTTAAAATAATTAAGGGTGATTAACTAGGTGTTTTAGTGCAATTAACATAAATTGTTAAAATCTGGGCACTGGTAGCTAAGCGCCAGACCTTCGGTGCTTAAGAGACAAATTTTGCGACTATGCGTTGTTGCTTCGCGCATAGCGCCGGTTCGCGAAAACTGGTTTTCAGATGTTAAAAAACCAGAAATTTGCCATTCTTAATCCCATCATCACCTTCAACCTCTCGAATGCATGAAAAAGGAGCCTTGGACATTACTGATTTGGATCATTTTAGAGCTAATTTCAATGAAATTTGTTGGATTTGAACTCATTAAGAAATGGCTCCAAAATGGAAGCGCTCGAAAAACTAAACGAGATTTAATTTAGACAAATTTGTTAGTTCTAGAGCGGAGGATCGTTACGTCAATGCACTATCATCACGTAAGTTGATTCCAGAATGAGTTTTTAGTAAACCAGGAGGAGATATTAAAGAGATGATTGCTCGAAGGAATTGGGAAAGGTATTGTTGCTTCTCTGCTGTTGCAGTTGTTTCTGTGGTAAGAGAGTTTTATGCTAACTTTCTAGTAGCAGAGGAATACATAGTGATGGTTCGGGGACAACAAGTGGTTTTTTTTTGTGGTAATTATATACCTTTTACCGATTTCCTCCTAAAATGTTTTGTTATTATGTAAATTATGAAATGTTTTCTCCTAAAAAGAGTGTTGATAAGATTATGTCTTTTCTTATTGATGGAAGAGGTCTATGGAAAATTACAAATGAGAGAAGAGTAAATTTTGAAGTTGAATGCCACTTCCAAGGCATGTAAGTACTTCATCTCATCTAAGATGTTGCCTTCAAGTCATGTCAGTGAATATATGAGGAAGAGAGCTATTTTGAACTATTATATTCAGCGGGGAAAACTAATTGGAATAAGAGCTATTATTTTTTATTATATTGTAAACTGTGCAGAGCTGTCACTACTGTAGGTATAGGATTCCTTCCTTGATCCATTCGATTTGCGAATAGTTTGAAACTTGGTAAGAGGTTCTTCAGCCACTTAACCTATCACCAGTGTAAATTTTGAACATATACACAGCGCATTCAAAGTTTGGCTGGAGAGGAGGATATGTCAGAGCTTCTGGTGCTTCTACTTCTACGGCTTCAACTTCTCGTGCTTCTACTTCACAGGCATCATCATCTAGAGATTCACATACTAGATTATTAAGGAAGACTTTAAAGAAGGTGAGTCTAACAAGAGAGCATGTTAGAGATATGGATGGAAAGATTGAAAATTTGGAGAGGTATATACAGGAACATGATGAGTATGAGAAGAATTATTAGCATTACATGGACAGACTAATTAGAGGAGATCACAGTGCTAAGATGCCTCCTCATCCTTATTTTATACCTTATGTGTCATTTAGAGATTAGAATGAGAGAGATGATGATGATGAGGATGATGAGTATGATTTTATTCTTTATTATTATTATTATTTAGTTTGTGATGTTTGTACTTGTGGTTAGTATTGTGTTGTGATGTTTGGATTTTTATCATTTACTTTGTTATGCTTTGGACATTAATATGTGTGAGCTATAGTAGGATCATTTCTATTATGCATATTCAGTTATATTTGTGTTAGATTTATGTTTTATGTTGTAGTGTGTGATATATATTTGTGGTAGTAAATATTGTAATGTAATGTTTGAGTTTTTAATAGTGTATAATTTAATTCCAAAAATATTATGAAAATTTAGAACCCTATTAGAAATCACTATTTAAATTACATGTTTAAACTTTTCAAAATTTGATACCATATCTACTCTAGATTTTAGTTATGTTGAGTTGGTGTTTATTTGCTTTGAAAATCTCCACTACTGTAGAAGTCGTTTGAAATTTTTATTTCATAAAAAACTAAAAAAACTGAATTTGATTTATTTTTACTACTATTTTTAAACTATTATACTCACATATTTAATATATGAAAATTCTTGCAAGCTTGTTATTCTAGTTTTTAATTCTTACCCATGTATCATTTCTTATGCTTAAAATGTTTTATCCTAACTAAAAATTTAAAGTTTGGGGGAATTTAAAAATAATCATTCAAAAACTAAAATTTTAATTTGTTCACAAGAATACTTAAAATAAATTTCATTTTTTATTGGAAATAATTATGTATATGAAGTTATATTAGGGAAGTATGAATATAGAAATGAGTAAAAGAATTAAGTTAAAATTTATAGTAATAACAAAAAATTTAAATTTAAAATTTTATTAGTAAAGAAATGTTAAATATAGTTAAACTATCTTTAGTAAGAAATGTTGTATTTTTGTAAAAATAAAAGATTGGACTTTTATTTTTCAAAGCTTAAATTTCTTTTATTAAAGAATAATTTTCAACACTGTTATTATGATTTTAAATGAATGGTATATATATCAAACCTTAATTTTAAATGGAAGGGTGGAATTTAAAATTGTTAAAGATCTATCCAAATACAGTAATCCTTGCCTTATAAAAAAAAAGAAATAAAAAGAAAAAGTGAAAAATAATATGTGAAAAGGAAGGAGAAGCTTGAGGATTTAAGGGCCTAATAAAAAATCTGTTTCATACCTAAAGTTTAAAATACATGTTTTGAGAAAATCTAAAGCTTAATATTATAATATAGTAAGTTAAATTATTTTCAAATAAAAATTTTTTAAGTGAGAAAAATAAAATGTTTAAATCCTATATTTTGAAAAATCTACAAGTATCTTTGAATAAGATAGGCTCATATTTTTCATTACCCTTTACTTAAGAACTTTCTAAACATTAATTTGGTCTTATTTACTGAATTTTTATTAAATTGGACTACTTCATTTCTAGAATAAAATTTTGTAACTTTCCTAAAGAAACTCATTTACATAATTTGTATGTTACAATTTTATATGTGATTAAGTGTCACTTGAGGATAAGTAAAATTTTAAGTTTAGAAGATTTTGATACACCTAAAATATATAGTATTTTTATGCACATTTTATACCTATTTTCGATGATAGTGCACTTTAATGGAAGGTTTTTTTGTGTTTTTCTTGCAGGTATGATAAAAATGACTGATTATGATGAAAGGAGCAAAAAAGGAGCAAAAAAGGATCAAATTTGGAGCAAAAATGAAAGGTGTGTAAAATTAGCCTCTGGCGCTTAAGTGCTGATGGTTGGCGCATAGATGCTACAGTGAAAAGTGACAAATTAAATCAAATTTTGCAACATTTTCAATCGGTGTTTGTAGCAACTTTTGGTTTAAACTTCCTCAACTTCTTTTGGGTGGCAAATTCGAATGAAGAGATGCATCCTTTGGTAGATACATTGAATCTTGACATAATTTGAAGAGAAACCAAAGCACCTTTTGAAGAATTATTAAAATGAAGACTTAAAGATCAGAAAAGGAGAAGATTTTTGAGAAGAAGTATTGACGGGAGAAGTTGGAGAATAGCTTGAAGTGGTTGAAGGGAAAGAGGAAGAAAGAGAGTCTTCTTCTTACCATACTTTCTTTACTTTTTCACTTTACTTTATCATAGTTTGTATTAGAATTTAGGAGAGTGAATCCTTATAGTTGGGCACCACCCCCAAGGAGTTATTTATTGGAAAGCAAAAGTTTTGAGAGGAACATCAAGAGTCTTGTGGAGAGGATTTTCAGATAAGTTTTTATCTTTATTTTTACATTTGGTTTTTAAGTAAGACTTATTTTGTTTTCACTATGATTTCTACTTTCAAATCAAGTTGTGGTTGTGTTTTCTCCATGAGTTCTGAGTAGTTTTCTTTATATTTTTCCTTTTAAATGATGAAGTAGTTAAATTATGGAAGGAAGTTGTGTGAATTATAGGTGTTTAATGTTGGAAGAAGTTGTGATGATTCACAACCTTGCACTTCATTTACTTCTTGATTTGGCTAATCGTGATTTAAAATCTATTGTGAGAACATGTAAGAATCAATGTGTTATTGTCTCAATCTACAATTGGAGAGAATCACATGAAATTGTATGGGTGAGAATTGTAGTCCATATGGTTGAGTGCAAATAAATAGGGGGATATGTTTTTTTAATGGGGAGTAAATTTAGAGGACTTTAGAGTGACAGGCTAAAGCCCCCAAATTGGTTTGATTTTTTAATTTTTGTTATGAGATGTTAGCCCCCAGGTGGAGGGAGAAGAGGGAACTCTAGAGTGAGAGCTAGTATCTTCCCTACCTAACCCATCTACAAGATTTCAAAACTTTAAATTAACATATGTTCTTTATAGAACCAAGTAAGGGTAAAGAATATAATTGCTCCTATTTGGCACAACACATTTAGATACTTCCACAACAAAATTCCATAATTATTAGTGATTCATTGAAAATAGGAAAATATATTTCATTCTCATTTGCTTTCATATAGTTTTATTGTCTTGTTAATTTTAGTTGCTTGCTTTACTTTTTCTTAAAAGAAAATATCAAAAACAAATTTAAAACTTTCTATCTTATAACATACTTTAAAAAATCATTTTAAAAAGTAAAATGTTGTTTTTCTTTCTTCTTTAAAATTTTAGACATTCCCTGTGGGTTCGATATCTTAGATCTTAATCAAAAAGTCCTATATTACTTGATAAATGATATGTATATTTGCGTAGAATCCTATATTATGAAATATAATTTCATATCTATAACGTAAGCATAATTATTCGGAGGGATCAAGGATTTGTTTATTGAGAAATAGAAACTCCATGAAACTCTCATAAATTATATCCCGAGGTGGAGAAATTTGAGCTACAAATGTGAACTGTTACAAGAGCAACATGCCATTGAGATCCTACACAAGAATATTCCTGGACCTGTTGCCTTCTTATTGAAAGGTTTCACAATTAAAAATTTAAAAGATTATTGAATAAAGAAGCTAACCTACAGGAGGAAGCTGAACTATTTTTATTCCTAAATTAGGGTCCTAAGAAAAAACCTCAGAAAATTTGTGAAAATAGAGTTGGGAATGTATCTGCTATTGACAAGGGGAAAAAACTAATGATAATACAACCTGAAAATGCTAGGCAGCAACAGTGGCATTCAACAAAAGAGCAACAACCACAAAAGAAAAAGACAGTGATTAAAACAACTCTATAGGCTCAAGGAAAGAAAGAATTTCAAGTATCCACTTGAAGAAATAATGATTTAGGTTTATTATTTTAAGGATAACTCTCTAAGGAACATGATTAAGAGCTTAGTTAAGAACACATATTTTAAGATTCCTAAGCTTCTTAGGCCTAAAGAAGTAAGAAGTCATGAGCTTGACTGCTTTCCACTCCATAGGATGTCGAGACATATAATTGAAGAGTACTACTCTTTCAAGAAATGGTTGGAAAACAACTATGAAAATCAAACTATAGTTATTCTTGAAGAATATCTGAAGGAACCAAAATAAGGGTCAATTAGTTGCAAAAAGATATCATTGATATAACTGAATCCCTCCTTCAAACCCAATCTTATTTCAAGCTTTATCAATGACTTTGTCAAAAAAATTGGATAAAACCTTGTTAATTCCAACATAACTGATGTTAAGACCCTTTTTTTATAAGATAAGATTGTTGCCAAGTTTTAATGAAATAATTTTTTTCTTTATTATTCTTCAACTTTGTGATTATTTGAACAATATTCCTTAACAAAGTATAACCGTCTAAAATATCCAAAATAAAAATAGAAACTCCTACTTGTAGATGTCTCTAATGTATTTAAGGACTTATTTTACAAGTTATAGTAAGCTTATATCACATTGAAGACATCTTATAATTTTAACGTTTTAAAAGGAGAAGCTTCATGTATCACTAGGTTTGAATAGTCCTTCCCTAATTTTCTCCTCATAGAGAACTACAAAATCAAACTTTATAATGACAGACATCTTATCACCCAAGATGGAAGCTAAAGTACAAATAAAGCTATTGGTTTTGTTTGAAAGCCTAATGCCTTTATGAAATAGTCTTTTTAAAGATATTCTTGTAGATGATTAAGATAAAATATTTTGATTTTGCTCATAAAAATGTGACAATGTTTGTTGACTTCACTTTTAGTTGAGGTCTAGTCTTTCTTTAGAATAGCCTAGGGTCTAACCGTAGGACTCTCCTGATGACTTTCTTAGAAGACTAGTCATGGCACCCCTTCCCATGGAAATTCAAAATTTTCTCACTTCATTGGGAGTTTTCATATGCTTAAGGCTTAACCTCCAGTTTGGGAGGAAGAGACCAGGCATAGGGAAGCCCAGGGGAAGTCTCCTATAGGTGGTCAGGCCATAGGAATTACCCTGGGAGGTCTGGAGCTTGCACTACAGTCACACTACACACTCATAACCTAAACAAGGCACACCACCATTTGATCCCCTAACTCTTTGGAAACTCATTTAAGTGGTTTTCCCAAGCTTTTAGCCTCAGGCTAGGGTTTGGCTAGTACCATCACATAGAGAACCAAATGAGGGTGACCCTGGGTCCATGGCTCAATCTAGACAATTCTATACTACTCACATTCAACCAATCCCATTTTTCCCAAACATTCCAAATTTCCCCATTTACCCAAAATACCTAAAATACCTAAAATGCCCCCAAAACCCTAAAATCCCCCAAATTCCAAAATCACACAAATTAGCGATAATTCTTCAAAAATCATCCCAAAATACTCTCTACCACTCAAATTGATAAAAATTACCCAAATTTGCCAAATTTCCCCCAAAAATCCCCAAAATGAACAAAACGCCCCTCTTAGCCCAAAATTTCAAAAATTCCAAAAATTCCCATAAATTCCCAAAACATCCCAAATATTCCTAATTTTATTTCTCTTAACTACCACATGACCTAATTTGGTCGATTTAGCCCAATTTAACCAAAAGCTCCAATTTGCCCCATTTTAACCCAAAGTTCCCAAATTAAACCCAATTTCTACCCAATTGACCCAAATCTTGCCCAATTTCAATTCCTAACTTTCATTCAACATCTACAATACAAATATAAACCAAAGCTAAGCCCAATTTGACCAACATTCGAGTTCAATTTTGCTTAAAACCTAAAATCCCTAATTTTAACTAAGTGACCCGAATCCCCCATATTGACCTAATGTCAGTTAATTTCTCCCGAATGTCAATTCTAAACCCTTCGTAACACTCCCCTAAACTGAATTGAACCATCAATTGGCCCCAATTTGAATCTTAACCCCATTCAAATCCAATTGAACTAAGCTTACCCAATTGTTGACTCAAACATGCCATATGCCCAAAATCTACCAAATTGATTGCCCTACGCCCACAATTTTCACCCAATTGATGTTTGGAACTCTTCATGACATCCCCACAAACCATTCAAAACCTTCAATTGGCCTTGGACACCACTCTAGCCCAGCATAAACCCAAGTTAACCCAACTTGCCCCAAATTGACCAAAATCCCAAACCAAGCCAAATTTATCTACCAAACCAATCCAAAACCACTCCAAACCTTTTCTAAACACTTCATGACAATCATATACACAATATTGCTCAAAAATTTGGGCCTAACCCAAGCTCAAACCGGACCTAGCCCAACATTAACCCATGTGGTCCAAAATTGAACCCATGACCTAACTTAACCAAATTGAACCAAATGTGACCAAACGAACTCCTCCACAGCCACAAAGTTGACCTTAGGGACTGGGTTAGACCCACCTAGCCCACCCTAATGAAGCCATGGACCAATTGTCCCCCAAATTAAGAGATATCCTCCCTTAAATGGTTAAACCTAGGGGGGATTTGCCATAATGCATTAACCACTTAAGTTCACCCCTTGATGGTCTGCCCACTGGCTCACCTGACCTACTAGCCACCTCCCCTAGCCTGGCCGGCTAGCCTACTTGCTGGAGGAGCCCAAACCGAGAGCCACCTCACACTTGGCCAAACCCAAACTCCACTTTATGGCCAAGTTAGCCTAAAATTTCCAATGGAGCTCCTCTGCCCTCCACCTATGCAGCTCTTTGCACCTGAATTAAAGCACTGGCAGCCACCCCAGCCATGGCTATTTAAACCACGACCCTTCATGGTCAAAATTTGGGTTGAACCATACCTTAACAAAACTCTGCCAAAATCACTCTAAAACCTTCCCACAGCACATAGAAGCCAATCCCCACTGCATTCCTGCCCTGAAACCCATTGACCCAACTCAATTTTAAAGTCCATTTTCAGGCCAGAAATAGAGCATCTCCCTAAATGCCATAAAACTTAAATTAAACTCACCCACACCATCCCCACAGCGAGAGAATAAGTTCTGCACTGAAAGCCCCATCACCAGGCCACTCCAACAGGGACTTCCATCAAAGCTCCAAATTGGGTCTGGTCACTTTCATACCTGGGCAATTCACCAGGGCAAAAGGCTTCATCCCTGAGCTCCTGGGACTCCAACGAAGGTTTAGAGCATCTCTGATTGAAGCTTCACTTCTCAGAGTCAAGGTATTGTCCCCTTCTTCTTCCCAAACTTCCCTGGATTCTCCATGTAGTTATGGTTAATTTAAATCATGCTTAACCATATGGATATGTTCACCATGCTTATATGAGTCTATAGGATCAAACCCAAAGCAATTTGATTGAGTCTAGGCTGGGAAATTAGTGTTTTAGTGAGAACGATCATGGGATCACACCAGTTGGGGATGAAGACGAGCAGCTATTGGGTCGCGTGTGTTTTTGTTGGATAGTTCAGATCGAGTCAGATGAGAAGATGGAACGGGACCGCGAACCGCATGGCATCCCAATCAGCTGGCGGCATCGAATGAGAGCACGCCGCATGGTGCTTCGCTCTGCCGTAGGTTGAGGTGGCGCCGAGTCACTTAAGTAGGAAAATCCAATTTTTTTTCTTATTTATTTAAATTACATGAGCTTAGAAAATTCATATCTTGACCTAGATAAATCATTAAAATAAAAGAAAAATACATTCTTGCTCAGTGAACAGAGGAGAACAATGTGAAAATGGTTTGAAATATTTTTGTTGTATACTTTATTTTTAATAAATTAAATATCATTTTCAGTCTTTTAATTCCCCATTCTTAAAATTTTGGTATGTTGTTCCCTCTATCATGAGGGATCTTCCTTTATTTTTCCAAAGTCAGAGAAGATCCCTAGGCAAAGAATTATATTTTTCAAGTTTATGCTTATTATTTGATAAATTAAATGTGATAGTTATCATATTGCTTAGAAAAATCCCAAAAAATTATGGTAGGGTTTTTATGGTCAGAGAGCCTTGAGAAAAATTTGTCATGAGTTAAAATGATAAAAATAAACCTAATTATCCACTACACCTAAAATAAACTTTTAATTAATTAGGACAAAATAAAAATCAAAATAACACAAAAATTACTCTCCACTGTGCTTCAGGGACAGAGGAACTCCCCTAAAATTTTTGAAGTCATTTAGAATTAATTCAATATGTTAAATATTTTTCTTTCTAAGTCCATGGCTTTTTTGGCACCTAAATGAATTTTAAAAATTAAAATACATGTCAAAAATTTATAAGGATGGTTTTGGGAGTTCTCTTTGATCAGAGGGTTCTTTTAAAAATAAAATTGAGATTTTTATAAAATTTCCAATTTTAATCATATTTTAATATTTAAATATTTAAATAATAATAAAAATCACAAAAAATATTAAAAATCACCAAATTATTACTTTTGGTCTCCTAATCACTTAGGAACCATCCCCGTAATTTTCTTGAGCTTCAAAATTAAAATATCAATTTTTAAAGGCTTAAATAAATTTTTAAGAGGCTAAAAATGAATTTTCTTGATTTGTCTTGGTCAAGTTATTGATTTTTCATTGAAAATCTTATTTTTGCATGAAAATAAATATATAAATTATTAAATTTTAAAAAATCACATTTTCTCCTCTAATGTTTTAATCAATTCATTAGTAAGGTAGGATAAAAATTTCAAAGTCATTTGAATTAAATTTGATGAATTATGAGGTGATAGCACTTTAAAGGCAAAAATGTAATTTTGGATACTTAGCCTTAAGTAATATTTAGGCTTAAATTCAAGAGGGAAAAATGGGTATGATTTTGATTTTAATAAGTTCATCTGAATGGTTGAAACATTAAGGGATAAATGGTAGAAACTCACTGTAATTTGGTCATATCAAAAGCAAACATCTAAATTTCCTTAATTATAATAATTTGGAAGAAAAATCAAATTACAAGAATCTTAAGATTAGGGGCATGATCATGAAAAATAATAAACTACAAGCCTGACCCCTTTACTTGGTGTTCAAAGTAATAATATAATCTTTTGATGGAAATCCTCGCCACTTAAAGTTCAATTTTTCTTAAAGCCATAAAATATACTCACCTAATATCCTAAGGGGCTTTGTAGTGAACTAGGCTTGATCAAATTTAATTAAAAATAGGTTTAGAAAAGTTAATATAATCAAAACTAGAGTATTTTGAGACACTACAAGCCCTGAATCAAAATTTGACTAAGTACCCTAAGAATCTTAATTTGTCCTTTGGGGTCTTCACCCACATAATTCTTAAATTAAATAATAAATTATGAATTATCCTACTCTTAGAAATGATTAAAATATTGGTTCACTGAGCATAAGGGTATGAAAGGGATAAATCACCTTGTAGCTATAATAAGTCTAAAAGCACCTCAAGGAAGATCAAAAGTATTGTGAAATATCTGGGTTTCTCCTGGATCGTTTCACAAGTCTTCTGGACACCTTGTAGGACTATTGTATTTATTATATTTATTAAATGAAATATCTCACAAATGAATAGGAGTTCACCAGGTTATGACATAGAGTTTGATAGGCCTGTGATGAATATATCCATAGGGTTTTACTTCCCTGCAAATATAAATGTTTATTGCAAAGAATACTAAAGTTTCAGGTGGAGATGACGGGAAGACCTATCAGGTATGCTTTTATTTTAATGCAATTTACCTACCTGATCTCTATTGTATTTTCCTTTCTTGCAAACTTGCATGGCAAACAACAATGTCACCCTGCATGAAAACTGAACCATTTATGATAGCCACAAAACTGAGACCAAAATCAAAATTAAAATCAAGACAAGATAAAATTCACCCCCACAACATTCAAAATATAAAACAACTCAAAATTTAATCACAAACAAAACAGCAAAAACCACAATTGCAACTAAATTAAAATGTCTCATTGGATGATCGAGAATTCCTTAGAGGAGATAACCCACATGTTGCTAACAGGGTTTTCCCATGGTCTAAATGAAAGTATGGAACTCATTAAGTTGAGTTTAGTAAATTCATTTGGACTAAGTGAATCCGATGAAAATAGCGGTGTCGGGTTGATGGAATCTTGGGATCTTAATCGGTATTTCTATAATCAACTTTAATGTTACCCTAATAAAATATTAAGACACATCAATTCAAGTATTTCCAAAACATGACACTCCTCTCTTGTTCTCAATTGACACTTCTTTAAACTAAACCTGCTATGACAAGGAACTTGGAGCATGCATAGTGGGCAGCACGGTCATCTTCAACAGTCAAACTTGTCTACATCAGCAAAACCATTCCTTATAATTTAAAACAAAAAACCATAAGACTTCGAGGTGGCTTGTCTAGTGCAGCATAAATCCTAACCTTTTCTTTAGGCCTTTGCATAGCCTTGCTGTGCAATATAAGCCTTAATTCGCTTTAGGATTTCGAGGTTGTCGTCCAATACGACATAAATCCTCCCATCTTCCAGGTTATTTGCATAATCGGATATTATGCAAACGTAATTCTTATAATTAATTAGCAAGATTGAAATTTAAATAAATTCATTTCCAAGATTTAAAGCCAAACTATAACATAGTTTGGGAAGAAATCAAGATTTTTCTTGAATCTATATTTTTCCCCTAGCCTTGTCTCCTTTGGATTCTGATAAAATGAATGTTCCAAAACTTGAGTCATTCACCTATTGAATTTTCGACTATCACATTTTCTTTGAAAACCTTAACCTTGGATGTTATGAATTTAAATGTTTCCTGATTTAAATCAAGAGTTTTCTTAGGTGACTTTGGTTATCAAAGATGTAATTAACTATAGGGGCTTACCCTTATAGGAAACTTAAAGACTCGAGATTAATATAAAACATATCTAATTTCTTCATATTAGATAGGGGAATTTGTCGGTCAAAATAGTTTGCAGACCAAACAAATGTCATGATTTCTTTAGTTTATTTGATCAAGCCTCACCCCAAGCCATGTATCTATTCTTCGGTACATGTACATGTCTTGTGATGAAGCGCTTGATTATTTAAACTATCATTTACATGAGATTGGTTTGATTTCATATTCAAAATTAAAAAATATTTTCAAAAATCTATATATATATATATATATATCTATACATATTAAATTAAATCAAAATTCTATTTTATAAAACTATGTTCAAAAACCCTTTTCAAAAATATCAACTCTCCAACAAATTTAATGGCCGACAGTTTTCTGGCGACTCCGCTGGGGAATTAGTTTCTCTCTTCATTTAGATCAGGAAATAAATGAAATTATGGAACTCATTAAGTTGAGTTTAGTAAATTTATTCGGACTAAGTGAATCCGATGAAAGTTGCGGTGCCAAGATGATGGAACCATGGGTTCTTAACCGGTGTTGCTATAATCAACTTTAATGTTCCTCTAATAAAATATTACGACAACTCAATTCAACTATTTTTAAAACATGACACTTCTCTCTTCTCCTCAGTTGACACTTCTTTAAACTAAACCTAATACGACAAAGAGCTTAGAGCATGTATAGTGGGCAACACAGCCATCTTCAACAGCAAAACTTGTCTGCATCAGCAAAGCCATTCCTTAGAAATTAAAACAATAAACCATAGAACTTCGAGGTGGCTTGCCTAGTGTAGCATACATCCTTACCTTTTCTTTAGGATTTTGCACAACCCTACTGTGCAATATAAGCCCTAATTCACTTTAGGATTCCAAGGTTGTCGTCCGATACAATATAAATGCTCCCATCTTCCAGGTTATTTGCATAATCAGATATTATGAAAATGTAATTCTTATAATTAATTGACAAGATTGAAATTTAAATAAATTCATTTCCAAGATTTAAAGCCAAACTATATGATAGTTTGGGAAGACATCAAGATTTTTCTTGAATATATATTCTTCTCTTAGTTTTCTCTCCTTTAGATTTTGATAAAATGAAATATTCCAAAACTTAAGCCATTCACCTATTGAATTTCCGATTATCACATTTTCTTTAAAAACCTTACCCTTAGAAATCATGAATATAAATTTTTACTAATTTAAATCAAGAGTCTTCTTAGGTGACTTTGATTATCTAAGATATAATTAACTATTGGGGCTTGCCCTTTTAGGAAACTTAAAGACACCATATTAATATAAACCCCATCTAATTTCTTCATATTATATAGGGAAAATTGTCGGTAAAAAATAGTTTGCAGCCCAAACGGATGTCATGAATTCTTTAGTTTATTTGATCAAGCCTCACCCAAGCCATGTATCTATTTTTCAGTATATGTACATGTCTTGTGATGAAGCGCTTGATTATTTAAACAATCATTTGCATGAGATCAGTTTGATTTCATATTCAAAATTAAAATATTATTTTCAAAAATCTATATATATATATATATATATATATATATTGAGTTAAATCAAAATTCTATTTATAAAACTATATTCTAAAACCCTTTTCGAAAATATTAACTCTCCAACAATTTTAACGGCCTACAGTTTTCTGGCGACTTCGCTGGGGAGTTAGTTTCTCTCTTCATTAAGATCTGGAAATACTAAATTCATATATCAGTAATGTGCTCGTGTCCCTCATGAGCCAGATTACCATTCTTCCGTTGACATATTTTACCCATTTCTTTCTTGGGAAAGTGTGATCAACTCCTCTGGATTTTAGGAAGTCTGTTTAGTCACCCTTAAATAGAAGGTTCAAGAGTCCCTAAGTTTTCCTTTCAATCTTGTAGGGTCGGACCCCCAATAGGTGTGTCAGCGAGCAAATCTCGCTAGAGCAATCTACGTTGTGAAAGGGACCTCCAATGAGGTCCCGTACTTCACCTCTTTCTGTGCCTTTCAGATTCAACCCTGTCTTCAACAGATTAACCCACTCTTATTTAAACCTTAAAACTCATTTTAACCAACATTTGAAAATCTAAAAAATAAAATAAAAAGATAATAAAATATCAAAATGAATTAAAATTTTCTCCAGTCCACAGAACAACCTTTTTTGTAGTGTTTGCACTATGATGACAAGGTTTTTGGCGCTCACTAACCTTCGGAATGCTTCACTTGATAGTTAAAGATTTCAACCCCGACGCTAACTTTCTCCTGCAACATGCCCTCCTCCCGTGAGGCATGTCTTGCAGCACCGATGATTCAATTCGGGACTGGCTTCAATGAGTTTGAAGTTGCGCTCGGAAAAGCCCCTTTTGTGGTCGTGAAAGTTGCCACTCCCGAAATTCTAGAGCCATCTGCTAAGTTCGACCTGAACTCCCTTGAAGATTTACCTTCTGCTAAGAAGTTGAAGATAACCACTGTCCCCGTCAAGTCAGTCGTCTCCATGCCAAGGAGAGTTGTTACCTCTACTGCCACAGGCTTCTCCGTCACTGCACCTACTTTCCCATCTGCCAAAGGGAAAGAGATTCTGCATGAAGATGATTCTGAGGAATCCTTTCTTGCCCCATCGCCTCAAGTTCTAAACCTCCCCTACTAACCAAATCTCAAAGAAGAAACCGCAACCGCAGGATTCGCAGGGCTGCCAAAACACGGGTCACAGATCTGCCAGTAATTAATGAGATTCCTCAATAGGAAGAACTCAATTTACCAGATATCTCTCCTCTTCTTCGAGGTAGCAGGTTGCACTCGTTAGTCGGCACTACTGGAGATGAATGTCTCCATAAGATTGCCACTACACTTCCAGCACCACACAGTCGTGATAAGGTGAGGGGGAAGGCCCACACCAATTGACCTCGATACGCGAACAACGAATTAATTTATGCTTTCAAAAATATGTTATAGCCAATACTTTGACCCAAATAATAATAGCGGCTAGTGTATATAAATATAATTTTATGGACAATATTTTACACACTAGAGGTACTACACAAGTATACGTATCGTTTCAAGTAATATAGGGCTTTAAATAAAGACCCTAGTATCAATCCCACGAGGAGGTTTATAGACTTTTAAATATTTTCATTTTATTTTTATGTATTTCTTTTAAAGTTATAAATTTAATATTTAATTTACTAAATGCAGAATTAAAGCAATAATAAAATAATGAGTGATGTAAATAATAATAAGCAAAAAACTTTCTTCCTTTCAATTAATCCAAGACTTTTTAGATAATATAATATTCGTGGAGAATATAAATTTATGGTATTGTGCCAAATGAAGCATTCCTATTCTTTAACTTCGCTCGATAAGTATAAAGAACATCAGGCAATCTATAGATCGGTCCGGATGTATTGTTAGTAGAATGGGTTAATCTAGGCTCACACTACTAGATGTCCAATTGTGGCTATGGTCGGCCCTATTAGTGACCCGTTCCCTCTCTATAAATCAAATTACAAGAATTTAGTCTGTCACTCTAAAAACTTATCAATTCTACGCCCAATGAATAATATTTTCCTATTTATTTGCACTTCATCTTGAATAACCCGCACAAGGCCTTCGACTACCCAAGGATTCATGTGATATCTACTAGTTAAGAATTCATCTCCTTCTAGGTCTCAAAATTCTTCAACAGATTTTAACAATTTAAATGACCAATTTAAATAGTAAATGAAGATCCGATATTAATATCATCACAATATTTAAACATATTTAGTTTTTAATACCCCAACGAATTTAATATTATCTTATTTATCTTTTCATAATTGAAAGGAGAAAGTAAAGTAACTACTCAGAACACATTGAATTTAAATAACAAAGCATATAAACAAAACTTTGAATCAAATTACAAATACTTATCTCAAGTGTTTCTCCAATTGATTCCTTCTGACTCCAAAGCGAAATAGACTTCAAAAGCACCAACTATTTCAAACTCTCAATACAAACTCTAAATAAAATAAACTCACTAATTTAAGAAAGAAAGTAAACTACAATTGTGGCCCTAAAAATTATGTCTCTAATTCTCTCTCGATTGGAGCGGTATCAGTGCATGGCTTCTTATTGGGTGTTTTTCTCTGTAGAAATGGCCTCCTATTTATAGGCTTCATGGGTTTCCTAAAACATCTCTTCAAAATGTGTCTAAGTTCAATGAATCTTCTAGAAAGTGTGTCTGGCGCCTAGGCGCCGGCACTTGGCGCCTAGGCGCTAGACTTCGGTCCAGTTCTTCGCACCTCTTCACTTTGGATCGCATATCTTCGCGATCCAAACTGTTTCCAAGCGTCTAGATACAATGTATCACATGTCCTATAATCCAGGAATAACTGCCAATCTTCTAGATGGTCCAATAACCGCTCTAACCGTCAAAATAACCTCCCAAAGTAGTTACAAAAACCGTCACAAATTTGGTATCGAGCTGGCACATAGAAGCCGGATTCTGGCGCCTAGGCGCCAGGCCCATTATTTTGACAATTTTGCATTTTGGCTCCATTTTTGCTCCTTTTTGCTCCTTTTTCATTTTTGAACATTTTTGCATCACCTACATCCAAAAACACAAAATACCTTTCATTAAAGCATAATATCCTAAAAAATTTGATAAAAATTAAGGCATAAAAACAGGTACTTTTTTCATGGAACAAAATCCCCCAAACTTAAACGTTACTTGTCCTCAAGTAACCCTTTTTACTATATAAAATGTATAACATTTGGAATAAAAGGTAAATATTTAAGATTCCTTGTAGTTTTTGATTTTATAAAGGCTTTAGTAAATCATTAACCAAATTTTACTAACTAGGTTTAATTTTAAGAATTTAAAAAATATTTAACTACCAAATTGTAAGATTTCAAAAAATTTTCATTCATTTAAAAAATAATTGTAGTTTATTATATTAAGATCACATAAATAATTTACAAGAAAAAGATCATCATGAAAATCTTTTCTAATAAAGATGCATGTATAAAAATTAAGTAAAATATGTAATTAGTTTTCTTCTTATAAGATAATTTAAGTGAAGCCAATTTTTGATTAGGCATCTCCTCAAGCTTCTCCTCTCTTCTTTCTTTTTTTTTTTTACAGTGAGGATTACTGTATCTGGATAGTCTGTTAATGGTTTTGAACATCACTATCCTTAACTTATATTTTCAAACTTATATTTTTAAACTTATACATTTTCACTTAATAGATTTCAAAAAGACTTTCAATCTTTTCTTTTTCAAGTTATAATTCTTGATTTCTTAGTACTTCTAAAATTCAATTATCTCTACCATGAATAGAAAAAATTCTTAATCTTACTCTTCTTTAAGTTGACTAATTCTATTCTTAAAATCAATCAAAGTTATTAAAATTTTGGTTTAGTCTACTAAATTATTTGTAATTTCAAAAATTTAAGTAATCTTAAAGAGATTTTTCATTCCTTATATTATGTTAATATTTTTTTATTAAAGAAAATATTAGCACTTAAGGACAAGTAAAATTTAAATTTGCATGTATTTTCCCTTCCCCCAAACTTAAGTTTTGATATATTATGAAAACTTTTAAAGTATGAAAGAAAGAAAAGCATAATTTTAAAAAGGAATTTTTATAAGTATGTAAAAACAGTCTACAAAGAAAAATTTACTTCTACACATGCTTTTTATGAATATTACTGAAATAATGAAGCATATATAAAAGTAAGTAGGCTCAATTTTTATATCATTGGCTAAATTAAACGACTATAGTAATCACTATAACAGAAACAAAACAACATCACTAACTATTCAAAAATACTAAACAGTAGGCTGAAACAGAAATAAACATTTATCATAGAAAATGAAAAAAAAATTCATCCATATTTCAGTCTTAAATACATATCACACTAGATACTCTAAAAACAGTCTTAACATCAAAAAAAAATTCACACAAAGTTACTTAAAAAAATCGACACTAACTAACAACAAACTAATCAGTACTAACAAACAAGAAATAAACTGAAAATAGAATCAACTCATCTTAAGAGGTAAATCAAGCTACAAATCACTATCTGTAGCCTTGTCATCGTCATCACCAAAAGAAAATTCCACATCCTTTGGATCAACATACGGTGAAAATCTAGGATAGGTAGGGAGCTGAACATCATGCTCACCCTTCAAGAATCTAACTAAAGACTCCGAATACTCAGCATCATAATCACTCTTCCTTTGGGTATATTCAGATAGATGATCAATCTTCTTGTTTATAGTATCTACTCTGCAGTGAGTTAGAAATAACTCATTCTGCTGCTCCAGAAATTTTTCATACATGGATTCCTAAAAACTAGATGGTGGCTCAGCAGTAGAAGTAGAAGGTCTAAAAGTAGAAGCTCTACCTGGAGTAGGTACAGAAGTAGAAGGAGCAGTAGATCTCTTCCCACGAAGATGATCATAAATACTAACACTCTCCTGCCCAATAGGCATTGTAGTCTCCAGCTTCTCCTCTGAAATATCAGCAATAACTCCATTGCTCATGCATAAAGAATATATCAAGGGTGGGAATTCTAATCCCACAGAAGTGCTGGATCGTGCAATCAATTCCACAGAATCATAGATAATGCTGCCAACATCTATCGGCTTCCTTTCCTGAATGCAGTAGTTTAGGATAGCTCTATCTCTCATAACTTCACTCAGGTGGTTGGAAAGAAGTAGTCTAGCAAAAATAAAATAGTGTCAGGCCTTTGAAATACCATTTAGCTTAGAAGATTTAAAGTTTACCCGTTTTTCATTCCAGATCTTCCAAGCTCCAGTGTCGTCAGTCAGATATGCAATAATCATCTCCAGATCTCCTTCAGATGGAGATAAACCAGAATAGTAGCACTCGATGGTAGGTGGTAGGCCGTAGAAAATATTGATCCGTTACGGAGTGAAACCCACTCCGACACCTCTAACGAAGACTTCCTAGTCTTTTGCATCCATAAAGTTGGCATAAAACTCTCGTACAACAGTAATAATAACAACGGCAGTGAAATAACAGAATCTCTTCCTGTTGTGTGCAACAATCGTGTTCACGATTATCTCTCCAGGATTGTAAAACTGCGCTCCGAGATAAATTTCCTTGATGACGTAAATTCGTGATAATGAAAGTGCGCTGCCGCAGTAGCGAACTTGCTGGTGTCAAAATTTTCTCGTGCTTTTCCGCGTTTAGAATTAGGTGTCATCTAAACGTGAAAGAAAACACAAATAAATTAAGGAATCAAATATCTAAACTCTTTTAAGCTTGAGAAGCTTAAAATGAGTTAAGAAAATCCATGGAGAATTTCTAAAAATCAAAATTTTTCTCCAAAATTTTGGTTTTTAGCGTAAATAGGAAAATCCATGGTAGAA
Source organism: Papilionanthe hookeriana x Papilionanthe teres (assembly GCA_022702705.1). Lineage (NCBI taxonomy): Eukaryota > Viridiplantae > Streptophyta > Magnoliopsida > Asparagales > Orchidaceae > Papilionanthe > Papilionanthe hookeriana x Papilionanthe teres. The sequence continues at coordinate 24,750,637 of CM040427.1, forward strand.
ATAAAAAATAAATGGATTAGAAGGTAGATCTGACCTTAAGAAGAAGAAATCAAGTGATTTCGGGCTAAAAACGTGACGTTTTGACCTCAAGATGGATCTAGGGGGTGTATTTTCCCGAAAATGAGGAAGGAGATGAAGCTTAGGCGTCGGCCATGGCTTTTGGGGCTTTAAATCCTGATTTTCGATTAGCAGGCCGAACAAGCGCCTAGGCACTAGACTCGCCAACCAAAAAGGTCACTTTAAAAATTTTATTTTCCACCAAAACTCACAAATTCAACTTCTAATTACTCATATAAGAGTATTGCTTCAGTTTCCAACTTCCAAAATATTTTCCAAAAAATTTAAAAATAAAAAATTAAATCCATCAATTAAACACAAGTTTAAGTCAAACTCTTCTAATTCCATTCATAATCTTCAATTTGGCTCAATATAATACAGATAACTATAATAATAAAATTCAAGTTCTAACAAACAATAAAACAACACAATTTCAAAGCAAATACAACACACATTGAACAATAAAACAAACACACAAACAATACATTCGATTTACTAAATCGATGCAATGACACACTAGATAAAGTCTTCATCTAACCACATTTACTATCTAATCTTCAAATTAGAAATTTCCATTCTCATCGCAATGAAGATTACTCGGCCCACTTGGGAAGAACACTAACGCCCTTGGAAAATCCGTAGTCATTTTCTCGTCGATCCATTTGTTCTAATCATACTTCTCCACTTGAGCATCTTGATAGGCCGCTAGATGATCGAATTGAAGCTTTTCTTGCCATTCCAAATGTTCAATTTGATGATACATCTCATGTAGGCCATCTCCAATACTTTTGAATTCCGCTTCAAAGTTATCTAGGCGACTCGAAAATTTCTCCAAACTTACAGCAATAAAACCATTAAAGAAAGGTTGAGGATTCTTAGAACACTTATCTCTAGCCTCTTGTCCATGATTTCTTCTCTCCATTTCTTCAAAATCTTCTCTTATCTCCTCAAGAATGAAGTGTAAACGTCGTAACTTTGGTTGCTTAGGGATTGGGAATGAAGATGGGGTAGTTTAAGGAGAAAATCGTGTGAAAAACTAAAAATCTTTTATTTTTACACGACACAGTAACTGTGGCGATTAGGCGCCAAATCTGGCACCTAGGCGCCAGACCCATCGACACACAGTCTACTCTGGTGGTTAGGCGCCGAATTTTGGCGCCTAGGCGCCGAACCATGTTCGACTCCGTTTCGCCTAACGTCAAATTTCAAAGTTTCGATCTCAAAAATAGGTAAATGATAAGATCCATATAGACTTAATAATAAAAATTATCTCAAATAATAAACAATCATAATAAAGGTTTACTTGATCTTCTTTTTACTCACATACGAAATGGAGTGATCCAAAGTACAAACTTTATATACTTCGAGATCATCTTTTGCTTAAGTCAATTAAGCTTGTTAACATCCAATTTTCTACAGTTATATAAAATTAGTCAAGACCGAGGCATAACCCTACATTAAAAATGTAAAAACACACAAAAATAACTATGGGTTGCCTCCCACAAAGAGCTTGGTTTAACGTCGTCAGCCCGACCTAATTATGTCTTTAATCAGGTAGACTTAACTCGTAAGCTTCTTCATAAATCATTTTTATTTCTCCAAAATAAGGCTTCAGTCTTAATCCATTAAATTTAAATACTTTTCCCGTTTTGGGGTCTTTAATATCCACAGCTCCATAATGGTATACTTTCTCAATTATATATGGTCCCATCCATTTAGATCTTAATTTTCCAGGAAAAAGTCTTAAACAAGTATTAAATAATAATACTTCTTATCCAGGCTCGAATATTTTTTCTGAGATCTATTTATCATGAAATATCTTCATTTTCTCTTTATAAATCTTTCCATTTTCATATGACTCATTTCTTATTTCATCCATCTCATTTAATTGTAATAATCGTTTTTCTCCGCAAGTATTCAAATCAAAATTAAACTCCTTTATCGCCCAATAAGCTTTATGTTCTAGTTCAACAGGTAAGTGACAATGTTTACCATAAACTAACCGGTAAGGTGACATTCTGATTGGTGTCTTATAAGCTATTCTATAAGCCCATAATACAGAATAAAGTCTATCAACCCAATCAGTTCTTTTAGGATTAACAGTCTTCTCTAAAATTCATTTAATTTCTTTGTTTGATACTTCAACCATTCCACTTGTTTGTGGGGCTAAGCAGTTGCAATTCTGTGTTTGATTCCAAATTTTTCCAATAATGATTGAATTCTTATATTTCTGAAATGAATTCCACCATCTATGATAATTACCTTAGGCATTCCAAATCTTGTAAAAATCATTTTCTTTAAAAATTTCGAAACACTTTTGGAATTACAGTTAGGTAAAGCTACAGCTTCAATCCACTTTAAAACATAATCAACTGCTAATAAAATATAAATCTTTCCACATGATGGTACAAATGGTCCCATAAAGTCTAAACCCCATATATCAAAAATTTCAACCTCCAATTTATAGTTTAAAGGCATTTCATCTTTCCAAGATATATTTCCCATCCTTTGACATCGACCACATGTTTTAATATAATGTCTCACATCTTTGAACAAGGTAGGCTAATAAAATTCTGAATTTAAAATTTTAAATGCAGTTTTATCTACTCCAAAGTGTCCTCCAAATTCGAAATCATGACATTTTTGAATAATAGCAAAAGTTTCTTCATAAGGTACACATCTTCGAATTGCAGAATCTCTTCCCAATTTATATAAATGAGGGTCTTCCCAAATATAAGATTTAGCATCATTTTTAAATTTCTTAATATATTTGTTATTCAATCCATAAGGTAGAATATTGCTAACTAAATAGCTAACTATATCCGTATACCAAGGTGTTTGGCATCCTTGAATAACATATAATTGTTCATCAGGAAACTTCTCATTTATATTTTCTTTAATAATAATATCATTCTTAATTCTAGATAAATGATCAGCAATTTGGTTGTCAGTTCCTTTTCTATCCACTATTTGAAAATCAAATTCTTGCGTAAGTAAAACCCATCTTATCGCCTAGGTTTAGCATCCTTTTTCGACATTAAATATTTAATAGCGGAATAATCGGTATGAACTATGCATTTGGTACCAAGAAGATAAGGTCTAAATTTATCAAAGGCATGTAACTATAGCTTAAAAGCTCTTTTTCAGTAGTAGTGTAATTTATTTGAGTTTCAGTAAGAGTTTTACTAGCATAATATATAACTTTGAAAATTTTCTCATATTTTTGTCCCAATACAACTCCAATTGCAAAATCACTTACATCGCACATTAATTCAAAAGGTTTATTCCAATTAGGTGCAATAATTATAGGTGCGATTATTAATTTTTCTTTTAAAATATTAAAAGCATTAACACAATCTTCATTAAATTCAAATTTAGCTTCTTTTTCCAATAAATGACTAAGTGGTTTAGCAATTTTAGAAAAATCCTTTATATATCTTCTATAAAATCCATCATGACCCGTAAAACTTCTCACATCGATAATGAGTAGTAGGTGGTTGCGGATCGGCAATAATTTTCACTTTTGCTTGATCAACTTCCATCCCTTTTTGTGAAATTTTGTGACCAAGTACAATGCCTTCTGTGACCATAAATTTAAATTTTTCCCGGTTAATAACTAAGTTTCTTTCTTCACATCTTTTCAGAACTTTGGAAATATTTTCCAAATAAGATTCAAAAGAAGTTCCAAAAACTGAAATATCGTCCATAAATATTTTAATTCCTTTGTCAATCAAATCACAAAATATTGACATCATACATCTTTGAAAAGTTGCAGGTGCATTTCATAAACCGAAAGGCATTCTTCTAAACGTAAATGTTTCATAAGGACTTGTAAATGTTGTTTTCTCTTGGTCCTCAGGAGCGACAAGTAATTGATGATAACCAGAATATCCATCCAAAAAACAGAAATATGAGTGTCCAGCTAATTTATCAAGCATTTGATCCAATAAAGGTAAAGGAAAATGATCTTTTCTAGTGGCCTTATTTAATTTTCGATAATCAATGTAAATTTGCTATTCAATAACTTGTCTTGTAGGAATTAGTTCATTTTTATCATTGACAATGACAGTTACTCCTCCTTTCTTCGGAACACAATGAATAGAACTCACCCATTGACTATCCGAAATAGGGTAAATAATTCCATCATCTAACCATTTTAAAATTTATTTTTTAACAACCTCTTTCATGATAAGATTTAATCTTCTTTAAGGTTCAATAGTAGGTTTAAAATCTTCTTCCATTAAAATCCTATGCATACAGATGGAAGGGCTTATTCCTCTTATATCGACGAATAAAGCTAAACAAAAGCTTTCTTATAATTCTTTAACACTCCTATTAATTTTTCTTCTTGATCTAAGCTTAGTTTAGAAGAAATAATAACGAGTAAAGTTAATGAATTTCCAAGAAAAGCATACTTTAAATGTGCAGTAACATTTTTAATTCCGATTCGGAGGCTTTTTTAATCGAGGGTAAAAGTATATAATTTTGAGTTATGTCAAAAATTTCCCAGTTATCTTTAATATAATGAGTTTCTTTAAATAATTCTTCTTCTTTTATTTCTTCATTTTCGTCAGTTAATAATTCAATTTTTTCTTCAAAAATGACTTTACATTTTTCTTGATAATGTTTTTCAATTATATAATCAATAATATCCATTCGATAGCATTTTTCTTTATCAGGGTACTTCATTAATTTAAGGACATTGAATTTAATCTCTTGATCATTAACTCTCATAGTTAATTCTCCTTTTTGCACATCAATCATAGCTCATCCGGTAGCTAGAAAAGGTCTCCCTAAAATAATTGGTATTTCTTTATCTTCTTCCATATCAAGTACAATGAAATCCACAGGGAAAATAAATTTATCCACTTTAACAAGAACATCTTCTAGAACTCCTTTATGGTAAGTGATAGATCTATCAACTAACTGAAGGGTTACAGTGGTGGGAGCAATCTCTCCTAAATTCAACCTTTGAAAAATATAAAATGGCATGAGATTAATACTTGCTCTTAAATCACATAAAGCTTTTCCACAAAATTGTTTCTCCAATAGCACAAGGTATAGTAAAACTTCCAGGATCTTTAAGTTTCTGAGGTAATTTCTTTTGAATTATTGCACTACATTCTTCACTTAATGCAACATTTTCAAAAGCTTCAAATTTTTGTTTCTTACTTAAAATATCCTTCATAAATTTTGCATAAGTTGGCATCTGTTCCAAAGCTTCAGCAAAAGGTATGTTAATAGTAAGTTTCTTAAAAATTTCAAAGAACTTAGAAACTTGATGATTAAGCTTCTATTGTTTTAATCTTTGAGGAAAAGGTGGTGTTGGTTTTTCAACTTCCACATTAACAGTCTGATCTTTACTAGGAGAAGGAGTTTCTTTAGGTTTTTCAATCTCTTCAACCTCAATCTCATTTTCAATTTCATTCTGAATTCTTTCTTTTAATTCCTTTCAATTTCTAAGTTGTATAGCCTTAGCATGTTCATGTTCTTTTCCAGTTTCTTTTGGATTAATTTCAACATTACTAGGAAGTGTTCCTGGAGGTCTGTAATTAATTAAATTAGCAATTTGTCCCATTTGATTCTCAATATTACGAATAGCAGTGTTTTGATTTTGAAATTGATTACTCAATTATAAAATTAATTCTTCTATAGATAACCTTTTCTGTTAATTATTAAATCCAGGAGGTTTATAGTTTGAATTTACTTGATTGTTCCAATTTCCAGTTGGATGAGATTAATTATTACCCCATTGTTATTGTGAATTATTTCAGTTAAAATTAGGGTGATTTTTCCATCCAAGATTATAATAATTTGAATAAGGGTTATTTTTACTAGAAATAGCTTGTAAAGTTTCAATAGTTTGAGAATCTTCCATAACAGCAGAGTTGTTATGTGATACATTGATAGCAAAATTATCTAATTTCTTAGATATTATAGATACTTGTGAAGCTAAGATAGAAAAAGCTTCATTATCATGAATACTTGTCATTCTTTTAGGATTAATCCTTTCAGAAGGCCATTGAAAATTATTGTTAGCCATTTCTTCAATTAAAGTATAAGCTTCTTCAAATGATTTAGCCATTAAAGAACCTCCAAGAAGACAGCATCAATAATTGATTTCAGTGATCCAATAAGTCCGTTATAAAATGTTTGAATGATTAACCAATCAGGTAAAGCATGATGAGGACACTTTCTTAATAGTTATTTATATCTTTCTCAAGTTTCATAAATTGTCTCCCCGTCAATTGACTAAATGAAGTAATGTCATTTCTTAATTTAGCAGTTTTAGAAGGAGAAAAATATTTAGCAACGAATTTTTGTGCCATTTCAGCCCATGTTTTAATAGAACCTGTTGCTAATGAGTTCAACCACATCTTTGCTTTATCTTTAAAGAGAAAGGAAAGAGTCTAAGTCTAATAACATCATCAGAAACATTGTTATATTTAAAGGTAGCACAAAGTTCTAAAAAACTAGCAAGGTGTAAATTTGGATCCTCATTCGGTGTTCCCCCAAATTGATTATTTTGAACCATTTGAATAATAGACGGTTTAAGCTCAAAAGAATTAGCATCTACAAGCAGTATTTGAATACTATTATGAAGTACATCAACCGTAGGGTTAGCATAATCCCTTAATGGTTTGTAAACATTTTGCTCATTAATTTCAATTGGATTCTGTAAATTGTTATGTAAATTAGCCATCTCTTGATATTTTTGAATTTATTTTCCTTTTTGAATTCTTCTAACACTTCATTCTAATTCAGTGTCTAAAGGTAATAATCCTTCAGATCCAGAATTACACATGAAAAGTAAATAAAAAGTAAAATAAAATAGCAAGAAATAAAATCTCTATTTACTTTTTTTGGTTTTTATTATTTTTGTTTTTTTTTTATTTTTGTTTTTATAAATGTTTTTGTATTTTATATTTTTGTATTTTGACAGTAAAAGAAAAAAAAATAAAATAAGTATTTAAAATCTAATAATTTGCCCTCCCCGACAACGGCGCCAAAAACTTGACCTTGATCCACTGACAACGGAGTAATTTATGCTTTCAAAAATATGTTATAGCCAATACTTTGACCCAAATAATAATAACGACTAGTGTATATAAATATAATTTTATGAAAAATATTTTACACACTAGAGGTACTACACAAGTATACGTATCATTTCAAGTAATATAGGGCTTTAAATAAAGACCCCAGTATCGATCCCACGAGGAGGTTTATAGATTTTTAAATATTTTAATTTTATTTTTACGTATTTTTTTAAAGTTATAAATTTAAAATTTAATTTACTAAATGTAGAATTAAAGCAATAATAAAATAATGAGTGATGTAAATAATAATAAACAAACAACTTTCTTCCTTTTAATTAATCCAAGACTTTTTAGATAATATAATATTTGTGGAGAATATAAATTTATGGTATTGTGCCAAATAGAAGCATTCCTATTCTTTACCTTCGCTCGATAAGTATAAAGAACATCAGGCAATATATATATCGAGTCCGGATGTATTGTTAGTAGAATGGGTTAATCTAGGCTCACGCTACTAGATGTCCAAGGGTGGCTATGGTCGGCCCTACCAGTGACACGTTCCCTGTCTATAAACTAAATTATAAGAATTTAGTCTGTCACTCTAAAAACTTATCAATTGTACGCCCATTGAATAATATTTTCCTTTTTATTTGCACTTCACCTTGAATAACCCGCACAAAGCCTTCGACTACCCAAGGATTCATGTGATATCTCTAGTTAAGAATTCATCTCCTTCTAGGTCTCAAAATTCTTCAACAGATTTTAACAATTTAAATGGCCAATTTAAATAGTAAATTAATATTCGGTATTAATATCATCACAATATTTAAACATATTTAGTTTTTAATACTCCAACGAATTTAATATTATCTTATTTATCTTTTCATAATTGAAAGGAGAAAGTAAAGTAACTACTCACAACACATTGAATTTAAATAACAAAACATATAAACAAAACTTTGAATCAAATTACAAATGCTTATCTCAAGTGTTTCTCCAACTGAACCTCTGATTCCTTCTGACTCCAAAGCGAAATAGACTTCAAAAGCACCAACTTTTTCAAACTCTTAATATAAACTCTAAATAAAATAAACACACTAATTTATGAAAGAAAGTAAACTACAATTGTGGCCCTTAAAATTATCTCTCGAATTCTCTCTCTGATTGGAGCAGACTAGGGCGGGCTTCTTATTGGGCGTTTTTCTCTGTAGAAATGGCCTCCTATTTATAGGCTTCAAGGGTTGCCTAAAGCATCTCTTCAAAATGTGTCCAAGTTCAATGAATCTTCTAGAAAGTGTGTCTGGCGCCTAGGTGCTGGACTCCGCATCTAATTCTTCACACCTCTTCACTTTGGATCGCACCTCTTCGCGATTCAAACCGTTTCCAAGCGTCTAGATACAATGTGTCACATGTCCCACAATCCAGGAATAACTGCCAATCTTCTAGATGATCCAATAACCGCTTTAACCATCAAAATAATCGCCCAAAGTAGTTACAAAAACCGTCACAGATTTGGTATCGAGCTGGCGCTTAGGCGCCGGATTCTGGCGCCTAGGCGCCAGGCCCATTATTTTGGCAATTTTGCATTTTGGCTCCATTTTTGCTCCATTTTACTCCTTTTTCATCCTTTTTCCTTTTTGAACATTTTTGCATCACCTACATCAAAAAACACAAAAATACCTTTCATTAAAGCATAATATCCTTAAAAATTTGATAAAAATTAAGGCATAAAAATAGGTATTTTTTCATGGATCACCTATCACCCGACCTCACACCCTTCTACCAAGATTGTCTGAAATAGAGGGTTGTTCCGTCACCAAACTTCTTAAGAGGATGGGATGTGCAATATCCCCTGAAATTAAAGATAAAATTATAAAGATGGAATGACCCGTCCGAGTTTCTGTCAAACACCGTTTGGGAAAATGTGTTGATGCAGCTGCTACAGATGATACTACTATAAGCAAGTCAGTCAAGTCTCGGCTGGGTCCGAGAGTACCAACTGTCGATGATCATGAGAAACCCCGAAAGAGAAAGAGTAGGAGAGAATTATTCTTCTTTGTGCATGGTCTACACACTAGGGAGCACACTTCCCCTCATCACCTTGATGTCCCCACCGAGACACCTCGTCTCAAGGCATCAACTTTTAAAAGGAAAGTGTGGCTACCGAGAGGGGTTCCATCAGTACATTCTGAAAAGTCTTTTGACTGCATAATGGATTCTAAGTTTGATGTTCATGTTGCCCCTGCCACCGTTGCTTCAGAATCAGTTGCAGAAAAGAGTGATAGCACAGGGAAACCTACAAAATTAAAGCTGAATAAGAAGAAAACAATTGATGATAGAGTTCGAAAGCTCCAGGCAAAAATTTCTGAGTTAGCCAAACAACGAGGGTTAGATGTAGATGATGAGGATTACTTCCTATCAGATTACATGGATGAAGAATTCATGGAAGTCAACATGGTTGAAACTCAGTCTACGTCATCTGTGCGCAGTGAGGAGAACACCGCAGATGAGCTGCGGAGGACTATCCTGACAAGGGATGAGCAGATTAGACTTCTGTAAAAGAGAATGGAGGTGATGACCGCGGCAATGACCGCTATGGCTACCCTCTACGGGCAATCACAGCCACGACCAATAGCATCTCCAGAGGTCAACCAGCCTGAGATTATACACATCGCTAATGAAAGAAGGGAGGTCGCTTCAGCTAATGAAGACAAACCGCTAAGAAGAGATCCAACTCCGAACCAGCCGAAGAAAGACATTAAACAGATGGTTGAACAACAAGCTCAGGAGGCCTTGGCTCAGACTAAAGGATTTGCATTAGTTTCAAGGGGTAGACCCTACCCGAAGGAGTTCAATGTCGTTCCTCACCCTAAAGCCTTCGTGCCCCCAACTTTCAAGACGTTCGACAAGACATGGAATCTTCGTCAGCACATATCACATTTCAGAGCTAGTTGTTGCAACACAGGATGAAGTGAAGCTCTTTTGTTCTGTCAGTTTGTCAGCAGCCTGTCAGGAATAGCTTTCGATTGGTATGTTGAACTTCCCAATGGATCAGTAAAGACTTTTGCAAAAATGGAAAACATATTTGTGAAGAGATTCGTCGGTGCCCAACATCATGTTACCATAAGAGATCTCATCGTGGAGTGGCAGAAGCCCAAAAGGACTTTGGTTAACTATATTCTCAGATGGAGAAACTTAAGCATGAAATGCGAGCCTCAGTTACAAGAACAACACGTGATCGAGATACTACTCAAGCGTATCCACGGTCTGGTGACCTTGATGCTTAAGGGTCTCACCATCAAGTCCTTTAAGAAGCTACTCAATAAAGCCAGAAGCCTATAAGAAGAAGTTAAGCACATGGAGCCTGCAAAAAAGACAGAGAAAACAAAACTGGCTAAAGCATACGAGAAGAAATCTGGCGTAGTGGCAACGGTCGATAAAAAAAAGCAGCCAATGAGGATTCAGCCTGAGCAGCAGCACAGTTAGTCACCTCAGTACAGTCAGCCTCAGCAGTATGGTCAGCCTTGTGTACAACAGAGCAGTCAGTCTGGTCAGCAGCAGAGGTCATACAAAACAGATGGACGACAGGGTCAAACAATGTCAGAATGGCTATGCAAAAACTACTTCAAAAACAACACCGTAGCAAAGATGTTCAGGAATATAATGAAAAAGCCCGAGTTCAGATTGCCCGAGCCGAAGAAGCCAGAAGAAGTGGACAAGAAGGATTAGCCCAACTTCTGCCCCTACCAAAGGATGCTCAGACATACTATAGAAAGTTGCTTCAGTTTCAAGGATAGGCTTGAGCGGAATTACAAGGAAGGGAATATAAAGATAATGAAAGAATAATTGAAAGAACCTGAAAGAGATTCTATAAATGTGATTTCAGCTAAGTCAATCTCTCCGATTGATCGTACATCGGCAAAGGCGGATGGAGCACAATTTGGAACTAGCTCAAGGAAGTCTTTGACCAGATCCAGTCTACTCCAAATAAGGATGCTGTCCGGAGTCTACCGCTAGCCCAGTCCAAGATGAGGGCTTCACTAAGGAAGCCACCACGACAAGGATGGAGGAAGAAGCAGATTGTGAACGAAATTAAGAACGATAGCACGAAGGGTAGGATAGAGGCTGCCCCTGTTAGATTGGTTGTTTCGGATTTGAGGGTGAGACCCCTCAAACCCCTGACTTTGTACCATTATCTTTATGCCCCTCCAGGGTCTCATAATGATAATATAAACAATGTTGGCTACGTTCTTACTGTCTCTAGTCATGATGTAACTAATCACAACCTCTTAAACCCCGACTTTGATTCCCAAAATGATCCTCAAATCATGATTGTTCCCGACGAAAATATTGACAAAAACAAAGAAGATATCGACAGTACCAGCTATGAAAGCACCGAAAGCGAGGAGCCAGTCCTAAAAAATAAAGGAGCTCCACTCGCCATCAACGTGGATCTTTCAGACACGGAAGAGCCAGATAAGTAATGGAAAGATCTCTGGGTCCAGAAGAAGAAGAAATAACAGAAGTTCTCTTGAGAAGTGGCAAGGTGCTACCGCCAAGGACAAATCCAACATATAAAGGAAAATAGGCAATTACTCAAGAAAAAATATCTCCAGCAATGGAAGAAGTACAATTTTGAAATGAAATTGAAGATTCAAACAAAGTAGATTACATTGTGCTAGCTCATCTCAAGATGTTTCCAACCAAACTAAGCATTTACGATGCTCTGATCCTGTCAAAGGAGATGAGAGAAAATTTGATCAAGGCTCTACTTGATCCGGATATTTGCTTAACACAGTTGGCTGGCACATCCTCAGATGGAGTTTGTACTTTGAAAAAATAGTCTGGCATAACCTTCACCGATGAAGATTTGCTACTCAGTACAGCCGATCACAACCGTTCGCTCTACATTTCCGTCATCATCGTTAGGTTCGTACTTTCCAGAGTGTTAGTGGATCATGGAGTGTCGCTCAACATAATGATTCTACGGACACTAGCCTACTTGGACATCGACGCTCGAGAACTTTCTATGGATAAGATGATGTTAAGAGGATTCAATCAGAGAGGAGAAAGAGCCCTTGGGTCTATAACGCTACAAATGAAAGTTGGAAATCTAGTAACAACTGCAAAATTCCATGTCATCGATGCGGATACATCGTTCAATACCCTGCTTTGTTGGTCGTGGCTTGATGAGTACAATATGGTCCCGTCGTCACTACACCAATGCACCAAGTACTACAAGGACGGACAAGAACATTGCATTAAGGGAGATTTACAACCATTTTCAATACATGAAGTAGGCATTCACGAAGACGCCGCCTACTACGCTCCCCCGAAGAGAACAATACTTTCAAAAGGAATTATGAAAAGTAAAGTAGAAGATTCAGGAGAACTACGAGAACAGGATCATACAGCTCTAGTTCAACGATCTCCCACCACTCCTTCGCAATGAGTTGGTGGAGGTTCTTTTAGCCCACGCATCCGAGGTCGAGGCCAGGGACGTAGTCAAGAAAGAACTCACTGGATTGTTGAACGGATGAAGCCGATGATCAGCATTGAAGTAGAAGGAAGCTCCAAAGAAGATAAAGAAATAATGATGATAAGTCAGAAGAAGCCTCAGTTCGAGATTTCTACGGATGACACAGAAAGAGACGAACATGAATGAATGTATTATTGGATTAATCATTATGTTCAATCCATGACTCTAAGTCTGATCCATCCTCAAATGATCGAGAGTATGGAAGTCAAGGAGGTCTATAATGATGGTTTTAAACCTATCAAGTTTTATAAAGCTTCTCCTCCTACTTCTGAACCTTCTATAACTCTTGAAGAAAATGATTCTAATGAATTAATGGAATTACCTTTTGGTTACTTTTCACCATGTGTACAAAAAATTAATTCAATAAGGATATGTGCCAAAATAAATGCCAAAAGATAAGTTACAATCGCTTGAAAAATTATGGAATACAAAAGGAAAGAAACTCAACTCAAAAGAAGGTCTTAGGTTCGGTATGGTCGGACCCATCAATGACTTGGGATTTTGCATGGTTGTTACTAGTCAGCCTGTAGAAGATTGACTGGACATCCAAGATGAAGAGGAAGATCAACCAATAGAAGAGGCTCCGCCAGAATTCAAAGAAGAGATCAAATCAACTGTGGACGAATTAAAAGAAATCAATCTCGGTACTGAGGAGCATCCGCGACCAACTTTCATAAGTTTGTTGCTCAACGAAAAAGAGGTTACAGACTTGGTTAGGTTACTGTCAGAATTCAAAGATTGCTTCACTTGGAACTATGATGAAATGTCTAGACTATCTCCAGAGGTTTCATTTCACCAACTAAGAGTGGATCAAAATACAACACCAGTAAAGCAAGCTCCCAGAAGATTGCTGTTGACCTCATTTTTGGTGAGGTCTGATCTCTCTCTCCTTAGTACTTAGGATCTAGCCATAGGTTTTCCCTTTGACTATCCTAGAGGACTAGAAATGGGACCCACAACTTAGAGATTCAAACACTTCTTGGCTCCCTTCAAACCCCACAATTTTGATTGTAAACCCCCAGGCCACTTGGAGGGTTAAAATCAAATGTGGAGCTTTGAAGGATGAATTCCTATAGGACTCTTTGGCCTTAGGATTACCCTGGGTGGTCTGGGCCTGGTGAGGGTAAACTTACACACACAACACTCTCACACACATTCTAAACCCTAAAACTACTTTCACCAAACTCAACTCTCTGACTCATGTAGGTGATTCATATGAATGGACCTTAACCCCTCAGCCCCTGGCTAAGAGGGTTAGGAACGACATATTGAGTGCCTAAAATGAGTCCTCTCATGGCTCTTGTGAGCTTAATATGGCTTCATGGCTCAACCAAATGGTTTCATTTCACTCACGCCTAATCAATCTTCATTTTTCCCAGATTTCAATTTTTTCACCCCTGAGACCCTAAACCCACCAAACCTACCCCAATTTGACCAATTTGCCCCTACAACCCCAAAACTCTCCAAAATTTCCCAAAATTTACCAAAAAATTCCCAAAAATCCTAAAAAATATTTTGAAACAATTCTCACCTCTTAAACCCACCAAAATACCCCAATACCCTCCAAATAACCTCCAAATACCCAAAATACCCTTTTAGCCCAAAAATCCAAAAATTCCCAGAAAATTTCGTAAAATCCCAAATATTCTCAATTTCATTTTGTTCAACTTCACCATAGGCCAATTTTGTCAATTTAGCCCACTTTTACCAAAACCCTCAATTTGACCCTTTTTTTAACTTAAGTGGACCCAATGTCCAACCAAATCACTCCAATTGACCTCAATTTTGATCCAATTCAATTCTAAACTTCAATTAAATATCCCTAATATCAATTTAAACCAAATCCAAATCTAATTTTATCAAAATGTGGATCCAATTTCAATTTGAAGCTTAAAGCCCAATTTTGACCCATGAACTAAACTTGCCCCAAACCAACCCAACTCAACTCCAATTAGCCCCAAATCTTTTCTAAAACCTTCCTAAAATCCCCACAAACAAAAAAATAACTTGATTTGCCCCAAATTTGAACCCAAACTTCACCCACGCTTAACTTAAGCCAAAATTCCCTAAATTGGCCTAAACCAATCATGAACCCAAACAAGACCAAATCCCAAAATCAAGACCCAACCAAAAATGAAAACTCTTTGTTACACCTCCATAAACATTTTACAACATTAATTTTACATCAAAACCAACATTAGCCCAATCTTAACTCAAGTTAGCCTAATTTGACCCAATTTGACCTTATTATTGAAAAGCCCAAATTAAACCCAATTCAACTCCAAATGACACCAAATCTTTTCTAAAATTTTCATGACACATTCCTAAACTGAAAGCAACATTTATTTGTCATAAATTTTTACAAAACCTTTTTATCCAAAAGTTTATTTTAAAATCTAAAAGCCCACTTCCTTAAGACATTTTAAAAGCCCATTTTTCATTAAACTTAAAAAGCTCAAAATTGGCTCCAAAGCCCACATGACAATTTCTTCTCAGCACCCCTTTAATTGATATCATCCCTAAGTTTTTAATTCATGATAAAATGATTCCAAATCAAGCCTCATGCCAAAATCATCCCTAAATGCCAAAATTTCTAAAACCTACTTCTATGAAACTAAGCCAAGCCATGAGCAAGCCATGGAGCTTTGTGTCAAGCCACATGAAGCCATGTGAGCCCTTTCCACCTCACCATGCCATTAATGGCAAAAGAGGGAGTTTCTTTCTTAAACCTTCACTAAACCTTTTTAACCCCATTCATGTTACACTTTAACCAAGCTTAGCCACATCACCTTGGATGGGGACTTCACCACCCTTTCCTAGCTGACCCAAGTGACTCTCCCTAAGCCCAAGGTCAAGCGCTGGGGGTGCACCAAGCCCTAAAACATGACTTGACCCATTTGAACCCAAAAGAGCCACTTCCCCCATTCCATTTGAATCAAGTACTTTACACATGGCCAATGCCAATTATTTGCACCAAACCCCAACCCTGACTCCCCTGACCATGAGGGTGACCTGACTCCGGCCGTCCAGCCACCACAGCAGGCTGAAACCACCAGGCCGAGAGCCTTATTTTGATTCAAAAAATTCAAACTTGCTTGCTGAGCTGTCCCAAACCTAATGGCCATCAAGGCTGTTCTTGTTCTCCCCTAGACAGTAGATCCCAGCCTCCAAACCTCCCTAGGAAGCCCTCTAGCCATGCCTATTTAAACACAATCACCTCACAGCGAAAAGAGGTGCTGAAAAAAACCTTACCAAAACTCTGCCAAAATCACTCCACATCCTTCTCCTAACATAGAGCACTTGATCCCCACTAAAATCCAGCCCTAAAACCCCCTCTGTGAGCTTAAATTCTGAGTTCAATTTTGAGCCCAAAAATAGGACACTTCACCACAGTGAGCCAATCCTCAAATTGATTGACTCTACACCTTCACCAGACCAAGAGAAGAAGTTTCCCAGCAAAAGCCCCCTCACCAGGCCGGCCATTCCTTCTATCAACCAAGCTTTGAAATCGAGCTTGGTGGAAATTGGCTCTACACGTTTCACCAGGACGAGAGGCTTCATCCCTAGGCTCCCCCAGCTCCAAGGAACGTGTGAAGCCGCTCTGATTGAAGCTTCACTTCTCAGAGCCAAGGTTTGGAACTCCTCCTTCCCGAGAGCTTCTTTCGATTCTCCATTTTGTTTAAGTCAATTTCAATGCATGTTAGCCATATGGATTTGTAGCTCTCGTTTAGACAAACACATAGGATCAAATTTCATGTAAATTGGTTAAGAAATGAGGGAGATCTTAGGTTTTCAGTGTGGGCGGCTCTCGGGACACACCAGTCATAGACGATGACCAGGAATCGTCGGATCGCACGTGTATAGAATGAACGATCCAAATTGCGTCAGACGGAGGCATGGAGCGAAACCGCGGGGCCGTGTGGCGCTGAGGTGGAAGGCAGCCTCAAATGGAGGCGCACAGCATGGAAAATTTGGAGCTGCCAAGGATGACGCGGCGCCGCGCTGAATAAGTAGAAAAATAGGGTATTTTTTATTTATTTAATTACCCTAACTTCAAAAATTCATATCTCTACATAGAAAAAACACAAAATTAAAATAAAAATACCCTCTTGCTCAGTGAACAGAGGAGAATAATGTGGAAAAAGAATTAAGTTAATTTGTTGAGTCTATGATTTTTAATGATTTAAATGCTCTCTGTGATGTTTTAATTCTCCATTTGCATACATAATTCATCATGGCATGAGACCATAAGGCTTTTGTAGCCTCTGTTCTTGGGAACATTTCCTGAAATTTTAAAGACCAGAAGCCATCTCTATGGCAAGTTATTGATTTTCCATGTTTATGTGTCTGTTTTGGCATTTTAATTCCAATAATTAGCATATTGCTTAGGAAATTCTAGGAAAATTAGGGAAAGTATCTTAGGACTAGAGGTCCCTAGGAATATTATGGTTTGATTTAATACCTTAAAAATAACCCTAATTAGTCTAAACACTCAAAACTGAACTTTAATTAAATAGGAGTAACCACACATCAAAATAATTCTCCATTATCACCTAGGATGTAGAGAACCTCACATAAAAATTTTAAGTCAATTGGAAATAATTTAAGCCATTAAATGAATTAATTAAGTGACAGCCATTTTAAAATTAAAAAATTCATAAAACCCAAAATACACTTTAAAAATTCACCAAATTAGTTTTAGAGCTTCTCTGATATCAGAAGAGTCTAATAAAATTAAAATTGAAATATTCTAAAAATTTTCATTTTTAACCCTATTTTTAATATTTTAATAATTAAAAAATTAAAAAAATAAGGAAAATATTAAAATTAAAAAAAAAATGTCGTATTTGGTCTCCTAATCAATTATGAACCAACCAAATATTTTTCCCAAGTCCTTAGGTTAAGATATTGAATTTTTAGGGCTTAAGACAATTTTTAATATTAAAAAATGGATTTTCTAACCTTTGTACAAAATTAATCCTAATAAATCAAAGAAAAATCAGAAAAATATAAAATTTATTTCTCTAAGTTCTTTGAGGTTAGAGAGATTTAAGAAAAATATAAAACTTAATTTTCAACTTCAATTTTATTTTATAATTAATTAATACTCCAAAATTTAAAATAATTATAGCAAATAAAATATTATTCAAAAAATCACCAAAATTGGTCCAAGTGGTCCTTGTGTTAATAGGGTCATCCCATAATTTTCTTAAGGACACAAACTTAACCTTGGTCATGTTGTTGAATTTTCATTAAAAACCCTTTTTTTGCATTAAAATAAATATATAAATTAAATTAAATACAAAAAAATCACATTTTCTCCTTTGATATTTTAATTGACCCATGAGTAGGGTGACATAAAAATTTAAAAGTCATTTGAGTTATATTTAATGAATTATGAAGTGAACAAGCCTAAGGGGCAAAATGGTAATTATTGAAATTTAGCCTTAATCAATATTTAGGCTTAATTATGGGTAATGAGCAATGAATGATCCTAATTAATCTCTTTAGTTGATTAAAACATGAGGAATTAAAGGGTAGAAACCCATTTATCATTTTTCCAATATAAACAAAAAGATTATAATTTCTTAAATTATTAAAAATTTGAAGTCAATTAAAAGAGAATGTATTAAGTGAAGGGGTTTAATCTTGGAAGATCTTAATTTATTAATCTTAACCCCCAATTAATGATGGAAATCAAATACCACTTAATATTAATTTAATAATTCATTAATAAAAAACTAAGATAAATTAAATAACCAAATTAAAATAATTTCTAAGACAATTTAATTAAAAAATATAAATAATTTTAAAATAATATAATTAATTAAATTAAAAAAACAATTTTAAAATGACATTATTAATTCAAAACAATTCAAAATTAAATATAATTAAATTAAAGCAATTTTAAAATAATTTAATCATCTTTAAATCACAATTAAATTAATACAACTAAATTAAAATCAACTTCAAAATCAACACAATTAAATTAAATGTAACTAAAATTAAAGTTAAGACAATTTTAAAATAGCCAAGTCAAATTTTGGAATTACACAATCAAATTGAAATAGCATTAGACAATCATAATTATACTAAGATATTATAACTAATCTTAAAGAAAACTAACTTAAATCTAAATAAGATGGTTAAGTTTCTTAATAACCTAACCTGCTCTAAAGGCTTCCACCCACATAATTCCTAAAAGGAGTATTAGGTGAGATGTCACTTCACTCATCGGATAATCAAATGTCTAAGTTCACTGAGCAAGAAGCAAAACTTAACTAAATTCTTGGATGATTAATCCACCTGTACAATAAAATTCAATTGGACTCGAAACAATCTCAAAAGTATTGAAAAGATGTTCAGGATTCGTCCTAAGCTCTTTCTCAATATGATGAGATGTTTTAGATGAACAATTGAATTTAATTGCTCTTTGGTGAAGAAAATCATCCTTAACAAAACTCAAGAACCTAGACGTCATAGGAATTGACTAGCAATAGGATTAGGATTTTGGTAGACAACCAGAACCTTCCCTTAGCTTTACCTAGGTATTTCTTGCAGTTATATAAATGCTCTGACATGTGTTTAAGTGTAGCTTGGAATGACAGGAAGACCCACCAGGCACGCTTTTATTTTATTGCAATTTATTTACCTGCACTGTACTTTACTTCTCTTGCATGTTAAACAAGAATGTCACCCTACATGAAAATTGAAACTTTTAGGATAGCCACAAAACTGAAATCCAAAAATAAATTAAAAATCAACACAAGATAAAATTCACCGCCACAACATTCAAAATATAAAATAACTCAAAATTTAATCACAAACAGAACAACAAAACCACAACTATAACTAAATTAAAATGTCTTGTTGGATGATCAGGAATACCTCGGATGATGTAACCTACGTGTTGCTAACGGAATTTCCCACGGTCTAGATGAAAGTGTGGAACTCATTTAGTTGAGTTTAGCAAATTCATTTGGACAAAGTGAATCCGATAAAAATAACGGCGCCGGAATGATGGAACTGTGGGATCTTAACCGGTGTTGTTATAACCAACTTTACGATTCCCCTAACAAAAAGTTAAAAAACATTTGAACCTTAAGACACCTCTAAACCAAAACACTTCTCTCATCTCCTGATTTCTACTTTCTAAAACTAAACCTTTGCAACAATAAGGAGCTTGGAGCATGGTGGGCAGCACGGCCATCTTCATAAGCAAAACTAGTGTCTACTTCAGCAAAACCTTTCTTAGAATTAAATAACAAAGCCATAGGATTTCGAGGTAGTCTGCCTAGTGTAACATAAATCCTCAACTTTTCGTTAGGCATTTGCATAATCATATTATGCAAATTAAGCCCTAACTCGTCTTAGGACTCCGAGGTAGTCGTTTGGTATGCCATAAACCCTCACATCTTCGAGGCTATTTGTGTGATTATATCATACAAATATAAGTCCCAATTAACTAAAATTGGCAGGATTGAAACATTATATAAACTCTTAAATTAAAGCCAAACAATAGGATAGTCGGGAAGTCACTGAAGTTCACTTCGGGTCCGTGACATCCCCTACTTCTCTTTCTTTGGACTCCTAAAATAAACTGTTCCAAATTTGAGCTATTCCTTATTAAAATTTCTAAATCCAATTGTTTTAAAACCTTAAACTTTGAAATTCTTGAGAGCAAAATCACTGATCATTATCGAGAGTTTTCCTAAGTGATTCCCATCACTTAGGACATAATTAACTATAGGGGCTTGCCCTTATAGGGAACTTTATGAACCCAGGTAATATAAACCCTGCTTAATTCATTTATATTAAGCAAGGGAACTTGTCGGCTTATAAAATTGGTTCGCAGACCAAACGGATGTCACAAATCTTCTAGTTTATTTAATCGAGCCCCATCATCAAGCAGTGTGTTTATTCTTTGGGATAGATACACAGTTTATGATGCGGTGCTCGTTTATATAATCTATCTGGGATGTGAGATCGGTTTAATTTCATATCTTAATATTTTCAAACTTAAAATTATTTTAAAAAATTAAATACTTATTTATAAAACTATATATATATATATATATATATATATATCTTTTAGCATTAATTGTATATCTTTTATTGGAAAATTGGAAAAGTTGCTGAAATTCAAAATTCTAAGGAGGACTGATTCAAGAGCTCTTCGGATTTCTAAAGTTTATTGGCATAAACCTATTTCACCTTGGATTAAGGTTAATACAGATGCAAGTTTTAAAGCTAATGTTGTCGGCATAGGAGGCATCTTCGGGAACTTCAAAGGTTATTGTGTGTTGAATTTCTATTCTCCCATTGTGGCACAAAATGCGATGCATGCTTGAGATACAAGCTATTTATGGTCTTTAAAAATTGCTTCTATGTTAGGATGGAAGTTTATACATGTGGAAGTGGACTCCAAATGGTCGGTTGATCCGTTTAAAGGGCTTCATCCTCCTTTATGGTTTATTATGCATGTTTTTAAACAAATCTCTATTTTATGTACTAAGATTAAGGTATTGTGGAGCCATATCCCTAGAGAAGGTAATAGATGTGCTGATTGGCTTGCTAAGAAAGGAGTTATGTCTTCTAGGTCTATGCTAAGTAGATCTACTACTAGTGAGCTTGCTGTTTTAATTAAGGGGATAAATTATCCTTGCCTTACATCAGATGTAAACCTTCTTCTTAATGGAATAATATTTCTTGTTTTGGCAAATATATATATATATATATATATATATAAAAATATATATATATATATATATATTTAAATTAAATTCCAAACCTAAAAAAAATTCGCCGATAATTTACGTAGGCTACCCTTCCCTTTTTCAAAACACAACCTAAAAATATGCCGACAATTTCTGGTGACTCCGCTGGGGACTAGTTCTTCTCTCCATTTTGATCAGATGGTTTTGCTTTCATAAATCGGTAGTGAGTCCATGCCCCTTTTGGACCAAACTACCATTCTTTCCGTTGGCATACCACGTTCATTTCTATCTTGAACAGGTATTGTCAACTCTCTTAGGTTTCGGAGCCACTGTTTAGACACCCCTAAACAGAGAGGTTCCGAAGTCCTTTTGCCTCTTTTGAGGTGGGGTGGACCCCCAATAGGTGTTAGCTTAGGAGCGGTTCTTCGGGTCGAGAAGTCTTGTGAGACTCTCTCTTCCTTTCCAATTTCTGGATTGGGGCCCTTACCTTTCCTTTAACCTTTCCCCTGTCAATTGTTTTGTTCCTAATGAACAAAATTTCTAATAAACAAACCCTTTAATAAATGAACTTGCTGTTAAACCACAAATACAAAAATAAAACAAAATCCAAAAATATCTTGTAAATAAAATTAAAAGATAAATGGAGATGTGGTCGGACTCTTTTAGAGAATTTCTCTCTTTCTTCGTCCCGACGAAAGGAAGCATAAATCGGAACTGACACTTAGAATCTACCCCGCAGAAAATGTCTGCACCAAAGATGATTTTCTCCACCAACGAGATAAACTTAACTGTTTACAAGGATGAGCTGCATAATGACGCAGTCATTCTTTTTGGACAAGGGTTCGACAATATAGACATTAAGTTCGCTGACGTTACTCTTTTCATACTAACGAACAAAGTACCGGAAATTGAGGAACCCATAATTGAATTCAACTTGAAATCAGCTCAAGAGTTTCCTCCCCTGCAAAGGGTCCCAGTTGAAATAAACATTGTTGTTCGTAAGAGGACTGTTATCTCTACCCCCACCGGTCTGGTCATCTCTGCACCGACCTCAGCTCCTGCCAAACTGAAAGGAAAAGAAGTCCAAGTCGGTGATGAGCCTGTAATCGTGGAGGGTTCAGATTTTGCTGCAATACCGTCTGTTTTTTAGATAGGGTCCATTTCAAGAGTTACACCCTTAACTCGGACTCAAAGAAGAAAAAGGAGCAGAAAGATCGCCAGGATCGAGAATGCCAAGGCTGCTGAAGTTGCTTTTCTGGAAGAGATTCCTGAGGAAGAAGAACAACTGCCTGAAATTTCACCGCTGTTGAGAGGGAGTAGATTCCACCCTCTCTCTGCTGCATTGGATGAAGAAGATGTCCGGAGAATCGCCGCTGCATTACCCCAACCTGCATACTATAGTGACTGTAAGAGGAAGAGGGTCAACACTACGCCGCTTGCCTGACTGCAAGCCGTAGTGGAGAAGCTAGCAAAGGAAGAAGGGTGCCCCGTATCAGAGATCCTAAGGAGGATGGGATGAGTACCAGCCAAATCCCGCCTCGGACCGCGAGTAGACCCCATCACTGCTCCAGAGAGGCCAAGGAAGAAAGTGCGAGCTATTTAGAGAAGTTCGCCTGTTGTCATATGGGGTCACCATATTAGGGAGGACACCACCTACTAGCGTACAGCCGACAGACCATGTGGTCCCAAGTCTTCTACTGCAAGAAGGATGGTGTGGCAACCTATTATCTGAACCGATACCGGCACAATGTTCTGGAAAGAAGAGTCTCATCAGAAAACCTGAATCTGATGAAAGCACCACTGCATTAAAATAAACTCCTGAAAAAGAGGTTCAACAGTCATCACATGAAAACCGCGAAATCTTTTGGAAAAGACCACTTGAGGATGCCATAGGAAAGCTGAGGATGGACATTCGACGGTTGGAAAAGGAAAGAGGAGAAATATTAGGAACTGAAGTTGATTCATCAGAATTTATGGATGAAAAGTATGCTAAGATCAATATGGTCGAGACTCGAGCATCGTCAGCTTCGCAAGGAGCTCCATCAGCATCAGAAAAGGATGAACCAGAAGTAATGAGAGCACGTCTTCGGGAAAAGGATGATACAATTTCTCAAATGGCAAAGAGGATGGAAGAGATGGCAGCCGCCTTAGCCACTCTCCAGAGTCAGCTTCAGCCTTAAAAGGAAACACCTCCAGAGATCATTCACATCACAGATGGAGGGAAAGAGATTACATCCGTCAATGGAGATGAACAACCAAAGAAAATTTTGCACAGAGCATGATTCCCGAAAAAGATATTAAGAACATGGTAGAACAGCAGGTGAGAAAAGCCTTAGCTCAGTCTAAGAGTGGAGCATCCATACAAACGGGTAGAACTTACCCTGAAGAATTCGATGCAGTCCAATACCTGAAAGGCTTCGTACCACCTCTGTTCAAGACTTTTGATGGTACGGGAAACCCCGTCATACATTTTCGTGCCAGTTGCTGCAAAGCCGATGGGAGCGATGCTTTACTCTTTCGTTAGTTCGTCAGCAGCCTGTCAGGGATTGCCTTCGATTGGTATGGAGAATTGTCAAATGCTTCACTCAAGACACTTTTAGAATTAGAAAACCTTTTCGTTAAGCAGTTTGCCGGGGCTTAGCACCACATCACTATCAGTGATCTAGTGGTAGAGCAACAAAAACTGAACAAAACTTTATTGGACTACATACTTCGATGGAGGAACTTAAGCATGAAGTGTGAACCCCAGCTTCAGGAATAGCATGCAGTTGGTATCCTACTGAAGAGTATCACTGGCCCGATAGCATTTCTTCTTAAAGGATTCACGATCAAGACTTTCAAGAAGTTGCTTAGCAAGGCCGAGAGCTTGCAAGAGGAGGCAAAACAGCTGAGTTTCGTTGACAAGACCGATAAGCAGAAGCCCGTAAAAGCATTCGAGAAGAAATCAGGAATTGTTGCGGCAGTCGATAAGGAAAGCATCCAGTG
Organism: Papilionanthe hookeriana x Papilionanthe teres; assembly: GCA_022702705.1. Classification (NCBI taxonomy): domain Eukaryota; kingdom Viridiplantae; phylum Streptophyta; class Magnoliopsida; order Asparagales; family Orchidaceae; genus Papilionanthe; species Papilionanthe hookeriana x Papilionanthe teres. Next base: position 24,774,975 of record CM040427.1, read on the forward strand.
TCAATACAGCCAGAGCGGCCACAGCCAAGTTATCAACCACCACAACGGACTTACCAACAACCGCAACAGAGTTATCAGCAGCCTCGACCAAGTTATCAGTCACGGCAGCATGATCAACCACCACCTCGCCCATTATACAGCATGAAGGAGCTCTTGAATAAGGAATACCCTTTCAAGACTGAGGTAGTGGCCAAGATGTTCTGCAGTTTAATGAAAACACCTGACTTTCAACTACCAGAGCCCAAAAAGCTAGAAGAAGTCGAAAAGAAGGATCATCGGAACAACTGTCCCTACCACTGGATGCTCAGACACAAAATAGAAGATTGCATCACTTTCAAGAGTTGGCTTGATGATAATCTCTGGAAAGGGAACATAATCATTCCGAAGGAATACATGAAGGAGCCCCAAAAAGGAGGTTCTGTCAATGTTATTTCAACGGATCCTATTATTCCGATAGACCCATACACGGTTGACAATGGATGGAGTACTGTCTGGACAAAGACTTTAAAGAAAATTTTGGATCACATCCAAACCGCTTCGGTGCAAGCTTCAACTCAAAGTTTAAAACCTGCCGAGCCGGCACTATCTCTTGCGATTGAAGAACTGCCCCAAAAGGAGGAGAAGATTGTGGAAGAGAAGAAGACAGAGGCTCCAAAGGGTAGACTAGGGGCTGCTTTTCTTAGGATGGTTGTTTCCGATTCAGGGGAGAAATCCCTCGGACCTCTGACTCTGTATGATTATTTGCTCGCCCCGGCGGGATCTTATAATGATAAGAGTTACGGTGTTGGCTACATTTTGACTGTTTCTAATGATTAAGTAACTAACTACAATCAACCTAATCTGGATCTCGATTTCAATACAAATAACGATTCTCAAATCATACTAAACCTCGATGACCTCGATGAAGGAGAAGACATTCACAAGGATGGATACGAGAGCTCGACAAGCAACGAGTCTATTTGTGAATTCTGAGGAACTCCAATCACGATAGAATTGGAGTTATCAGATTCCGAAGCAACTCCAGAAGAACTAGTTGTTCCGGTTCAAGAGGAGACACCGACAGATTCAACACCAGATGCAGAAGAAATAACTAAAGTTAATCTAAGACGCGGAAAAGTTCTACCCCCGAGAATGGGTCCAAGGTATAAAGGAAAGCAAGTGGTTGCTTCGGAAGAGCCAACCCCAACAGAAGAATTGCCCATTCAGGAAGAAAATGAAGAGCCTAGTAATAAAGTGGATTATAATGTGCTAGCCCATCTCAGGAAGCTACCAGCCAAACTAAGCATCTACGAGGCTATGATCCTGTCAAAGGAGATGAGGGAAACTATGATCAAGGCTTTACTTGATCCAGAAATTTGCTTAGCTCAAATGACTGGTAATTCCTCGGACGAGGTTTGCTCATTAAAAGAATAGTGAGGTGTTACCTTCACGGACAATGATCTACTACTTGGAACAGCTGATCACAACCGACCGTTGTACATTTCAGTCACTATTGGAAAGTTTACGCTATCCAGGGTGTTAGTCGATCCAGGAGCATCAATCAACATAATGAATCTTCGAACGCTAGCATATTTGAAAATTGATGCTCGCGACCTCGAAGCAGACAAAATGTTATTAAGAGGCTTCAATCAGAAAGGAGAAAGAGATCTCAGATCGATAACACTATTAATGAAGACCGGTGATTTAGCAAAGACAACCGCAAAATTCCATAAAATTGATTCTGAGACCTCGTTCAACGCTCTACTGGGTCGGCCATGGATCCATGAGAACCAGATGGTACCGTTGTCTCTGCACCAGTGCATAAAATTTTATGAAGGAGGAGAACAGTGTATCAAAGGTGACCTGCAACCATTCTTCGTACACGAAATCGGAATTCACGAAGATGCAGCCTACTACGCGCCTCCGAAGAAAACAATCTTCTCCAGAAATACCATACCAAATGAAGCAAAAGATGTTCAAGATGATGAAGAACCTGAAATTCTTGTCCAACAGTTACTCACCACTCCCTTACAGTGAGATGATGAAGGTTTCTCCATAACTCGCAACTGAGGTTGAGGCCGGGGACGAGGTCGTGGAAGAAATGTTGGAACAGTTGGACAGAAGAAACCGGTCATCGATGTTGATTGGGAGAACAATTTCGAAGAAGAAGATATCAAGAAAGAAGCAGTGAAAATAAGTCAGAAGAAACCCCAGTTCAAGATCTCTCTTGAAGACGAAAAGAATGAAGAATACAAATCAATGTACGAAAAGATTAACCACTATGTGCATACTATGACCCTGACCCCGATCCATTCTAATAAAGTCAAGGGAATGGTGGTCAAGGAAGTGCATGGTGGCGGTACTAAGCCGATTAAATTCTATCGTGGTGCTTCTTCTTCCAAAACTGAAAATGATGTACAATTTGAAGATGTTGCTTCATCTGAATTAATGGAATTGTCTTTTGAGTGGCACTCTCCCTGTGTTCAGAATTTAATTCAATGTGGTGTCTTACCTAGACAATGGACAAAAGGTCAATCACAACACTTTGAAAAATTATGGAATAATGCCAGTTGGCCTCCTAATTCAAAATATGTTCTCGGATTTGGCACAATAGGATCAGTTGATGACATGGGATTTTGCTTCGTTGTCACTTGCGAGCCTAATGAAGACTGTTTGGAAGCTTCGGAAGATCTCGAAGATCTACCAATTGGAGATGCTCCGCCAGAGTTTGAAGAAGAAATTAAATCTACAATAGACGAGTTAATGTAAGTTAACTTATGTACTAGTGAAGAGCCTAGGCCGACCTTTGTTAGCTCCTTACTTAATAAAGAAGACTCCGAAGACATGATCAAGCTATTAATGGAATTCATGGACTGTTTTCTTGGAATTATGATGAAATGCCAGGATTAGCTCCAGAAGTTGCAGTTCACAAACTAGGAGTGGATCACGCTGCCATTCCAGTCAGATAAGCTCCCAGAAGAATGCGTCTAGAAATTGAACAACAAGTCATAGCTGAAGTTAAGAAGCTAATAGACGCTAAATTTGTTCGTGGAGAACAATACCTGACTTGGTTAGCCAACGTGGTGGCAGTCAGAAAGAAGAATGGACAGATCAGAATCTGCATGGATTTCAGAGATTTGAATAAAGCATGCCCAAAGGATGAATTCCCGCTACCAATCCCAGAGTTGATGATCGACATCGCTCCGACACACTAAGTCTTCTCTTTTATGGATGGATCGTCAGGATACAACCAGATAAAGTTGGCACCAGAAGATGAGAAACTCACAGCCTTCAGAACGTTGATCGGAATATACTGCTACATAGTGATTCCTTTCGGGTTGAAGAACGCAAGAGCAACCTATCAAAGAGCAATGACGAGGATTTTCTATGATCTGATTCACAACCATGTCGAGTGTTATGTGGATGATGTGGTCATCGAGAGCAAACTAAAGGAAGATCACTTGTATGATTTGAGAATTGTTTTTGAGCGATTAACGCAATTTAACCTTAAGTTGAATCCCTTAAAATGCGCCTTTGGCGTCACCTCTGGGAAATTCTTAGGATTTTTTTTCCGACATCGCCGAATTGAAATCTATCCGGAAAAGATTAAAGCTATCTTAGAAATGCCGCCTCCCAAAACTTTGAAAGAACTACGATCCTTTCAAGGAAAGTTGGCATATCTTTGACGCTTTATCTCAAATTTATCAGGTAGGTGTTAGCCCTTCTCGACATTAATTAAAAAGGACGCCAAATTCTTTTTGGAAGAGAAATGCCAGCGGGCCTTCGAAGACATTAAGCAGTTTTTAATGACACCTCCTATCTTAGTAGCCCCAGTCTCGAGTCGACAGTTGATACTTTATACCGCGGCTTTAGACGACTCCCTTGGAGCCCTGCTAGCCCAGGTAAATGACGAGGGGAAAAAAATGCTCTTTACTACTTAAGTCGTTGTCTAATTCCGATGAAAGTAAAGTATCCCACAATTGAGAAGCATTGTTTGGCCCTGATCTTCGCCGCTCAAAAACTCAAGAATTACATGCTCTCTCATAAAGTCAACATTTTCTCGAAAGTTAATCTATTGCAATATTTGATGATCCGACCGACGCTTCCCGGCAGGCTTGCCAGGTGGTCAATGATACTATTGCAATTTAACATAACTTCATTCCTCTTCATGCCGTAAAGGGACAAGTCCTAGCAGACTTCCTCGCAGCACACCCTTTACTGGCAGAATCACCTCTCAATGACGACTTGCCCGACAAACAGATAATGAGCTTAGAAGACCCAGATGATCAGTGTTGGGAACTGTACTTCGACAGAGCATCCTCAGCACAGAAAGACAAAGAATTACAAATGATAGTTCCCGGTAAGGCAGGAATTGAACTAATATTTATAACACCGGAGTGGGGGATGTTAAGATATTCCTACGATTTAACAGAACCGTATACGAACAATGAAGCAAAATACGAAGCCCTCATAACCGGACTGGAATTGACCATTCAGATGGGTATAACAGACATCAACATCTACGGAGATTCTCAGTTGATCATTCAACAAGTCACAGGACAGTTCAGAATTCTGAAGCCAAGACTCAGCAGTACTTTCAGTATGCAATGAAGTTGTTGGAATAGATTCTGAATGTAATGATCTACAAGATCCCTAGAAGAGAAAATACTCTTGCAGATGCATTAGCCCGCCTCACAAAAGAATTTGCCTGCCTACAGCTCGACATGGATACAAAACACAAATCAGAAGGAAAAGAAGAAGAATCAGTTGCAAAAGTGGCTGAAATTACAGAAGATTGGCATCAATCGCTCATAGACTACCTACAAACAGGGAATTTACCGGACGATAAGTCATTAGCCCATCAGATTAAGAAAAGAACTCTATCTTACGCATTAATAAACAATACGTTATACAGAAGGTCTTTGACCAGACGTGGCTAAGGTGCCTGAACGAATCCGAGGCTCGTGAAATTGTTAAAGAAGTGCACTCAAGACTTTATGGCGCTCATCAGTCAGGTCCAAAAATGAAAATGAAGATTAAGAGACTATGGTACTACTGGCACTTGATGATGAGTGACTGCATGAAAATTGCAGAGAGTTGTCACCAATGCCAAGTGCATGGAGTAATTCTACATCAACCTCCAAATGTGCTACATCTGACAATGGCGTCATGGCCATTTGAGTGTTGGGGCACAGATATCGTGGGTCCAATAGAACCGCCTTCTTCAAGAGGACACCGCTTTATTCTTGCAGCCACAGATTACTTTTCCAAATGGCCAAAAGCTATACCGCTCAGAGAAGTGAAAGCACATCACGTGCTACAGTTCTTCAAGAATCAAATCGTCTACCATTTCAGGGTATCACGCAGAATTATCTTAGATAATGGGTCAGCGTTCAGAAGCACGAAGATCAATAGTTTTGTCAGAATGCACGGGATTGACTGGCGCTATTCAACGATCTACTACCCAAGAGAAAATGGCTTGGCTGAGGCTTTTAATAAAACTCTCATCCAAATCCTAAAGAAAACTTTGGACGACAACAAAAGAAATTGGCATAAGAAGTTGTTCTTATGGGCCTACAAAACGACTTTCAGAACTCCTACTCAGTCCACGCCCTACGCTCTAGTGTAAGAGTCCAAGGTCGTCTTACCCTTGGAAGTCCAGCTTCCGTCTCTCAGAATTGCAGTTGCAAACAAAATCACTATGGAAGAGAACGTCAAATTACAACTAGAAGAATTGGAAAGCTTCGAAGGAAAATGACTTTCAGCGCAGCAGAATTTGGAACTGTATCAAGCCAAGATGATCCAGGCCCACGATAAACTAGTTTGCCCAAGAACATTCAAATTCGGTGACTTGGTTCTAGTTCTCAAGAGGCCTATTCTTGCACACCACAAGATAGGAGGTAAATTTGAACCAACTTGGGAGGGGCCATTCGTGGTCGAGACAGTCTACTCTGGAGGTTCCTACCAACTCGTGAATTGTCACGGAGAACGACCTATGCTTCCAATCAATGGACGATATTTGAAGAAGTATTACGCAACCTGATTTTTCGAAGGATGAACTAAAAAAGGGGGAAGTCTCATTCCTAGAAGCACGGGAAGAGTAATCGTTTGTAACTGGGTCCGAACCCAAAACATAAAAAAAAATGGATGATAAAAATCATTAACAAAAAATTTGTTAAAAAGAAAATATGTGAAATCATAATAATAAATTTTGGATCCCTCCTTTCAAATCAAACTCACTCCTGATCTTTCTTCATCCTTTCCTACCCTTATTAAAATTTAAGAGAAATAATAATAATTTTTCATTGATAAATGATCTTTATTATTGTTCTTGTTCTTATTATAGCCCCTGATCCTTTCCTTGTTTTTCGCAGGGAAATGTCAAATGGGCTGTTGGTTCTGAACTTTAAGAATGGTGTGAGTCTAGCACTCAATGAAAAGAGGATGAAAGATGGGGTCGTGATTGAGATCGACTCTGATTTCACACCGACTGGGCTACAGTACGAAGAAACTGATTGGACCCTGATTGACCGGGAAGAGTTCTCGCAATGCGCCAGTGATGAAATTGGGTGGCCCAAGTCAGCAGTCCACCAACAAGAAAAGAAAAGCAAACACCGCTCATGCAACGGAGGAAGACAAGAAAGTTAAGTCCGTGATTGCTACAGCAGAAGGAAGGCTTGTCAGCGCCATGCCCACAGAAGTTCAAGAGGTAAGGAGAGCTACTCTCACTCCTACCCAATGAAGAAACAAGAAATGTTGCATTTGCAAGATGCTAACCAAGCTAGCAGCGGATCAACATCAAGAGACAGTTGCTACCGTCAATGCAAGTACTTCAAAGGAATCGGTTCATCAGGATCCAGAAAAGAGGAAATTAACTCCAAGAACAGCAAAAAGGATGAAAGAAATTCTAAGAAGAGCAGAAACAGAATTGGTGCCACGACGCTGGACAGATGCACCAGTTTTGAAGAGTCTTATTGCGAAAGCAACCCTGGAGGATGTCCTGACAGAGACTATCCCCGAGGAGCCGAGACATGTAGGAGAGCATGCTGGGGTTGAACCATAGATCCCAGAAAACGTTACCAGACCTCTCCAATTGTAAATAATTCCGGAATACGAACTAGAAAGGATGCAGAAGTTTGAAAAGAAAACTTTTGAATATTTTGAAAGAATCTGAGGCAAGAGGATCAACATCTTGGAGGGCCTTGAGCTGCATACAGATGTGTTCTAAGACTACGAGCAGTAGCAAATTGTGGACTATGTCGTTGAACTTCAGAAAATGGGTCGAGTTGGTCGTTTGAGAGAGAAGACCTACTCAGAACCTCGAAGGTGGATGAAAGGAAAAGGAAGAGTTACGATCCAATGCGGGTGTTGCTACAACTTCACCGAGGACAGAAAGGGAAATCCACCAGGGATACTCCATCGTAGTGAGGTGGATCTGATGCTAAGAATTATAAAAAGAATGGTAAAAAGGATGGTGACATGGAGGGTATTGCCTGCAGATTGCATACCCAACAGCTGCATCATTAACATATACAGGGAGGGCGACTGCATACCGCCGCACATAGATCATCATGACTTTGTCAGACCTTTCTGCACAGTGTCTTTCGTCAACCAATGTAACATCATGTTCGGATCTGACCTCCGGATAGTAGGCCCCGGAGAATTCCAAGGGCCGGTGGAGATACCACTATCGGTAGGTTCCGTCTTGGTGTTAAAAGGAAATGGAGCAGACATAGCAAAACATTACATTCCAGGAGTGCCTGTTGAGCGGATCTCCGTCACTTTCAGAAGGATGGATGACAGAAAAATGCCCTTCCACTTTTAGCCAGATCCAAAGTTAGAGAGCCTTCGGCCTACGAGCTGTGAGCTACATGGGAGGTAGCACACCACCAATGCACATCCGAACGGCATTTCCTGCCAAGGATGGCTTGGAAGGTGATGTTATTATCCATGTATCTCACTATTCAGACATGGATTCCGACAGATGCTTTTGGAAGAAACTTGCAAGAATCTTACACAATTCGTTTTGGATTTATGTGTATTGCATGAGATGCTGAATTTTTCAAAGAAAATATCATCATGTTTTGGATCAAGCTGTATGATGTATTTTCAATAAATTGGAATGGAAACGACCATGTCGTGTTTTGCCTTCACCTCTTTTGTGCAAATTGACTAGGAAACGCTATTAAGTTAAATGAACTTCGAACAAAGAATGAAAAGAAAAGAAAATAAATAAACAAATCTTTTTTAAGAATCTGAATGTCAAAATAAACTCCAAATTAACATGAACTCTAAATACAAAAAATGAAATCAAATCACTAAAATAAACAAAATGAATCTAAATCTAGAATTGAATTTTGATCTGAATCCGTCGTTTCACATCTTTTAGTTCTTCTTCAAATCGAAATATGTTTGAAACTCTTCTGTAATTTGAATCCTTTCCTCGACATATCGCTAGGTCGAGTCCTTTCATCTTGGTACGCTTAACTACTTCCTTCAATTCTCTTTCTCCTGTGTGTCGGAGAATTGACTAGTTATATTGACAAGGAGCCATGGACTTTGTCCTATTTGGTTCTGATGGCATGGGACTGGATCCCTCCTTGCACGGATTTCCCTTCCGAGAAACCTTTGAGCGGGGTTTAAAACTTCTTCATATCTCATTCAACCTTCGAGACTGGTACCTAAATTCCAGTCCTCATTTCTGAGGTCAGTACCTAAATTCTGACACTCTTCTTTTGGGGTCAGTACCTAAATTCTGATTCCCATTTCCTTCGAGGCTGGTACCTAAATTCCAGTCCTCATTTTCGAGGTTGGCACCTAAATTCTGACCCTCTTTCTGAGATCGATACCTAAATTTCAATTCTCATATTTTCAAGACTGGTACCTAAATTCCAGTTCTCTCCTTTCGAGGTCGGTACCTAAATTCTGACTCTTTCCTCCTGAGATTGATACCTAAATTTCAATTCTCATCTTTTCAAGACTGGTACCTAAATTCCAGTTCTCTCCTTTATGAGATCAATACCTAAATTCTGATTCTCGTCATTTCGAGGTCGGTCCTAAATTTCGACTCTTTCCTCCTGAGATTGATACCTAAATTTCAATTCTCATCCTTTTGAGGCTGGTACCTAAATTCCAGTTCTCTCCTTTTTGATATTACCTGAATTCTGATTCTTGTCCTTTCGAGGTTGGTACCTAAATTCCGACTCTTTCCTCCTCAGATTGATACCTAAATTTCAATTCTCATCTTTTCAAGACTGGTACCTAAATTCCAGTTCTCTCCTTTCGAGGTCGGTACCTAAATTCTGACTCTTTCCTCCTGAGATTGATACTTAAATTTCAATTCACATCCTTTCGAGATCAGTACCTAAATTCCAGTTCTCTCCTTTCTGAGATCAGTACCTAAATTTTGATTCTCGTCCTTTAGAGGTCGGTACTAAATTCCGACTCATTCCTCCTGAGATTGATACCTAAATTTCAATTCTCATCCTTACAGACTGGTACCTAAATTTAAGTTCTCTCCTTTCTGAGATCAGTACCTAAATTATGATTCTCTTCCTTTCGAGGTCGGTGCCTAAATTCCAACTCTTTCCTCCTGAGATTGATATCTAAATTTCAATTCTCATCCTTTCGAGACTGGAACCTAAATTCCAGTTCTCTCCTTTCGAGGTTGGTACCTAAATTCCGACTCTCTTTCTGAGATCAGTACATAAATTCTGATTCTCATCCTTCTTGAGATCAGTACCTAAATTCTGATTCTCATCTTTCTCGAGATCAGTACCTAAATTCTGATTCTCATCTTTTTAAATCAATACCTAAATTCTGATCTTCTCCTCAAGGCTGGTACCCAAATTCCAGTTCTCTTTGCAATCTAGAGGTTGGAACCTAGGTTCCAATTCTCATTTCAAATCCGAAATCTCTGTGAAATTCACCTTAAAATCTAATCTTAAATTAAATTTAAAACAAAATTCTGATTAAGTCAAATTGCAACCGAAATTGAAATTTGAATCAAAAATCCAGACTCAAAATTTAAACTTGAAATAAAAATGAAACCAATCTAAAATCCAATCTCTTGAAATCTTGTGATTTGAAATCCACCTTCTTCTTCCCCAGCGAGATTTCTGGAAACTTCATTCTTGAAGGTTTACCTGATACTCCCCAACGGAAATTTCCTACATTTTGTTATGAGTTTGTCACTCGAACATCTGTGTTGGCTTCGTTGATCTCTTCGGTCAATGCCAATACACACGGTGTGCTTGGTTAGCACACCACACCTATTGGGGGTCTATTTGTTGACCTTATTTTTGGTGAGGTCTGATCTCTCTCTCTCCTTAGTGCTTAGAATCTTGCCATAAGTTTTCCCTTTGACTATCCTAGAGGACTAGAAATGGGACCCACCACTGTGAAATTCAAACACTTTTTAGCTCCCTTCAAACCACACAATTTTGATTGTAAACCCCCAGGCCACTTGGAGGGTTAAGATCAAATGTGGAGGTTTAAAGGATGAGTTCCTATATGACTCTTTGGCCTTAGGATTACCCTGGGTGGATTGGTCCTGGTGAGGGTAAGCTTGCACACACCACACTCTCACACACATTCTAAACCCTAAAACTACTTTCACCAAACTCAACTCCCTGACTCAAGTAGGTGATTCATATGAATGGACCTTAACCCCTAATCCCCTAACTAAGAGGGTTAGGAAAAACATATTAAGTGCCTAAAATGAGTCCTCTAATGGCTATTCTGAGCTTAATATGGCTTCATGGCTCAACCAAATGGTTTCATTTCACTCACATCTAATCAATCTTCATTTTTCACAGATTTCAATTTTTTAACCCCCGGGACCCTAAACCCACCAAATCTACCCAAAATTGCCCAAATTCCCTCTACAACCCCAAAACTCTCCAAAATTTCCCAAAATTAACCTAAAATTCCCAAAAATCCTAAAAAATATTTTGAAACTATTCTCACCTCTTAAACCCACCAAAATACCCCAATACCCTCCGAATAACCTCCAAATATCCAAAATACCCTTTTAGCCCAAAAATCCAAAAATTCCCAAAAAATTTCAAAAAATCCCAAATATTCCTAATTTCATTTTGTTCAACTAAACCATAGACCAATTTTGCCAATTTAGCCCACTTTTACCAAAACACCCAATTTGACCCTTTTTTTTTAACTTAAGTGAACCCAATGTCCAACCAAATCACTCCAATTGACCTCAATTTTGATCCAATTCAATTCTAAACTTCAATTAAATATCCCCAATATCAATTTAAACCAAATCCAATCCAAATTTTATCAACATGTGGATCAAATTTCAATTTGAAGCTTAAAGCCCAATTTTGGCCCATGACCTAAACTTGCCCCAAACCAACCCAACTCAACTCCAATTAACCCCAAATCTTCTCTAAAACCTTCCTAACATCCCCACAAACAAAATACTAACTTTATTTGCCCCAAATTTGAACCCAAACTTCACCCAAGCTTAACTTAAGCCAAAATTCCCTAAATTGGCCTAAACTAATCATGAACCCAACAAGCCCAAATCCCAAAATTAAGACCCAACCAAAATTGAAAACTCCTTGTTACACATCCATAAACATTTTAAAATATTAATTTTACATCAAAACCAACATTAGCCTAATCTTTTCCCAAGTTAGCCTAAGTTGACCCATTTTGACCTTATTATTAAAAAGCCTAAATTAAACCCAATTAAACGCCAAATGACACCAAATCTTTTCTAAAATTTTCATGACACATTCCTAAAATAAAAGCAACATTTATTTGTCATAAATTTTTACCAACCTTTTTATCCAAAAGTTTATTTTAAAATCTAAAAGCCCACTCCCATAAGAAATTTTAAAAGCCCATTTTTCATTAAACTTAAAAAGTCCAAAATTGGCTCCAAAGCCAACATTACAATTTCTTCTCATCACCCCTTTAATTGATATCATATCTAAGTTTTTAATTCATGATTAAATGATTCCAAATCAAGCCTCATGCCAAAATCAAACCTAAATGCCAAAATTTCTAAAACCTACTTCTATGAAACTAAGTCAAGCCATGAGCAAGCCATGGAGCTTTGTGTCAAGCCACATGAAGTCATGTGAGCCCTTTCCACCTCACCATGTCATTAATGGAAAAAGAGGGAGTTTCTTTCTTAAACCTTCACTAAACGTTTTTAACCCCATTCATGTTACACTTTAACCAAGCTTAGCCACGTCACCTTGGATGGGGACTTCACCACCCTTTCATAGCTGACCCAAGTGACACTCCCTCAGCCCAAGGTCAAGCCTTGGGGGTGCACCAAACCCCAAAACATGACGACCCATTTGAGCCCAAAAGAGCCACTTCCCCCAGTCCATTTAAATCAAGTCCTTTACACATGGCCAATGCTAATTGTTTGCACCAAACCCCAACCCTGACACCCCTGACCATGAGGGTGACCTGACTCTGGCCGGCCAGCCACCACAGCCGCCGGAAACCACTAGGCCGAGAGCCTTATTTGGATTCAAAAAATTCAAAATTGCTTGCTGAGTTGTCCCAAACCTAATGGCCATCATGTTTGTTCTTTTTCTCCCCTAGGTAGTAGATCCCAGCCTCCAAACCTCCCTAGGAAGCCCTCTAGCCATGCCTATTTAAACATCATCACCTCACGGTCAAAAGTGGTGCTGAAAAAAACCTTACCAAAACTTTGCCAAAATCACTCCACATCCTTCTCCTAACATAGAGAACTTGATCCCCACTAAAATATAGCCCTAAAACGCCCTCTCTGAGCCCAATTTCTGAGTTTAATTTTGAGCCCAAAAACAGGACACTCCACCATCGTGAGCCAATCCTCAAATTGATTGACTCTACACCTTCACCAGACCAAGAGAAGACGTTCCCGAGCAAAAGCCCCTCACCAGGCCGGCCATTCCTTCTATCGGCCAAGATTTAAAATCGAGCTTGGTGGAAATCGGGTCTAGGCATTTCACCAGGACCAGAGGCTTCATCCCTAAGCTCCCCCAGCTCCAACGAACGTGCCAAGCTCCTCAGATTAAAGCTTCACTTCTTAGAGCCAAGGTATGGAACTCCTCCTTCTCGAGAGCTTCTTTCAATTCTCCATTTTGTTTGTGTCGATTTCAATGCACGTTAGCCATATGGATTTGTATCTCTCATTTAGACGAACACATAGGATCAAATTTCATGTAAATTGGTTAAGAAATGAGGGAGATCTTAGGGTTTCAGTGTGGACGCTCTCGGGACACACCAGTCGTAGACGATGACCAGGAACCGTCGGATAGCGCGTGTATCGAATGGGTGATCCAGATTGTGTCGGACGGAGGCATGGAGTGGAACCACAGGGCCGCGTGGTTCTGAGGTGGAAGGCGGCTTCGAATGGAGGCGCGCAGCATGGAAAGTTCAGAGCTGCCGAGGATGACGCAGTGCCGTGATGGATAAGTAGAAAAATAGGGTATTTTTTATTTATTTAATTACCCTAAACTTCAAAAATTCATATCTCTGCATAGAAAAATCACAAAATTAAAATAAAAATACCCTCTTGCTCAGTGAACAGAGGAGAATAATGTGGAAAAAGAATTAAGTTAATTTGTTGAGTTTATGATTTTTAATGATTTAAATGCTCTCTGTGATGTTTTAATTCTCCATTTGCATACATAATTCATTATGGCATGAGACCATAGGGCTTTTGTAGCCTCTGTTCTTGGGAACATTCCCTGAATTTTTTAAGACTAGAGGCCATCTCTATGGCAAGTTATTGATTTTCTAAGTTTATGTATCTGTTTTGGCATTTTATTCCAATAATTAGCATATTATTTAGAAAATTTTAGGAAAATTAAGGGAAGTATCTTAGGACCAGAGGACCTTAGGAAAATTATGGTTTGATTTAATTCCTCAAAAATAACCCTAATTAGCCTAAACAATCAAAACTAAACTCTAATTAAATAGGAGTAACCACACATCAAAATCACTTGAAAAAAATTCTCCACTATCACCTAGGATGTAGAGAACCTCAGATAAAAATTTCAAGTCAATTGGAAATAATTTAATCCATTAAATGAATTAATTAAGTGACATAGCCATTTTAAAATTAAAAAATTCATAAAACCCAAAATACACTTTAAAAATTCACCAAATTGGTATTGGGGCTTCTCTGATATCAGAAGAGTCTAATAAAATTAAAATTGGAATTTTCTAAAAATTTTCATTTTTAATCCTATTTTTAATATTTTAATAATTTTAAAAATAAAAAAATCACAAAAATATTAAAATTCATAAAAATGTCATATTTGGTCCCCTAATTACTTAGGAACCAACCAAATATTTTTCCCAAGTCCCTAGGTTAAGATATTGAATTTTAACGGCTTAAGACAATTTTTAATATTAAAAAATGGATTTTCCAACCTTTGCACCAAATTAATTCTAATAAATCAAAGAAAAATCAGAAAAATATAAAATTTATTTCTCTGAGTTCTTTGAGGTCAGAGAGATTTAGAAAAAATATAAAACTTAATTTTCAACTTCAATTTTATTTTATAATTAGTTAATACTCCAAACTTAACATAATTATAACAAATAAAATATAATTCAAAAAATCACCAAAATTTTTCAAAGTGATCCTCTAGTCAATAGGGTCATTCCATAATTTTATTAAGGACAGAACATGTTGTTGAATTTTCATTAAAAATCCCATTTTTGCATTAAAATAAATATATAAATTAAATTAAATACAGAAAAATCACATTTTCTCCTCTGATATTTTAATTGACCCATGAGTAGGGTGACGTAAAAATTTCAAAGTCATTTGAGTTATATTTAATGAATTATGAAGTGAACAAGCCTAAGGGGCAAAAATGGTAATTATTGAAATTTAGCCTTAATAAATATTTAGGCTTAATTATGGGTAATAGGTAATGAATGATCCTAATTAATCTCCTTAGATGATTGAAACATGAGGAATTAAAAGGTAGAAACCCATTTATCACTTTTCCAATATAAACAAAATGATTATAATTTCTTAAATTATTAAAAACTTGAAGTCAATTAAAAGAGAATGTATTAAGTGAAGGGGTTTAATCTTGGAAGATATTCATTTATTAATCTTAACCCCCAATTAATGATGGAAATCAAATACCACTTAATATTAATTTAACAATTCATTAATGAAAAACTAAGATAAATTAATTAACCAAATTAAAATAATTTCTACGACAATTTAATTAAAAAAATATAAATAATTTTAAAATAATATAATTAATTAAATTAAAGAAAAACAATTTTAAAATGACATGATTAATTCAAAACAATTCAAAATTAAATATAATTAAATTAAAGCAATTTTAAAATAATTTAATCATCTTTAAATCACAATTAAATTAATACAACTAAATTAAAATCAACTTCAAAATCAACACAATTAAATTAAATGTAACTAAAATTAAAGTTAAGACAATTTTAAAATAGCCAAGTCAACTTTTGGATCTACACAATCAAATCGAAATAACATAAGACAATCATAATTAAACTAAAATATTATAATTGATCTTAAACAAAGCCAACTTAAATCTAAATAAGATGGTTAAGGCTTCCACCCACATAATTCTTAAATGCAGTATCAGGTGAGATGTCACTTCACTCATCGGATAATCAAATGTTTAAGTTCACTGAGCAAGAAGCAAAACTTAACTAAATTCTTGGATGATTAATCCACCTGTACAATAAAATTCATTTGGACTCGAAACAATTTCAGAAGTATTGAAAAGATGTTCAGGATTCGTCCTAAGAACTTTCTCAATATGATGAGATGTTTTAGAATAACAATTGAATTTAATTGCTCTTTGGTGAAGAAAATCATTCTTTAACAAAACTCAAGAACCTAGACGTCATAGGAATTGACTAGCAATAGGATTAGGATTTTGGTAGACAACCAGAACCTTCCCTTAGCTTTACCTAGGTATTTCTTGCAATTATATAAATGCTCTGACATGTGTTTAAGTGCAGTTTGGAATGACGGGAAGACCCACTAGGGACGCTTTTATTTTATTGCAATTTATTTACCTGTACTGTACTTTAATTTTCTTGCATGTTAAAAGAGAATGTCACCCTACATGAAAACTAAAACTTTTAGGATAGCCACAAAACCGAAACCCAAAACTAAATTAAAAATCAACACAAGATAAAATTCACCGCCACAACATTCAAAATATAAAACAACTCAAAATTTAATCACAAACATAACAACAAAACCACAACTATAACTAAATTAAAACGTCTTGTTGGATGATCGGGAATACCTCGGATGATGTAACCTATGTGTTGCTAACGGGATTTCCCACGGTCTAGATGAAAGTGTGGAACTCATTTAGTTGAGTTTAGCAAATTCATTTGGACTAAGTGAATAAGATAAAAATAACGGTACCGAAATAATGGAATTGTGGGATCTTAACCGGTGTTATTATAACCAACTTTAAGATTCCCCTAACAAAATGTTAAAAAACATTTGAACCTTAAGACACCTCTAAACCAAAACATATCTCTCATCTCCTAATTTTCAATTTCTAAAACTAAACCTCTGCAACAATAAGGAGCTTGGAGCATGGTGGGCGGCATAGCGATCTTCATCGGCAAAACTTGTGTCTACTTCAACAAAACCTTTCTTAGAATTAAATAATAAAACCATAGGATTTCACAGTAGTCTGCCTAGTGGAACATAAATCCTCAACTTTTCGTTAGGCATTTGCATAATCATATTATGCAAATTAAGCCCTAACTCGTCTTAGGACTCCGAGGTAGTCGTTTGGTACGACATAAACCCTCACATCTTCGAGGATATTTGTGTGATTATATCATACAAATATAAGTCCCAATTAACTAAAATTAGCAGGATTGAAACATTAAATAAACTCTTAAATTGAAGCCAAACAATAGGATAGTCAGGAAGTCACTGAAGTTCACTTCGGGTCTGTGACATCCCCTACTTCTCTTCCTTTGGACTCTTAAAATAAACTGTTCCAAATTTGAGCTATTCTCTAATGAAATTTCCAAAATCCAATTGTTTGAAAACCTTAAACTTTTAAATTCTTGAGAGAAAAACCACTAATCCTTATCGAGAGTTTTCCTAAGTGATTCCCATCACTTATGATGTAATTAACTATAGGGGCTTGCCCTTATAGGGAACTATAAGAACCCAGGTAATATAAACCCTGCTTAATTCATTTATACTAAGCAGGGAAACTTGTCGGCTCATAAAATTGGTTCGCAGACCAAACGAATATCAAAAATCTTCTAGTTTATTTAATCGAGCCCCATCATCAAGCAGTCTGTCTATTCTTCAGGATAGATACACGGTTTGTGATGCGGTGCTCATTTATATAAACTATCTGGGATGTGAGATCGGTTTGATTTCATATCTTAAAATTTTTAAACATAAAATTATTTTAAAAAATCAAATACTTCTTTCTAAAACTATATATATATATAAATTAAATTCAAAACCTAAAAAAACTTCGCCGACAATTTCTGTAGGCTGCCCTTCCCTTTTTCAAAACACAACCTAAAAATATGCCGACAAATGCACCTCAAAATAGAATAGCAAGTTACATCAGAGATAAAGAAATTAATAGATGCTAACTTTGTCCGAGAAGAATAATATCTGACATGGCTAGCTAACGTCGTGCCACTTAAGAAGAAAAATGGACATATACCAGTGTGTGTCGACTTTAGGGATTTGAATAAAGCATGTCCAAAAGATGAATTCTCATTGCCAATACCAAAATTAATGCTGGATATTGCATCATCGCATGAAATTTTCTCCTTTATGGATGGATCATCAGGTTACAATCAAATCAAGATGGCTCCAGAAGATGCAACACTTACAGCATTCAGAACTCTGATTGGAATTTAAAGCTACACCGTGATGCCGTTTGGATTGAAGAACACAGGAGCAACATATCAAAGAGCAATGACCAAGATTTTTTATGACCTCATTCATGACTAATTGGAATGTTACGTGGATGATTTAGTCATTAAGAGCAAACTAAAGAACAATCGCCTAAATTATTTGAGGATCGTATTTGAACGGTTACCACAATATAATCTAAAGATGAATCCCTTAAAATGCGCCTTTAGCGTTACCTCTGGGAAATTTCTAGGATTTGTTGTCTGTCTTCGAGGAATCGAAGTCGACCCATAAAAGATTAAAGCGATATTAGAAATGCCTCCTCCTAAAACCATGAAACAGTTACTATCTTTTCAAGGAAAATTAGCATATCTAAGAAACTTCATAACTAATTTGTTAGGAAGGTGTCTCCCCTTTTCGAACTTACTTTGAAAGGATATCACATTTTTTTGGAGAGAGCCCTGTCATTGAGATTTCAAAGATATTAAACAATATCTAACGACACCTCCTGTTTTGGCAGCCCCTATCCCCGGTAGACCGTTGATACTTTATACTTCGTCTTTGGACAAGTCCCTCGGAGCCTTACTTGCCCAAGTCAATGATGAGGGTAAGGAGAACGCACTCTACTACCTGAGTCGACATCTAATACCAGCAGAGGTAAAGTATCCTCTTATCGAGAAGCATTTTCTAGCTCTAGTTTTTGCCGCACAAAACCTTAGACATTAGATGTTATCTCATAAGGTCAACCTGATCTAGAAGGTTAATCCATTACAATATTTGATGACCTGACCAACACTTTCCAGATGCTTAGCAAGATGGTCAATGATATTATTGAAATTTGACAAAACTTTTTTGCTCCTTCACTCTATGAAAGGATAGATTCTCATAGATTTTCTCGTAGCGCACCCACTGCCAGCTGGGTCCCCACTCAACGACAAATTATCAGATGAATAAATACTACAAATAGAACAGGCCAGTGCCAAACATTGGGAAATGTACTTCGGCGGAGCATCATCAGCCCAAAGAGACAAAGGACAACATACAGTGATACCCGACAAAGCAGGAATCAGTTTAATCTTCGTGACTCCATATCAGGCAATGCTAAGATTCTCCTATCACTTGTCAGAACCATGTACCAATAATGAAGCAGAATACGAAGCTCTAATTAGCGGTTTAGAATTAGCAATACTAATGGAAATAACAGACATTGCCATTTATGGCGACTCACAACTCTTCATTCAACAAGTGGCAGGACAATACAAAATTCTGAAACCAAGATTAGAAGAATACCACAAGTACATGATGAAACTGCTCGAAGTGTGATATTCTATTGAGTTCCTTGAGCAGACAACGCCCACACAGATGCTTTAGCTAAACTAGCTAAAGATTTGGCTTGTCCACCCGAAGATTCTATAGATATTACGATACAAGGATGTCAGGTTTTGTCACAGATCGACCTCGACAGTCTATACAAGATTGGAAAAGAAGAGATAGCAGCTACAGTGGCAGATGATACAGAAGATTTGCGTCATCCATTGATAGAATATTTGTAAACAGGAAGGTTGCCAGGAGACAAATCAGCAGCGCATCAGATTCAGAAGAGAGCTCTCTCATATGCCTTAATTGACAGTTTTCTATACAGAAGATCTTTCGATCAGATGTGGCTTAGATGCCTCAGCAGAGCAGAAGCACAGAAAATCATCAAAGAAGTACATGTCAGATTGTGTGGTGCTCACCAGTCAAGACCGAAGATGAAAATAAAAATCAAAAGACTCCGATACTATTGGCTGGCAATGATGACAGATTGCATGGAAATGAAAAAGAAGTCTCATCAATGCCAAGTGCACGGAGTGGTCTTGCACTAACCCCCGAATGTTCTACATCCCACGATTGCCTCGTGACCACTCGAGTGTTGGGCAACGGATATAGTAGGTCCGATAGACCCTCCGTATTTGAAAGGACACAGATTCATACTCGCAGCTACAGACTACTTCTCTAAGTGGGCAGAGGCAGTTCCGCTACAGAAAATTACAGCACAGCAAGTTCTACAGTTTTTCAAGAATCAGGTTGATTGTCGCTTCGCTGTTCCACGCAGAATTATCTCCAACAACGGGTCTGCCTTCAAGAACACAAAGATTAATAATTTCATCAGACGACACGGAATAGATTGGAGATACTCTACGATCTATTATCCCAAAGCAAATGGCTTGGCAGAAGCCTTCAACTAGACGCTCGTTCGAATTCTAAAGAAGACACTAGACGACAACAAAAGAGGGTGGCGTGAGAAATTGTTAGAAGCTTTGTAGGTATGCAGGACAACAGTTAGAACGCCGATGCAATCTACACCGTATGCACTTGTGTACGGGTTTGAGGCAGCCCTTCCGCTAGAAGTTCAGCTACCGTCACTCTGGATCACCATCGGCAATCAAATTTCAACAGAAGAGAATGCCAAACTATGACTGGCAGAACTTGAAAGTCTTAAAGAAAAAAGATTTCTTGTACAGCAGAATTTGGAACTCTACCAAGCAAAGATGATTCAAGCCCATGATAATTTGGTCCTCCTGAGGTCGTTCAAAATTGGTGACCTCGTGCTCATTCTCAAAAGGCATATTCTTGCACACCGCAAGATAGGTGAAAAATTTGAACCAACTTGGGAAGAACCATTTGTGGTGGAAAAGATTTACCCTGGAGGATCTTACCAGTTTATAGATTCTCAAGGGGAGAGACCCATGTTGCCAATCAATGGACAATATCACAAGAAGTATTAAGCGACATGAGGAATCTGAAAAAGAATTTTCATTTTGCTGTAGAATAGGGCCAGCATCTGTGATTGGGTCCAAATCTTGTAATAAATTAAAGTTAAATAAAATAAAGTAAAATTTTCTCACAAAATAAAATACGCTTGTTATATTTCTAAATCTAAATCTCATAAAATTATATTAAATAAAATAGTGGCATCAAAACAATTATAAAACTTATTAAAACTTGAAAGATAATGATTTTTTTTGTCCTTGTTCTTGTTCGTGCACAACACCACCCACTGACATTTCCCATGTTTACTTGTGCAGGCGGTGTCAGGTTGCGAGTCAGTGTTTGCTTCCCTAAA
The DNA here is from genome assembly GCA_022702705.1 of Papilionanthe hookeriana x Papilionanthe teres. Classification (NCBI taxonomy): domain Eukaryota; kingdom Viridiplantae; phylum Streptophyta; class Magnoliopsida; order Asparagales; family Orchidaceae; genus Papilionanthe; species Papilionanthe hookeriana x Papilionanthe teres. The sequence goes on from CM040427.1 coordinate 24,795,959, forward strand.
TGGCTTGGACTTTGCATATTGAAAAAGAAACACACAAAAGAAGATTACAGATATGAAGTCGATGAGGAAAAGTGGTCGCAGAGAGGCCTGACAGATGTCAGGACACGGAGGAACTGGGGGGTTTATCAACTTACACCTCCTCAACATGAGACATACTCATGTTCCATCCATGATCACTACTCCAGAAGGCGGTCTTGTTGCTGCTTCAACCGAGAGAGTTCTAGCTGCACCATTGGCACGTACAAAAAGAAGAAATGCAAATTGTCGCAAGCGTCGCCTCTTGGACAGGATGGAGAGGAGACAAGCTCGGGAGCTAGCCGCCGCACTATCACCCATTCCAGAAGATTCTTACAATCCTGAAATGAGAGAAACTGACGACAATGCACCGCTGTACGGCTTATTTTTAGGTTGTGTGTTGTATATATATATATATATATATAATATATATATATATATATATATATATATATATATATATTAAAGGGATATTAAAAGGGGACCCCTACAAAAGTTGTTGATGAATTGTTTTAGATTTTAAATTTAATTTAAATAAATATATATATATATAATTTAGAAAGTAGCAGTTGATTTTGAAGATAATTTTATGTTTAAAAATTTTATGATATGACATAAAACTAATCACACATCTCAAACAGTTTATATAAGCGAGCACCGCATTGTAAACCGTGTATTTATCCAAAAGGATAGACACACTGCTTGATGATGGGGCTTGATTAAAAAAACTAGAAGATTTGTGACATCTATTTGGTCTGCGAACTAATTTTATAAGCCGACAAGTTTCTCTGTTAATATAATGGAATTAAGCAAGGTTTATATTACCTAGGTTCTTAAAGTTCCCTTTAAGGGCAAGCCCCTATAGTTAATTACATCTTAAATGACAGGAATCATTTAAGAAAACTCTCGATAATGATCAGTGGTTTTCCTCTCAAGAATTTCAAAGTTTGAGGTTTCAAATGATTGAATTTTAGAAATTTCAATAGGGAATAGATAAAATTTAGAACAGTTATTTTGGGAATCCAAAGGAAGAGAAGTAGGGGAAATTGAGGATTCAAGAGGAATCTTGGCAACTTCTATGACTATCCTATTTTTTGGTTTCAATTTGGGAGTTTATTTAGTATTACAATCCTACCAATTTTAATTAATTAGGACTTATGCTTGTATGATATAATCACATAAATAGCCTCAAAGATGTGAGGGTTTATATTGTACCAAACGACTACCTCGGAGTCCTAAGATGAGTTAGGGCTTAATTTGCATAATATGATTATCCAAATGCCTAACAAAAAGGTTGAGGATTTATGTTGCATTAGGCAAACTACCTCAAAATCCTATAGCTTGTTGTTTAATTCAAAGAAAGGTTTTGCTAAAGTAGACACAAATTTTGCTGTTGAAGATGGTCGTGCTGCCCACCATGGTCCAAGCTCCTTGTTGTTGCAGAGGTTTGGTTTTAGAAGGTGACCATCAGGAGATGAGAGAAGTGTTTTGGTTTAGAAAAGTTGAAAATTGAGATGGCTTAATGTCTTAATTAAACAAATCTTAAAGTTGATTAAGCAGAACCTATTAAGATCCCACGTTCCATCATTCCGGCACTGCTATTTTCATCTAATTCACTTAGTCTAAATGAATTTACTAAACTCAACTGAATGAGTTCCACACTTTCATTTAGACCGTGGGAAATCTCTTTAGCAATACGTGGGTTACATCATTCGAGGGATTCTTGATCATCCAACGAGACATATTAATTTAGTTGTAGTTGTAGTTTTGTTGTTCTGTTTGTGATTAAATTTTGAGTTGTTTTATCTTTTGAATGTTGTGGCGGTGAATTTTATCTTGTGTTGACTTTTAATTTTAGTTTTGGTTTTCAGTTTTGTGGTTATCCTAAAAGTTTCAATTTTCATGCAGAGTGACATTGTTATTATCTGCAAGTTTTGTCATAAAGAAAGTGCAGTGCAGGTAAAGAAATTGCAATAAAATAAAAGCGTACCTAGCGGATCTTCTCGTCATTCCAGGCTGCACTCAAAACACATGTCAGGGCATTTAAATACTTGCAAGAAATACCTAGGTAAAGCTAAGGGAAGGTTCTGGTTGTCTACCAAAATCCTAATCTTATTGCTAGTCAATTCCTATGACGCCTAGGTCCTTGTGTTTTGTTAAGGATGATTTTCTTGATTAAACAACAACTAAGTCCAATTGTTCTTCTAAAACATCTCATCAGAGTGAGAAAGTGCTTAGGACGAGTTCTAAACATCTTTTCAATGCTTCTAGGATTATTTCGAGTCCAAATGAATTTCATTGTACATATAAATAGATCATCCAAGAATTTAGTTAAGTTTTGTTTCTTGCTCAGTGAACTTGGACATTTGATTATCTGATGAGTCAAGTGACATTTCATTTGATACTTCATTTAAAGGTTATGAAGGTGGAAGCCTTCAGGGGAAAATTAGTTTGTTAAAGGATTTAACCATTAAAGTTGAATCGTTGTTTCAAGACAGTTTAGTTTAGTTATAAAATTTCATATTGATTTTTAAAAGTTTTAGATTACTTAGGTTGAAGAAGTTATTTAAATTATTTGGAAAAATTTTAATGATTTGAACTTGTTTTAACTTAATTATAACATTTTAGATTGATTTTTAATTTAATTTAATTATCGTATTGTAAATTTTCTGAGAATATTTTTAACACCTCAAATTTGTTTTAGGTTAAGTTTTAAGTGGTTTCAAATTAGCTTTAATATTTTAGGTTTATTTTAGCTTGATTATTAAATCATTCAATGTTTTCGACTTTAATTTAATTAAGGATTGCTCTCTTTTAATCATTAATTTCAATCATCATTTTTAGAATTAATCAAGATTTGAATTTGAATTAATCCATTTATGGACTTTAAATTATAGAATTGATATCCTCTTAAGTCATATCCCTAATTTTAATAATCCAAATTTTTAATTATTCTTTCAAAATTTAAATGGTTTAATTAATTTAGATTTCATTTCGATGTTATAGGTGATCAATGGGTTTCTACCTCTTTAAGTCCCTAAGTTTCAATCATCAAAGAGATGATTTAGGATCAAAAATTCATCCCTCCCTTTGATTAAGCCTAAAGTATTATTTAGGGTTAAAATTCCTTAATTACCTTTATGCCCTCTTAAGCATATTCACTCCATAATTCAGTAAATTGAGCTCAAATGAACATGAAATTTTTATGTCACCTCACTCACATGCCAATTAAGACATTAGAGGAGAAAATGTGATTTTTTTATTTTTAATTTAATTTATATAATTTGTTTAATGAAAAATAAGGGGTTTCAATGAAAATTCAACAACATGACCAAGGTAAAGTTTCTATCCTTAGGAAAATTATGGGATGTTCCTACTGACTAGAGGACCCCTTGGACCAATTTTGGTGATTTTTTGAATTTTATTTTATTTATTATAATTATTAGGGTATTAATTAAATATGAAATAAAATTGAGATGGAAAATTAGGTTTTGTATTTTTTTTTAAATTTCTCTAACCTCAAGGAACTCAGAGAAATAAATTTTATATTTTTTTGATTTTTCTTGAAATTTTAGAATTATTTTAGTGGGAAAGGTTGAAAAATCCATTTTTATTATTAAAAATTGCATTAAGCTTTTAAAATTCAATATCTTTACCTAGGGACTTATGAAAAATATTTGGTTGCTTCCTAAGTGATTAGGAGATCAAATATGACATTTTTGTGGATTTTATTATTTTTGTGATTTTTATTATTTTTTAATTATTAAAATATTTAAAATTGGTTTAAAAATGAAAATTTTAGAAAATTTACAATTTTAATTTTCTTAGGGTTCTCTGATCCTAAAGAGGCCTCAAAACTAAGTTGGTAAATTTTTGAAATGTATTTTGGGTTTTATGAATTTTAAAGATTAAAAGTGGGTTTGGGAGACTCCTTTGACCCTAAAGATCAGTGTAGAATTAATTTTGTGTTATTTTAAAAAGTGGTTGTTTCAAATTAATTTGATCTTAATTTTAGGGTTTTGGCCAAATTAGGGATCATTTAAATGAGTTAAGCCAAGTTACAATTTTCCTAGTGTCCTCTGCTCCAGAGATACTTCCCCAAATTTTTCTAGATTTTATTAATCAACTTGCTAATTATTGGTATTAAATTACCAAAACAAGCACATAAACATAGAAAATATATAACTTGCTACAGAGATAGCCTCTGGCCTTGGAAAATTCAGGGAATGTCCCCAAGATCAGAGGCTACAAAAGCCCTATGGTCTCATGTCATGGTGAATTGTATGTGTGAGTGGAGGATTAAAATACTCAGAACAGTATTAAATTAATTAAAAATCAAATACTTAACAAAATAACTTAATTCTTCTTTCACATTAATCTCCTTTGTTCATTGAGCAAGATGGTATTTTTAGTTTATTTTTATGATTTTTCTATGCAAAGATATATATTTTTGAAAGGTTTTAGTATTTAAATAAATAAAAAATACCATAATTTCCTACTTAACCACGCGGCGCCACCTCAACCTAGGCAGATCCAAAGCTCCACGCGTCGTCTCCCTATTCGATGTCGCCATTTGAGTCAGCACGCTCTTTTCGTTCCGTGGTTCAGTCTGGCTCGATCTTTGTCGTCCATCCGATACACGCTCGATTCAACAGTGGCTGCTCATCGTCTCCGTCTTGTTCAACCCGAGAGCCGTCCATACTAAAACCTTAAAATCTCGAGCTATACTCAACCAAATCAAGTGTGGATTGTTTCTACATGCTCGTCTAGACTAAATGAAGCTATCCATATGGCTAACATATATGGAAATCAAGCCAAATAAAATGGAGAATCATTGGATGCACGGGAGGAAGGAAAGTTCAATACCTTTGCTCTGAGAGGTGAGGCCTTAATCAGAGATGCTTGGCACGTTTGTTGGAGTTCCAGAAGCCTACGAATTAAGTTTCTAGTCATGGTGAATTTCCTAGATATGAAAGTGACCAAACCCGATTTGGAGCTCTGGCCGATAGAGAAATTGGGTGGTTTAGAGAGGGGGCTTTCACTGGGGAACTCCTTTTCTTAGTGTTGGGAAGGTGTGAATGAGTTTAATTTGATTTTGGTGGACGTTCTGGAGATGTCCTATTTCTGGCCTGATTTTTTACTGAGAAATTGAGCTCGGCCAGAGGTTTTCAGGGCAGGAGGGCAGTGGGGATGAACTTCTTTTGGCTAAGAGGAGCTCTGGGAGCAGTTTGGAGGAGTTATGTGAGGTGAGTTTCAGCACTTTATTCATGGCCAAAAGGAGGGAATTTTATAGCCATGGCTAGAGAGGGGACCTCAGGGCCAAGCAATGAGTGGTTTAGGCCGCTCAGCGTGAGGACAATGCAGGCAAGGTGGCTGGTGAGGGGATTGCCCACTGCCAAGCCCAAATTTTGGATTTCAAGGACAAGGGGCGCTCTAGCGTGCCTATTCCAGCGGCTGGGATGGCTGGCAAGGACGGTCAGGCGGCTGGGCAGGCTGAGGAGGAATGGGGGAGAGGTTTAGTTCAATTAATTTTTGCAGAGGAGGTTGCTTAAGGGAGATTAGAGATGGGACATGGCTTTAGCCATGTTTCTTGGTCCCTTGGTCTAAAGTGGTGGACCATTGGTCCATGGCTCATGGGGCTTGGGTTGGGTCAGGTTAAACCCTCCCTAGGAGGTCTAGGGTTGGCAGCCAAGGGGTTGGTTTGATCAATTTTGGTTTAGGTAAGTTCAATTTGGTTCATGTGTTCAATTGGGTTCACTTGGGTTTGAGTTGCGCTAACTTGAGTTTGGGTTTGAATTAGATCAAATTGCTTGATCACTATTGTGTAAATGATTGTAAGTAAGATTTTTTTATGAAGACATGAAGTGGATTGGAGTTCATTTGGAGTTCCAATTTAGAGGATTTTGGGGTTTTGGTTAATTTTGGGCACCATGGGTTACGTTGGCTTTAGATTTGGCTAGAGTTTGGTTCAAGGCCAATTGATGGTTCAAAATGTTACAAGTGATTGTTATGAAAGGTTTAGGATAGAAATTGGGTGGAATTTTTAGGTTTAGGGGATCCAATTTGGGGAATTAGGGGTAGGTTACAACTTTAGAGCAAATTTGGGGATTTTGCGTTCAAAGAGATTTTGAGTAGGGTTTAAGTTTAAATCAAGGGCCAATTGATGTTATGTTTGGTGTAGGGATATATTAGAAAGAGTTTAGAGTTAATTTGGGGAAAAATTGAGTTGAATTGGATTGGATTAGGGTAAGTTTGGGTCATGAGGCCAAAATTGGGGCTTTAGGTTTCAAGTTGAAATTGAATTCAATTGTGAATCAAATTGGGCTTGGATTTGGTTTAAATTGGTATTGGGGATGTTGATTTAAAGTTTAGAATTCAATTTGGGCAAAATTGAGATCAATTGGGTTGATTTGGTTTGACGTTTGGTCCACTTGAGTTAAATGAGCCAAGTTGGGATTTTGGGTTGAAAGTGGGTTAATTTGACAAAATTGGGCTATGGTGTAGTTGAACAAAATGAAATTGTGAATATTTGGGATGTTCTAGAATTTTTTGGGATTTTTTGATGTTTTGGGTTAAAAGGGGTATTTGGGGTATTTAGAGGTTATTTGGAGGGTATTGGAGTATTTTGGTAGATTTAAAAAGTGGGAATTATTTTAAAATGATTTTTAGGAATTTTGGGTAATTTTTGGGATTTTGGGATGATTTGGTGGTTGTAGGGGCAATTTGGGTAATTTTGGGTATGTTTAGGGGACCTAATGTTAGAACCAGAAATTTTGGCAAAATGAACGGGGTTACAAATAAGGAAGAATGAGACCATTTTAGTGGGATCAAAATTAAGCAAAAGTGATTTGAAATAGAATCAGGGTTTAGAAGCATGAGCCATGGACTTAGCTAAGTCCAACCACTTTGGAACCAAGTCTAGCCAAATGGTAACCACTTTATGATCCTTCACATATTGACGTTAGCCATCTTAATCAAAGATTAGTGTCTTGGATTCAATAATGTGAGTTTCATAAAGGGTAGAGAAGCAAGGATTCAATGTTTGGGTTAAGTGGCTTAGGGGTGTGTGTGTGTGCAAGAGAAGCTCAAGTCACCCAAGGTCACCCTAAGTCCAAACAATCCTATAGGAACCATCCAAGTGGGGTTCCAAGAAGAGTCAAGAAGTGGCTGAATTAATAAAAGGGTGCGTCCGAATTCTAGTCCTCTAGGATAGTCAAGGAGAAGTCCTATGGCTAGATCATAAGCACCAAGAGAAAAGAAAAGACCTTACCAAAAATGAGGTCAACAAATGGACCCCCAATAGGTGTGGTGTGCTGACCAAGCACAACGCGCGTATTGGCGTTGACCGAAGAGAGCAACCAACCAACCCAAACATTCCAACCCTACACACTTGGAACAGAACAAAAAAAGAGAAGGATACCGCTGGGCAGTTTCAGGTAAATCTCCAAAGCTGAAGATTTCAGAACTCTCGCTGGGGATGAAGAGGTGAAGTTTCAAGCTAGTTGAATTTGAGATGATTAAGGTTGAAGTTTCCAATTTTGATTTTAATTTTGATCTTTTGGTTGGTTTTGAAATTTGAACTTTGATTGTGAATTTTGAAAAAAAAAATTCTTGATTGGTTGAGATTAATTTGGGAGTTTGATTAAAGTTTGTTTATGTTTAATTTTGAAGTTGGTTGAAATTTGATTTTGGATTTTGAATTTTTGATTGAAATTGATTTGAGATTAGAATCGAAAGGGAATTTGGAATTGACAAAAGTAGAGTTTAAATCGGAAAGGGGGTGAGGACTGGAATTTAAGTACTGGCCTCGGAGTGAGAATCGAAATTTAGGTACCGATCCTGAGAGGATGAGAATCAGATATTAGGTACTGATCTCGGAATGAGAACTGGAATTTAGGTACCTGTCTCGGAAGGGATGAGAATCAGAATTTAGGTACTTAACTCAAATGAGAACTGGAATTTAGGTACCAATCTCGAAAGGGATGAGAATCAGAATTAGGTACTGATCTCGAAATGAGAACTGAAATTTAGGTACCAGTCTCGAAAGGGATGAGAATCAGAATTTAGGTACTGATCTCAAGGTGAGAATTGAAATTTAAGTATCAATCTCAGAAAGAGAGTCAGAATTTAGGTACCGACCTAAAGAAAAGAATATACCAGCTTAGGCTACCGTCAGGACATTACGACTGACCGGGATCTAGTCGAGGAAATGACTACCTTTCAGGACATTACGTCAACCCTCTGGATGCGAATCAAAATTTGAGCACTGACCCCGACATTTCGAGAGTGCAGAAAAGGTTCTCGGAAAGAGTGCAAGATTGGCGGTCACTGAGTATAGGATTCCTTGTCGGTCTTATACCTACGTCGGAGGATTAGGATGCGGAAACGTTTCTAGGAAGGATGCAAAGTTGACGACTTAAAGAATAGGATGCCTTGTCGGTCTTTTACGTAGCTCAAAGGATTAGAATGCAAAAAATATTCTCGGAAGGATCTGAGGTTGGCGGATATTCAGAGAAGAGAATCAAAATTTGAGTGTCGATCTCGAAGTGAGAACTGGATTTTGGGTACCAGCCTCAGAAAGATGGGAACTGAAATTTAGGTATCAATCCCAAAAGTTGGTATTTTATCTGATTTTTGAAGATTTTGTGGAAATTTTTATGTAGTAGAAGATTGGAATGAGACATGAAAATGTTTCACATCCCGAGAGAGTTGATCAAAGTTTGATTGTTTGGCGAAGGATATGAATCCATGCCACCAGAACCAAATCAAAAATTTCATGGTTCTGTGTCAGTAGACTCAGTCGACCTTCTCAAAAGAGGAAAGAAACCGCGGGAAGTCAAAAAGATTTTGAGAACAGCCTGAGGCTAGGGATTTCAAATTTGGAATTTGTTTTTGTTGTTTTTAGTGATTTGATTTCGTTTTTTGATCTTCAAATTTTGTTTCGATTGAAATTTCATTTTGATTTGAATTTTCATTCATTTATTTTGTTTGTAAATTGAGATTTTGTGTTAATTTGCTTTGAGCTTTGATTTCGTGTTTTATTTAGATTTTAAATTTGAATCTTTATTTTGTTGTTATTTTCTTATTGGATTTTTTTTCTGTTATATTTCATTCAAATCGTTCTTCGTTCAACTTTCTTTAAATCGAGTCAGACTTAGATTAGGTGGCGCTTGTAGTCAATTGTACAAAACTGAAGGCAGAATACAACATAGTCATTTCCATTAAAAATGTTGAAAGTACATCAGGTGATTCCATCAAAACATTTCTGATGATATCTTTCTGAAAGTAGACTTTTACAAAATCCATGTATATCTTGAACACAGACTGTATTGATATCTTCATGTCGTCTGACAAAATTGTGTGTATGATTCCTCAATGTCTGAAAAGTAAACTGCATAAGTAATAACATCACCTTCTAAGCCACTTTCCGGAGGAGAATCCCACGTAAGTGTGCATTAGAGGTGTGCTACTACTATGTAGCTTACAGCTCGTAAGGTTGCAAATTCTCTAATTTTGGATCTGGCTGGAAGTAGATCGGAATCTTGCTCTCATCCATCCTTCTGAAGGCAATCGAGACCTACTCGTAGGGAACTCCTGGTATGCAGTGCTTTGCACATCTGCACCATTTCCTTATAGTACGAGGACGGAGCTTACCGATAGAGGTATCTCTACTAGCCCTCAGAATTCTCCGGGGCCAACTATTCGGAGTTTTGTCCCAAACATGATGTTTGATTGGTTGATGAAGGAAAGGGTGCAAAAGAGTATCACAAAATCGTGATAGTCCACGTGAGGTGGAATGCAGTCTCCTTCTGCATAAGTGTTTATTATACAACTATTCGGTATACAATCAGCGGGTAAGACTCGCCATGCCACCATCCTCTTTATCATTTTTTTAATCAGCACTGTCATTGGATCCACTTCATCGTAGCGGAGTATCCCTGGTGGGTTTCCTTTCAGCTCTTCTTTTTTAAGTGCAAGACTTACGCCATCTCTAAAAGAAAGGACCAGCCTCCCGCTCAACATCTTCCTGCAAAAACAAGGAAGGGGTCAGGGGCCAAATCAAAGAAGAACGAGAACAATAAGAATTTTAAATTTATTGCAATTTATTTTATTTTGTAATTTTATTAGGAGAGGGAAAGATTTGATTTGGAGTTTTGAAATTGGAAAAATTTTTTATTTTTATTTTATTTGAGAAAATTTCTTTTAGATTTTGCTTTTAAGGTTTTTTTTATTATTATTATTATTTTGGGTTCAGACTCAGTTGCACACAATTATCACGCCAGTGCTTCTACGAGCGAAAGGTCCACTCCTCGAAACATCACGTCGCGTAATACTTCTTTAGATATCATCTGTTGATGGGAAGCATTGGTCGCTCTCCACGACAATCCATTAGTTGGTAAGAGCCTCCCAAGTAGACTTTCTCGACTACAAACGGTCCCTCCCAAGTCAGTTCAAATTTACCTCCTATATTGCGATATGCAAGAATAAGTCTTCTAAGAACGAGAACTGACTCACCAACTTTGAAATTTCTTGGACGGACCAGTTTGTCGTGGGCCTGAATCATCTTGGCTTGATAGAATTCGAGATTCTGCTGCACTAAAAGTCATTTTCCTTCCAAGCTTTCCTATTCTTCCAGTAGTAATTTGGCGTTCTCTTCTATAGTGATCCTATTTGCGATTGCAATTTTGAGTGACGGAAGCTGAACCTCCAAAGGCAGGACGGCCTCGGACCCGTACACTAGAGCGTAAGGTGTACTCTGAATAGGAGCTCTGAAAGTTGTCATGTAGGCTCATAAGGCTTCTAACAACTTCTCATTTCAATTTCTCTTGTTGTCGTCCAAAATTTTCTTTAGGATTTGGACGAGAGTTTTATTAAAAGTCTCGGCCAAGCTGTTCGCTCTTGGGTAGTAGATCATCGAATAGCGCCAGTCTATCCCGTGCCTTCTGACAAAATTGTTGGTCTTTGTGCTTTTGAAAGCGGTCCCATTATCTGAGATAATTCTGCACGGTACCCCGAAACTGTAGACGACTTGATTCTTGAAGAGTTGTAACACGTGATGTGATTTCACTTCTCTGAGTGGTACTGCTTCTGCCCACTTGGAAAAGTAATCTGTAGCTGCAAGAATAAAGCGATGTCCTCTTGAAGAAGGCGGTTCTATCGGACCCATAATGTCCATGCCCCAGCACTTAAATGGCCACGACGCGATTGTCGGATGTAGCACATTTGGAGGTTGATGTAGAACCACTCCATGCATTTGACATTGGTGATAACTTTTGGCAACTTTCATGCAGTCAGTCATCATCGAGCGCCAGTAGTACCCTAGTCTTTTAATTTTCATTTTCATCTTTGGAATTGATTGATGTGTGCCACAAAGTCCTGAGTGTACCTCTCTAACAATTTCACGAGCCTAAGACTCACTCAGGCACCTTAGCCATCTGATCAAAAGACCTTCTGTATAACATATTATTTATTAAGGCGTATGACATAGTTCTTTTCTTAATCTGATGAGCTAACGACATATCGTCTGCTAGATTTCCTGTTTGCAGGTAGTCTATTAATGGCTGCCGCCAATCTTCTGTAGTTTCAACCACCGCTGCAACTGTCTCTTCATTTCTCAGTCCGCGCAAAGTGTATATGTCAATCTGCGATAGGACCTGTCGTCCCTGTAATGTCACTGCAACTGATTCTTCCTGTATACACGTGAATTCTTTTGCAAGTCTAGCAAAAGCGTCTGCAAGGACTTTTTTTTTCTGGGAATCTTATATATCGTCACATTCAAAATTTGCTCTACCAACTTCATTGTATATTGAAAGTACTGCTCGAGTCTTGGCTTCAGAATCTTATACTGTCCTGCGACCTGCTGTATGATCAACTGCGAATCACTGTAGATGTTGATATCTGTTATACCCATCTGAATGGTTAATTCTAGTCCTGTTATAAGAGCTTCATATTCTGCTTCGTTGTTCGTACATGGTTCTGTTAAATGGTCCATAGGAGTACCTTAACATTCCCCGCTCAGGTGTTATAAAGATTAGTCTCATTCCTGCCTTACCAGGCACTATCGCTTGCAATTCTTCATCTCGTTTTGTTGAGGATACTCCGTCGAAGTACAGTTCCCAACGATGATCATCGAGGTGTTCTAGGCTCATTATCTGCTCGTCTAGCAAATCATCATTGAGAGGCGATTCTGTCGGTAAAGGGTGTGCTGTGAGGAAGTCTGCTAGGACTTGTCCCTTTACGCCACGAAGAGGAACCAAAGTTATATTGAATTGCAATAGTATCATCGACCACCTAGCAAGCCTGCCGGAAAGCGTCAGTCGGGTCATCAAATATTGCAATGGATTAAACTTTGAAGTATGGTTGACCTTATGAGAAATCATGTAATGCCTGAGCTTTTGAGTGGCGATGATCAGGGCCAAACAATGCTTCTCAAAAGGAGGATACTTTACCTCCATCGGAATTAGACGACGACTTAAGTAATAAAGAGCATTTTCTTTACCCTCGTCATTAACCTGGGCTAGCAGGGCTCCGAGGGAGTCGTCTAAAGCCGTGGTATAAAGTATCAACAGTCGTCCCGAGACCGGGGCTGCTAAGACAGGAGGTGTCATTAAATATTTCTTAATGTCCTCGAAGGCCCGCTGGCATTTTTCTTCCCAAATGAATTTGGTGTCCTTTTTAATTAATGCCGAGAAGGGCTGACATGTACCTAACAAATTAATAAAGCGTAGAAGATATGCCAACTTCCCTTGGAAGGATCGTAGTTGTTTCAAAGTTTTGGGAGGCAGCATTTCTAAGATAACTTTAATCTTCTCCGAATCAATTTCAATTTCGTGATGTCGAATAAAAAATCCTAAAAATTTTCCAGATGTAACACCGAAGGTGCATTTGAAGGGATTCATCTTAAGGTTAAATTGTCTTAATCGCTCGAAAATAATTCTCAAATCATACAGATAGTCTTCTTTCAGTTTGCTTTTGATGACCACATCATCCACGTAGCACTCGACATGGTTATGAATGAGATCATCAAAAATCCTCTTCATTGCTCTTTGGTATGTTGTTCCTGCGTTCTTCAATCCGAAAGGCATCACTGTTTAGCAGTACACTCCGATTGGCGTTCTGAAGGCTGTGAGCTTCTAATCTTCTGGTGCCATCTTTATCTGGTTGTATCCTGACGATCCACCCATAAATGAAATGATTTCGTGTGTCGAAGCAATGTCGATCATTAAATCTAGAATTGGTAGTGGGAACTCGTCCTTTGGGCATGCTTTGTTCACATCTCTGAAATCCACGCAGATTCTGATCTGACCATTATTCTTTCTGACTAGTACCACATTGGCTAACCCAGTTATATATTGTTCTTCAAGAATAAATTTAGTGTCTATGAGCTTCTTAACTTCAGCTATTACCTGTTGTTTGATCTCTAGACGCATTCTTCTCGGAGCTTGTCTGACTGGAACGGTGGTGTGATCCAATCTTAGCATGTGAACTGTGACTTCTAGAGCTAATCCTGGCATTTTGTTGTAACTCTAAGCAAAATAGTCCTTGAATTCCATTAATAGCTTAATCATATTTTTGGAGTCTTCTTTATTGAGTAAGGAGCTAACAAAGGTCGGCCTAGGCTCTTCGCTAGTACCTAAGTTAACTTTCATTAACTCGTCTATTGTAGATTTAATTTCTTCTTCAAATTCTGGCGGAGTGTCTCCGATTGGAAAGTCCTCGAGGTCATCTGAAGCTTCCAGGCAGTCTTCATTAGACTCGCAAGTGACAACTAAGCAAAATTCTGAATCATCAGCTGGCCCTACCGTGCCAAATCTGAGACCATGCTTTGAGTTGGGAGGTCGGCTAGCATTACTCCATAAGTTTTCAAAGCGTTGTGATTGATCTTTTGACCACTGCTTAGGTAAGACACCATGCTGCATCAAATTTTGAACACGGGGAGAATACCATACGAAAGGCAATTCCATTAATTCAGATGAAGCAACATCTTCAAATTTTACATCATTCTCAGTTTTGGAAGAAGAAGCACCTCGGTAAAATTTGATTAGCTTAGCACCTCCATCATGTACTTCCTTGGCCACCATACCCTCGACCTTACTAGGGTAGATCGGGGTTAGGGTCATAGTTTGTACATAGTGGTTAATCTTATCGTACATTCCTCTGTATTCTTCATTCTTTTCATCTTCTAGCGAGATCTTGAACTGAGATTTCTTCTGACTTATTGTTCCTCCTTCTTTCTTGATTTCTTTTTCTTCTTCTTCGGAATTATCTTCCCAGTCAACTTTAATAACCACATTCTTTTGTTCAACTATTCTACCGTTTCTACCTCGATCTCATCCCCGGCCTCGACCTCGGATGCGAGCTCTAGAGAAACCTTCACCATCTCGCCGTAAGGAAGTGGTGAGTAATTGTTGAACTAGAATTTTAGGCTCTTCGTCATCTTAAGTTTCTTTTACTTCATTCGGCATGGCATTTCTGGAGAAAATTGGTTTCTTCGGGGGCGCGTAGTAGGCAGCATCTTCATGTATTCCAATTTCGTGCACGGAGAACGGTTGCAAGTCACATTTGATGCACTGTTCTTGTCCTCCTTCATAATACTTTATACACTAGTGTAGAGACAACGGTACCATCCGGTTCTCATGGATCCACGGTCGGCCCAGTAGAGCGTTGAACGATGTTTCAGAGTCAATTATGTAGAATTTTGCAGTTGTCCTTGCTAAGTCACCGATCCTCATTGACAGTGCTATTGATCCAAGAGCTCTTTCTCCTTTCTGTTTGAAGCCTTTTAGTAACATTTTGTCTGCTTGGAGATCGCGGGCATCAATTTCCAAGTATGCCAACGTCCGAAGGTTCATTATATTGATTGATGCTCCCGGATCAACTAACACCCTAGAGAGCGTGAACTTTCCGATGGCGACTAAAATGTACAAGGGTTAGTTGTGATCAGCTGTCCCAAGTAGCAAGTCATTGTCCTTGAAAGTAACACCAAACTGTTATCTTAACGAGTAAACCTCATCTAAGAAGTTACCGGCCATTTGAGCTAAGGAAATCTCTGGATCAAGTCAGGCCTTGATTAAAGTTTCTCTCATCTCCCTTGAAAGGATTAAAGCATCGTAGATGCTCAGTTTGGCGGGTAACTTCCAAAGATGGGCTAGCATGTTATACTCTACTTTATTGTTTGGTCTTTCAACTTCTTCCCAAACTGGTAATTCTTCTGCTGGAGTTGGCTCTTCTTGAACAACCACCTGCTTTCCTTTATCTTTCGGACCCATTCTCGGGGGTAAAATTTTTCTGCTTCTGAGGTGAGGTTGACTTCTATTATCTCTTCCAAGTCCGGCTCTAAATTAGCTGGTGCTTCTTCTTTTTGAATCGGAGCAACATATTCTTTTAGAGTCACTTCGAGATCTGAGAATTCTAGTTCAATCGCGATAGGAGATCCTTAGAATTTACAGACGAGTTCGTCATCTTCCAAACCATCGCAATCGCTTCCACTGGCATCCTCTTCTTTAACACTATAGTCGAGGTTTTGTATGATTTGAGAATTGTTATTCGTTTCGAAATCGATATTCGGATTAGGTTGGTTGTCGTCAGTTACGTAATCGTTAGAAACGGTTAAAACGTAGCCAACACCACAACTCTTATCATTATAAGATTTTGCCGGGGTGAGCAAATAATCATACAGAGTCATAGGTTCGAGGGATTTCTCCCCCGAATCAGAAATAACCATCCTAGGAAAATCAGCCCCTACTCTACCCTTTGGAGCATCGGTCTTCTTTTCTTCTGCGATCTTCTCCTCTTACCGGGGTGGTTCCTCGACTGCATTTGATAGTGTCGGCTTAATAGGTTTTGAACTTTGAATTGAAGCACGCACTGAAGTGTTTTGAATGTGATCCAATATTTTCTTCGAAGACTTCATCCAAACTGTACTCCATCCGTCATTGGTCGTGTACGGGTCTATCGGAACAATAGGATCTACCGAATTAACATTAACGGAACCTCCTTTCTAGGGCTCCTTTATGTATTCTTTCGGGATTTTTATGTTCCCCTGCCGAAGTTTGTTCTCGAGCCAATTCTTGAATGTGAATCAGTCCTCTACCTTATGTCCGATCATCTGGTCGTAAGGGCAGTATATCGGATGATCTTTCTTGTCCATATCCTCTGGTTTCTTGGGCTATGGCAATTGGAATTCGTCCTTCTTGATTAAACTACGGAACATCTTGCCAACTGCTTCATTCTTGAAGGGGTATTCTTTTTTCAGGTGTTCTGTCAAGCTACGCTTTTGCTTAACTAGATGCTGGTTGTATTGCTGAGATGACTGCTGGCCATACTGCTCCGACGGTTGATAGTTCTGCTGAGGAGGTGGATAACTTGGCGAAGGTTGTTGATAGTTCTGCTGAGGTCATTCCGTCTGTATTTGCATCAATTGCTTGCCCTTGTCTACCGCTGTGATGGTCCCGGACTTCTTCTCGAAGGCTCTGACAAGCTTCTGCTTATCGGTCTTATCGGGAAGCTGAGTTGTTTCGCTTCCTCCTGTAGACTCGCAGCCTTGCTGAGCAATTTCTCGAATGTCTTAATTGTAAATCCATTAAGGTGAAATGCTATCGGACTGTGAACACTCTTTAGCAGAATTCCAATGGCATGTTGTTCCTGGAGCTGCGGCTCACATTTCATGCTTAAATTCCTCCATTGTAGTAAGTAGTCCACCAAAGTTTCGTTTGATTTCTATTGCTCGACCACAACATCACCGATGGTGATGTGGTGTTGAGCTTCAGTGAACCGTTTCACAAATAGGTTTTCTAATTCTGTGAATGTCTTTACCGAGCCGTTGGGCAGCTCCGCATACCAGTCAAAGCCAATTCCTGAAAGGCTGCTAACAAACTGGCGGAACAACAAAGTGTCGCTACCCCCCACGCTATAGCAACTTACACGGGAGTGTGCAACATGCTGTCGAGGGTTTCTCGTTCCATCGAAAGTCTTGAACAGAGGTGGTACGAAGCCTTTAGAGCATTGCACGGCATTAAACTCTTCGGGGTATGGTCTACCCTTCAAAATCAATGCCCAGCCTTTGGAGTGGGCTAAGGCTTCTCGCACCTGCTATTCTACCATATTCTTAATGTCCTTTTCTGGTATTAGACTTTGAGTGGAATCCTTCTTCGGTTGCTCGTCTCCATTGACGGACGTGACTTCTTTTCCTCCATCTGCAATGTGAATAACCTCCGGGGGGGTTTCCTTTGGGGGTTGAGGCTGACTCTGAAGCGTGGCTAGAGTAACCACCATCTCTTCCATCTTCTTTTCCATTCGATGAATTATATCATCCTTTTCTCAGAGACGGAGTCTCATTACTTCTGGGTCGTCTCCATCTGTAGCTGCTGGAGCTCCCAGTAGGGCTGACGACGCTCGGGTCTTAACCACATTGATTTCAGCGATATACTCGTCCATGTATCCTGACAAGTCTTCTTCATTCTCTGATCTTTCTTTCCGTTCTTTGACTAACTGCTGAATATTTGATCTTAACCTTTCTAGCGTGACCTCAAGTGACTTTCTTCTAACAGTCCTACGACTGAAAGACTGCAGTTGGTGAACTTCATTCTCTGAAGTCATCTCTAAGACTGCAGTACTTCTCTTAGCTTTGGACTCGGCATCAGAGCTTCTCATTTCTGGCTACTCTGTCGGTATTGGCTCCGCGACTTTAAGTCGCCACACCATCCTTTTTGAGAGTGGGTGCCTAGAGCTGGATGGCTCATCAGCGATAGCTTGGAAGGTAGTGTGCCTACTAAGATGCGGACCAGATACCACAGCAGGTAACCTTCTGCTATTCAGTATCCTCTTCTTTGGCGGAAGTTTCTTTTGAACGGTAGGGGGAAGTACCCTCGGTCCGAGACGGGCCTTGGCAGGTATTCTCCCATCCTTCTCAGGATCTCAGGCACTAAGCAATTATCTTTCCTCGCCAACTTCTTGATTATCATCAATAATCGAGTGAGAGGTGTATTTCTTATTCTTCTTCCCTTATGCTCATAGTAATATGTCGGTCGGGATAACGCGGCAGCGATCTTCTGAGCACTTTCTTCATCGGGAGTGGCCCGAAAGCAGGTAAAATCTATTCCCTTCCAACAGGGGTGGAAGTTCTGGCAGTCCTTCATCTTCCTCTGGAATTTCCTCAGGAATGGCAATCTCATAGGCTTTGGCTTTAGTCGTTCTTCTGTTCTTATTCCTTCTCTGAGACTTAGTCAAAGGTGTCATCCTTGAGCTGTACCCTATCTCGAAGACGGACTGTATCGTAGAAAAATTCATACCCTCCACGGTAACAGGCTCATCATTGGTCTGGATTTTCTTGCCCTTCCATTTAGCAGGGGGGAGGTGCAGTGATGACTAGACCAGCAGGGGTAGTGACAACAGTTCGGGAGGCAATCCTATCAGCTTTGACAACCAATCTTTTGCGGGCAACGGTGTTCCCTCCAGTTGGGACCCTCTTCAGGGGAGGAAACTCTTGAGTCGACTTCAAGTTGAACTACATTATGGGTTCCACAGATTCAGGTGCCTTGGACTTCAGTAAGGCGACTGTGACGTCTCCAAACTTAATGTCCGTATGGTTGAACAGTTCTTCAAAGAAGATAACTGCGTTGTCAGACAGTCCATCCCGGTTGATTTCCAAGTCAGTTCTAGTAGAGAAGGAAAAGATTAGCTTCGGTGCAGACATCTTCTGCAGAAAAGATTCAGGATGTCAGAGCTACCCTATACTTCCCTTATCGTCACAATGATCTTTTGGACGAAAGAAAGAAGATTCAAGGCAAAGTCCGAACAAGTTTTTGTTAACTTCATTTTGATTTTGTTTGTTTATTTTGTAGAAGCTTTTCAGATTCCGTGGTTTTATTTCATTCGTAATTAATAGAGGCATTCGGGAAATAGAAAGTTGATAAAGATTCGATTAAGAGTAGGATTAATCATAAGAGAGAGAAATCTGCGAGACCCTTATCTTGAACTTAGGAAAGGTAATCCCCATAAGAATCTCGATTCGGTAGATTGGTCTTAAACCACACCTAACGGGGGTCTCACCTCGACTCGGGAGGTGAACAGGAGGATTTCAGAACCTCTCTGTTTAGGGGTGTCTAAACAGTGGCTCCAGAATCCAAAGGAGTTGACTATACCCGTCCAAGATAGAAATGAACAAGGTACGTCAAAGGAAGAATGATAGTTTGATCCACTAGGGGCATGGACTTACTACCGATTTATGAAAGCAAAACCATCTGATAAAAATGGAGACAGGAACTACTCCCCAGCAAAGTCGCCAGAAATTGTACGGCTTATTTTTAGGTTGTGTTGTATATATATATATATATATATATATATATATATATATATATATATATATATATATATATATATATATATATATATATATATATATATATATAAAGGGGTCGCCTACAAAAGTTGTCGGTGAATTTTTTTAGATTTTAAATTTAATTTAAATAAATATATATAATTTAGAAAGTAGCATTTAATTTTGAAGATAATTTTAAGTTTAAAAACTTTAAGATATGAAATCAAACTAATCTCACATCCCGAATAGTTTATATAAATGAGCACCGCATCGCAAACCGTGTATTTATCCCAAAGAATATATACACTGCTTGATGATGGGGCTCGATTAAATAAACTAGAAGATTTGTGATATCCGTTTGGTCTGCAAACCAATTTTATAAGCCGACAAGTTCCCCAGCTTAGTATAAAGGAATTAAGCAGTGTTTATATTATCTGAGTTCTTAAAGTTCCCTATAAGAGCAAGCCCCTATAGTTAATTACATCTTAAATGATGGAAATCATTTAAGAAAACTATCGATAATGATCAGTGGTTTTGCTCTCAAGAATTTCAAAGTTTGAAGTTTCAAAGGATTGAATTTTGGAAATTTCAATAAGGAATAGATCAAATTTAGAACAGTTATTTTAGGAATCCAAAGGAAGAGAAGTAGGAGAAATTGAGGATTCAAGAGGAATCTTGGCAACTTCCCGAACTATCCTATTGTTTGGCTTCAATTTGGGAGTTTATTTAGTGTTTCAATCCTGCCAATTTTAATAAATTAGGACTTATGCTTGTATGATATAATCACACAAATAGCCTCGAAGATGTGAGGTTTTAATAGTACCAAACAACTACCTCGGAGTCCTAAGACGAGTTAGGGCTTAATTTGCATAATATGATCATGCAAATTCCTAATAAAAAGGTTGAGGATTTATGTTGCACTAGGTAAACTACCTCGAAATCCTATGGATTGTTGTTTAATTCTAGGAAAGGTTTGTTGACCTCATTTTTGATGAGGTCTTCTCTTCTTCTCTTTAGTACTTAGAATCTAGCCTTAGGCTTTTCCTTTGATTGTCTTAGAGGACTAGAATTGGGATCCACCTTCTAGAAATCCAAACCACTTCTTAACTCCCTGCAAACTCTACAAACTTGACTGTAGACCCCTAATCACTTAGAGGGTTGAAATCAAATGTGGAAGTTTAAAGGATGAGTTCCTATAGGACTCTTTGGCCTTAGGACCGCCTACGGGTGGCCCGGTCGCAGTGAAGGGGCCGACTTACACACACTACACTTATACACTACACCTACACACTACACTTCCACATACCTCCTAAAACCACACCCATACCTAACTTGACCTCCCGATTCATGTAAGTGATCCACATGGATGCTCCTTAACCCCTAAGCCCTCGCTAAGAGGTTAGGAACAACATAGTGAATGCCTCAAATGAGTCCCTTCATGGCTCATGTGGGCTTGATATGGCTTCATGGCTCAACCAAAATGATTTCTTTCCACTTAAATTCACCCAATCTTCAATTTCCCAAATTTTCGATTTTTGACCCCGGAACCCTACACCCGCTAGCCTACCCAAAACCTCGAAATTACCCAAATTTCTCAAAAATTTCCAAATTACCCAAAATTCTCCAAAATCATTCCCAAACATTTCCACATCACTTAAATTGATCATCCATACCCAAAAATACCAAAAATTCCAAAAAAACCTCCCAATACCCTCCAAATACCCAAAATACCCCTCTTGACCTAAAAATCCAATAATTCAGAAAATTCCTAGAAAATTCCATAAAATCCCAAATATTACCAATTTCATTTTGTCCAACTACACCATGGGCCAATTTTGTCAATTTACCCTACTTTTGTCAAAACCCCTAATTTGACCCATTTTAACCCTAAGTGCACCCAATGTCAAGCCAAACCTACCCAATTGACCCCGATTTTGGTCTAATTCAATTTTGAACTTCAAATAAATATCCCAAATACCAATCTAGACCAAATCCAAGCCCAATTTGATTGACATTTGGATCCAATCTCACTTTTGGCCTTAAAGCCCGATTTGGACCCATGACCCAAACCTAACCCAAACTCACCCAATTCAATTCCAATTAACCCCAAATCTTTTCTAAATCTTCCTTAACATTCCCACAAAAAAAATACTAACATGATTTGCCCAAAATTTAGACCCAAACCCCACTCAAACTCAACCCAGGTTAAAAGGCCCATTTTTGACCTAAACCCAAACCTAGCCCAAATGAGCCCAAACCCCAAAATCAAAGCCCAACCAAAGTCAAAACCTCTTTGAAACACTCCCATAAACATTTCTCAACATTAATTCTACATCAATTTCAACCCTAGCCCAACATTGGCCCAACATGGCCCACTTGGACCTATATTGACCCATTCACCAAAAGAGCCCAAATTCAACCCAATTCAAATCCAAATCACCCCAAATTTGCTTCAAGTCACTCATGACACATCCATGAGCTAAACCCAACAATTATTTGGCCCAACCTCTTTACAAAATTCCCATACATAAATTCATTTTTAAACTTAAAGGCCCATTCCTTAAACCATTTTAAAAGCCCACTTCCACCAAATCCAAAACCCCAAAAATTCTTCCAAAGCCCATATGACATTTCCCCTCATCATACTTTCAATTAAAATCATCCCTAAGTCCTAAACCAATGATCAAATAATTCTAAATGAAGCTTCATCCAAATTTCCACCAAATTATCCAAAATCCTTAAAATCCTTTTTTATGAAATTGACCAAACTTTTTGCCAAGCCAAAGGTGAGCCATGAAGCCATGCATGAGCCACATGTGAGCCATGAGAGCTTTGGACACTCCACCATGCCATATTGGGTAAGAAGAGGGGGGCTTTCCTTAATCCCTAAAGCTCATTAGCCTTAATCATGTTTCACACTAAACTTAAATTTAATCCAAATATAT
This sequence comes from Papilionanthe hookeriana x Papilionanthe teres, assembly GCA_022702705.1. Lineage (NCBI taxonomy): Eukaryota > Viridiplantae > Streptophyta > Magnoliopsida > Asparagales > Orchidaceae > Papilionanthe > Papilionanthe hookeriana x Papilionanthe teres. The sequence goes on from CM040427.1 coordinate 24,818,237, forward strand.
TTGGATGGAGACTTCTCCATGCCAAACCAGCTCGATCCCTTTGATCCCCCACAAGCATCCAAAGCCACCTTCAAGGGTGCACCAAGCCCAAATGGGTGGATTGACCCATTTAGACTCAAAACTAGCCATGCCCCATTCTACTTTGAATCAAAGCCTTTACACATGGCAATTGCCGATTGCTTGCACCAAGCCCCGACCACGACCCACCCGACCTTGAGGGTGACCCATGCCCGGCCGGCCGGCCACCGAGCCGCCGGAAAACACCATGGCCGAGAGCTCGCATGTGAGCCAACTTTGAAATTCTCACCTGCTGAGCTGCCCCATCCCCAGTGGCCATTGTAGCTGTTCTTCTCTTGCCAAGAGCAGTTGATCCCAAGCCCTAACTCTCCCTGGGAGGCCCTCCACCCTCTCCTATTTAAACTCCACCCCTCTCGGCCATGAGATGAGCTGAGCACAAACCTTGCCGAAACTCTGCCCAAATTGTTCCAAACCCTTCTCCACCCTTAGAGCACTTGATCCCCAGGTGAGATCCCCTGCTATTTCTTCTCTGCGAGCTCGATTTCGGAGTTGAAATTCCACCCAAAACCAGGACACTTCTCCACGGTGGACCAATCCTCAAATTGATTGGTTCTACACCTTCACCGGACCAAGGGAAGGTGTCCACCGACAAAAGCCCCATCTCCGGACCACCCGGTTGCTCCGGACCTCCAAGCTTTGTGATCGGGCTTGGTCGAAATCACATCCGGACAATTCACCGGACCAGGAGACTTCATCCGGAGCTTGCCGGGATCCGATCGAAGGTGCAACAACTCTCGGATTGAAGCCACACTTCTCCGAGCAAAGGTATGAGCTAATTCTTCATCCCGAGCTTCGGGAGATTCTCCATTTCAAATGCCTTAGTTTCAATGCATGTTAACCGTATAGATGTGTTCGTCTCTTCAAGACGAATCCATAGAGCATAAGAACATAAAAATCCATTGAGTATCGAGTGAGATCTAAAGGATTTAGTGTGGACGGCTCTCGGGTGAGGACGCTCGGGGACGATGAACGGATGCCGTCCATTCAATACACGCGCGGACGAACGGCTCAGATGGCGTCGGACCAGGAGACGGTACGAGAACCGCGGGGCCCGGGCTGGCCGACTCGGGTGGGCTGCGTCGAATGGGAGCTCGACGCGTGTGCGTTCGGAGGCTGCCGAGGTTGACGCGGCGCCGCGTGGATAAATAGAAAATTAGGGTATTTTTCTATTTATTTAATTCCCTAAACTTCAAAAATTCATATCTCGTGTAGAAAAATCGGAAAAATAAAATAAAAATACCCTCTTGCTCGGTGAACGAGAGGAAAATAATGTGAAAAAGAAATCATTTAAATTCATCGAAGTATTTTATTTTTTATAATTTATTTACTCTCTGCACTATTTTAATTCTCCATGCATGCATACAATTCACCATGGCATGAGACCATAGGGCTTTTGAAGCCTCCGAATTTGGGAACATTCCCCGAATTTTCCAAAGTCGGAGGCCATCCCTATGAAGAGTTATTGATTTTTCAAGTTCATGTTACTTGTTTTGAGTATTTTAATTCCAATAAATAGCATGTTGTGAAATAAATTCTAGGAAAATTTGGTGATGTTTCTTATGACCGAGAGAACCTTAGGAAAAATAGGTTTTCACTTAGTTCATTTAAAACAACCCTAATTGGCTTAAACACCCAAAATAGGTCTCTAATTAATTAGAGTTAACCATGCATCAAATTGACTTGAAGTCAATTCTCCACTGATCTTTAGGATCAGAGGAATCCACCATAAAAGTTTGAGGTCAATTAGACTTGGTTAGCCCCACTAATTGGGTTGATTAAGCCACTTAGCCATTTTAAACTTTAAAAATTCATAACTTTTAAAATATCTTTCAAAAATTCACTAAATTGGTTTTGGAGCCTCTCTGATATCAGGGGAACCTAAGAAAATTAAAATTTCAATTTTCTAAAAAAGTTAATTTTTAATAATATTTTAATATTTTTAATAATTAAAAATAATAAAAATCCAAAAATAATAAAATTCACCAAAATGTCACATTTTGAATTTTAATCACTTAGGAGCAAATCCCACATTTTTCTTAGGACTATTTAGTGAGATATTAAATTTTAAAGCTTTAAGGTAATTTTAAAGTTAAAAAAATGTATTTTCTAGCATTTTCACTAAAATAATTATAATAAATCATAGAAAAATCAGAAAATTGCAAAATTTGCTTCTCTGATTTCCTTGATATCAGAGAGATTTTTGAAAAATATAAAATTCATTTTTCAACATTTATTTTATTTTTAAATTAATTAACACTCCAAAATTTAAAATAATTATAATAAAAATAATATAATTCAAAAAATCACCAAAATTGGTCCAAGTGGTTCTCTGGTCATTAGGAATGTCTCCTAATTTTCTTAAGGACAGAAACTTTCCCTTGGTCATGTTATTAAATTTTCCTTGAAAATCTCTATTTTTCACCAAAAATAATTATATAAATAAATTAAATACAGAAAAATCACATTTTCTCCTCTCATGTCTTTATTGACATATGAGTGAAGTCACATAAAAATTTCAAGTTCATTTGAGTTCAATTTAGTGAGTTATGAAATTATTAAGCTTAAAGGGTAAAGTGGTAATTAAAATTTTTAATCCTTAATTAAAACTTTAGGTTTAATAAAAAATTAATAAGTAAAATATTTGATCATAATCTGATTTGGATGATTGAAATTTAAATAATTAAAGGGTAGAAACCCATTAAACAATTTTAAAATGATTAAACTTTAATTAAATAATGGATTAAATTGGGAAGAATAATAAAATTGGAATTATTAAAATAGGGATATTATTAGGAAGAGATTTATTCTTTAATTTAAAAAATCCCTAAATTAATTATCTCATTAATATTCAATTCTTAATTAAAGTGATAACTCAAATTTAAAATATATTAAAAGACTTAATCATTAAACTAAAATTAAATTATTAAACTCTTTTAAAAATTTCAATTAAAATTAAAAATAAAATTAAATTAAAAATTAAATTAAATTAAGTAAATTAAATTAAATTGAATTAAATTAAAATTAAAGCTCAATTAAATTAAATTAAATTAAAATTAAATTAAATCAAATTAAATTAAATTAAATAATTAAATTAAATTAAATTAAATTAAATAAATTAAATTAAATTAAATTAAATTAAATCAAATTAAATTAAATTAAACAATCAAATTAAATTAAATTAAATTAAATTAAAGGAAATTAAATCAAATTAAATTAAAATTAAATCAAATCAAATTAATTTAACATCAAATCAAACTCAATTGAATTAAATTAAATTAAAACTCAATTAAATTAAATTAAATTAAATTAAATATAACATCACCAAAGACATAAAGAATTCAAAATAAATCTAAAGCAACTTGAACACTATTCCAAATTTAAACTCTTTAACTTAAACCAAATCATTTGAACACCAATTTACCGTCAAAAGCTTTAGTTATCATAACTCCTAAATAGAACATTAAATGAAATGTTACTTCACTTGTAGGATATTCAAATGTCCTAGTTCACTGAGCAAGATAACAACAAAGCTTGAATTCCGGACGATTAATTCATTTGTATAATTAAATTCATTTGGACTTAAAACAATCCTAGAAATATTGAAAAGATGTTTAAGATTTGTCTTAAGCACTTCCTCGATATGATAGGATGTTCATAAGAACAATTGAACTTAATTATTCTTTGATGAAGAAAATCGTCCTTAAACCAAAACACAAAGAACCTAGACGTCATAGGAGATGACTAGCTATAGGATTAGGAATTTGGTAGAAAACCATAACCTTTCCCTTAGCTTTACCTAGGAACTTGCTTAAATATTCTAATTGTTTTTTAAGTGTAGCTTGGGATGACGGGAAGACCCTCCAGTTACTCTTTTATTTTATTGCAATTTACTTTCTTGCAATTTACCTTATTGCAATTTACTTTATTGCAAATGCACTTTACTTTTCTTGCATGATAAACAACTGTTGCATGAAAACTCACACCTTTAGGATAGCCCCTAAAACTGAAACCAAAACTAAGTTAAAAGTCATTGCAAGATAAAATTCACCGCCACAACACTTCAAAATATAAAACAACTCAAAATTTAATCACAAACAGAACACAAAACTACAATTGCAACTAAATTAAAACGTCCTGTTGGATGATCGGGAATACCTTGGATGATGTAACCTACGTGTTGCTAACGGGATTTCCCACGGTCTAAATGAAAGTGTGGAACTCATTCAGTTGAGTTTAGCAAATTCATCTGGACTAAGTGAATCCGATAAAATAATGATGCCGGAAGGATGGAACCGTGGGATCTTAACCGGTGTCGTTATAATCAACTTTAAGATTTGTTTTAATTAAAACACAAAAAACACTTGGAAAATTAAGACTTCTCAAAACCAAAACACTTTTCTCATCTCCTGATTTATGATTTCTAAAACTAAACCTCCGCAACAATAAGGAGCTCGGAGCATGGTGGGCGAGCACGGCCATCGTTGTCGCAAAACTTGAACCTATTTCAGCAAAACTTTCTTAGAATTAAATAACCAAGCCATAGGATTTCGAGGTAGTTTGCCTTATGCAACATAAATCCTCAACCTTTTGTTAGGCATTTGCCTTGCAAATTAAGCCCGAACCGGACTTAGGATTCCGAGGTAGTCGTCCGATACGACATAAACCCTCACATCTTCGAGAGCTATTTGTATGATTCTATCATATAAATATAAGTCCTAATTAATTAAAATTGACAAGATCAAAACATTTAAAAATATTAGGACTTTCTTAAATCTAAGCCAAACAATAGGATAGTCGGGAAATTACCGAAGTTCACTTCGAATCTGTGATTTCTCCTACTTTTCTTTCTTTGGATTCACAAAACAAAATGTTCCAAACTTGATCCATTCCCTATTGAAATTCCAAAATTCAATCCCTTGAAAACTTAAACTTTGAAATCCTTGAGAGCGAATTATTGATTATTATCGAGAGTTTTCTTAGGTGATTCCCGTCACTTAAGATGTAATTAACTATAGGGGCTTGCCCTTGTAGGGAATTTTAAAGAACCCGAGTAATATAAACCCCGTTTAATGCTTTCATATTAAGCGGGGAATTTGTCGGCTTATAAAATTGGTTCGCGAGACCAAACGGATATCACAAATCTTCTAGTTTATTTAATCGAGCCCCACTCGTCGAGCAGTGTGTCTATCCTTAGGGATAGATACACGGTTTGTGGTGTGGTGCTCGTTTATATAAACTATTTGGGATGTGAGATCGGTTTAGTCTCATATCTTAAAACCTACAAATTTGAAATTATTTTCAAAATCAAATACTACTTTTCAAATTATTTATTTTAATTAAATTAAAAATTCGCCGACGGTTTTACGTTAGGCGACCCTCTTCAAAATAAAACACAACCTAAAAATATGCCGACAGATTTCGGCGACTCACGCTGGGAGTATTCCTCTCTCCATTATAATCGGATAATTCGCTTTCAAAAATCGGTAGTGCACCCATGTCCTTAGTGGATCAAACTACCCTTCTTTCCGTTGGAATACTATGTTCATTTCTATCTTGAATGAGTATAGCCAACATTCTCTCGGATTTAGGAGCCACTGTTTAGACACCCCTAAACGAGAGAGGTTCCGAGATCCTTTTACCTCATTTTTGAGGTGGAGTGGACCCCAATAGGTGTTAGTTTAGGAATGATCCTTCGAGTCGAGAAGTCCCGCTTAAGACTCTCTTTTCCTTTCCAACTCCGAATCGATTCCTTACCTTCTCTACACTTTTGAACATTCCGTTCTAAATAAACAAGCCCTCTAATAAGTGATTCTTTTAACAAATGATTCCTTCTTATAAATACATGAACAAGAATGAGTTCGGACTCTTTTCAATTCCTTTCTTTTCGTCCTAAAGAAAAGAAGCATAACTCGGGACCGACAACCAGAATCTACCCCGCGAAATGGAAGCCCCGAGCCGATTTTCTCCTTCACCAACGGACTCGGACTTCGCCGTCTATAAGGATGAGCCGCCCGACAATGGGGTCATCCGATTTGGACGAGGATTTGAAAACACGAACGTCGAGGTCACCGACGTCTCCCTCTATGCACCGACAAACAAGGTATCCGAAGCCGAGGAGCCACCGCTCGAGTTCGACCTTAGGTCGACCCAAGAGTTTCCTCCCCTGCAAAGGGTCCCGACTAGGAGGAGTACTGCTGTCCGCAGGAGGACTGTTCTTACTACCCCCACTGGTCTAGTTGTTTCTGCACCTACCTCGACTTTTGCCAAATCAAAGGGGAAAGAAATCCAAAACTATGGTAAACCTGTTACCGTGGAGGGTACAGATCTTCTCGTAAGACCTTCGTTTTCGAAATCGGGTCCAGGTTCAAAGATTCCGTCGCCGACAAAGACCCAAAGAAGAAACGAAGTAGAAGGATAGCCGCAGAAGCCGTAGCCGTCGAAATCGCTTTCCTGGAGGAAATTCCAGAGCTGCTAGAATATACACCGCTACCAGAATATACACCGCTGCCTGACTACATACCACTTTTGGGAGGAAGCAGGTTCCATCCCCTCTCTGCCGCAGAGGATGAGGAGAATGTTCGCAAGATTGCTGCCACATTACCTCAGCCCGCATACTACAACGATAGCCGCAAGAAAAGAACTAGAACTACGCCGTTTGCTCGACTGCAAACTTTAGTAGAGAAGTTAGCAAGGAAGGAAAACTGCCCCGTATCGGAAATTCTACGAAGGATAGGGTGGGTGCTGGTCGAATCCCGTCTTGGGCCCCGAGTAGAGCCCGCCGTCATGACGAAAAGCCAAGCAAGAGAATGAAGGCTAGCCCGCCCGTCGTAGTCTCGGGACTACGGATTAGGGAGGATACCACCTTCCAGGCATTTGGCCGACGGACCATCCGATCCTAGACCCTCTCGCTGCTAGAAGGATGGTGTGGCGTCCCACTACTTGGGCGATTGAGGTTGAAACGACGGCCCGAGAAAGAAAGTCTCGCCGAGAGGCCGGAATGCGAAGAAAGCGCTCATCGCGATGAAGGGGACTCGTGAAAAGGGGACCCGGCAACTATCGCATGACAACCGCAAAGACACACAGAAAGCTCCGCTAGAAGATGCCATGGAAAAGTTGAGAACCGATATCCGACGGTTGGCAAAAGAAAGAGAAGAAAAGTTCGGAGATGAGATCGATTCATCGCAGTTCATGGACGACGAATATGCAGAAATCAATATGGTTGAGACACGAGCTTCATCAGCTTCGCAAGGTGCTCCTGCAGCCGCAGAAGAGAGGAGCCGGACCGATGAGAAGACGACTTCAGGAAAAAGACGACACGATCGCTCGAATGGCGAAGAGGATGGAAGAGATGGCCGTAGCTCCGGCCACTCTCCGAGTCAAGTACAACCACATAGAGAGACACCCCCAGAGGTCATTCACATTGTAGACGGAGGAAAGGAGATTACATCCGTCAATGGGGATGACCAGCTGAAAAAGGATACAACACAAAGTATGATCCCTGAAAAGGATATCAAGAATTTAGTAGAACAGCAGGTGCGAGAAGCCTTAGCACAATCGAAGAACGGGACATCCATTCGGACGGGTAGACCTTACCCGGAAGAATTTGACGCTGTCCAATACCCGAAAGGCTTCGTACCACCTCTGTTTAAGACCTTCGATGGAACCGGGAACCCCCGACAGCATGTTGCACACTTTCGTGCCAGTTGTTGCAATGCCGGCGGGAGCGATGCGTTACTCTTCCGACAGTTCGTCGGCAGTCCGTCGAGAATCGCTTCGACCGGTACGCGAATTACCAAACGGTTCGGTGAAGACATTCTCGCAGCTAGAGAGCCTCTTCATCAAGCGATTTGCCGGAGCTCGGCACCACATCACTATAGGTGATTTAGTGGTAGAGAAACAAAGGCCGAATGAAACTTTGGTGGATTACATACTTCGATGGAGAAACTTAAGCATGAAGTGTGAACCACAACTGCAGGAACAACATGCAGTCGGCATCTTGCTTAAAAGCATTCACGGCCCGATAGCACTTCTCCTCAAAGGATTCACTATTAAGACTTTTGAGAAGTTGTTAAGCAAGGCCGGAAGCTTGCAAGAAGAGGCGAAGCAATTAAGTTTTGCCGACTAGACGGACAAGCGAAGCCGGTGAAGACCTTCGAAAAGAAATCCGGGATCGTTGCAGCGAGTTGATAAAGGCAAGCAACCGATGCAAATACAACCGTAACGGCCGCAGAGAACCACAACAGAACTACCAGCAACCCCGGTCCAGCTATCGGTCGTCTCCACGAGTATGAACAACCGTCTCGTCCGCAACGTACATTAAGGGAGCTTCGAGCGAGAGAATATCCGTTCAAGAATGAAGCAGTGCCGAAAATGTTCCGTAGTCTGATGAAGACTCCAGATTTCCAGCTACCAGAGCCTAAAAGACCAGAGGAAGTCAACAAGAAAGGTGATCCCAACTTTTGCCCCTACCATCAAATGCTTGGGCACAAGATAGAAGATTGCATTACCTTTAAAAGTTGGCTCAACGACAACCTTCGGAAAGGAAATATAACAATCCCGAAGGAGTACATGAAGGAACCCCAGAAAGGAGGTTCCGTCAATATTATCTCAACTGATCCCGTCATTCCGATAGATCCCTATGCAGTCGACGATGGATGGACTATCGCTCGGACAAGATCTTCGAAGAAGATTTTAGACGACGATCCGAACCGCTTCGGTGCGAGCTTCAATTCGTAGTTCGAGACCTGTTAAGCCGGTACTTATCACTTGCGATAGAAGAACCACCTCGACGGGAGACGATCGAAGAAAAGAAGAAGATTAACGAAGAAGAGGGGACCGAGATTCCTAAGGCTGGACTAGGGGCCGCTTATCCTAGGATAGTTGTTTTCGATTCGGGGAGAAATCCCTCGAACCTCCGATTTTGTATGATTATCTCGCTCACTTCGGTGGGATCATATAATGATAAGGGTGATGGCGTTGGCTACGTTTTGACTGTTTCTAACGATTACTTAACTAGCAACAATCCGGACATCGACTTCGATGCCAACAACAATTCTCAAATCATACACGATCTCGACGAGCAAAATAAAGAAGAAGACATCAATCAAGGAGGCTACAAGAGTTCAACAAGCAACGGATCTATCTGTGAGTTTCGAGGAGCTCCAGTTACGATAGAGTTAGAGCCTTCAGATTTTGAAGATAATCCAGAAGAGCCTGTCATTCCGATTCAGGAGGAGACACCGACAAGTTCAACACTAGATTCAGAAGAAATTACAGAATTCAACTTAAGAAGTGGAAAAGTTCTACCTCCAAGAATGGGTCCAAAAGACAAAGGAAAGCAGGTGGTTGTTCAAGAAGAACCAACCCCAGCAGAAGAAATACCCATTCGAGAAGAAGCCGAGACACATGAGAACAAAGTGGACTACAACGTGCTAGCCCATCTTAGAAAACTACCGGCCAAACTGAGCATTTACGATGCTCTCATCTTATCAAAGGAGATGAGAGAAGCTCTGATCAAGGCCTTACTTGATCCAGAAATTTGCTTAGCTCAAATGGCCGGAGATTCCTTAGATGAGGTTTGCTCGTTAAAGGAACGACGAGGCGTTACCTTCACTGGACAATGACCTACTACTTGGGACGGCGGATCACAACCGACCGTTGTACATTTCATTTACAATTGGGAAGTTTACGCTCTCCAGAGTATTGGTGGATCCAGGAGCATCAATCAATATAATGAGTCTTCGAACGCTAGCATACTTGGAAATTGATGCTCGTGAGCTCGAAGCAGACAAAATGTTATTAAGAGGATTCAACCAGAAAGGAGAAAGAGCCCTCGGGTCAATAACGCTACTGATGAAGACCGGTGACTTAGCAAAGACAACCGCAAAATTTCACATAATCGATTCAGAAACGTCGTTCAACGCTCTATCGGGCCGACCATGGATACATGAAAACAGGATGGTACCATCATCTCTACATCAATGCATCAAATACTACGATGGAGGGGAACAGTGCATCAAAGGTGACTTGCAACCATTCTCCGTACATGAGATTGGAATCCATGAAGATGCAGCTTATTATGCACCGCCAAAGAAAACGATCTTCTCCAGAGATACCGTAACAAATGAAGCAAAGAAAGTTCGGGACAACGAAGAACCTGAAGTTCTAGTCCAACGAGTCACTCACCACTCCCTTCCGGCGAGATGGTGAAGGTTTCTCCACAACTCGCATCCGAGGTCGAGGCCGGGGACGAGGCCGTGGTAGAGACGTTAGGACGATTGGACGGAGGAAACCAGCCCATCAATGTTGATTGGGAAGATAGTTCTGAAGAAGAAAAAGAAATCAAACAAGAAGCAGTGGCAATAAGTCGAAAGAAGTCGCAATTCAAGATCTCCCTCGAAGATGAAAAGAATGAAGAATATAAGTCAATGTACGAGAAGATTAACCACTACGTACATACTATGACCCTAACCCCGATCCATTCTAACAAGATCGAGGGTATGGTGGTCAAAGAAGTACGTAACGACGGTGCAAGGCCAATCAAATTCTACCGTGGTGCTTCTACCTCCAAAGCCGAAAATAATGTACAATTCGAAGATGTCACTTCATCGAATTAATGGAATTACCTTTTGAGTGGTACTCTCCCCGTGTTCAAAATTTAATTCAACGTGGTTTCTTACCTCGACAATGGACAAAAGGCCAATCACAACATTTTGAAAAATTATGGAATAACTCCGGTCGTCCACCCAATTCAAAGTATGGACTCGGATTCGGCACGGTAGGGTCGATTGACGATACCGAATTTTGCTTAGTTGTCACTTGCAAGTCCAATGAAAACTCGCATGGAAACTACGGACGAACTCGAAGATTTACAAATTGGAGATGCTCCACCGAATTCGAAGAAGAAATTAAATCCACAATAGATGAGTTAACGGAAGTTAACTTAGGTACTAAGCAAAGAGCCTAGACCTACCTTTGTTAGCTCCTTACTCAACAAAGAAGACTCCGAAGAAATAATCAAATTATTAATGGAATTTAAGGACTTGTTTTGCTTGGAACTACGATGAAATGCCGGGATTAGCTCCGGAGGTTGCGGTACCATAAGCTAGGAGTGGATCCTACTCGTTCCAGTCGGACAAGGTCCCAGAAGAATGCGTTTAGAAATCGAGCAACAAGTCATAGCTGAAGTTAAAAAGCTAATAGACGCTAAATTTGTCCGTGAAGAACAATACCCGACTTGGCTAGCCAATGTGGTGCCAGCCAGAAAGAAGAATGGTCAAATCAGAATTTTTGTGGACTTCAGAGATTTAAACAAGGCATGTCCAAAGGATGAATTCCCTCTACCGATCCCGGAATTAATGATCGACATTGCTTCAACACATGAAATATTCTCGTTCATGGATGGATCTTCGGGATACAACCGGATAAAAATGGCTCCAGAAGATGAAAAGCTTACGACATTCGAACGCCGATCGGAGTATTTCGCTACACGATAATGCCATTCGGATTGAAGAACGCAGGAGCAACCTACCAGAGAGCAATGACAAGAATTTTTGATGATCTCATCCACAATCAAGTCGAATGCTACGTGGACGATGTGGCCATCAAAAACAAAGTAAAGGAAAACCACCTGTATGATTTGAGAATTGTTTTCGAACGATTAAGACAATTTAACCTTAAGATGAATCCCTTAAAATGCGCCTTCGGCGTCACCTCCAGGAAATTCTTAGGGTTCGTTGTCCGACATCGTGCAATTGAAATCGACCCGGAAAAGATTAAAGCTATCTTAGAAATGCCGCCTCCCAAAACCTTAAAACAACTACGATCTTTTCAAGGGAAGCTGGCATATCTTCGACGCTTTATCTCAAACCTCGTCGGTAGGTGTCGGCCTTTCTCGGCACTAGTTAAAAAGGACGCCAAATTTATTTGGGAAGAGAAATGCCGAGAGGCCTTCGAGGACATTAAACAATATTTAATGACACCTCCTGTCTTAGCGACCCCGGTCTCGGTGTAGACCGCCGATACTTTACACCGCGGCTTTAGACGACTCTCTCGGAGCCCTGTTGGACTGAGTCAATGATGAGGGTAAAGAAAATGCTCTTTACTACTTAAGCCGTCGTTTACTTCCGACGAAGTAAGGTATCCCGCAATTGAAAAGCATTGTTTGGCCTTGATCTTCGCCGCTCAAAAGCTCGGGCACTACATGCTTTCTCATAAGGTTAATCCGATCTCGAAGTTTAATCCATTGCAATACTTGATGACTCGTCCAACACTTTCCGAGCAGGCTTGCCGGATGGTCAATGATATTATTGCAATTCGATATAACTTTCGTGCCTCCGCGTGCCGTAAAGGGACAAGTCTTAGCGGACTTCCTCGCAGCGCACCCTTCGCCGGCGAATCTCCTCTCAATGATGATTTGCCGGATGAACAAATAATGAACCTAGAAGACCACGATGATCGACGTTGGGAATTATATTTCGACGGAGCATCTTCAGCACACAAAGACGAAGAATCGCAAGTGATAGTGCCCGGTAAGGCAGGAATCGGGCTAATCTTTATAACACCGGAGCGGGGATGTTAAGATACTCCTACCACTCGACGTAACCGTGTACAAACAACGAGCGAATACGAAGCCCTCATAACGGACTCGGAATTAACTATTCAAATGGGGATAACGGACATCAACATCTACGGGGATTCACGGTTAATCATTCAGCGGATCGTCGGACAATACAGAATTTTTAAACCAAGACTCGAACAATACTTCCAGGTATGCCATACAGTTGTTGGAACGGATTCCAAATGTGATAATCTACAAAATTCCCGTAAAAGAGAATGCTTTAGCAGATGCTTTAGCCTTGTCTCGCAAAAGAATTTGCTCGTTTGCAAGATGAATCGGTGGAAGTGTCGGTTCACGGACGTCGAGTCCTATCACGGCTCGACATAGACACAATACACAAATCGAGAAAAGAAAAAGAAGCGATTGCAGCGAAGTGACGGAAAACACGGAAGATTGGCGACGGCCATTGATGAACTACCCGCAAACGGGAAAGCTACCGGACGATAGGTCGCTAGCCCATCGGATCAAGAAAAGAACTCGTCCTACGCATTAATAAAAAACACATTATACAGAAGGTCTTTTGATCAAATGTGGCTAAGGTGCCTAAGCGGGTCCGAGGCCCGTGAAATTGTTAAAGAGGTGCATTCGAGACTCTGTGGCGCTCACCAGTCGGGTCCGAAGATGAAAATGAAAATTAAAAGACTAGGGTACTACCGGCCCTCGATGATGACCGATCGCATGAAAATCGCCAAGAGCCGTCACCAATGCCAAGTGCACGGAGTGGTTCTACACCAACCTCCAAATGTGCCGCACCCGACAATTGCGTCATGGCCATTTGAATGTTGGGGCACGGATATAGTGGGTCCGATAGAACCACCATCTTCAAAAGGACATCGCTTCATTCTTGCGGCTACGGATTACTTTTCCAAGTGGGCGAGCGGTTCCACTTAGAGAAGTGAAAGCACACCACGTGCTACGGTTTTCAAGAACCAAGTTGTCTACCGTTTCGGAGTGCCGTGCGGGATCATCTCGGATAATGGGTCGGCATTCGAAGCACACAAATCAACAATTTTGTCGGGAGACACGGAATCGGCCGGCGATACTCAACAATTTACTACCCAAGAGTAAACGGTCTCGCTGAGGCTTTTAATAAAACTCTCGTTCAAATCTTAAAGAAAACCTTGGACGATAATAAGAGAAATTGGCACGAGAAATTGTTAGAAGCCTTATGGGCCTACCGGACAACCTTCGAACTCCTACTCAAGCTACACCTTACGCTCTAGTGTATGGGTCCGAGGCGATGTTACCTTTAGAGGTTCGGCTTCCTTCACTCGGAATTGCGATTGCAAACAAGATCACGACGAAGAAAACGCCGGATTACGACTCGAAGAATTAGAAAGCTTGGAAGGGAAAAGACTTGCAGCGCAACAAAATTTAGAACTATACCAAGCTAAGATGGTTCAAGCCCATGACAAACTGGTCCGCCCAAGAACCTTCAAAGTTGGTGACTTAGTTCTCGTTCTCAAGAGACCTATTCTTGCACACCGTAAGATAGGAGGAAAATTTGAACCCACTTGGGAAGGACCGTTTGTGGTTGAAGCGGTATACTCGGGAGGTTCCTACCAGCTAGTGAATTGCCAGGGAGAACGACATATGCTTCCTATCAACGGACGATACTTGAAAAAGTATTACGCTACCTGATGTTTCGAAGGAATGAATTTTTCATCCCTAAGAAACATGGGCGAAGTAATTACTTATGATTGGGTCCGAACCCAAAAATAATAAAATGTGCTAAGATAAATAAAATCATGATAATAAAGTTTTCCTTGTTTTTCTTTCCAAATCAAAATCTCTTCCCTGATCTTATCCTACATCATTCCTGTTAAATTTTAAAATATAGGAGAAATAAAAAAAAATGTCTTTAATAAACATTTTCTTAATGTTCTTGTTCTTAGTACAGCCCCTGATCCTTTACCTTGTCTTTTCGCAGGGAAATGTCGAACGGGCGGTTGGTCCTGAACTTTAAGAATGGCGTAAGCCTTACACTCGATGAAAAGAGGGTGAAAGATGGAGCGATAATCGAGATTGACTCGGATTTCGCACCAGCAGGCCTACAGTACGAGGAAAGTGACTGGGTAATAGTTAACCGAGAAGAACTACCCGGGCAGACAGTGATGAAAGTGGGTGGCCCAAGCCACCAATCCAACAACAAGAAAAGAAAAGCAAACACCGTAGAAGATAAGAAAATGAAGTCCGTAGTCGCTACGGCCGGAGGGCGAGCTTGTCGGCGCCGCGCCCACGGTGATTCAAGAAGTGCGGAGAGCTACTCTCACGGCCACGCAACGAAGAAATAAGAATCGCCGTATCCGTAAGATGTTAACAAAACTAGCCGCGGACCGGCGCGACGAGACAATTGCTAATGCCAAGACACACATTTCAAGGACACCGGTTCACCACGAACTCCGAAGAAAGGAGGCCAGCTCCTAGAATAACGAAAGAACCGGGGAAATCTCCGGAAGATCGGAAGAAAGAAGGCTACCACGCCACCGGATAGAACCACCAATAATGCATAACCTTGCCGCGGAAGCAACCCGGGGGATGTCCCGACAGTGCATCATCCCCGAGGAGCCGAGGTATGCAGGGGAACGTGAAGGGATTGAACCATATATCCCACAATATGTCACAAGGCCTCGCCATCTGCAGATCATTCCGGAATACGAGCTGGAGAGAATGCAAAATGTTGAAAAGAAAACTTTCGAATACTTCGAGAGAATTAAAGGAAGAAGGATCAACATACTAGAGGGCCTCAGAGTATGAACAACAGCAAATCGTGGATTGTATCCGGGATCTGAAAAGAATGGGCCGAGCAGGCTGCCTAAGGGAAAACACATACTCGGAACCCCGGAGATGGATGCCAGGGAAAGGAAGAATCACAATACAATGCGGATGCTGCTACAACTTTGCTGAAGACAGAAAGGGAAACCCACCGGGGATACTCCGTCATGGGCAAGTAGATCCGATGCCATTAGTCATCAGGAGAATGGTGAAAAGATTGATAACATGGAGGGTACTGCCAGCAAATTGCATACCCAATAGCTGCATTATCAACATTTACAAACAGGGTGACTGCATACCCCCACATATAGATCACCATGACTTCATCAGAACTTTCTGCACAGTCTCTTTCTTGAACGAGTGTGACATCATGTTTGGATCTGACCTCCGGATAGCAGGCCCGGGTGAGTTCCGAGGGCCAGTAAAGATACCTTTACCGGTGGGTTCCGTCATGATGCCGAAGGGCAACGGAGCGGATATCGCTAAGCATTGCATACCATGAGTGCCGGTGGAGCGGATCTCGGTTACTTTCGGGAGAATGGACGACGACGAAGATACCTTACCATTTCCAACCGGACCCGGAGCTAGAGAACCTCCGGCCTTACGAGCCGTGAGTTACATGGGAGATATCACACCTCCAACGTACATCCAGTCGGCATCCTTGCCAAGGATGGCTTGGAAGGTGATGTTATTAACCATGTACCCCACTATTCGGACATGGATTTTTTGACAAATGCTTCTTTTGATGGACCAACAAAGATCATACACAGATCCGTTTTGAGTCTACATGGATTGTATGAAATGTATTCCGGATCGAGTTGTATGATGTATTTTCAACATGATTGGAATGAAAGTGACCATGTCACGTTTTTGGCCTTCACCTCTTTTGTGCAAATTGATTGGGAAACGCCATTAAAGTTAAATGAACTTCGAATAAAGAACAGAAAAGAAATAAAGAAAGAAGAATAAAAGAAAACTTTCCTAAAAAAATCTTAAAAATGACAAACACCAAATTCACATGAACATTGAATAAACGATAAAATAAAATTTGAACCATTAAAAGATAAACGAAATCAACACAAATCTCAAATTCCATCCTTTCAAATTCCAAATCCACTCCCGATCAAGTTTCAAATTTGATCCTCCAAATTTCAAATCAAATCTTAAATCAAATTTCAATTGAGTTCAAACTCATCCTTCCAAATCTCAAATTCAATCTTTCCAGATTCCAAATCCAGTCTCAATCAAATTCAAATTCAATTTCTTCCAGATCTCGAATCAAATATCAATCACATCGAATTCAACTTTTGGGTCGAGGATTTAACATCCAAGACTGCACTGCTTTAGGATTCTTTCCTATTGCACTGAAGTACATTAAATTCAAACTTTTGGGTCGAGGATTTTACATCCAAGACCGCATCTGCTTTAGGATTCTTTCCTATTGCACTTCGAAGTACATCGAATTCAACTTTTGGGTCGAGGATTTTACATCCAAGACTGCACTGCTTTAGGATTCTTTCCTATTGCACTGAAGTACATCAAATTCAAACTTTTGGGTCGAGGATTTTACATCTAAGAATGCACTGCTTTAGGATTCTTTTCCTATTGCACTGAAGTACATCAAATTCAAACTTTTGGGTCGAGGATTTTACATCCAAGATCGCACTCGCTTAGGATTCATTTCCTATTGCACTCGAAATACATCAAATTCAACTTTTGGGTCGAGGATTTTACATCCAAGATCGCACTCGTTTTAGGATTCTTTTCCTATTGCACTCGAAGTACATCAAATTCAAACTTTTGGGTCGAGGATTTTACATCCAAGACCGCATCGCTTTAGGATTCTTTTCCTATTGCACTGAAGTACATCAAATTCAAACTTTTGGGTCGAGGATTTTACATCCAAGACCGCACTCGCTTTAGGATTCTTTTCCTATTGTACCGAAATACATCAAATTCAAACTTTTGGGTCGAGGATTTTACATCCAAGACTGCACTGCTTTAGGATTCTTTCCTATTGCACTGAAGTACATCAAATTCAAACTTTTGGGTCGAGGATTTTACATCCAAGACTGCACTGCTTTAGGATTCATTTCCTATTGCACTGAAATACATCGAATTCAAACCTTTTGGGTCAAGGATTTTACATCCGAGACTGCATTGCTTTAGGATTTTTTTCCTATTGCACTGAAATACATCAAAATCAAACTCTTGAGGTTAAGGATTTTACATCCAACACCGCATTACTCTGAGATCTCTTCTCATTGCAACGATTCAATCTAATCAATTCAATTTTCTTTCGAGGTTGAAGATGTTACATCTAAAACCTCAGAATTCCAATTTTCATTTCAAATCAAATCCCTCAAATTAATTTTGACAAAAAAACTTCAATCTAAATCGAAACTCCAAACTAAAATCTAAACTCACACATCAAAACTTAAATTGAAACAAAATAAAATCTAAATCGAAATTCCCCGGGTCATGTGATTTGGGATTCACCTCCTTTTCCTTTCCCCAGCGAGAGTTCAGGAATCTTCGGTTTCAGAGATATACTTGCCACTCCCCAGCGGAAACTTTTCCACTTCGTCCTAAGTTTGTCACTTGGACATCTGTGTTGGTTTTGTTGATCGCTTCGGTCAACACCAATACGCGCGGTGTGCTCCGTCAGCTCACCACACCTATTGGGGGTCCATTTGTTGACCTCATTTTTGATGAGGTCTTCTCTTCTTCTCTTTAGTACTTAAGATCTAGCCTTAGGCTTTTCCTTTGACTGTCTTAGAGGACTAGAATTGGGACCCACCTTCTAGAAATCCAAACCACTTCTTAACTCCCTGCAAACTCTACAAACTTGACTGTAGACCCCTAATCACCTAGAGGGTTGAAATCAAATGTGGAAGTTTAAAGGATGAGTTTCTATAGGACTCTTTGGCCTTAGGACCGCTCCAGGTGGCCCAGTCGCAGTGAAGGGGCTGACTTACACACACTACACTTATACACTACACCTACACACTACACTTCCACATACCTCCTAAAACCACACCCATACCTAACTTGACCTCCCGACTCATGTAAGTGATCCACATGGATGGTCCTTAACCCCTAAGCCCTTAGGCAAGAGGGTTAGGAACAACATAGTGAATGCCTCAAATGAGTCCCTTCATGGCTCATGTGGGCTTGATATGGCTTCATGGCTCAACCAAAATGATTTCTTTCCACTTAAATTCACCCAATCTTCAATTTCCCAAATTTTCAATTTTTGACCCCCGAACCCTACACTCGCTTAATCTACCCAAAACCTCGAAATTACCCAAATTTCTCAAAAATTTCCAAATTACCCAAAATTCTCCAAAATCATTCCCAAACATTTCCACATCACTTAAATTGATCATCCATACCCAAAAATACCAAAAAATCCAAAAAAAAACCTCCCAATACCCTCCAAATACCCAAAATACCCCTCTTGACCTAAAAATCCAAAAATTCAGAAAATTCCCAGAAAATTCCAGAAAATCCCAAATATTCCCAATTTCATTTTGTCCAACTACACCATGGGCCAATTTTGTCAATTTACCATACTTTTGTCAAAACCCCCAATTTGACCCATTTTAACCCTAAGTGCACCCAATGTCAAGCCAAACCTACCCAATTGACCCCGATTTTGGTCCAATTCAATTCTGAACTTCAAATAAATATCCCAAATACCAATCTAGACCAAATCCAAGCCCAATTTGATTGACATTTGGATCCAATCTCACTTTTGGCCTTAAAGCCCAATTTGGACCCATGACCCAAACCTAACCCAAACTCACCCAATTCAATTCCAATTAACCCCAAATCTTTTCTAAATCTTCCTTAACATTCCCACAAACAAAATACTAACATGATTTACCCAAAATTTAGACCCAAACCCCACTCAAACTCAACCCGAGGTTAAAAGGCCCATTTTCGACCTAAACCCAAACCTAGCCCAAATGAGCCCAAACCCCAAAATCAAAGCCCAACCAAAGTCAAAACCTCTTTGAAACACTCCCATAAACATTTCTCAACATTAATTCAACATCAATTTCAACCCTAGCCCAACATTGGCCCAACTTGGCCCACTTGGACCTATATTGACCCATTCACCAAAAGAGCCCAAATTCAACCCAATTCAAATCCAAATCACCCCCAATTTGCTTCAAGTCACTCATGACACATCCATGAGCTAAACCCAACAATTATTTGGCCCAACCTCTTTACAAAATTCCCATCCAAAAATTCATTTTTAAACTTAAAGGCCCATTCCTTAAACCATTTTAAAAGCCCACTTCCACCAAATCCAAAACCCCAAAAATTCTTCCAAAGCCCATATGACATTTCCCCTCATCATACTTTCAATTAAAATCATCCCTAAGTCCTAAACCAATGATCAAATAATTCTAAATGAAGCTTCATCCAAATTTCCACCAAATTATCCAAAATCCTTAAAATCCTTTTTTATGAAATTGACCAAACTTTTTGCCAAGCCAAAGGTGAGCCATGAAGCCATGCATGAGCCACATGTGAGCCATGAGAGCTTTGGACACTCCACCATGCCATATTGGGTAAGAAGAGGGGGGCTTTCCTTAATCCCTAAAGCTCATTAGCCTTAATCATGTTTCACCTAAACTTAAATTTAATCCAAATATATTTGGATGGAGACTTCTCCATGCCAAACCAGCTGATCCCTTTGATCCCCCACAGCATCCAAAGCCACCTTCAAGGGTGCACCAAGCCCAAATGGGTGGATTGACCCATTTAGACTCAAAACTAGCCATGCCCCATTCTACTTTGAATCAAAGCCTTTACACATGGCAATTGCCAATTGCTTGCACCAAGCCCCAGCCCTGACCCACCTGACCTTGAGGGTGACCCATGCCTGGCCGGCCGGCCACCAGGCCGCCGGAAAACACCATGGCCGAGAGCTCACATGTGAGCCAACTTTGAAATTCTCACCTGTTGAGCTGCCCCATCCCCAAGTGGTCATTGTAGCATGTTCTTCTCTTGCCAAGAGCAGTTGATCCCAAGCCCTAACTCTCCCTGGGAGGCCCTCCACCCTCTCCTATTTAAACTCCACCCCTCTCGGCCATGAGATGAGCTGAGCACAAACCTTGCCGAAACTCTGCCCAAATTGTTCCAAACCCTTCTCCACCCTTAGAGCACTTGATCCCCAGGTGAGATCCCCTCGCTATTTCTTCTCTCGCGAGCTCGATTTCGAGTTGAAATTCCACCCAAAACCAGGACACTTCTCCACGGTGGACCAATCCTCAAATTGATTGGTTCTACACCTTCACCGGACCGAGGAAGGTGTCCACCAAGCAAAAGCCCCATCTCCGGACCACCCGGTTGCTCCAGCCTCCAAGCTTTGTGATCGGGCTTGGTCGAAATCACATCCGGACAATTCACCGGACCGGGAGACTTCATCCGGAGCTTGCCGGGATCCAATCAAAGGTGCAACAACTCTCAGATTGAAGCCACACTTCTCTGAGCAAAGGTATGAGCTAATTCTTCATCCCGAGCTTCTGGAGTTTCTCCATTTCAAATGCCTTAGTTTCAATGCATGTTAACCGTATAGATGTGTTCGTCTCTTCAAGACGAATCCATAGAGCATAAGAACATAAAAATCCATTGAGTATCGAGTGAGATATAAAGGATTTAGTGTGGACGGCTCTCGGGTGAGGACGCTCGGGGACGATGAACGGATGCCGTCCATTCAATACACGCATGGACGAACGGCTCAGATGGCGTCGGACCAGGAGACGGTACAAGAACCGCGGGGCCCGGGCTACTGACTCAGGTGGCGGCGTCGAATGGGAGCGCGACGCGTGTGCGTTCGGAGCTGCCGAGGTTGACGCGGCGCCGCGTGGATAAATAGAAAATTAGGGTATTTTTCTATTTATTTAATTCCCTAAACTTCAAAAATTCATATCTCTGTGTAGAAAAATCGGAAAAATAAAATAAAAATACCCTCTTGCTCGGTGAACGAGAGGAGAATAATGTGGAAAAGAAATCATTTAAATTCATCAAGTATTTTATTTTTTATAATTTATTTACTCTCTGCACTATTTTAATTCTCCATGCATGCATACAATTCACCATGGCATGAGACCATAGGGATTTTGAAGCCTCTGAATTTGGGAACATTCCCTGAATTTTCCAAAGTCAGAGGCCATCCCTATGAAGAGTTTTTGATTTTTCAAGTTCATGTTACTGTTTTGAGTATTTTAATTCCAATAAATAGCATGTTGTGAAATAAATTCTAGGAAAATTTGGTGATGTTCCTTATGACCGAGAGAACCTTAGGAAAAATAGGTTTTCACTTAGTTCATTTAAAACAACCCTAATTGGCTTAAACACCCAAAATAGGTCTCTAATTAATTAGAGTTAACCATGCATCAAATTGACTTGAAGTCAATTCTCCACTGATCTTTAGGATCGGAGGAATCCACCATAAAAGTTTGAGGTCAATTGGACTTGGTTAGCCCCACTAATTGGGTTGATTAAGCCACTTAGCCATTTTAAACTTTAAAAATTCATAACTTTTAAAATATCTTTCAAAAATTCACTAAATTGGTTTTGGAGCCTCTCTGATATCAGGGGAACCTAAGAAAATTAAAATTTCAATTTTCTAAAAAAGTTGATTTTTAATAATATTTTAATATTTTTAATAATTAAAAATAATAAAAATTACAAAAATAATAAAATTCACCAAAATGTCACATTTTGAATTTTAATCACTTAGGAACAAATCCCACATTTTTCTTAGGACTATTTAGTGAGATATTAAATTTTAAAGCTTTAAGGTAATTTTAAAGTTAAAAAAATGTATTTTCTAGCATTTTCACTAAAATAATTATAATAAATCATAGAAAAATCAGAAAATTACAAAATTTGCTTCTCTGATTTCCTTGATATCAGAGAGATTTTTGAAAAATATAAAATTCATTTTTCAACATTTATTTTATTTTTAAATTAATTAACACTCCAAAATTTAAAATAATTATAATAAAAATAATATAATTCAAAAAATCACCAAAATTGGTCCAAGTGGTTCTATGGTCATTAAGAATGTTCCCTAATTTTCTTAAGGACAGAAACTTTCCCTTGGTCATGTTATTAAATTTTCCTTGAAAATCTCTATTTTTCACCAAAAATAATTATATAAATAAATTAAATACAGAAAAATCACATTTTCTCCTCTCATGTCTTTATTGACATATGAGTGAAGTCACATAAAAATTTCAAGTTCATTTGAGTTCAATTTAGTGAGTTATGAAATTATTAAGCTTAAAGGGTAAAGTGGTAATTAAAATTTTTAATCCTTAATTAAAACTTTAGGTTTAATAAAAAATTAATAAGTAAAATATTTGATCCTAATCTGATTTGGATGATTGAAATTTAAATAATTAAAGGGTAGAAACCCATTAAACAATTTTAAAATGATTAAACTTTAATTAAATAATGGATTAAATTTGGAAGAATAATAAAATTGGAATTATTAAAATAGGGATATTATTAGGAAGAGATTTATTCTTTAATTTAAAAAATCCCTAAATTAATTATCTCATTAATATTCAATTCTTAATTAAAGTGATAACTCAAATTTAAAATATATTAAAAGACTTAATCATTAAACTAAAATTAAATTATTAAACTCTTTTAAAAATTTCAATTAAAATTAAAAATAAAATTAAATTAAAAATTAAATTAAATTAAGTAAATTAAATTAAATTAAATTAAATTAAAATTAAAGCTCAATTAAATTAAATTAAATTAAAATTAAATTAAATCAAATTAAATTAAATTAAATAATTAAATTAAATTAAATTAAATTAAATAAATTAAATTAAATTAAATTAAATTAAATTAAATTAAATCAAATTAAATTAAATTAAACAATCAAATTAAATTAAATTAAATTAAATTAAATTAAATTAAATTAAAGGAAATTAAATCAAATTAAATTAAAATTAAATCAAATCAAATTAATTTAACATCAAATCAAACTCAATTGAATTAAATTAAATTAAAACTCAATTAAATTAAATTAAATTAAATTAAATATAACATCACCAAAGACATAAAGAATTCAAAATAAATCTAAAGCAACTTGAACACTATTCCAAATTTAAACTCTTTAACTTAAACCAAATCATTTGAACACCAATTTACCCTCAAAAGCTTTAGTTATCATAACTCCTAAATAGAACATTAAATGAAATGTTACTTCACTTGTATGATATTCAAATGTCCTAGTTCACTGAGCAAGATAACAACAAAGCTTGAATTCCCGGACGATTAATTCATTTGTATAATTAAATTCATTTGGACTTAAAACAATCCTAGAAATATTGAAAAGATGTTTAAGATTTGTCTTAAGCACTTCCTCGATATGATAGGATGTTCATAAGAACAATTGAACTTAATTATTCTTTGATGAAGAAATTCGTCCTTAAACCAAAACACAAAGAACCTAGACATCATAGGAGATGACTAGCTATAGGATTAGGAATTTGGTAGAAAACCATAACCTTTCCCTTAGCTTTACCTAGGAACTTGCTTAAATATTCTAATTGTGTTTTAAGTGTAGCTTGGGATGACGGGAAGACCCTCCGGGTACGCTTTTATTTTATTGCAATTTACTTTCTTGCAATTTACCTTATTGCAATTTACTTTATTGCAAATGCACTTTACTTTTCTTGCATGATAAACAACCGTTGCATGAAAACTCACACCTTTAGGATAGCCCCTAAAACTGAAACCAAAACTAAGTTAAAAGTCATTGCAAGATAAAATTCACCGCCACAACACTTCAAAATATAAAACAACTCAAAATTTAATCACAAACAGAACACAAAACTACAATTGCAACTAAATTAAAACGTCCTGTTGGATGATCGGGAATACCTCGGATGATGTAACCTACGTGTTGCTAACGGGATTTCCCACGGTCTAAATGAAAGTGTGGAACTCATTCGATTGAGTTTAGCAAATTCATCTGGACTAAGTGAATCCGATAAAATAATGATGCCGGAAGGATGGAACCGTGGGATCTTAACCTCGTGTCGTTATAATCAACTTTAAGATTTGTTTTAATTAAAACACAAAAAACACTTGGAAAATTAAGACTTCTCTAAACCAAAACACTTTTCTCATCTCCTGATTTATGATTTCTAAAACTAAACCTCTGCAACAATAAGGAGCTCGGAGCATGGTGGGCAGCACGGCCATCGTCGTTAGCAAAACTTGAACCTATTTCAGCAAAACTTTCTTAGAATTAAATAACCAAGCCATAGGATTTCGAGGTAGTTTGCCTTATGCAACATAAATCCTCAACCTTTTGTTAGGCATTTGCCTTGCAAATTAAGCCCTAACCGGACTTAGGATTCCGAGGTAGTCGTCTGATACGACATAAACCCTCACATCTTCGAGGCTATTTGTATGATTCTATCATATAAATATAAGTCCTAATTAATTAAAATTGACAAGATCAAAACATTTAAAAATATTAGGACTTTCTTAAATCTATGCCAAACAATAGGATAGTCGGGAAATTACCGAAGTTCACTTCGAATCTGTGATTTCTCCTACTTTTCTTTCTTTGGATTCACAAAACAAAATGTTCCAAACTTGATCCATTCCCTATTGAAATTCCAAAATTCAATCCCTTGAAAACTTAAACTTTGAAATCCTTGAGAGCAGAATTATTGATTATTATCGAGAGTTTTCTTAGGTGATTCCCGTCACTTAAGATGTAATTAACTATAGGGGCTTGCCCTTGTAGGGAATTTTAAAGAAGCCGAGTAATATAAACCCCGTTTAATGCTTTCATATTAAGCATGGGAATTTGTCGGCTTATAAAATTGGTTCGCAGACCAAACGGATGTCACAAATCTTCTAGTTTATTTAATCGAGCCCCACCGTTAAGCAGTATGTCTATCCTTAGGGATAGATACACGGTTTGTGGTGCGGTGCTCGTTTATATAAACTATTTGGGATGTAAGATCAGTTTAGTCTCATATCTTAAAAGCTTCAAATTTGAAATTATTTTCAAAATCAAATACTACTTTTCAAATTATTTATTTTAATTAAATTAAAAATTCGCCGACAGTTTTCTGTTAGGCGACCCCTCTTCAAAATAAAACACAACCTAAAAATATGCCGACAAGGTTCTGTTGAAGTAGACACAAGTTTCGTTGTTAAAGATGGTCGTGCTACCCACCGTGCTCCAAGATCCTTATTGTTGCAGAGGTTTAGTTTTAGAAGGTGACGATCATGAGATTAGGGAAGTGTTTTGATTTAGAAAAGTTAAAAATTGAGATGGCTTAATGTCTTAATTAAAACAATTCTTAAAGTTGATTAAGCAGAACTGATTAAGATCCCACGGTTCTGTCATCCCGACACCGCTATTTTCATCGGATTCACTTAGTCCAAATGAATTTGCTAAACTCAACTGAATGAGTTCCACACTTTCATTTAGACCGTGGGAAATCTCGTTAGCAACACATGGGTTACATCATCCGAGGGATTACTGATCATCCAACGAGAGGTCTTAATTTAGTTGTAGTTGTATTTTTGTTGTTCTGTTTGTGATTAAATTTTGAGTTGTTTTATCTTTTGAATGTTGTGGCGGTGAATTTTATCTTGTGTTGATTTTTAATTTCAGTTTTAGCTTTCATTTTTGTGGCTATCCTAAAAGTTTCAATTTTCATGCAGGATGACATTGTTGTTTATCATGCAAGTTTTGTCAGAAAGATAGTGCAGCGCAGGTAAATAAATTGCAATAAAATAAAAGCGTACCTGGCGGGTCTTCTCGTCATTCCCGACCGCACTCAAAACACATGTCAGGGCATTTCAATTCTTGCAAGAAATACCTAGGTAAAGCTAAGGGAAAGTTCTGGTTGTCTACCAAAATCCTAATCTTATTGCTAGTCAATTCCTATGACGCCTAGGTTCTTATGTTTTGTTAAGGATGATTTTTTTCATCAAAGAACAAATAAGTCCAATTGTTCTTCTAAAACATCCCATCAGAGTGAGAAAGTGCTTAGGATGATTCCTAAACATCTTTTCCATGCTTCTAGTATTATTTCGAGTCCAAATGAATTTTATTGTACATATAAATTGATCATCCAAGAATTTAGTTAAGTTTTGTTTCTTGCACAGTGAACTTGGACATTTGATTATCTGATGAGTGAAGTGACATTTCATTTGATACTTCATTTAAAGGTTATGAAGGTGGAAGCCTTCAGGGGCAAATTAGTTTGTTAAAGGATTTAACTATTAAAGTTGAATCGTTGTTTCAAGACAGTTTAGTTTAGTTATAAAATTTCATATTGATTTTTAAAAGTTTTAGATTACTTAGGTTGAAGAAGTTATTTGAATTATTTGAAAAAATTTTAATGATTTGAGTTTGTTTTAACTTAATTATAACATTTTAGATTGATTTTTAATTTAATTTGATTATCGTATTGTAAATTTTCTGAGATTATTTTTAACACCTCAAATTTGTTTTAGGTTAAGTTTTAAGTGGTTTCAAATTAGCTTTAATATTTTAGGTTTATTTTAGCTTCATTATTAAATCATTCAATGTTTTCGACTTTAATTTAATTAAGGATTGTTCTCTTTTAATCATTAATTTCAATCATCATTTTTAGAATTAATCAAGTGTTGAATTTGAATTATTCCATTTAAGGAGTTTAAATTAAAGAATTGATATCCTCTTAAGTCATATCCCTAATTTTAATAATCCAAATTTTTAATTATTCTTCCAAAATTTAAATGGTTTAATTAATTTAGATTTCATTTCGATGTTATAGGTGATCAATGGGTTTCTACCTCTTTAAGTCCCTAAGTTTCAATCATCAAGAGAAGATTTAGGATAAAAAATTCATCCCTCCCTTTGATTAAGCCTAAAGTATTATTTAGGGTTTAAATCCCTTAATTACCTTTATGCCCTCTTAAGCATATTCACTCCATACTTCACTAAATTGAGCTCAAATGAACTTGAAAATTTTATGTCACCTCACTCACATGTCAATTAAGACATTAGAGGAGAAAATGTGATTTTTTTAATTTTTAATTTAATTTATATAATTAGTTTAATGAAAAATAAGGGGTTTCAATGAAAATTCAACAACATGACCAAGGTAAAGTTTCTATCCTTAGGAAAATTATGGGATGTTTCTACTGACTAGAGGTCCACTTGGACCAATTTTAGTGATTTTTTGAATTTTATTTTATTTATTATAATTATTTCAAGTTTTGGGGTATTAATTAATTATGAAATAAAATTGAGATGGAAAATTTGGTTTTGCATTTTTCTTAAATCTCTCTAACCTCAAGGAACTCAGAGAAATAAATTTTATATTTTCCTGATTTTCTTTGAGTTTTCAGAATTATTTTAGTAGGAAAGGTTGAAATATCCATTTTTAATATTAAAAATTGCATTAAGCTTTTAAAATTCAATATCTTTACCTAGGGACTTATGAAAAATTTTTGGTTGAGTCCTAAGTGATTAGGAGACCAAATATGACATTTTTGTGAATTTTATTATTTTTGTGATTTTTATTATTTTTTAATTATTAAAATATTTAAAATTAGGTTAAAAATGAAAATTTTAGAAAAAATCTTATTTTAATTTTATTAGGCTTCTCTGATGCCAGAGAGGCCTTAAAACTAATTTGGCGAATTTTCTAAATGTATTTTGGGTTTTATGAATTTTTAAAGTTTAAAAGTGGCCATGTGATTTGAATAATTCATTTAGTGGGTTAAATAATTTTCAATTGATTTAAATTTTTTATGGGAGACTCCTCTGACCCTAAAGATCAGTGGAGAGTTAATTTTGTGTTGTTTTAATGAGTGGTTGTTTCAAATTAATTTGATCTTAATTTTAGGGTTTTGGCCAAATTAAGGTTCATTTAAATGAGTTAAGCCAAGTTACAATTTTCTAAGGGTTCTCTGGTCGAGAGATACTTCCCCTAATTTTTCTAGATTTTATTAATCAAAATGCTAATTATTGGAATTAAATTACCAAAACAAGCACATATACTTGGAAAATTGATAACTTGCCGCAGAGATAGCCTCTGGCTTTGGAAAATTCAGGAAATGTCCCCAAGATTAGAGGCTACAAAAGCTCTATGGTCTCATGCCATAGTGAATTATATGTGTGAGCGGAGAATTAAAATACTCAGAATAGTATTAAATTAATTAAAAATCAAATACTTAACAAAATAACTTAATTCTTTTTTTATATTAATCTCCTCTATTCACTGAGCAAGACGATATTTTTAGTTTATTTTTAGGATTTTCTATGCAAATATATGCATTTTTAAAGGTTCTGGTATTTAAATAAATAAAAAATACCCTAATTTCCTACTTAACCACGCGGCGCCACCTCAACCTAGGCAGATCCGAAGCTCCACGTGTCGCCTCCCCATTCGGCGTCGCCATCTGAATCAGTGTGCTCTTTTCATTATATGGTTTTGTCCACCTCGATCTCCGCCGTCCATCCATTACAGCTCGATCTAACGGTGGCTAGTCATCGTCTCTATCTGGTTCATCCCGAGAGCCGTCCATACTAAAACCTTAAAATCTCGAGCTATACACAACCAAATCAAGTGTGATTTGATTCTACATGTTCTCCTAGCCTAAAAGAAGCTATCCATATAGCTAAAATGTATTGAAATCAAGCTAAATAAAATGGAGAATCACTGGAAGCTCGGGAAGAAGGAAAGTTCAATACCTTTGCTCTGAGAGGTGAGGCCTCAATCAGAGATGCTTGACACATTTGTTGGAGTTCCAGAAGCTTACATAT
Source organism: Papilionanthe hookeriana x Papilionanthe teres (assembly GCA_022702705.1). Lineage (NCBI taxonomy): Eukaryota > Viridiplantae > Streptophyta > Magnoliopsida > Asparagales > Orchidaceae > Papilionanthe > Papilionanthe hookeriana x Papilionanthe teres. The sequence goes on from CM040427.1 coordinate 24,847,540, forward strand.
TAAGTCCCTGGTCATGGTGAATTGCCTAGATATGAAAGTGACCAGACCTGATTTGGAGCTCTGGCCGATAGAGCAATTGGGTGGTTTAGAGAGAGGGTTTTCACTGGGGAACTCCTTCTCTTGGTGTTGGAAGGTGTGAGTGAGTTTAATTTGATTTTGGTGGAGGTTCTAGGGATGTCTTGTTTCTGGTTTGATTTTTTACTAAGAAATTGAGCTCAGCCAGAGGATTTCAGGGCAGAAGGACTGTGGGGATGAACTTCTCTTGGCTAGGAGGAGCTCTAGGAGCAGTTTGGAGGAGATCTGTGAGGGGTATTTCAGCACTTTATTCATGGCCGAAACGAGGGGATTTTATAGCCATGGTCTAAGAGGGGAGCTCAGGGCCAGGCAATGAGTGGTTTAGACCGCTAAAGGTGAGGGCAGTGCAAGCAAGGTGGCTATGAGGGGATTGCCCACTGCCAAACCCAAATTTTAGATTTCAAGGACAAGGGGGCGCTCGGGCGTGCCTGTTCTAGCTATTGGGGTGGCTAGCTAGGACGGCCAGGTGGCTAGGCAGGTTGAGGAGGAGCGGGGGAGAGGTTTAGTTCAATTAATTTTGGCAGAGGAGGTTGCTTAAGGGAGATTAGAGATGGGACATGGTTTTAGCCATGTGGCTTTGTCCCTTGGTCCAAAGTGGTGTACCATTGGTCCATGGCTCATGGGACTTGGGTTGGGTCAGGTTAAACCCTCCCTAGGAGGTCTAGGGTTGGCAGCCAAGGGGTTGGTTTGATCAATTTTGGTTTAGGTAAGTTCAATTTAGTTCATGTGTTCAATTGGGTTTACTTGGGTTTGAGTTGGGCTAACTTGATTTTGGGTTTGAATTTGATCGAATTGATTGATCAATATTGTGTAAATGATTTTAAGGAAGATTTTTCATGAAGACATGAAGTGGATTGGAGTTCATTCGGAGTTCCAATTTGAAGGATTTTGGGGTTTTGGTTAATTCTGGGCACCATAGGTTAGGTTGGGTTTAGGTTTGTCTAGAGTTTGGTTCAAGGACAATTCATGGTTCAACATGTTACAAGTGATTGTTATGAAAGCTTTAGGATAGAAATTGGGTGGAAATTTTGGGTTTAGGGGATCCAATTTGGGGAATTAGGGGTAGGTGACAACTTTAGGACAAATTTGGGGATTTTACCTTCAAAGAGATTTTGAGCTGGGTTTAAATTTAAATTGAGGACCAATTGATGTTGTGTTTTGTGTAGGAATGTATTAGGAAGAGTTTAGAGTTCATTTGGGGAAACATTGAGTTGAATTGGGTTGGATTAGGGTAAGTTTGGGTCATGAGGACAAAATTGGGGCTTTAGGTTTCAAGTTGAAATTGAATTTAAATGTGAATTAAATTGGGCTTGGATTTAGTTTAACTTGGTATTGGGTATGTTGATTTAAAGTTTAGAATTGAATTTGTCCAAATTTGAGGTCAATTGGGTTGATTTGATTTGACATTGGGTCCACTTGGGTTAAATGAGCCAAGTTGGGATTTTAGGTTGAAAGTGGGTTAATTTAACAAAATTGGGCTATGGTGTAGTTGAACAAAATTAAATTGGTAATATTTGGGATATTCTAGAAGTTTTTCGGAAAATTTTGAAATTTTTGAAATTTTGGGTTAAAAGGGGTATTTAGGGTATTTGGAGGTTATTTGGAAGGTATTGGGGTATTTTGGTAGATTTAAAAGGTGGGAATTGTTTTAAAATGATTTTTAGGAATTTTAGGAATTTTAGGAATTTTAGGTAAGTTTTGGGATTTTTGGATGATTTGGTGGTTGTAGGGGAAATTTGGGTAATTTTAGGTGAGTTTAGGGGACCCAATGTTAGGACCAGAAATTTTGGTAAAATGAATGGGGTTTCAAACAAGGTAGAATGAGACCATTTTAGTAGGCTCACAATTAAGCAGAAGTGATTTGAAATGGAATCAGGGTTTAGAAGCATGAGCCATGGACTTAGCCAAGTCCAACCACGTTGGGACCAAGTCTAGCCAAATGGTAACCACTTTATGATCCTTCACATATTGACCTTAGCCATCTTAATCAAAGATTAGTGGCTTGGATTCATTAATGTGAATTTCATAAAGGGTAGAAAGGCAAGGGTTCAAGTTTTGGGTTAAGTGGCTTACGGATGTGTGTGTGTGCAAGAGAAACTCAAGCCCTAAGTCCAAACAATCCTATAGGAACTCACTATTTGTTGCCCATATGGTGGTTTTAACCTTCTAAGGTAATTTAGAGGTTTGCAACCATCCAAGTGGGGTTCCAAGCAGAGTCAAGAAGTGGCTGAATTGCTAAAAAGGTGGGTCCCAATTCTAGTCCTCTAGGATAGTCAAGGAGATGTCCTATGGCTAGATCCTAAGCACTAAGAGAGAAGAAAAGACCATACCAAAAATGAGGTCAACAACCGCACACCGATATTGATTTGGTGACTGCATAGGATCTCGTGTCGACATTTAATCCAATGGAAGAAATTTTGACTGGGTGTTCAACACGCAACTCAGGTTTACCTAGACTGCCTATGGTGTTAGGGGCATTTTCAGAATGCCCAGAATGTCATGTTTTACAGCTTGAGAAATATGGCACGTTTGAGGCAAATGAAGCTACCTCAATGCTACTCAGAAGCCTGAAATATCTTGAGGTAGAGTCGTACATATCGTAATTTGTCCTACCACCACCGCCGCGAGAAGTTCTAGCCAACATCATGGCAAAGATTAGAAGAATCACAAAGCAAGAATTTCAACACTACGAAGACATACAAAGAAAGCTTGTCAATATCCTGGAGGGACTCAAGTTATACACTGATTTATTCTTAAGGAATGATGAAGAAAAAAACTTGTACTGCATCGACACTCTACAGGCATTGGGCAGAGTAGGCCTTCTGAGGCTAAGGACATATACAGAGCCGTCAAAATGGAAAAGAGGAAAGGGCAGAGTCACTATTCAGTGTGGTTGTTGTTATAACTTCACTGTAGATCGACAAGGCAATACCCCAGGGATTTTACAGCATGATGAGGTGGATCCGATGCCACCACAAATTAAGAAGATGATAAAGAGAATGGTCAAGTGGCACGTGTTGCCTACAGACTATATTCCTAACAGCTGCATCATAAATATTTACGAGGACGGGGACTGCATTCTGCCTCATATCGACCACCATGACTTTGTGAGACCCTTTTGCACGGTCTCCTTTATAAGTGAAAGCAAAATCTTGTTTGCACAAGAAATCCAGATTGTCGGACTAGGAGAATTTCGAGGTTCTGTTAAAATCTCCCTACCAGTAGGATTAGTACTGGTGTTAAAAGGAAATGGAGCAGATTTAGGAAAGCACTGCATCCCAAGAGTCAAAAAAAAAGAGTGTCAGTCACTTTCAGAAGAATGGATGACGACAAAGCATCATTTTACTATGAGCCAGATCCAGAATTGGGGAGCCTTCGTCCTTTGCCACTATGACGACAGTACCTCCAGGAGTTCACGAGGGGACTTTTGTTCCGGAGCATAACCTTGGCAGGTTGGCTCGTCCTCGCACCAGTCTCAGATAGCAAAAATCTACTACCCCTTTCAACAGGTCATGACAGTCATTTTCACCACTTTTTTAGCAGCCAGATCATATGATATGTTAGCTCTGTTCAGTTTTGTACACATGATTTACTTTTGGATGCTTGTCAGCATATGATCAGTTGTACTACTTTCAGCAGAATTAATGAAGATTTCTATTTTTAGAAATGCTTTCTTTTCAGCGCGATAGTCAAAAGTTGTTGAACCACGTGTTTGGTTCCAAAATGAAAATGATAAAAGAATAATGCAGAAGAAAATGATAAAATGACAACATAATAAAATTAAAATCAAAATGAACCTAAAACTTAAGTCAAATGAAGATTAAATTGAAATGATATCAAAATTGAAATTTAAATCAAATGAAAAGAAATGAAACAAAACAAATTAAAAAAAATGATGACAATATTCTCTCTCTCTCTCTCTCTCTCTCTCTCTCTCTCTCTCTCTCTCTCAATATTCTGAGTCTTTGCAGTCATCTTCAAATCCCTCGCTTTTGCGGGCACTCCGTGAAATTTGGCACTTTTCTCACAGCGCCACCTCTCACAAAGTCGAAATATCTCGAAATTCTACAAATCTTGCAATGGCTACCGATCTTGGTCGAATTGCACCAAATTGCTTTCTTTGAAAGTCAAATACCAAATTTTACCAAATGATCCTCAAATGAAATTCTGGGATCAATACCTAAATTCTGATTCCCCTCTGTCACCCTTAGGTTGGATATGAGTCCTTGAGCTTACCCTCCTAATATGATACCTTGGGCCGGATGTGAGTCCTTGAGCTTTCCTCCCCAAGATCTCCTTAAAATTCCCTAATTTTCCATTTCTCTTTCGAGAAATTTTTCTGCCTTCCATAAAATTCCTAGAATGGAGCTTAGTCGTCTGATTTCCCAAAATTTCCTAATTTTCCATCATCCTTTTAATAAATTTTTCCGCCTTCCATGAAATTCTGGATACAGAGCTTAGTCGTCCAATTCCCCCAAAATTCCCTAATTTTCCATCACTCTTCCGAGAAATTTTTCCACCCTTCATGAAATTTCGGGAACGAAGCTTAGTCGTCTGATTCCCCTAAAATTCCTTAAATTTCCATCATCATTTCAAGAAATCTTTTTGCCTTCCATGAAATTCTGGGAACGGAGCTTAGTAATCTGATTCCCTCGAAATTCCATAATTTTCCATCATCCTTCTGAGAAAAATTTTGGCCTTCCATGAAATTTTGGGAACGGAGCTTAGTCATCCGATTCCCTTCCACGAAATTCCGGGAACGAAGCTTAATCGTCCGATTCCCCCAAAATTCCCTAATTTTCCACATCTTATCTGAGAAATTTTCTGCCTTCCATGAAATTTTGGGGGAAGAAATTCCGGAACGGAGTTTAGTCATCCGATTCCCCCGAAATTCCCTAATTTTTTGCATCCTATCAGAGAAATTTTCCGTCTTCCATGAAATTCCGGGAACGGAGGTTAGTCATCTGATTCCCTCAAAATTACCTAATTTTCTATTTCCATTTTGAGAAATTTTTCACATCCACGAAAATTTCGAGGTCGGTACTGATATCCAATTATCATTTTTTAGGGTGATACCAAAATTCCAGTTCTCAACCTTTCGGGATCAGTACTAAAATTCTGATTTGCCTCTACACTCAAAATTTTATCCACAAAATTAAAATCTTGAAATTTAAAATTTCATAAAATTCTGAAATTTCCGTAAGTTACATGAAACTTAAAATTAAAATTTGAAAACTCAAAATTAAATTAAAATTCAAACTCAAAATTTAAAATGAAATCAAATACAAATTCTAAATCCAAATTCCAACTCTAAATCGATTTGGATCGAACTCCTTTAGAGTTTCAAAGCTTGAAATCCATAAATTTTCTCAAGAAGGTATTCCATTTTCCTTCCCCAACGAGAATTCCCGAGACTTGAAGATCTATCTCTTAATTCCTAGCGGAAACTTCCTTGCTAAATTCTGTGTTTGTCTTGAGTTTTGATTCAAACAATTGTGTTGGTTATTTTGATCTTGTCGATCAACACCAATACGTGCAGTGTGCTTGCCCAGCACACCACACCTATTGGTGGTCCATTTGTTGACCTCACTGTTGGTTGAGGTCAAGTCTTTCATTAGAATAGCCTAGGGTCTAACCATAGGACTCTCTTGGTGACTTTCTTAGAAGTCTATTCATGGCACCCCTCCCCATAAAAATTCAAACTTTTCTCACTTCACTGGGAGTTTTTATATGCTTAAGGCCTAACCTCTAGTTTGAGAGGAAGAGACCAGGCATAAGGAAGCCCGAGGAAAGTCTCCTATCGGTGGTCAGGCCATAGGATCTACCCTTGGAGGTCTGGAGCTTACACCACACTCACACTACACACTCACAACCCTAAACAAAGCACACCACCTTTTGATCCCCTAACTCTTTGAAAACTCATGTAAGTGATTTTCCCAAGCTTTTAACCTCAGGCTAGGGTTTGGCCAATACCAATACATAAAGGACCAAATGTGGGTGACCCTTAGTCCATGGCTCAATATAGACAATTCCATACTACTCACCTTCAACCAATCCCAATTTTCCCAAACATTCCAAATTTCTAACCCCTTTACCCAAAATACCCAAAATACATAAAATGCTCCCGAAACCTGAAAATCCCCCAAATTTCCAAAATCACCCAAATTACCCATAATTCTTAAAAAATCATCCAAAAATACTCCTTACCACTCAAATTGACCAAAATTACCCAAAATTTCCAAATTTCTCCAAAAATCCACAAAATAACCAAAATGCCCCTCTTAGCCCAAAATTATAAAAATTCCAAAAATTCCCATAAATTTTCAAAGCATCACAAATATTACCAATTTCATTTCTCTCAACTACCACATGACCTAATTTGGCTAATTTAGACCAATATAACCAAAATCCACAATTTGACCCATTTTAACCCAAAAGTGCCCAAATTAAACCCAAAGTCTACCCAACTAACCCCAATCTTGCCCAATTTCAATTCCAAAATTTAATTCAACATCTCCAATACCAATATAAACCAAATACAAGCCCAGTTTGACCCACATCTGATTTCAATTTCACTTAAAACCCAAAATCCCAAATTTTGTCTAAGTGACCCAAATCCCCCAAATTGACCATAAAACTCAAATTAAACTCACCCACACCATCCCCACAGCAAGAGAAGAAGTTCACCACTGAAAGCCCCATCACCAGGCCACTCCAACAGGGACTTCCATCAAAGCTCCAAATCGGGTCTGGTCACTTTCATACCAAGGCAAATCACCAGGGCAAGAGGCTTCATCCCTGAACTCCTGGGACTCCAACGAAGGTGTAGAGCATCTTTGATCGAAGCTTCACTTCTTAGAGCCAAAGTATTAAACCCTTCTTTTTCGTGAGCTTCCATAGATTCTCCATGTGATTAGGGTTAATTTAAACCATTCTTAAACGTATGGATATGTTCCCCATGCTTAGATGAGTCTATAAGATCATCCCAGAAGCAATTTGGTTGAGTCTAGGCTAAGAAATTAGGGTTTTAGTGTGGACAGTCATGGGATCACACCAGTTGGGGACGAAGACAGGTAGTTGTTGGATCGTGCGTGTTTTCTTTGGATGGTTTAGATCATGTCAGACAGGAAGATGGAATGAGACCGCGGGCCGTGTGGCATCCCAATCAGCTGGCGGCGTCGTATGAGAGCGCGCCACGTGATGCTTCGATCTGCTGTAGGTTGAGGTGGCACCGAGTCACTTAAGTAGGAAAATCTAATTTTTTTATTATTTATTTAAATCACCTAAGCTTAGAAAATTCATATCTTGACCTAGAAAAATCATAAAAATAAAAGAAAAATACCCTCTTGCTAAGTGAATAGAGTAGAACAATGTGACAATGGTTTAAAGAATTTTTATGTATATTTTATTTTTAATAAATTAAATATCATTTTCAGTCTTTTAATTCCCCATGCATGTAAGAGTTTCACCATAGCTTGAAATTTTGGTATGTTGTTCCCTCTATCATGAGGGATCTTCCCTGATTTTTCCAAAGTTAGAGAAAATCTCTAGGCAGAGAATCATATTTTTCAAGTTTATGCTTAATATTTGATAAATTAAATGTGATAATTAGCATATTGCTTAGAAAAATCCCAAAAAATTTTGGTAGGGTTTTTATGGTCAAAGAACCCTAGGAAAAATTTGTCATGAGTTAAAATGATAAAAATAAACCTAATTGTCCACTTGACCTAAAATAAACTTTTAATTAATTAGGACAAAATAAAAATCAAAATAACACAAAAATTGCTCTTCACTATGCTTCAGGGACAGAGGAACTCCTCTAAAATTATTTAAGTCATATAGAATTAATTTAATATGTTAAGTATTTTTTTCTAAGTCCCATGACTTTTTTGGCACTTAAATAAATTTTAAAAATTAAAATACATGTCAAAAATTTATAAGGATGGTTTTGGGAGTTCTTTGTGATCAGAGGGTTCTTTTAAAAATAAAATTAATATTTTTATAAAATTTCCAATTTTAATCATATTTTAATATTTTAATATTTAAATAATAATAAAAATCACAAAAATATTAAAAATCACCAAATTGTTACTTTTGGTCTCCTAATCACTTAGGAACCATCCCCATAATTTTCTTGAGCTTCAAAATTAAAATATCAATTTTTAAAGGCTTAAATCAATTTTTAAGAGGCTAAAAATGAATTTTCTTGATTTTTCCACTAAAATAATTCTAATAATTAAAAGGAAAATCAAAAAAATATAAAGCTGTATTTCTCTTGGGTTCCCTGACCTTAGAGAGATGTTTTAAAAATATAAAATTGAATTTCCAACTTTTAAAATAGTTTATAATTAATTAAAACTCAAGAATTTGAAATAATTCTAATAATTAAATTAAAACTCAATAAATCATGAAATTTGGTCCAAGTGATTCTCTAATCTAGGGCTACCTCTAGTAAAAATTTCAAGGGATTAAGATTTGTCTTGGTCAAGTTATTTATTTTTCATTGAAAATCATATTTTTGCATGAAAAAATATATATATATTAAATTAAATTTTAAAAAATCACATCTTCTCCTCTGATTTTTTAATCAATTCATCGGTAAGGTTGGATAAAAATTCCAAAGTCATTTGAATTAAATTTGGTGAATTATGAGGTAATAGGACCTTAAGGGCAAAAAGGTAATTTTGGATACTTAGCCTTAAGTAATATTTAGGCTTAAATTCAAGAGAAAAAATGGGTAAAATTTTGATTTTAATAAGTTCATCTGAATGGTTGAAATACTAAAGGATAAATGATAGAAACTCGCTGTAATTTTGTCATATCAAAATTAAACATCTAAATTTTTTTAATTATTATAATTTGGAAGAAAAATTAAATTACAAGAATCTTAAGATTTGGGGCATGATCTTGGAAATTAATAAACTTTGAGTTTGACCGCTTTACTTGGTGTTCAAAGCAATAGTAAAATCTTTTGATGGAAATCCTCACCACTTTCAGTTCAATTTTCCTTAAAGCCATAAAATATACTCACCTGACATCCTAAGGGGCTTTGTAGTGAACTAGGCTTGATCAAATTTAATTAAAAAGAGGTTTAGAAAAGTTAATATAATCAAAACTAGAGTATTTTGAGACACTACAAGCCCCGAATCAAAATTTGACTAAGTACCCTAATAATCTTAATTTGTCCTTTGGGGTCTTCACCTACATAATTCTTAAATTAAATAATAAATGATGAATTACCCTACACTTAGAAATGATTAAAATATTGGTTCACTGAGCATAAGGGTATGAAAGGGATAAATCGTCTAATAACTATAATAAGTCCAAAAGGACCTCAAGGAAGATCAAAAGTATTGTGAAATATCCGGGTTTCTCTTGGATCGTTTCAGAAGTCTTCTGAACACCTTGTGGGACTATTGTATTTATTATATTTATTAAATGAAAATATCTCACAAATGAATAGGAGTTCACCAGGTTATGACATAGAGTTTGATAGGCTTGTGATGAACATATTCATAGGGTTTTACTTCCCTGTAAATACAAATGTTTATTGCTAAAAATACTAAAGTTTCAAGTGGAGATGAGGGGAAGGCCTATCCGGTATGCTTTTATTTTAATGCAATTTACCTACCTGCACTCTACTATACTTTCTTTTCTTGCAAACTTGCATGCCAAACAACAATATCACCCTACATTAAAACTAAAACCTTTAGGATAGACACAAAACTGAAAACAAAATCAAAATTAAAAAACAAGACAAGATAAAATTCACCCCCACAACACTCAAATATAAAACAACTCAAAATTTAATCACAAACAAAACAACAAAAACCACAATTGCAACTAAATTAAAACGTCTCGTTGGATGATCGAGAATTCCTTGGAGGAGATAACCCACATGTTGCTAACAGGGTTTTCCCGTGATCTAAATGAAAGTATAGAACTCATTAAGTTGAGTTTAGTAAATTCATTTGGACTAAGTGAATCTGATGAATATAGTGGTGCTGGGATGATGGAACTGTGGGATCTTAATCGGTGTTGCTATAATAAACTTTAATGTTCCTCTAATAAAATATTAAGACACCTCAATTCAAGTATTTCTAAAACATTAGACTTCTCTCTTCTCCTCAATTAACACTTCTTTAAACTAATCCTGCTACGACAAGGAGCTTGGATCATGCATAGTGGGCATCACGACCATCTTCAACAGCAAAACTTGTCGATATCAGCAAAACCATTCCTTAGAAATTAAAGCAACAAACCATAGGACTTTAAGGTGGGTTGCCTAGTGCAGCATAAATCCTAACCTTTTCTTTAGGCCTTCGCACAGCTCTGCTATACAATATAAGCCTTAATTAGTTTTAGGATTCCGAGGTTATCGTCTGATACGACATAAATCCTCCCATCTTTCAGGTTATTTGCATAATCGGATATTATGCAAATGTAATTCCTATAATAAATTGGCAAAATTGAAATTTAAAGAAATTTATTTCCAAGATTTAAAGCCAAACTATAAGATAGTTTGGGAAGAAATCAAGATTATTCTTGAATCTATATTCTTCCCCTAGCCTTCTCTACTTTGGATTATGATAAAATGAAATGTTCCAAAACTTGAGCCATTCACCTATTGAATTTCCGACCATCACATTTTCTTTGAAAACCTTACCCTTGGAAGTCATGAATATAAATGTTTCCTGATTTAAATCAAGAGTTTTCTTAGGTGACTTTGGTTATCAAGATGTAATTAACTATAGGGGCTTGCCCTTATAGGAAACTTAAAGACCCCAGATTAATATAAACCATATCTAATTTCTTCATATTAGATAGAGGAAATTGTTGGTCAAAATTATTTGCAGACCAAACGTATGCCATGAATTCTTTAGTTTATTTGATCAAGCCTCACCCTAAGCCATGTATTTATTCTTCAGTACATGTACATGTCTTGTGATGAAGTGCTTGATTATTTAAACTATCATTTACAAGAGATCGGTTTGATTTCATATTCAAAATTAAAATATTATTTTTTAAAAATTCTAAAATCCTATTAAAAATATATTAAATTAAATCAAAATTTAAACTATCATTTACATACATACATATTAAATTAAATCAAAATTCTATTTTATAAAACTATATTCTAAAACCCTTTTCAAAAATATCAACTCTCCAACAAATTTAATGGCCGACAATATTTTATTAAAAAAATTCGTTGAATCCCCTTTCCTTAAAAAAAATTTACTTCTTTGTGATAGATGATCTATTTTCCCCACTTTACATTCTCATAAATGTGTTCTACTCAAGTTATAATGAAATCATGTGAATCTAAGCATCTCCATCCACATATCAAGTAAAATTAGGGTTTCTTGAACTAGAATAAAATATACTTTGATTTAGAAACATCATTTGAAATCCTTTTGTGAGGACCTTTAAATTAAGATAGTCTCTTTCAAAGATGTATAAAAAAGAGAAAAATGATGATAAAAAAATAATGAAGAAAAAAATGAGTTGACTTTTTGTTGATCATAAAATGATACATGTATCTCTGAAGATAAATGCCAATAAAGATAGGGTCCTAAGGGGGACAAATATTTAAATTTGAATTATCATGTTCAAGAGATTATTTGATTTTGACATTTTTTTTTGCTCCAACTTTCCCGTCTTCAAACCCTTTTTGCAAAGATGGATGTTAAAACCACATCTCTACATGATATTTCTAATGAATTGCCAAACAGAAGATTCATCATTGTACTCATTTCCTTTGGAACTTTGAACCTAATCTCAAAACTCAAAATCAAGCTTTCCAAAACCTTTAGAATTATTTATAAAAATATGGCAACATCAAAGTAGGCTAAAATAAAATATTTTAAGGAGAGGATATAATCTTGGGCCATTCTTTTAATTTTTACTTTTGAACGAAAATGAAGCCAACAAACTCATTAAGTTTATCTTTTATGTTTAAGAAAATCTGTCACAAAATTTTAGACTATACGTCGGGACTGCCCCTAAAATGACAATCCCTAAGCTCAAAGTACAACCCGATATATCATAATATGAAGCCAGCTCCTCGATGTTTATGTTTAGAGATAAAAAAAATACCCATAATCAAGGATAGGTCATTTCATATTAAAAAATGGGGAGTATATCACATTTTGAACTCTTTAAGAAATTTATAACTATAAGGTTTCAACTTTTGGGCTTAAAAGTATTGATTTCCAAATATCAATAGGCCCATGACTTGAATCATTAAGATTCTTGTCCCTCAAAGGTTTGAATAAAGTTTTAATGACATTGAGTGTGTCAGTTACTCTTACTCTAAGGAATCTTTTCAATCTTCTACATTTTAATATGTGATGAGATTATAATAGCCTTTCAAATGTTTGGAATAATGAAGAAAACAAATTACGGATAGAATAAAACACAAACTTTGAAGAAAAAAATAAAGCTTGGCTTCAGTATTATTGAAATAAGAAAATAAAAGCACTTTTCATTTTTGTTATAAGATTAACTCTGGGTCCTTTCGTGAAGGAAAATTCTGAATATTTACCTTTGGGTCCTCGATAGAATGACATTCCATTTGAAAAAAATTACTTTTAAAACATCAGAGAAGTCTAATAATTATTGAATCTTTGAATATCTAAAGAAATCTTGAATTCTTAATATTTTGAATCTATGAATGAGCTTGAATGAAATTGAGCTCAATCAACACCAAAAAAATCTCTCAAACATCAGCTCTATCCCAATTCAATCAAAACTAATCAAAGCCTGAACACTTGAAATGGACATTGGGTCCAAAAGTTGAAGCTAAAACAAAACTTAAAATTGAAAAAATTTAAGTTTTGTTTTATTATTGGGCAAGGTGTAATTTCCTCATGGTGTCTTATACCCGGTTCAACTAGGAATACATAATAATTTCAAACAAACCAACCAATAAATCAAACAAATCAACAAACTAATCAATAAATAATAAAATGAATCATCAAACTAATCAACCAAACGAACAATAAATGAATCAAAAAATCTATAAAAATGCCAAATAAATCTTTTTAAATATCAAATAATTATTATCGAACATCAAAAAAAGCTTTTCAAATATCAAACAAATATTGACAAACATCAAACATATATTTTCAAGTTTCACACAAACCTTTCTTATTTATTTGATTTGGCTTGTTTTTTTCCTTAATACAAATCTACATATTAGGATATTTTCCTTGTTAATTTTTGTGGGTTTATTTTGGAATCTCAATGCATAATATGGTCTTTAGGATTTAAAATTCGAAAGTTTTTTCGAGAAAAATCTAATGAAATATTAAATATAAATGAATTTTAGGATTAAAACATTCAGAATTTCAAAAATTACATTTTAATTTCCTGTGTGGCCTTCAGGCCGAATTTTAAACGGGCTGCATTATATGACTATATACCCAGACATGACTAAAAAGGTCACCACAATATTTAAGCACTTCTCTAGATAAATGCATCAAATTTGCATGTCCTGAGGAATCGTGCTTCTCCAATATGACTGACCCAACATACTTTTCTATATAGGTGGTTTTCTAGTGTGCCGAGGGTGTTAGAAGGTTTCCCAGCCCAAAAGGGGTGTAGGTCCTTTTGTTGGGAGCATTTCTTGCTTTGTAGCTAAACCTCCACTTCTATTCCTTTCTTGAGGCATCCTCTTCACATTGGTGGGTATAAGCCCCATCACTGGGAGCTCCAGCTTATAGTTATAGGATAGAGTTTCCTTCCTTTAACCTTAGAGCTACCGAGATTCCCCATGGATGACATAATTCACGGATTGCTGGTTGGGGATCTTAGGACGTGTTGAGTCGACTAACTTCAGGACCAAGTAGAATTAGGGTCCTGGTACATGTGTATGACGAGCCTGTGGTACCCCTTACCTCTACCTTCCTGAAGTTGAGCTCCTTTGAGACTTGTCCCTTCTTAATTTCATTAATATCATTTTGAGGGCCCAATACAAATGAGTTGTTGCTTGTTTGAGGTATGAAGAATTCTCCTCAGCTCTTATGTCTCGAACGTGCTTTGATTGTTGGGATATCCCCGTCAACATGATTTGGTTATCTAGTGGGCTCTGTGTATTGATGAGTCGTAACCTATTCAAAATGTGAGATACTTACTCTATGTCCGATGGTTTATCATGAGCTTTGAAGCATATGGAATTCCCACATGGAATAACCTTCCTTTGATACTTTTACCCCATGCTCATGATAATATAAAGTGAAACCCTTTTTATCAAGAGTATCTTAGGTATCCCCTAAGATATAGTTAACCAGTAAGAATACGTTCTTCTGAAAGTGTTCATGACTCCATAACTGGTACATACACCCTATATCTTGTTATGGGTAATCTACGTAGGTATTCTTTCATAAATATTGGTTCAAGGTGCTTCTATCTGATCTTATTTGGGTGGACATTCTTGACCTATTCTTGCGAGGTTTACCGCACGTAGAATCTTTACATTTCTTCCTTTTCTCTTATTTTTTATGTTTGTCGTTTGTCCCTTCTTATTTGGTTCCTCTTATCTTTTGTGTCACTGATTTGTTTTGGGAGGGAGATTTATTCGAATAAGATAGGTATATAACAATTAGCAAGCTAACGACTCATTTTAAAATAAAAAAGAGAAAAGGTAAACGGAAACACTCGTGTTTATGTTTGTCTTTGTTTTCTTTTCATACATAACACGATGTACTTGTATCTATAAGAAGAGAGAGTAATGAAATGTGAATGAGGACAATGTGTGAATTGCATTTTGTATGATTTAATGTTTTTCTTTACATGTGAGAGTTTTTAAGAATGATGTTCGTTATTTTTCAAAATGCAAGTTATTGTTTAATGAGAATTATTAAGAATTAGCCATAAGTAAACCAAACATTGAGTGGTTGAGATGTATAAGAACGTAGAATTAAATTTCCTAAGTTTTAAGTGAAAAATAGAGAGATTTGGTAAACTTTAAACATTTAAAATAATATCTTTATAATTATAATTAAATTAAATGTGCTCTAATCTAAATTATTTGTATAAAAAATAAAAAACCCAATAAATAATCTCTTTCAATAATAATTAAAGCTGCTCAAAAATTTCAAATTTTAAAATTTAATCAAAAATTCATATAAAATATCTTTTTTATTTCGACTAAATGAAATCTAATATTATTTAATTTAAAATTATGGAAAATCTCAAGAAGAATTTTTTTTTAAATATTCATCAAAACTCCAAAGCGAATAAAAGAAAATCTTTCTAAAATATTTGTCTCTTTTAAACTGGAGTAGACCACTCTTCTTTCATAACTTAATTTTAAATCTTAGAGAATACTTTCATAAAAATTTAAAAGTCTACTTAAAGAAGTTCTCTTGGGAGCATAAAATTATTTAAAGCCTCTTAAAAGATCTTCTCTTAAAATATTAAATTTTCTTTCATTCAAATTATGTTTTCAAAACACTTGAGATTTGGAGATAAATAAAAGTAATGTATAAATTTGCTAGGCTCTCCCTCAAACTTATCCTAAGCAAGACTTACATGTTCTCTAGCACAAGTATTTGAATAACTATTTTTCACTTTCCGAAGCAAAGATTCTTATCCTTAGCTTAAGAACATATAAGTCTTGAGCTATTCCAAGTTAAGGTCCTATATAAATAAAATTATATTTCTCACAACCTCTAATAAAATATTTTTTCTAAAATCTCATTCTGCATAAAAAAGAAAATAATTTACAGTAAGAATATAAACTGTTTTATCTATGAATTATTTAATTTAGAAAATTTAAATTTAATTCTTCAAATTATATATTTCAACCACAAAGCAAAGCCTTAGGGTATAAAAACAATTTCTGATTGACAAAATTGACTAGAACTACACTTAGAACAGAAAAAGAACCAAACAACACTTAAAAAATCATGATTTGACATTATAACTGACAAATGTAAAAGAAAACAAGTTATTTGATAACTATTACACACCTAAAAAAATTCAAAACATCCAACTCCAAATCTTTCATATTCATGCCCTATAATAGATCCAAACTTTGACCCCAGGAAAGCAAATGTTGACAAATACTTAGGTTCACACTCATCCTAGCATGGTTCAAGCTAGAAGTCCTAAATTAGTTTAATAAATAGATTTAAGGACTAGGATATGAAAAAAGATAAACCTACCCCCCCCCTCAGATTATGTTGTGTCCCTGGGATGAAGTAACTCGTGGTTACACCCCAGAAAAATGTATAGTTGGACAGTCTTCCTTGATCACTTTTACGGAAATGAGGAACTCTAGTTACGCAATTGGTTAATAATTTATGGAAATAAATGTACCCGGAATGTTGGAAAGCCATGGGCATCTTAAATAAATTATGTTATTCCAAAATATAGGTTAGTCTACGCATTAGTTTCCTCAGTAGTTGAAGTTAAGTTTTCACCTCAATCTAGAACTCTCTCAATCCTATCTTTCTTATAGCCTAGTTTATCTCTAACTTCAATTCACTTTTCTTTCAACCCAAGTCCCATTCCACCCACTTTGAAGTCCTTATTTGAAACCATACGTGCAAAACCAATCCTAAACCCGATTTCCAAGTCCCAAGAAACCCAACTCAAATCCTAATTTCAAGACCTTACTCTAATGATAAGCTCCTATTTCTATACTCAAATTGTTAGGTCCAAACCATTCCATTCTAACATAGTTTGATCAAGTTATTCCAAGTTCCAATTCACTTGTTTCTCAATTTCATCCTCCATCATTTTGGAATCTAAGTCACCTAACCTCATATAGACACTTACTGAATACTTAGTATAATATAAGCTAAATTCATAATCCAAAATTTTTTTAGGTGTCACAACTCCTGAGATGTAATTACCTATGAGGAATCTACCTCATAGAGAAATTCAGACAAAAAAAACCCCTATTTTACCCATGGTAAGATAGGGGAAATATCCTGGTTCCGTAGACCAATGAGTCAAAGAGACCTTCTTCATCCAAACTATTAGTTCCATTCAAAGGTAATATTTAAGTCCTTTGGGATAATATATTATTCATTGAATGTCATGTTTGATTGTTTAAATAAAAGTCTTCCAAACTCTGTGGTGATAGAGAATAAAAAAGAATTCCCTCAAACCAGCGTCTGAACATACAAAATCCTTTGATTTGATATTCCTTATATTTAGCCAGTAAGACATGTGATCCTTCCTTACATTAAATCCATAAGAGTTGGCATAAGTGCAATACATATCATGTGCTTCTTTTTTCATTGTGAATAACCATGCCAAATAACTTTTTTTTGAAATTTGTTCATAATTATTTTGATTGACATCATTATTTGACAGTTATAGCATAGGGTCCTACAAATTAAATATAAAATAAATCAGTATAACTAATACAATATTTTCTTCACTTAAGTACAACAGTGTTATGATGATTATACTAAGATAAGCCAATATAATAAACACAACATAATTGTACAAAAGATAAACCAGCCAATTTTAGCAATGAGGAAAAGCAAAAAATTAAATATTTATCCTTTTAATAGAAAATTTTTTTATTTTTTAGATTTTTTACAACCAATACAATATTGCTTATTTCCATTTAATAGAACCATGTTGTATTGGTTGTACTGAGATAAATTTGTACAGCCAATGCAACATGGTTGTACAAGGGATAAATAAGTGAATCTCTAAGCTACGGGGAATAACAAAATAAATAGTTCATTCTTTCTATGTAAATTTTTATTTTATTTTTTTTAAGATTTTAATCCAAACTCAAATTTGTTGACTTCCCTTCAGTATAGCCATGTTGTGTTGGTTGTACTGCAATAAATCAATACAACCAATGCAATATTGTTGTACAAGAGATAATTTAACGAATCCTAGCTATGAGAAAAAGCAAAAAGTAAACATTTATCTTATATATATATATATATATATATATATATAAATTTTTTTAATATTTTTTACAACTGATGCAACACTATTATTTCCCTTCAGCACAACCATATTGTATCAATTGTACTAAGATAAATCAACCACTTCTAGCAACAAAGAAAAACAAAAATAAAAAATTCATCCTTTTTTCTATACATAACTTTTTTTATTTTATACAGATTTTTTAAAGCTGATACAACATTGCTTATTTCTCTTTAGTATAACCTAATTTTATTGCTTTTGCTGAGATAAATCAGTACAACACATACAACATGGTTTCCCAAAGAATAAGCTAGTCACTCCTAGCAACGAGGAAAAGCAAATATTTGTCCTTTCTTACTTTATACATTTTTATACATGTTTTTTAAAATTGATACAACATTGCTTATTTCCCTTCAGTACAACCATGTTAAAGTAATTTTATTAAAATAAATCATGACATACAACCAATACAATATGATTGTACAAGGGATAAATAGGTTAACCTAACAACGTTGAAAAGAAATAAAATTAAACATTTACCCTTTATATGTACAGTTTTTTTTTATTTTTATTTCGGTTTTTCAAAATTGAAACAAAATTGTTTATTTTCCTTCAGTACAACTGTGTTGTATCGGCTATACTAAGATAAATCAGTACAAAAAATACAACATGATTATTCAAGGGATAAATCAGCCAATCCTAGCCACGAGGAAAAATAAAAATTAAAAACTCATTCTTTCTAAATAATTTTTTTGTTGTTTTTATTCAAATTTTAACTAGACTCAACTTTGCTTCCTTCCATTTAGTATAACCGTGTTGCATCGATTGTGCTGAGATAAATTAGTGCAATCAACACAACATGATTGTACAATAGATAAATCAATTAATCCTTGTTAAAATAAAAGCAAAAATACATGTTTTTTCATAGAGAAATTCTTCATATCATATTGTATTTAGATTTTTAATTTCAAGCAAAAACTAAATTTAAAAAGAAAATTCCAATATTTAAAAACATACAATAAATATGCATTAAATTCTTAAAAAAAGATCTTCTTTTCTTTCTAGTTACTTTAACTCATGCCTTGTAAATAAATAAGTACAATCTTTGCCATATTATTGTATTTAAGAAAATGTTCAATAAAATATATAATAATATACTACAAAATAAAAGTCAAAGCTTTTTATAGCAAACTTCAACTGATTTAACTAATTCAATGGGTAAAAATATGCTTTTTATATGTGCATTTTATCAGAAAACAATCAATATGGTCTCCTTGGAAGATTAAATATTACGTGCATCAAAATAACCCAAAAAAAGCATTGAGATAAATAATAGAAATATAAGTTGTTTCAAACTTACCAATGGTTCAAGTCAATAATATCATCCCTATAAATAGAATTAGATATGACCTCAAAGTTTTTCAAGTTACCACTCTTCTTGTTCACTATCATCAAAGTTTCTTTCTGAGTTTTGGCAATGACAACAGTTTATTCCTGATATTTCACAACAAAAAATCTTTCAAACCTAAACCCGAATGGTTTGAATTTTCTTTCAAATTTCGTGTGCATTATTTTCAAAGTTAAAAAGGACTTTCCTATACCCTACGATGGGCTGAGTCGAACCATGCTTTGTTACTTATACCGTTTCTTAGGAGTTATTTATAATAAAAAATAATATTAAAAATGTTGATATGTGACATTCCAAGATTGACTACTGTTTTAAATTTTTATTTATGGCTCACATTTATTTTAATAACTTATCAATAACTTATGTCATTAATTTTATAACTCATGATAACATAAGTTCTTTATTTTCTTAACTCATAACTTATGTTATAATAAATGTTAACTTATGATAACTTAAGTTATTTATTTACTTAACTCATAACTTATGTCATATTAAATTATAACTTAAGTTAGTTATTTTTATAACTCATGATAACTTAAGTTATTTATTTTTTTAGCTCACTTATGTCACGATAAATGATAACTTAAGTTATTAATTTTTATAACTCATGAAAATTTATGTTATTTATGTCATAACTTATGATAACCTATGATATTTTTATTTGTAACTCATGTAACTCCTAAAATGAATAGAGATTACTAACTTATGTCATTGATTTTAATAATAAAAATCAATTAAGTTATTAAATTATCATAAATCCTATTGGTTAGTAACCCCCTTGATGGATGGTGGTTAAATAGAGCATAATTTAGAGAATGGGTCCTCTCTCTTCCTAACACACCCCGTACATTTCCCTCCATCAGAAAGTACAGAAAGTTGAAAGGGATTAGAGAGAGAAACTCCATCTCTTCAAGATCAAATTTTATCATCATGAATACAGGTATGTATTACTCTATTCTGGATATGTGAAAATCATGAATTTAAAAGATCTAGGCTATTATGTATTTTTAGAATTTGTGTCATAAAGTTCTAACATAAATTTTTAACATGTGGTATCAGAGTCTTAATTACTAAATTTATGATTTTTCATATAATTTTATTAAATTTCCACTGTGAATTAGATCTTGAATTAGACTACTAAAGTAAATTGATGTGATTTAAATTATTATTTATTTGATGTCGATGTTATGTTTAATTTGTTAGTCACCAAAGTGACCAAATTAGTAAGTTTAATAGACGTCAAATTAAATAAATTCAATTACTCACGAGTTTGTGATACTTCTTATGAAATAATTTAATATTTTATTAAGAAAATATTAAAATTCATTGATTAAAAAATAATTCTGGATCGCCCAATGGTTGATCGTTTGTTTTATAATTTTTGAATATAGTCGTAGTTTATTTATATACTTAGTTAAGATATGTTTATATATTCAAAGATAATAAACATGTCTAATTTAAGTATAAAAAATTACCAATTATTAAATTTAAGCATCAATTATGTTTATTGTCGTGTATTGTTATATCACCCAAAGGAGAATTCAATAAACTAGAATTATTATAATTATTATTTTAATCTGATTTTATATGAATATCTATGTAAGTTTAATGTTCGAAGCATTATTGTATGAGCATGTTTTAATTATTTGCAGTAACTATTCCTATTTCTCTTCATTCGCAAGCTACATTTGTTCAAACATTCAATGAACTTAATTTCTCTGAATGGTGTGAGCAAGTCAAGTTTCACTTTAGTGTTATGGATCTTGATTTGGCACTCCTATCTTAGAAACCTCCTGCTCTTACTGATTCTAGCAGTGCTGAGCAAATATCTTTCTATAAAGCTTGGGAAAAATCGAACAGATAAAGCTTAATGTTTATGCGAATGACTGTAGCAAATAACATTAAGTGTACATTTTCTAACACTAAAAGTGCTAATGAAATTATGAAATTTGCTGAGAATTGTTCTCAGTCTGACTCTACTGATAAGTCTCTTGTTGGGACACTATTGAGTACGTTAACCAACATGAAATTTGATGGTTCTCATACTATGCATGAGCATGTTATTGAAATGACGAACATAGCAGTAAGACTTAAGACCCTGGAAATGGAAGTGAAGAAAAATTTTCTTGTGCAATTTATCATTAAATCCTTGCCTCCTGAGTGTCGACACTATTTTGAGGTCATGTGTTGTGTTTTGAAGAGGGGTCGCCTTAACAGAAGTTGTCGGCGAATTTAAATTTTAAATTTAATTTAAATATATATAATTTAGAAAGTAGTATTTGATTTTTGAAAATAGTTTTAAATTTGAAAGTTTTAAGATATGAGATTAATCCAATCTCACATCCTAAATAGTTTATATAAACGAGCACCGCACCACAAGCCGTGTATCTATCCTCAAGGATAGACACACTGCATGATGGTGGGGCTCGATCAAATAAACTAGAAGTTTTGTGACATCCGTTTGGTCCGCGAACCAATTTTATAAGCCGACAAATTCCCTGCTTAATATGAAAGCATTAAACGGGGTTTATATTACTCAGGTTCTTTAAAATTCCCTATAAGGGCAACCCACTATAGTTAATTACATCTTAAGTGACGGGAATCACCTCGGAAAACTCTCGATAATAATCAATAATTACGCTCTCAAGAATTTCAAAGTTCAAGTTTTCGAGGATTGAATTTTGGAGTTTCAATAGGGAATGGATCAAATTTGGAACATTTTATTTTGAGAATTCAAAGGAAGAAAAGTAGGAGAAATTACAGATTCGAAGTGAACTTCGGTAATCTCCGGACTATCCTATTGTTTGTTTTGGATTTAGGAAAGTCCTAATGTTTATTTAAATGTTTTGATCTTGCCAATTTTAATTAATTAGGACTTATATTTGCATGACGCAGTCATGCAGATAGCCTCGAAGATGTGAGGGTTTATGTCGTACCGAACGACTACCTCGGAATCCTAAAACCGGTTAGGGCTTAATTTGCGATGCAAGTGCACTAACGAAGAGTTGAGGATTTATGTTGCACTAGGCAAACTACCTCGAAGTCATATGGCTTTGTTATTTAATTCTAGGACGGTTTTATCGAAGTAGACTCGGGTTTTCGCTGATGACGATGGCCGTCTTGCCCACCATGCTCAGAGCTCCTTGTTGTTGTAGAGGTTTAGTTTTAGAAATCATAAATCGGGGGATGAGAAAAGTGTTTTGGTTTAGAGAAAATCTTAATTTCCAAGTGTTTTTTGTGTCTTAATTAAAACAAATCTTAAAGTTGATTATAACGACACCGGTTAAGATCCCACGGTTCCATCCTTCGGCATCATTATTTTTATCGGATTCACTTAGTCCGGATGAATTTGCTAAACTCAATCGAATGAGTACCACACTTTCATTTAGACCATGGGAAATCCAGTTAGCAACACGTAGGTTACATCATCCGAGGTATTCCCGATCATCCAACGGGACGTTTTAATTTAGTTGTAATTGTAGTTTTGTGTTCTATTTGTGATTAAATTTTGAGTTGTTTTATATTTTGAAATGTTGTGGCGGTGAATTTTATCTTGCAATGACTTTTAACTTAGTTTTGGTTTCAGTTTTAGGGTCTATCCTAAAGGTGTGAGTTTTCATGCAACAGTTGTTTATCATGCGAGAAAAGTAAGTGCAATGCAGTTAAATAAATTGCAATAATGTAAATTGCAAGAAAGTAGATTGCAATAAAATAAAAGCGTACACAGGGGGTCTTCCAGTCATCCCAAGCTGCACTTAAAACACAATTAGAATATTTAAGCAAGTTCCTAGGTAAAGCTAAGGTAAGGGTTATGGTTTTCTACCAAATTCCTAATCCTATAACTAGTCATCTCCTATGACATCTAGGTTCTTTGTGTTTTGGTTTAAGGATGATTTTCTTCATCAAAGAACAATTAAGTCCAATTGTTCTTATAAATGTCCTATCATATTGAGGAAGTGCTTAAGAATAATCTTAAACATCTTTTCAATATTTCTAGGATTGTTTTAAGTCCGAATGGGTTTAATTATACAAATGAATTAATCGTCCGAGAATTCGAGTTTCGTTGTTATCTTACTCGGTGAACTAGGACATTTGAATATCCTATAAGTGAAGTAACATTTCATTTAATATTACGTTTAGGAGTTATGATAACTAAAGCTTTTGAGGGTAAATTGGTATTCGAATGATTTGATTTAAGTTAATGGGTTTAAATTTGGAATAGTGTTCAAGTTATTTTAAATTTATTTTGAATTCTTTATGTCTTTAGTGATGTTATATTTAATTGACTTAATTTAATTTAATTTAATTTAATTGAGTTTTAATTTAATTTAATTCGATTTAATTCGATTTAGTTTGATTTGATATTACATTAAATTAATTTAATTTAATTTAATTTTAATTTGATTTGATTTAATTTGATTTAATTTAATTTAATTTAATTTAATTTAATTTAATTTAATTTAATTCATTTAATTTGATTTAATTTAGTTTAATTTAATTTGATTTAATTTAAGTTATTTAATTTAATTTAATTTGTTTATTTAATTTAATTTAATCTTTAATTTAATTTAATCTAATTCAACTTTTAATTTTAATTTAATTTAATTTAATTTAATTTAATTTACTTAATTTAATTTAATTTTTAATTTAATTTTATTTTTAATTTTAATTGAAATTTTTAAAAGAGTTTAATAATTTAATTTTAGTTTAATGATTAAGTCTTTTAATGTTTTGAATTTGAGTTATCATTTTAATTAAGAATTGAATATTATTGAGATGATTAATTTAGGGGTTTTTAAATTAAAGAATAAATCTCCTCCTAATAATATCCCTATTTTAATAATTCCAATTTTATTATTCTTCCAAATTTAATCAATTATTTAATTAAGGTTTAATCATTTTAAATTGCTTAATGGGTTTCTACCCTTTAATTATTTAAGTTTCAATCATCCAAATCAGATTAGGATCAAATATTTTACTTGTTAATTTTTTACTAAACCTAAAGTTTTAATTAAGGGTTAAAATTTTAATTACCACTTTACCCTTTAAGCTTAATAATTTCATAACTCACTAAATTGAACTCAAATGAACTTGAAATTTTTATATGACTTCACTCATATGTCAATAAAGACATGAGAGGAGAAAATGTGATTTTTCTGTATTTAATTTATTTATATAATTATTTTTGGTAGAAAATAGAGATTTTCAAGGAAAATTTAATAACATGACCAAGGGAAAGTTTCTGTCCTTAAGAAAATTATGGGACATTCCCAATGACCAGAGGACCACGTGGACCAATTTTTGGTGATTTTTTGAATTATATTATTTTTATTATAATTATTTTAAGTTTTGGAGTGTTAATTAATTTAAAAATAAAATAAATGTTGAAAAATGAATTTTATATTTTTCAAAAATCTCTCTGATATCAAGGAAATTAGAGAAGTAAATTTTGCAATTTTCTGATTTTTCTATGATTTATTACAATTATTTTAGTGAAAATGCTAGAAAATACATTTTTTAAATTTTAAAATTACCCTAGAGCTTTAAAATTTGATATCTCACTAAATAGACCTAAGAAAAATATGGGGTTTGTTCCTAAGTGATTAAAATTCAAAATGTGACATTTTGGTGAATTTTATTATTTTTGTGATTTTTATTATTTTTTAATTATTAAAAATATTAAAATAATATTAAAAATCAAATTTTTTAGAAAATTGAAATTTTAATTTTCTTAAATTCCCCTGATATCAGAGAGGCTCCAAAACCAATTTGGTGAATTTTTAAAAAGTATTTTAAAAGTTATGAATTTTTAAAGTTTAAAATGACTAAGTGGCTTAATCAACCCAATTAGTAGGGCTAACCAAGTCCAATTGACCTCAAATTTTTATGGTGGGTTCCTCTGATCCTAAAGGTCAGTGGAGAATTGATTTGAAGTTAATTTGATGTATGGTTAACTCTAATTAATTAGAGACCTATTTTGAGTGTTTAAGCCAATTAGGGTTGTTTTAAATGAACTAGCTCAAAACCTATTTTTCCTAGGGTTCTCTGGTCATAAGGAACATCATCAAATTTTCCTAGAATTTATTTCACAACATGCTATTTATTGGAATTAAAATACTCAAAACAGCAACATGAATTTGAAAAATCAATAACTTTTCATAGGGATGGCCTCTACTTTGGAAAATTCGGGGAATGTTCCCAAATTCGGAGGCTTCAAAGCCCTATGGTCTCATGCCATGGTGAATTGTATACATGCATGGAGAATTAAAAGTATGCAGAGAGTAAATAAATTATAAAAAATAAAATACTTGATGAAATTAAATGATTTCTTTTCCACATTATTCTCCTTTGTTCACTGAGCAAGAGGGTATTTTTATTTTATTTTTTTGATTTTTCTACACAAAGATATGAATTTTTGAAGTTTAGGGAATTAAATAAATAGAAAATACCCCTAATTTTCTATTTATCCACGTGGCGCCAACTCATCCTCGGCATCTCCGAACGCACATGCGTCGCGCTCCCATTCGACGCCGCCATCTGACTCAGCACTCCGGGCCCCGCGGTTCTTGTACCGTCTCCTGGTCCGACGCCATCTGAGCCGTCCGTCCGCGCGTGTATTAAATGGACGACATCCGTTCATCGTCCCCGAGCGTCCTCACCCGAGAGCCGTCCACACTAAATCCCTAAGATCTCACTCGATACTCAATGGATTTTTATGTACTTATGCTCTATGGATTCGTCTTGAGAAGACGAACACATCTATACAGTTATCATGCATTGAAATTAAAGCATTTGAAATGGAGAATCTCCAGAAGCTCGGGATGAAGAATTAGCTCATACCTTTGCTCAGAGAGGTGTGGCTTCGATCTGAGAGTTGTTGCACCTTCGATTGGATCCCAGCAAGCTCCAGATGAAGTCTCCTGGTCTGGTGAATTGTCTAGGTGTGATTTCGACCAAGCCTGATCACAAAGCTTGGAGGGCTGAGCTACTGGGTGGCTCGGAGATGGGGCTTTTGTTTGGTGGACACCTTCCCTTGGTGCAGTGAAGGTGTAGGACCAATCGATTTGAGGATTGGTCCACTTGTGGAGAAGTGTCCTGGTTTTGGGTGGAATTTCGGCTACGAAATTGAGCTCGCGAGAGAAGAAATGGCGGGGGGATCTCACCTGGGGATCAAGTGCTCGTGTATGGGGAGGAGTACGGAACAATTTTGGCAGAGTTTCCTTAAGGTTTGTTTTCGGCACCTCTCATGGCCGAGAGGGGTGGTGTTTAAATAGGAGAGGGTGGAGGGCCTCCCGGGGAGAGTTAGGGCTTGGGATCGAGTCTGCTCTTGGCAAGAGAAGAACGGCTCCGATGGCCACTGGGGATGGGGCGGCTCGGCGGTGAGAATTCCAAGTTGGGCTCACATGTGAGCTCTCGGCCATGGTGTTTTCCGGCGACCCGGGCGGGCTGGCCGGCGGCATGGGTCACCCTCGGGTCCGGGTGGGTCGGGGCTAGAGGTTTGTGCGATCGATTGGCCATGGACATGTGTAAAGGGTTTGAATCAAAATGGAATGGGGAAGGGCTAGTTTTGAGTCTAAATGGGTCAACCCACCCATTTGGGCTTGGTGCACCCTCGAGGTGGCTTTGGATGCTGTGGGGAATCAAAGGGATCGACCAAGAGAGAATGGTGTGGTCTCCATCCATGATGAGGTGGCTAAGCATGGTTTAGTGTGTGACATGCTTAAGGTAAAAAAGGGTTTAAGGAGGATTAGGAAAGGGGCCCCTCCTTTTGCCATTAATGGCTTGATCACATGTCAAGCCTTCCATGGCTTCATGTGGCTTGTCCATGGCTTGCATGGCTCACCTTTGGCTTGGGAAAAGGTTTGGTCAATTTCATGAAAATGGATTTTAGGAATTTTTGGTAATTTGATGGAAATTTGTATGAAACTTGATTTGGAATAATTTGATGGTGAATTTAGGACTTAGGTAATGGCTTTAATTAAGTGGATGGCAAATGGAGATGTCATGTGGGCTTTAGGGTAGATTTTGGGCTTTTGAATTTGAAGGAAGTGGGCTCTTAGGAAAGTTTAAGGCAAAATGGGCTTTTTGATTTTAGGATGGGCATTTGGGTAAAGATTTTGTGAAGAACTTTGTCAAATAAATGTCATAATTGGTTTGGGGATGTTCTATGAAGGGCTTGGAGTCAATTTGGTGTGATTTGGAGTTGAATTGGTTTGAATTTGGGTTTATTTGGTAAGTGGGCCTATGTAGGTCAAATTGGGCTAACTTGGGCCAATGTTGGGCTAGGGTTGAAATTGATGTAAAATTAATGTTGAGAAATGTTTATGGGAGTGTTTCAAAGAGGTTTTGGCTTTGGTTGGGCTTTGATTTTGGGGTTTGGGCTCATTTGGGTTAGGTTTGGGTTTAGGTCGAAAATGGGCCTTTTAGCTTTGGGTTGAATTTGAGTGGGGTTTGGGTCTAAATTTTGGGCAAATCATGTTAGTGTTTTGTTTGTGGGAATGTTAAGGAAGATTTAGAAAAGGTTTGGGGTTAATTGGAGTTGAATTGGGTGAGTTTGGGTTAGGTTTGGGTCATAGGTCCAAATTGGGCTTTAAGGCCAAAAGTGAAATTGGATCCAAATGTCAATCAAATTGGATTTGGATTTGGTCTAGATTGGTATTGGGAATGTTGAATTGAAGTTTAGAATTGAATTGGACCAAAATTGGGGTCAATTGGGTAGGTTTGGTTTAACATTGGGTTCACTTTGGGTTAAAATGGGCCAAATTGGGGGTTTTGACAAAAGTAGGGTAAATTGACAAAATTGGCCCATGGTGTAGTTGAACAAAATGAAATTGGGAATATTTGGGATTTTCCAGAATTTTCTGGGAATTTTCTGAATTTTTGGATTTTTGGGTCAAGAGGGGTATTTTGGGTATTTGGAGGGTATTGGGAGGTTTTCTTGGAATTTTTGGTATTTTTGGGTATGGATGATCAATTTAAGTGATGTGGAAATGTTTGGGAATGATTTTGGAGAATTTTGGGTAATTTGGAAATTTTTGAGAAATTTGGGTAATTTTAAGGGTTTTGGGTAGATTAGCGGGTGTAGGGTCCGGGGGTCAAAAATTAAAAATTTGGGAAATTGAAGATTGGGTGGATGTAAGTGGAAAGAAGTCATTTTGGTTGAGCCATGAAGCCATATCAAGCCCATATGAGTCATGAAGGGACTCATTTGAGGCATTCACTATGTTGTTCCTAACCCTCTTAGCCGAGGGCTCGGGGGTTAAGGACCATCCATGTGAATCACCTACATGAGTCGGGAGGTCAAGTTGGGTATGGGTGTAGTTTTAGGAGGTGTGTGGAAGTGTAGTGTGTAGGTGTAGTGTATAAGTGTAGTGTGTGTGTAAGTCGGCCCCTTCACTGGACCGGGCCGCCGGAGGCGGTCCTAAGGCCGAAGAGTCCTATAGGAACTCATCCTTTAAACTTCCACATTTGATTTCAACCCTCTAGGTGATTAGGGGTTTATAGTCGAGTTTGTGGAGTTTGCGGGGAGTTAAGAAGTGGTTTGAATTTCTAAAAGGTGGGTCCCGATTCTAGTCCTCTAAGATAGTCGAAGGAAAAGCCTAAGGCTAGATCCTAAGTACTAAAGAGAAGAAGAGAAGACCTCATCAAAAATGAGGTCAACAAATGGACCCCCAATAGGTGTGGTGAGCTGACGGAACACACCGCGCGTATTGGCGTTGACCGAAACGATCAACAAAACCAACACAAATGTCCAAGTGACGAACTTAGGATGAAGTAGAAGAGTTTCCGCTGGGGAGTGTCAAGTATATCTCTGAAACCGGAGATTCCTGAACTCTCGCTGGGGAAAGGAAAAGGAGGTGAATCCCAAATCACATGACCTGGGGGAATTTCAATTTAGATTTCATTTTGTTTCAATTTAAATTTCGATGTGTGAGTTTAGATTTCAATTTAGAATTTCAATTTAGATTGAAGTTTGTCAAGATTAATTTGAGAGATTTGATTTGAAATGAAAATTGGAATTCTGAGGTTTTAGATGTAACATCTTCAACCTCGAAAGAAAATTGAATTGATCAGATTAAATCACTGCAGTGAGGAGAGATCTCAGAGCAATGCGGTATTGGATGTAAAATCCTTAATCTCAAGAGTTTGATTTTGATGTATTTCATCGCAATAGGGAAAGAATTCTAAAGCAATGCGGTCTCGGATGTAAAATCCTCGACCCAAAACGTTTGATTTTGATGTATTTCAGTGCAATAGGGAAAGAATCCTAAAGCAGTGCAGTCTTGGATGTAAAATCCTCGACCCAAAAATTTGATTTTGATGTATTTCGGTGCGATAGGGAAAGAATCCTAAAGAAGTGCGATCTTGGATGTAAAATCCTCGACCCAAAAATTTGATTTTGATGTATTTCGAGTGCAATAGGGAAGAATCCTAAAGCGGTGCAGTCTTGGATGTAAAATCCTCGACCCAAAAGTTTGAATTTGATGTATTTCGGTGCAATAGGGAAGAATCCTAAAGCGGTGCGGTCTTGGATGTAAAATCCTCGACCCAAAAGTTTGAATTTAATGTATTTCGGTGCGATAGGGAAGAATCCTAAAGCGGTGCGGTCTTGGATGTAAAATCCTCGACCCAAAAGTTTGAATTTGATGTATTTCGGTGCAATAGGGAAGAATCCTAAAGCGATGCGGTCTTGGATGTAAAATCCTCGACCCAAAAGTTTGAATTTGATGTATTTCGGTGCGATAGGGAAGAATCCTAAGCGAGTGCGGTCTTGGATGTAAAATCCTCGACCCAAAAGTTTGAATTTGATGTATTTCGGTGCGATAGGGAAAGACTCCTAAAGCGATGCGAGTCTTGGATGTAAAATCCTCGACCCAAAAGTTTGAATTTGATGTATTTCGGTGCGATAGGAAAGAATCCTAAAGCGAGTGCGGTCTTAGATGTAAAATCCTCGACCCAAAAGTTTGAATTTGATGTATTTCGGTGCAATAGGGAAAGAATCCTAAAGCGATGCGGTCTTGGATGTAAAATCCTCGACCCAAAAGTTTGAATTTGATGTATTTCGGTGCGATAGGGAAAGAATCCTAAAGCGAGTGCGGTCTTGGATGTAAAATCCTCGACCCAAAAGTTTGAATTTGATGTATTTCGGTGCAATAGGGAAAGACTCCTAAAGCGAGTGCGGTCTTGGATGTAAAATCCTCGACCCAAAAGTTTGAATTTGATGTATTTCAGTGCAATAAGGAAAGACTCCTAAAGCAGTGCAGTCTTGGATGTAAAATCCTCGACCCAAAAGTTTGAATTTTGATATTGATCGGTAATTGATTTTGCAAAAATTTGTAGTGTTGATTTGAAGAGTGTGGAATTTTGGTTTTTCGAGAATTCCATGAAAGTTGTAAAAGGTTTTCATAGAAGGAAATATGTTAGGAGGGAGTATGTAGTTGTTACATATCCCATCCAAAAGAGTTGATCGAAAGTTGATGGTTTAGATTGGATATAATTCCTCGCCATCAGATTCGATGCAGTGTCGATGGAATCAACCGCTTTTATCCCGGACAAAGGGGAGGAGTAGAACGGATTGGATTTCGGATTTGGGAGATTGAATTTGAGACTTGGAAGGATGAGTTTGAACTCGATTGAAATTTGATTTAAGATTTGATTTGAAATTTGGAAGATCAAATTTGAAATTTGATCGAGAGTGGATTTGGAATTTGATTGAGAATCGATTTGAAATTTGGAAAGATCAAATTTGAAATTTGATCGAGAGTGGATTTAAAATTTGATTGAGAATCGATTTGTGATTTGATTTAACATTTATGTTGATTTCGTTTATCTTTTAATGATTCAAATTTTACTTTATTGTTTATTTAATGTTCATGTGAAATTGGTGTTCGTCATTTTAGATTTTTTTTTAGAAAGTTTTCTTTTATTCTTCTTTTTATTTCTTTTACGTTCTTTGTTCGAAGTTCATTTAACTTTAATGGCGTTTCCCAATCAATTTGCACAAAAGAGGTGAAGGCCAAAACGTGACATGGTCACTTTCATTCCAATCATGTAGAAGATACATCATACATTTTGATCTGGAATATATTTCATACAATCCATGTAAACTCAAAACGGACTGTGTATGATCTTTGTTGATCCATCAAAAGAAGCATCTTGTCAAAAATCCATGTCTGAATAGTGGGGTACATGGTTAATAACATCACCTTCCAATCCATCCTTGGCAAGGATGCCGGCTGGATGTACGTTGGAGGTGTGATATCTCCCATGTAACTCGCGGCTCGTAAGGCGGAGGTTTTCTAGCTACGGGTCCGTCGGAAATGGTAAGGTGTCTTCTTGTCGTCCATCCTTCGAAAGTAACCGAGATTCGCTTCATCGGTACTCCTGGTATGCAATGCTTAGCGATATCCGCTTTCCGTTGCCCTTCGGTATCATGACGGAACCTACGGTAAAGGTATCTTCACCGGCCCTCGGAACTCACCCGGGCCTCGCTATCCGGAGGTCCGATCCAAACATGATGTTACACTCGTTCAAGAAAGAGACCGTGCGAAGGGTCGACAAAGTCGTGGTGATCTATATGTGGGGGTATGCGATCACTCTGTTTGTAGATGTTGATAATGCAACTATTGGGTATGCAATCCGCTGGCGGTACCCTCCATGTTATCAATCTCTTTACCATTCTCTTGATGACTAATGGCATCGGATCCACTTGCCCATGACGGAGTATTCTCGGTGGGTTTCCCTTCCTATCTTCGACGAAAGTTGTAGCAGCATCCGCATTGTATTGTGATTCTTCCCTTCCCTGGCATCCATCTCCGGGGTTCTGAGTAGGTATTTTCCCTTAGGCGGCCTGCTCGGCCCATTCTTTTCAAATCCCGGATACAATCCATGATTTGTCGTTGTTCATACTACGAGAATACGTCGGTATGTAGCTCGAGGCCCTCTAGTATATTGATTCTTCTACCTTTAATTCTCTCGAAGTATTCAAAGGTTTTCTTTTCAACATTCCGCATTCTCTCCAAGCTCGTATTCGGAATGATCCGCAGATGGCGAGGCCTTGTGACATATTGTGGGATATATGGTTCAATCCCTTCACGTTCTCCCGCATACCTCGGCTCCTCGGGGATGATGCCTGTCGGGACATCCCCGGGGTTGCTTCTGCAACAAGGTCATGCATCAGCTGGTGGTTCTATCCGGTGGCGTGGTAGCCTTCTTTCTTCGATCTTTGTGAGATTTCCCGGTCCTTTACGTTATCCTAGGATCCGGCCTCCTTTCTTCGGGTTCCCGGTGAACCGGTGTCCTCGAAGTGTATGTACTCGGTATTAGCAAGCTGTCTCGTCGTCTTTGGTCCGCGGCTAGTTTTGTTAACATCTTACGGATACGGCGATTCTTATTTCTTCGTTGCGTTCGTCGTGAGAGTAGCTCTTCGAACTTCTTGAATCTCGTGGGCGCGGCGGCGACAAGCCTGCCCTCTGCCGTAGCTGACTACGGATTTCATTTTCTTGTCTTCTTCGGTATTTGCCTTTCTTTTCTTGTTCTTTGGATTGGTGGCCCGGGCCACCCACTTTCATCACTTGTCCGCCCGGGTATTTCTTCTCGGTCAGCCGGGACCCGATCACTTTCCTCGTACTCGTAGGCTCGTCGGTGCGAAATCCGAGTCAATCTCGATTATCGCTCCATCTTTCATCCTCTTTTCATCGAGTGCAAGGCTTACGCCATTCTTAAAGTTTAGGACCAACCGCCCGTTCGACATTTCCCTGCGAAAAGACAAGGAAAAGGATCAGGGGCTGTACTAAGAACAAGAACATTAAGAAAATGTTTATTAAAGACATCTTTTTTTTTATTACTTCTTGTATTTTTAAATTTAACGAGAATGAAGCGGGATAAGATCAGGAAAGGGATTTTGATTTAGAAAAGAAAACAAGGAAAACTTTATTATCATGATTTTATTTATTTTAGCACATTTTATTATTTTTGGGTTCGGACCCAATCATAAGTAATTACTTCGCCCGTGTTTCTTAGGGATGAAGAATTCATTCCTTCAAAAAATCAGGTAGTGTAATACTTTTTCAAGTATCGTCCGTTGATCGGAAGCATATGTCGTTCTCCCTAGCAATTCACTAACTGGTAGGAACCTCCTGAGTATACTGCTTCAACCACAAACGGCCCTTCCCAAGTGGGTTCAAATTTTCCTCCTATCTTACGGTGTGCAAGGATAGGTCTCTTGAGAACAAGAACTAAGTCACCAACTTTGAAGGCTCTTGGGCGGACCAGTTTGTCATGGGCTTGAACCATCTTAGCTTGGTATAGTTCTAAATTTTGTTGCGCTGCAAGTCTTTTCCCTTCCATGCTTTCTAATTCTTCGAGTTGTAATTTGGTGTTCTCTTCTGTCGTGATTTTATTTGCAACTGCAATTCTGAGTGAAGGAAGCTGAACCTCTAAAGGTAACACTGCCTCGGACCCATACACCAGAGCGTAAGGTGTAGCTTGAGTAGGAGTTCTGAAGGTCGTCCGAGTAGGCCCATAAGGCTTCTAACAACTTCTCGTGCCAATTTCTCTTATTATCGTCCAAATTTTTCTTCAAGATTTGAACGAGAGTTTTATTAAAAGCCTCAGCGAGGCCGTTTGCTCTTGGGTAGTAAATTGTTGAGTATCGCCAGTCGATTCCGTGTCTCCTGACAAAATTGTTGATTTGCGTGCTTCGAATGCGACCCATTATACGAGATGATCTGCGCGGCACCCCGTAACGGTAGACAACTTGGTTCTTGAAAAACTGTAGCACGTGGTGTGCTTTCACTTCTCTAAGTGGAACTGCATCTGCCCACTTGGAAAAGTAATCCGTAGCCGCAAGAATGAAACGATGTCCATTTGAAGATGGTGGTTCTATTGGACCCACTATATTTGTGCCCCAACATTCAAATGGCCATGACGCGATTGTCGGGTGCAGCACATTTGGAGGTTGGTGTAGAACCACTCCGTGCACTTGGCATTGGTGACAGCTCTTGGCGATTTTCATGCAGTCGGTCATCATCGAGGGCCAGTAGTACCCTAGTCTTTTAATTTTCATTTTCATCTTCGGACCGATGGTGAGCGCCACGAGTCCCGAATGTACCTCTTTAACAATTTCACGGGCCTCGGACCCGCTTAGGCACCTTAGCCACATTTGATCAAAAGACCTTCCGTACAATGTGTTGTTTATTAATGCGTAAGACGGAGTTCTTTTCTTGATCCGATGGGCTAGCGACCTATCGTCCGGTAGCTTTCCTGTTTGCGGGTAATCTACCAATGGTCGTCGCTAATCTTACTGTGTTTTTACGTCACTTCTCTGCAATTGATTCTTTTTCTTTTTCGATTTGTGTATTGTGTCTATGTCAAGCTGTGATAGGACTCGACGTCCAGTGAACTGACACTTCCATTGATTCATCTTGCAAACAAGCAAATTCTTTTGCGAGATGGGCTAAAGCATCTGCTAAAGCATTTTCTTTTACGGGAATTTTGTAGATCGTTACATTTGGAATGCGTTCCAACAAGCTGTATGGCATACTTGGAAGTAATGCTCGAGTCTTGGCTTTAAAATTTTGTACTTGTCCGCGATCCGTTGAATGATTAACCGTGAATCCCCGTAGATGTTGATGTCCGTTATCCCCATTTGAATAGTTAATTCCGATCCCGTTATGAGGGCTTCATATTCTAGCTTCGTTGTTTGTACATGGTTCTGTCGAGTGGTAGGAGTATCTTAACATCCCCCGCTCCGGTGTTATAAAGATTAGCCCGATTCCCGCCTTACCGGACACTATCACTTGCGATTCTTCGTCTTTGTGCGCTCGAAGATGCTCCGTCGAAATATAATTCCCAACGTCGATCATCGGGGTCTTCTAGATTCATTATTTGTTCATCCGGCAAATCGTCATTGAGAGGAGATTCGGCCGGCAAAGGGTGTCTCTGCGAGGAAGTCCGCTAAGACTTGTCCCTTTACTGGCACGAAGAGGCACGAAAGTTATATCGAATTGCAATAATATCATTGACCATATGGCAAGTCTACTGGAAAGTGTCGGACGAGTCATCAAGTATTGCAATGGATTAAACTTCGAAATCAAGTTGACCTTATGAGAAAGCATGTAGTGCCTGAGCTTTTGAGCGGTGAAGATCAGGGCCAAACAATGCTTTTCAATTGCGGGATACCTTACTTCCGTCGAAAGTAAACGACAGCTTAAGTAGTAAAGAGCATTTTCTTTACGCTCATCATTGACTCAGGCTAACGGGGCTCCGAGAGAGTCGTCTAAAGCCGCGGTGTAAAGTATCGACGGTCTACACCGAGACCAGGTCGCTAAGACGGGAGGTGTCATTAAATATTGTTTAATGTCCTCAAAGGCCTTCGGCATTTCTCTTCCCAAATAAATTTGGCGTCCTTTTTAACTAGTGCCGAGAAAGGTGACACCTACCGACGGGTTTGAGATAAAGCGTCGAAGATATGCCGGCTTCCCTTGAAAAGATCGTAGTTGTTTTAAGGTTTTGGGAGGCGGCATTTCTAAGATAGCTTTAATCTTTTACGGGTCGATTTCAATTCCACGATGTCGGACAACGAATCCTAAGAATTTCCCGGAGGTGACGCCGAAGGCGCATTTTAAGGGATTCATCTTAAGGTTAAATTGTCTTAACCGTTCGAAAACAATTCTCAAATCATACATGTGGTTTTCCTTTACTTTGCTTTTGATGACCACATCGTCCACGTAGCATTCGACTTGATTGTGGATGAGATCATCAAAAATTCTTGTCATTGCTCTTTGGTAGGTTGCTCCTGCGTTCTTCGATCCGAATGGCATTCTTGTGTAGCAAAATACTCCGATCGGCGTCCTGAATGCGGTAAGCTTTTCATCTTCCGGAGCCATTTTTATCCGGTTGTATCCACGAAGATCCATCCATGAACGAGAATATTTCATGCATTGAAGCAATGACGATCATTAATTCAGGATCGGTAGAGGGAATTCATCCTTTGGACATGCCTTGTTTAAATCTCCGAAATCCACACGATTCCGATCCGACCATTCTTCTTTCGATCGGCACCACATTGGCTAACCAAGTCGGGTATTGTTCTTCACGGACAAATTTAGCGTCTATTAGCTTTTTAACTTCAGCTATGACTTGTTGTTCAATTTCTAGACGCATTCTTACGGGACCTTGTCCGGCCGGGGCGAAGTAGGATCCGGTCTAGCTTATGGACTGCAACCTCCGGAGCTAATCCCGGCATCTCGTCATAATTCCAAGCAAAACAGTCTTTAAATTCCATTAATAATTTGATTATTTCTTCGGAGTCTTCTTTATTGAGTAAGGAGCTAACAAAGGTAGGTCTAGGCTCTTCGCTAGTACCTAAGTTAACTTCTGTTAACTCATCTATTGTAGATTTGATTTCTTCTTCGAATTCTGGTGGAGCATCTTCAATTTGTAAATCTTTGAGTTCGTCCGTAGTTTCCATGCGGTTTTCATTGGACTTGCAAGTGACAACCAAGCAAAATTCGGTATCGTCGATCGATCCTACTGTGCCGAATCCGAGTCCATACTTTGAATTGGGAGGACGACCGGAGTTATTCCATAATTTTTCAAAATGTTGAGATTGACCTTTTGTCCATTG
This sequence comes from Papilionanthe hookeriana x Papilionanthe teres, assembly GCA_022702705.1. NCBI lineage: Eukaryota > Viridiplantae > Streptophyta > Magnoliopsida > Asparagales > Orchidaceae > Papilionanthe > Papilionanthe hookeriana x Papilionanthe teres. The sequence goes on from CM040427.1 coordinate 24,884,556, forward strand.
TCGAGGTAAGAAACCACGTTGAATTAAATTTTGGACACAGGGAGAGTACCACTCGAAAGGTAATTCCATTAATTCGATGAAGTGACATCTTCGAATTGTACATTATTTTCAGTTTTGGAGGTAGAAGCACCACGGTAGAATTTGATTGGCCTTGCACCGTCGTTACGTACCTCTTTGACCACCATACCCTCGATCTTATTAGAATGGATCGGGGTTAGGGTCATAGTATGTACGTAGTGGTTAATCTTCTCGTACATTGATTTGTATTCTTCGTTCTTCTCATCTTCGAGAGAGATCTTGAATTGCGGCTTCTTCTGACTTATTGTCGCTGCTTCTTGCTTGACTTCTTTTTCTTCTTCAGAACTATCGTCCCAATCAACATTGATGGCTGGTTTCCTCTGTCCAACTGTCCTAGCGTCTCTACCACGACCTCGTCTCCGGCCTCGACCTCGGATGCGAGTTGTGGAGAAACCTTCACCATCTCGCCGTAAGGGAGTGGTGAGTGACTGTTGGACTAGAACTTCAGGTTCTTCGTTGTCCTGAACTTTCTTTGCTTCATTTGTTACGGTATCTCTGGAGAAGATTGTTTTCTTTGGCGGTGCATAATAAGCTGCATCTTCATGGATTCCAATTTCATGTACGGAGAATGGTTGTAAGTCACCTTTGATGCACTGTTCCCCTCCATCGTAGTATTTGATGATGGTACCATCCTGTTTTCATGTATCCATGGTCGGCCCAGTAGAGCGTTGAACGATGTTTCTGAATCGATTATGTGAAATTTTACGGTTGTCTTTGCTAAGTCACCGGTCTTCATTAGTAGCGTTATTGGTCCGAGGGCTCTTTCTCCTTTCTGGTTGAATCCTCTTAATAACATTTTGTCTGCTTCGAGCTCGCGAGCATCAATTTCCAAGTATGCTAGCGTTCGAAGACTCATTATATTGATTGATGCTCCTGGATCCACCAATACTGCGGAGAGCGTAAACTTCCCGATTGTAATCGAAATGTACAACGATCGGTTGTGATCTGTCGTCCCAAGTAGTAGGTCATTGTCCGTGAAGGTAACACCTCGTTGTTCCTTTAGCGAACAAACCTCATCTAAGGAATCTCCCGGCCATTTGAGCTAAGCAAATTTCCGGATCAAGTAAGGCCTTGATCAGAGCTTCTCTCATCTCCTTTGATAAGATGAGAGCGTCGTAAATGCTCAGTTTGGCCGGTAGTTTCCTAAGATGGGCTAACACGTTGTAGTCCACTTTATTTTCATGCGTTTCGGCTTCTTCTCGAATGGGTATTTCTTCTGCTGGGGTTGGTTCTTCTTGAGCAACCACCTGCTTTCCTTTGTCTTTCGGACCCATTCTCGGGGGTAGAACTTTTCCACTTCTCAAGTTGACTTCTGTAATTTCCTCCGAATCTAGTATTGAGCTTGCCGGTGTCTCTTCTTGAATCGGAGTGACAGGCTCTTCCGGATTATCTTCAGAGTCTGAAGGTTCTAACTCTATCGTGACTGGAGCTCCTCGAAACTCACAGATAGATGCGTTGCTTGTTGAACTCTCGTAGCCTCTTTGATGGATATCTTCTTCGTTATTTTGATTGTCGAGATCGTGTATGATTTGAGAATTGTCGTTGGTATCGAAATCGATATCCGGATTGTCGCTAGTTACGTAATCGTTAGAAACGATCGAAACGTAGCCAACGCCATCACCCTTATCATTATATGATCCCACCGAAGTGAGCGAGATAATCATGCAAAATCGGAGGTTCGAGGGATTTCACCCCGAATCGAAACAACTATCCTAGGATAAGCGACCCCTAGTCTAGCCTTAGGAGTCTCGGTCCTCTCTTCCTCGTCGATTTTCTTCTTCTCTTCGATCACCTCCTGTTGAGGTGGTTCTTCTATCGCAAGTGATAGTACCGGCTTAACGAGTCTCGAACTACGAATTGAAGCTCGCACCGAAGCGGTTCGGATGTCTGTCTAAAATCTTCTTCGAAGATCTTGTCCGGGCGGTAGTCCATCCATCGTCGATTGCATAGGGATCTATCGGAATGACGGGATCGGTTGAGATAACATTGACGGAACCTCCTTTACGGGGTTCCTTCATGTACTCCTTCGGGATTGTTATATTTCCTTTCGGAAGATTGTCGTTGAGCCAACTTTTAAAGGTAATGCAATCTTCTATCTTGTGCCCGAAGCATCGATGGTAGGGGCAAAAGTTGGGATCACCTTTCTTGTTGACTTCCTCTGGTCTTTTAGGCTCGGCAGTTGAAAATCCGGAGTCTTCATCGGACTACGGAACATTTTCGGTCTTGCTTCATTCTTGAACGGATATTCTCTCGCTCGAAGTTCCCTTAATGTACGTTGAGGACGAGACGGTTGTTCATACTTGCGGAGACGATTGATAGGTTGGATCGGGGTTGTTGGTAATTCCCGTTGTGGTTCGTTGCGGCCGTTACGGTGGTATTTGCATCGGTTGCTTGCCTTTATCGGCTAGCTGCAACGATCCCGGATTTCTTTTCGAAGGTCTTCACCGGTTTATGCTTGTCCGTCTTGTCGGCGAAACTTAATTGCTTCGCCTCTTCTTGCAAGCTTCCGGCCTTGCTTAACAACTTCTCGAAAGTCTTAATAGTGAATCCTTTGAGGAGAAGTGCTATCGGGCCGTGAATGCTTTTAAGCAAGATGCTGATCGCATGCTTGTTCTTGTAGTTGTGGTTCACACTTCATGCTTAAGTTTCTCCATCGAAGTATGTAATCCACCAAAGTTTCGTTCGGCCTTTGTTACTCTACCACTAAATCACCTATAGTGATGTGGTTCTGAGCTCCGGCAAATCGCTTGATGAAGAGGTTCTCTAGTTCTGAGAACGTCTTCACCGAACCATTTGGTAATTCTGCATACCAGTCGAATGCGATTCCTGACAGACTGCTGACAAACTGTCGGAAGAGTAATGCATCGCTCCCTCCGGCATTGCAACAAATGGCACGAAAGTGTGCCACATGCTGTCGGGGGTTCCCGGTTCCGTCTAAGGTCTTGAACAGAGGTGGTACGAAGCCTTTCGGGTACTTGGACGGCGTCGAATTCTTCCGGGTAAGGTCTACCCGTCCGAATGGATGTCCCGCTCTTCGATTGTGCTAAGGCTTCTCGCTTTGCTTGTTCCACCAAGTTCTTAATATCCTTTTCGGGGATCATACTTTGTGTTGTATCCTTCTTTAACTGATCATCCCCGTTGACGGATGTAATCTCCTTTCCTCCGTCTCATAATGTGAATGACCTGCGGGGGTGTCTCTCATGTGGTTGTACTTGACTGCGGAGAGTGGCCGGAGCTACGGCCATCTCTTCCATCCTTTTCGCCATTTGAGTGATCGTGTCGTCTTTTTCCTAAAGCTGCCTTCTCATCGGTTCACGGCTCCTCTCTTCTGCGAGTGCCGGGAGCACCTTGCGAAGCCGATGAAGCTCGTGTCTCGACCATATTGATTTCGCATATTCGTCGTCCATGAATTCCGATGAATCGATCTCATCTCCGAACTTTCTTCTCTTTCTTTTGCCAACCGTCGGATATCGGTTCTCGACTTTTCCATGGCATCTTCTAGCGGGGCTTTCGTGTGTCTTTGCGGTTGTCGTGCGATAGCTGCCGGGTCCCCTTTTCACGAGTCCCCTTTATCGCGGTAGCACTTTCTTCGATTCCGGCCTCTGGCGAGACTTTCTTTCTCGGGTCGTTGTTTCGATCTCAATCGCCCGGTAGTGGGATGCCATACCATCCTTCTAGCGGCGGAAGGTCCAGGACCGGATGGTCCGTCGGCCAAATGCTCGGAAGGTGGTATCCTCCCTAATCTGTAATCCTGAGACGACGACAGGCAGACTAGCCTTCATTCTTTTGCTTGCCTTTTCTGTCATGATGGCGGGTTCTACTCGGGGTCCAAGACGGGATTTGACCGGCACCCGCCCTATCCTTCGTAGAATTTCCGATACGGGGCAGTTTTCCTTCTTTGCTAACTTTTCTACCAAAGTTTGCAGTCGAGCAAACGGCGTAGTTCTAGTCCTTTTCTTGCGGCTATCGTTGTAATATGCGGGCTGAGGTAATGCGGCAACAATCTTGCGAACATTTTCCTCGTCCTCTGCGGCGGAGAGGGGATGGAACCTACTTCCTCCCAAAAGTGGTATGTATTCAGGCAGCGGTGTATATTCTGGCAGCGGTGTATATTCACGGCGGCTACGGAATTTCCTCTAGGAAAGCAATTTCGGCGGCTACGGCTTCTCTAGCGATCCTTCTACTTCTGTTTCTTCTTTGGGTCCTTGTCAGTGACGGAATCTTTGAACTGGACCCGATTTCGAAAATAGAAGGTCTTACAAGAAGATCTGTACCCTCCACGGTGACAGGTTTACCATAATTCTGGATTTCTTTCCCCTTTGATTTGGCAAAAGTCGGGGTAGGTGCAGAAACAACTAGACCAGTGGGGGTAGTAAGAACGGTCCTCCTGCAGACGGCGGTACTCCTCCTAGTCGGGATCCTTTGCGAGAGGAGGGAACTCTCGGGTCGACCTAAGGTTGAACTCGAGCGGCGGCTCTTCGGCTTCGGATACCTTGTTTGTCGGTGCAAAGAGGGAGACATCGGTGACCTTGACGTTCGTGTTTTCAAATCCTTGTCCAAATCGGATGATCCCATTGTCGGGCGGCTCATCCTTATAGACGGCGAAGTCCGATCCGTTGGTGAAGGAGAAAATCGGTTTCGGGGCTTCCATTTCTGCAGGGTAGATTCTGGTTGTCAGTCCCAAATTATGCTTCTTTTCTTTAGGACAAAAAGAAAGGAATTAAAAAGAGTCCGAACACATTCTTGTTCATGTATTTATAAGAAGGAATCATTTGTTAAAAGAATCACTTATTAGAGGGTTTGTTTATTTAGAACGGAATGTTCAGAGGTGTAGAGAAGGTAAGGAATCCGATTCGGAGTTGGAAAGGAAAAGAAAGTCTTATGCCAGACTTCTCGACTCGAAGGATCACTCCTAAACTAACACCTATCGAGGTCCACCTCACCTCAAAAATGAGGTAAAAGGATCTCGGAACCTCTCTGTTTAGGGGTTTCTAAACAGTGGCTCCTAAATCCGAGAGAATGTTGGCTATACTTGTTCAAGGTAGAAATGAACATAGTATTCCAACGGAAAGAAGGGTAGTTCGATCCATTAGGGACATGGATACACTACCAATTTTTGAAAGCAGAATTATTTGATTAAAATGGAGAGAGGAATTTTCCCCAGCGGAGTCGCCAGAAGTTGTCGGCACTATTTTGAGGTCGTGTGTTGTGTTTTGAAGAGGGGTCGCCTTAACAGAAGTTGTCGGCGAATTTAAATTTTAAATTTAATTTAAATATATATAATTTAGAAAGTAGTATTTGATTTTTGAAAATAGTTTTAAATTTGAAAGTTTTAAGATATGAGATTAATCCGATCTCACATCCCAGAATAGTTTATATAAACGAGCACCGCACCACAAACCGTGTATCTATCCCTAAGGATAGACACATCGCTTGATGGTGGGGCTCGATCAAATAAACTAGAAGTTTTGTGACATCCATTTGGTCCGCGAACCAATTTTATAAGCCGACAAATTCCCACGCTTAATATGAAAGCATTAAACGGGGTTTATATTACTCAGGTTCTTTAAAATTCCCTATAAGGGCAACCCCTATAGTTAATTACATCTTAAGTGATGGGAATCACCTAAGAAAACTCTCGATAATAATCAATAATTCTGCTCTCAAGAATTTCAAAGTTCAAGTTTTCAAGGGATTGAATTTTGGAGTTTCAATAGGGAATGGATCAAATTTGGAACATTTTATTTTGAGAATTCAAAGGAAGAAAAGTAGGAGAAATTACAGATTCGAAGTGAACTTCGGTAATCTCACGACTATCATATTGTTTGGTTTGGATTTAGGAAAGTCCTAATGTTTATTTAAATGTTTTGATCTTGACAATTTTAATTAATTAGGACTTATATTTGCATGACGCAGTCATGCAGATAGCCTCGAAGATGTGAGGGTTTATGTCGTACCGAACGACTACCTCGGAATCCTAAAACCGGTTAGGGCTTAATTTGCAATGCAAGTGCCTAACGAAGAGTTGAGGATTTATGTTGCACTAGGCAAACTACCTCGAAGTCCTATGGCTTTGTTATTTAATTCTAGGACAGTTTTCTCGAAGTAGACTCGGGTTTTGCTGATGACGATGGCCGTGTTGCCCACCATGCTCCGAGCTCCTTGTTGTTGCGAGAGGTTTAGTTTTAGAAATTATAAATCTGGGGATGAGAAAAGTGTTTTGGTTTAGAGAAAATCTTAATTTCCAAGTGTTTTTTGTGTCTTAATTAAAACAAATCTTAAAGTTGATTATAACGACACCGGTTAAGATCCCACGGTTCCATCCTTCCGGCATCATTATTTTTATCGGATTCACTTAGTCCAGATGAATTTGCTAAACTCAACTGAATGAGTTCCACACTTTCATTTAGACCGTGGGAAATTCCGTTAGCAACACGTAGGTTACATCATCCGAGGTATTCCCGATCATCCAACGGGACGTTTTAATTTAGTTGTAATTGTAGTTTTGTGTTCTATTTGTGATTAAATTTTGAGTTGTTTTATATTTTGAAATGTTGTGCTTGGTGAATTTTATCTTGCAATGACTTTTAACTTAGTTTTGGTTTCGGTTTTAGGGTCTATCCTAAAGGTGTGAGTTTTCATGCAACGGTTGTTTATCATGCAAGAAAAGTAAGTGCAATGCGATTAAATAAATTGCAATAATGTAAATTGCAAGAAAGTAGATTGCAATAAAATAAAAGCGTACTCGGGGGTCTTCCCGTCATCCCAAGCTGCACTTAAAACACGATTAGAATATTTAAGCTTGTGCATGGGTCAGTTTCACGGACTAGGACACCCATCTACTATTTTTGCATTATGCAGTCAGTACCAGGTTTCTTATGAAGCTTGGGAAAAGGTTCTGTTACCTTGGAAGCTGCTTGATCCTACAGATATGTTCCCTACTTTGGACAATAATGAAGACATTACATTTATCTCTGATAGAGCTTCACAGAATAATCCTATAGCAAGGCCTACTTCAGATAAAACAGAGTTACTTATGAAGAAAATTAATGTAATGGAGAAAGAACTGCAGAATGTGAGAGATTTAATCGACAATATATCTGATTTATTTGATCACATTGACTGGAGGATGAAGGAACACTTTGATCATTCTGGACACTCGGAAGCTAGCTTTCTTCATTTGCGAGACGAAGGGTTGGATCACCGAAGAATGCTGCTTTGGAGTTTCCCTTCGAGGCCTTTACTATAACTTATTTGTGCATCATCGTCATATGGGAAATATCAGAGAAGATGAAGATTCTGACCTTGAAGAGTAGTAGTAAAGATTTCCATAATATGTTTGTATTTATGTTATTTGATTTGATTTAGATTTTATTATGTGTGGAGTGATGATTTGAATATCTCAAACTTAATTGAGATATGCGTCATAGTTTTGTATCGGCATTTAGTGTGTCGTGGATTGGTTTGCGATGTCGATTAGTAGTAAGGATTGAAGTTTGAAGTTTGATTATAGAGTTTAAAATTATGTTAGTTTGTACATCTCATGGATTTCAATATTAAAGTTAATTTGTTGTGTTGTGTGAATTTGTTTGTGTATAAGTAGCTAATCTTCATATTAAATTAATAAATGATGTGATCGGAAATATAATATATGGCAAATCAAAGAAGAAAATGAGTGACGAATTTCAGAAATTAAAATTTTTGGAATCTCGCCGACGGCTAGAAAAATCCCGCCGACAGCGAGATCGATCTCGCTGACAGCGAAGAATTTCTCTCCGACAGCGGATTTTTCCCGAGAGTTTTTGGTTCCGAAAAATATTAGCTCGCCGACGGCGAGAAAAATCTCGCTGACAGCAAGGTCGGAAAAACATATTTTGACCGGTCAAAAACACTATTCATCATCCCCAACCTCTCATTTTCGTAAATACCGACCTAGGGCTTGAGAGATCTTGGATTTGAAGCGATTTCAACACTTTTTGATACCGGATTTCATCTTCCCTTGGTAAGAGCTTCACTCCTATGCAAAAATTTTTTATTTTCACCATATATTTTCACCACATTACAAATTTTGGGAAAAATCAAAATGTGGAAGAAATATTCAGTGGAAATCCATGAAATTCGATTTAAATTGCTTATAAATGTTGTAGGAAGCCTTCTTAGTATTATTTTTAAGTTTAGTGAAAATTTTCATGATTTTCACAGATCGATCGTATGGCTCCACGACAAAAACATCGAGTAGAATTCGATGAAAACCGATTTATCAATGCATGAGCACAGGCTAAATATTTTGAAAACATACAAGGAAGAAAGTGCATTGCGGATCGGGTTTTCAAAAATCCGGGAGGAGAAGTAGAGCGGATTATTAAGGAACGAGGTTGGGAGAATTTCATTACGTTCAATATAGAGCAGTCGTGGAAGTGGTTAAAGAATTTTATGCCAATTTGATCTACGCGAAGATGCACCGATAAAGGTACGAGGGTTTTTTGTAGATTTCAATGCTGCAAGAATTAACGCGTTCTATGAAGTTCATGACTCGCACTTTAGTGAGTATGAAACTTTTGGAACGAAGGAAGGACCTCTGGAGGAAGTCATTAACTTTCTCACTGATGGAACCGGAGTTTGGAAAATTAAGCAGCAGGAAAGAGTGAATTTTCCTCTTTCTAAATTAAATGCAGTCTCAAAAGCCTGGCATTACTTTATTTGTTCTACTCTGTTACCCACATATCACCACGGTGAGGTAACACGAGACAGAAGCGATTCTGAATTTTTGTATTCGGAAAAACGAAGCATCAACATTGGGAGAATTATTTATCAAAACATCCCGGCCACTCCTCGAAATGAGAGTGGAGCTGGATTGGGACACCACTGGATTAATTTTTGCACTCCGCCAACTCTGCGAGTTGAGGCTAGAGATGATGAAGAATGGGTGTAACCTATGAAACCACTCACAGCTGCCAATATCAAGAAGTATGAATCTCATGAAGGGTGGAGATCGGGAGTGAGAAGTTATTTCACTCGATCGAGTAGAGATATACCTTCTACTAGCTATGAACCTCCTGAGCCTACCACCCCTACCCTACAAGATCTGATGAATGAATTGACCCTGCATAGGAGGAGTTTTGAGCAGTTTGGAGAGACAATGGGGAGAAGATTTGATCATTTTGATCAAAGGATTGATAATCTGGAGAGGAGACATGATTATGATAGTGAGTACCTCCGGCGACATTCGGAATACGAAATTGCATACTATGAAGGCTGAACGTCGTTATAGGAGTGGAGATTTAGATGTTGTCTTTCCGGATTGCCCCGGGTATACTCGGTATCATCCCGCTTCGGTCTTCTCAGCCTACAGATCAAGGAGGGGATGATAATATAGTTTGGGACTTTGATGTTGAAGATTAGGACTTTATTTGTTTTGTTTGTTTGATGTTAAGTTATTTTGAGGACTTTATATGTTTGTAATATTCAGTACTTTAGTTTTTTTGAGACATTGGATGTTTGTTAGATTATTTGCTTGAATTGTTATAGTAGTTTAGATTTTGTTTTTGTGTTAGTTAATTGCATTTGTTTTTATGTTAAACAGGATGTTAGTTTTCTTTAGTATGTTTCTATTTTATTTTGTATTGTTTTAAGTTTTTAAAATTGTTAATCTGTTAGTTCAATTGTTTTTAATATGTTAGTAATTCATATGTGTAGTATAGAGTTATTTTAATTGTTGTATTTAATACTTATCTCAGATTTTATCCCTGCATTTTCTTTAAATTGTTATATATATATGGAGAATACTAACAGTACAGGTTCAATGAAAAATGAAAAATCCTGCAAAAATTTCAAAAAAAAAAAGAAATACCTAAGCTTCAAAGGTATGATTTATTTACTTTCCTTCTTTTTCATTATTTAGAGTAGATATAAAAATTTAAGTTTGGGGGGGGAATAAAATACAAATTTAGTTATTAACTTGTTCTCAATTTCTATTTTTCAAATTATTATAAAATGATTTTTATAGCAAATTTTTCAATTTAGTTAATATGAATTATTTTATTTAATTATTATAAAAGGTTAAATGAAATATTTCTAGTGCTTCAATTAATTAAATAGAATAAAATATTTGGTTAAAGGGAATAAGAATATAGTAAACTATTTTTAGTAAGGAAAACTATATTCTAAAATTAAAATTCTTAAGTATTCAAGTGAAAAAGAAAAGATTGAAAATCAATGAAGTAAAAACTATGAAGTAATATAAGCTAAGAAATATTTCTAATTTTCAAATTTAGGAAGATGAAAATGAAGTTCAAAATTATTAACAGGCTCTCCAGATACAATAATCCTCATAAAAAAAATAAAAAAAAGAAAAATGAGGAAAAGCTTGAGGAGATGCCTTATCAAAAATTGGCTTCATTTGAATTAACCTAAAGGGAAAAACTTAGATATTTCCAAACTTATGTTTATGGATTAGAATTTTACCTAATAGTGTTTTCTTGAATTTATTATCATATGAATATCTTAAGTAGTTATTCTTTTAAATATAGTCATTCCCGAAATGAATAGTAAGCTAGAAATCTTAGACACGATAACTAAATAATTTATTTCTATAAGATTAATTAAATTACATGAATTATTTTTATTTAACTTTATTATGATATTAATTAATCTAATTCATAGTTATTTAAATTGAAAAATCATATTATAAAACTCATTATTTTTATGTAGTACTAAAATTACTTGAGGACAAGTAATAAGTATGTTTGGGGGATTTTGATCACTGAAAATTTTATTAAGAAATTCATACCTATTTTTGATGAAATTGCACTTTAAAGAAAGATATTTTCTTTATTTTCTTGTAGGAATGAAGAATTTAGGTGATAAAAGCAAAAATCATAAAAAGGAGCGAATTTGGAGCAAAAAGGAAGAAAATAATGAAATTTGTGCTGAGTCGCCGACGGCGAGATCGAGCCCGTCGATGACGAGGCTACGAGGAGACATTTCTGAAGGAATTATAACTGTCTCGCTGACAGCGAGACCGAGTAGTTCAGATGGCGCAGATACATTGAACCTGGACACGTTTTGAAGAGATGCTTACACACCTCTTGGTCCTTTGCTCACCTCTATATATAGAGGCCGAAATTCAGCAGTTTTTGTGTCTTAGTGTGCAGTTTTTGTGTCTTTAAGTGTTATAAGTGGGTTATTTTGAGTCTTTAGTGAGTCTTTAGTGAGTTAGTGAGTTTTTAGGGAGTCTTGCTGTACTGGAAGGAAGAGTCGAAAGGAACTGCTGAGGAGTCCGCTTAGGGATAAATCGAGATAAGTATTTGTATTTATTGTTTTTAACTTTAAATGAAATCCATGCTTAGTTTAGTTCCTATGCATTCTGAGTAGTTTATTAGTCTTTCTCCCTATTATGAAATTAAGTGACTTGATGAACTAAAAATAGAAGTACTTTTATATATTAATAAATTATGATAATTTTTACTAAAAACTTAATTTACTTTCAAACTGACCATTTGATTTGTTAAAATGTGTTGAATATCAACTATAGTAAAAATTACATTTGATATTCGGGGAATTCAAAAGCCTTGGAAGGAAGGTGCAAATAAATAGGGAAATAATATCACTGGGCGTAGAATTGAGCATTTTAGTGTGACAGACTAAAATATTCAATTCGGTCCTGTTGTTTGAGAGCTGAAGTGTAGATGTTAGCCCTCGAGTGAGGGGAACATGGGAGCTTCGAAGTGGCGAGTCGGTATCCTCCCGGCTCTAGCTACGGATTCAGTAATCAAACATAGGATTAGTCAATATTCTTTACACCTGGACAAAAGGGTAAAGAATAGGAATGCTCCTATTTGTCACAATACCTTAAAATTATCTATTTAAATTCATCAATCACTTAAATTTCTAAACAAGGGGAAAGATACTTTTTATGAATAGTTAAGACTTATTTAGCAATTAGTTTAATTTCCTGCACTTTCAATACATATTAATTTTCTACTTAGTTAAGTTACCTAATTGAAATACTTAGTTTACTTTATTGCGCTTAAATTCAGAATTCCAAATTTTTGTATACTATTTTAAAATTATTATTATTATTTTAAAATTAGCCGTTATTTAAATTTTCTCTTTCCCTGTGGGATCGATAACCAGGACTCCACTAGAGCCCTGTATTACTTGATACGATACGTATACTTGCGGGGTCAAGTTTTTGGCGTCGTTGCAATTAAATTAAAAATATCATAATAAAAAATTGTGGGTCAGCACTCAAAGAAGAAGATCCCCCATCAAAGCCCATCACAGAGAGCCTTTGCACCAAACTTTGATCAACACCTAAAATTGGCCTTGGTTGAATTCAGGTCTAGACATTTCACTAGGGCAAAAGGCTTCATCTGGAGGTTCGTTGGGACCAATTGAAGCTGCCAGAACCATTTGATTGAGACTTCCCCTCTCAGACAAAGGCATAGAACCTCACCTTCCTCTCGAGCTTGTTTCGATTCCCCATACATGTTAGGTCAATTTCAGGCTAGTTTAGCCATATAAATAGGTTCTTCTAGGTCAGATGAAGCTCTAGGAACAAACCCCATGCGATTTGGTTGACTCCAACTTGAGTTCTTAAGTCTAGAAGTTGGAGGGCTCACGGTTTAGACTAAGTTAAGATGATGACCATGAGCCATCAGATCGCGCGTGTATCGAATGGAGGGCTTGGATTGCACTGGAAGATAGATCTTAACATAAAGCACGTCCGGGTGACAGCTGAGTCTGAAGGCGGCGTCAAATGGCGGAGCGACGTATAGCGCTTCGGAGCTGCCGAGGATGAGGTGGCACCGCATGGTATAAGTGGGAAATTAGGGGTATTTTGAATTATTTAAATCAATCCAACTTCAAAAATCCATAACTTGGTGTAAAAATCATAAAAATAAAAGAAAAATACCCTAGTGCTAAGTGAATAGAGGAGAATAATGTGGAAATGGTTTGATGTTTATTTGATGCATGTTTTATTTTTAATTAATTAAATATAGTCTGAGGTATTTTAATTCTCCATGCACTTAGACATTTCACCATAACTTGATATTTTGGTATGTTGTTGCCTCTATTTTAGGGGATCTTCCTTGATTTTTTCAAAGTAAGAAGACACCTTTAGGCAGAGATCTCTATTTTTCAAATTATTGTGTCCGTTTTAGTAAAATAATTATAATAATTAGAATATTAAACAAAAAAATGTAAAATAAATTTTGTTAGGTTACTTTTGACCAGAGGACCCTAGTATAATTTTTAATTGATCTAAATTTTGAGAATGCACCAAATTGTTATTTTAAAAAACAACTAAAGTGGAATTAATTTGAAAAAACTAAAAATGTAAATGATCTAAAAATTATTCTCCACTGTAATTTAAGGTTAGAGAGACTCCCCATAAAAAATTCAAATCAATTGGAGTTAATTTAAAAACTTAAATGAATTATTCAAGTTACATCACATTTTTGGTAATTAAATAATTATAATAACTAAAATACACTTCAAAAATTCACCAAATTAATTTTGGGAGTTCTCTGAGATCAGAGGAGTCTCTAGAAAATAAAATTGTAGTTAAAATAAAATTTTATTTTTTAAGCATTATTTTAATATTTAAATAGTTAAAAATTAACAAAAATCATAAAATTAATAAAATGGTTAGAAATGTTCTAAATTTCCTCCTAAGCATTTAGGAATATTTGGGATTTTTTTCTTTATTTTCTAAGTAAATATATTAATTTTTAAAGGGTTAAAATCAAATTTTAAAGGGTTAAAATCAAATTTTAAAGGCTAAAACAGAAAATTCCCTAATTTCTCACTAAAATAATTCTAATAATTCAAAGAAAAATAAATAAAATATGAAATTTATTTCTCTAGCGTCCTGACCTTAGAAAAATTTAAGAAAAATATAAAACTTAAATTTCAACTTAAATAATATTTTATACTTAATTAATACTGTAAAAACTAAAATAATTGTAATAATTAAATTAAAGCCCAAAAAATCATGATATTTGATCCAAATGGTCTTCTAGTCTAGGTCTACCTCTAATTAAAATTTCAAAGCCAAAGATTTTGTTTTGGACAAGTTATTGAATTTTCATTTAAAATCATTTTTTTGCATTAAAATAAATATATAAATTAAATTATAATTTGAAAAATCACATTAGCTCCTCTGATGTTTTAATTGACCCATGAGTGGAGTCACATAAAAATTTCAAAGTCATTTGAGTTAAACTTAATGAATTATGAAGTGATAAAGACCAATAAGGGCTTCACGGTAATTTTTAAGACTTTAATCTGAATAATTATTTAGGCTTAATTAAAGTGGGAAATGGGTAATGAATGATCTTAATTATTATGTTTGGATGATTGAAATATAAAGGGATAAATGGTAGAAACCCATCTCATTTTTTTCGCGTTAATGGATAAAATTTATGGTTTAATTAATCATTATAATGGAGAAGAATTAAATTTAGTGATCCTTAAGGTAAGGGGTTAAATTAATTAAGTGATCCTCACTTCACTGGAAGTCTAATACCCATATCTGATGTTTAAATGATAATTCAATATTTTGATAAGAATCATAATCACAAAAGTCAACTTAACTTCTTTTTCTAAAATATAAGTGTACCCACTAAAGTCTTAAGGGCTCAGTAGTGAGCTAGGCTTAATTAAAAATTTGACTAATTAGGATTAGAAAATGAAACATAATTGATCTTAAACAACTTTTGAAACACTACAAGCTCATCAAAATTAATTAAATTCTTTCATAAATTAAGTTTGCCTTTAAAGACCCCTCTTACATAATTCCTATGTTGAATATCAAGTGACGTTTCACCCCATGTATTGGGATAATTAAAACATCAATGCACTAAGCATAAAGGTATGAAACAGATGAATCATTTAGTAATTTTCATAAGTCCAAAATGAACAAAAGGAAGCTCAAAAGAATTGTGAAATGTCTAGGTATCTCATAGACCCTTCTCACAAATCTTCTGGACACCTTGTAGGACAACTGAACCTATCATATTTATTAAATGAAAAAATCTCTTAAATGGATGGATAGGACCCACTAGGTTAGGGCATAGATTTTGATAGGCCTGTGATGAACCTATCTATAGGCTTTACTTTCCTACAAATTATAAATATTTATTGCAAAGATACTAAAGTTTCAGGTGGAGGAACGAGAATACTCATAAGTTACACTTTTATAGTTTACAACACTTTCTTTTCCTGCACTTTCTTTACTTTTCTTGCTTGCGAGCTTGCATGTTAAACAACGTCAGCTTACATGAATAACAAAACTTTTAAGATAGCCACAAAACCAAAACCAAAATCAAAACAAGATAAAATTCACCGCCACAACAATCAAAATATATGACAACTCAAAATTTAATCACAAACAAAATAAAATCACAATTGCAACTAAATTAAAACGTCTTTATCAAATGATCGGGAATACTTCAGATGATACAACCTACAGTTATTAACAGGATTTCCCACGGTCCGATTGAAGGTATGAAACTCATTAAGTTGAGTTTAGTAAATTCATCCATACTAAGTGAATCTGCAGAAAATAGTGGTGCCGGGATGATGAAACCGTGAGATCTTAACGGTTCCGCTTAATCACTTAAACATTGTCCCTTAATAAAATATTAAGACACCTCAATTTAAACATTTCTAGAACATGAAATTCCTCTCTTCTCTTCAATTGACATTTCTTTAAACTAAACCTGCTACGACGAGGAGCTTGGAGCATGCATAGTAGGCAACACGACCATCTTCAACAACAAAACTCCTTAGAATTAAACAACAAGACATAGGACTTCGAGGTAGCTTACTTACTACAGCATAAGTCCTCACCTTATCTATTCAGGCCTTTGCATGACCCTGTTGTGCAATACAAGCCTAGCTCGTCTTAGGTTCCGAGGTTGTCATCAGGTATGACATAAACCCTCCTATCTTCCAGGTTATTCACATGATCAGTATCAAGTGAATGTAAGACCTAAATAATAAAATAGACAAGATGAAATATTAAATAAAATGTCTCAAATTGGAGCCAAACAATAAGATAGTTTGGGAAGACACTGAGATTTTCTCATATCATTGCCTTTCCCCTAGCTCTCTTCTCCTTTGGACTCCTACAATAAATGTTCTGAAATTTGGGTCATTCACCTATTGAATTTCCTATTACCATATTTCCTTGAAGAAACCTACCATTTGGAATCCATGAATACAATATTTCTTGATCTTTATCAAGAGTTTTATTAGTTGACTTCGGTTATCTAAGATGTAATTAACTATAGGGGGCTTGCTCTTATAGGAAACTTAAAGACCCCAGATTAATATAAACTCTATCTAATTCCTTCATATTAGATAGGGAAAATTGCTCGTAAACACAAAAGTTTGCAGACCAAACAGATGTACTAAACACCTTAGTCTATTTGATCAAGTCTCGTTATCAAGCAATGTATCCATTCTTCGGGATAGATACATGTCTTGTAACGAAGCGCTTGATTATTTAAACTATTTATTATATGGGATCAATTTGATTTCATATAAATGGTGTTTTTCAAAATTATATATATATATATATATATATATATATATATATATATATATATTAAACTATCTTTCAAACCATATTTTAAAATCACCCTCAGCAAGTTTAACGGCCGACACGTACATAGTAAGGAAAAATGATATTATAGAAACCTCAGAGTACATTATATACATTAAATACACCTATGATATCTCTCAGTTAAAGAATTTTGTTTGCATAAATCTTCAGCTAATGAAAAAAAAGTGGCCCCGCATAAATTTATTCAGGAATTAATTTCAAAAAATGTATAAGACAAACATGAAAAGTTAAAATTGACATAAATCTCATGGAAATGGGAAGGATGAACGGTTTGGTTGTCATGTCATATATGTCATCTCTATGGTTCAATTGTTGTCAGATTGATGTTATTCATATAGATGATTAGAACTTGTGACTCCATAAATTTGCTTACATTTTAATTCTTCATAACTCATATAAATAAGAGATTAATGAGTTTGATTATAACATTCTATTTAAAGTGGAATAAATTTTATTTCAAAACATTAAATTTGACTCAAGCTATATGTAAAACAAGAATTTTTTTATTACTCTTAAAGATTCAAGTTATAACTTACAAATAAAAAAATTCATATTACTTAATCATAGATAATTAATTGTATAATTATTTCTTGAATCTTATAAAAGAGTAGCATGAATAAAAGAACAAAAAATACAAAGTTAAAAAAAATTAAATTTGATTAGAGTAACATTATTTATTCCAAAAAGAAAGAAAAAAAAAAGAAAATATGTATAAGAAAAAGAAGTGCAATAAAAAATTGATCTCCCTTTCTACAATGACTAGCGATTAGAAGGTCTCGCTTGTGTCATCCTAGTAAAATTAATTCTCTCCCATTCATACATATATATATATATATATATATACATATATATATATATATATATATATATATATATATACATATATATATATATTAGCAAAAAGAAAATATATTGCCACCAAGAGTTAGTTACATCTGATGTAGGGGAGGGTAATCGAATCCCCCAAAAGTAAGGACTTCAAAAAACCATAATGAATTTTACAAAATATAACTTGTTCAGTGGAAGCAGCTGATTTGACCAACCAATTAGCACGTTAGTTACCCTTTCTGTGGACCTCACATTGATCCCTTGTGTGAGTGAATGAATTCTTCTTGTCCAGTAAACCATATACCAAGGAGGAGAAGAAAATCCCTACAAAATATATATGAGTTGTAGAGCATCAGATTCAACCTCAATGAATGCGTGACTCAAAGTAGTAGTTGTTTTTAGAGCTCAAAACACTATAGAAATTTCAGATTCCAAGGCTGAGGAAGAGCAGATAGGGGACTGAACCCACCACAAGTAATTACCCACGGAGTTTCTGCATACACCTCCAATTCCAACTGCCTTTGGGGAGTAACTGCCTTCAGTAATTATCTTGACCCATGGGTGAGAAGGTTTACACTAATGAAGCACAAAAACCTTAGTTCTAATAGAGAAAGTTTGAGGGATAGGAGAAGAAATTCTATTTAGATAGCTACAATAATTGCTAGTAACCTACTTAACCTAACAATGGACATTTTCCTATTTAACTTTGTTTCTAGCCATCCAAATGAACCAACTGATGGTAAGGGGGTTGTGAGACTTGTGTCGATCTTTCTAGTATGTCTAGCACTCCTCTACAGAGCTCCAATTGTACAAGCATTGCGTAAGCTGTAACTGGTTCAAAGTAGAAGACCACACCTATCTAGTCACTAGACAATGTAAAAATAGATGCAGTAGCGTTTCTTTATTAGAGTGACAAAGCCAGCATTTTGAAGCACTTCTCAGCCCTTTTAGCTTCAGAATGTCATCAACAGGCATAAACATCCTGAATAGTCTCTAGCTAAAAAAAGACATTGAAGGAGTGAGCTTAGTCCCCCATATATAGTTTCCCCAAGTATTACAAGGCCAATTGTGAGCAGTTTGGTGTAAAAAAGCATTTAATGATTGACTAGGGGGGTTTTAAGTGATCAATTTATCAGGTTAGTTAGGATTAATGAGTATAGCAGTGATTTCCTTCACAACATATTCATTCACTAAAGATCTCAGTACAAGCACATTCCATTAAAATTCATTCTAGCAATTGAAAACAGAGAGATTTGGATCCACACTATTAGGAGATAATGGAGAAATGATCCATCACCAAGCTAGTTGTCCAGCCAAAAATTAACTTTCCCTTCTCCAAGCTCCCAGTAAGACAGATTGTTAGCCTGCTCTTTAACCTTAAGAAGACTCTTCCAATCTTTAGAATCTCCCATCTTTGCCTTTATCATATTAGGATGAGCTTTCTTGCAATACTTATACCATATGTAATTAGCCCAAAGTGTATCCTTTTGTCTGAATTTAATCCATTGTTTACAATAAAAGATTTGACTCATCTGTTGGAAACTCTTGAAACCCAGCTGTCGCTCGTTAAAGGTCTTGGAAAGGTTTAAAATATAGTTTTAAAAAGTAGGGTTTTGATTTAATTTAATATATATGGAGTTTTAGAAAATAGTATTTTTGATTTTAGATAATAAGAAATCAAACCAACCTCATATAAAAGATAGTTTAAATAATTGAGCACTTCACCACAAGATATATATCTATCCCAAAGAATAGATACATTGCTTGGTGGTGAGACTTGATCAAACAAACTAAAGAATTCATGACATCCGTTTGGTCTGTGAACCGTTGTTGACCGAAAAATTCCCCTATGTAATATGGAGGAGTCAGATGGGGTTTATATTAATATGGGGTATTGTAGTTTTCTATAAGGGCAAGCCTCTATAATTAATTACATCTTAGGTAGCTGAAGTAACTTAAGAAAACTCTTGATATAGATCAGGAAATATTGTACTCATGACTTCCAAAGGATAGGTTTCTTCAAGAAAGTGTAGTAGTAGGAAATCCAGTAGGTGAATGGCTCAAATTTCGAAACAGTTTTGGTAGGGATCCACAGGAAAGAGAGACTAGGGGAAAGACGTGGATCCAAGAGAGATCTTGGTGTTTTCCCGAACTATATTATGGTTTGGCTTCGTTTCGGGATATTTATTTGATGTTTCATCCTGTCAATTTTATTATTTAGGGCTTACACACACTTAATACCGATCATGTGAATAACCTAGAAGATCGGAGGGCTTATGTCATACCCAATGATAACCTCAAAATCCTAAAATAAGTTTGAGTTTATGTTGCACATATTGGTTATGCAAAGGCCTAAAGAGATAAAGTGAGGGTTTATGCTGCACTAAGCAAGCTACCTCGATGTCCTATGTATTTTTGTTTTATTTTCTGAGGAGTTTTGCTATTGAAGATGGCCGTGTTGCCCACCATGCATGCTCCGAGCTCCTCGTCTTAGCAGGTTCTGTTTAAAGAAGTGTCAATTATAAGAAAATAGAAGCGTCATGTTTTGAGAATATTTAAATTGTTGTGTCTTAATATTTTATTAGGGGAATAATAAAGTTGATTATAGAGACACCAGTTAAGATCCCACGGTTCTATCATCCTGATACTACTATTTTCATCGGATTCAATCCAAATGAATTTACTAAACTCAACTTAATGAGTGTCATACTTTCATTTAGACTGTGGGAAAAACCCGTTAACAATGCGTAGGTTAACTCCAAAGAGGGATTTCTGATCATCTAACAAGACATTTTAATTTAATTGCAATTATTATTTTTGTTTTGTTTTTGATTAAATTTTGAATTGTTTTATATTTTGACTGTTGTGGTAGTAAATTTTATCTTGTTTTGATTTTTAATTTTGAATTTTTTTTGTTTTGGTTTTGTGGCTACCCTAGAGGTTTTAGTTTTCATACAGGGTGACACTGTTGTTTAACATGCAATCTTATAAGCAAGAAAAAGTAAAGAAAGTGCAGGAAAAGCAAGCACTGTAAACTTGTGAAAGTGTACCTAGTGAGTCTTCTCGTTCCTCCACCCGAGACTTTTAGTATTTTTTCAATAAACATTTATATTTTGCAGGAAAGTAAATTCCCATGGATAGGTTCGTCACAGCCCTACCAAACCCTATGTCATAACTTGGTGAGTACTATTCATTTATTTAAGAGATTTCTTTATTTAATAAATATGATAGGTCTAGTTATCTTACAAGGTGTCTAGAAGATTTGTAAAATGGGCCTAAGAGGTACATAGACATTTCACAACCATTTTGAGCTTCCTTGAGTTTATTTGAACTTATCATATATATTAAATGATTCATCTATTTTATATCCTCATGCTCAGCGAGCCAATGTTTTAATCATCCCCAAAGGCGGGGTTGTTATCACTTGATATTTTACTTACAAATTATGTAAGTGAGGGCCTTTAGAGGCAAACTTAATTTTTGAAAGAATTTAATCAATTTTTTTTTTGGGCTTGTAATGTTTCAAGTGTGGTTTATGATTAATTGTGTTTCCTTTTCTAATACTTATTAGTCAATTTTTCAACTAAGCCTAGCTCACTACTAAGCCCTTAAGATTTTAGTGGGTACATTTATGTCTTTAGAAAAGAAAGTTGAGTGAGTTTTCATGATTATGATTCTTATCAACAATATATATATATATATATATATATATATATATATTAAATTATCATTCAAATAGGGGTATTAAATTAATGGAACACCAACTTCCAAAATTATAAGAGAAAACGTGACTTTGAAATTTTAATGTGACTCCACTAATGGGTTAATTAAAACATCATAAGAGAAAATGTGATTTTTCCAGTTTTAGTTTAATTTATATATTTATTTTTATGCAAAAATAGAGATTTTCAATGAAAATTCAATAAATTATCTAAAATAAAACCTTTAGCTTTAAAATTTTTATTGGAGGTTGACCTAGACTAGAGGACGACTTGGACCAAATTTCATGATTTTTTGAGCTTTAATTTTATTATTAGAATTATTTTAATAAAAATTTAAGGAAATTTCATTTTAGCCTTTAAAAATTAATTTTAACCCGTTAAAAAATAATATCTTTTCTAAAAAAACTAGGAAAAATATCTCAATTGTTCCTAAAGGCTTAAGAGACAATTTAAAACATTTCTAATTATTTTATTAATTTTATGATTTTTGTTAATTTTTATTTATTTAAATAATAAAATAATGCTCAAAAATGAAAATTTCATTTTAATTACACTTTTATTTTTTAAAGACTCCTCTATTCCCTGAGAACTCTTTTAATTAATTTAGTGAATTTTTGAAGTGTATTTTTAATTATTATAATTATTTAATTGCCAAAAATATGATTTAACTTGAAAATTTCCTTGATGTATTTAAATTAACTCCAATTGATTTAAAATTTCTATAGGGAGTTCCTCTGACCTTAAATTATAGTGGAGAATAAAAATAAAATTATTTTCATTTATATTTAATCTAATTTATTATTATTTAATTTTTAGGTCTTAATTATCAGTAGGGTTATACTTAGTGATTTAAACCAAGTTTTTATTTTTCTTAGGGTCCTCTGGTCATAAGTAACCTACCAAAATCTATCTTGCATTTTTCTGAGTAATATTTTATTTATTATAATTACTTTACCAAAATAGATACAATAACTTGAAAAATAGAGATCTCTATTTAGAGGTCTTTTCGACTTTAGACAAATCAGGAAAGATCCCCCATGACAAAGAGATCAAAGCTCCTAAATTTCATACCATGGTGAAATGTGTAAGCCAATGGAGAATTAAAATACTCCGGAAAGTATTTAAATAATTAAAAATAAAACATGCATCAAATAAACTTTAAACCAATTCCACATTAATCTCCTCTGTTCACTGAGCGCTAGGGTATTTTTCTTTTATTTTTATGATTTTTCTGCACCAAGTCATGGATTTTTGAAGTTCATTGACTTAAATAATTAAAAAAGACCCTAATTTCCTACTTATCCAGCGTGGTGTCGTGTCATTTTTAGCCGCTCCGAAAGACCACGTGGTGCGCTCTTATTCGACACTGCCATCTGACTCAATGTCCATGCTATCGTTCTCTATGCATCTTATTTCCCTTCAACTCCATCCCAAACATCCAAGCATTATACACGCAATTGAACGACGCTCCTTCATCGTCTTTGACTAGTCTGTCTAGAGAGCCGTCCACCTTCTAGACTTAAGAACTCGAGTTAGACTAAACTAAATCACATGGGGATTTTTCCTAGAGCTTCATTTGACCTAGAGGAACCTATCCATATGGTTTATATGGTACAAAATACAATCTACACATGTATAAGATTAGGATAAGCTCGGGATGAAGAATGTGTTCAATACCATTATCTGAGAGGGGAGGCCTCAATTAGATGGTTGTGGCAGCTTCGATTGGTCCCAACGAACCTCTAGATGAGCCTTGTGTTGTGGTGAAATGCCTGAACCCGAATTAGACAAAGGCCGATTTCAGGTGTTGATCGAAGTCTGGTGGAGAGGCTCTCGGTGATGTGGCTTTGATGGGAGATCTTCTTCTTCCAATGCTGTGAAGGTGTGGGTGCAATTAATTTGTGTTTGGTGCAATGTGGAGCTGTGGTGGAGTTTGTCTTGGTTCCGACTGAGATTTCAGTGGCGGAATTGCTCTCATGCAAGAGGAATTAGAGGGGGAAAATGGTTAGAATGTGCTTAGGGATTTTTGGAGAAGCTCTGGTGAGGTTTTGGCAGAGTTTCCCTAGAAAATTTTTAGCACCTTGATTTTAGCCATGAAGTGTGGCTTTCATAGCCATGGCCAATTGGCTGAGCTCAGGGCTTGGCTTTAGGGTCTTTAGACTGCTTGGGTGAGGGCTGAGCAATGTCATTGATCCCTGAGGGGATGCCATACTGACAAAGCTTAATTTTGAGTTTCAAGGGGTATGGGGGCGCTCGGGCTGAGCCATTCTGGTGGCTAGGGTGGCTATTTGATCAAAGAAAAATATAATGATAATTTAGTATTGATTTTGCATTAAAATGACTGATATTGCATTTTAAAGGAAGGTATTTCCTTTATTTTTTTGCAGGAATGAAAAATTATTGAAGAAATGCAAAAAGGAACGAATTTGGAGCAAAAAGGAACGAATTTGAAGCAAAAAATTTGAACTATCCCACCGACAGCGAGGAATAACTCGCCGATGGCGAGATTTTCCAGAGAATTCAACCAATATTATATAGAAGCCCGCCGACGGCGAGATCTAGCCCACCGATGGAGAGACAGTTAAGAATGCCCTGCTTCTGGAAGCCTGCTAACGGCGAGATCGAGCCCGCCGACGGCGAGACAGTTAATTCTTCACAGATTCATCGAATCAGGACGCATTTTGAAGAGGAGCCGAGGTAACATTTGGAGAACTTCCTACATCTATAAATAGAGACGAAAAATTTGAAGAGAGTCCACAAAAAGGAGAAGAGAGTCCACTAGAAGTCATTAGAGAGTCTATTGAGTGTTATAGTGGAGTTTTATAGTGAGTTTAGAGTTTTTAAGTGTAAAAATTGAGTGTGAATTGTACAAAAAGGAAGAGACAAAGGAACTTCAAGGAGTCTGCTGGGGGAGAAACTCGAGATAAGTTGTGTTTTTGTATTGTTTTATATATGAAATTCAAGTGTTATTGTGTTCTTCCCATGCATTCTGAGTAGTTCTATTTTCTTTCTCCTTGTTATGAAATTATGTGAAATGGAAAATCAAAATTAATGTGCCTTTAAAATTAAATAAATTGTGATAATCTTTAACTTAGATATTAATTTACTATCAATTTGGCCAATTGAAATGTTAAAATCTATTGTTTGCAACTAAAAGTAAAGATTACATCCGAGATTTGGGGAGGTCAAAGTCCTTGAAAGGAGGGTGCAAATAAATAGGGAAATATTATTTATCGGGCGTAGAATTGGAGATTTTAGAGTGACAGGCTAAAATCCTCAATTTGGTCCTATCATTTGGGTGCTGAAGTGTAGATGTTAGCCCTCAGGTGAGGGGAACGTGGGAGCTCCGAAGTGACAGCCGGTATCCTCCCAGCCTAGCCGCAGATTCAGTAAACAAACATAGGATTAGTCAATGTT
This sequence comes from Papilionanthe hookeriana x Papilionanthe teres, assembly GCA_022702705.1. Taxonomy (NCBI): domain Eukaryota; kingdom Viridiplantae; phylum Streptophyta; class Magnoliopsida; order Asparagales; family Orchidaceae; genus Papilionanthe; species Papilionanthe hookeriana x Papilionanthe teres. Next base: position 24,909,237 of record CM040427.1, read on the forward strand.
CTTTATGCCTGGACCAAAGGGTCAAGAATAGGTTTGATCCTATTTGGCACAATACAATTAAATTAATTTTATTTATTCATTCACTTAATTCTCTTAACAAGGGGAAAGATACTTTCTTATATTACATTTTCATAATCAATGGTAGTAGTAGTAGTTGATAAATTTTAGTAAGATTCCATTTAATTTACGTATATTCGATAGAAATTAGTTGGTTCGTAATCTCAACTTCCATGTGGGATCGATAACCAGGACTCCACTAGAGCCCTGTATTACTTGCACGATACGTATACTTGCGTTGATAAAGGGTAGCTTAAATTATAATTATTTGTGCATATATTGAAAACTTAATTGCACCTACACTAAAACTTCTTATTAAGCTAACCACTGTCAAGTTTTTGGCGCCGTTACCGGGGAAGTAAAGTAATTATTACTAGAGTAACAGACCATTTTTGTAGTTTCGATTGTGTATGCATAAATTTAGACCTGAAAATCTAATACCATACGATTCAGATTAGAACACACTATAAGAAGGATTAGAAAACAGAAAAAAGAAATTATAAACATAAATCAAATGAAAAATAATCCAGTAAATGAAAATCAACCTAGACCTTTAAGAGACTACGCTAACCCTACATTAGATGAAATTCACAACCATCCAAAATCCTGATGTAGTGGCTATTTCATTTGAGCTTAAACCTTAAATTATCTAGATTTTACAAAATAATCAATTTAGTGGTTCACAAAATGAAGATCCTAACTTACGTCTTGCCAGTTTTTTAGAACTATGTGCCACATTTAAATATGATGGGGTATCTAACGATGCTGTTAGACTTAGACTTTTTCCTTTTTTCGTTAAGGGATAAGGCTAAGATGTGGTTAAATTCGTTAGCACCTGGATCTATTAAAACTTGAGGAGAACTATCACAAAAATTTCTATCCAAATATTTTCCTCCATCAAAAACTGCAAAACCTAGAAATGATATAACATCTTTTACTCAGTTTGATGGGGAATCAATATATGAAGCTTGAGAGAGATTTAAAAATCTTCTTAGGAAATTCCCACACCATGCGTTACCAGATTGGTTAATTATTCAAACTTTCTATAATGGATTAGTAGGACCTCTTAGATCTATTATTGATGTTGCCGCTGAAGGTTCTTTAATGTCTAAACCATTTGATGAGGCTTATTCTTTAATCGAAGAAATGGCTACCAACAATTTTCAATGGCCCGCTGAAAGGCTAAATCCAAAGAAAATAGCTAATATCCATGATTCTGATGTAATATCTATGTTAGCTACTCAGATTACTGCTATATCTAAGAAATTAGATAACTATGGAATGGATTATTCTCCTACGATAGTGGAGGAGAATTCATATGGGAAATTTGTTGATGTTCAACCTGCTTATGAAACTTTAAATGCTATTAATAATAGACCCAATAACCCATATTCAAATTATTATAATCCTGTTTGGAAGAATCATCCTAACTTTAATTGGAATAATAATTCTACTAATCAACAATGGGCAAACAATTCAAACCCAATAGGAAATTCATCTAATCAAGGAAATCATAATTATAAAACTTCTTATCCACCTGTATTTAATAATAATTCTCAATATAAGGAAAAGAAGTTATCTATGGAAGAAGTAATAATAAATATGGGTCAACAATTACAGAATAAAGGAAATCAATTACAAATTCAAGGAACTGTTATTAAAAATATTGAAACTCAACTTGGGCATATAGCTACTGCGCTTAGTAACAGAACTCAAGGAACTTTTCCTAGTAATGTGGAAATTAATCCTAAAGACCAAGGAAAATAACAGATAAAAGCTATACAGTTGCGAAGTGGAAAAAAGTTAGAAAGAAAAATTCAGAAGGAAACAGAAAGTCAAAATGAGGAAGTGGAAATAAAAAAAAGAAAAGATTCAGACAGATAAAAATTTAGAATATCCATTGATACCTATGAAAATTTCTGTAGAAAAACCACCACCACCATTTCCTCAATGACTAAAACAACATAAAAAAGATAAGCAATTTGCTAAATTTCTTGAAATTTTGAAGAAATTAACAGTAATATTCTGTTTGTAGAAGCATTAGAACAAATGCCCAATTATGTAAAATTTATGAAAGATATTTTAAATAAAAAAAGAAAATTCACAGATAATGAAACTATTGCACTTAGCGAGGAGTGTAGTGCAATTATTCAGAAAAAACTTCCTGAAAAACTAAAGGATCCTGGTAGTTTCACTATACCATGCGCTATTGGTGAAAATTTTTATGGGAAAGCTTTATGTGATTTAGTAGCCAGCATTAATCTTATGCCTCTATCAATTTTTAAAAGATTAGAATTGGGAGAAATTTCACCTACTTCAGTAACTCTTCAGTTAGCAGATCGTTTAGTTACTTATCCTAAGGGAGTTATTGAAGATATGTTAGTAAAAGTAGATAAATTTATCTTCCCGGTAGATTTTATTGTTTTAGATATGGAAGAAGATAAAGAAATAGCCATAATATTAGGAAGACCATTTTTAGCTACTGGAAAAGCTATGATTGATGTTCAGAAAGTAGAATTAACTATGAGAGTAAACGATCAAAAAGTAACTTTTAATATTGCTGAATCAATGAAATATCCTGCTTTAGAAAAAGATGATGAATGTTTTCGAATGGAAATACTTGAATATTTGCAAAATGAACATTTTAAAGAATATTTTGAAGAAAAAGAAAATATAGAATTAATTGAAGAATCAGATAATGAATAATTAGAATATATACAAGAAAGATTTGAATTGTTGGATAATACAAAAAACATTGAAAAGAATAAAGTTCCGTCAATTATTAAACCTCCTGAAATTGAATTAAAAATTTTACCTAACCATTTGAAATATGCTTATTTAGGTAACTCTTCAACTTTACCAGTTATTATATCATCAGAATTAAATGAATCACAAGAACAAAAACTTTTGGACACATTTAAAAAATATAAGAAAACTTTTGGTTGGACTTTAGCAGATATTAAAGAAATTAGTTTTTCAATCTATATGCACAAAATTATTTTAGATAATAAACATAAGCCTATAGTAGATCCTCAAAGGAGATTAAACCCAATAATAAAAGATGTAGTCAAGAAAGAAATATTAAAATGGTTAGATAATGGTATTATATATCCTATTTCGGACGGTGCTTGGGTAAGCCCAATTCACTATGTTCCTAAGAAAGGAGGAGTGACTATAAAGGCTAATGAAAATAATGATTTAATACCTATAAGACAAGTCACTGGTTGGCGTATATGTATTGACTATAGAAAATTAAATGCAACCACCAGGAAAGATCACTTCCCATTACCATTTCTAGACCAAATGTTAGATAGATTAGCCGGACATAAATTTTTTTATTTTTTAGATGGATATACCGGTTATCATCAAATTCCTATTGCTCCTGAAGATCAAGAGAAAGCTACATTCACTAGTCCTTATGGAACTTTTGCTTTTCGCAGAATGCCTTTTGGATTATGTAATGCACCTGAAACATTCCAAATATGTATGATGTCCATATTCAGTAAATTAATTGATGATGGAATGGAAGTATTTATGGATGATTTCTCTGTATTTGGAACATTATTCTAGGCATGCTTGAATCATCTTGAAAAAGTATTAGAGGTATGCGAGAAATCTAACTTAGTTTTAAATTGGGAGAAATGTCAATTTATGGTTGCAGGAGGAATTGTATTAGGACATAGAATTTCGGAAAATGACATGGAAGTAGACCCTGCAAAAATTCAAGTTATAGCTAAATTACTACCTCCAACTACAGTGAGAGGGTTAAGAAGTTTTCTTGGACATGCTGGATTTTACAGACGTTACATAAAAGATTTTTCAAAAATTAATAAACCTCTATGCCAACTTTTAGAAAAGGACAAAAAATTTGAATTCACAACAGAATGGTTAAATGCTTTTGAATTAATAAAAGATAAATTAATCACAGCACCTATAATAGTTTCCCCTGATTAGGAGAAACCATTTGAACTTATGTGTGATGCTAGTGATTATGCTATACGAGCAGTTCTTGGACAAAGATATGATAAAATTTTCAAAGTTATACACTATACTAGTAAAACTCTTAATAATGCTTAAATCAATTATACAATTACAGAAAAAGAGCTATTAGCAATTGTATATGCTTTTGATAAATTTAGGTCTTATCTAATTGGAACTAAATGTATTGTGCATACTGATCACTCTGTTATTAAATATTTAATGCAAAAGAAAGATTCCAAGCCAAGATTAATTAGATGGATATTATTAATGCAAGAATTTAATTTTGAAATCATTAACAAAAAAGGAACTGATAATCAAATTGCAGATCATTTGTCAAGACTAGAATATAATGAATTATCTGACATTGATAATGAAATTACAGACAGTATTCCTGACGAACAACTTTATAATATAAATAAGTGGAAAATACTATGGTATGCTGATATAGTAAATTATATTGTAAGTGATATTTTACCACCTATGTTAACTTTGCAACAACAGAAAAAGTTCATTCATGATGCAAAAGAATATTTTTGGGATGAACCATATTTATACAAACAATGTAAAGACCTTATTATCAGGAGATGTGTGCCTTATGAAGAGACTAAACTAATTATTCAGAAATGTCATGATTTTGAATTTGGAGGACATTTTGGGACTGATAAAACAACACATAAAATTTTACAGGCAGGATTCTATTGGCCTACACTTTTTAGAGATGTTTACAGATATATCAAAACTTGCGATAAATGTCAAAGATTAGGCAATATCTCTAAAAGAAACGAAAAGCCTTTAAATTTTATGTTAGAAGTTGAAATCTTTGATGTTTGGGGATTACACTTTATGGGACATTTTTTTCCTTCATTCGGAAACTTATACATATTAGTTGCACTTGATTATGTTTCTAAATGGATTGAAGCACAAGCTTTACCTCGTTGTGATGCTAAAAGTGTTTCAAAATTTTTAATGAAAAATATTTTCTCTAGATATTGAATGCCTATAGTAATTATCACTGATGGAGGATCTCATTTTAAGAATAAATATATTCAGAGATTGGCAGAAAAATTTAAAATTATTCATAGAATTTCAACTGCTTATCATCCTCAGACTAGTGGTTTAGCTGAAGTTTCTAATCAAGAGATTAAACGAATATTGGAAAAGACTGTAAACCCTAATAGATTAGATTGGTCTATAAGATTAGATACTGTATTATGGGCTTACATGACTGCTTATAAAACTCTGATTGGAATGACTCCTTACAGACTAATTTTTGGAAAAACGTGCCACTTACCAGTTGAATTAGAACATAAAGCGTATTGGGCTATTAAAGAATTTAATTATATTTTGAAAGACGCTGGTGAGAAGAGATTATTGCAGATGAATGAATTGGATGAATTAAGAAATGAATCTTAAAATAATGATAGAATTTATAAAGAGAAAATGAAATTATGCCATGAAATTATGCCATGATCGGAACATTAACCAGAAAAGTTTTGAGCCAGGACAAGAAGTTTTGTTATATAACACAAGGTTAAAATTATTTCCTGGAAAATTAAAATCTCGATGGTTAGGACCTTTCATTGTGACTCAAGTATATACATATGGAGTTATTGAAATTGAAGATCCAAAGACTGGAAATAGATTTAAAGTAAATGGACACAGATTAAAACCATATTATGAGGGTAAGAGACCAAATTATAAAGAGGTTTTAATGCTCAGTCAACCTAATTAACACCTTAAATAGGTCGGACTGACGACGTTAAACCATGCGCTTTATGAGAGGCAACCCATAGTTATCTTTATTTTTATGTGTTTACTTGCTTTTGTTAAATTTTTTTTAATAACTTCTTTTACTCGTATAATAACCTGTAGTCATAACAAATAGAGACCTTGCGAAAAAATTAGAAAACATTCGAACCAGAGAGAAACAAGACAAATTTTGCCTTGGCCGCCGACGGCAAGACGAGCCCGCCGACGGCGAGATTACCCGATAAGAATTGGATTGAGTAGTTTTAAAGTCCCGTCGATGGCGAGATCGTTGCCCACCAACGACGAGATAGTTAAAAAAATGTGATAATGGGTTAGTTTGACAGTTTTTAGCGGTTTTTAAAGGTATAACTCCTTTAAAACTCCTATAATCCGAATTCTAAGTGCTCTATCTTCCAAAAACGAAAACCCATTCCACTTAAACTGAAAATTATTGCTTCCAATAGTTCTGAAATATCAAGATCTCGAGTCTACAATAGAAGAAAATTCATCAGTTGTGAGGCTCAGCTAATCTTCAACAAGGTAATGATGAAAAGTGATTAATCAAAGAGTGAGGATTCGTAAATAGAGGTTTGGAGAATTCTATGACGCCGATTGAAGAAATGATTATTCGACGACGTTGGGAAGTATTATGCTACACCACCTCTGCAATAGTCATTCTAGTGGTCAAAGAATTCTACACTAACTTACATGGAATCAACTAGGGAGTCGTCTATGTGTGATGAAGATGGGTAACCTTTACTCCTTCTAGGATTAACGAGTTATTTTCAATCAAAAATGCACCCATTTGTCATTATTCCAATTTTGTCCCAATGAGGAATAATATGAATGAAATTTATCGATACTTGACTGATGAGCCAGAAGATTGGGAAATGAGAGAACATGGGTATGTAAACTTTTCTGCATCACTTCTAAATCTCGTTTCTAAGAACTGGCACTTCTTCATTTCTTCAAAGTTGCTATCAACTATGCGAATTAGTAAAGTTACTCCTGAAGGTGCTATTCTGAATTACTGCATTCAAATGGGGCTGCCTATTGATGTTGGTTCGATAATTGTGAAGTCTACGTTAGGTCTGATTATTAATCAAACAATTCATGGGCTTGGACATCCTTCTACAATCTTCGCACTATGCAGTCAATTCCAAGTTTCATATGAAGCCTGGGAAAAGGTACTTCTGCCCTGGAAACCTTTAGATCCTACTAATATGTTTCCTACATTGGATAATGATAACAATACTGAAGAACTTGAGGAGAGATCATCACGAAGTATTTCAACCCTAAGGCCCTGGACTAGTAAAATTGGCATGATATTATGGAGACTCTCGGGAGTAGATAGAAAGTTGGAGAATGTGATGACATCAATCAATAACCTCTCAGATCTATTTGATCATATTGATTGGAGGATAAAGGAACAATTTGATCACTCTGAACACCTGGAAGCGATTTTATACGCCTTATGAGAAAGAAAGGTTGGATTGAAGAAGATTCTACTGAAGAATTTCCTTTCAGGCCATTCTTCAATCTCTTTGTTCATTCACAATCCATGGGTAACATTAGAGAGGAGTTTAGTACTGATACTGACCAGTAAAGGACTTTCACTGTTATGTGTTATGTTTGTTTATTTTGAATTTGTGTTTATGTGAGTTTACTTGTTTTTTGATATTTTGATCTCTGTATAGAGGAGATATTGCACTATGTGTTTGTTTTGTTTCAGTGTTTTGTGTGTTGTGGTTTGGATTACGATGCTGAATTATTGTTGGTTGAAAAAATACCTCATTAGGTTGAATATTGTAATACTTGGATTTTATATATATAAAAATGTGTGTTTTTGTTTGTGTTGAGTAAGTTTATTTGAGTTAATTAACATCTAATCATAGTCAAAATATGCTTAAAAAGATTAATCAGACGTTAACGAGGCTTGAAATTAAGTAAAAAATTTTTGAAAGAAAATTTTTGAACTAACCCGCCGACGGCACCCTCGATGCCGCCGACGACGGCTTTTTACAGAAACTTTTGTGAATTAATTGAACTAGGCCGTCGACGGTGAGATTTTGCCCGCCGACGGCGAAGATCTAAAAAAAGTTATATTTTGAACAGTCAACCTCACTATTCATCATCCCCAACCTCCCTAAACTTCAAAAAATCAAACTAGGGCTTGCTAGATCTTAAATTTGGAGTGATTTCAACACTTTTTGACACTGGATCTTAACTTCCCTTGGTAAGGGCTTCACTCCTATGCAAAAAAATTTGATTTTCACCATGAATTTCTTCAACATTGAGGATTTTTGGGAAAATTTAAAAATGTGAAGAAGATCTATGGAAGAAATTCATGGAATGAGTTTTAGATTACCCTACATTGTATTAGGAAGCCATTAAAGTGTTATTTTAGAATTTCATTAAGATTTTTGCAATTTTGTTAGATCGAAAAATGGCTCTACGTCAGAAAAGATGCCTCGAATTTGACGAAACTCGGTTCATTAATGCAAAAGCACAGTCTAGATACAACTCTATCATAAAGGCAAAGACTTGTATTCAGGATCGAGTATTTGAGAATCCGGGAGGAGAAATAGAAAAGATAATTCAAGAGCGATACTGGGAGAATTTCGTTACTGCACGAACAAAGTCTGCAGTGGAGGTAGTCAAAGAATTTTATGCAAATCGACGCAAAGCCGAAGATGCATCGATTAAGGTTAGAAGATTTTTGTGGAATTCAAGCGCTGCAAGAATAAATGCTTATTACGAAGTGCAAGACCCCTATATCAATGAGTATGATACATTTGGCACTATGGAAGGTCCGCTCAAAGAGGTGATCGACTTTATCACTGACGGGAAAGGTGTTTGGAAAATGAAGCAGCGAGAACGGGTAAACATCCCTCTTTCTATGATGAATGCAAAATCTAAGGCTTGGCACTATTTTATCTGCTCTACTTTATTACCTACATACCATCATAGTGAAGTCTATAGGGAAAGTGTTGTTCTGAATTTCTTTATTCAGAACAATATAAGTATCATTGTGGGTAACATCATTTATAGAAATATAGTAGCCATAGCCAGAAATGAATCGGAAGGAGGATTCGGACATCCTGGGTTAATTTATGCTCTCTGTCAATTATCTGGGGTAGAAGCAAGAGATGATGAAGAATGGATTTACCCTATCAAACCCATTAAAAAATTAAATATTAAGACTTATGAATCCCATGAGGGATGGAGATCAGGAACCAGGAGTGCTGTCCATTCCACTAATAGAGATATACCCTCTACCAGTTATGATCCTCCTGCTTCGATGTCACCTACCCTCACTGATCTGATGAATGAGCTTACTTTACAGAGAAGGAGCTTTAAAGAAAGATTTGATCATATTGATCAAAGGATTAGAGGTTTGGAGCAGAGACATGATTATGATAGCGAGTATCTGCGGAGGCACTCTGATTTTGAAGCTTCGTATTATGATGCAGAAGCGAGGAGCATGAAGTGATATTTCCTGAGTACCCTCGATATACCCGTTATCAGCCTAACCCACCACCACCAAACCAGGGAGATGAAGATGTAGTTTGGGATTTTGACATTTGATTAGATTCGGTGTTCTGATGTTTTATATGGATGTTTGTGTTATGTTAGTTTTTTTGATTTAGTATTGTAGTTTTATTATGGTTGTTTACTTTTGTGTATTTTGATGTGGATGTTGGTTATTATGGTTAGAATTGTGAGAGCTTTCTTTATTCTTCAAGTTGATAAATGTAACTGTGATTAATAGAAACTCTGTGGTTAATTTGTCATGTTTAATCCTATGTTTAGTATAAAAGTAATAGTATTGGTATTGTATGTGTATATCGAAAATTTCTTTATCCAACATATTCTCTAATAATAGATGTGCCTAGAGAAATTTAGCAGTACAAGTAAAATGAAGAGAAAAGGCGAAGATCCTGCAAAAAATTTCAAAGGAACACTAGAAGAACTAAGGTATCGGATAATTTAAAAGTATTTTTCTTTCACCCTACATGAATAGATAGAAAAATTTAAGTTTGGGGGAGGGAAGAAAAACTAACTTAACTATTGCATATTCTCAATTAAATATTTTTCAAAAACTTATTATAAAAATGATTTCATGTAGTGAGTTAATTCAATTAACTAAAATTCATTTATTTAAGTGCTACAGAAAGTTTTAAGAAATATTTTTAGCGATTAATTTTTTTGATAGATTAAGATATTTAGTTTAAGACAATAAGATTATAGTTAACTATTTGTAGTAAAGAAAACTATATTTTGAGATATTAAAAATCTTAGGAATTTAGTTGTGAAAGAAAGAAGTGGAACTCAATGACATGAAAACTATGAGGTATATATAGAGCAAAGAAATGTTTTAGAAATTTCAAATTTAAAGTGAGAGAAGTGAAGTTCAAAATCATTAACAGACTATCCAGATATAGTAATCCTCACTTAAGAAAAGAAAAGAAAAAAAAGAAAAAGGATTAAAAAGCAATCCCTGAAAAGAAAGATAAATATTTAGGATTGAAAATCAATCCAAAAGAAAAGAAAAATTAAGTGAGGAGAAGCTTGAGGATATGCCTTATCAAAAATTGGCTTCACTTGGATCGATCTAAAGGGTAAAATTTGATTACATTTTAGAACTTATATATATATGAATTAGTCTTTTGCTAATTGTATTTTCATGAATTTCCTATCATCTAAATATTCTGAGTAATTTAATATTGCAATATGTAGTCATTATTGAAATAAATAGAAGACTAGAATTCTTACACTTGATAACTAGATTGTCTTAAGTCTATCAAATTATGTTAATCACTTGAAAATCTTTCTGACAAACTTTACTATATTCCTTATTTAAATAGATTCATAGTATTTTTTTTTAATTAAAATTTTACTACATGAAACCATTACTTTTATGTGGTACAAGGATTACTTGAGGACAAGTAATAGTTAAGTTTGGGGGATTTTGATCAAAGAAAAATATAACGATAATTTAGTATTGATTTTGCATTAAAATGATTGATATTGGACTTTAAAGGAAGGTATTTCCTTTGTTTTGTTGCAGGAATGAAAAATTATCGAAGAAATGCAAAAAGCAACGAATTTGGAGCAAAAAGGGTAAAAGGGAAGAAATTTGAACTATCCCGCCGACGGCGAGGAATAGCCCTCCGACAGCGAGATTTTCCAGAGAATTTAGCCAATATTATATAGAAGCCTGCCAACGATGAGATCGAGCCCATCGACAGCAAGACAGTTAAGAATGCCCTACTTCTAGAAGCCCGCCGACGGCAAGATCGAGTTCGCCGACGGCGAGACAGTTAATTCTTCACAGATTCATCGAATCAGGACGCATTTTGTGGAGGAGCCGAGGCAACCTTTGGAGAACTTCCTACATCTATAAATAGAGACAAAAAAGTCGAAGAGAGTCTACAAAAAGGAGAAGAGAGTCCACTAGAAGTCATTAGAGAGTCTATTGAGTGTTATAGTAGAGTTTTATAGTGAGTTTAGAGTTTTTAAGTGTAAAAATTGAGTGTGAATTGTACAAAAAGGAAGAGACAAAGGAACTTCAAGGAGTCTATTGGGGGACAAACACGAGATAAGTTGTGTTTTTGTTTAGTTTTGTATATGAAATTCAAGTGTTATTGTGTTCTTCCTATGCATTCTGAATAGTTCTATTTTTTTTCTCCTTGTTATGAAATTATGTGAAATGGAAAATCAAAATTAATGTCCCTATAAAATTAAATAAATTGTGATAATCTTTAACTTAGATCTTAATTTACTATCAATTTGGCCAATTGAAATATTAAAATCTGTTGTTTGCAACTAAAAGTAAAGATTACATCTGAGATTTGGGGAGGTCAAAGTCCTTGAAAGGAGGGTGCAAATAAATATGGAAATATTATTTATCAGGTGTCGAATTGGAGATTATAGAGTGATAGGCTAAAATCCTCAATTTGGCCCTATCATTTGGGTGCTGAAGTGTAGATGTTAGCCCTCAGGTGAGCGGAATGTTGGAGCTTTGAAGTGACAGCCGGTATCCTCCCAGCCTAGCCGCAGATTCAGTAAACAAACATAGGATTAGTCAATGTTCTGTATGCCTGGACCAAAGGGTAAAAAATAGGTATTCTCTTATTTGGCACAATACAATTAAATTAATTTGATTTATCCATTCACTTAATTCTTTTAACAAGGGGAAAAAAACATCCTTATATTACATTTTCATAATCAATAGTAGTAGTAGTAGTTGATAAATTTTAGTAAGATTCCATTTAATTTACGTATATTCGATAGAAATTAGTTGGTTCGTAATCTCAACTTCCCTGTGGGATCAATATCCAGGACTCCACTAGAGCCCTGTATTACTTGCATGATACGTATACTTGCGTTGATAATGGGTAGCTTAAATTATAATTATTTGCGCATATATTGAAAAATTTATTGCACCTACACTAAAACTTCTTATTAAGCTAACCATTGTTACCGGCAAGGACAGGGAAGGTGGCTAGAAAACTGATGGGAGGTAAGAGAGGAGTTAATGAGGTTAACTACCTGTCATGATGGGTGGCTTGCTTGGAGAAATGCGTTAAGCCAAAAGGTATGGGAGAGTTGACCTTAGTGATGGAGCTTTGGTCCATGGCTCAATAGACTTGGGTCTAGTGGGTTTTGGCTGGTCTTTGGGGTCCCAAGGTAGGCTATGGTGGAGCCTATTTGGTCAATTTGGTTCAAATTAAGTGACATTGGGTTATGGGTCCAATTTAGGTCATTTTGGGTTTAGGTTGGGCTAGTTTTGGTTTGAGCTTGAGTTAGTTTTGGTTTGAGCTTGAGTTAGACCTAACTGATTATTCAAAATGATGTATATGACTGTCATGAAGTGTTTGAAAGGGGATTGGAGTGGTTTGAATTGATTTAGGGGTTCAATTTGGCTTGATTTGAGACTTTGGTCAATTTTGGGCAAGTTGGGTTAGCTTGAGCTTAAGTTAAGCTTGGGTGGGGTCCAAGGCCAATTAAAGGTTCAAAATGGTCTAGGATGGTGTTATAAAGGGTTCCCAACATTAATTGGGTGGAAATTTTAGGGTTAAGGCACTTAATTTGCAGAATTTTGGGCATATGACAAGTTTGGGTCAAAAATTAAGAAATTTGGCTCAAATGGTTTGGGTGAGGCTTAATCTCAAACTGGGGCAATTGATGGTTCAATTCTATTTAGGGAAGTTTTATGAAGAGTTTAAAACATTGATAGGGAGAGAATTGATTGTCATTGAGTCAATTTAAAGGATTTTGGTCACTTAGGCAAAATTGAGGGTTTTGGATTTTAAGTGAAATTAAACTTAAATTTGGGTCAATTTGAGCTTGGTTTTGGTTTATATTAAGGCTAAAGACATTGAATTAAAGTTTGGAATTGAAATTGGGCAAGATTGGGGTCAATTGGGTGGATATTGGGTTTAATTTGGGCACTTTTGTGTTAAATGGGTCAAATTGGGGCTTTTGGTCAACTTGGGCTAAATTGTTCAAATTGGGTCATGTGGTAGTTTTGAGAAATGAAATTAGGGATTTCTGGGAGGTTTTGGGAATATTTGGGAATTTTTGTATTTTTGGGCTTAAGGGGCATTTTGGTAATTTTACAAATTTTAGGGCTGTTTTGGAAGTTTTGGTAAATTTGGGTATTTTTTGGTCAATTTGAGTGGTAGAGAATATTTTAAAATAGGTTTTGGAGAAAAATGGGTATTTTGGGTAAATTTGAAAATTTTGGGAGATTTTAGGGTTTTAGAGTTATTTTGGGTAAATTTAGGGGCAAGGGATCAAAAATTGAAATTTTGGAAAAAATTAAGGTTGTTTGAAGGTGAGTAATATGGAATTATTTAGATTGAGCCATGGACCAAAGGGAAACCCTAATTTGGTCCTCTATGTGTTGGTACTAACCAAACCTTAACTTGGGGCTAAGCGGTTAGGAAAACCACGCACATGAGTTTCCAAAGAGTCAGGGGGTCAAGATGGGATGTGCTTTGTTTAGGGTTGTGAGTGTGAAGTATGTGTAAGCCCCAAACCTCGCAGGGTAAATCCTAAGGTCTGACCACCTATAGGAGACTTCCCTTGTGCTTCCTTATGCTTGGTTTCTTCCTCCCAAAAGCTGGAGGTTAGGCCTTAAACATATGAAAAATCCCAGTGAAATGAGAAAAGTTTGACTTTCTAAGGTGAGGGTCTCAAGACTAGTCCTCAAACAAAGTCATTAGGAGTGTCCTATGGCTAGACCCTATGCTATTTTAAAGAGAAACCAGACCTCAACCAAAAGTGAGGTCAACAAATGGTCCCCCAATAGGTGCGGTGTGCTGGGCAAGCACACTGCACATATTAGTGTTGATCGACGAGATCAACAAAATCAACACAACTATCAGAGTCAAAACTAAAGACAAAACATAGAATTTTGCAAGGAAGTTTCTGTTGGGATTATTTAGTTGAAACCTTCAAGTCCTGGGAACTCCTGCTGGAGAAGAAAAGTGGAATACCTTCATTAAGGGGGCTATGAGCTTCAAGCCTCCAAACTCTGAACGACTCTGATCCGAATCGATTTGAATTTAGAATTAGGAGATGAGAGTTAGGATTTTATTTGATTTCAAACTTTGATTTAAATCTTATGGAATTTTAATTTGAATTTTGAGTTTTATGGAATCTATGAAAATTTCAGGATTTGTAGAATTTTTGAGTTTGAAAATTTTAATTTCATGGGAAATTTTTGAGTTTTAAGTGAGTGCAGAGGGGGAAATCATAATTTAGGTACTGATCATACAAAGACAGAATCAAAATTTTGGTATTGATCCCGGAGGATGAGAACTGGAATTTAGGTACCAGTCTCATAAATGAGAATCAAAATTTCAGTACTGACCTCAGGATTTTGGGAGTCAGAATTTAGGTACTGAATCCGAAGGATGAGAACTGGAATTTAGATACCAGTCTCGGAAATAAGAATCAAAATTTTGGTACTGATCTCTGAAGGTGGGAGTCAGAATATAGGTACTGATCCCGAAGGATGAAGACTGGAATTTAGGTATCAGTCTCGGAAATGAGATTTGGAATTTCGGTACCGTTCATGGGATTTGGTGGATGTGGAAAATTTCTCAGAAGGGAAATGAAAATATAGGGATTCGAGAATGAGACGACTGTGCTCTGAACCTAGAATTTCATGGAAAGCAGAAAATTTCTTTGATATGATATGAAAAATATAAGGAATTTTAAGAATCAGACAATTAAGCCTTGATCCCAGAATTTCATGGAAGGTAGAAAATTTCTCGGAAGAAAAATGAAAATTTAGGGATTTTAGGGAATCAGATGACTGAGTTGTAACCCTAGAATTTCATGGAAGGCGTAAAAATTTCTCGGAAGGAAAATGGAAATTTAGGGAATTCAGGGAATTAGATGACTAAGCTCCGACTCTGGAATGTCATGGAAGGCGGACAAATTTCTTGGAAGGAAAATAGAAATTTTGGGATTTTTTTGCCACATTGTGGAGGAAAGCTCAGAGACTTACATCCAGCTCAAGAGGTAGCAGAGTGTTACATTAGGAAGGAAAGTTTAGGGACTCACATCCCATCCTAGAGGTGACAGAAATGGAAACAGAATTTAGGTACTGATTCCAAAATTTCATGAAGAGATTTTGGAGAAAATATAATGTTGACTTTTGAAGAAAGTAGGATTGGTGCAATTCGGCCAAGACTAGTAGCCGTTGCAAGATTTGTAGAATTTTGTGACATTTGGAATTTGTGGGAAGTGACGTTGTGTAAAGTATCAAATTTCGCTGAGTGCTTTCGGAAATGAAGAACTTGAGGGTTAGTGCAGGGACTCAGAGTCTCGAGAGAGAAAAAGTTAGCTTATCTTTTGTTTTTAAATTATCATTTTCTTTTAATTTTTTTTATTAAGTTTCATTTTATTTCATTTTGTTCGATTTCATTTTGTTCGATTTCATTTTGTTTGGTTTCATTTTGCATTGTTTGATTTTATATTCAATTTTCTTTTGATTTTGTTTCATTTCATTGGATTTTATTTAACTTTTTCTATTTGTTATTATATATATATATATATATATATCTTTTTCTTTTGTATTGTTCTTTGTTCGTTTTAATTTGGGACCGATCTATGGTCTTGTGGCTCTCGACAATCACGTTAAAAAGAGACATTTCTGACAAATTTGGGCAAACTAAAACAGAAATCTTCATTCAACTTTAGTAAAACTGATCTTATGTTGACAAGCATCACAAAAGTTGATCAAGCATACAATGTTAAATGAAAACTATAATATCATATCCGGCTGGTACAAAAGCAGGGACAACTGCTGTAATCCAGTGTAGAAGGTAGTAGATATCCGTCATCTGAGGATGTTCTGAGAAAAAGCAAACCTGCCAAGGCTACGCACCAGAACAAAAGTCCCCTTGCGAACACCCGGAGGTACTGCTTTCACAATGGTAATGGACAAAGATTTTCCAATTCTGGTTCTGGCTCGTAGTAAAATGACGCTTTATCTTCATCCATTCTTCTGAAGGTAACTGATACCCTTTATCCTGTAACTCCTGGGATGCAGTGCTTTGCAAGATCTGCCCCGTTTCCTTTCAGCACCAACACTGATTCGAGTGGTAAGGGGATCTCAACAGAACCTCAAACTCTCCCGGTCTGACAATCTAGATTTCTCGTCCAAACAAAATATTACTTTCACTCACAAAGGAGACTGTGCCGAAGGGCCTCACAAAGTCATGGTGGTCGATATGAGATGGGATGCAGTCCCCGTCCTCATAGATATTTATAATGCAGCTGTTTGGGATAAAGTCTGTGGGCAAGACATGCCATTCGACCATCCTTGTTATCTTCTTCTTGATCTACAACGACATTGGATCCACCTCATTGTGCTGTAAAATCCTTGGGGGATTACCCTGTCTGTCTTTTGCAAAATTGTAACAGCAGTCACACTGAATCATGACTCTACCCTTTCCACTTTTCCATTTTGTTGGCTCTGCGTACATCCTTTACTTCAGTAGGCTTGGTTTGCCCATGTCTTAGAGAGCGAAGACCCAATCCGGAATTTTTTCTTGATCGCTTCTAGCAAACACATCTGTGTATAACTCGAGGCCTTCCAAGATGTTGACGAATTTCCCTTGTATTTCTTCATAATGTTGAAATTCCTTCTTTCTAATTCTTCTAATCTTTGCCATTACGTAGTCTGGAACTATTCGCGGTGGTGGCGGTAGAACATAATATGGTACATATGGCTCTACATCAGGATGTTCCATTCTCCTTAGTAGCATCGAAGCGGCTGCATATCCATCAAATTTGCCATATTCCTCTAGCTGTAGAATGTGACACTATGGATACTCTGAAAATGCTCCTGTCACTGAAGGCAGTCTGGGTAAACCCGAGCTGCAAGTCAGACACCAAGTAAAGATTTCTTCCATCAAATCCAATGTCGGTGTGGGATCCTTAGTGGACTCTGGCTCAATATCTATGCATAATGTGCTATCATCAGTTTCCTTCATTTTTGGTTAGTAAAATTCTTCTGGAATGGGCGGTAGCTCGGCGCTAACTCCCATGTATGTCTCCTTTCCATCATGTCTAGGAGGCGACGCTTATGGAGATTTGCATTTCTTCTTTTTGTACGTGCCAACGGCGCATCTGAGACTCTTTCAATTGAAGCGGCAATAAGATCACCTTGTGGAGTAGTGACCATAGACAGAACCTGACTATGTTTGCTGGCGAGGAGGTGTGAGTCAACAAAACCTCTTATGCTCCCATATCCTGACGTCTGTCCGGTCTCTTTGCTACCATTTTTCATCATTGGCTTCATAATTGCAGTCTTCTTATATGTAGCCCTTCTCTTTAGAGCGTGAGGTCCAAACCGTCTTTTGAAAGCAAATGCCACGCGACTTGACACTTCTTGCACACGAAGACAAGAGAAATGTTAGTGGTTGACACTTTTCAAGAACAAGAACAATAACAAGCTCATTCTTATTATTTATTTAACAATTTTTTGCGATTATTTTGATGTGATTATCTTACTTAATATGATTTTATAAGATTTAGAACTGGAAATTTAATGAGTGTATTTTTATTTTGTGAGAAAATTTATTTTATTCCATTAATTTTTATTTTATTACAAAATTAGGACCCAGTCACAGATACTGGCCACATGGTTACAACTTAATTTACATTCCTTCTTCAACTTTATCACTTCACATACTATTTCTTTAGATATCGTCCATTTATTGGCGACATGGGTCTATCCCCTTGAGAATATACCAACTATTACGACTCACAAGAGAAAACTTGTTCTACCACAAATGGTCCTTCCCAGGTAGGTTCAAATTTTCCACTTATCTTGCGGTGTGCAAGAATAGGCCTTCTAAGTACGAGTACGAGGTCACTGATTTTGAACGACCTCGGGCGGACCAATTTTATTGTGAGCTTGAATCATTTTCACTTGGTAGAGTTCCAAATTTTGTTGTGAGAGTAATCTTTTTCCTTCGAGATTTTCCAAATCTCCAAGTCAAAGTTTAGCATTCTCTTCTATTGTAATTTGGTTGGCAACAACGATCCGGAGCGACGACAGTTAAACTTCCATCGGAAGAACCGCCTCAGACTCTTACACAAGTGCGTAAGGTGTAGATGCATTGGCATTCTGACTGTCGTCCTGTAGGCCCACAAATCTTCCAGTAAGTTCTAGTGTCATCCTCTTTTGTTGTCATCGAGTGTCTTCTTTAAGAACTGTACGAGTGTTTTGTTTAAGGCTTCTGCCAAGTCGTTTGCTTTGGGGTAATAGATTGTAGAATATCTCCAATCTATCCCGTGTCTTCTGACAAAATTGTTGATCTTTGTGCACTTGAAAGCGGACCCATTATCAGATATGATCCTTCATGGCACACCAAAGCGGTAGACAACATGATTCTTTAATAATTGTAGAGCCTGCTATCCTGTAACTTCCCATAGCGGCATAGCCTCTGCTCATTTGGAGAAGTAATCGGTAGCTACCAGAAAAAACATGTGTCCTTTGGATGACGGGGGGTCTATCAGAACCACTATATTCATGCCCCAACACTTGAATGGCCTCGAGGAAATCGTGGAGTCTAGAAAATTCCAAGGTTGGTGATAGACAATTCCATGCACTTGGCATTGATGACATTTCTTAGCTATGTCCATGCAGTCTGTCATCATTGCTAGCTAGTAGTATCCGAGTAGTTTGATTTTCATCTTCATTTTTATTTATGACCGGTGAGCTCCACATAATCTGTCATGTACCTCTTTGATCATTTTCTACGCTTCTGCTCTGCTGAGACATATGATCCACATATAATTGAAGGATCTTCTGTACAGTACATTGTCGATTAGAGCATATGACAAAGCCCTCTCCTGAATTTGATGCATTCCTAACTTGTCATCCGATAGTCTTCCTGTTTGCATATATTTTATTATCGATTGACGTCAATCTTCTGTATCATCTAACAATGTAGCGGCCACTTCTTCTTTTCTAATCTTATGAAAACTATCGTGGTTGATCTGCGACAAAATTTGACATCCTTGCACCGTAATATCTACAAAATATTTGAGCGGGCAAGCTAATTTTTTAGCAAGCTTTGCCAAAGCATCTGTGTAGGCATTATCTGCTTAAGGAAACCTATAGAATGTCACACTTGGAATATGTTCCAACAATTTCATCGTGTACCGATGGTATTCTTCTAATCTCGGTTTAAGAATTTTATACTGTTCTGCCACTTATTAGATGACAAGTTGTGAGTTTCCATATATTGCAATGTCTGTAATTTCTATTAAGATTTCCAATTCCAAATTGGTGATTAGAGTTTCATATTCTGCTTCGTTATTGGTACACAGCTTTTTCAGGTGGTAGGAATACGATAGTATGGCCCGATCTGGTGTCACAAAGATCAGACCAATTCCTACTTTTCCTGGTATCACTGTCTTCTGTCCTTTGTCTCTTCTAGTTGATGACACTCTGTCAAGGTACATTTCCAAATGTTGAGCATTAGGATCTTCTACTTCCTTTATCTGTTCATCTTGTAGATCATCATTGAGAAGGGACCCAACTGGTAGTGGGTGCGCCGCGAGAAAATTCATGAGAATTTGCCCATTGATAGCACAAAAGGGCACAAAATTTATATAAATTGTAATATTATCATCGATCACCTTGCAAAGCGTCTAGAAAGTGTTGGTCGGGTCATCAAATATTACAATGAATTAACTTTTTAAATCGGGTTGACCTTAAGAGACAACATGTAATGTCTAAGCTTTCGAGCGGTGAAAACCAAAGCTAGACAATGTTTCTCAATAGAAGGATACTTTTCGTTCGCTTGTATTAGACGTTGACTCGGGTAGTAGAGTGCATTTTCCTTAACCTCATCATTGACTTGAGCGAGTAAGGCTCCGAGGGACTCGTCTAAAGCTGTGGTAAAAAGCATCAAACGTCTACCCGGGATAGGGGCTGCTAAGACAGGTGGTGTCGTTAGGTATCGTTTAATATCTTTGAAGGCCCATTGACACGACTCTGCCCAAAAAAATATGACATCCTTTTGAAGTAAGTTCATAAAGGGTAAATAGCTTCTTGACAGACTAGATATGAAGCGTCTTAAGTATGCTAACTTTCCTTGAAAAGAACATAGTTGTTTCAATGTTGTGGGAGGAGGCATTTCTAAGATAGCTTTAATCTTCTCTGGGTCAATTTTGATTCCCTGATGACAGACAATGAATCCAAGAAATTTTCCGGAGGTAACGTCGAAGGCGCACTTTAAGGGATTCATCTTGAGATTGTATTATCGTAATCGTTCAAATATGATCCTCAAATCATACATGTGGTTTTCTTTTACTCTGCTCTTGGTTGGGGATGAGGTCATCGAAGATCTTCATCATTGCTCTTTGGTAAGTAGCTTCGACATTCTTCAATCCAAACTGCATCAAGGTGTGGTAGTAGATCCCAATTAGAGTTCTGAAAGTTGTAAGCGTTGCATCTTCTGAAGCCATCTTGATTTGATTGTATCCTGACCATCCATCTATGAAGGAGAAATTTTTATGTGATGACGCAATATCCACCATTAATTACGGTATTGGTAACTGGAATTCATCCTCTGGACATGCTTTGTTCAAATCTCTGAATTCGACATGTACTTGTATTTGTCCATTTTTCTTCTTAACGGGTATGACTTTAGCTAACCATGTCAGATACTATTCTTCTCGGACAAAGTTAGCATCTATTGATTTCTTTATTTCTACTGTATCTTGATGTTCTATTTCGAGGCGCACTCTTCAGGGAGCTTGCTTTACTGGCGTTCTACTTTGAACCACTCCTAGTCTTTGAACTGCAACCTTTAAAGATAGTTTAGACATTTCATCATAGCTCCAAGCGAAGCAATCCATGAATTCTGACAGTAACTTGATTAAGTTTTTAACCTCTTCTTTGTTGAGTAACGAACTTATGAAAGTGGGTCGGGGCTGCTCCTCATTCCCAATATTGATTTATTTTAATTCTTTTACAGTTGACCTGATTTCTTCTTTGAACTCCTGCGGGGCATCATCTATTGGTTGATCTTCGAACTTATCTTGAATGCCAAGGCAATCTTCTGCTGATTGACTAGTAACAACCATGCAAAATTATGAGTCATCGATGGGTCCGATCGTACCAAACCCAAGACCTTCTTTTGAGTTGAGTTTCTTTCTTTTTATATTCCATAATTTTTCAAACGATTGTAGCTTATCCTTTGGCATTTGTTTTGGTACATATTGTTGTTGAATTAATTTTTGTACATGTGGTGAAAAGTAACTAAAAGGTAATTCCATTAATTTATTAGAATCATTTTTTTTGAGATTTATACAAGGTTCATAATAGAAGGAGAAGCTCGGTAAGACTTGATCAATCTAAAACCATCATTAAATTTTGAACACTGGGAGAGTACCACTCAAATGTCAATTCCATCAATTCAATCAAAGAAACATCTTCAAATTTTACATCATTTTCAGAATTGGAAGAAGAAGCACTACAGTAAAACTTCATTGGCTTGATGCCTCCATCACATACCTTCTTGAACACCAAACCCTCGACCTTGCTAGAATAGATCGGGGTTAGGGCCATAGTCTTCACATAGCGGTTTATCTTCTCTTACATTGACTTATACTCTTCATTCTTTACATCTTTCAGAGATCTATCGAACTGTAGCTTCTTTTGATTGATCAAGATTGTTTCTGTCTTGATCTCTTCTTCCTTGGCATTAGTTTCCCAATTCACATTGATCACCAGATTCTTTCGTTCAACTATTCCAATGTTTCTTCCTCATCCTCATCCCCGGCCTTGACCTCGGATGTGAGCTCTGGAGAAACCTTAATCATCTCGCCGTAAGGGAGTGGTGAGGAATTATTGAACTAAAATTTTAGGATCTTTATCTTCTGTTGTTGCTTTTGCTTTATTTGGTATGACATCTCTGGAGAAAACTAATTTCTTTGGAGGTGCATAGTAAGAGACATCATCTTGTATTCCCACTTCATGTACGAAGAACGGTTACAAGTCGCCTTTGATGCACTGTTGTTGACCTCTTTCGTAGTACTTGATGCATTAATGTATTGACGAGGGTACCATCTGGTGTTCGTGAATTCAGGGCTAACTCAATAGGGCATTGAGAGAAGTTTATGAATTGATGATGTGGATTTTTTTCGTGGTTTTTCTTGAATCACCGATCCTCATTGCTACTGTAATTGATCCAAGAGCCTATTCTCCTTTCTGATTGAATCCTTTTAAAATATTGTCAAGTGCGAGCTCATGGGCATCGATTTCTAGATATGCTGGAGTCTGTAGATTCATATGCTAATTGATGCTCCGGGATCAACTAATACCCTGGAGAGTGTGAAGCTTCCAATTATCACAGAAATGTATAGGGGTCGGTTATGATCCACTGACTCAGTAGTAGATCATCATCCGTGAAGGTGACACCGTACTTTCCTCTAAACAAGCAAACCTCATCTAAGGGATTATCTGCCATATGAGCTAAGCAGATTTCTGGTTCAAGCAAAGCCTTGATCAAAGTTTCCCTCATCTCCTTTGACAGGACCAGAGCATCGTAGATGCTTAACTTAGCTGGAAATTTCTGAATATGGCTAACACGTTATATTCCACTTTACGGGTCGGTTCTTCGACTTCTTTATGGACGGGTGGCTCTTCCACTGGTGGAGTAGTTTCTTCTTGTATAATTATTTGCTTCCCTTTATCCTTCGGACCCATTCTCGGGGGAAGGACTTTTTCACTTCTTAAGCTGGCTTCTGTTATTTTTTTCTAGATCTGGTGCTGGATATGTTGGTGTCTCTTACTGGCCCTTCTAGAGCTTCTTCGGAATCTGATAACTCCAATTCTATTGCAATTGGAGCTCCTTGGAATTCACAAATGAACTCGTCGCATCCTAGGCTTTCGTAGCCATTCTTGTAGATGTCCCCTCCTTCATCACTATCATTGAGGTTTTGTATGGTTTGAGAATTGTTATTTGTATCGAAATTGAGATTCGTGTTAGGTTGGTTGTTGTTAGTTACATATTTGTTAGAATATTTAAAACGTAGCTAACACCGTAACTCTTATCATTATAATATCCCACCGTGGCAAAATAAATAATCATATAGAGTCAG
This sequence comes from Papilionanthe hookeriana x Papilionanthe teres, assembly GCA_022702705.1. Taxonomy (NCBI): domain Eukaryota; kingdom Viridiplantae; phylum Streptophyta; class Magnoliopsida; order Asparagales; family Orchidaceae; genus Papilionanthe; species Papilionanthe hookeriana x Papilionanthe teres. Next base: position 24,932,673 of record CM040427.1, read on the forward strand.
AGGTTTGAGGGATTTCTCCCCGAATCGGAAACAACCATCCTAGGATAAGCAGCCCCCACTCTACTTTTTGGTGTCTCAATCTTCTTCTCTTCTACGATCTTTATCTCCTTCTGGGGTGGCTCTTCTATTGAAATTGATAGTGTCGGCTTGACGGGTTTCAAACTTTGAATTGAAGCATATACCGAAGCGGTCTAAACGTGCTCCAATATTTTATGTAAAGATTTCGTCTAAACAATACTCCAACCATTATTGGTTGCATAGGTATCTATTGGAATAATGGGATCAACCAAAATGACATTGACAGAACCTCTTCTTTGGGGTTCCTTCGTGTACTCTTTTAGGATCATTATGTTCTCTTTCCTGAGGTTGTTCTGGAGCCAGTTCTTGAAGGTGAAATAGTCTTCTATTTTGTGTCCGAGCATCCTATGGTGAGGACAATACATCGGATGATCTTTCTTGTCGACCTCCTCTGGCTTCTTAGGCTCTGGCAATTGAAAATCAACCATCTTACTTAAGCTGCGGAACATTTTGATCACTGCTTCATTCTTAAAAAGATATTCCTTACTCAAAAACTCATTCAGGCCACGTGTCAGCTGAGGTGATTGTTGATCATGACATTGCGGCGGTCGATAGTTTGGTCGAGGTGATTGATAATTTTGCTGAGGTTGTTGATAATTTTGTTGAGGTGGTTAATAACTTGGCGGAGGTCGCTAGTAACCGTGTTGCGACCGCTCTGGTTGTATCTGCATTGGTTGTTTTCCCTTGTCCATTGCCATGATGATTCCAGATTTCTTCTCAAATGCCTTCACTGACTTTTGCTTATCGGTCTTATCAATGAAACTTAGTTGCTTTGCTTCCTCTTGCAAGCTCCCAGCCTTACTAAGCAAATTTTCGAAAGTCTTAATTGTGAATCCTTTGAAGAGAAGTGCTATCGGGCTGTGAATGCTCTTTAGCAAGATACTAACTGCATGCTGCTCTTGGAGTTGTGGTTCACTCTTCATGCTTAAATTTCTCCATCCAAGGATGTAGTCGGCAAAGGTTTCATTCTGCCTCTGTTGCTCTACCACTAGATCACCAATATTGATGTGGTGTTGAGCCCCAACGAACCGTTTAATGAAAAGATTTTCTAATTCTGTGAATGTTTTAACTGAACCATTTCGCAACTCTGCATACCAATCGAGGCGATCCTTGACAGGCTGATAACGAATTGGCGAAATAGCAAAGCATCACTCCCACCGGCGTTGCAACAACTAGCACAAAAATGTGCGATATGCTGCCGGGGGTTTCCCGTACCGTTGAAAGGCTTAAATAGAGGTGGTACAAAGCCCTTTGGGTATTGGATGTCATCAAATTCCTTAGTGTAAGGTATACCCATCTGAATAGATGCTCCACTCTTGGACTAGGCTAGGGCTTCTTGTACTTGCTGTTCCACCATGATTTTAATGTTCTTCTCGGGTATTAGACTTTGACCAGATTCTTTCTTGAGTTGTTCATCTCCATTGACGGAGGCAACCATTTTTCTCCCATCACTGATATGGATGACTTCTGGAGGCACTTCTTTTGGTGTCTGCAGCTGACTCTGGAGGGCGGCTATGACGGTGTTCATTTCTTTCATCCTCTTTTCCAACTATTTTATTGTGTCATCTCTTTGTTGCAGGAGTCTGTTCAATAATTTTGGGTCTTCTTCCGCACTTGCTGGGATTTTCCACTGTGATGATGATCGTGTCTGCACCCTGTTGAACTCTGTGAATTCTTCTTCCATATACTAGAATAGATCTTCTTAAGTTTTTTGTTTTTCTTCTCGCTCCCTTGCTAATAGTTGAACATCAGTCCTTAGTTGCTCCAAGGAGGCCTTGAGGGGTCTTCCTCTAGCTGTCCCGTGGCTTGATGATGAAGGATGACAAATTTCTCCTCTCGAGACTATTTTGGGAGCGGTGGTGATTTCCTCAGATCGAGGCTCTTGAGTGGGACTCTTCCCAAATCGGGTCATCGGTACGGGCTCGACAATCTTTGGTTTCCACACCATCCTTCTTGCAGTTTGGAGCCTAGCACTGGATGGTTTGTCTGCATTATGTTGGTAGGTGGTGTGCTTCCTAATTGTGTAGCCCTTATAGGCGAGTGAGGATCTTTTCTGATCAATTTGTTGTCTCCTTTTTGGTATGACTCTTTCTTGAATGGTGACAAGGGTCACTGATGCAACTTTTTTAATTTGCAAAAATTAATGAACTCAGATTTAGATTTATATATTGATTTAAATGATAATGAGTTACACAATTAACGCAAGTATACTTATCGCTCAAGTAATACAGGGTTCTAATGGAGTCCTGGAATATCAATCCCACAGGGAGGCTTTACTTTTATGGCGTAACACAGAAATCTCTTATCGAATCATAGCACAATTGTAAGTGGTTTGATTCTTAAAGTAAAAACAAATAGGTTCAGTTACTATTTCTACTATAGCACGTTCTAAATTCTAGCAAGTTAAACTAATACAAGACTAAATTTATAACAAAGTTCAGTTGCAAGAAAAAGTCTTCCTCCTTTACATTCATAATGTGATGATTATTGTGACATAGATCAGTAATACAAATGTATTGTGCCAAATAAAAGCATTCCTATTCTTTATCCATATTTCAGCGTTTAAAGAACATTTGCTAATCCTAAGATTAGTCCCCAAATCTGTGGTTAGGCTGGGAGGATACTGACTCTCACTTCAGAGCTCCCACTTCCCTTCACCTGAAGGCTAACTCTCGTTTCAGTTTCTAAACATTAGGACCGAATTGAGGATTTCAGCTTATCACTCTTAAATCTTCAATTCTATGCCTATTAAGGTATATTTCCCTATTTATTTGCAATCAGTCCCCATGAACTACATCTCTCATTCATGGACATTGAACGCGACCTTCACTTTTGTTGTGAAACTCATAATCCTTTCGGAACATATGTTTCACAACAAGTTTTAATAATTCAATTGGCTAGATAAAAAACTAAAGGAAGTTTTAAGTGAAAATGTCATCACAAATTCTCCATAATAAATCGGCACATCATTTCCATTTCACAACATAATCACATCTCATGAAAAGGATAAATACAAAAAAATGTACACAAGACACATGAGGAAAAGATGACAAAACATGGATTTTATATATAAAAACAAAATCATACAAACAAAGTAAAGTAAAGACAACTTATATCAAACTCTTCCCCAAGCAAATCTCAAGGAATTCCTTTGACTCTTACTCTTTCTTCACAACAACACACAATTCTCTCTTTAAAATAGTAAAGAAGAAAAAATCTCTCACTTTCCCTCTCCTCTTACACTCCTTAGAAGAGAAAACACAACCCTAACTTCCTACACAAAATGGAAAGAAAACTCTCTCTAAACTCTAAAATCTTCTCTTCCTTTCTTCCCCCTCAAAAATTTGGCTCCAAAAGTGTTTAAATTCAGCCAAAACTGAATTCTTAAGAGTTTCCTCATACAACCTTTCAAAATCAGGCCAAATACATTGAATCTAGTTCAAAATCAGGATAGGGTACTGTCCGACACTGGTAGGAGTGCTGTTCGGCACATTATTCTGCCAGAACGTCTTAACTCTCTAGAAAATAGCGTTGTCTGGTGCTGGTGACAGCGTTGTTCAGCACTAGTTCAATAAAATGCTCTTTTGTCCTTTTTCGCTCTAAATTTGCTCCTTTTCGCTTCCTTTTGCTCCAAAGGCCTAAAATCATTATACCTGAATGAAATCATCAAAAACACATTCCTTTAAAGTGCAATATCATCAAAAAATGGAATGAAATGAATAGTAAAAAGATATCAAATTTTTAATGAATCAAGATCCTCCAAACTTAACTATTACATGTCCTAAGGTAATTCTAGTTAATACATAAAATTATGATCCACTGCAATGAACTTTCTTTCTAGAATACCATAAATTTGATTTATATAAGTACAATAGTAAAATTTTTAGAAAGAACAGTGAATAAATCAAGTAAATTCTGCAGGAGTAAGAATGTCTACTAATCAATTCTAAGAGTTCTAGCTTTCTATTCATTTCAAAAAATGACTGCAGATTGTCCTATTAAGGCACTTAAAAGGATTACATGAAAAGAAGTTTATGAGTGCACTACTAGTAAAGATGCTAATCCATACATATAAGTTCAGTAAATTAATTAAGTTTTTCCCTTTAGGTAGGTCCAAGTTAAGCTAATTTTTGATTAGGCATCTCCTCAAGCTTCTCCTCACATCTCTTTTTCTTTTCTTTTGATTTTTTCTTTTCTTTTCTTTTCTTTTTTTTTTGCTTTTCTTTTCTTTTCTTTTCAGTGGAGATTACTGTATTTGGATAGCCTTTAATGATTTTAAACTTCACTCTTCTCACCCTAAATTTTAAACTTACCACATTCCTTTACCTTATAGGCATTTCTTTAGCATATTAATGATTCATCATAGAGTCTCAATCCTTTCCTATCAAATAAAATTTTAAGATTCTTAATATTTCAAACATAAAATTTTTATTACTTTGAATAGTTAACTATATTCCTATACTTTTATACCAAATATCTTATATCACAAAATTATTTTTCATTACCAAATAATGTCATTCAATTTTATAAAATACTTAAATAAAATCAAAATACATTTATCTGAAATTGAGTTCTATTACAGGAAATTATGTTAATAATTTTGAAAATAATTTTAAAATGAGAACAATTAACAGTTAATTCTTTTCCTTCCCCAAACTTAAATTTTTGAATATAATTAACATGGAATATTGAAAAGTTTTAAATATAACTCATACCTCAATATTCTAGGCTTTTCATACCGTTGAGTTCAAGCAGGTTTTTCTTTATAAAGTAGAAAAGTAGACCTGAAATAATTAAAAAACATTTCTATACACAAATACGAGTTAGAAGTTTATAAAGAAGAAGTTTAAACACAATAAACAGTGCACATAACTTTAACATTCAATTGTTACTTTTAAAAATTAAACTAGCAATCCAAACACATAAAACTCTACTATCACATCACATCCATCACAAATTAACAATAAAGTCTACTACAAGTACATCCGCATACACATATAACATCTCAGACACAAAACATACGGAATCTCAGGTACATCACAAACAGAAAACACAAATACATCACTAAGTTTAATAAAAATAAATAAAAATAAACATACATAAACTACCAATCTTCATCTTCTGCAGGAGCTCCACCATCATCAAGTTCTTCAGGTTGGTATGGAGTATACTTAGGGTAAGTAGGAAATATAGCATCAGTGTCTCCCCTGAAAAAATCTCATTTGTGCGTCATGATAAGCTATCTCATATTCTCTCCACCGCCCTTGATAATCATCATTAATTTTGTTACTCACTTCTAGTCCCTCTACTCCGGTGTTTAACCTTTCCAACTGATCCATAACATCATGCAGAGTAGGCTGTCTTGATGTAGATGGTCTATCTCGACTAGAAGAAGTCTCATTAGCTTTCTTACTCCATTTCCATCCTACATGGGCTTCATAAGTTTTCATATTCAGTTTAGTAATGGGTTTACCTCATCATTATCTTCAATCACTATACCTGACTGAATACATAAAGCATGAATCAGACTAGGGTGTCCTAGTCCTCACATAGTTTCTCCTTTTGAGCTTGTGAAAATACTTTTATAAATAATAGCCTCAATATTTATCTTCTTCATGTTCTCAATACAGTAATTCATAACAGCTCTATCAACAGTAACTCACTGTGATGGTTGGCAGGTAACAATCTTACAGAAATGAAATAATGTCAGGCTTTTGACACAGGATTTAAAGTAGAAAGGGGTAAGTTAACTTTTAGTCTCTGCTTAATCTTCCATTCCCCTTTTCCATCAGTTAAAAAGTTCACAATCATATCCAATGCTTCATTTGTTATAGAAAAATTTTCATATTCACAATGGTAGGGTGCTCTCAACTGATAAAATACATTTATGCTGGTAGGGGTGAATTAAACCATTTGGCCTCTAACCAGAATGTATTCACTCTCAGAATAATACATATTTGCATAAAATTCTCTAACATTACCCATCATCACATTTATAGTAAAATAATAGAAAATCTCTCATTGACGATTATCAATCATTTCTTCCAGCATTCCTCTAGGATTTTCAAAGGCTCTTTCTTGAGTACATTTATTATTATTAAGAAACGTACTAAAACGTGAATAGACATTGAAATTTACAAATTTACTTTCATCATATTCAGATTTCCTCTTCCCCTTAGCCAATCTTGGAGCCATTTGTCTAAAAATACCAAAATTTTTCAAATCAATTTTAAAATTACAATGCAATGCACTCCAATATAAATTTAAAAAGATAAGAACTCAAAATCCATGAAAAATCTCCAAAGTTTCTCCAAAAACTTCAAAATTTTCAATCTTCCTAATGTAGGAGAATTCCACAGTTAAAATCGAAAAATTTTGAGTTGAAGCGTAGCTCTTACCAAGAGAAGATGAAATCTAAACTTTCCCGACCATGAAATTGCTTCAAATCTAAATGCTAGTGAGCCTTAGGTGCGAAAATTGACCTTGACTGGAGGTTGAAGAAAAAGATTTGGAAAAAAAATGACGGGTCCCAGGGTTAAATAGTGAAAATTTAGAGTTTCGAGCAGTTTTCAAGTTCGAGCGCTATCCGGCACTGGAAGCAGCACCGTTCGGCCCATTATTATATAGAAATGGGCAAACTCTCTGACTTTTGGCACTATCGGGCACTGGTGGCAGCGTCGTTCGGTGCCAGTTCAAAAACTGGGCTTCGAACTTTCTTTTGCAATTTTGATCTTTTCAAGTCCGCTCCAATGTCTAATTAGTCTAATTAAGCATTGAATAACATCTTAAAGCCTTGACAAATGATATTTTATAACATAAACAACACATAACATTACTTTCATATATAAAATCCATGAGTCATACACATACACACAACACTAAACATTACACATTTTCAAGCCATATAATCTTAAATTTAACGTCACACACAACCATAACACAATAACACTAAGAACTAAACAAACAAGCATGTCCAAATATAGCATTTAAGCCAAATAAAGTAAAGCAAAGCAAATTAATCTGATACACAAATACATAAATATAATAATCAAATTTTAATCCTTCCTCCAAACTATCTTCAATTCTAAGATCTCCCTTCGATTGAGCATGAACAAATAGAATCCTCTTCAATCCAACCTTTTCTTCTCATCAATCGCGTCAAACTTCATTCAAGATATCCAGAATGATCTAAGTGCTCCTTCATTCTCCAATCCAAAAGATTAAAGAAATCAGAAAGATTGTTGATTGCATTCATCAGATGTTGTACTTCCTTCTCTAATTTCTTAATTTTCTTCAAGATGATCTGTGAACTTTCAGGAAAATAAGGAGGAATAGGTGCTGACCTTTGAGATGGTTGATCTTCAATAATGCTCATATCATTCATATCACCAATTTCCTGGTTATTATATGCATCTGTTGGGTCTATAGGCTTCAAAGGTAGAAGTGCTCTTTCCCAGTTCTTATATGGCACTTGTGATTGATTGCAAAGGAGAAATATGGTGGAAGGATTTCCAAGACCATACTTTGATCCATGAACGATCAATCCCAAAACAGACTTAACAATTATCGAACCAACATCAATAGGCATTCCTATTTGAATACAATAATTCAGAATATCACACTCCTTAGCTACCTTACTGATTTTCATTGTTGGGAGCAATTTTGCACAAATGAAGTAATGTAAGTGTTTCGACATAGGATTTAACAGTGTGGTCGAGAAACTTACATAAATGTTATCTCTTATCTCTCATTCACCACTTTCATCTATTAGATATCTGTATATGTCATTCATATTGTCATTTGTTGGGGCAAAATTTGAAGAGTGGCAGATTGGCACATTCTCAATCATGTATAAATCATTAATCTTTGCAGGAGTAAATGTGACAAACCTACCTCGCACATAAACTGATCATTGGGAAGATTTTCATAAAACTCCTTCACAGTAGGAACAATTACAATGGTAGTAGTGTAACACAATGTTTCCCAACATCTCTGAATAATAATTTCATCAATTCTAGTAGTAGAAGAATTTGTACCTCGATTTACAAAGCCTCACTCCTTAATTAATCTCATTTTCAAGATATTTTATTGAAAAGTCACTGCACCTCGAAACTTACAAATTTTCTACCGTTGAATACTTGAAATCTTTAAGTTTCCATCGAATAGGAATCCATTTGGACAAGAATTTGGGTCTTCCTCTTCGTTCCTTTGGCAGTTCCAACGTTTAGGGGTGGTTTTTGGGAGTTATAATGGAGGATTTACAACCTAGAACAGCTAAAAGTCAAATTTTAAAGACGAGAAACGATTTTCTGAGCAGCAGCTCTGTCCCGTGCTGATAGCAGCACTGTTCAGCGCCAGTTCAAATTCGCCAAACTTCACTTCGTTCAAATTTTTCCAAATTTTGATTTGATTTAATTCTTAAATGTTATTAATGATAATTAAGGAAGAATAAGACATAATTAAGTAACAAAAAAACACAAATAACATATAAAACAAAGCAGACACTTAATAACTGTGTGTTGCCTCCCACAAAGCGCTTGGTTTAACGTCGTCTGCCTGACATAACTTTTAGTTATTCAGGTTGATCCAACATTAAAACATCTTTAAAATTAGGTCTATTGCCTTCAAATTATGGTTTTAATCTTTGGTCATTAACTTTGAATATTTTTCCAGATTTAGGGTCTTTGATAATCACAGCCCCAAACTGATATACTTTTCCAACAATGAAATGTCTTGTCCATCTATATTTCAGTTTCCCAGGAAATAACTTCAATCTTATATTGTATAATAAAACTTTTTATCCTGGTTCAAATTCCTTTTTGACAATCTTCCGACCATACCATATTCTTCTTCTTTCCTTATATATTCTATCATTAGCATATGATTCATTTCTAATTTCTTCCAATTCATTCAATTGCAACAGTCTCTTCTCACCAGCATATTTTAAATTAAGACTCAATTTCTTTATCGTCCAATATGCTTTATATTCCAATTCAACCGGCAAGTGATAGGTTTTTCCAAATATTAATCTGTAAGGCGATATTCCTATACTAGTTTTATAAGCACTTCTGTATGCCCATAAAACAGTATCTAATCTAGCAGACCAATCCAATTTTTCAGGATTAATATCTTTCTCCAGAATTCATTTAATTACACGATTAGATACCTCTGCTAAACCATTATTTTAGGGATGATAATCTGTAGAGATTTTATGCATAATGTAATATTTTTCCACCAATCTCTGAATCAGATTATTCTTAAAATGGGATCCTCCATCAGTGATGATTACTTTAGGCAATCCATATCTTGTGAAAATATTTTTCATTAAAAACCTCGATACACTTTTAGCATCACACCAAGGTAAAGTTATTGCCTCAATCCATTTTGATACATAATCAACAACAATCAGTATATATATATATATATATATATATATATATATATATATATATATATATTTCCAAATGAAGCCATAAATGGTCTCATAAAATCTAATCCCCATGCATTAAAAATTTCAACTTCCAGAGTGAAATTAAGAGGCATTTTATTTTTTCTATATATATTGCCTATTCTTTAACATTGATCACAAGTTTTGATAAATTTATAAACATCCTGAAAAGTGTAGGTCAATAAAATCTAGATTGCAAAATCTTATGTGTAGTTCTATCAATTTTGAAATGTCCTCTAAATCAGAATCATGACATTCTCGAATAACTTTTTTGGTTTCTTCAAAAGGCACACATCTCTTAATAATAAGATCTTTACATTTCTTGTACAGAGAGGGATCGTCCCAGAGAAAAAATTTAGCATCATGCTTAATTTTTTGCTGCTGTTGCATTGTTAAATTAGGTGATAAAATATTACTAACGATGTAGTTCACAATATCAACATACCACAGTAAATTTCCTTTAATAATATTATATATATGTTCATCAGAAAAAGTTTCAGTAATTTCCTTTTCAAAATCATCTAAATTAGGTTGTTCAAGTTTAGATAAATGATCAGCTATTTGATTATCGACCCCTTTTCTATTAACGATCTCAAAATAAAATTCTTGAATTAAAAGCATCCATCGAATCAGTTTTGGTTTTGCATCATTCTTTTGCAATAATTATTTAATAGCTTCATGATGAGTATGGACTCTATATTTAGCTCTGATTAAGTAAGATCTAAAATTTTCATAGGCATATACAATTTCTAGTAACTCTCTTTCAGTAGTAGTGTAATTAATTTGAGTAGCAGTGAGGGTCTTTCTAGCATAGTATATAACTTTAAAGATTTTGTCATGTCTTTGCCCTAAAACAACTCTGATAGTGTAATCGCTAGCATCACACATTAATTCAAATGATTTCTCCCAATCAGGTGAAACTATTATAGGTGCAGTAATTAATTTTTCCTTCAATAGATCGAATGCTTTTAAACATTCATCATTAAAATCAAACTTTCTATCTTTTTCCAAAAGTTGGTATAGAGGCTTAGAGATTTTTTAAAAGTCTTTGATATATCGCCTGTAGAATCCTACATGTCCCAAAAAGCTTCTTACCCCTCTCATAGTTGTTGGAGGTAATAATTTTTTTATAACATGAATTTTCACAGGATCTACTTCCATTCCATGTTGAGATATTTTATGCCCAAGCAAAATTCCTCCTGCAATCATAAATTGACACTTTTCCCAGTTTAGGACTAAATTTGTTCTTTCGCATACCTCTAAAATTTTTTATAAGTTGCATAGGCATGCATCAAATGAATCTTCAAATGCTAAAAAATCATCTATAAACACTTATATTCTATCAACAATTAATTTACTAAATATGAACGTCATACATCTTTGAAATGTTGCACGTGCATTGCATAATCCAAAGGGCATTTTTCTAAAATCAAAAGTTTTATAAGGGCTAGTAAATGTAATCTTCTTTTGATCCTCAAGAGCAATAGGTATTTAGTGATAACCAGTATATCCATCTAGAAAGTAATAGTACTTGTGTCCAGCAAGTCTGTTTAGCATTTGGTCTAAAAAGGGTAAAGGAAAGTGATCTTTATGGTAGCGGTGTTTAATTTTATATAATCAATACATATTCGCCAACCTGTGACTTGTCTTGTTGGTATATGTCATCTCGATCATTTACATCGACAATCACTCCTCCTTTCTTAGGAACACAATGAATTGGGCTCACCCAAACAATATCAGAAATAGGATATATAATTTCCGCACCTAACCACTTTAAAATCTCTTTTTTAACCACTTATTTCATTATTAGGTTCAGTATCCTTGGTGGATCAACCTTGGTTTGTGTTGTTCATCCAATAAAATTTTGTGCATACAGATAGAAGAACTGATTCCTTTAATATCAGCTATGAACCAATCAAAAGCCTTTTTGTATCATTTTAAAGTTTCCAATAATTTTTATTTTTGATATTCATTTAAATCTGAAGATACAATGACTGGTAAGGTAGATTATTCTCCTAAAAATATATACTTTAAATAATTAGGAAGAATTTTCAGCTCATGTTTAGGGCATTTAATGATAGATGGAATCGAATTTTTATCTCCACTTTCCATAGTATCAAATCTTTCAAAATTTTCCCGAACAAAGTCTAACTTTTCACTTCATATCATCCAAATCATCTTCATTTTCACTTTCATTTTCATCCTCACATTCCAGATTTTTTTTAAATATTACTCTAAAATGATCTTCTCTCAAATAATCGCAGACTTCCATTCAATAGCACTCATTATCTTTTTCAGTTGAAGGGTACTTCATAGATTTCAGAATGTTGAAAGTTACCCCTTGGTCATTAACTCTCATAATTAATTCTCCTTTTTAGACATTAATCATAACTCTCGCAGTAGCAAGGAATGGTGTTCCCAAAATAATGGGAATTTCTTTATCTTCCTCCATATCTAATACAATAAAGTCCACGGGAAAGATAAATTTATCCACATTTACTAATACATCTTCCACAACTCCTTTAGGATAAGTGATAGAACAATCAGCCAGTTGAAGAGTCACAGATGTAGGTGAAATTTCTCCTATTTCCAATCTTTTGAAATTTGATAAAGGCATAAGATTAATAATAGCTCCAAGATCACATAATGCTCTTCCAAAAAAATTTTCACCTATAGCGCACGGGATAGTGAAACTACCTAGGTCTTTAAGTTTTTCAGGAAGCTTTTTCTAAATAATTGCACTACACTCACCGCTAAGTGCAATAGTCTCATGGTCCTTAAACTTTCTTTTCTTTTTAAATATATCCTTCTTAAATTTTATATAATTAGGCATCTACTCTAATGTTGCAACAAAGAGAATATTAATCATTAAATTCTTAAGCATTTCCAAAAATTTTGCAAATCTATTATCCCTGCTCTATTTTTTTAGTCTTTGAGGAAAAGGAGGAGGTGGTTTTTCAACAGTTATCTTCATTGGTTCTAACGGATATTCATCTGGATATATCTTATTAGAATCTTTCTCAATGTTCACTTCCTCTCTTTCAACTTTGACTTCTTTTTGAACTCTTGGTTCCAATTCTTTTTCACTCCTTAATTGAATAGCCTTTATTTGCTCTTTGTTTTGATCTTTCGGGTTAATCTCAACATTGCTAGGAAGATTCCCAGAAGGTCTATTATTAAGCGCAGTAAAGATATGTCCCAATTGATTTTCAATGTTCTTCATCGCAAAGTTTTGAGCTTGAATTTAATTACCCATATTTAGAATCATTTCTTTAGTAGACAACTTCTTTTCCTTAAATTGTTGATTACTATTAAAACCAGGAAGATAAGAAGGTCTAAAATTGGTATTTCCTTGGTTGTTCGGATTTCCAACTGGATTCATAGGATGTTTCCCCATTGCGGATTAACAATAGTATTGGTGTTATTCCAGTTGAAATTCAGAAGATTCCTCCAACTAGGATTATAATAATTTGAATAAGGATTATTAACTTTATTAACATTCAAGGTTTCATAAGACATTTGAGAGTCCATCATCTGTCCTGATGAATTTTCTTCTAACACTGGGAGTGTTGGAAAATAATTCATTTCATATTGATCTATTTTCTTAGAAAGTGAAGCAATTTGAGAGACTATCATAGTTATCGCATCAGAATCATGAATAATGGATACTCTCTTAGGACTTACCCACTCAGCTGGCCATTGAATATTATTAGTAGTCATCTCTTCAATTAACGAATATGCTTCATTAAAAGGTTTTGACATTAATGATCCACTAGCAGCAGCATCAATAATATATCTCAAAGATCCCACTAATCCATTATAAAGGGTTTGAATTATTAACCAGTCTGGTAAAGCATAGTGTGGACACTTCCTCAGAAGATCTTTAAATCTTTCTCAAGCTTCATATATGGACTCTCCATCAAACTGACTAAAAAATGTGATGTCATTTCTTAACTTAGCAGTTTCGGAAGGAGTAAAATATTTCAATAGAAACTTTTGTGAAAGCTCTCCCTAAGTTCTAATAGATCTAGGTGCTAACAAATTTAAACACTCCTTAGCCTTATCCCTTAGTGAAAAGGGAAAAAGTTTAAGCCTAACATCATCGTTCTACACTCCATCATATTTAAAAGTAGCACAGAGTTCTAGAAAACTTGGGAGATATAAGTTAGGATCTTCATTAGTTGCTCCTCCAGATTGATTATTCTATACCATTTAGATAATAGTGGGTTTAAGCTCAAATGAATTAGGAGCAACATCAGGATTTTAAAAAGTTAAGTAAATTTCATATGCTATTGGATTAACATAATCTCTTAAAGGTATTGGTATATTTTCATTTTGATTGTTTAAATTGTTTGCCATTTTGTGAGGATTTGCAGATTGTTTTTGTTAGTTTTGAATTTTTCTAATAATATGCTCTAATTCAAAATCGTAAGGCACTAAACCTATAGATTCGATACTATGCATGCAAACACAATAAACACACACTAACAATAAATAGACACACAACTATGACTTGCAATTCAAAAATATGATTTCAAATACTGCAAAAATAAATTTTAACAGTTACTTTTAATTTTTTTTACCTTGCCTACCTGGCAACTGCACCAAAAACTTGGTGCGACTTTTTTAATTTGCAAAAATTAATGAACTCAGGTTTAGTTTTATATATTAAATTAAATGATAATGAGTCACACAATTAATACAAGTATATGTATCGCTCAAGTAATACAGGGCTCTAATGGAGTCCTGGAATATCGATCCTACAGGGAGGCTTTAATTTTATGGCATATGTCGGCATATTTTAGGTTAGGTGTTTTATTTTGAAAAGGGGTCGCCTAACAGAAATTGTAGGCGAATTTTTAATTTAATTTAAATAAATAATTTGAAAAGTAGTATTTGATTTTTGAAAATAATTTTACATTTGAAGATTTTAAGATATGAAATCAAACTGATCTCACAACCCAAATAGTTTATATAAACGAACACCGCATCACAAACCGTGTATCTATCCTAAGGATAGGCACACTGCTTGATGGTGGGGCTCGATTAAATAAACTAGAAGATTTGTGACGTTCGTTTGGTCTGCGAACCAATTTTATAAGCTGACAAATTCCCCTGCTTAATATGAAAACATTAAACAGGGTTTATATTACCCGGGTTCTTTAAAATTCCCTATAAGGGCAAGCCCCATAGTTAATTACATCTTAAGTGACGAGAATCACCTAAGAAAACTCTCGATAATAATCGATAATTACGCTCTCGAGAATTTCAAAGTTTAAGTTTTCAAGGGATTGAATTTTGGAATTTCAATAGGGAATGGATCGAGTTTGGAACATTTTGTTTTGGGAATTCAAAGGAAGAAAGGTAGGAGAAATTACAGATTCGAAGCGAACTTCGGTAATTCCCCGTCTATCCTATTGTTTGGCTTGAATTTAGGAAAGTCCTAATATTTATTTAATGTTTTGATCTTGCCAATTTTAGTTAATTAGGACTTATATTTATATGATAGAATCATACAAATAGCCTTGAAGTTATGAGGGTTTATATCGTACCGAACGATTACCTCGGAATCCTAAGTCCGGTTAGGACTTAATTTGCAATGCAAATGCCTAACAAAAGGTTGAGGATTTATGTTACACTAGGCAAACTACCTCGGAGTCCTATGGATTGGTCGTTTAATTCTAAGAAAGTTTTGCTGATGTAAATTCAAGTTTTGCTGACGACGATGGCCGTGCTACCCACCATGCTCCAAGCTCCTTGTTGTTGCAGAGGTTTAGTTTTAGAAGTCATAAATCAGGAGATGAGAAAAGTGTTTTGGTTTAGAGAAAATCTTAATTTCCAAGTGTTTTTGTGTTTTAATTAAAACAAATTTTAAAGTTGATTATAACGACACCGGTTAAGATCCCACGGTTCCATCCTTCCGGAATCGTTATTTTTATCGGATTCACTTAGTCCAGATGAATTTACTAAACTCAACTGAATGAGTTCCACACTTTCATTTAGACCGTGGGAAATCCCGTTAGCAACACGTTGGTTACATCATCCGAGGTATTCCCGATCATCCAACATGACGTTTTAATTTAGTTGTAATTGTAGTTTTGTGTTACGTTTGTGATTAAATTTTGAGTTGTTTTATATTTTGAAATGTTGTGGCGGTGAATTTTATCTTGCAATGACTTTTAACTTAGTTTTGGTTTCGGTTTTAGGGACTATCCTAAAGGTGTGGGTTTTCATGCAACATTTGTTTATCATGCGAGAAAAGTAAGTGCGATGCAATTAAAGGAATTGCAATAATGTAAATTGCAATAAAATAAAAGCGTACCTGGAGGGTCTTCCCGTCATCCCAAGCTGCACTTAAAACACAATTAGAATATTTAAACAAGTTCCTAGGTAAAGCTAAGGGAAGGGTTATGGTTTTCTACCAAATTCCTAATCCTATAGCTAGTCATTTCCTATGACGTCTAGGTTTTTGTGTTTTGGTTTGAGGACGATTTTCTTCATCAAAGAATAATTAAGTTCAATTGTTCATATAAGTATCCTATCATATTGAGGAAGTGCTTAAGAAGAATCTTAAACATCTTTTCAATACTGATAGGATTGTTTTTTTAAGTCCAAATGGATTTAATTAATCAGGTGAAGTAATCGTCAGAGAATTCAAGTTTTTTGTCGTTATCTTACTCAGTGAACTAAGACATTTGAATATCCTATGAGGGAAGTAACATTTCATTTAATGTTCTGTTTAGGAGTTATGGTAACCAAAGCTTTCGAGGGCAAATTGGAGTTCAAATGGTTTATGATTTAACTTCAATTAACGGGTTTAAATTTGGAATAGTGTTCAAGTTGCTTTATATTTAATTTCTTTATGTCTTAGGTGATGTTATTTTTAATTCAATTTAATTTAACTTTAATTTAATTTAATTTGGTTTAGTTTTAATTTTAATTTAATTTATTTAATTTAATCTAATTTTAATTTTAACTTGATTTTATTTTTTAATTTAATTTAATTTAATTTAATTTAATTTAATTTAATTTAATATGATTTAATTTAATTTAATTTAATTTAATTTAATTATTTATTATTATTATTATTTTTTAATTTAATTTAATTTTATTTAATTTAATTTATTTGATTTAATTTAACTTAATTTATTTAATTTTGTTTGATTTAATTTAATTTAATCTTTAATGTAATTTTTTTTATTTTTAATTTTAGTTTAATTGAAAATTTAAAAAGGGTTTAATAATTTAACTTTTTAAATTTAATTTTAATGATTAAATCCTTTAACATTTTAAAACTTAAATTTGAATTATCATTTTTAATTAGGAATTAAATATTATTGAGATGATTAATTTAGGGATTTTTAAATTAAAGAATAAATCTCTTCCTAATAATATCCCTATCTTAATAATTCCAATTTTATTATTCTTCCAAATTTAATCAATTATTTAATTAAGGTTTATTTTAATTATCTTCAAATTGTTTAATAGGTTTCTACCCTTTAATTATTTAAATTTCAATCATCCAAATCAGATTAAGATCAAATATTTTATTTGTTAATTTTATTAAACCTAAAGTTTTAATTAAGGGTTAAATTTTTTTTAATTACCATTTTGCCCTTCAAGCTTAATAATTCCATAACTCACTAAATTGAGCTTAAATGAACTTAAAATTTTTATGTGACTTTACTCATATGCCAATAAAGACATGAGAGGAGAAAATGTGATTTTTCTGTATTTAATTTATTTATGTAATTATTTTTGGTGGAAAATAGGAATTTCCAAGGAAAATTTAATAATATGACCAAGGGAAAGTTTCTGTCCTTAAGAAAATTATGGGACATTGCTAATGACTAGAGGACCACTTGGACCAATTTTGGTGATTTTTTGAATTATATTATTTTTATTATAATTATTTTAAGTTTTGGAGTATTAATTAATTTAAAAATAAAATAAAGGTTGAAAAATAAAATTTATATTTTTCAAAAATCTCTCTGATATCAAGGAATTTAGAGAATCAATTTTTGCAATTTTCTGATTTTTCTTGGATTTATTATAATTATTTTAGTGAAAATGCTAGAAAATACATTTTTTTAATTTTAAAATTACCCTAGGGCTTTAAAATTTAATATCTCATTAAATAGACCTAAGAAAAATATGGGATTTGTTCCTAAGTGATTAAAATTCAAAATGTGACATTTTGGTGAATTTTATTATTTTTATGATTTTTATTATTTTTTTAATTATTAAAATATTAAAATAATGCAAAAAATTAAATTTTTATAAAATTGAAATTTTAATTTCTTTAAATTCCCCTGATATCAGAGAGGCTCCAAAACCAATTTGGTGAGTTTTTGAAAGGTATTGTGAAAGTTATGAATTTTTAAAGTTTAAAATGGCTAAATGGCTTAATCAACCCATTTAGTAGGGTTAACCAAGTCCAATTGACTTCAAATTTTTATGGTGGGTTCCTCTGATCCTAGAGGTCAGTGGAGAATTAATTTCAAGTCAATTTGATGTATGGTTAGCTCTAATTAATTAAGGAGCTATTTTGGGTGTTTAAGCCAATTAGGGTTATTTTAAATGAATTAATCCATAATCTATTTTTCCTAGGGTCCTCTGGTCATAAGAGACATCACCAAATTTTCCTAGAATTTATTTCAAAACATGCTAATTATTGGAATTAAAATACTTAAAACAGAAACATGAATTTGAAAAATCAATAACTTCTCATAGGGATGGCCTCTGACTTTGGAAAATTCAGGGAATGTTCCCAAATTTAGAGGTTTCAAAAGCCCTATGGTCTCATGCCATGGTGAATTTCCTATATGCATGGAGAATTAAAACAATGCAGAAGGGAAATAAATCATTAAAAATAAAATACTTAATGAAATTAAATAATTACTTTTCCAAATTATTCTCCTCTGTTCACTGAGCAAGAGGGTATTTTTATTTTATTTTTCTGATTTTCCTAGACAAAGTTATGGATTTTTGAAGTTTAGGGAATTAAATAAATCAGAAAATACCCTAATTTTCTATTTATCCACTCGGCACCGCGTCAACCTCGGCAGCTCCGAAAGGCCACGCGGCGTGTTCTTGTTCGACGCTGCCATCTGACTCAGCGCTCCGGGGCCCCGCTGTGTCGTTCCATCTCCTGATCCGACGCGATCCTGGCCGTCTGTCCGCGCGTGTCTTAAATGAACGACATCCGTTCATCGTCCCCAAGCGTTCTCACCCGAGAGCCGTCCACACTAAAACCACTAAGAACTCACTCATTTCTCGACGGATTTTCGTGTTCTTGTGCTGCTATGGATTCGTCTTGAAGAGACGAATACATCTATACGGTGATCATGCATTGAAATTAAGGCATTTGAAATGGATAATCTCCAGAAGCTCGGGATAAAGAGTTAGCTCATACCTTTGCTCAGAGAAGTGTGGCTTCAATCTGAGAGTTGTGTCACCTTCGATTGGATCCCAGCAAGCTCCAGATGAAGTCTCTTGGCCTGGTGAATTGTCTGAGTAGGATTTCGACCACAGTCGATCACAAAGCTTGGAGGCTGGAGCAACTGGGTGGCCTTGAGATGGGGCTTTCAGTGGGGAACTTCTTCTCTTGGTCCAGTGAAGGTGTAGGACCAGTCAATTTGAGGATTAGCTCACTGTGGCAAAGTGTCCTAGTTTTGGGTGAAATTTCAGTTGAGAAATTGGATTTTGTTGGTGAGGATTAGGGCAAATTGACACTGGGGATCAACTGCTCTAAGGATGGAGAAGGGTTTGGAACAATTTTGGCAGAGTTTCGGCAAGGTTTGTGCAACTCTCCTCTCATGGCCGTGAGGGGGTCGGGTTTAAATAGAGGTGGCTGGAGAGCCTCACGGGGATGGCCGAGGGTTGGGATCGGCTGCTCTGGGCATGGGAAGAACGACCATGGTGGCCATTGGGCATGGGGCGGCTCGACGAGGTGGAATTCCAAAGTTTGGGTCCTCCCGAGGTCTCGGCCATGGTGTTTTCCGGCAGGCATGGGTCACCCTCGGGTCCGGAGTGGGTCGGGGCTGGAGGTTTGTGCGATCAATTGGCCATGGACATGTGTAAAGGGTTTGAATCAAAAGGGTATGGGGAGAGGCTCATTTTGGGTCCAAATGGGTCAACCCACCATTTTGGGTTTGGTGCACCCTTCCATGGCTAATTTGGGCTGAGGGAGGATCAGGTGAATCAGCTTGAAAAGGGTAGAGAAGTCACCATCCATGAATATTTTGATTAATCATGGATTAAGGTGAAGCATAAAGGGTTAAAACCTTTTTAAGGGGGCTTAAAAGAGGCTCCTCCTTTTTCCATTAATGGCTTGATCACATGCCAAACCTTTCATGGCTTCATGTGGCTTGTCCATGGCTTGCATGGCTTGTCTTTGGCTTGGGGAAAAGCTTGGTCAATTTCATGGAAATGAATTTAAGAAAATTTTGGTATTTTGATGGGAATTTGTATGAAGCTTGATTTGGAATGGTTTAATGATGCTTTTGAAATTTAGGGGTGATATCAATTAAAGGTATGATGAAAACAAATTGCCATGTGGGCTTTGTGATGAACTTTGGGCTTTTGAATTTGTCTTGGATGGGCTTTTAGGAAGGTTTAGGGGAAGTGGGCTTTAGGCTTTTAAAATGGATTTTAGGATGGAATTTTGGCAAAGGCTTGGGCCAAATAATTGTTGGGTTTAGCTCATAGATGTGTCATGAGTTACTTGGAGCAAATTGGGAGTGATTTAAGTTTGAATTGGGTTGAATTTCGGCTCCTTTGGTGAATGGGCCAATATAGGTCAAATTGGGCTAACTTGGGCCAATGTTGGGCTAGGGTTGAAATTGATGTAAAATTAATGTTGGGAAATATTTATGGGAGTGTTTCAAAGAGGTTTTGACTTTGGTTGGGCTTTAATTTTGGGGTTTGGGCTCATTTGGGTTAGGTTTGGGTTTAGGTCAAAATAGGGCTTTTTGGTTTTGGGTTGAATTTGAGTGGGGTTTGGGTCTAAATTTTGGGCAAATCATGTTAGTGTTTTGTTTTTGGGAATGTTAAGGAAGGTTTAGAAAAGATTTGGGGTTAATTGGAGTTGCATTGGGTGAGTTTGGGTTAGGTTTGGGTCATGGGTCCAAATTGGGCTTTAAAGCCAAAAGTGAAATTGGATCCAAATGTCAATCAAATTAGACTTGGATTTGGTCTAGATTTGTGTTGGGAATGTTGAATTGAAGTTTAGAATTGAATTGGACCAGAATTTGGGTCAATTGGGTAGGTTTGGTTTGACATTGGGTTCACTTTGGGTTTAAAATGGGTCAAATTGGGGGTTTTGATAAAAGTGGGGTAAATTGACAAAATTGGCCCATGGTGTAGTTGAACAAAATGAAATTGGGAATATTTGGGATTTTCTGGAATTTTTTGGGAATTTTCTGAATTTTTGGATTTTTGGGTCAAGAGGGGTATTTTGGGTATTTGGAGGGTATTGGGAGGTATTTTTGGAATTTTTGGTATTTTTGGCTATGGATGATCAACTTGATTGGTGTGGGAATGTTTGGGAATGATTTTGAGAAATTTGGGTATTTTGCAAAAATTTGGGTAATTTCAAGGGTTTTGGGTAGGCTAAGCGGGTGTAGGGTCCCGGGGGTCAAAAATTGAAAATTTGGGAAATTGAAGATTGGGTGAATGTAAGTGGAATGAAATCATTTTGGTTGAGCCATGAAGCCATATCAAGCCCACATGAGCCATGAAGGGACTCATTTGAGGCATCCACTATGTTGTTCCTAACCCTCTTAGCCAAGGGCTTAGGGGTTAAGGACCATCCATGTGAATCATCTACATGAGTCAGGAGGTCAAGTTGGGTATAGGTGTGTGAAAGTGTAGTGTATAAATGTAGTGTGTGTAAGTCAGCCCTTCACCAGACCAGGCCACCCAGGGTAGTCCTAAGGCCAAAGAGTCCTATAGGAATTCATCCTTTAAACTTCCACATTTGATTTCAACCCTCTAGGTGATTAGGGGTCTACAGTCAAGTTTGTAGAGTTTGCAGGGAGTTAAGAAGTGGTTTGAATTTCTAGGTGGTGGGTCCCATTTCTAATCCTCTAGGATAGTCAAAGGAAAAGCCTAATGCTAGATCCTAAGTACTAAAAAAGAAGAAGAGAAGACCTCATCAAAAATGAGGTCAACAAATGGACCC
Organism: Papilionanthe hookeriana x Papilionanthe teres; assembly: GCA_022702705.1. Lineage (NCBI taxonomy): Eukaryota > Viridiplantae > Streptophyta > Magnoliopsida > Asparagales > Orchidaceae > Papilionanthe > Papilionanthe hookeriana x Papilionanthe teres. Next base: position 24,954,383 of record CM040427.1, read on the forward strand.
CGATAGGTGTGGTGAGCTAACCAAGCACACCGCGCGTATTGGCGTTGACCGAAGAGATCAACAAAACCAACACGGATGTCCAAGTGACAAACTTAGGACAAAGTAGAAGAGTTTCCGCTGGGGAGTGTCGAGCATATCTACGAGATCGGAGATTCCCGAACTCTCGGCAGGGGAAGGAAAAGGAGGTAAATCCCAAATCACATGACACTGGGGAATTTCAATTTAGATTTTATTTTGTTTCAGTTTAAGTTTTGATGTGTGAGCTTAGATTTTAGTTTGGAGTTTTAATTTAGATTGATGTTTCGTTAAGATTAATTTGAAGGGATTTGATTTGAAATGAGGATTGGAATTTTATGGTTTTAGATGTAACATCTTCAACTTCAAAAGAAAATTGAATTGATTGGATTGAATCATTACAATGAGAAGGGATCTCAGAGCATTGTGGTATTGGATGTAAAATCCTTAACCTCAAGAGTTTGATTTTGATGTATTTCATCGCAATAGGGAAAGAACCTAAAGCAATGCGGTATCGGATGTAAAATCCTCAACTCCAAGAGTTTGAATTTTGATGTATTTCATTGCGATAGGGAAAGAATCCTAAAGCAATGCAGTTTCGGATGTAAAATCCTCAACCCCAAGAATTTGATTTTTGATGTATTTCATTGCAATAGGGAAAGGATCCTAAAGCAATGCAGTCTCGGATGTAAAATCCTCAACTCCAAAAGTTTGAATTTTGATGTATTTCATTGCTATAGGGAAAGAATCCTAAAGCAATGCAGTCTCGGATGTAAAATCCTCAACTCCAAAAAGTTTGATTTTTATGTATTTCATTGCGATAGGGAAAGAATCCTAAAGCAATGCAGTCTCGGATGTAAAATCCTCAACTCCAAAAAGTTTGATTTTGATGTATTTCATTGCGATAGGGAAAGAATCCTAAAGCAATGCAGTCTCGGATGTAAAATCCTCAACTCCAAAAAGTTTGATTTTGATGTATTTCATTGCGATAGGGAAAGAATCCTAAAGCAATGCGATCTCGGATGTAAAATCCTCAACTCCAAAAAGTTTGATTTTGATGTATTTCATTGAGATAGGGAAAGAATCCTAAAGCAATGCAGTCTCGGATGTAAAATCCTCAACTCCAAAAAGTTTGATTTTGATGTATTTCATTGCGATAGGGAAAGAATCCTAAAGAAATGCAGTCTCGGATGTAAAATCCTCAACTCAAAAAAGTTTGATTTTGATGTATTTCATTGCGATAGGGAAAGAATCCTAAAGCAATGCAGTCTCGGATGTAAAATCCTCAACTCCAAAAAGTTTGATTTTGATGTATTTCATTGCGATAGGAAAAGAATCCTAAAGCAATGCAGTCTCGGATGTAAAATCCTCAACTCCAAAAAGTTTGATTTTGATGTATTTATTGACTTTGCAAAGATTTGTAGTGTTGATTTGAAAGGTGTGGAATTTTGGTGTTTCGAGAATTTCATGAAAGTTGTAAAAGACTTTCATGGAAGGAAATAGGTTAGGAGGGAATATGTAGATGCTACATACCCCATTCAAAAGAGTTGATCGGAAGTCACTGGTTTGGATTGGATATAATCCCTCGCCATCAGATTCGATCCGCGTCAATGGAATCAACCGCTTCCATCCCAGACAAGGGAGAGAGTAGAATGGATTGGATTTCAGATTTGGGAGATTGAATTTGAATTTTCGATTGAGATTTGATTTGAGATCTGGAAGATCAAATTTGAGATTTGATTGAGATTTGGAATCTGGAAAGATTGAATTTGAATTTGATTTAAATTTGATTTGAAATCTGGAAGATCAGATTTGAAATTTGATTAAGATTGGATTTGGAATTTGATTGAAATTTGATTTGGAATCTGGAAAGATTGAATTTGAATTTTGATTGAGATTTGTGTTCATTTTGTCTGTCCTTTAACGATTCAAATTTTATTTTATCGTGAATTTAATGTTCATGTGAATTTGGTGTTCGTCATTTTTAGATTTTTAAGGAAAGTTTTTTTTTTATTTTCATTTTTATTATTATTATTTTTTGTTTCTTTTCTGTTCTTTGTTCGAAGTTCATTTAACTTTAATGGTGTTTCCCAGTCAATTTGCACAAAAGAGGTGAAGGCCAAAAATGTGACATGGTCACTTTCATTCCACTCATGTCGAAGATACATCATACAACTCGATCTGGAATACATCTCATACAATCCATGTAGACTCAAAAAGGACTATGTATGATCTTTATCGATCCATCCAATGAGGTATCTGTCAAAAATCCATGTCTGAATAGTGGTGTACATGGTCAATAACATCACCTTCCAAGCCATCCTTGGCAAGGATGCCGACTGGATGTACGTTGGAGGTGTGATATCTTCCACGTAACTCACAGCTCGTAAGGCCGGAGGCTCTCTAGCTCCGGGTCTGGCTGGAAGTGGTAAGGTGTCTTCCTGTCATCCATCCTTCCGAAAGTAACCGAGATCCGCTTCATCGGTACTCCCGGTATGCAATGTTTAGCGACATCCGCTCCGTTGCCTTTCGGTATCATGATGGAACCTACCGGTAAAGGTATCTTCATTGGCCCTCGGAACTCACTCGGGCTCGCTATCCGGAGGTCGGATCCGAACATGATGTTACACTCGTTTAGGAAAGAGAGCGTGCGAGAAGGTCCGACAAAGTCGTGGTGATCTATGTGCGGGGGTATGCGATCACCACCGCTTGTAGATGTTAATAATGCAGATATTGGGTATGCAATCTGATGGCAGTACCCTCCATGTTATCAACCTCTTTACCATTCTCTTGATGACTAATGGCATTGGATCCACTTGGCCATGATGGAGTATCCCTAGTGGGTTTCCCTTCCTGTCTTCGGCAAAGTTGTAACAGCATCCACATTGTATTATATTTCTTCCCTTCCCTGGCATCCATCTCCGGGGTTCTGAGTAGGTGTTTTCCCTTAGGCGGCCCGCTCGGCCCATTCTTTTCAAATCCCGGATGCAATCCACAATTTGTTGTTGTTCATATTCTGAGAATACGTACGTATGTAGCTCGAGGCCTTCTAGTATATTGATCCTTCGCCTCCGATTCTCTCGAAGTATTCAAAAGTTTTCTTTTCGACATTCTGCATTCTTTCCAGCTTGTACCCCGGAATAATTTGTAAATGGCGAGGCCTGGTGACGTATTGTGGGATATACGGCTCAATCCCTTCACGTTCTCCTGCATACCTCGGCTCCTTGGGGATGATGTCCGTCGGGACATCCCCCGGGGTTGCTTCTGTAACAAGGTCATGCATTACTGGTGGTTCTATCTGGTAGCGTGGTAGCCTTCTTTCTTCTGATCTTCGTGAGATTTCCCTGGTCCTTTATGCTATCCTAGGAGCTGGCCTCCTTTCTTCAGGTTCCTGGTGAATCGGTGCCCTTGAAGTGTATGTACTGGCAGTAGCAACTGCGTCGTCGCGCTGGTCAGCTCCTAGTTTGGTTAACATCTTGTGAATACGGCGATTTTTATTTCTTCGTTGCGTTGCTGTGAGAGTAGCTCTTCGAACTTCTTGAATCTCTGTGGGCGCTGCGCTGACAAGCCTGCCCTCTGCTGTAGCGACTAGAGACTTGATTTTCTTGTCTTCTTCAGTGTTTGCCTTTCTTTTCTTGCTGCTGGATTGGTGGCTTGGGCCACCCACTTTCATCACTCGTCCGCCCGGCGGTTCTTCTCGGTCAACTGGGATCCAGTCACTTTCCTCGTACTGTAGGCCTGCTGGTGCGAAGTCCGAGTCAATCTCGATTATCGCTCCGTCTTTCACCCTCTTTTCATCGAGTGCAAGGCTTACGCCATTTCTAAAGTTCAAGACCAACCGCCCATTCGACATTTCTCTGCGAAAAGACAAGGAAAAGGATCAGGGGCTGTACTAAGAACAAGAACATTAAGAAAATGTTTATTAAAGACAAAATTTTCTTTCTTTTTTTTATTATTCCTTTTATATTTTTAAATTCAACAGGAATGAAGTGGGATAAGATCAGGGAAGAAAGATTTTGATTTGGAAGAGAAAACAAGGAAAACTTTATTATCATGATTTTATTTATCTTAGCACATTTTTTATTATTTTTGGGTTCGGACCCAGTCATAAGTAATTACTTCGCCCGTGCTTCTAAGGATAAAGAATTCATTCCTTCGAAACATCGGGTAGCGTAATACTTTTTCAAGTATCGTCCATTGATCGGAAGCATATGTCGTTCTCCTTGGCAATTCACTAGCTGGTAGGAGCCTCCTGAGTAGACTGCCTCAATCACAAATGGCTCTTCCCAAGTGGGTTCAAATTTTCCTCCTATCTTGCGGTGTGCAAGGATAGGTCTCTTGAGAACCAGAACTAAGTCACCAACTTTGAAGGTTCTTGGGCGGACCCGGCTTGTCATGGGCTTGAACCATCTTAGCTTGGTATAATTCCAAATCCTGTGCATGCTGCAAGTCTTTTCCCTTCCAGGCTTTCTAATTCTTCTAGTCGTAATTTGGCATTCTCTTCGTCGTGATCTTGTTTGCAAGCTGCAATTACGAGTGAAGGAAGCTGAACCTCTAAAGGTAACATCGCCTCGGACCCATACACCGGAGCGTAAGGTGTAGTTTGAGTAGGAGTTACGAAGGTTGTCCGGTAGGCCCATAAGGCTTCTAATAACTTCTCGTGCCAATTTCTCTTATTATCGTCCAAGGTTTTCTTTAAGATTTGAACGAGAGTTTTATTAAAAGCCTCGACCGAGCCGTTTGCTCTTGGGTAGTAAATTGTTGAATACCGCCGATCGATTCCATGTCTCCCGACAAAATTGTTGATTTGCGTGCGTACGAATGTCGATCCATTATCCGAGATGATCCTACACGGCACTCCGAAACGGTAGACAACTTGGTTCTTGAAAACTGTAGCACGTGGTGTGCTTTCACTTCTCTGAGTGGAACTGCCTCTGCCCACTTGGAAAAATAATCTGTAGCCGCAAGAATGAAGCGATGTCTTTTTGAAGACGGTGGTTCTATTGGACCCACTATATCTGTTCCCCAACATTCAAATGGCCACGATGCAATTGTCGGATGTAGCACATTTAGAGGTTAGTGTAGAACCACTCCGTGCACTTGGCATTGATGACGACTCTTGGCGATTTTCATGCGATCGGTCATCATTGAGGGCCGGTAGTACCCTAGTCTTTTAATCTTCATTTTCATCTTCGGACCCGACCGGTGAGCGCCACGGAGTCCCGAATGCACCTCTTTAACAATTTCACGGGCCTCGGACCCGCTTAGGCACCTTAGCCACATTTGATAGAAAGACCTTCCGTATAACGTGTTGTTTATTAGTGCGTAGGACGGAGTTCTTTTCTTGATCCGATGGGCTAGCGACCTATCGTCCGGTAGTTTTCCCGTTTGTAGGTAGTCTATTAATGGTTGTCGCCGATCTTCCGTGTTTTTCGTCACTGCTCTGCAATCGATTCTTCTTTCCCTGATTTGTGTATTGTGTCTATGTCAAGCTGTGATAGGACCTGACGTCCGTGAACTGACACTTCCACTGATTCATCTTGCAAACAAGAAAATTCTTTTGCTAGGCGAGCTAACGCATCTGCTAAGGCATTTTCTTTTCTGGGAATTTTGTAGATTGTCACATTCGGAATTTGTTCCAACAGCTGTATGTCATACTGGAAGTATTGCTCGAGTCTTGGCTTTAAAATTCTATACTGTCTGGCGATCTGTCGAATGATTAATTGTGAATCCCCATAGATGTTGATGTTTGTTATCCTCATTTTAATGGTTAATTCCAGTCCTGTTATGAGGGCTTCATATTATGCTTCGTTGTTTGTACACGGCTCTGTCAAGTGGTAGGAGTATCTTAACATCCCCCGCTCCGGTGTTATAAAGATTAGTCCGATTCACGCCTTACGGGCACTATCACTTGCGATTCTTCGTCTTTGTGTGTTGAAGATGCTCCGTCAAAATATAATTCCCAACGTCGATCATCGGGGTCTTCTAGGCTCATTATTTGTTCATCCGGCAAATCGTCATTGAGAGGAGATTCGCACGCAAAGGGTGTCTTTGCGAGGATGTCAGCTAGGACTTATTCATTTACGGCACGAAGAGGCACGAAAGTTATATCAAATTGCAATAATATCATTGACCATCTGGCAAGTCTGCCGGAAAGCGTTGGACGGGTCATCAAGTATTGCAATGGATTAAATTTCGAGATCAGGTTGACCTTATGAGAAAGCATGTAGTGCCTAAGCTTTTGAGCGGCGAAGATCAGGGCCAAACAATGTTTTTCAATTGCGGGATACCTTATTTCCGTCGAAAGTAAACGACGGCTTAGGTAGTAAAAAGCATTTTCTTTACCCTCATCATTGACACAGGCTAACGGGGCTCGAGAGAGTCGTCTAAAGCCGTGGTATAAAGTATCTCGCGGTCTACCCGAGGCCGGGGCTGCTAAGACGGGAGGTGTCATTAAATATTGTTTAATGTCTTTGAAGGCCTTCACGGCATTTCTCTTCCCAAATAAATTTGGCGTCCTTTTTAACTAGTGCCGAGAAAGGCTGACACCTACTCGACAAGTTTGAGATAAAGCGTCGAAGATATGCCAGCTTCCCTTGAAAAGATCGTAGTTGCTTTAAGGTTTTGGGAGGCGGCATTTCTAGGATAGCTTTAATCTTTTCTGGGTCGATTTCAATTCCACGATGTCGGACAACGAATCCTAAGAATTTCCCGGAGGTGACGCCGAAGGCGCATTTTAAGGATTCATCTTAAGGTTAAATTGTCTTAATCGTTCAAAAACAATTCTCAAATCATATAGGTGGTTGTCCTTTACTTTGCTTTTGATGACTTCATCGTCCATGTAGCATTCGACTTGATTGTGGATGAGATCATCAAAAATTCTTGTCATTGCTCTCTGGTATGTTGCTCCTGCGTTCTTCAGTCCGAATGGCATCACTGTGTAGCAATATACTCCGATCGGCGTTCTGAATGCTGTAAGCTTTTCATCTTCTGGAGACATTTTTATCTGGTTGTATTCTGAAGATCCATCCATGAAAGAGAATATTTCATGCGTTGAAGCAATGTCGATCATTAATTCTGGGATCGGTAGAGGGAATTCATCTTTTGGACATGCCTTGTTTAAATCTCTGAAGTCCACACAAATTCCGATCCGACCATTCTTCTTTCTAATCGGCACCACATTGGCTAACCAAGTCGGGTATTGTTCTTCACGAGACAAATTTAGCGTCTATTAGCTTTTTAACTTCAGCTATGACTTGTTGTTCGATTTCTAGACGCATTCTTCCGGGACCTTGTCCGACCGGGACGGAAGTAGGATCCACTCCTAGCTTATGGATCGCGACCTCCGGAGCTAATCCCGGCATCTCATCGTAGTTCCAAGCAAAACGAGTCTTTAAATTCCATTAATAACTTGATTATTTCTTCGGAGTCTTCTTTATTGAGTAAGGAGCTAACAAAGGTAGGTCTAGGCTCTTGGCTAGTACCTAAGTTAACTTCTGTTAACTCATCTATTGTAGATTTGATCTCTTCTTCGAACTCTGGTGGAGCGTCTCCAATTTGTAAATCTTCAAATTCTTCTATGGTTTCCATGCAATTTTCATTAGACTCGCAAGTGACAACCAGGCAAAATTCGGTATCGTCAACCGATCCTACTCGTGCCGAATCCGAGTCCATGCTTTGAATCGGGTGGACGACCGAAGTTATTCCATAATTTTTCAAAATGTTGTGATTGACCTTTTGTCCATTGTCGATGTAAGAAACCATGCTCGAATTAAATTTTGAACACAGGGAGAGTACCACTCAAAAGGTAATTCCATTAATTCGATGAAGTGACATCTTCAAATTGTACATTATTTTCAGTTTTGGAGGAAGGAGCACCACGGTAGAATTTGATTGGCTTTGCACCGCCGCTACGTACCTCTTTGACCACCATACCCTCCATCTTATTAGAATGGATCGGGGTCAGGGTCATAGTATGTATATAGTGGTTAATCTTCTCGTACATCGATTTGTATTCTTCGTTCTTCTCATCTTCGAGAGAGATCTTGAATTGCGGCTTCTTCCGACTTATTGTCGATGCTTCTTGTTTGATCTCTTTTTCTTCTTTAGAACTGTCTTCCCAATCAACATTGATGGCTGGTTTCCTTTGTCCAATAGTCCTAACGTCTCTGCCACGACCTCGTCCCCGGCCTCGACCTCGGATGCGAGTTGTGGAGAAACCTTCACCATCTCGCCGTAAGGGAGTGGTGAGTGACTGTTGGACTAGAACTTCAGGTTCTTCGTTGTCCCGAACTTTCTTTGCTTCATTTTTTATGGTATCTCTAGAGAAGATTGTTTTCTTCGGTGGTGCATAATAAGCTGTATCTTCATGGATTCCAATCTCATGTACGGAGAATGGTTGTAAGTCACCTTTGATGCACTCTGTTCCCCTCCATCGTAGTATTTGATGCACCGATGTAGAGATGATGGTACCATCCGGTTTTCATGTATCCATGGTCGGCCCGAGTAGAGCGTTGAACGACGTTTCGAATCAATTATGTGAAATTTTGCGGTTGTCTTTGCTAAGTCACCGGTCTTCATTAGTAGTGTTATTGATCCGAGGGCTCTTTCTCCTTTCACGGTTGAATCCTCTAAATAACATTTTGTCGGCTTCGAGCTCGCGGGCATCAATTTCCAAGTATGCTTAGTGTTCGAAGACTCATTATATTAATTGATGCTCCCGGATCCACCAATACTGCGGAGAGCGTAAACTTCCCAATTGTAACCGAAATGTACAACGGTCGGTTATGGTCTCGTCGTCCTGAGCGATAGGTCATTGTCCGTGAAGGTAACACCTCGCTGTTCCTTTAACGAACAAACTTCATCTAAGGAATCTCCGGCCATTTGAGCTAAGAAAATTTCTGGATCAAGTAAGGCCTTGATCAGAGCTTCTCTCATCTCCTTTGATAAGATGAGAGTGTCGTAGATGCTCAGTTTGGCTGGTAGTTTCCTAAGATGGGCTAGCACATATTGGGGGGTTCATTTGTTGACCTCATTTTTGATGAGGTCTTCTCTTCTTTTTTTAGTACTTAGGATCTAGCCTTAGGCTTTTCCTTTGACTATCTTAGAGAACTAGAATTGGGATCCACCATCTAGAATTTCAAACCACTTCTTAACTCCCTGCAAACTCCACAAACTTGACTGTAGACCCCTAATCACCTAGAGGGTTGAATCTAATGTGGAAGTTTAAAGGATGAGTTCCTATAGGACTCTTTGGCCTTAGGACTGCCCTAGGTGGCCTGGTCTGGTGAAGGGGCTGACTTACACACACACTACACTCATATACTACACTTTCACACACCTCCTAAAACCACACCCATACCTAACTTGACCTCCCGACTCATGTAGGTGATTCACATGGATGGTCCTTAACCCCTAAACCCTTGGCTAAGAGGGTTAGGAACAACATAGTGAATGCCTCAAATGAGTCCCTTCATGGCTCATGTGGGCTTGATGTGGCTTCATGGCTCAACCAAAATTATTTTATTCCACTTACATATACCTAATCTTCAATTTTCCAAATTTTTAATTTTTGACCCCCGGGACCCTACACCCGCCTAACCTACCCAAAGCCCTTGAAATTACCGTAAATTTTCAAAATTTCCAAATCACCCAAAATTCCCCAAAATCAATCCCAAACATTTCCACATCACTCAAATTGATCATACATACCCAAAAATACCAAAAATTCCAAAAATACCTCCCAATACCCTCCAAATACCCAAAATACCCCTCTTGACCCAAAAAATCCAAAAATTCCGAAAATTCCCAGAAAATTCCAGAAAATCCCAAATATTCCCAATTTCATTTTGTTCAACTCCACCATAGGCCAATTTTGTCAATTTACCCTACTGTTGTCAAAACCCCCAATTTGACCCACTTTAACCCTAAGTGAACCCAATGTCAAACCAAACCTACCCAATTGACCCAAATTCTGGTCCAATTCAATTCTAAACTTCAATTTAACATTCCCAACACCAATCTAGACCAAATTCAAGTCCAATTTGATTGACATTTGGATCCAATTTCACTTTTGGCCTTAAAGCCCAATTTGGACCCATGACCCAAACCTAACCCAAACTCACCCAATTCAACTCCAATTAACCCCAAATCTTTTCTAAATCTTCCTTAGCATCCCCACAAGCAAAACACTAACATGATTTGCCCAAAACTTAGACCCAAACCCCACTCAAATTCAACCCAAAGCTAAAAGGCCCAATTTTGACCTAAACCCAAACATAACCCAAATGAGCCCAAACCCCAAAATCAAAGCCCAACCAAAGTCAAAACCTCTTTGAAACACTCCTATAAACATTTCTCAACAATAATTTTACATCAATTTCAACCCTAGCCCAACATTGGCCCAACTTGGCCCACTTTGACCTATATTGGCCCATTCACCAAAAGAGCCCAAATTCAACCCAATTCAAACCCAAATCACCTCCAATTTGCTTCAAGTCACTCATGACACATCCATGAGCTAAACCCAACAATTATTTGGCCCAACCTCTTTACAAAATTCCCATCCATAAATTCATTTTTAAACTTAAAGGCCCATTCCTTAAACCATTTTAAAAGCCCATCTTTTACCACATCCAAAGGCCCAAAATTGGTCCCAAAGCCCATATGACATTTCCCCTCATCATACTTTCAATTAAACTCAATACCTAAGTCCTAAATTCATCATCAAATCATCCCAAATCAAGCCATATGCCAATTCCCATTAAAATACCAAAATTCACAAAACCCTTTTTCATGAAATTGACTTAACTTTCCCCAAGCCAAAGGTGAGCTATGAAGCCATGCATGAGCCACATGTGAGCCATGAGAGCCTTGGACACTCCACCATGCCATATTGGGTAAGAAGAGAGAGGGCTTTCCTTAATCCCTAAAGCTCATTAGCCTTAATCATGATTCACCTAAACTTAAATTTAATCCAAATATATTTGGATGGAGACTTCTCCATGCCAAACCAGCTCGATCCCTTTGATCCCCCACAGCATCCAAAGCCACCTCGAAGGGTGCACCAAGCCCAAATGGGTGGATTGACCCATTTAGACTCAAAACTAGCCATGCCCCATTCTACTTTGGATCAAAGCCTTTACACATGGCAATTGCCAATTGCTTGCACCAAGTCCCGACCCCGACCCACCTGACCTTGAGGGTGACCCATGCCTGGCCGGTCGGCCATCAGGTCGCTGGAAAACACCATTGCCGAGAGCTCACATGTGAGCCAACTTTGGAATTCTCCCTTGCTGAGCTGCCCCATCCCCAGTGGCCATTGTAGTTGTTCTTCTCTTGCCAAGAGCAGCTGATCTCAAGCCCTAACTCTCCCTGGGAAGCCCTCCACCCTCTCCTATTTAAACACCACCCCTTCTCGGCCATGAGAGGTGCTGAAACAAACCTTAAGGAAACTCTGCCAAAATTGTTCCAGACTACTCCCCATACATAGAGCATTTGATCCCCACTGAATTCCAGCCCCAATTCCTCCGAACTCGAGCTCAATTTTGAGTTCAAACTTTAGCTTTAAAAACCAGGACACTTCTTCACAGTGGATCAATACTCAAATTGATTGGTCCTACACCTTCACCAGACCAAGAGAAGGTGTCCACCAGCAAAAGCCCCATCTCCAGGCCACCCAGTTGCTCCAGCCTCCAAGCTTTGTGATCGGCTGTGGTCAAAATCCAACCTAGACAATTCACTGCGACCAGGAGACTTCATCCGGAGCTTGCCGGGATCCAATCGAAGGTGAAACAACCCTCGGATCGAAGCCACACTTCTCCGAGCAAAGGTATGGCCTCACTCTTCTTTCCGAGCTTCTGAACACTCTCCATTTTTATTGAGTAAATTTCATCCCACATAAACCGTATGGATGTGTTCGTCTTCTCGAGACGAATCCATAGAGCATAAGAACGTTAAATTTGGTCAAGTATCGAGTGAGATCTTAGGCCTAGAAGATGGACGGTTCTCGGTTAGGAGGCTTGGGGACGATGAACGGATGTCGTTCATTCAATACACGCGCGGACGGACGGCTCAGATGGCGTCGGACCAGGAGATGGTACGTGAACCGCGGGACCCGGGCTGCTGACTCAAGCGGCGGCGTCGAATGAGAGCGCGCCGCGTGGCCGTTCGGAGATGCCGAGGATGACGCGGCGCCGACTCGGATAAATAGAAAATTAGGGTTTTTTCTATTTATTTAATTCCCTGAACTTGGAAAATTCATAACTTTGTGTAGGAAAATCATAAAAATAAAATAAAAATACCCTCTTGCTCGGTGAACAGAGGAGAATAATGTGAAAAAGAAATCATTTAATTTCATCAAGTATTTTATTTTTAATAATTTATTTACTCGTTTGCATTCTTTTAATTCTCCATGCATATAGGAAATTCACCATGGCATGAGACCATAGGGCTTTTGAAGCCTCCGAATTTGGGAACATTCCCCGAATTTTCCAAAGTCGGAGGCCATCCCTATGAGAAGTTATTGATTTTTCAAATTCATGTTACTGTTTTGAGTATTTTAATTCTAATAATTAGCATGTTGGGAAATAAATTCTAGGAAAATTTGGTGATGTCCCTTATGACCAGAGGACCATAGGAAAAATAGGTTTTGAGTTAGTTCATTTAAAATAACCCTAATTGGCTTAAACACCCAAAATAGATCCCTAATTAATTAGAGTTAACCATACATCAAATTGACTTGAAATTAATTCTCCACTGACCTTTAGGATCGGAGGAACCCACCATAAAAATTTGAAGTCAATTGGACTTGGTTAGCCCTACTAAATGGGTTGATTAAGTCATTTAGTCAATTTGAACTTTAAAAATTCATAACTTTCAAAATACCTTTCAAAAATTCACCAAATTGGTTTTGGAGCCTCTCTGATATTAGAAGAATTTAAGAAAATTAAAATTTCAATTTTCTAAAAAAGTTGATTTTTAATATTATTTTAATATTTTTAATAATTAAAAATAATAAAATCACAAAAATAATAAAATTCACCAAAATGTCACATT